>JALMGA010000003.1:98301556-99689056 GCA_023333525.1 Aspidoscelis tigris stejnegeri | reverse complement strand
CAAAGTTACCCAAGAGATACAAGTTGTGATTAAATGATCATCTAGTAGATACAAACAAGTAGGTTGACCTTATGGGTTGTTGCTACTCCCAAAAACGCCTAACAGCAACTAATGCAATTTCTGTGCTATGCCCAGATCTGAGGCCTGCCTTGTAAGGCTATGCTCCTTAGTTGTTTGCCCAATTACGGTAGGAATTCACCTCCATCAGTCCCAGCCATCAGTCCCAGTAGGAAGGGCCACAGGTTGGTCATCTTTGATTTAAATCAGTGATGGCCAACCTATGACACGGGTGTCACAGGTGACATGCCAAGCCCTTTTGGGTGACACACCTGGTCACCCTGGCGTGTAGTGCTTGCTTGTCCTTGAAGTGTATGAAATGCCAACTTTCAATTGAAGATTTAGCAAATGTAAAGAATTATTTGTTTTTGCTCTTAATAAAATACATATATCAAAAATATAACTTTTTTACTAGTGCTACAAATATCACAAAATTATGGATATTTCTAGATGTGACATAGCACCCGAGTTAAGCTAGGTTTTCTTGCGAATTTTGACACACTGAGCTCAAAAGGTTCGCCATCACTGATTTAAACTTTGGTTTTACAGCAAGTACAAACTCATTCATTCTCCCTCTCTCACCCATGCATATCCATGTTAGCCATGGCATTCAGCAGGGCAGATAATGGTAGGTGTGTTCTAGTTCTGTGTCTGAAACTTTCTTGTGGCTTTTTCCCTCTCCATTAATTTTTGTTTATTCAGACTAAAAGGGAAGTGGGGGAGAATAATGTGATCAACAAATCCCAAATTAGTTTAAGCGCCAGCACGTCCTCTTATTTTATGGAACACGGTAAACATTTTGGGGGCTCATGCCAGCTCATTATCTAACGTAGTCTTCATTGACTTCAGAGAAAGCTGCAGCAGAAAGGCAACGTTTGCCAAAAGCAACACAGAGTGCACAGATTGATTGGAAGAAGGGGAGGAGATGAGGCATCCGTTCCCTTTGATGGTTTTCTGAGCTTGCTACATGGCGACAAACCAAAGTTTCAGTATGAAGTGTTGTGTGTCAAGAGCTTTTGAGTCCAGGAAGTTAGAGGGCATCCAGATCTGGATGGGGGCAGTTTTGCCCGAGAAAGAAATGACACATAATCCAGTGGTGCTTCTGGATTCATTCATCTGTCACAAGAAGCTCAGGTGATGGGGATAGCTAGAAATGCTTTCCTCCATCTCCAACTGATTCATCAATTCCATCCTTTCCTAGACAGGCATATGTTGGCCACAATGATCCATGCTCTGGTAACCTTCAGATTAGACTACTGTAGTGCACTCTACATGAGACTATTCTTGAAGATTGCTAGGAAATGGGAGAACTAGTGCAGCAGATTGACTGCTGAAGGGAGTCTCTGGTTGGACAACCATCAACTGGTCTTAAAAGATCTGCACTAGTTACCAGTTTGCCAGCAAGCCCAACTCAAAGTGATGATGATGTCATATAAAACCCCAAATGGCTTGGGCCCCAAACATTTTAAGGAGTTATTCAATGACTATTAAGATCAGAAGGGGAGGCCCGACTGGTAATTCCACCATCAAGATAACACAGGTGTGCGTGTGTATGTATCAGGTGAGGGGAACTTCTCTGTGGTGGTTCCCATGCCTTGCTCTGGAGATATGCTAGGTGAAAAAACAAAATACATCTTTTTCTCTGCTCTTCTCAAGATTAATTTCATTGAGTATCCCATGATTTTGGTGTTTTAGAAAGTCAAGAAAAACGTCTTATTCACTTACTTACACTATTCTTATTTTTATACACTTCATGTCCTTGCCTCCCCCTTCATTTCCTAAACCAGGAGCCCAACCTTATCAACATTTCGTCACAAGGGAGCCCTCTCTAGTCCTCTTACCAGCATGACTGCACATCAAATCATGCCCCCCTCCAGCACCCAGAAGAAGTGAGGAGAATGTGTCCGGAACTTTACCGGCTCTGGTGCTAGTGCAAGCTAAGTGCACTCAGGGTGCACTTAAATGTGCACCACATGTAGTTCCTGTCAGAAATGCTCCCACATGGAAGAAGCCATGCCTGGCAAAGAAATGGCTCCTGCAAGTGCATTTTCCATGTGAACTATCAGGCAAAGTGCACATTGGCCCTTTTATCAGACTAGCAAATAAGCATTAGCATATTGCAAACAATGAACATCATTTGGCCCTGTGTTATTTCTGTGATTAGTGAATTTTTTTTGGAAATGGAATTTGAAGGATGCTTTAAGTGGAAAAAAGAAGCAAAAAACGTCAAGACACTGTCCTTTTCCAGCTCCAAATGATACTGAAGTTGATCTCCATTCTCCTTTGTTGCTCCAACTGCCAAGCTGTTTGATTTCTTTTGCGATGCTCAGAGAAGTTCCCAGGGTGTCTATCTATTTGCTACGTGTCCTCAAAAGCCACACTCTGCTTCGGGCGTTCAGGGGGCTGTTTTTATGGAAGTGAGGGGCCAACGAGGCTGATGAAATCTTCACGGTTTGCTCCACCTGCCCCTCCTCTGACCCGAGCCACCCTGCTAGCTCCAAGCTTGGATTTCTGTTGTCTAGAAGCTGCCAATTAGACAGACGTGCCTAATTGTGTGGTGATCTTCCTTTCATTATCTCCCACTCTCTCTCCTTTAATGTGGACAAACTTTTACTTGAGGCTAAATTTAGTTGGAAAAAGGAGAGCCTCCCCACATATGCAGAGGCGAATGTTTAAATCTGTTATGTCACCCAGAAAGTCCAGTCAAATGAGGACAGTTGTCCAGAAGCAAGTGCAGTTTGCCACTGGCTTGTTCTCCGGAAGCTTCTCTTTGTCAAACTCTTTAATGCTGACATAAAGCTTGTCTAATAACAAGCCCAAAGGACCCAAATTGAAACTGACAAGGAATAAGTAGGCCTGCATCTGTTTCCATAGAAAGCATGCCTTTGGTCTACTGTTCATAATGCTTTACTTAAGCACTGTTTGGAAAGTAAAACAAAGGGGCCCTCCCTTATAACAGAATACTAGCATTTCCCCAAATGGTGGGCTGCCAGACACATGAGGGCCCCTTGGCATCACATCAGAAGCTCAGTAGAGCCAGCTTCCTTTCTCCTTCCTTCCTTCCTTCCTTCCTTCCTTCCTTCCTTCCTTCCTTCCTTCCTTCCTTCCTTCCTTCCTTCCTTCCTTCCTTCCTTCCTTCCCCCCATACCCATTGAACTCCCAACATGATGCCAAAGGACATCATCTGACAATTGATGATTCTTTTTCCCCCCAAATAAACTTTATTCTTTTTTATTATTATTATTACAACATTTAACTCACATTTACTTTTCAACTGGACCTCTAATCGCTACTCCCATATATTTCATTTGCTGTTTGAAATAAAAATCAAAATTGATCATTCAACATGCCGGGACAGTGAAGGCTGGGGAGGATTTCCCACATTATCTTTAGCTTGGATTATGAGAGTGATGGCCCGGCAGTATCCTGGTCTCGCTGTCATCACAGCAACCTGCCAACATTTTTATCATGGCTGGGAATTCCTGACTTTTAGGACACTACTTAAACATTGAGCTGAATCCCAAAATCAATGTAGTGGCTTGGGGTGCCTGGGTGACATACACACAGCCATTTTGTTGAGGTGGGGCATTCATCCACAAGGAGGCGTGAGCTCCTCCTTTCTGACAAGAGGCCAGGAGATAATGGGAACCCAGGTGATTGGGCAGGAGATGACGGAAATTTGCAGACCCCCTTTCATCTAAGCATTTTATTTGTCTGTTTGTCTATCTATCATTTATATTTCTATCCTGCCCCATACCCAAAGGTCTTTGAGTGGGTAACAACCATTAAACAACAGGTTCAAAACAGGATATACACTAAAATCACCTTAAAAATTCAACAAATTTAAAACAGTACACTCTGTATTAAAATAATAGTGTCTGTACTGGAGGGGGGGGATATGATCACTTTAGCCAAAGAGGTGCATCTTCACACCCTCCCAAATATATACAAGGAAGGGGCGTGATGCACCTTGAGGGGGAGACTATTCCATAATCTGGGGGCCTTCACCAAAAGGGCCCTCTTCTGTGTGCCCACCAGCCTCACTACTGATGGCAGTGGGACAACCGGTAGATCTTAAGGCATGGGCAGGCCGATATGGGAGAAGGTGTTCCTTTAGCTATTTGGGGCCTATGACATGGCAAAGGGGGGACATTTGAGTATGTTTGTGCCTCCTTTGTGGCCATGGCAGTGGTCTCTACAACTTGTGAAAAATTCATGGAAGACCTTTATGGCCTATTTGTGACACCTCTGTGGCTGTCAAGGCCACCACTGCATGAGATGAATAAACTGAAAGGGCCCCTATGTTGACATGTTTAAATGTTAGGGGCAGCTTCTCCCCTCTGTTGATTGGCAACCACCATCATTTCACACCCCTTAGCCAGTAAGGACTGATTCACTTGGCATCCTGCACAGCTCCTGATGGGTTTTTAAAATTCTGTGGCAGCCACAAGAGGCTGCAGTGGTAAATTTTTGGAGGCTTCAATGAGCCATTTGAATGACGCCAGTTGGATTTAGCTTGCCTTTGGCTTGAACCTAAAACTTAGGCTAAATTTAGTTTATGGGTGAGAATAAGTGTTGGCTTTTCTACCCTGCTTTTCTCACCCATTCAAGTGGCTGACAAAGCTTTCTGTTCTTCTCCCCATAACAGACACCCTGTCAGGTAGGTGGGGCTGTGAGTGCTCAGAAGAGAGCCATGACTAGCCCAGGGTTCACCCAGCTGGCT
This sequence comes from Aspidoscelis tigris stejnegeri, assembly GCA_023333525.1. Lineage (NCBI taxonomy): Eukaryota > Metazoa > Chordata > Lepidosauria > Squamata > Teiidae > Aspidoscelis > Aspidoscelis tigris. Next base: position 99,684,276 of record JALMGA010000003.1, on the reverse strand, counting down.
TCATGGAGGAGTGAGGTTTCAAACCTGGTATTCCCAGATAAGAGTCCAGATCCATAACCAAAAGACCAAACTGACTCACTAGCAAGTGCCCCCCCCAGTGGACAGCATTTGGCATATCTCCAGTCCTAACCTTTAATAAGGTCCAGGAGGTGGTGTAAATCCTACAGCGCCTCCAGAGGACTGTGACAGCAAATCTTCCACACTCCTGCTCTCTGGGTGGAGGTGGGGGCACAGGATTTTCACTTTTCTGCCTAAATCTAAGGGATTTAAGATCATACTTTCCCTTACTTTCCAAATGTGACAGCATGTATTTGCAAGCAGACATTTCACGCTGACTTCCCCTCATTTTTACTGCTAAAGGCAAATGAATGCAATACGTTGGGAAAACGACTAAAATCTGTTGCTGATGGTATAAGAAGACAATGGTAATAAAAAGCATTGGGGTGTTGTTTTTTTACCGTGATGAGTAATTGCTACCCTCTCATTCCTTCGCAAAAAGGTACACTTTATACCCCTCTGCTGTTCTGTCCCTTGCAATAGACAAGATTGTATCAATGAATCTGAGTCATTTAGAGAAAATTACTGTCACTGTGTACGGATTATGTTTCTGATGTAATCCGGATGTCCTAACCAGATATTACACTCAGCCTTGTGTTTAACCAGAATGGTCAATGGTAAATATTAACTATGAAGTCAAGGCTTCCTATTGACACAACAGCTGAACCGCGGCATAATCAGAGATTAAAGTACAAATGTATTTGCAAAACTTAAGCCCCATGCACTAATTCACTTCCCCTTAACCTGCGTGTGTGTGTATGTGTTGGGTTGTGAAATTTGGTCCATGTTGCTGAAGTCAATGGAAAACAAAATCCAGTGCTGCCCTCCAGTGCGTTTTCCTGACAAGGCAAATTCCTTTCAGAGTCAACAACTTGATCTTTCAGTACTCGGCCAAGTTATTTCCTCCCCGATTAAAATCAAACTGATCTGATATCCACAAAGTGGCAAAACTTGAAATGGTTTCAGCAGTAAGAGAGGTGTGTTCAATAAGGCCTGGATTTTTGTAGCCCTCCAGGAGAGTATCCATCATGCAGTAGAGGTAGGAGGAGAGAGTGTGTTGCCAACTAGGAAAACTAGGTTTGAAGAGGAAATGATAAATCTACATCTTGGTTGGAGGATCTCCTTGGCTGTGGTCATACCTAAGGTTTAATCCAGCTTCAGCCCACCTTCAGAGTTGGAGAACACATCAGCAAAGTGACCAGTCATTTTCTTTCCATATTATCTATCACAAAGATGAATTTTCCAAACTATTTAACACTGACTTTTTTTTGTCAGCTTATCACTTTGCTGGCTAGGGGTGGGTGAGACATCTGATGCATGGACATAAAGCCAGGAATAAACCAGGAAGTGTGTCATTTGCATTGCTAGTGCTGCTGGACAGAAACAGGAATGTTCAGGACTTTTCACACTTACCAACCTTGTATGATATACATACCACAGTAGTTGGTAAATTAGTAGTGTGGCAGTGGCCATCCACACCTCAAGCACTCGTAAAACCCCTACTGGGCCAACAGCACTTGAGGTGCGGATTGTCATGGTAATGTCTACGGCACCAAGAAGAGGGTGTGGATGTGGGGATCCTGTGGTAATTTCTAGTGAGTTGCAGTGGCTTCCTGGTGTGGACAGGCCTGTCCCATAAGCAGGCTGCAACTCACTATGTATGCTACTAGAATGGATGCCTAACATTGCTTCTGTGTTGGGGAGACAGATGGGATACCCCTTGAGGCCATTTGCAGGGAGTTGAGAGCAAGAGATGGTTTTGCCTTTGTCTTCTCCTTGAAGTCCAGAAGCAATTTGTGGGCCACTGCGTGAGATGGGATGCTGGACTAGGTGGGATGTGGCACCTGGACTAGGTGGGCCATGGCCCACTCCAGCAGGGCATCTCTTAAGCTTTTATGTACTAACAGATAAGTACAAACAGATCTTCCCAGTCCTCAGAAATAGAATGGCCCCAAGTGCCTTGATGTTCATTGCCCTAGGCTTGTTCTTTCATTCCATTTCAATAAAGTTCAGTGAGAATTCAGCCTATATTAAGTAAGATTATTTGTAAAATGTGCCTACTGGAAAAAAAATTATGTACATGTACCTATAAATCAGATCATTCCTGAGAATTTATTTATTTATTTGTTTGTTTATATTAAATAACTGCAAGTTGATAGAAGAGTGAGTCAAAATTAATTCGAGAGTGGAAGGCTGAGACACCAATTTTTTTTAAAAAAAATCATCTTCTAGTTGTAAACTGTCAAACCCCTTTACTTTAAACCTCCTTCAGCCTGTCTTCAGATCTGACTGCTCACACATTTTCATTGTTATCCAGTTTATTTTTGGATATTCCATTCAAGAAAGTCCAAACGGAGGGTGGAAAGTCCACAATTAAAAGGAACAGAAATGGAAAGGTGTGAAGATGGACTGAAGAAGGTTTAAAGTGAAGGTGTGACTACAGCTTAGAAATGGTCTGTAGATGGGATTGCTCACAGGGCAGTCTGCCTCCCCCCATGAACATTCTAGGCTAGAAAAGGTGGATTAGAGATGGAATGAGAACAGGGCCCTTTGTGCACTTGGCTCCCTGGCCATGGGAAGCTTTGAACAAAATGACCCCAAGTGCACTACAACCCTCCACAATCACTCCCCAAAACTTATCTTAAATAAGGATAGTGACCATGTTTGCATCATGTGTGCTGGTGCCCATAACCAGGCAACCACATGAAGTGCCACATGTGTGGATGGGGTGTCACATGGTGCAGAAGGAGCTGACCACGTCCTGAACAACCCTGTGCTAGTGCAAGTGTGGAGTTAGTGCTCAATGAGTCTACTGCACGTGGCCAGCTCTGGGATGTTCTGGGACATGCACATCCATTTCTGGAGCAACAACAGCTCTGGGACATGCACATGGTGCATCTTGGAGCTGACTGCCTCTGCACTACAAAGGTAAGTGCAAAAGGCCCACAGGAGGACACTGCCATCTCTGAGGTACTTCTTTTTCCTTAGCTATATTGTAATGGTAAACAACAATGAGCTAGATTTATGAATGTTCCCGAGGTCCCTAAATAGCAGGCATTCCAGAACCAAGAGCTAGTGCTGGATATTTCTGACCTTTCTCCTTTATACTTGTTTCAGTCCAGGCTTGGCTAATATGTTCGTATTTCACTAGGGTCTGCTGAATCAAATTTCAAATGCATTTGCATAGAATTGCAGCTGTAGTTTCCTGCCAGTCATTCGCTGTCTACTCAAGCAACCTGTTCTCACAGTAGCCGACAAGGTGGATATGGAATGGCATAAGCAGGTTGCGACCTCAGCAACTTGCTCTAGGACAGATGCATCAGTGGCTACCTAGGTACTGGCCCCAGGTTGGAGAGAGAAGCAGGGTGCTTCTAAAGGCCACTTGCAGGGATTCAAGAGCAGGTGAAGGTCTTCTGCTAGAGAGGCTCAGAAGCAATTAGTGTGGTCCAGTGGGTGAAACAGAGTGATGGACTAGATGGGTGGCGCCCCAATCCAGCAGGGCTCCTTTAAGGTTTTTATGCTTTTGTTTGGAAACCTGCAGCTGCGACCCTTGGTCTAGAGTTAAAGGGCAGGAGGAATAAATCCAGCTTCTGCCACCTCATGGTCCTGATTGGTAATTCATTGTTGGACCTCTTACTAGAGGAGTTACCTTTTAAACTAATGAACGTAGATAATTATTTAAATGTTTCTAAACTGCTTTGTTTCAAAATCTTGAAAGAGTGTCCAATATAACTTTTTTGAAAAGACTAAAATCAGTGAAACAGAACAAAATATTAAAATAATATTAAATTGGCAAAGAAGCCAGGAAATAGAAATTTACTCATTACTGGAAATAGCTGGGTAAACAAATACGTTTTCAACAGGTCTCTAAGGCATATAGTAGTAGTTGTTTCACAAACATCTTAGAGAGAGCTGCTATGGGACACCAAAAGAGAGAGCTGCTATGGGTCACCTGCTATGGGACACCAAAAGAGAACATTCAAGGGTTGGTGTTGCTCAAAGCAGAATCTCCCTACATGATCTGAGTGGTCTATAAGGAAGACAGAGATCCAGAAAGTCCCATGGTCCCATGTTTTGGAGCTTTTATACCAAACACACAACCTTGAATCTGGCCCTGTAGCTAAACTGGTAACCAGTGCAACAGCTTTAAACAACCTCACTACATGTGAGAGAACTACATGTGCTTGCTATAAAAACTCAGTTGAAACTGCCTGCTACATAGGAAAGTGTGATTTAAAGCATAACAAATTGCTGTGTAAACTTCCTATGGAAAGCAACAATTGCATTATTTTAATCCCTTAAACAATGTGGGGATTAATGTAGTCTTAGAAGAACAAATTAAGAATTAATTCTTATGAGGAAACAGAGTGAAGAAACATTTTTGTGATGGCTTGTTATTTAAATAGGGTGAACTTAGGACACACCAATTAATCCACTGCATTATGAAATAATTAAAACCGTACCATATTTTTAAAATACCACTGTTGATGCTCTCTTCTTTCTCTCTGGACAATTACAGTGTTTGAGTTCCATAATTTTAAGGTAAGCCAATGTGCTGGAAAACAATCTGGTACTCTGCTTTGGTAATTTTCAGAATCAGGCTGTGATCAGACACAGAAAAAAAAAGCATGTCTGAGGCACCTCAGGGACAATTTTGGGATGGGGGTACTCAGTGGAAGAAGACTGCTTTCCTGAGACAAAACAAAAATAATTGGGAATTTGCTAAAATAATTTGGAAAAATTGCTGCTGGGCTGTGGTACATTTTAGGGAGGTGCACAAATTATTTGTGCTATTCAGAATTCAGACGATTGAGTCTGAATTCTGAGATTCATGGATGGATCGAATAGGGACCTATTCATAGGGCCCTATACGTACACAAATTGGATAATCCAGTATCCATAGAAGCTTTGGTCAAAGCTTCTATGGATATTGGATGCCCCAGGGCCTCCCTCCCTCAGCCACCTCCCCCCCAAACCTCCCCCCAGGCCTCCCCGGGGCCCTCTTACTTGCTCTGGTGGTACTCCAGGCCTCTTTCTGGGCTCTCCGGAACACCAAACAGGCTTTCCGGAACTTGGGTTCGATTCCGCCCTCCCCCATGAAGCCAGCTGGGTGACCTTGGGCTAGTCACAGCACTCTTCTGAGCTCTCACAGCCCTACCTACCTCACAGGGTGTTCTGTTGTGGGGAGAAGAATAGAAAAGCTTTGTCAGACACTTTTTGAGTCCCCTTAAATGGGTGAGAAAAGTGGGGTAGAAAAGCCAGCTCTTCTTCTAAATACAGGCCTTTACCAGAAGGTCTGTATTTACCTTCTGGAAAGCCTGTTTGACGTTCCAGAGGCCCTGGGAAGAGGCCTGGGGTGCCACCAGAGAACTCCCACATGCCTCCCCAGTGCACACTTACCTGTGGGGGAACTCTGGTGGCAGCCTGGGGCTCTTCTGGGCCCTCCAGAACACTGGAAGAAGGGGCGTCGAGGAGAAGTCAGTGACGGCAGTGGTGAGGAGGTCACGTAAGTGGGGGAAGGCTTTATTTGTTCTGTGCACAGATATTTAATAGAATATCCATGCACAGATATGAATACCCTCACATCCACTAGTACGTTTGTAAGGTAAGTCCTCTGGTATTTGGTCAGAGTTTTGAGCACTTGAGTTTTGTGGCAGCAAGTTCAGATATTTCTAAGTGAGTTTAGAAAGTTCTAGGTGAGTTTAGAAATTCCCTGCTCCCTTATGAAATCAGACTGCAGTGTCTAAGCCTCTTCAGCCTGGAAATACCATGTTTAAGAGGGGACCTGATTGAAGTATAAAATCATGCACGGTATAGAAAGGGTGGATAAGAGAGAATTTCTTTTCTCTATCACCCAACACTAGAACCAGGGGGCACTCTATGAAGCTGATGGGTAGGAGAGTCAGATCAGACAAGTGGAAGTATTTCTTCACCCAGGGGGTCATCGGGCTATGGAATTTGCTGCCAGAAGAGGTGGTAACAGCTACCAGCCTAGATGGCTTTAAGACAAGATTAGACAAATTTATGGAGGACAGATGCATGAATGGCCACTAGAATGGATCCCTAAGCACATCTTTCAGGCTGAGGGGACAAGCAGGATGCCTCTAAGGCCATTTTCTGGGATTCGAGAGCAGGAGAAGGTTTGCTCTTGTTTCTGCTTGAGATGCCCATGGGCAATTGTTGGGCCACTGTGTGAGACAGGATGCTGGACTAGATGGGCAGTGGCCCAATCCAGCAGGGCTCCTCTTATGTTCTTATGGTCTTGTTCACACACCAGTCTGCCCTTCTCCTGAACATTCTGTGTTGGAAAAGATGGATTAGAAAAGACTTGGGTACAAGTAGGCCACACTCTTTCTCTGAGGGACCTCTGAGGTGCCTCTTTTGTTATGTCTGAAAACAGTCTTTGGTTTTTCAAGGAACTCTTTCCACATCAACTTTTTTCAGAGGTTCCCATGAATATCCAGAGTAGAACCATGTTGTAATAGCAGGAAGAATCATTTAAGACCTCAATATCTCTTTGAATGGTTGCCTTCTTATGAAGTCTTATGGGTTCATCTCAGACAACTGTGATTTGTTAAGTGACCAAAGAAACCACAATGCTCATTTAACTAAAATCTTTCTTCTGCAATAGACATTCTGGAACTCCGTTGAACTTCATTCTTGAACAATATCTATTTTCAGAATTTTAGTGGAGAAAGCTCCTGCAGCCTACTCCCTCCTTCTTTCTTGCTTCCCTCCTAATAAAATCTACCCAGCCTGTACCTCCATTCTTTTCTGTTCAGCCAGAACCCAAAATCTGTGTGGCCAATGTGAATCTGCCACCTCTAAATGTTACAGGTATGGATGTGCATGAATATTCATAACATTTGAAATTTGTATGGACTTGGCTGAATTTGAACATTCAAATTCAAATTGAATGTTGGCATGCTCGATATTCGAATTCAAATCAAGTGTTTTGATACATTTGTAAGAAGCTTCATATGGGATTTGCATGGGATTCATCTGCATTTGTATGGGATTGAACATTAGTATCTAATATGAATCCTACCACATTTGAAGGGGGGCTATTCAAACAAATATGGATTTTCTTGCATTCAATTCAATACATCCCTAGTTACAGGTGAATAAGGAGACACACAGTGTTTTAACACTCACAGTGCCTTACACAATGCATACTTACTCCATATATGGCTGGTGCTCATGCCAGTTGGGCACTTCATCTTCATCCACTATACTTCAAGGTATATTTTTTAATCACCAGTGGACACACACACAGAAGGGGGAAAAAATAAACCTCCATACCTAAGCTGCCTTTTGAAGAATAATCTTATCTCTGAGAGAAGAAGTCAGCAGTACTAGCTTAGCTGTCTTTCAGAGACTAATCTTCTAATTGACAGACCCCTGATAACCTGCTAAGGACTGCAGGACTCACTTCTGAGATCACAGCTGGAAACTTGAGAATTGATAACTGCCACTTCCAAAGCTAAAGGCTAGGTAGGGACTTTTCATTCAGAGAAAAGGCAGAGTTCTAATGGAGGATTATTCTGGAGAAAGATTCCTTACTGTCCTTATCTTCCCTCCCTCCCTCCCTCCTTTTCTTCTTCCTTTTTTTCCCTTACTATTTTTATTAAAACATTTTCACGAACAACCTAAAAAATCCAAACACAAGTCATTAACATCTAATAATGTCCATCTTCTTAATATTTTGGTTGACTTCCTTGTTTTTCAAACATCTCTTCTGCTTTATTCTTCGTCCACACTCTATATGCTTCTTTCTGTTTTTCAGCTGACTTTATAGACTTCACAGAACCAATCTTAATCACTTTCTTCATACATAGTTATTACAAAAACATAATTCTTTTGATCTAATTTCCTAAACTATATCGTATACTTTTCATATACTCCTATTATTGCCTTATACTCCCATCTTCATTACCTTTCTACAAAAAACAAAATCTTACCCTAAATCACTATTATATTAGCATTTACTTAAACTATAAGCTATTCTATTCACATAATAAATATTTCTATTATGGCCTTCATTACATTTCTACTAATAACAAAAACTAATCCTATATTCACTAATTAACTTGTTCCCATCATTATATCTATCCTTATTTGATTTTTTTCAGTTTATTTTTACTCTGTTGTTATATTTACTTTTTCTACATATGCCCTCCCTCCCCCTTGCTTTAAAAGTCCTTATAATTATTTAGGACAATTACAATTGTCCTTACAATTTTGTTTCCTGGGGTTCAAAGTCTCACTCTTGGATAATCTTGCTTCCCTTTCTCCAAATCAAAAGCTTGTCTTTACATGATGATTTATATCTCCCACTTTTTGCAGCTCACTCCTCCGGATGACACATTTCACTTGTCTTAGCTGCAAATCTCATTTCTTCAGCTGGATTCCTTGGTATTTCTGTTGCTTTGCCCTCTCAACTGACAAATGCATTCCCAGTTTGTTTACTTTCTTTTTCCCTTGTCCTAGCCAAGGGCCTCGTTTCTTTAGCTCGCTTCTTCGAAGTCGCTGAAATTTTTTTCTTCTCTGTTGGCTCTCTCTGTCCATAGGGTTCAACCTCTTCTCATGCAGAGTACTCTCTGCCTTTCTTCCTTTCTAGTTTTCTCAGGATTAGTTATATCATTGCCAAATCTGGTGAATTGCTTCAACATTTCATCCGATTTAGCTTCCATTCTGGCTAGAAAATTTTGAATTTCCTGCTTGATCAGCATCTTGCTGGTACTTAGGCAAAAGTTTCTTCTATCCAATTTTACCACCACCTAACGGCCAACTTTGTGTCTTTCTTTTAATAAATGTTCAGATACTTTTCCTTCCAACCAAGTCAATGATCTGACATCACTTCCTTTCCAGACATAAGATTTATTTCTAATTGTATTTATCTTCATCTCTCCTGCTCTTTTAACAGCTTTAAAGATAGATTTCAAGTGTTCCTTACCTCCTTTTTCTCTTTATGGCTCTGGTTTGTTATAATAAATTTTTGGCCGCCTGCCAATGTTCCGAGGTGAATCTTCTTATCTTCAGATGTTATCCAAACTTCAATTTGTTACTATAATTCATTAAAAGAAAAAAAAGGAATGGCCAGGCTTAGTTTGACCTTCTCCACCTTTGAGTTGATGGAGTTGTTTTCCTGCCTTCAACAAGGAAATAACATCTTGCCATTGAAGAGCTGCAATTAAGTAGCCCTTTAAGAAGAATCTCTTCATCTCCCTGTAATCTCAGGGAGATAAATCAACCAGAGGGGGTACCCTAGTTCTCCCCACTGGAACAAAAAAACAGGAGCATCCACTGAGCTCTCGCTCAAAGCACCTTCAGTCTGCCATGTCCTCAACCAGAAGTTCCTCTTCCTTTTTGCCCTTTCCCCTCTTCCCTCCCTCCCTGACCCTGTCCCTTTTTTCTAGTTTGGTCTAGTGGTTAGGAAGTTGGACTCTTATATGGTAATACTAGGTTTGATTCTGCACTCCTCCATGAAGCCAACTGGGTAACCTTAGGCTAGTCACAGCTCTCTTCTGAGCTCTCACAGCCCTACCTACATCATAGCGTGTTCTGTTGTGGGGAGAATAGAAAGCTTTGTCAGCCACTTTGAGTCCCCTTAAATGGTGAGAAAAGTGGGGTAGAAAAGCCAACTCTCTCTCTCTCCTTCTGTTGGTTCATCCATCAGTCCATCCATCCATCCATCAGCTCCTGTTACCTCGAGAGCATCGCAACCTTCTGGGGCCAACCTTGAGTAGCCGAGGAGCCAAAGACAAGCAACTTTATTTTTTCTTTATTTTTTCTTTCTTTCTTTAATAAATCAAAACAAAATAAAATAACTCCTTACATTTTCTCATATCACATTATTACATTGCTTTAATACTCTATATGACTTCCTCTGTTTTTCCGGCTTCTCTTCTTGATGTCGCTTATTTCTTTGCTTCCCTTTCAAGTCCCTTGTTGCTTTTCAGCTAACCCCTTAATTTTTAGTCAAAACCATCCGTCATTACTTCTATTTCTCGTAGATAGTAAATAGAGGGGCTCCAGTCTTTTGTAAACTTATCTGTTCTTCTGTCTTCTAAAAGATTTGTTAATTTGTCCATTTCAGCCAAGTCCATCAGCTTAATTAGCCATTCTTGCCCTGAAGGTATCTCTTCCTCCTTCCATTTTTGTGTGTTTTCAAGGGCAGGCAACTTTCTGAACTAAAAACATTATATTATTTTTGACAAACATGCCAGCAAGTAACAGGAAGTACATTTATTTCTTGTTTGAATGTGCCTCTTCAAATGAAAAAGAATGCTTTGTATTTGCCCTGACACTTCACAAATGCATAGTAAATTTGAGAGGAAGGATCCTTTTACAAACATTGAAGAGTTTCAGGGTCGTTCTGCTCCAGATACAGCTTTCAGGACCATTCTTGAAGCCTCTGGAGCAGCTGCCCACTTTACTGAGGTTTGCCAGATAATAAAATATTACCGTACTAGTTCAGGTTATCATTGTGATTTATGGCTTTGAACCATGGCTCCAAGCTTGCTGAGAGTACACAACATATTTATGAGACAGTCCTGGGACTGTTATTATTATTTTATTATTTAAGGGGTTTTTTTTCTATCACAGAAGCTGATCCATGCCAAGAAGTTCACCTTTCCATTCTACAGTGCTAGCCATTCTTCTTAAAAGCTTTCTGCTTTCATGCTGTTGTGACAAGAAAAAATTGCATTCTTCCATCTCCTTTCTGGGCATTTGGAAAGGCCAAAAATTAAGTGTCTCTGTGTGTTTAATTATTGGTAGACTTTGACTGGAATCCTGAGGTTTAAGTAAGGAAAACCATAGACAAAGGAACCATCTCATTCAGAGCTCTGCCTGCTCACACATTCTTCCATCATGGATTTTGCATTTTGGTTTAATTTTTATAAGGAAACAGTGGGAGACCACTACCACCAACAACTTCAGGACCATGGTAGTTTACCCTCCACTCCTCAAAGGATATTTGCTGCCTCCAGGCATGAGGCAAACCCCATAATACTCCTGGCATTGCCAAATATACCCATGGCATTCCTGATGCAATGCTGTGCCACAAGGCTTTCACAGGAAACCCAGCAACGATGCTGGTTTTTCTATTGTAGCCCTGCTTATTTGCATGCCTGTTGAGTTGCAAATGAGATTGCCTCCCTGAGGACTTCAGGGAGACAGCAAAGCTTGTAAAAGAAGCATGAACGGGACAAAGATATCCACATTTTTAATGTCTTGTGACTGTCTAGTCCCATCCCAGGCCACTGACTCCAAAGGCTGGGACAGCCCTTGGGGCTGGCATTGGATCCTTCAAAGGCTGACAAGTTTTCAAGAGGACCCTTTTTAATGTGTGGTACTTCTAGGACTACTTCTGTTGGCACTTCCTGGAGCATCACCAAAAAGGCTTCCTTGTGGGCCCACTAGTTCACGAGTAGTCATTGTTGTTGAGCTGTGCCAGTGGAATGGGAAAGGGGTGTGCATGGATGCAATTTTCAGGATTCAATTCAAATTTAACCAAATTCGATTTGAATTAATCAAATTCGAATCTATTCATTTGAATTCTTCATTCGAATTTGCTCTTACGAAGGTCGACAACATCTGTAGATGCCCATATGCATCTTCCCTGGGTCCGTACACATCCGTATCCATGCCTTAGTTATCCAGTATGCAACACGTTATCCTCCCGTACGGATCCGTTCAAATGCGTACGGATGCGGGACAGATGCGGATTTTGAAGTACACATCATGTGCGAATTTGTACACATGTGAACGTCTGAATAATTCAAATTGATTTGAAATTTGGATCAAAACTTTAAATTCAAATTTAAGGACATTCAATTTGAATTTGAATGTCAAAATTGGTAGATTGATCAAATTTCAAATGCATTCGAATAGTCATGCACATCCCTAGGACAGAGTGCCATTTAAAGCACTCTATCCTGCTTTATGAGCCATCCTGTATGTATGGATCATTTTAGGAGGGTCCTGCAATGACCTGTAAGGATGTGCACGAAGCCATTTTCCACATTCTATTTGAGTTCGATAGAATGTGGAAAAATTTGGCTCCAGCCGAATACCACCCCCCATGGATGTGGGGGTATTTATATCCATGCACGGATATTCTATTAAATTCTGTCCAAATTCTGAATGGCATGAATCATTTGTGCACATCCCTGCTGTCCTGCGATTATGTGCAAAAGCCAGGCACCTGAGACGTCCTCCTGGACTGCACCAAAAGAAAGTACAGAAAGGACCTTGGGCTTCATCTAAATTGGGGCGGAATCTGATTCCCAGTTTAGAGTGGCTGGTCGTGGGCTGTGGACATACTGTGCACCATCTGAAGACCTCAAGGAATGGCTGCTGGAGTGGTATGCTGCTCACAGTTGCTGAATATGTGCTCAGAATCCACCACATTTTGGTTCCCAACAGCAATTCCTAGGACATTTCCAGCCCTTGAACCTCAGTCTTGGGTGCCTCATAAATGCACACAATGGTCAGGAGTCTTCCTGGCTATTGTGTCCATTTATGAGACACTCAAGTGTCATTCTTCCAGCCCTAGGGAAGAATCAAGCCATGTGTGAAGATAAGCAACCCATGCCTTGGTCTAGGGTGGTGATGGCCAACCTATGACACGCGTGTCACAAGTGACACGCCAAGCCCTTTTGGGTGACACACATGGCCACCCTGGCACCTGGGCGTGTAGTGCTTGCTTGTTCTTGAAGTGTACAAAATACCAACTTTCAATTGAAGATTTAGCAACAAAAGTCACTCATGTAAAGAATTATTTGTTTTTGCTTCTAATAAAATACATATATCAAAAATATAACTTTTTTACTAGAGCCACAAATATCACAAAATTATGGATATTTCTAGATGTGACACAGCGTCCGAGATAAGCTAGGTTTTCTTGCGAATTTTGACACACTGAGCTCAAAAGGTTCGCCATCACTGGTCTAGGGGTTTCATCCTGGGCTGGCCAACAGGGCAGAGGCGACACATGATGACCCTGCCAGGTAGGCTGGGCTGATCTAGCTGACTGGATTGACTGGGCTTCCAAGCTCAGGGGGAGAATCAACTTACGCATGGGGATAAGCAACCCATGCCCTGGTCTAGTGGCTTACTTCTGGGCTGGCCAGTGAGGCAGAGGTGACACACGAGGTGACATACGACAACCCTGTCAGGTCTGCCCAGTGAGCAGATACGCACTGGGGGAGCATAATTGTTGTGTGCATGTATGCACAAGTCCCCATACTGTCACACGGGGTTAAAGGTAGCAGGAGTGAGGCTAGTGTGGAAATGGCACAGTGCCATGCAAATGGCACAGTGTCTTAAATGAGTGCAGCTCTCATCTAGTGTGATCAAGCTTAATTGCCGCCTTGGAATCTGCTGCAGCCCTTCTCCATCATACAAAGGGGTGCCACGTTGCGGGGCCAAGCTAATCTTGCTTCCTATCAGGGGAAGGGCTGGGAGGATCGAAGGACAAGGGAGTGGAGATGAAAAGATGCAGTTTGTCCAATTTTCCCTGCATGTGGGAACACCATTATCCAAATTGAGCCCGCACTATCCTTCATCAAATGGGAACAAACAGAAAACACACTGGGCCCAGCATGCGGCCTAAAAAAATCCTTCCCGTGGTAAAATAGCCAGGTAGAACGCAGCCTCAGAATTTCTTTTACAGGCTTAAAATTTTATTGGGAATTGGGCTGTTGGGGTTTAATGGCAGTGAATGCATTTGCCCACTGGGCCCTGCAGAAAGTCGGAGAGCTCTGGAAAAAAATTGTACTTATTCAGATATTCATTGGATTTTTATAGCTGCTCCATAATCAGAGTTCTGTGGATGGCTCATAAAAATAAATATAATTGGTGCTCCTTGTTCCTTACTAACTAATGGAAGCTTTGGATGGTGGCATTTATGTCAGAAAAATTGTGCCAAGTGAAAGTCACCACCATCCCCAGCATTTTTCCTACTGGAATATTCCCAGTTGGTCCAGTTATCTTGGAAGAAGGTTGTCTGCACTTGGGATGACTGTTCTGAGATAGCCTGCTATGGGGGCTCTGACAGCCAGGAACAAAATTTCTTGGTCTGAAAGCTACTGAGCTATGTCCCATTTCTGCAGCACAGTTTTGTGCCATTACTGAAATGGAATTCCCCCAACCCCACCTCCTGGCCCAGTCTACTTGTGAGTAAGACAGTGGCAGACCTTTTTACTGCTGTCCCAGTTTAGGTGACCATTTTGGCCACCAGACTGGTATAAGCTCCACCCAGTGTGGACAGAGCATACTAGCAGGGAACATATCAGAGTGTAGAAGAAAGAGGACCAGAATGTCTCAGGGCCTCATACTATACCAGAGGCCCATCCCAGACTGCCCTACTTCTGTCCACGGTGTGGAGCACAAAATTGGGAATGCGTCCCTTACTTGCCAAAGCAAATGGTCAGGCTGTCTTCCGCCTGTACCAGCTGAAGAAGAAGAAGAAGAAGAGTTGGCTTTTCTACCCTGCTTTTCTCACCCATTTAAGGGGACTCAAAGCGGCTGACAAAGCTTTTATTCTTCTGGGGACACCCTGTGAGGTAGGTGGGGCTGGGAGAGCTCAGAAGAGAACTGTGACTAGCCCAAGGTCACCCAGCTGGCTTCATGGGGGAGGGCGGAATCAAACCTGGTATTCTTAGATCAGAGTCCGGCTCCCTAACCACTAGACTAGACTGGCTCACACATCAGCTGTCAGGCTGAACTGTGAAAAGGCCTCAGATTACTGGTTGGATTCAGAAAGGCCCAAATTCACCTCAGCCCAACTTCTTATGGCCAATAGTAATGGATGGTTGGAGTTATAATTCAACAACAGCTGTAAAGTCCTGTTTTTGTCTCCTATGTAATATCTTTATTTTATTTTATTTGCTGTGGTCAGGAGGAGCAATAGTTTAAGGGTAGCCTTTGTTTTTCCAGCTTATGGAACAAAGAGCAAAAGGTCTGAAAAGGGAAACACATTGCTTGCATTTAAAAATCATTAACAGTACAGTAAAACACAGCTGAAGGATGCCCAGGGCATTGGCCATGCAAAACCTTCGCATCCTTTGCCAGTTTATAATACCCTTGTAAAACTTAAGCTCCTTTAATTTAAAGCTCCTTTCATTTATTTTCACTCACTTTTTACTAGCCTAATAAATTTCTTCATGGCCAAGAGAAGTAAACAGACATGTTTCAAAACAACTAGCTTTGTAAACCCTTCTTGTCTTTTTTTTTTTAGAGGCCACTTGAGAATTTGACTTTGAAAAGCCCAAGAAAGGGGGTGGAAAGGGGGTGGGGGGCACAAAGTGGTTCTACTACTGTGTCTACTAAGAGTTGTTGAAACAATACCTCCATTGAAATGCTGACATTCACCCTGAAACTGCACCGTGTCAAGCGAGGCAAAGCAGCCATATTTGTTTTGCTTGGGCTGCTTGACCAAGGTGGACAGGAACCGATGTTCAGTCTTGTCTTTCCATTTCTCTCCCATTTTGACTTTTTTTTTCCCAAATGCCTTTCCCATTTTTTTTCCAAAATAAATTAAAAAAAATTGCCAAGGAACTGGGGGTAAAATCTCCTTAACGGTGGTTTTAATGGTGAAACTGGAGAAAGGTGAATATTTTTTCGCCTTATAGTCAGGCCTCTGTGGGGTGGTCTAATCGGGGCCTACTGGCACTTACCTTAATGGAGAGGTTGCAGGCGTCCGTGGAAAGTCTGTCCACGTGTTGTTCTGCCACCAGCATCCCAGAACATCCAGGAGCTACCTCCAGTTGTCCGATTGTCCATAGCGGTCGGGGTGCGGTGAGTTCCAGGTCACAGCCTTTGCACTCTCTTCTGGGTGCAACCACTGTGAGTGGGCAGGGTGGGGCAACTGGGCCTGTACAGTCGCATGCTATATGCCAATTGCCATGACAGTGTTCTGGTGCATGCTGGAGGTTGCCTTAGCTGCTGCCATGTCAATTCAGCTCAAATGGTCCAGGCCATCTGTACTTCGAATGCTGGTAGCCTGGCTGGGGACTGCATTGTGCTTGATTTTCACCTCAAATGTATTTCTCAAAAATGCATTTACAAACTTTATTCAACCTTACTTTTGGCTTCATGTATATTGGGGCACGATCATAGCCCAATATGCACTGGCTACCTTGGAGCTTTGGGGTACAGAATGCTGTGCTCCGAACCTGGCAAGCCCCACCCACCCAGGGCTTGCCAGTTTGGAACGGAACCCTGAAAAGGTAAGATGTGCATGCCCATATGGAGGAGGTATGCGGTCCTGCGTGGGGGTGGGTGCCTGCACCCCATGGAGGCCAAAGACACCACCAGTCTGGTCTCACCCTGGTGTGAGGACTGCTGGCGCGGCCCCGATCGAGCTCTGGCAACTGTAACATAACCCTAGGTGCCCACTGGTACCCAGGGAGTTTGTGCCCTCCTCCCAGCCGCGTGAACACTGATCTTTTCATACCCTCTGCTCGTGCAGCCAGCCAGGGCGATGTGCCACTCTGCACACAGGTGTGTGCAATGGTAGACTGCCCCCACGCTGACCTGTGGTTGATCGGTCCTGCAGGCCACATGGCCAGAGTCTGATCCAGGACCTCTGATGAGGCAAGTCCTGGCATGTTTGGCTGGTGGGTGGCACAGGCCACTGAGTAGGGGTGGGCACCAGGGGGTCCCTGTTGGCTGCTGCCAGCCAGATCAGGGCAGAAGCAGCCAGCAGGGCCCAGAGTTGTCCGGCAGGGAGACTGCAAATGCTCTCCCTGCCAGACAGCTCTGGAACAGTCGGGGACGGTTTGGGCCGGGTGTAGAACATGATTTTGTGCTCTACATTCTGGCTGTGATTAGGCCACCCTGGGATGCGTTGGGACAGTTCTGGATGGAACTGCCCTTCCGGCAGACTGAATGCTCTGCCCAGGGCTGGCCTAATCATGCAACAGAGACCCTAGTGCAAATAGGGTCTGATCCGGGGAGGGTCCTCTTATGTTCTTATGTTCTTACTCCTCCAGGAGTTTTGGGGACCAAAAGGAATAGAGAGCAATTGTCAGTCCTTGGATTTTTGGCTGTGTAGATACACCTGATATTTCTAATTGTAAGCCACTTTGAGATTTCTTTTCACAATAATAAATTGTCTGTATGCTGTGTCAACCAGCTGTCAGATTTTACTGTGACAGCCAGCTGGCTTTCATAAAACATTTTAAAGATTTGTACAAGCTCACTCCAATGTTGTGCCAAAGCCTAGTTTGGGAGGTGGGTAACTGCCTAGAGAAGAAATATAGACCTAGGTGAAACATGGCCCGAGTTTATTCAGAAAGCTAGAATGGCTTGGACACAATTCTGAATTCCAGGCTACCCCAGCACAAACCATGCTGGATTTAATCTCATTGGCTGTGGTCACATGTTGCTTTTTATGAGGACTAAGATAGTCTGAAGTCTCCAGAGACCAGATGCCAAAGTGGAGATACATTTCTTTCTGGGGACTTCCTGGCTGGAAAGGGACCGTCCTGTAAATGGACAATCCCAGTGCTGAGTCTGTTTCAGTCAGTAATGGACCCAGGGCTGGCAATTTGTGCTGCCACTGCTATCACACTATTGCCATCACCCGGGAAGGTTAGCTTTCGTGTGGCATGGCAGCATTGAGGAGGAGCTATCTCCATCACTGCCACTCCTTGTCCTCCTGCAGTATCTCCCATCATGTCTCCCACTAAACACATGAGCCCACCCACACCGCTCCTCCCTCTCCTGCATTGCCCCCATCATCTTGTCCCCTCAGTGGGCAACCCACCTCCCACTTTGCCCTTCCACATCCTAGTTTCACACAGTAGAAGCTCTGCCCTCCATAGCACACTCTGTCCACACTGAATGAAGCCATGGCACCAAGGCAGGAAGGATTGTGGCAGATTCTTCTGTGAACCCCCAGAGAGCCACTGCAAATTACTGTGGACCAAGCTGTTTTAAGTAATCTGGCCATACTAGAATTATAGAGTTGGAAGAGACCTCCAGGGTCATAGAGTCCAACCCCTCACTCAATGCAGGATTCCTTAAACCATCCCAGACAGATGCCTGTCCAGATAGAAGACAGCTGGCATTTTTTATCCTGTCCTAAAACTCAAGAAAGCAAAGTTAATACCAGGCAAGTGGGATGGCATATGGGAAAGTGGTCCTTTAGATGTGACACGTCCAACCTTTGAGCCTCTTTTTCTGTTGTCAAGGAGAAATGAATGCAGCCCATTGCAGTTCTACTGCTTTTCCCCTAATGGTGAGATGCTGTATATCCATCAAGCATTAGATTCTAATTGATTTTAATTTTGGGGTATTCCTTTTGGCAACCCCACATCTACCCAGGATATAAGCAAAGGTGGTGGAGGAGGAGGAGAAGAGTTGGCTTTTCTACCCTGTTTTCTACCCTGACAAACCTTCTGCTCTTCTCCCCATACGGACACCCTGTGAGGTAGGTGCAGCTGTGAGAGCTCAGAAAGAGAGCTGTGACTAGCCTAAGGTTACCCAGCTGGCTTCATGGAGGAGTGCGGAATCGAACCCAGTAGTCCCAGATAAGAGTCTGGCTCTATTGCTGCAATAGAACAATAAAATTATAATCTCCTTTTCCCTAGCCCCCCAGCCTCAAACAGGTATCTATAAAACCCTAAGACCAAGGGAAAAGGTGGACTCATCTCAAAAACAAATCATAACTTCACAAATTAACAGCTGGCACTTTGGAGGTTGGGAGGTGCTCACAAAACAAAACCTTCTCTGTTCCTGACAGCTGTTTTCAATAAAGCACAGAAACACTGAAACTGAACGCCAGCCTAGTGAAAATTTCCTCTCTGATGCCTGTTCCTTGCTGCTTACTCAGGCCACAGGGGACCAGAAATCATAAACTCCTGCTTAGAATCTTTCCCCGCTTTATTTAAACAAAGCCCCTGTTGAGTCTCTCTTGTATGCTGTTATTCAGAATGCAGATATTAAGTAAGGAGTTATTTACAAACAGATGCAATTATTAATGCACGCGTGACTGTGTCATTCTGCAGACACGTGCACCAGCGCATATGTCCTTAAACAGCAGAGTATGGCAATAGGCGGATATCTTCCAAGTTCAGAGCAGTTTCTATTTTGGACTATAGCTCCTGTGTTGGATGCTCAGTACTGTAGATCAGAGTGACTGTTGCCAGAAGCAAAGAGATGAAGTTTGAGGAACTGTTGACTTCTAACTTTTTTAAAAAAACATTCCATGAGCATTAATATAGTTTGGCTAATTTGGAATAGCATGCAAACTATTGGATTTCATGTTAAGTTGCATTCCAGAATGGGCATAATGTCCTTCTATTGGCTCTCATCCTATCCAATGCTTTTACTTGTGGTGCAAGCCCTGTAGAGCCTAATGGAATGAATTCTGAGTAAGCTTTGAGTTATTTAGTTGAATGTCTGCATCCTTTATCTCACCTGCCTCCTTGAAAGGAGTCAGTTGGAAGCAAATGATGGTTCATGTAAGAAAGGGATGAACTGACAATCAAGAAACTCATCTTTGGTCGCGTCCGCATGCAAGCCAGCTGGTGCGATTTGGACACGTGTGATAAAAATTCATGTTATAACCCGGAATAATGTGTCCCCATATGGTTTGGGGCAACGCGGATCCAAACCGTAACTGCCTGTCCCCATGGAATGGTGGGAACAGGAGCAGTGGCGACAGCGGCGACAGCAGCGAGAGGACCATTGCAGTATTCCCTCATCCGCCCACCGGCAGAGGGAGCGAGCGAGGTTATTTTCCCTTTCATCCTCTCCTCCCCTGCCGGCCATGGACAAGGAGGGGATGAATGGGAAACTAACCTCATTCGCTTGCTCTGCTGGCAACGTTACCTCCATTCACATTTCTGGGAAGGCAACAAGTTTATGCTGAAGCAGATGAGCTGCCAAGCAAATGTGCGCACATCTGCTCGTCCACTTCACATGACAGCTCATCTACTTCTTCTTCCCTCAACTCATGTGAAAAAAAACCCAAGAGGCTGCTAATCGCAGTGCGCATGGCAGGAACATGGCGCACAGTCGAAAACCCCACCTGCTAATATTGTGGCCGCCAAGCTCTGCCCCAGGAAACACGGGAGCATCCCCATGACCCCCGTGACAATACATGTTAGCCCCTTATTTTGAACGCAGTACACTTGTTAAGTGTTTTTTTTTTTTTACACGTACTGACTCAGGTGTACTGCGAATTAGGGGCTTGCATGTGGACGCTCCTGAGGCAGACACGGAATCTTTTCAGATTATTTTGAGCATGCAGACACGCCCTTTCTTTTAGTGAAATAGAGTGTTGTTTGTATTGGACCTATAGCTGATCTGAAGAAAGGAACAGCACACTTCCCAAGTAATATATCATTGTTATGGTAACTGTCATTCACATTCTTAATCCAGGGGAGGCTTGAGCATTAGGGAATCATGCTTCTCAAGCTGAAGTATATTAGAAAGTATGCTATACAGTAGAGATGTGCACAAATAAAAATTGCATGAGCGGTTCACTTCAAAGTGAACATCTATTTATTTGGCTTGATGGCAAACTGTTTACTGTTAAATTTTGAACTTGCTTAAAAACAAAAAGTACCAATATTTCAATTTTTCCATTTCAAGGGCAAGAACTGTCCGATTGAATTGTTCATATTCATAAGACTGGTTCAGTTCAACTGAATTTCTGGATATTCGAATCTCCACATGTTTGATTAACTGCAAACAGTTCAAACATGAACTATTCAACTGAATTTTCAAAAATGAAAACATTGTACATCTCCATTGAACAGAGATATGGCTCATAAAGGCAATATTGTTCATAAAGGGCATCATATTGCTAAACTCAACAGCTCAGCCTCTGGTCTCACCCTCTTTGTGTCTTTATGTTCCAAGTAAGAGGTGGCTAATGGATATATAACACTATGTATTAGAAATAGCTGACTATTTTAAGTGAAACAGATTCTTGCAAAGGTCCACATTGGAATTTACTGAGTTTCCACCTTCCATCAAATCCACCTGGAGACACCAGAGTCCATTTGCTAACTGCTGTTATAGCAGTTCCGATGACACCATGCTGAATTGTGCTGGATATTTTGCTTTTAGCCTTAGAAAAGTAGCACAGCTTATCTGGTTGAACTATTTAAATCAGGTGTGCATCTGCCAGTAGGCGGCTCAGGGTTTAGATTCAAAGTAACCCCAAGCAACCTGAGTGGGTGGAACAAATTTTCCTGTGTAATGTTTGTCTTTTGGAGGAAGCTTTCCCCCAGTCATCCACATGGGCTGGATAGCAGACAAACTGATGTGCAACCAAACACGCACACATGTGCACTATGAAGTAATATCTGGCTGCCTTTGACAGCAAAACAATAACAAACCATAAAGAAATACATGCCTATGATCACTTAAAGCAATTAAAACATTTCTTTAGAGGAGACATGCAATGTCTGTCTTAAACGTCACCCAATGCTTACTCCCTAGTGAGTGTTAACTGGTGTCTCATAGTTCTGATACCACATTTTTTTAAAATACAGAGCATTTCCAGAGGGGCAGCTGCTGTACCAGTCTGCTTTAGCAAAAACAACAAAAATGTTCCTGATTTTTCTAATAGACTCATGTCTTAAATTGTGGTCAGATCAATGGAGGAAGTGAAATTTAGTCCACAAAAGCTCAAGGTTTAACTGTGTATATTTTTTGGCTTATTTGATTGCAGTGGTGGTTGTGACCTGCCCTGGTACCTTTGGATAAAGGGCAGGATATGAATGAATGAATGAGTGAGTGAATGAGTGAATACATACATGCATGCATGCATACACAAACACACACACACACACACACACACACACACACACACATACATACATACATACATACATACATACATACATACATACATACATACATACATACATAGGGTTTTTTCCAACTAGCACTGGGAAGACAGGCAGAATGTCTCTAAAGGCCATTTGCAGGGATTCGAGAGCAGGTGAAGGATTTGCCTTTGCCTCTGCTTGAGATGCCCAGAAGCAATTAGTGGTAAAGGAAAGTGCACATGTGGAGTGCTAAATTGAGGTCCACACGTAGTTGCCTTCCAGTGCACTCGTGCACAGAAGGAGCCATTTCTGAGTCAGACATGAGGGATTTTCGCACTGCAACGCGTTCCAAACGGAACGCGTGCAGGCGGGCAGCTTAAGACACTTCCGGGCGCTTTCACCGTTCACACACAGGCGCGCCGGAACGCGTTCCGGCGCGCCTGTGTGTGAACGGTAAAAGCGCCCGGAACTGTCTTGGCCCGGCAAAGGCCGGCCAGGGGCGGGGATTCGGCCGGCAGCGCTGCCGCCCATTGGGTGAGAGCACCCAAGGGGCGGGCAATGCTGTCAAGCCACCCGCCCCATGCTTCGTGCCAGCTCTACGGGCCCGGATCGGGCCCGCGGGCCCTGGCACGAAGATGCCCGGGCACCCATCATGGGGCCCGGGGCAAGGCCCCTATGGGGCAGGACCCCTTTGAAGATCAGAGCCCCTGGCTCTGATCTCCAAGGGCTCGCCCCGCGCCCCGATCTTGCCCATCTACGGGCTGCAGGCGCCTGGATCTAGGCGCCTCCAGCCCGCAGATCAGCCACCCCCCCCAGTCCCCAAACCCCCCACCCCCAACCACCCTCCGGCCCGGATCGGGCCCATCTTCGCTCTGTGGGTGCCTACATCCAGACACCCACAGAGCGAAGATGTTTCCCCCCCTCCCCCAGGGCCCTGGGAGGACGCGCGCGCGAGCGATCACTTACCTCGTGGCCGTCCAGCGTCCAACTGAGGGTGGCATTGTGGGATCGCGCAAGACGCAGCCCACCTAGCCCCCCTATTGGACAAGCAACTTTAAAGTGCTCTGCATCCGGAACGCGTGGAGGACAGCTCCGGACACGCCGGGACGGAAACCCGGCCGCAGCAATGTTTATGCTGCGTCCGGAGCTGTCCTCCACGCGTTCGGGGAAGGCCAATGCGAAAAGGCCTATGGTTCCGTCAAGTGCAGATGCTCCTTCTGGGAATACACTGGAAGGCAACTACAGAGCCAAGTACAGAATGACCTCAAGGATAACTTCCAGGAATATAGCCAGTGTGGAACGGGATTTTGACAAGGAGCTCCTCATACGATGAAGAATGGAACTGAAAGCATGAACAGAATGCAATAATATACAACAAGGACCACAGATGGCCGCATCGGATTTTATTTCATTTTGTTCATTCAGGAGTTTATAGCCCTTCACCAGAAGGTCCCAGGAAAGGCCTCACGTGGTAATGCTGGCTTTTGACACATTGGCTCTTTAACTGCTGTGCCCTTTCAACCTCTGGTGCATCACCTGGTTCTAAATACAAGGACCGGACAGTCAGGGCCGCAGGATCAAGTGTGTCAGGTTCCAGTTGGAACCTTGCCTTTGATTCAACTCAGGAGGAGGTGGAGGAAGAAGAGGAGGAGAAGAAGTAGAGTTGTTTTTACTACCCTGCTTTTCTCACCCTTTTAAGGGGATTCAAGGTGGCTGACAAAGCTTTCTGTTCTTATCCCCACAATTGACACCCTGTGAGGTAGGTGGGGCTGTGAGAACTCAGAAACAGAGCTGTGACTAGCCTAAGGTCACCCAGCTGGCTTTGTGGAGGAGTACAGAGTCAAACCCCGTGACTATATGATATGAGTCTGGCACTCTAACCACAAGACCAAACTGGCTCACATGAGCCATGTTTTGATCTGCAGTAGATCAAAACATGGCCTGGTTGATTTAAGGGAATGTTTGTTCGTTTGTTTGTTTCCTATCCTCACCTAATTACCTTTTTGAGCCATGGCTTATACCTAGCCATTTTTCTGTTCTGGCCTTTTTTATTTTTTGCAGAACTAGCATTAATTTTCTGCTGTTGCTGCTCCCCTCCTTCTCCCCGTTTTCCTTTTCATCCTTCTCTTGGCCCTACACAGGGCCTTATTCCAGATTATGTCCTGGAATAGGGACCTGCCATCCACATCCCAGTTCAGACCGTGGCAGGCCCTGGGATGGCCATTGATTCAAAACTGTTTATATATTCCCTGGTAAAGACGGAAGCAAGGGGTTCTGTCTTGCTTCCTCTAATCAGTGGAAAATTGTATGTTGTAAGATGTATTTATTTCAAATATGTATATACTGCTTCCCATTAAAATATAATCTCACTGCTGTACAAAGGATAAAAAAATCTAAAATGATCATGGTTATACAGTGGTACCTCGACATACAAGTGCCCTGACATACAAGTGTTTTGAGATACAAGCTGCCGAGCGAGTGATATTTTGCTTTGAGATGAGAGCAAGATTTGAGATACGAGTATGTAAATACAGTACAGTACATAACAAAAACAACTGAGGTGGTGTTTTGGGAGCTGGAATGGATTAATGGGAAAATTGCTTTGAGATACGAGTGATTTGACATAAGAGCAAGGTTACGGAACTAATTAAACTCGTATGTCAAGGTACCACTGTATAAAAACATAATTAATAAATCAAGGATGGGGAGAACAAACTAATGAACTTGTTCACTCTGGAAAGGCCTGGGTAAAAAGATAGGTTTTCAATTGGTGCCTAAAAACCATTTATGGTACCTGTTTAGCACTGAGGATAGGGCATCCCCCATTGGAATTAATCATTTCCTGCTTATTGTTTTTGAATTCCAGTTGTCAGAACCATTGGGAATGTACTGGTGTTGCTCTCAGCTGGTGGTAAACCCTTCTGCTAGAAGGGTTGAAAACCTTGTTATTCAGCCTTTGTTCTTTGCCATTTGTGTTGCCGATTTACTTCTTTTCTTGCCTGCCTTCTGCTGAAATTATTGTACTACATCACAGTGGTTCTTGGGTTGAGGCAGTGGGGGAGGACAGCCAAATGTCCTAGTTTTGAAGGTTTCTTTTTCTTTTTGAACAAAACACTAGTTTTTCAAGACATTTCCCCTCAAATCCACTTCTTAAACTCTCAGTGCCAAGAGACAGATATTTCCAGGACATAAATCATAATTATGATTAGCACAAATGAAAAAGGCCTAAGCGACCTACTTTGCAAGACTCTGGTTTTGTTTAAAAAAGAAACTTTGTTTTTAAACTTTGGGTGCCTGGGAGAGAAGGATCACTAGGTATTAACCTGCAAAAGAGGAAAACATTGTCTGTAGCGCAGTCTTGTTAATTCAGGGGTCCCAGAGAATGCTGGGGAAATTATGGATATCACGTTGCTTCCAGACAGTGAGAAGAGGCCTTTTCGCACACGGGCTTTTGGAACGCTTGGAAGACAGCCCGGAACGTGGCATTCACATTGCCGTGGCTGGGTTTGCATCCCAGCCTGTTCCGGGATGTCTTCCATGTGTTCCAGATGCAGAGCACTTTAAAGTGCTCTGCAATCGCCTGTGCGCGTTCCAAGCATCCCAGGCCATTCGGGGAGGGAAGCGTTCGCACACGCTTCTCTCCTCCACAGCCGTGGGCACACACACCCTGCCAGCATTGGCCGAAAATCGGCCTCACAGCTGGTGAGAGCCACACTGATCACCAGCCTTGCCAGACTGGCTATCGCGCAGGCACGCCGACGCTGGTAGACGGGACTCACCGAATCGGGGGTCCCCTGTCCCATCTGCCAGGGTCACTGATGCTGGTAGATGGGAGAGGGGACCCATGATTCGGTGGGTCCCATCTGCCATCTACTGCAGCTGGCGTACCCGCGCAATCGCCGGCCAGGCAAGGTT
Source organism: Aspidoscelis tigris stejnegeri (assembly GCA_023333525.1). Lineage (NCBI taxonomy): Eukaryota > Metazoa > Chordata > Lepidosauria > Squamata > Teiidae > Aspidoscelis > Aspidoscelis tigris. The sequence goes on along the minus strand of JALMGA010000003.1, from coordinate 99,658,504 downwards.
GCCAACGGGCTCATGCGCAGGGACGTGGCTACTTCCCGGTTCCAGCAGCCCCATTGCGGCTGCCAGAGTTGGGGAGCTGCCAGGATCGGCTTCCTCTTGCACCTCTTGGGAGGAGGCCAATATCGGGCTGGCTGGGGGCAAGGACTTTCAGCACGACATCAAAAGACACTCACCCAACGCTAAGAGATCCCTCTGGAGCTCTTGGCAATCTCTTTCAGATTTTACTACCCTAAATAATTTAGTATCATCAGCAAACTTTGCTATTTTACTATGTACCCCTTCTTCTAGATCATTGATGAATAAATTAAAAAGCATTGGTCCCAGTACTGAGCCTTGAGGGACCCCACTTTTTACTTCTTTCCACCCTGAGAATATGCCGTTTATTACTACTGTCTGCTTTCTGCCCTTTAGTCAGTCACAAATCCAGGACAGAACCTGTCCTTTTATTCCATGGCTGATGAGTTTACTCAGTAGCCTTTGATGTGGGACTTTGTCAAAAGCCTTCTGAAAGTCCAGATAGACAATGTCTACTGGTTCACCTTTATCCACGTGTTTGTTGACACTCTCAAAGAATTCCAACAGATTTGTGAGGCATGATTTACCTTTGCAGAAGCCATGCTGGCTTTTGTTCAGCGATGCTTGCTCCTTCATATGCACACTAATTTTGTCTTTAATAATGGTTTCCATCACCTTACATGGAACTGATGTTAAGCTAACTGGTCTGTAATTGCCTGGATCACCCCTGGATCCTTTTTTGAAGATTGGTGTTACATTTGCTACCCTCCAGTCCTCAGGTTCGGAGCCTGATGTTAGGGAAAGATTATATATTTTTGCTAGAAGTTCGGCAATTTCGCATTTGAGTTCCTTAAGGACTCTTGGATGAATACCATCTGGGCCCGGTGACTTGTTAACATTTAGTTTATTAAGACATGCCAGGACCTCTTCCTTGGTTATTTCTGTACAGTTTAACTCTTCAGAAAATACAGGCTTAGCTACTGGCATGTGTCTTCTGTCTTCCTCCTTGAATACAGAAGCAAAAAATTTGTTTAGTCTCTCTGCAATCTCCGTGTCTTCTTTAATTACCCCTTTTTGTCCTTTACCATCTAGGGGTCCAACTGCTCAACCAGAGGACTTACCTCCCAAACTTACCACAGCACAGCAGCAGTTTTCCCAGGTTATTTTATCAAAATCCCAGTTATTTTCTGGTTAGTTATAGCAGAGAGCTGTTGCTTCCACGGCGTTTACTCTCAACTCTTCTATTAGGCCACATTTTCCCACTCAGTGAAGATGTGTCTGCCTGTGATTGATCTGGATTTAGCTAATACAGATCTAATTGTATCTGGGTAGTACGGATTAACTAAGGTATGTGCAGAAAGGTCCTCTGACTTGAATTGCATTGCCACCATTTACTTCTGAATTTAAGGCCTTTTCTGCACTTAGCTGTAACCAGGGGCAAATTTGCACTTCCTGTCCCATCCCAGGGATGGGAAAGGTGAATGTGCCCCCCCACTTGTTTCCTTGCCACATGTGTTTCCTTAGGTGCGGACACATGTCTAGGCACCACTATCTTCGGCCTGAATACTGTCATCAGTATGAGTGTGCCATCACTGGGACAACGGTAATGTGCTGCACACGTCAGGGTTACCTGACACACGAGGGTGCTTGTGTGGTGCATCATATGGCCCTACAGCACCTGGAAGAGGTGTGAATGCAGCATCCAGAGCCTTACCAGCTCCGGTACTGGAGATGGTAAGTGCACGTTTGGAGCACTAAATTGTGTTCCACATGTAGTTGCCTTTCAGTGCGTTTCTGCATGGAAGGAGTCATTTCTGGGTTGGAAACAGCCCCTTCAAGTACAGATGCTCCATCTGGGAGTGCACTGGAAGGTGGCTATGGGGATAAGTATATACCTGGAATAAGAGTCCCCGTAGTACATTCCATATTCATTGGGCTTTTTTGTATTTAGCTGTCTTGGGAAAGTTATCCCACGGCAGTTAAGATCAGATACGGTGGCTGGCATTTGCATTGTGAGTGCCAGCAAGTCCCAAACTTCATTCAGGGAGAAGAACATAAAATTTTTCAGCTACTATAAATCCCCATAAGGGTGAGAAAAGCAAGGAATAGAAGCCAACTCTTCTCTTTCTTCTCCTTCTCCTTCTCCTTTTCCTCCTCCTCTTCCTCCTCCTCCTCCTCCTTCATGTGGTCTGTCCAGTTTATTCAGAAGATTTAAACTTATTCTTAATTCCTTCTTTCCCTCCTCCTCTCTCTTTCTCCCTCTGTATCAGCAGCCTTCTGAACATTTACATAACATTTGTGATCACAGAAATAAGCCTCCAACTAACTATTATTTATATTTCTTTATGACCTAATCTCCAATATTTGAGCCTTTATTTGAGCCAAAATAAGAAGGTTGTTTTATCTGGAAAACTATTTTCTTCCCATTTAGGAAAAAATATGTTGTTCAGCTCTTATATTCTAATACGTATAGCTTTCTTCAGTTGCCAAAGATATTACTATTTTTTAATTGTACTGTATAACTTCAATCTCTTCAATTTTGCATTTTTAGTTAAGAATTGCACAGTTATCAAATCCAAATTCCATTTTGATTTCATCACTACCAGTTGAGATTCAATTTCATTGTTTGATTTTCCATAAAGTTTTAAATCATCGATATATAATAACTGTTTTTTTCTCCATTTTGTTTTGACACTTCAAATCCAATTTTTGTTTTATTTGAGACATATGTAAGGAGTATCATTTGAATGTTGATAGAGAATCTCCTTGAAAAACTAACCTTCTGATATTTACACTATCAAGTTCTTCACTATTTACCATTAGTGTTATTTTCCATCACTTCATAGTTTCTTTTAATAAATTTTGAGTGTTTTCACTGGTGCCAAATATTTCTAAACACTTTGGTATCCAACTGTGTGGTAGGGAATTAAATACTGTTCTGTAATCTATCCAGGCCATTTGGGATTGTTTTTTCTTTATCCAGAGTTTTTGAGGATTCTTTTTTTAACTATCAGCAACTGATCTTTTTGGTCTTCAAGAGTTGTTGGCAATTACGCTTTTGTTCTTGAAAGTACAGTGAATTTTTGAACATGTACCTTGAAATTGCATTTCCTAAGATTTCATTCGGCATTCTGAATGTTGTTGGCAATCATATGATCTCTCTAAAATGTATCTCCAATTTTTTTTAAGGATTCCTTCCTTCCTTCCTTCCTTCCTTCCTTCCTTCCTTCCTTCCTTTTCTATCCCGCCCTATACCTAAAGGCCTCAGGGCGGGTAACAACATTTAAAATCAACATATTAAAACAAGCATCAGGACAAGCATTAATATTCATAGTATCTCTCAAGAATGCTGCATAAAACAAATGTTGCTTTGTTGGAATTGGTTGAAATGGAATTATTCTGTCTTCATAAGTTCAGTTTCTTTGGAATAGCAACTGATAGTTGTTTCTGTTCTTCCCAAACATCTGTAGCTTTTTGAGAACCAGACTGTGCTTTTTGTTTTCCTTGATCCTACCATTTTTAAAAGCATATTTTCCTTCACATTCTCTAAATTACTGATAGCTTAGGGTTTATTGATCTTTCATTCAGATAATATTTTCCATTTTGGTGCTTCTAATTTTTGTTTCATAGCATTGTAACCCAACTCTGATGCTGTCACCTCTACTGTGCTCTATGTCAACTGATTAACAGGTTTTTTTTTCCAGTGGTCTTTATTACTGCATTTACATCTTTAAACCTTTCTGCCAATTCTTTTTTTATTCATCATTTTCAGTGACAGAAGCCTTTGTCAACCATCTGCATTTTTCATATGTCCTGTGAGTTTTTTTCCTCCTTAAATTTCCTTTGTTAGTCAGTTAACTGGTGTTCATCATAGAATCATAAAATCATAGAATTGGAAGGGATCTCTAGGGCCACTGAGTCCAACACCCTGCTCATGCAGGATTTCGTAAACCATCCCAGACAGAGGTTTGTCCAGTGTTTGGCTCACAATTTTGTATATTTCTTGTTCCTTTGTTCTGTGCTAGATGATTTTGCTCCTCAAAAATTTTGCTCCTCAAAAATTTCTTTCAGTTTATAATTGGCATCATTTCTGTTGTTGTTAAGACTAGTCACATTTCCAGCTAGCATTTCCAGTGCTCCTAGCTGAATATCTGTAAAGGTTTTCGTTGTAAGATTATGCCTTCATTGCTCCATTAAATGTTGTTAATCAGTCTCCAAGTCCAGATGTTTATTTTTTATATATTTCAAACATTTGTTTTAGAAAAATCCTGATTTTGGAGTTTAATTCAAAGTAATATTTCATAATTGCCCAATTTTCTTCAATTGACCATTTCCTTTGCTTTGCTGATTCTTCCATTTGCTGAACAACTGGCTGCCCTGTGTGTCTGATGCACAGGAACTTTAACATCAAGACGTGGTCTTTGTTGATCCAGGTGATGACTGATCCAGTAAGGTTTCCTTTTTTCTGGTGTCCTGCATTTGGAATTTGAAACTGAAGTCAATTCCTGGTGACAGCATGGACATATCCATTGTTTTCTTGGTCTTGTGGTTAGAGTGTTGGACTCTCACTGGTAGTCTCCCAGTTTGATTCTGCACTCCTACGCAAAGCCAGCTGGGTCATCTTGGACTAGTCACAGCTCTATTTCTGAACTATCACAGTCCCACCTACCTGACAGGGTGTCTGTTGTGGGGAGAAGAACAGAAGGTTTGCCAGGCACTTTGAGTCCCCTTAAAGGGTGAGAAAAGCAGGGTATAAAATACCAACTCTTCTTCTCCTGGAGAAGTGTTGAAGATTGAAGCTAGGATGATGGCTATTTCTGCAGAGCAGTACACAACTTTAACAAGAAAAGATAGAAACAATGGGAAGTGGAGTCAAGTTAAAGGGTTTTTTTATTTGCAGTGAATACAAAAATGGAAGGAAAAGGGTTTATGAACAAGCAAGCTGTTAATTGGGGATCAGAAAATATGTGCTTTTTGGCATTTTTGCACTTAACTGTGATGGAGGCTGATATTTCCATTCTATTAGCCATTGATCTGATACACACTTATCCTCCATGAATTTATCTAATCCTTTCTTAAAGCGATCCAGGCTGGCTGCTGTATGCCTATGGGAACCTAGGGAGAATCACCCCTGCCATGTTCCTTTGGGCTTTTCTTCCAGGCACTGCTGCTCAATGGGTGGATACAACCATATAATATTTTACATTTTACATATATTTCTGTCATTTTATATATAATTTTACATATTTTTTGTGGTTTACAAAAGGCAACTAAAAACAACTAAAACCATCACTTCTACAAAACTCCTTATCAGTTAAAAAGCATGGTGTATTTACTAATTTAACCATTGTAAAGCCATTTCTGAATCCCAGTAGCACCACTGCTTTCCCTACAGAAGAAGGAAAACATACAAAAATTGAGCTTGACTCATCCTGTTCCTCTCTCCCCCTCTCTTTTTATTAGCTTTTAAGGGATGACTAATTGCTTGCGGTGGTGACATATTTGTAACAACTGTCCCGGGTAATGAAAGCAGGACCCAAAACGTTTCTTTCATTATTTGTTCATTTCATAATTTTCACTGCCTTCTAAATTGCCCGGGTAGACTTAAAAATACAATATGAAGCCCAACCTTTGTGGCTGCCAAGTGCAGTCGATTGAAAAGAATGGAGTTCGCAGTTCCCGTTTTGCACGGGCAACGGATACTGAGCCATGACCTCAATTTTTCTGCTGTGTCCTCAGATTCACCCAGTATCTCATCTGTCTCTCTCTCTCTCCCCCCCCCCCCCCGTGATGCCTGATTACGGCAGGTGGGAGGCTGCCGACATAACTGTCTCGTAATTAGATGCAATAACTATAGCTGGTACGCTTTCTGGTTCCTTCCTCTCAAACAAATGATTATTTCATGGATTCTAATTAAGGGCGCTCCTCTGTGGGCCCTGACCTGTCAAAACCTTGCATACAAGCGACTGGCCAGACAGTCTTTCAGGCTCATTAGGAGGTTATCTAGCATCCCTCTTTGTGGAGCTATATGAGGATACAGTTTAGGGTTAGCCTGAAGCCACCTGCCTTATAATCCATCACTGTGCTCTCTGTTTGATCCTAGACACATTGTTACACCCAGGCATAAGGCATGCAAAGATGTTATTGTCTGCATCCCTTTTCAAACAAGAGAAAGCCTGTGTTTATCAGAAGTCACGTCCCCTATGGAAAAATAAAATGGCTTTTCTTAGGGTTTTTTTTTTTACTTGTACAATTTTCACTGCCTAAACCATTGGTTTCCAGGCTCCACTAAAAGTGCTTGTATTAACCTTTAAAGTCCTTAACAGCCTAGGACCAGGATAGCTTAAAAGCCCTCAGAGGCCTAGGACTAGCTAGCAGATCTTAAGAATGGCCTTCTGCATAAGAAGCAGCTGCCTAAATTATAAGGTCAGCACTAAACAGAACTGGTCTAAGGGCTTTCAATGCCATAGGTGAAATATGATTCTCTCTCTATCTATCTGTCTGTCTGTCCGTCCGTCTGTCCGTCCGTCCAATCCACCCACCCACACATGTATAAATATAAGCACACACACACACATAGGCACACACACACACACATACATACATGCACTCACACACATATACAGACATGCCCCTATATTTGCTGATTCACTATCCACTATATCAGCGGTTCTCAACCTTCCTAATGCTGCGACCCCTTAGTGGAGTTCTGCATGTTGTGGAGACCCTCAACCACAGGGGTAAAGCAATTGGGAAGTGGGAGGGAAGGGTGGCAGGAGACTTGTCATAATCCCTCTGAAAGGGTAGTTCGACCCCCAAAGGGGTCCCGACCCCCAGGTTGAGAAGCACTGCAGTATATAGTACAGTATATGTGTTCATATTATCCATGGTTTTCATTATCCATGGTAGGAGCTGGAACATATCCCCTGCAGATACGGGGGGCATGTCTGTATTTGTATTTTTATCCTGCCCTATACCCAAGGGTCTCAGGGTGGGTTACAACAAATAAAATGAACACATTAAAACCAATAACATATTAAACATATTAGAACCATGGCAATGTCTGAATGTGGGAAGGAAAAGGCTGTTCCTTTACTTCGCCAAAGGCCAAGGTAAAGAGGGCTATCTTTACAACTCATCTAAATATATGATGTACCTCATAAGGGAGACAGTCTGGGAGCCACCACTGAAAAGGCCCTATCCTGGATGCCCACCCTTTTTGCTGCTGTGAGTGGTGGTACAACCAGGAGGGCCTCCCCTCCAGATCTTAGGGCATGGGCAGGTCAATATGGAAGAAGGAGTAGACACACATGTATAAGTGTGTGCGCTTGCGTGCCCCCCCCCCATTTAGATACCACCTTCTTTCTATGAAACTCACGGTGGTAGGTGGATGTCCTTCCTGTTTCCTCTGTTTTTACCCTTATAGCTGCCCCGTGGGATTGTGAAACAGATTGGTTTCAGAAGAATTCAAGATGTTGGTACTAACATATAAAGCCCTAAACGGCTTGAGCCTTAAGTATCTGAAGGAACACCTTCTCCCATATAGACCTGCCCATGCACTGAGATCTCAAAGAGAGGGCTTTCTTGTAGTTCCTTCTCTTGCAGAGGTACAAGGTACAGGGACATGCAAGAGGGCCTTTTCTGTGGTGGTCCCTACAGGACAGCCTCCCTTTTGAGGTTGCCAGGTGCCTACACTGTATAGTTTTTGGCACCTATTGAAAACGTGTCTTTTCAGCCAGGCTTTTGCCTTTAAAATAGCTTCCTCAGGGTGCTGTCCTGTTAAGGAGGGGGGTGTTATATTTTTTTAATTATGTTTTAATATTTGATGTGTTTTATTCTTATTGTAACCCACCCTGGGACCATTTGGTGAAGGGTGCGATAGAAATTTCTTAAATAAATAAATAAATAATTCCCAGTGGGTCTCCAACAGATTAAGGGGCAGACCGTGTCTGAAACCCTCTAGCTCAGCATGAACCTGATGGAAATCTGCTGTTGTATTATTTGTTCTGTGTCTCACAATAAACATAGTTATTTTACAGTCATGCTGGCTCCACTACTAACTCCTGACAGAAGACGAAGAATTACAGAGGGGAGTTTAAAAAAAAATGGAGAGGAAATTAGAAATCCAGATGAAATATTGCTCTCCGACATGCTTCGGAAGACCAACATTTCTGGCTTTGCCTGTTGATGCTCATTCTGACTTATTATGTTTTTACTTTTTAAAAATACCTCTTCTCCTTTTACAGTTCCTAAGGTGATTTATACTCTTTTATATAATCAGATTTTTTTAAAAAAAAATGGGACAAAGATTTTAAAATGCAGCAACAATGTGCCAAAAGAAATCTGTGTTTAGTTTGCATGAAAAAGTTAAATGAATAATAACAATGTTGGATCTACAGCCCATCTAGTCCTGTTCTCACAGGGGCAGCCAGTTGCATAGGGAAGCCCAAAGCAGGGCCATGCTAACAAATTTCCAAGTTCCTGGCCTTTCTGCTTGGGTCCTTAATCCAGATTAAGAACCCTTGTAGCTTGGATGTAGGCCTCCATATCTGTACATTAATGCAGATCATAGAGGTCCTGGCTCCCCACTGGTCCATTTCCATCGACATTTGATGAAGCCTGATTCAGATTACAGAGACCCAAATCTGGGTCACTGGGGCTGTGTCCCCATGCAAGCTGTTTGGCACACTTTGGGCACTGTTTGGGCATGCATGGGCTGGGCAGGGGACCGGGAATGCATCTCGGGCATCCTCATGGCATCCCCAGCAATGTGGGACAGGTACAGGTTCGGTGTGGATGCAGGCATCCCCATGAGAAGAGTACTGAACCCTGGTACAGGGGAGCATTCCTCCTCTCTGCCCCCTCTCCCCTCATTGGAAGCCGGATTGCCTTATGTCCCGGTTTGCAAGGCACGGGTGGGTAAGGAAGGGCTTGATTTAGCTGAGTGCACTCAGCTGAGCAAGATCTGTCAAGCCAGCTATCAAGGAAAGGAGTGCATCTCTGGTAAAATAAGGGGGGGGGGAAACAGCTGCAGCTTCAGCCACTTTCAGGGGCTTCAGAGGCTTCAGAGGTACAGTGTTCTTCCTTTTCCAGGGTGGCAACCTTATTGCCCCCCTGGAAAAGGGAGAACACTGCACCCTCTGCCCTCCCCCTTCACGATCTGGGCAGGAAAAGGCTTTATTTCACTTCTGGGTTTACTCCCCAGATCGTGAAGGGGGAGGGCAGAAGGCTGGTGGCTGGTTTGATCCCCAGCCTCTACCCGGAAGTAGGCAATGGCGAACCGCTTCTGTATCTTTTCCGAGAAAACTGCATAGATGTGTCCATGGAGGTGCCTGTGCAGTTTGGTCTAGTGGTTAGGGAGCCAGACTCTTATGTGGGAATACAGGGTTTGATTCTACACTCCTCCACAAGGCCAGCTGTGTGACCTTGGGCTAGACAGCGTGTTTGTGGGGAGAAGAATAGAAAGCTTTGTCAGCAACTTTGAGTCCTCATAAATGGGTGAGAAAAGTGGGTTAGGAAAGCCAAAATCATCAACTCCTCCTCCTCCTCAATGGTATCCAACAACTGGTATACCACACTAAGCAGCCATTTTGGCTCGTCTAGTCCCTCTGTGCTCCATGTAATACAGGTGGAACTTACTAGCAGGGGGCAGGACCTCACTTAAATCACGTTAGCATGTGGAAGGGAGTCACTGAGCTCCTTGGATTAATTTCCATTTCCATTTTTATTTGTATACTGCCTTTCCAAAAGAAAATTTACCCAAGGTGGTTTACTACAAATAGAAAATACACAATGCAAAGTAATGATCAAAACATTATAATAAAAATCCATTATAAAAATTGTATGTCATACAAAATATTGGGAAATAAACCAAAACACACACACAAATAATTGAGGCAGCTGAGGCCAAGAGGAGTCTAAAGCAGCTGACAAAAGGCCCCAAAGAATCTTCTCCACCAAGATATCAGGGCCCAACCAGGCTGGAGAGTCATCCAGAGGGCAGAGTGGTCTAGACCACTAGACCACCACCCCTGGAGGGATGGCAAAGTTCTCCTCCTCCCAGGCAGGGCTTCCAGGTCCCTGGCATGATTTTTTAAATGTACCAAAACCAGCTTTCCCTTCATATCTTGTAAAAGACTCCATTCCCTATACAGTTATCCCTTTGTTACACTATGGTTTGGTTCTCCCAAACCAAAGTGTAGGGCGAAAGTGTGTCTTGCAAGTAATTGGAAATAAGAGGCCTTTTCGCACTACAGCCGAGAGGTGGAATACTTGTATAAAAGAATCTCATAGGGCAGTGAAGGCCATTCGACCCCCTCATCATTTCAGCTTTAACACCAAAAGTACACATTTACTCCCCAAAAATCTCAGTGGTTGTGACCTCCAATGCACAGAGCAGGAATGGCAAACACAGGACATGAAACCCCACCTCCCACCGACGCAAGCGCCAATCTCCTCCCTAAATAGTCCAGGATCGTCCCCATGCGCAGACTTGGCTCGGCTTGCAAAGCAGTGTATGTCAAACCCTCAAACCGTGCACAGACCTGTTTTTTCCAGTACCAAATCTGGTCCTGGTTTGGGCAATTTGGTCTGCGGAAATCAGACCAAATCTAAAATGCATGGGGGCACATCCTTGTCGAACCCGATTTCGATTTGGACCAAAATGTGCATGGGGATGCACCCTTAGTATCTTCAACGCTCACCCATTGGGTTTAAACCTCTCTTCCAAGGCACCAGAAGCTGCTTCATCTCCCTCCTGGTAGCCTTTTATTTAATTACAACTCCTCCTCATATGTCTCTGCAATCTTCCCTTCTCTGGGCTAAACTTGTGGCATTATTCAATATAGGGGGTGGTATTAGGAGAAGAAGGCAGGGGACCTTCCATGATAGTTAGCTAATAAGGATCCTTGGATTGTTTTCTTTGGTGCTCGTAAACTGCTGTTCTTCTATTCTGCTGTGCCAGAGTACAGCAAGTATTGCATCAATAGAGCAAGAGCTTTGCAGGAAATACAGTTAATACCACTAAATTGGCCATGGCAAACAAACAAATAAGTATGAAGTAACATCCAAGCTTACAAAGTAGTTCTACAGATTTTTTTTAAAAAGAAACCAATCCAATCCAAACCAAAGTCAATGTGAACAAATAAATGGCAGCTGCAAGGACTGAAAAGTTTTCTCTAAATACGCAGGCTAAATACCCTGGGGGTAGGGGGCATCAGAAAGTGATCCATGCCATCCTGGAATGTTCGTGATCCTCAGTTTCACACTTCTTCCAGTGCAAACACTGTATGGGGAGTGGGGTGGCACAGTGCACTGTGGCTATGTCAACTCTTACAACCTTGTGATTGCCAGGTACACAGCAGAAGTTACTGGAGCCATTGTCATGGCAATCTGAATGGCCAGGGATGGAGTGTCTGCACTGCAAACACTGCTAGTACATTTGGAGGATACACCAATGCTCGCAGTGTGAATGCAGCCCTCCACTGCTGAACCCAACTGTGCAGTTAGGTGCAAACAGGATTTTGGACTCTGAGAAAGAATGAGAGAAATAAGATCAAAGTCTTTGAATTATGAATCAGAAGATGATCAACAAGGGTATCATGGACTTCTGATTGGAAAGAAAAGGGAGTGATTTTCTCACGCGTGTAGAGCGGGAAGCTTAAGACAGTTCCGGACGCTTTGAGCATTGCGCATGTGTGCGAATGCTCAAAGCGTCCAGAACTGTCTTAGCCGGCAAAGGCCGGCCAGGGGCGGGGATCCGGCTGACAATGCTGCCTGCCATTGGGTGAGAGCACCCAAGGGGCGGGCAGCGCTGTCAAGTGGCTGCTCTGCGTCTTGCCGGCTGTACGGGGCCGGATCGGGCCCCGTGCAGCTGGCACGAAGATGCCCGGGCCCCTGGGCCCCCATCGCGGGGCCCGGGGCAAGGTCCCTATGGGGCAGGACCCCTTTGGAGATCAGAGCTCCTGGGTCCGATCTCCAAAGGCTTCGCCCCGCGCCCCGATCTCGCCCATCTGCGGGGCGCGAGCGCCTGGATCTAGGCGCGGGCACCCCGCAGATCAGTCCCCCACCCCCCCAGTCCCTGAAGCCGCCACCCCCAACCACCCTCCGAGCCCAATCGGGCCCATCTTCGCTGTGTAGGTGCCTACACGGAGGCACCTTCACCACGAAGATGATTCCCCCCCAGGGCCCCGGGAGGACGCGCGCGCGCGCGATGGAGGACCTACCTCGTCGCCGTCCGGCCTCTGAATGAGGGGGGCATGCTGGGAGCACGCAGCACGCAGCCCACCTAGGCCTACTTGTCCAATAGGGCCAAAGGGGAACCCCGATTCGGTGGGTCCCGTCTACCGGCCTCGCTGCGCCGGCGCGATCGCCGGCCTGGCAAGTCTGGCCCTGGGGGCGTGCCGACGGCTGTCAGGGAGAGAAGCGTGCACGAACGCTTCTCTCCCAGAACGCGCTGGGGCGCCTCATCCGCGTTCGAATGGATGCAGAGCACTTTAAAGTGCTCTGCATCTGGAACGCGTGGAAGACAGCTCCGGACATGCCGGAACGGAAACCCGGCCGCAGCAATGCGTATGCTGCGTCCGAAGCTGTCTTCCACGCGTTCCAAATTCGCGTGTGCGAAAAGGCCTCAGCTTCCATACCAGCATGCAGAAGGGAGGCTCCTAATCATTGCTAGTCCCGTGTACTGGCAGACTCAACCAAAGTCATTCATGAATTGGAAGGTGGAGTACATACCACAGAATTAGACTCTATTCAACCCTCAGCCATACTGCCGTACATTTTCCATTTCTGGAAATGTGACGAATGGTCTAAAAAAGCTTCCAGATCATTGAAAAATGAAGCCATCACATAAAGTTCAGAGGCAGTTCCCCAATCTCAGAACCAACCCATTTTTCCTCCTGCTATTTTTGACCTGAGGTTCCTCCATTTAGATATTTCCAAATATTTCTGAAGCAACAGCAGTTTGTAAGGGCATCAGAGACGGCACAAATCTGCCTTTGTATCCTACCAAGCTCCATTTTTCATCTGTTGTGGATCAAAGTTTGTAGGATCAAAGGGAAGCTTCTAAATGGAAACTCAGGCTGCATCCCCAAAAGACTTATTTGCCTCTCTACTGTCCCTCTACTGTCCCTCTATTGAAGTGGACTTTAAAAGTGCCATGCAAATCAGGAATAAGTGTCCGCATGAAGCTCAGCAGAATGCGCATTTTTAACACACCTTCCATCCCCATGGGAGCCGTGTTTTCTTTGCGTGCATCTTTTTCTCCACACCCCTGCTCTTGTTGATAGGGTGCCAGCAGGAATGGGGACGGACTGCGCTCGGCGCGGCCACAACCAGGAAGACAATCCCTGACAAGTCCGAAGGAAAAACAGCCATCGGTTCTCTGTTCGTCTCCCAGATCTTCCACCCCCCGAAATGGCTTCTCGTGCCGGCAAACATTCACTCTCACCATTTTCCCCTGTTATCGCTGTCAAAATCCACCCTGTCCAGCACACGATTGCTCATTTACTCACCATTTTCCCTTTTATTGCTGTCAAAAATCCACCCCTAGCAATAATCCACCCATTTCACACCTCATAGCAATTGCAATAATGTTGTAATTCTGCGTGATTCTGGCTCTTTAGTTTTGAGCTTTAGAAAGGGAAGCTGCTTGTGTTACTGCTGTGTGTGCAGGCGGCAATCCCCGCCCCTTTTGCCACGGAGCGTCCCAAAGGTAAATGTTGCGAGGAAAACCCGCAACTTCCAAAAAGAGCACTGAAAGTCCTATTTAAAGGGCACTTTTTTTGTTGTGCGTTTTCCTCGTTTTGTACCTCTGGAAGTTCGTTAAAAACTCTGGTATGGGGGCGCTCAGAGGCAAAAGAAGAGTTTTAGCAGACTTTAAATTGCTTGGGGACAGGGCCTCACACTCTCTTCTCCATTTTTACAGTTGTAGGGGTCCAAATAGCCTTTAAAAATGATGGGATCTGGATCACCACAACAAATAGTCATTCAGTTTGCCTGTCTCCCTGGTGTCATGTGAGAGTACTAGAATGAATAGAATGCCACATGTAGCAGCATAAAATCACACCTCAAATGGCACCCATGGTCTGGAAGTCCTGGTAGAAATCTGTTCCACCTTTGGACCTTGGCAGTGATTTTAAGTATGTTTTTCATCTTGCAGTTAACTCTGCTCTGCTATGCATGTTTACATGGCAGCCAAACATTGACACCCAGACAAAGGTGGACTTGCCCCTTTTTCCACACACAGTCAAAGATCTGGATCTTGAAGATCCAGATCTTTGAGATGGGGTCCTGCTGGAGGTCTGGATCTTGAAGATACCTGAAGACCCCATTGTGTACACCTTTAATCAGGTCCACACAAAATCCAGATTTAAAGGCCCAAAGGACCCATTAAATCAAGATTTCCCCTGCCCTCATGGGGACAGAGCCTTACAAATGGGGCCCTCAATGGGGTCCAGGTGAAGACAGGGCCTTCCTGATTGGTTCCAATCGGGTATTAATTGGGTTCCTAATGGGGTCATAGAAGGGTTCTAAGCCCTAGTGGAGAAAGGCCCTAAAAGCATTTGCTCATTTCCATAGCTAAAAGTAGCTCACTAATGATTAAGGATGTGCTGAACTGATTCAAGTCTGAACCTGCTCATACTGAGCCAAATGGTTTAACTGATTTGAATTAGAACCAAACTACTACACTTTGGGGGAGTCGGTTCAAACTGAAACCAAAGGGGTGATGTTGAACTGGTGCAAACCACTTGCTTTGATTAAAACTTTTTTTGAGTGTGTTAGTATTTTGCCCTTTTAAGCGGCTTTTTAACTTTATTTTTTTGTGCAGAACAAAAGTAGGGAGGTTCAGTACTTTTTGGCACAACATTCTTCTTCCTCAGGCATGGTTCTGATCCAAAGTGGATTGACACTGAATTGGGAGTTGGGGGAAATGCTATGCAAATCAACATGGCGCTCGCTTCCATCATCCCACCAATTCTGAAGTACTATCTTTCCTTGGAAACAACACGGGTTTCTTCATTTTTGTGTACTGATGTAATTAGAATTGCAGTTACATGAAAAATACACAACAAACACATCTAAGTCACGTCATATATATATGTATATATGTATATATATCAGTGTAAGAAGGAGAATGACCATAGCTCAATGATACAGAAATCACCCTGAAAGCAGATTACATGTTCAAACTCTAGCGTCTCCCAGGTAGAAAATAATGGCAGCCACTTCTGTATCTGGGATGTAAGTAGAACTGAAATTATGGGTCTGTTTGCACTTAACTGCATGGAATCGTATAACAATACCATTTCACGGGAGATACCATTTCCCCTTTGATGGAGGTCTTCAAGCAGAGACTGGACGGCCATCTGTCTGAGATGGTTTAGGAGATCCTGCCTTGAGCAGGGGGTTGGACTCGATGACCCAGGAGGTCCCCTCCAACTCTACCATTCTATGATTCTATGAAATCTGGGCCATGAGGGTTGTGTTCGCATCATGAGCATCGATGCAGTCTCCAATCAAACCACCAGCACTCATGGTGTGGCTTGTCAGTCCCAGATTGTTCAAATTGCTAAAGCAATGGCTGCAGCAACCTCCTCCACTTGCCCCACTGTTGCCATGGGGATCACACTGTGGTGCGCAATTCTGCAGCCATGGTCATGCCACCATACCTCCTTGCAGCTTTGCACCTGAAAATTTACTAGCCACTCCTGGTCAAGCTGTGGAGAAGTTTTTACTTCTTCACAGCTATGGAGGGTCAGGACAGCCCCAGAATGTTCCAGGATGCTCTGGGATGGTGGAGGTGGCACCACATGTGTAGGCACTTGCCCAGGAGTGGCTGGGACAGTTCCAGAAAGATAAGTATTAACAGATCCAGTGTCAAAAATTCTTCTGCTGAAATTTCGTATCACATGTGATTATTATGCATACTGTTTCCAAAGGACCTTAAAAAGAGCAAGCAAATTAAGTATACAATGGAAATATAAACGGAGTACAAAGGTGAATGATGCAGCAGGATCAACACAAGATATAAATTCAATAATGATTATATAAACATGCAAACAACTTAGTGAAAGAACAAGCAAGCACAGATTAAAGCGAAGCAACCTCCGAAAGCAACAAGGTAGTGACTATGAGCAGAAGATCTTCTGTTTCGAGTGTGTGTATATCAAGGATCCTTTATCTCAGCGGTTCACAACCTTCCTAATGCCATGACCCCTTAATGCAGTTCCTCATGTTGTGGAGACCTACAACCATGGGGGCGGGGCAGCTGGGAGGGGGGAGAGAAGGGCAGCGGGAGACTCATTGTGACCCCTCTGAAAGGGTAGTTCGACCCCCAAAGGGGTCGAGATCCACAGGTTGAGAACCACTGCTTTATCTGAAAGGACAGAATTCATTCATGAGCTTCCTGTATGCTTCTTATCACCACAGTGGTTGCTGTATATAATCTGAATCAACAAAAGCTCCAAATAAACGTTGAAGACCTGCTGGTGATCTCCAAAGAAGAAGAAGAAGAAGAAGAAGAAGAAGAAGAAGAAGAAGAAGAAGAAACTGCAGAACAGATGAAAGTGTTGATGCAATGGAGAATAGATTTACATCATTTGGATTGGTTACATGTTTAGAACAGCATCCAAGCAAGGAAAGCTTCTGAGTTGTTTATCAGATTTCTGCAGATTCAGAGTATTATCTCCCAAAGGAATCAGTTCACTCCCTTTTGAGAGAGAGAGAGAAAAAAAAACTGGAGAAGGGAGGGAGGAAGAAGAACAGATAGAAGGAAGCATCCAGGTCAAAACCTCTGGGAGTTTGTTTATGAACACATCCATGTAAGGGCTGAAAATTCAGCCTCCTGGAGCACAGCTTTGGGTTGCTGAGATCATCATTAAGGATTTGTGATTTTTAATTTGGCTGGTCTCCCAGGTCTCCCTCCCTTCCCCTCCCCTCATTGTCCTCTGTCATTTAGTGGGAAAAGGAAGGAAGAATGGAAGGAAGAAAAATAAAAACTCCAAGCCTTTGGGGAATTACAACAGACAACAGGGAAGGCATAGATAGGATAGGAGGCCAAATGCTAACAAATTCTCAAGGAAAGTTGTTGTTGTTTTTGGTTGGGACAAACAAATCTGTTCAGAGCATAAAACAAATATAGTATGAGTGTTTTAAAGACCCCATTTTCACTTTTGGGAGGAGGCAACGCAGACAGAGGAGGTACAGTGGAAAGAAGGTACTCTGCTTTGCTCTTTCTGCACTGGGCCTTATCCTGGGTTTTGCCATTCACATGTTGATGTAGACTACAGCAGACCCTGCCTGGGGTCTGCTGTAGTCTGTACCAGCATGTGGATGGCAGGCCCCTATTCCAGAATATGATCCAGAATAAGGGCAGTTTTGTCTCCATTTTGGAGTGAGGAGGCACCATGGAAATGGTGGCTCCACCATGCCAAAGAAGAGAAACCACCCTGCAAAGGAAGTCCCTCCACCAGCAATTGCCTCAGAAAAGGTGTCACCATGATTGGCTTGAGTCACCCACTGCTCCCAAAAGTGGAGATGAGGAAGCAATGGGTGCATCCATCAACCTCCAGAGACATCCCATAAAGGTAAATTGTGATGCAACCTAAACTTCATCATATCCAACTCTTGCCATACCTTCAGATTTACTTCATAGCCAGTTTGGTCTAGTGGTTAGGGAGCTGGACTCTTATCTGGCTTAGTAGGGTCAATTTTCATGGCATAGAATTGCAATCTTTACAGTATCTCACCTATCATTGGTTGGTATAGCTGATCTGCCCTATGCCTTGCCAGCAGCAGTCATGGGCTCCAGTTACCAGTGCCTTAGATCCTTTGGCTCATGAATGATGAATTGCATTTTTAACCATCTTGCATCTGATGATCTTAAGAGTGGATTATAAGTAAAACACAACAGCTAAATGTAACGCCCACTCCTGAATTGAAAATAAAACAACTAGACAGAGGTTTGATAGCAGCCTCTATAAGACAACATATTGTCTGCACTACAAATGGCAAAGCTGAACATAAGAACATAAGAACATAAGAGAAGCCTTGCTGGATCAGGCCACAGCCCATCTAGTCCAGCATCCTGTCACACACAGTGGCCCACCAAATGCTCATGGGCATCTCAAGCAGAGACAAGGACAAAACTTCTCCTGCTCTCGAGTCCCAGCAGATAGCCTTAGAAGCGCCCCAGCTGCTTCAGAGCCACATCCAGACAGAAATTCCCAGAATAGGAAAACTGAAGTTTGAAGGCACATGGGTTTGTCTCTACTTCTGCTGGAAGTTGCTGTGGGTGTTGCTATGGTGGTGAGGACAGTGTCAGATACTCTGGCACTGTGAGGCCCACTTAGGTAAGCTGGGGATGGCCCTGGTGCAAATGTTCCTTTAGTCAGATGTAGGGGTATGCACAAATGCAATTTTCGGGATTTGATTTGATTTGAATAGAATATCCAAAAAATTAATTTTATTCAAATCTTTAAAATTCAAATTTACACACATTCAATTTGAATTTTCATTGCGCATATGAATGTTGACAACATTTGTATGTGCCTGTATGTATCTGTACGCATCAAATACACATCCATACGCATCCTGTATTTATCCTGTATGCATCCCGTTTCCATCCTGTATGGATCTGTACAAGTGCGTATGGATGTGGGAAAGATGTGTACGGGCAAGTAAGCATTGTGTACGTATCCGTACACATACGAATGTCTGAATAATTCAAATGAATAGATTCAAAAATTCAAAATTTGTTTGAATGTTTACATTTGAGTTTATAGACGTTCTATTCAAATTCGAATGTCCAAATTCGACTGAATTTTGAACACTTCGAATATTCGTGCACAGCCCTATTCGGATGGTATCCCACTGAAGTTAAGAGCCGATATCACCACAGAAATAAAACCCAGACTATCAAAGTCATCTTTGGATGCATTTTCATTGCATTAAGGAGCTTTCAGGACAAGAGAATCAGAAGCGGATTTCCCCACTAAACTGTTCATAGGATCAGCCCAATAAGTTTAAAGACAGAATCCTTTGTTAACTACTGCTGGCCTTTACCTCTCATAACCTCAGAGATGACTCGAATTCTCCCTTCCTGCACTTCATTCTGTGGTGACTTTGAGGCTAATGCATTCTAAAAGGCTCATTTGTGTGTCTATTTGTGCATTTGTTAAATAGCAGTGATGTAATGTTTTGTGCAATCAACACTTTCAAAGGCTTAAAAACCAATTCCATATTTATTTAATTTTAAAAGTAGCTCTTTGTTCAGACAGACCCCCCACCCCCTATTAATGAGTTTATTCTGAAAATGTTTCCTCCAGCCTCAGTCCAACCATGAGCTCCGCTTTTGCCTCTTAGGGTGTGTCCCGCTTTTGTCTGGTATATTATAATAATTTAGAGTTTTGTCTCTTATTTGGTTTTATGATATCATAGTACTTGTGAGTTCTCAGACCCAGTCAGAGGATGGGGTTGAAAAAGTCTTCTAAGGCTGTGTTCCCACGTGACTTTTAAAATCCAGATTGGACTTTTAAAATCCAGATTCAGGACCAAGTGCACAATCTGGCTGTCCCCATTTGCTTGAGGATAACACGGGCTGAATTCAAATACTGCCATTTCCACTCAAACCACAAAAATCCCCAGCATGGAGAAGCAGGATCTTTTAATCTCCATCCCTTGTGCAAACCCTTGGGAAGGCAGCAGTTACAGGGCAAAGCATTCACTGTCCCTTTCAAATCGGATGCACCCTCCCTCCATTCACATTACTGCGAAGGCAGAAGAGCGAGAGAACAGGCAGCGCAAGCGACCTCTCCCTTTGAAATCAGAGGGGCTAAAAGGGAGCTGCTGCAAGGAAAGGGCTTCAACTTGCTTTAAAATGGGGGTGGGAGGGTGGGGGGAAGGCAATATGTTGGCAAATCAACTTTCTTCTGGGGAAAAGCAGGAGGGGATGCTGTGATCTATAGCTACCATGTTGCTTTTTAATGTATCTCTCGTAGTTAAAGTGGCATTCAGGGGAAATCCAAGCCTTTTTAGTTAGCATTTGCAGGCATGGCAAGGGGAGGGGGGAGACCAGATGTGAAATCCCACCCATCTGTATCAGCCATTGGCCAGAAGTTTAGGGGGGGTGCAGTCCGAAAGGATGATCTCCTCGGATAGTCCAGTAGTGTCCCCAAAAGGGAGTCCAGTAGTGTTCCCAAAAGCCCAGAGCAGACTGGGCTCCTAAATGGGATCGAAAACAATTTTCCTGAGGAATTTTTTTCCTGCAGATTTTAGAAGAATAGTCCTCATTAAGTCCAGGAATAAAAAATAAATGAGATCAGAGGATCCGAAAATGGATTTGATTCAGATTTAATCTTGTATGGGAACGCACACATTTAGCAAAGACATTTAGCATCAGCATCAGCTTGGCTTTGATATCAACTTAGCCTACACTAGCACAGCAAGCTGAATGTGCACAATACAGAGGGACTATTGACACATTTTGGGTTGTTTTCGTCATTTCCAAGTTTTTATACACAAATATGCATATTTGATGTGCTTCATGTTGCAGACTTGAAGTCGTGAGGTCATCCAGAAATGGGACATTTCTAAATCCTAGTTTACATAAGAAAGGATTATGTAAGAAAGGATTACGTTAAGAAAGGATTAGATAAATCCATGGAGGACAGGTATATCAATGGCTACTATAACAGATGCCTACAGTAGGTGCTGCCTCCAAGTTGGAGAGGCAGACAGGTTGCCTTTAAAGGCCATTTGCAGGGAACTGAGAGCATGTGAAGCTTTTGCGTTTGTCTTCTGCTTGAGATGCCCAGAAGCGATCACTGGCAAATCCACGATGTCACTGATAAGCTGCCAAGATTATTCACTCCTATGGATTACTAATCAGTTCTTCTGATGTGAATGGGCGGAATGACACTGCAAGAGGTGATCTCCAGGGACCATAAAGACCGTGGCAGGAAGGTGGAGGAATTAAGACTACAGGTTGTTTGGGTAAAAATAAAGGATGAGAGACAAAATACACACACTAAGTACTGTTGTAGGAATTTAATATAGGCTGGCTGTACAGGCAGAAGATGTGGATGAATATTTTCTGTACCAGGTCTTCAAAGTTTTAAAGGAAACACCAGATAGGGATTATGGGCGATTTCAACTATCCAGGTGTCTATTGGAAATCTAATTCTGCCAAACATTACAGGTCTAACATACTCTCCTGGAAACAACTTCATTTGTCAGATGGTAGAAAAAGAAGCAAGGATGCTTGCTTTCCTGAATTTATTTATTTATTTATTTATTTATTTATTTATTTATTTATTTATTTATTTATTTATTTATTTATTTATTTATTTATTTATTTATCCCACCCTATACCCAGGGGTTTCTGGGTGAGTAACAATCTTTAAAACCATTACTAAAACAAGAACAGTATCTATTAAAACAATAGCATCTGCAAGTGGGAAGGGAAAAGTATATCCCCATTTAACCAAAGTCCAGGGCAAAGAGTAGGAATAGGCACTCTTGGCCATGGCCTCCACCTGAGCTTCAATTGTCAGCACAGAGTCCCAAAGCACCTCCAAATTTCACACCTGTCCCTTCGAGGGCATTACAGCCCCATTGAGGGCAGGGTGTCTCCCAACTATACAGATCCGACACCTTGTGACACACAGCATCCCAGTCTTCTCTGGATTCATCTTAAAATTATCCTTACCAACAATCCTTACCAACAGGGAGGAAATTGTTGCAGGAATGAAGATGACTGGGCTCTGTAGTTACCTCACTATCTTTTTCATTTCAGATAAACCTGGGAGGAGGAACTGAGAACAGTCAGATGCCAAGGCTGGATTTCAGTAGATCAGACTTTGATAGTTCACAGGATCCAATGGTTTGAAATCCTAAAAGAAAAAAGTGTTGCAGAAGGATAGGAAATTTTGTGAAATGAGATACTGAAGGCACAAACTCAAACTACTCTTACAAGAAAGAAACATGGGAAACATCAAAGAGGTTATGGGGCTGCACACAGAACTTAATAAAGGCTAAAAAGGAAAAATAAAATGCATCAGCAAGGGAAGGAGAATGCAGCCAAAAACACCTACTAATCACACAAAAAAGGGTTTGGGGGGTACAACAGAAAAAAACCCCCACAAGTCAAAGAGGTTGTAGATCTGCTATAAGGAGAAAATGGTGAAATGGTCAAGGGAGACAATGAGAAGGCAGAACATCTGAATTCTTATTTTGCATCCTTGTTTTGCATCAATAAAAGAGTTAAAAGATGACAATAAAAAGACCAAACATCTGAATTCTTATTTTGCATCTGAAAGAACTCCAGGTGGCTATCATGGTGCCACTGGAATTAGAAGAGAACTAAAGATCAGGGTAGACAAGGTGAAGGTGAAGGAATGAATGCAAGTCTCCAGGGCCAGATGAATTCCATTCTAGGGTACTGAAGGATCTAAGAGGGGTAATTGCAGAAACACTGCCTGTAATCTTTGAGGATTCATGGGGAAAAGTTGAGGTTACAAAAGACTGGAAGGAGGACTTGGAAAACTACAGGCTTATGTATCTGATGTCGATAATGCCAAAGTTCTCTAGCAGATTATTAAAATCATGTTTTCACATTGGCCTGGAAGATAATTTTGAATGGGGTGCTATATCCTATTCTGTGGACCTCAACATAGACTTTGACCAATAGGAGCACATTCAAGGGATGGCTACCAAGATGATGAGAGGTCAAAAAAGCAAGTCCTATGAGGTATGGTTAAAAGATGTGGGTATGTTAACCTACAGAAAGAAAGACTGTAGGGGAGCTACAATATCTGAAGGACTGTTACACTGGTCATATGTAGGCTTTCACAGCCATTTTCAATCTTGTTTGTAGCAGTTTCTGGGCTGTTATGCCAGGTTGCTTCTGAGAACCTAACCTTTTGGATATTGCTGTGATATCCATCTTCAGAGGATCCCTGTTAAAGTTGTGGGGGTGTTTTATACCAGGAACAGGCTGTCCAGCTAACCAGCCAGAATAATTATACCTGTATACAATCTTACCCAAAAAAGCCATGTGTGTCTTATAGCCTGGCTGATTTTAGCAAAATATGGCCACCCTGACCAGAGAGGCCATTGAAATAAGACAACACTCCCATAACTTTAACAGGATCAGCAACATCCGGAAACCCTTATACAAAAACAAGCAAAACGAAGATTCACACTTTAGCTCAGCAGCCACACAACCCACCTGCCACTTATCCCCAGGGATTATGCTAATAAATAATAAACTGGAAAGCCTCAACAACCCACTATTAACACCTCCACCTAAGGAAACAGCATTAATAGACTACAGCAAGAAAAAAGTCCAATGCCTCATTAACAACACACACAAAAGAACTGCTAAATAAACAGCACAGCAGACATCTATAAGAAGAGAAACACCAGTTGCTTTTGACTCTTCCAAAAGCCACATCCTCTGACAATGGATATTGTGGCAATATTTGAAAGCTTGAGTTCTCAAAAGAAACCTGGAGCACAGTACAACAGCCTCAAAACTGCCACAAACAAGATTATTACACCGATCAGACATATTTTTTTCATTTTCACTAGAGAGATGAAACTTCATGGAAGTAAGTAAGGCTGACATTAGTAAGAACTGTCAATCCATGAAATAGGTTGCTTCATGGAGCAGTATGTTCCCCTTCACTGAGGTGTTCAAACAGATTCTGGATAGTCATACACTAGAGATGGTTGAGTGAATTCTGCGTTAAGCAGGGGACTTGATGACATCTGGAATAGCTTTGAATTCCTTGATTCCTAGGACTTTTAAATAAACTAAATGGAGTGAGTGAATGGAATACCCTTATATCCAGATGTGCTTTTAGACATTTATATCCCCCCCACCCTATATTTCAGCCCCTGACAACCTGCCACTTCTGGCTAAAGAGCTTGAAATCTAAATAATTTTTATGGCAAAGCCTGATATAGATGGTGCAATTAAAATGGTGTTGTGCTTTTTTTTTCTTTTTACAAAATGCAAGAAGAGTAAAACAAAACAAAACAAAAAACTTCTTAAGTATTAAGAGCCTTTATATTTCCACCCCTATGGTTTACTGCATTTTATAGACAAATGAGTCTGTTTTCAGTGGTTTAAGAAGCTTGCAAAAATATGTCTGGGAAATAAATCTTGCAAGATGACATTTGCAGTAGGGCCTATCCCATCTGCGGTCAATACATGTTCAGAAAAAAAATATATTCTGACACCACAGCTTTGCTTTGTTTATTAATTCTCCATGGGTTACCCCTGTGCATGTTGAAATACTATATGTGCATTAACTGGGGTTTTTGGAGACATCTGCAAATATGCCGTCAGACTGAATATGCAGTGACATGACCTGATAACACTGAACAAGTAAGAGATTTGTACAAGAAGAAGAAGAAAAAGAAGAGACCCTCGGGTATGGGGGGGGATATAAATATAAATATAAATATAAATAAGAAGAGTTGGCTTTTCTACCCCCTTTTCTCACTCAGTTAAGGGGACTCAAAACAGCTGATAAACCTCCTGTTCTTCTCCCCACAGCAGACACCCTGTGAGGTAGGTGGTGCTGTGAGAGCTCAGAAAGAGAGCTGTGACTTGCCCAAGGTCACCCACCTGGCTTCATGGAGGAGTGCAGAATCATAACCCGTGACTGTGAGATATGAGTCCAGCACTCTAACCACAAGGCCAAAAGTGTACTTAATAACACAGTTAGAAATGGATGAAATCATTTATGTCCAAAGTACAATTAAAATATTCACTTTTCCATCTTGTTATGTTTCCTTATGTCATGGCACACACACAACATATACAACTGGATTTCTGCACGTTTACTAGATTAGACAGTTGGAGATTCTTATTGATGTTGGGTAAGGTAATATAATTGATCTTGAAGTTTATACTGTTCATATGATTAGTTGCTCTTATTTCATTTGAGAACATATGTTGTTTTAGGTACCTGTATATTTTGGTGTATGAGATGACTGGGCATATAAGACGACCCCCAACTTTTCCAGTTAAAATATAGAGTATGGGATATACTTGCCATATAAGAAGACGGCACCTGGTGTATAAGACGACCCCCGACTCTTGAGAAGATTTTCCTGTGTTAAAAAGTAGTCTTATACACTAGAATATACGGTATATATACTGGAAATGTAGCTGGGTTCCTTGATCAAAGCCACTGGAGAAAATTGAGAGGTGAAAACACAACTGGCTGGAACCAATTTTGTTTACGTTTGCCTGGATTACGGCATTTAGTGCTACCTACAGTATTTGAGTTGGCTGTCTCTATTTTATAAGATTAGTATTCTCTTAGATGATGAAGACATCCTTCCCAGCATTGCTGTTTTCTGATACCTAACTTTGGCTTTACTTTTAGTTTTGAGATTTTCTTCTATCTCCTTAAGCAGAGATAAACCCCATCTGATTATGCATTTATGCATTTCTGTTTTGGATTGAGTACTTGGCCTACAAATTCATCTTATGCTTTTCCCCCTCTTGTTGGCTTCTGACAATGGATCAAGATTTTACTCCTTCCAGACTGAGGAGGAACTAAGTAACATTTGATCTCAGCCAAAGTGATGGAAGGGGATGTCAAGTCTGCCCAACCTCTCCAGATGGAATTGCTGCTCAGTTCAATGGCCCTTGCTGCACTGAGGCTTATTCAGGATTATTTCCGGGAATAGGGACCTGCCATCCACATGCTAGTGCAGACTGCATCAGACATCTCCCCGCTCGCCTGGCAGCACAAATGCCTGAATGCAGCCAAACTGAAAATTAGTTATCAAAATCAAAAGTAATAAGGAATAGGTGTAGAACATCACCTTTGGTCTCCTTGGGTATTCCTGTGGCACAAAATGAAGCCAGAGGGAATCTGGTTCCTTAGCTTACAGTATGAGGTAACTTGGCACCCTGCAGTGATTTTTCTCTATATCATTAAACACAACAGGTACCTTCATCCGATCAACTTGCTAATAACTTCAGAGAGTCTCCAGAAATGAGTCAGCTCTTCTCAAGGCACATTCAGCTGATGGTCACATCCTACAAAAACATCGGATTAGCTATGCTTTTATAACAGCTCCCACACCGTAAAATAATCTAGTAGTAACTTATATGCTGAGCTATGTAATTATTTAATTACATGCCACAAGGCAGACAGTAGCATGGTGTACAAGATGGAATGAGGCCACAACAGAAGTAATTTCTTTAATGCCGAAGCACAGATGTTTATTTGTCTCTAACTTAGTTGCTAGACTACCAAGAGGAGGGTAGGGAGAATACAACAAGAAACAAAAAGGATAAGAAACAAACAGAAGGCTCCAATTTCAAACATGTGTTTTTAAATTTCCCCAGATATTTCAGTTGCAAAGGTGCTTCCAGCCACAGTATGTATGTATTTCCATACAGCTGAGATACCCCAGGAGTTTATGTGCCTCCCTGGGAAGCATAGAGAGGGGAGTTCTGGTGTCCACTTGGACTCTGACTCTCCACTGAACTGCATGTAAGTGCTGTTCTGAAGGCTAGTGAGGTGCAAATTCCTGGTGGTGGCAGTGATTTGAGGAACTGCTTCAATGGGTTTGTGTGGCACTGCTGACACAGTGATGGGGTGAAGCAGCTCTAACCGCGCTTGCGTTGCTTCTCCCCTGGCTCCATCTGAACTTCCCCCAGTAGTGTGGAAGTGCGGACGGAGCCACACCTGCCTACAGGGAGTGTAGATGTAGAATATCTAGAACTGTTCTACAACTACACACTTCTAGGGAACTCCTGCATGCATGGAGCTGTGTGTAAGGACATGTCACTACTTAATAAATAAGATGTCTTGGGATGTGCCTATAACTATTGTGTTTCCACTCGCAGGAGCAAGAGGTGACCCAAGACTAGCATGCTGCTTCAGGCAAGTGTGTGATTGCCATTGGTGGGTGTGATTCCCACCTTCTGGAACTGTGTCTCAATCCCCATGCCATGGGACATTTCTGCACTCCAGCAGAGAGCCATTAGGATGTCCTCTAATGAGGCAAATGGGGCATTTTCACCCACCATCAGCCCCACTCTGTATTTTCATGGAGACAATGGCCTAAAATGAATGTGAGGCTTCACAAGAGCTTGGGGTTTGATCAATATCATCTCAGATTGGTCTAGTGGTTAGGGAGCCAAACTCTTACCTGGGAATACTAGGTTTGATTCCACACTCCTCCACGAAGCCATCTGGGTGACCTTGGGCTAGTAACAGCTCTCTTCTGAGTTCTCACAGCCCCACCTACCTCACAGAGTGTCTGTTGTGGGGGAGACGAATAGAAAGCTTTGTCAGCCCTTAAATGGGTGAGAAAAGTGGGGTAGAAAAGTCAACTCTCCTCCTCTTCCTCATCCAAGTTCTCTGTTGTAGAACATAACCAAAGCTACTGTTTTCCTGGGCTTTAGTTCTCAAGTTATAGCTGATAGAACTAAAGAAAATGAACAATGGGGATTAGATCACTCATGTCAAATCTTTGGAACAGAAAGTATCCACACCTTTACAAAAACAAGGCCTCATTCCCACTTACTGAGCTGGCTGAGGTTTTTATTCTCTGACTGATGAAGATCAAGATGTTTCCTTCACCACTGGTCTCATCACGAGACACTATCCATTCACAGGTGTCAACAGCCCTGTAGTCTGTCTTACAGTTTTTCCACGAAAGACTGTACAAATGAAGGGGTTGGGGCATCTTAAGAGTTTAAACTCTTACCTTGACCCTAAGGTCCTTTACCTCCAGCCCCTGGAGCAAGGAGGCAGTCCATTCTGGGCGTGGAGGAAGGGCTTGTAGTGGGATTGTGACCTAAAGGGCACTACTGGACTTCATTAAGACATGAACCAAAGCTAACCTCTTCTGTGTGCACATTTCAAAAGTTGCTGAATTATCCATTACTGCATAAGGTAAGAGCAGCTGTGGTCACACCAGTTTGGTCTTGTGGTTAGAGTGTCAGAGTCTTATCGGGTAGTCCCCTGGTTCCACTCCACAAAGCCAGCTGATGACCTTGGGTTAGTCACAGCTCTTGTTCTGAGCTCCCACAGCCCCACCTACCTCTTAGGGTGTCTGTTGTGAGGAGAACAGAAGGTTTATCAACCACTTTAAATCCCCTTAATAAAGGTGTGTGTGAGAAACGTGGGGTATAAAAGCCAACTTCTCCTCCTCCTCTTCTTCTTCAAAGCTTTTTCAGTCCATCTTCAGATCTGACTGTTCACACAATTTCATTTCTATCTGTTTTATTTGTGCATTTTCCATTCAGGAAAGTCTACACAGAGGGTGGAAAGTCTAGAAATGAAATGACGATGGACTGAAGAAGGTTTAAAGTGAAGGTGTGTATCCACCAGGGCTGTATCCAGATATCAGTTACTTATTCCACTATATTTGGCTATTCCGGAATAAAGTATGTATATTCTGGAATATCCATGCTTTATTCCTGAATATACAAAAATAGCAGAATAAGTAACTGATGTCTGGATGTAGCTTGAATTTGGTTCAACTCCCAATGATTATATGGGCAAACCCATGCAGTTTTCTTTGCAGTTTTTATTTTTTATTTTTGGTCTTCTCACTCTCGTCTTCCGCATTTCATATTTCTGGGTGGTCCTTCCAGTCAAGTACTGAATGTCCCTGAGCCTATTTAGGTCCTAAAATCAAGATTGGAGAGTCAGTTATTGCACAGAGCTCTTACAAGCACACATTTCCTTTGTTAATGGATTTGTTTGATCATGCAGTGAGAAATAATAGACACTCAGAACTCGAGTTAAATTACTCGTTTTACCAATGCAGCAAAAAATAAAATAGTGCTACATTTTGCCAGAAACATTCATTTTAAGTAAACGGATTTTGCTTCAGTATAAATTTCCTCTTATGGGCTGTCTTTCCCTTACTTTTTTGGAAGTGGAGATAATTTGTAAGTTTTACCATATGGACACATTTTTATTCTGCTTGTTTTGTGGATGCTGTTTCCAGGTCCTTTCCTTATTCACTGTTTCATTATTCATTAATTATTCCTGTTTTATTGCCCTAGTATAATGCACTCAGTGTGGGATGCCCCTTGAAGATAGTTCAGAAGATTGAACTAGTACAGAATGTAGCAACGAGAGGTGTTGGGGGCAGACATGCACCATACCTGTTTTAAAAGATCTTCACTGGTACCTATCCCAAGTAAAAAAAGGCCCCAAATCACGCAATCCCCAAATATTTGAAGGCCTACCACCTCTTTATAAAGCTGCCCAGACATGAAGACCAGCAGGGGAAGTCCTGCCATTACTGCTGTCATCCTCTGAACTTTAAGAACCAGTGACATGTCAGAGGGTCTTTTCACTTGTAGCCTCAAAATTAGAATAATGGAATAATACAATTATGGAGTTGGAACGGGCCTTCAAGTTCATCAAGTCCAACCCCCTCCTTGATGCAAGATTCCCTGAACCATCCCAGACAAATTATTTATTTATTTATTTGTATTTCTATCCCGCCCTATACCCGAAGGTCTCAGGGCGGGTTACAATATTATATTAATCTTAGACAGATCCCTGCCCTCAGGCTTACAATCTAAAGAGACAAGAAACAAAAGGAAGATGGTGTGGGAGGGAACAGGGAACAGCAAAAAGCAAGCACGTGAGGTCTTCAGTTCCAATTCTTGTATTTGTTTCTTATTGCTGGAATTTTCCTATTCTCTTTACTTTGAATTTTTTCTTCATTGATAACAAATGGTGATGGTAGAGATGGTCAGCCGGCATCTACTCAGCCCCACCCTGCTCAGCCTCAGGACCAGGCATTTCCTCAACTGGTGGATCGGCTGCCATAGCCTCTTTGCCATCTTGTGATGGGAGCAGTTGGAAGAGGGAGGGGCACTGCTGGGAGCAAGATGGCAGAGCCCAGCCTGCTGCCTCTTCTCCACTCCTCTCAGGCAAGATGGATACATAGCCTTGTGATGGCAGTTGGAGGAGGGAGGGGCACTGCTGGGAGCAAGATGGCAGAGCCCAGCCTGCTGCCTCTTCTCCACTCCTCTCAGGCAAGATGGTTCTCAGCCTTGTGATGGCAGTTGGAGGAGGGAGGGGCGCTGCTGGGAGCTAGATGGCAGAGCCCAGCCTGTCCAGCCTCTGCTTGAAGACCTCCAGTGACAGAGAGCTCATCAACTCCTGTGGCAACTTATTCCATTGACTGATTGATCTTACTGTCAGAAGTATTTTTGTTAATAGCTAATCTGGATCAACTCCCTTGAATTTTCATTCCATTGTTTATAGGACTTCAATCTTGTGTAAGTGAAAATAGGACTGATCCCTCTGCACTGTCACAGCCCTTTAGATACCTGAAAACACCTAACATGTATCCTCTAAGTATTCTTTTCTGCAGACTCAACGTTCCTAGATCCTTTCACTGTTCCTCAAAGAACATAGCTAGAAGACCACTCACCATTTTGGTAGCCCTCCTTTGAACTCGCTCTAGTCCTCCTAGACCTCCCTAAAGTATCATCACTACACATATATTGTCAACTGGCTAAGACACACATTTCACCCAGAACTTTGGTTTTAAAGACATCTCTGTCACCCTATTATGTTGCACCTAAGGATTAGCACTATTGTGACCCTTTATATCCTAGAACAGCTATCCCTTATGAAAATTCTGGTGCAGGCTAGAATAGGCCTCACTTGAGGCCTGTCATAGGCCCTGGTCACACCTATCTGAGACAGGACGTCCTATTCATAATTCGAACCGAGGTCATACCAGTACTGTTTACATGTAAATCATTATAGGTCATCCTCAGTCCATTCTTCACTCTGGGCTGCATAGCTCACATCTTTCCCCATGATTGACCTGAGGCTTCTCCATGGAACTCTTGGCTCTCCGTGCCTTTTGCTGCATCAAATCTATCTCATTTCTTATTGGATGCCATTGTGTCACTCAAGGGAGGCGAGGGTGTGTGTTCGCAGTTATTTTTAAAGCCTGCTTTCCCACCTCCATGCCCCCTTCCTTTTTTATGTTCTTTTCTTCTCTGTGTGACTAATTTTTTTAAAAAAATAAATTTGTGGAAAAACACTAGAAAAAGGAATCACATAAATAAACTGAGGCGAGGAGGAGGGACCTCACAAACTTTGCACGTGCTGCCCTCACTTAGACATTGGATGAAAGGAAACACTGGACCCTACCTACCACAGCACAGTTCAGCCTACTTTAGTTCGTCCCCCCCTCCCCCATACACACTGAGGAAGTGAAGACCAGGACAGGCTGGGTCTTCTGAAAAAGAGGACTCTGGTTAGAATGATCGAACAGGGGAAGGCCAGCTTGGGAAACAAACTGAATAAAAATAACATGAGTAACGTGACCCAATGATGACCTTAAGTGATCCTAAACTAAAGGTGTGACCAGGGCCATAGTTTGCACTAGCAGGCAGATGGCAGGTCCCTGTTCTGAGATAGAACACAGTGCAGAAAGGACCATAGTTTCAAATGTTATTTTATTTTTACTAAACTAGTTTTTTATTATTTAATCTTTTGTTATTCATTCTTGCTACTGGCCTGAGAACAGTGGCTCACAAAGCAGTACAGTAAATAAAGGAATATTAAATTCAATATTAAGGAATATTGTTACAAGATGCTTTTTGAAGCTGAGATTCAAAGTTAACTGTGTACACTGGGTTTCCAACAAATTTTGAAAGTCTTAGATCTCCATTCCTTCATTTAAAGCAATTTACCCTTTAGTCCATTGTTAATCTTATCCCACGTGCATGTCAGGTGTAAACTGTGTATGTAAGAGGCAGAACATTACTTGCGTGCTTAGAATCTGTAGTAGCTGATAGGGCGCCTCCGCAAGGTGGAAAGTCAGGCTCTACTTTTGATCTCCCTGATCTACAGTGGATGAAAACAGAGAGATTTTTCACTCTTGTGATGTTAGAACAAGTAAGGGACGCTTGGACACAGAGCATCTATACTTCACAGAGCTGTTTCTTTACCAGAAGCAACACTGTGCATGCCAGGGCATCCCCTGCACTGAAAACTGCTCCATGGTTATATTAGCAGCAGAGCTGCTTAAGCCCTGCATGCTTCTGCAGCTCTTCTTGGTGGAAGAGGTGCAGGGGAAAACATGCGAACAGCACCACAGGTGTGATTGTGCAGTGTGTCACCAGGTTGCCTTGGCAACTGCACTGCACAGACTCACTGGTGCCATTGCTGGGGCTCCACATTGGCTGCCACAAGGGCAGCCATTTTCTCTTGGCAGGCAGCTAAGTGGCAGCTAGGTTTCAAATGTTTTAGGTGTCTTCAGGCGTGGAAGCCTAAATCATTCCAGGGATGAGAGGCAAAGTGTAAATTTGCCCAGAGAGGCTTATTCAGCACTTCTGGCTGGAGCCTCATCCTCACTCCCACCTCACCCCCAGCCAGTTTGGTCTAGTGGTTAGGGATCTGGAATCTTATCAGGGAATACTGGGTTTGATTCCACCCTCCCCCATGAAGCTAGCTGGGTGACCTTGGGCTAGTCATAGTTCTCTTCTGAGCCAGTTTGGTCTAGTGGTTAGGGAGCCAGACTCCTATCTGGGAATAACGAGTTCAATTCCGCCCTCCCCCATGAAGCCACCTGGGTGACCTTCGCCTAGTCACAGCTCTCTTCTGAGCTCTTACAGCCCCACCTACCTCACAGGGTTGCTCTGTTGTGGGGAGAATTGAAAGCTTTGTCAGTCACTTTGAGTCCCCTTAAATGGGTGAGAAAAGCAGGGTAGAAAAGCCAAGTCTTCTTCTTCTTGTCCTTCTACCTCCCTTGTAGTCCTGCTCCATGGTAAGCAAAGCTACTGTCTCCATTTTCTTCTGTATCTCACACAGACCAAAGTCTTAAAGCAAAGGCGAGAAAGCAAAAAATTGAAAGAGAAACACATAGCAGTTAGATCTATATGCTACCACCTCAGGTGAATTTTATACTGCAAAGTTTTGATCAAGTTAAATAAAAGGACAAATAAACAGAATCACTACCCTGCATTGCGATGAACTGTTAACTAGATAACTTGGGGCGAGCTTGCATCAACATGCAGTGAACAGTTGTCCTAAACTGACATTGAAATATGACCAACTTCTGTGTCCTCTGAAAGCCGAGGAGTCTCTGTACTTCTGCCAGTAGCTGAACCTGCCAGGTGCCAGAAACAAACCTGCTGTAATCCTCTAATCCCATTTCATAATATGGACTTTCACATACTTCTCGAAAATTGTAGTTCGCTTAGGGAAAACATTTTCTTTGGTCTCCATTCCGGTGGTTTCTCTTCATTCCTGTCTTGGAAATGAAGGCATTTGGATCTGGCTGGTTTGGGCCAAATATCACATTCTTTAAAAGAATGAAGCTTTAGATAGCTATCTTTTTTGAAGGAGAGGGGCAGGAAACAAGAAATGTTATGCACAAGTCTACCAAACCAAGTAGTTTGTAAGAGTTTGTGATTTCCAGTTTGTTTATCCTCAAGGCAAATCCACGGGACTTGATATTTAAAACAATGTGTATCTTTCATTGGCTCAGGTCCATAGATTTCAGAGTTCTTTTACCATCCATAATTGTTAATGTGCCCTCCTGTATTTATTTATGTGTGAACAAGGACTTAACAGAGAACTTGATTGGAGCAAAGAAGCCCAAGAAGCTTGAAGCCAGAAGCTAGTACATAATTACGACAACCTGCCTCCAGATGGGACTCCTATTTCTTGCCCTCTGTGATAAAGCATCATTTAAGCTGCATAGCTAAAGGTGAACTTTGCACATCCCTCACCCCCAAATCTACACATATTCTTTAAAAATCATTTTAAACATAAAAAAATTATTTAAACAAAGGCAGGATATTGATGCTGCTAGCTGGGAACAAGAGCACTGCAGCAGAGCATGCTACAAGCATACCGCTCTTAACATGGCAAATACACTCTTTGCATGTTTGCTGTTGCTCCCAGCTATGAACCCTGCAACATGGGAAACTTTTGTTCCCCAGCTGTGATACTTCTAGCCCAGGATGTTTCACTGAACACAGGAAATGACCCTCAAAGCAACAGGACCGGGTATGCCAAGTCACCAAATGGGGGTGAAGTAAAGCCCTTTCCGCACAGACCCTTCATCAGGTCCACATAGATCTGCACATAGATCTATACTATGGATAGCAACTTCACCTAGGCAGCAAACTTTATGTAAAAATGGATGAGGAAAATAGTAAGAACTTAGCTGCACATAAGCCTTTCCTCATGCTTCAAAATGAATTCTGGGTGCTATTATATCAATGTTGGGTTAAGAAGAGAGCAGAGTTGAATAAGTAAAGCACATCTATCCCTACATCTATTGCACAAATATTTGTAACATTTGAAATTTGGCCGAATTTGGTCAGACATTCGAACTCGAATTGAATGTTACGCTATTCATATGCTAACATTCGAACGAATACAAATGTTTTCGGACATTCTTACAAATAGCTTGGATATTCGTTAACCCGGGGAAACATATCAGATCAGATACCTATACGTTCATATCAGATACATACTGAATGTTCGTAGATATACACAGAAATAGATTTGTATCGAATAGAATTTTAAGACATTCAAATGCATTCTATTCATACGTATACAGATTTTTGAACAGATTGTTTCAAATTGAATGCCCAAAAAAGAAAAAAAATCAGTGCACATCCCTAATCTATTGAGCTTGCTCTCAAAAATGGAGTTCTGCTCCCTACCTTCTCTGAAACTCCTTTCCCCTGCACAAAAAGTGTACTCCTGCACAAATTTGCAAATATAACAAAACATAAACACAAAACAAAGGTGGACCTAAAAGGCTTGTTCAATCTGTATGGCTTTGCATGGGCTCTGCAGTGGTGCTGGATGGCTGGATCTGTTTCCTTCAGTAACTTGCAGTCAGTAACTACCACTGTAGAGGTGGAAGAGCCACCTTGACTCTCTAAAATGCTATGCTACCTCTTCCAGACAAAGCTCTATGAACAGATGCATGCTGGTTAGTTTCTTACAGTGAAAGACTAAAATGCCTGTAAATGAATTGGTCCCCCCTCCACAAGGGGAAAACTGAAATAAAACCCACTCTTCTCTGGAATGCCCACATCATATCTCTGTAAATCTCCAATATGGGCATTTCTAAAAAAAAAAAAAAAAAAAAAAACCCATATTGAAAGAGGCAAAATCCCTCTGGCAAAAAAAAAACTGATTCATTTGAAAATATTGAACATTTGACATGCAAACTCGCATTTTAGTGTGATTTTACTGCTGCTGGATCTAGTTTAATGCACAGTAAAGCTTGGTTGTATGAGCCTCTAAGATTTAACTTCCTTTTCTTGTTTTGGAATACCACGCAGCATCTCCAGATTCTATGGAAAGTGATCAAGGACAGCAACCCAAATTCAAGGCTTTGTGTCTTCCTTTGACAAAAATCCTAGACTTATTTTACTTCTTGAGATATTAGTTTTGCATCAGCAAATAATTTTTGGAAGGCAAAGCCTGGCATGGTTGAATCCCTTGTCCAGGGGCTCAGGTTCTTTTGCTCGTTTAAACAATCCTTTAAGAAAATAGACAAAGCAAAGAAAATATTCAGCAAAACTGTCCACATTAATCGTTGTTGATAGTTCAGGAAAAGGAAAAGGCTGAGACAGGGCTGAATTTTCAAGTGTTTCTTACAAAATTCTTCTGCTTTATGAAAAAGAATGCCAAAAAAATTGGATGGAATCCGATAACAAATCATTGTTTTTGAAGAGGCAATTTCCTGGGATGCTTAGGTTAGGAAGAAAACAAACCAAAACCAAAACATGGATTTCAGTTGTGCTGGGGCTTGTGAAACTATTTCCTCTCTGTTGTTTTCCTTTCCTTCTGCTTCCTTCTCACCTGGGCTGTGGTCACCCTTAAGGTTTAATCCATCTTCAGTCCACTTTCAGAGTGAGAGAACACATCAGCAAAGTAGCAAACTGTTTTCTTTCAGTGTTTTTATCCCGCCCTATAACTGGGATAATTATTATTAAATTATATAGAAAGCCCTCTCCTGGGTGCCCACACCTTTTGCTGCTTGGGGTGGTAGGACAACCAGGAGGGCCTCCCCTGCAGTTATTACATATAGACTCTGTCCAGATGGCGGAAATATATTGCAGTTATGTTTGGTCTATGGTGGGACTGCCACATGTATCTGTCACAACCTTTTCATTGCCCCACTATATTGCTGTGTAAACCTGACTCTGACTACTGGATTTCCCAAACAGTGTTATTACTTACCTTCTGGACAGAATATCCATTTTGGCCATGGCCACCACACATATGCAGAGCTTGAAAAAGCTGGTCACTCATGCCTGGTGGTGGTGCCAGTTTCATGCTGGCTAGCCAACAAGCATTTATTCTGGGGGGTTTTCTCCAAAATATTTCCTGTGAGCAAGGAGGTGTCTGGAGTTAGAACATAAGAGGAGCCCTGCTGGATCAGGCCACAGCCCATCTAGTCCAGCATCCTGTCCCACACAGTTGCTTATGGGCATTCTGAAGCAGAAGACAAGGGCAAACCCCCCACCTGCTCTCGAATCCCAGCAAATGGCACTAGAAACATCCTGACTGATTCCCCAGGCTGGAGGACATACCTAGGCATCCATTCTAGTTGCCATTGACACATCTGTCATCCATAAATTTGTCTAACCCTTTCTTAGGCTGTTTTTCCACTGCAGCCCTTAGATCTGGATCTAAGAAGATCCGGATCTAGTAGATCCAGATTAAGGGAAGCACCCAATGTGTTTCCACAGGAGGTGTAGCACCCATTAGAAATGGGTGCTAACACTTCTGCTGTGGAAACAGCTTTGCACCCATCTGGGGAATCCGGATTGACCCACAAGGGGTGGGTCCATTACCCCAGGTGTTTTGGGGGGCAGGGAGGTGCAGTCTTCAAAGCAACTTTGAAGTGATTTTGAAGTGACTTCGAAGTGAATGTGAAGTCAGCTTCGAAGTCACTTCGAAGTGACTTCGAAGCCAATGTTGGGAGGGGGGGTCAAAGGTGGATCCCCTCCCCCTAGCCTCCTTTGGACCCCATTGCCTGTTTCCAGTGGAAACAGGCTCCCTTTTCTGACAGAAGACCCCATTGTAGACGGTCTACAGAAAATCCAGATTAAAGATCCAAAAAGATCTGGATTTCCCCCACGGCAGTGGAAACAATTGGGTTCAAAATGGGTGCCGTAGTGGAAATGGGATCATCCGGCTCACAGCCAAAAGGTACAAAAATGGGTGCAAAAATGGGTACAATTGACAATGGAAAAACACCCTTAAAGCAGCAAATTCCATAGACTGATGATCCTCTGAATGAAGAAATATTTCCCCTTGTCTGATCTGACTCTCCTACCCGTCAGTTTCATAGAGTGCCTCCGGTTCTAGTGATGTATGACAGAGAAAAGAATATATCCACCTTTTCTATACCGTGCATAATATTATATACTTCAGTCAGGTCCCCTCTTAAACAATATCTTTCAAGGCTGAAGAGGCCTAGACGTTGCAGTCTGACTCCTCAAGGGAGGTATTCCAGCCCCTGAATCATTCTGGTTGCCCTTTTCTGCACCTTTTCCATTTCCACAATATCCTTTTTGAGGTGTGGTGACCAGAGTTGGTGATAGTCTTGACATTACAGGCATAGCTGTAGCTGAGTAGGAAAGAAAAGGATCACAAATTAAATCCCAGCCATCTCTTCAGACAAAGGTAGTGGCAATGCCTCGACATCTCTATATCCTTACCAAGAGAACTGCATAGATCATAACTTTCCTGGCAGTCTGCTTTTAAAAGATAAGCCACAGATGGCAGGTGGCAGGAAAAGGGTGCCCAGTCTGGAGTCTGCTGCTTGAATCAATTGCTTAACATTCCTTGATTACAAGACTAGCTGACTGTCTTGCCAATCTTGATAACACTTGGCTTCCATCCATAGATCATGGCACATGGCTGTGCTTGTGTTTGCAACGAGTTCCCTCAGATCTCCCCTTAGCAAGCATTACAATTCCTGTCTCTGCTGTCTGAACTTACACAGGGGACAACTGCATACTTAAATGTTTTTGAGATGTTATTGCATAATGATAATAATAATCATTTTTAAAAAGAGGGGCTTCTGGAAACAGATATTCTCATGCTTTTGTCCATCTCTCTAGTGAGTCCTTAAGACAAACACAGAATTCTTTCAAATCAAGAAAATACCACAGTTTCCAAACTGGTGTTCTTTGCTTTGCTTTCCTGGCAACCATAAAGAGGATCAAAGGCAGCAAGGTCTGTGTCATAAATGCATCTGGAGTTAATACTTCCTCTATAGGAAAAAAAAGATTAGATATTTGGGATTTTTAAGATTAAAAGCACAAGTAGGTACATAAACAGTTTAGAGGCTTTAGAAAGTCTTGACTGGGATGGAAAGAGAATATAAAACCACAATGATTTGCCTCATTTAACAAAATTAATGGGAAGGAGAGACAAAAGGAAATAATTTGCCCTATATGTCTAGTCTCAGATTAGGGTCCTTTCTTTATGAGCTCTTAGTGCAGGTAAAGTCTTAGGAGGTCTCCCTTCTATAGACTTGTGTTAGCCTAGATAGCTTTAAGAAAGGACTCAATAAATCCATGGATGACAAGTCTATCAATGGCAACTAGAATGGATGTGTAGATACAGCCTCCAGGTTGGAGGGACAGGCAGGATGCTTCCCATGGCTGTGGTCAGGAAGTCAAGAGCAGATGAAGCTTTTGCCTTTGTCTTTTGCTTGGGAGGCCCAGAAGCAGTTGGTGTGCCACTGTGTAGAACAGAGTGCTGGACTAGATGGGCTTGGGCTGGATCCAGCAGAGCTCCTCTATGTTCTTGAAAGAAACCCCACCATCTCCTAGTTCACTCCCTTCACATAGGATGAAACATACACCAGGCTAGGTCACCCAAAATGGCTATGGTGCAACAAGACATGCTGCTGACATGGGCCCTCCAGGTGCTCCAACGAACAGCAACCAATGCTGCCAAAAAGCTTGTATGAGCTTTGGAGGTAGCACCAAACATCCCAGAGTGGACTGCATGACCAATCCACCCAGCTTCAAAGAGATTGCATATCATGGTACAGGGCACCTGCTCTGTACCAGCTTATGCCAGGCAAGCACAGAAATGAGGTAAGCTCTCATGTTAACCTCCCAATGAAATTAGGTGGACTAAATGAAAAAAAAATGGTTTATTAATTCATAGCAATTTTATTCCACTTTTCCTTTGAAGAACTCAAGGGAGTGCTCACAGTTCTCCTCCCTGTGGATTAGGCTGAGAGGCAATGATGGACCCTCATTACCATAAGAGCACAAGAGGAGCCCTGCTGGATCACAGCCCATCTAGACCAACATCCTGTCCCACACAATGGTCCACCAATTGCTTCTGGGCATTTTCAAGCAGAAGACAAAGGCAAAACCTTCATCTGCTCTTGACTCCCTGCCAAGGACCTTGGGAGGCATCCTGCCTGCCTCTCAAACATGGAGGCAGTACCCAGGCATCCATTTTAGTAGCCATTGATACTGGGGTGTGCATGAATGCAATATTTGGGATTCGATTCAAATCGGATATCTGAAAATTCAAACTGATTCAAATGTTTAAAATTCAAATGTATTCACATTCGATTTGAATACATTCGAATCTATTTGTGCAAGTTTTTGATCCATATTTGCACATAGGAATGTTGACAACATTGAATTTGTTTGAATTTGTATGCATACACATCCCATACACATCCCATATTTATCCCTTATGCATCCCATATGCAACCCGTTTCAGTTCCATACGGATCCATACAAATGTGTATGGATGCAGGAAAGATGCGTATGGGCAATTACACATCATGTATGTATCAGTATGCATACGAATGTCTGAATAATTCATATGAATGTTTCAAAAATTCAAAATTCATTTGGTTGTTTAAATTCAAATTTATGGACATTTGATTTGAATTTGAATGTCCAAATTTGAACGAATTTGATTGAATTTCTAATGTTTTGAATATTCATGCAAATACCTAATTGATACACCTGACCTCCAGGAATTTGTCTAACCTGATCTTTAACCTAACCAGAGGCCCATTCGCACTTAGGTTGGTAGTCAGCAATTAGTGAAGTCTGGTGAAGAGCATACACACGTCGACTAGGCTGCTACAGCCTAAAAGCATGCCCTCCCTCCCCAGACGTTCACTAATTGTTGATTAGCTTTACCAGCGTTAACTAAAAGCTTACCTGAAACATCTGGGAGGACGACCATTCATCCTTCTTCTGGTTCCCTGCAGTTGGTGGGCAGGGGAGGCGGTGTCTGTGCGGGCGCAGTTGTGATGGCGGCCATGGTCAATTGCTTACCTCTTCTGTGATTGAACCACCGATTCCCATGAGTGGCATCTGGTCATAGAGTCATGAGAGGGACATTCAATCATGGGTGCTGAGGTGATCAAACTGCAATATGCCACTGCTCAAACATGCTCCTATGCAACGGCGGCCAGTTGTGGCAATGAGGAGGTGGACCTTCTGGCTTTGGACGCAGTGGTGAGGGCTAGTACATGGGAGGACAATTCACATTTCTGGCCATTAATTGACACTTTGGGGAAGCTTTCCTCATGACAAGTGCAAATGGTCCACCTTTACCAGATGTTTACCAGCCTTAGTTCACAGCAGCCTAATCAGCTAAGTGCAGAAAGCCCTCAGGCTTGTTGCTGTTACCACCTCTTCTGGTAATAAATTTGATAGTAAATTCAGTGAGCTTTCATGGTCAAGCGGAGATTCAAACCCAAGGTTTTTCAGTTAAGGGTCTTGAATTTTGGTTCTCCAGATGTTCCTGGATTACAACTCATAGCATTTCACTCCCAGCATTCTAAGCTGTCTTCAGTCCTCCTAGCCCCACACTCTTGCCCCTACATTGTGCTTGCTCTAAAGCTGTCCAGCACAAAACTACCTCATGGAATTTATTTCCACTGGAGTGTTTTGATGGCTACTAGCAGAAGTTGTTTCTTAAATGATGCCTAATAGTCACTGTTCTGCACATGTACCTTTGCCTTGCCTTGGCACTTGTGAGCAGTTATTTCATGATGGATTGTGCTCATGACAAGCAGAAGAGAAAAGGAGTGACTTACTATACTACAGAGTTTCATGCTTTTCCAAAACATTATCCAACTGTTTCTTGAATTAATGTACACAATTCACTTTTACTGCTGGCTGAACGATGTTTGGCAGTTTGTCTGATATTCCAGCCCAACTTGGGACAAAGAAGCTGCCTGAATTGTTTATAGATTTGTCCTGCTGCCCAGAGTTGAGTCCATAGTCTCTTATTTTCAAAGGTTCTGAAGCTTAAAAGCAATCTTGTCAAGTAGCTAAAGTTCACAGAATCTTCATGTTTTGGCTTTAACAAGTTTCTCTATACTGAGGAAAAGTAGGATTTGTAATTTGTAATGATGCTCCTCTGATTTGCCCCTTCAGCTTCTTGATGATACTGTCCAATCTTCCTCAGAGGAAGAGATGGCATTAGGATGACCTTCAGATCAGTAGAAAAGGTAGGCCAATAGAAACACAAATCAACATAAAGGTGCAGGAACACCTCAATACAGGTCCAAGTCCTGCTCAGTATTTGGAATGAGAAATGGGAACATTACAAAAGGCCTTTGCTGGTCAAGATCAAAGCCTATGAGAGGACAATAAATTTTGAAGTGGCTGTCACATGCAAGAAGGGGAAGATCCTTTTCCTGTGGCCTCCTCTTCCAATGACAGGACAAGGGTCAATGGAGTAGAAATCCATATAGGAGGATCTGCATGGTCTAGCATCCACCTGGAATTTAAACTTTAAGTCAGTGGTGGGTGAGATAACTAGACTGAATGAAGTGAAGTCCTGAATTAACCATGTACAGCCAATAAGGAGGTAGAGGATAGGCTCCAAGCTATGCTTTTGGATCAGCTTGATGGGAGCTTGGGCCTGAAGGAAACCACTTATATTCCTTTGGATGAGGGAAACTCCCCTACTCTAGCAATTGCTGGCCAGCATTTTTCGCATCACTACAGCAACAAGGGCCATCATGTGATGATAGGGGTGACCAAGCAGCCAATGGGGTGGTTCCACAGGGCATTGAGGGAGGGACCCAAACTGGGATTTGAATCCTAACTTTTATCCCTTCACACTAAAAACGTGGTTCAGGGAGTAAGTAAGTCTTCCACTCAGAGTGTTGCCCTTCCCCATTCCCTTGGGATCCCAATCTGTGTCACATCGATAGGACTTTTGAATCCATGTAAGAGCACTACTGTTATGGCTCATTTGTTGCAGTTTTTGGGCTGTTATGCCATATTCCAGGTTTCTTCTTATATGTCATATATGTCTACGCAAATTTTAGAACTGTGTTGTATGTTCTAAACTAATCATTATGTACTGCCATGAGAATTTATGAGTTTGGAGGTTGTCGTTCATTCATTTAGCTGAATCTGACGAAGAGCCCATTAATATTTGCATACCATGTCTGTCTTTGATAATCACTCTTCCAAACTCCTTAGGTTTAATCATTTCTTTCTTAATTCCATCTGTCCATTTTAGCTTCTGTTGCCCCCCCCCCTTTCCTTTTTTTCTTTGATAAGAGCAGTGCACTAAGTATTCTCATTTTGGGGTAAATAACTCTTTCCCAGGCACAGACTCTAAAAGCAGGATCTTTGCAGCTATTGGCTTTAAAAACAGACAATGAACTGGATTGGATCAAGTGGAAATAATAGACAATAGTGTTCTCAATAAAAATAGAGTTCTCAATACAAATAATTATTTCTTTATTAAAAGCACAAGAAGAGTGGCAGCAGACTTCAGCAGTAAAAACAGAACAAAATAAAAGCAAAAACACCACATAACAAAGACTGAATGGGGAGGGCATGTTATTACCCAGCCAAAGGCAAGGGGGAATACAATATGCCCTTTGTATTCCGAACGTATACAAAGGAGGTGCCTGACACATCTCAGAGGGGAGGGTGTTCTATAACCTGGGAATGTGAACATTAGCATTCACATGGCTACCACCTTTTGTATTTTTTTAAAAAAAATGTCTGTAGATGCAACCAATTATTCTAAAGCAATTTCTGCAATGCACACCTTTCAGTTCCTCATCTAAACTGAGCAGTTTTCAAAAGTATAGAGAAGGGTGAAGTGCAGTGTGCCAGTGATCACTTGCAATAGTCTGCACCAGCATGCAGATGGCAGTAGGGATGTGCATGAATGCAATTTTGGGGATTTGATTTCAATCAAATATCTGAAAATTCAATTCAATTTGAATCTTTAAAATCTGAATTTTCGTATGTGCTTGTACACATCATTGCACAACCCGTGTGCCTCCTTACACACCTGTACATGTCTATACGCATCCTGTAGTTTCCCGCATGTATCCTGTCTTCGTCTTGTACTGAATTTTGTCTTGAATTTTTAAATTAGAATTTAGGGACATTTGATTCAAATGTTGAAATTCGGATGAATTCAATCAAATTTCCAATTCCTTTGAATTTTCATGCACACGCCTAGATGTCAGGTCCCTGTTTTGCCATATAAAGCCCAGTGCAGAAAGGGCTTATGTCATATAACTGTGGAATACTTCTCCTAACATATACAGGAGATGTCATTTCTTCTGTAACTTGCCCCAGAAATGTGTGGCGCATCCAGCAGTTTTGGAATTTTGTTGATGCTGAAGTGACTGAGTTAAAAATACATTTGCTTACTCATAAATTACAAGGAGAGGTGACAGCTGGACACAGAACAGAAGCCATGTGGCATCTGAAAACAATTCCTTTTTATAAAAGTAA
Organism: Aspidoscelis tigris stejnegeri; assembly: GCA_023333525.1. Classification (NCBI taxonomy): domain Eukaryota; kingdom Metazoa; phylum Chordata; class Lepidosauria; order Squamata; family Teiidae; genus Aspidoscelis; species Aspidoscelis tigris. Next base: position 99,614,700 of record JALMGA010000003.1, on the reverse strand, counting down.
TGCTTTAAGGTTTATGTAATGTTTCTTACTGAGAAATCAGAGTCAGGCTAATGGTGGGATAGCTTAAAAATAATTGTTAGTAGGAAGGAGGCCATGCTTAAAATTGTTCAGCTGTTTGTTTTATTGTTTGTTCCCAAAACCTTAAATGCACTTTGAGAGAACAATAGTGACTATTTGCTTTGAGCTCCACATGGGCCAATTCACACAGCCCTTACTTAGTCTTTTCTTACTCTGGCACAACTGTGCATTTGGAAGGAAGGAAGGAGAAGGGGAGGGAGAAAAAGGAAGGGGGAGGGAGGGAGGGAAGGAGGGGGAGAAAGGAAGAAGGGAAGGAAGGAAGAAGGAAGAGAGAAAGAAAGAGAGAGAAGGAAGGAAGGAAGGAAAGGGGGAGAAAGAAAGAAAGAAAGAAAGAAAGAAAGAAAGAAAGAAAGAAAGAAAGAAAGAAAGAAAACCTAATGACAAGTCCAATAATTGCAGGGATATGTACTGTGTATTAGTAAGATGGAAAATTACTGTAGGGAGAGAGCAAACACAAGAAGAAACGGATTGATGCATTTTAAATGACACAAAATAAAACATACCTGGTAATAGTAGCTTGCTTCTGTAGTAGTTCAGGGCTCTAGTTTGGTTTCTACTGCAGTGGTAGAGCAAACTAGCTAGAAAGTGCAAAAAGAAAAAAAAAAGTCTTTTACAGTGTTAATGAAGCATTTATAGTGCAAATGCCAGAAAAACATTGGCAACAACTCCTTCAGTTCAAGGCCCTTTCTGCATTGGGCCTGATTCTAGATTGTATCCCAATATAGGGACCTACCATCTACATCCACTGACATGTGGAAGGCAGGTCCCTTTACTGGACTATAATGCAGAATAAAGTTGAGTGAAGAAAGGGACCAAGGTCATGAATGTTGCGATCAAAAGATGGACTGAGGCCCTGTCCCCATGCAATTGAAAGTCTGCTGGAACTCTTCTTTTGCCTCTGAGCGGCCCCATTCCAGGCTTTACAAGGCGCTTAGGGAGCTGAGGAAAGTGAGACACCCGCGGTAAAATATGTGCACTTTAAAGAAGAGTTCCAGCGCTCTTTCGGCGATTCGCGGGTTTTGCTCGCTATATCTGCCTTGAGGACGCTCCGTGGCAAAAGGGGCGGGGATTGCTTGCCTGCACACACAGCCAAAAAGCATTCACACATCTGAGAAATGCAGCAGGTTCGCTTCCTTTCCTTTGTAAAAAGAGCCAGAATTGCTCAGAATTGCAACATTGTTATCAAGTGATCTGTGAAAGCCTTAAAAGAGAATGAGCGAAGGATCGCGCTGCCGATGCCTGCAGCCGCTGACTTTGCTGGGGCAGAAAGCCTTTTCTATCAGAGAACTGAGTGAAAGTAAGTGCTGAAAGTGAATGAATGAGCAATCATCTGCCTTTGCTAGGGGCGGGAAGCCGTTTCAGGAGACAGAGATCTGGCTATTTTTCCTTTTAACAAGAGAGGGGGCGGGGGGGGGGGAAGATGCGGGGAAAGGAAAAAGGCTTCCTTAGGGACGGAAAGTCCGTTGAGATCGTGGCTACCATGGGGACGCTTATTCCGGAAGTGGAGGGGACTTTTAATGTCAGCTATAACAGAGTGACAGCAGAGGAAGCCAAGAGGGGCTAATAAGTCTTTTGGGGACAGGGCCCTTTTGTCAGAACTCTCCACCATGGACTTTTGGGTCTCCCTGTGTGGCATAGCTCATAGACAGAGTTACACAAGTCTCTTAGGCCCTTTCTGCAGTAAGCCTTATTCCAGATTATATCCTGGAATAGGGACCTGCCATTCACATGCTTGTGCAGCCTACGGTAGGCCCCAGGCACCATTAAAGCTTCACAGTCCCTGTGCGGCTGCTTTCTGTTGCTACATAGGGAAAGCAGAGCCTCTGGGGAGCTGCATCCCATCGTCAAGTTGGGACGATTGATCATCAGCAGTATCCTCACAGTATCCAAGGGAAAATGTGAAGTAAAAAGCTGCTAATTAATCAGCAGCTTTTTACAACACACATTCCCTGCTGCTGAACTGCTGCCATGGGCAATTGCTCATCACATGACCTATCACATGACCAGTCACAGAACCAATCATGTGACCAGCAGTGACACAGCACCCAGAGTCTGCACCAGCATGCAGTTAGTAGGTCCCTATTCTGGGATATCATTCAAAATAAGACGACTCAGTACAGAAAGGGCCTCAGCCACAACAAGGCAGAGACCCCAAGGAGGGGGGCATTGGATATTATTCTTTCTTAAAATACAGGAAGACTGCATTTTGGACTATCCCAGATATATCCTCAGAACAGGACTGCATTTATGAGAGATGGTGGGCTACCCGTGTTTTACAATGTACTCCATTAGATTGTGTAACAGCAACAATAACCCAAATCCCCAAATCCCAAAGAACTTGAAAATGATCAAAATGCAGAATGTTTTCTGCTCCGACGAGACTTTTATGTGGGCCCTGCAATAAAAAGGAGACTGCATTTTTCTTCCTTTAGCATCATTAGAACCAGATGGGCCCCCAAAAGCGCTTGGCGAAAGCAAAGGTGTGGGAGGCCTATAACCATCCAAGGCTAGAAGAACAGGACTGCAATTTCTCTACCTGATGGGATGTTCGGTTTCACAATACAGTATGAAATACTTTTGGTTTTCTCTTGGTTGCCTTGGTTCACGTTATGTAATGGGGCTAATTATATGATCTGCCTTTTTTCTCTTTTCTAATTTTGTTCTGGTCCCTTTGGCTGAAAAGAATAATGAAGAATAATTGTACCTTGGGGATGTTTTTTTCCTCCCTTCCTATAAACCTGTCAAGGAAATAAAACATTCTTCCATTCTCTTCTCCTTGGCGATTTCCAGTTAAGACACAAGTTAAATAGTCCAGCCCATGAGTACATACGGAATTGTATAAAACTTTGTTGTTTAAATCATAGGACCATTTTGCATCTTGATGTGGCATGATAGCCAGCTAACAACTAGAGTGGTTCAGGTGTCTGCATTTTGAGATACCTGAATCATTCTAAATTTAGCCATTGCTTCACCAAGTATGAAATGCCTCCATCAAGGAAGCAATCAGATTGTTGTGCCAACAGCATCAACAAGTGTGTGCAGTTATGTTACTGTGGAGTACAAGCATGGCTTGTAATATCAGTATAAGCTCTTGACTGCAAAGTGGCAGAATTTAGCATTGGATGGCATTCTTAACATCTAAATTTTGCCATCAAACTTGAGACCCCAGGCCTTGGTCTTCTCTCATCCAGAAAATGTCTTTTGGTTCCAAAGATGCTTAAGTCATGCATGGTATAGAAAAGGTGGATAGTGAAAAAATATTTTCTCCATCACACAACACTAGAACCAGGGGGCACTCTATGAAGCTGATGGGTAGGAGAGTCAGATCCGACAAGGGGAAGTATTTCTTCACCCAGAGGGTCATCGGTCTATGGAATTTGCTGTCAGAAGAGCAAATTCTAGATAGCTTAAGAAAGGGTTAGACAAATTCATGGATGACAGATGTATCAATGGCTACTAGAATGGATATTTAGGTACATCTTCCAGGCTGTGGAGACAGGCAGGATGTCTCTAAGGTCATTTGATGGGATTCAAGAGTAGGTGAAGGTTTTCCCTTGTGTTCTGCTTGACATGCCCATGAACAATTTGTGGGCCACTATGTGGGACAGGATGCTTGACTAGATGGGCTGTGGCTTGATCCAGCAGGGCTCATCTTATGTTCTTAAAGTCCTCTTCCTTCTATAGGTCAGAGAGAGGTTCTGTTGCATGGACAACAGTTCTGTCAAGTCCATTGCTTTATTTATTCTGAAAGAGACGGCTCTATGAAGGTTTTCCTTGGAAACATTTCAGTACCGTTGGTGAAGAGGACCCCTGGAAGATTCTTCTCAAGGTCCACAAATGAACCGTTCAGTGTTCTTTGCGATTCCCATAATCAGCAAACCACAAACAGGCGCCCACTGGCTTGCAGATTTGGAGAGTGTTTGTGTGTTTGTGTCTGGCCTTATGTGCAGTTTTGTAGAAGAAAAACAGCTTTATCTCCTTAATCCAACTGTTGGCATACAACTCATGTATCGCGGAGGTAGGACACTGTTCTATTTATTACTCCACTCCATTCCAGTCCAGTCCATTCCCCACCCCCAGTAACCCTTAACCCTGAGGTTTAAGAACAGGGTGGGAGGAAGATTTTCATATTTTAAAGGTAGAAATGTAAAATTCTCCATAGAAAAATACGTCCAGAAAAATAACAAGTCAAACGACACCAACGCAGTTGCATGTCACATGTAGCCACAAGTCCAATGAAAAAATGTGTTTTTAATAGTCGATCTGGTTCTTTTAATTAAAGGGAAATGACACAACAGATACCATTCCAAGGTAAAACAAATAAGAAATTGTGCTCGTGCATTGCAAGTAAAAAAGCAATACGTCTTCCAAAATGAATTAAGTTTGCAATTGCTCCCTACCAAACTAACAACCTGGAGCATTTGCAGTATTTCCAGAAGGTGCTACCGTCCTTCATAATAGCCATTTGTATGTGACCAACTGGATCTAAAGCAGAATGTTTTTTTTTCAAAGATAATTTTAGCTATCTGATCCAAAGTCTTTCTCAGCTGCCACTTCAATTAGTTAGCTCACTTTCAGTAGCCATGAAAACTTGAAGTCTTCCTTTCAACCTATGTCAATTAAACTATTCATCTACAAAATAAAAGACATTTTATTTAACACTAATAGTGTAGAAATCTGAAGGGCTGTGGCTTGTATAAACTACATGGTCCTTCCAATATTTTTCTTCTGAAAAATGACTTACTTTTATATCCTGCCCTATATATAACAATTACACCATATAAAAATAGGAATGAGAGGCAAAAACAGCACAGTACCCAGAGGATGAGGTCAGGGGAACAGCCTCTTCAGCCACAAAGCTATGGGCACTCATGGCAAAATGGTTGGGGTCTGAGCCCTGAACATGTTTTGCATTGGCCCACTAACAAAGAAGAAGAAGAGTTGGCTTTTCTACTCCACTTTTCTCACCCATTTAAGGGGACTCAAAGCGGCTGACAAAGCTTTCTATTCTTCTCCCCACAACAGACACCCTGTGAGGTAGGTTGGGCTGTGAGAGCTCAGAAGAGAGTTGTGACTAACCCAAGGTCACCCAGCTGGCTTCATGGGAGAGGGCAGAATCAAACCCGGTTTTCCCAGATAAGACCGGCTCCCTAACCACTAGACCAAACTTTGTCACAGCACAGAAGGTCCTACTGCACTGGATGGCGTGTGATCAGAATAGGTGGGTCTGGGATAGCCAGGCCCACTGATTCATTTTTTATATGTTTTATTTATTTATAAATAATAAAATACATCAGTTAGAAGTAATTTGCTTATTGGTTACAACTTAGTCCCTTTCTGTACTTAGGAGCTGTAGATCCAGGGGCCAATTTGCACTATGGCCCATAGTTGATAATTAGGCAATGTCTGGCCAAGTGCAGCTGCACTTGCAGGAGGCGCTTACATGCTAGAAAAGCCTTCTGCCTGCCCAGAGGTTCCCTAATTATCAATTAGCTGTGGAGCATGAAGTTGTGCTCCACAAGCTACCTAACCTTCCCCAATCGCTTACCTGAAGCGTCCAGCGGGGGGACATCCACACGTCTGCTGGACAGTGAAGTCAACAGAACTGTGGCGCAAGCACGCTGGCAGCTCTGCTGACCTCCTGACGTGACTGTGACTTTGGAGAGGACCATCATCATCATGGCGACAGGGCTGGTGCATGAACAGTCGCAGAGGGCAGCGCCCTCAAGATGGTGGCACCCTGAAGAGGACTGGCCCTGCAATCAAACAGAGTTAAGCATTCAATAGTGTGTGTGTGTGTGGGGGGGGTTTAGCTTAACATTGCCTAGTGCCCAGAGGTATTATGAAGCAGGGCAAGAAGGTCTTCTTAGAAATATGGGTTTGCTTGTTTCTTGGCTCCTCTCCCCACCCCCGGCCACTTGCATGCAAACGAATACATTCACCCAGTCTTTCAAAGGCCTCCTCATTAAACATGCAAACAACAAATGAAGCCCTTAATTTGAACATGAAAATGAATTTCACGTTGTCAGAACTCCCAATCCAAACCATACACCCATTAGCAGACAATGCACTTCCTTTATCCTTCTGATTCCGTGTTTTTAACAACCAGGAAGCAATAGGCTTTATGATGCTTGATGGCCTTCACAACTTAATTCCATGTCAGCTTTTGGAGCTGCTATATTTTTCAGGCATACAATTCTGCTGTGCGGACCTCTATCCTGTAGAGGCACATCAGTGCAAACTGTGTCCCAGCAGATATATAAAAGAGCATCCAGAGCAGCCATTTACTTGATGAGTGAAACATGCTGTCCTTAACTGGTCTATTTATTTATTTATTTGTATTTCTATCCCACCCTATACCCAAAGGTTTCAGAGTAGGTAACATCAATCAAAATCAGACATATATTAAAACAGCAGTATATATTAAAACAGTAATAGTGTCTCTAAAGTGGGAATAGACAGTATATTCTCATTTAGCCAAAGGCCAGGGCAAAGAGGTGCGTCTTCACTGCCCTCCTAAACATATATAGAGGAGGGGCCTGACACACCTCAAGGGGGAGACTATTCCGTAGGCTAGGGGCCGTCACTGAGAAGGCCCTCTCCCAGGTGCCTACCTCTTTTACTACTGAGGGTGGTGGGACAACCAGGAGGGCCTCCCATCCAGATCTTAAGGCATGGGCAGGTCAATATGGAAGAAGGGGTTCCTTTAGATATTTGGGGCCCAAGTCATTTAGGGCCTTATAAGTCAAAGTTGACACCTTGAATTGGGCTCGGTTGTGAATTGGCAGTCGATGCAACTCTTTTAAGACCGGCGTGATATGCAGCTTCTGAACTGTCGTCAAACACAGCCCCATGTAGAGTGCATTACAATAATCTAGTCTGGAGGTTACCAGAGCATGAATAACTGTGGGCAAGTCATCTCTGTCCAACAAGGGCTTCAACTGATGTACCAGCCATAGTTGGGAACAGGTACCCCAAATTTCTCACCTGTCTCTTATAGGGCAATACAACCCCATTGAGGACAGGGTGCCTCCCAACTACATTGAGCAGAGACCCTGTGACATACAGCACCTTTCGTCTCTTCTGGATTCAGCTTCAGTTTATTGCCCCCCATCCAGTCCATTACAGCCTCCAGGCCTTCAACCACCTCTCCTAATTCAGATGCCACAGAGAAATAGAGCTGGGTGTCATCTGCATATTGATGGCACTTCAGATCTCCTGATGACCTCTCCCGGAGGCTTCATATAGATATTAAAAAGCACAGGAGATAAGCTCAAACCCTGAGGAACTCCACGACTGAGTTCCCAGGGTATCAAGTCAGAATCTCCCACTACCACTCTCTGAGATCGGCACAGATATAGGAGCAGAACCATTGGAGAGCACTGTCTCCAACTGCTGAACTCCGTAGCCTTTCCGAAAGAATACAATGGTCAAAGGTATCAAAACCCACTGAGAGGTCCAGCAGAACCAACAGGGTTGCATTTCCTCTGTCTCTCTCGGAGAAGGTCATCAACCAAGGCGACCAAGGCAGTTTCCGTGCCATAAACAGGCCTGAAGCCAGGTTATGTCTAAGGATTAAATGTGCTTTCTAGTTTGGCTGCCCCTGGAAAACAAGACATAGTCATTAAAAATAATAATAAAAAATTGCCTTAAACAAAAATATAATACAGAAGACAAAAATATATTCGAAATGTGTTCTCAATAACTGCTAATAAAGGAAGTTGTTTTTATAAGCAAAAACAAGGTTTGCGAATTCAAGTACTATTATTTTTAAATAAATCCTACTATTGTTGACTTAAAAGGAAGGACGATTTTAAAACAGTGCCTGTATTTTGTTTAGAACCACATTGGGTTGAGGAGAAATGGATTATCAGTCAAATGGCACCCCTAAAATGGGCTTAAAAGCCTCCATTTTGTAGACGACCAAGAAAAGCTCACCAGATGTCCTTGCAAGGAAAACATCTAAAATAACACCTTCTATAGCAGTGGTGATGATTTGGGGCCTTTCCACACCTGAGACAAATTTGCACTTCACACTTCCCATCTGGGGGATGAGTAAGGTGCCCAAGTGTGTACAGTCGGACCTCCGAATCCATGGGGGATATGTTCTAGCTCCTCCCGGGGATATGTGAAACTGTAGATAAATGTGAACACCATCGTTGGCTTCCAAAAAGCACCAACCCCAACCTGAAGCTGCCTGCTGAAGGTGCTGCAAGCTGAAGCAACTGCTGCTGCCAGCCAAATCAACATGTCTGCCTTGTTTTGGCCATGCGCATGCCGGGTAGAGCAGTGGCGGAGAGCTAGCAATCCCCTGGCCGAAGCTGTCGCCACCAGCCATAGCCACCTCATCTGCCTGCCTTACTTTTGCAACCTTTGCAGCAAGGTGGCAGGGCCTTACGGAAGCAGAGGCAGTGGAGACTTGCAGTGGCGGGGACCTCAATTTCAGGCATGTGGCCTCAATATGTGACACGCCCCCAGCAACAGCAACCAATGGCAAGTGGCTGCAGCGGGAAGCTGGCAGTGGCAATGGGGTCTGGCAGGAGTTGGCGGCAGCTAGCAGGAGCTGGCGGTGGCAATGGGGGTCTGGCAGCAATGGAGTGGCAGGAGGGGTAGGTACTGCTGAATGCTAGTATGTGCCATCCCTCCCCCCACGTGTCTGGACACCTTCCTCCAGTGCAAATGGGTGTTCATGTGCCACCATCTTTCTTTGCCAGTGCCATCACCAGGGCAACTCTGACATGCTACGCATGCGCGCTTGCATGACATGTCATGTGCTGTGTCAGCATGCTTATGCAACGCATCAGGTGACCACCCGGCACGTCTTCCAAACCAGAAGATGTGCAAATGGGCCTGCCGGAAGCCTTACCAGCTCCAGTGCAAGTAAAGGTAAGTTCACATGTGGAGCACTCGATTGTGATCCATGCATAGTCACCTTGCAGTGCATTCCTGCATGGAAGGAGCTGTTTCTGGTTCAGAAACAGCTCCTTGAAGTGCCGATGTTCTGCCTGAGAGCATACTGTGAGGCAACTAGTGGGCCAAGGGGGAAAGGCCCCTGGTTTGGTGGGAGAGCTGGAGGCCGTTCCCACACACAGAGCGTATACACCATATAGAGCTGCTTCTGTCCTGGAAGCAGCTCTGTGCATGCTGAAGTGTGCCCCAGATATATTGCTGTAGGCCTCAAAACTACTTTGCCCACATAATGAACCTGTGCATAGTCTCAGTGCAAAAGTGGAAAGGTTTCTTGAATTGGAAGGTGGAATTTTGCATGCTCGTAGTGTTCTGGCAATGCAGGTATACAGGGTACACTTAGATCTTCACTGCAAATATGTGTTGAATAGAGATGTACACAAACAAGGAAAGTGCATGAATATTCATAACATTAGTTATTTGTATGAATTTGTATGAATTTGGACATTTGTACATGAATGGAATATTACGGTATTTGGACACTGACATTCGTACAAATATGAATGTTTCCAGACATTTATATGAATAGTTCAGACATTCGTTAAATTGGGGTGGGTGGGTGGAAAAGCAGCTGCACCAGTCACATCTCCAATGGATCTAGAGTGTGTTTGACAGGGACTGAGAGAGTATTAAAAGTGGATTCAGGTCAGATTTGACACTTTCAGTGTGGATTTGTTACGTGATATGTATCGGATACATATCTTGGATATGTATTGGATACGTATTCGTACCTGCCACATGTTCATTCGTATCAGATATTCATACAAATTTGTATTAATACATTCGTATTGAATATTTTCATTTTTTGGTATCTGGACATTTCACCTGTTGTTTTACACTAGAAGGACCGTAATTACTTCTGGTGATAGATCTTTTGTGTTGCCTGTCACTTTGAATCAAACTGAACCTCATTGAATTGTAGTACATTGAAATATTGGCTTGTTCTAACCAGGTTAAAGATACTGTCTAGTTGTACATCAGACTCAAACAGGTTTGTGAATGGTTTGATTTTTTTTTTTAAATAACCAATAATTGTACAAAAAGTGCATAATTGCTCACTTGCACAGTTCTTGGTTGTAACAAATGGGCCAGAAATGGTCATCTTAGAATGGGTTAGACTGAACTGTTCCGTTGGATCATGTTCGATTGAAAATCCCTGGTTTGGTCTGAATTAAACAAACCCCTTTTGAACCCCTTTGATTTGAACAGAACAGGATCCAGTCAAATGGTTGAATTTGAAGTGTTCTAAAATGAACTGAATTTGCACCTCTCTAATGTATAAGAGAGCAAGTGTCATTTTGCCCCTTTATAAATCTATAGTGAGGCCACATTTGGAATATTGTGTACAATTCTGGTCACCACACCTCAAAAAGGATATTGTGGAACTAGAGAAGGTGCAGAGAAGGGCAACCAGAATGATTAAGGGTCTGGAACACCTCCCTTACGAAACCAGGCTGCAACGTCTAGGCCTGTTCAGTCTGGAGAGACAGTGATTAAGAGGGGACCTGACTGAAGTATATAAAATTATGCACAGTATAGAAAAGGTGGATAGAGATTTTTTTTTTCTCTGTCGCACAACACTAAAACCAGGGGGCACTCTATGAAGCTGATGGGTAGGAGAATAAGGTCTGACAGGGGGAAGTATTTCTTTACCCAGAGGGTCGTCGGCTTATGGAATGTGCTGCCGGAAAAGGTGGTGACAGCTACCAGTCTGGATGGCTTTAAGGTAGGGTTAGACAAATTTATGGATGACAGATGTATCAATGGCTACTAGAACGAATGCCTAGGTGCATCCTTCAGGCTGAGGGGGGGAGGAACTGGGGTGCTTCTAAGGCCATCTGCTGGGACTCGAGAGCAGGAGAAGGTTTGTCCTTGTCTCTGCTTGAGATGCCCATGAGCATTTGGTGGGCCACTGTGTGCGACAGGATGCTGGACTAGATGGGCTGTGGCCTGATCCAGCAGGGCTTCTCTTATGTTCTTATGTTCTTAATGTAGAATTTTTAAGCACATCTGAAGGCATAAATGAGTTCAGTGAGGCTTACTTCTACCTAACTCAAATCTATGATTCTTTCTGCTCTTGGGTTTTTTTTTCCACTGTCACTTAATGGGTACTTCTAGTGACAGTGGAAAAACCCCCTTGGTAGTGGTGAAATATTATAATGCACGCCCTTTGTTTTCAAAGTCCTGAGAAGTCCATAATTTCAATGACCAGCCCAACCCAAAAGCTCACTATGTGATCCATTGCAATCTTTTAGTAGGTAACACTCAGAGTAGTAATAAGCCCAAAAGCAGAATGGGGAGGAAAGTACATGTTTTGTGAGTCAACATGAGCCAGTTTGGTGTTGTTTCAAAATATCTTTTTAGTTCTTAAATATCTAATTAAATTGTTTTCTTTTTAAAAAAGAGCACAGAAGAGCCCCAAAGGCCTTCGCCATACAAGGCAGAATTTTTTTGTTATGACAAATATTTTTGTTTCTTTGCAAAATTTCCTCATGTTTATAGACTACCACAGCCTGTTTATTTCTACATGGCAAATTGGGGTTTGGCTTGGCATTATCACGTTATTCTTGCCAAATGGCCTGCTGAGATCATCCTCAGTGTAGTTTATATAGCCGTTTTTGGAACAAGAAACATGAAAGAAATAGGAGTTTTGGACACAGTAGCAAATATTACTAGGCCGTGGCAAAATGCCAGATTTTTGGCTGTACATGAGAAAAGCACTGTGCATCGCTATAGAACAAGATGAGATGTGACAAACAAATCACTTTAAGATTTTGGGGAAACCAAAATATTAAGAATTGCTTTCAGTAAGGAGAGAACAGAATTAAGTTCTTATGAGATCATACAAAAATAGAAGAAAAAGGAATCAAAATATACTACTGTGCAGTAGATTAAAAAACCCACAATGATCACAGCTTATAAATATGTCAGAACTAGTGTCCCCATACTTTTTACATATGCTATTGCTATTTGAAGAACAAGGAAACAATAAACAAACAGGGGGCTTGAAAAATCAAACAATTTACAGCCTAAAACAGTGATGGTGAACCTTTTGAGCTTGGTGTGTCAAAATTCACAAGAAAACCTAGCTTCACTTGGGTGCTGTGTCACATCTAGAAATATCCATAATTTTGTGATATTTGTGGCTCTAGTAAAAAAGTTATATTTTTGTTATATGTATTTTATTAAAAGCAAAAACAAATAATTCTTTACATTAATGACTTTTGTTGCTAAATCTTCAATTGAAAGTTGGTATTTTGTACGCTTCAAGAACAAGCAAGCACTACATGCCCAGGTGCCAGGATGGCCATGTGTGTCACCCAAAAGGGCTTGGCGTGTCACTTGTGACACGCGTGTCATAGGTTGGCCATCACCGGCCTAAAAGAAGATACAGTCCCTTTCTGCCTGGAACCTTAATCCCGCCTAAGGGCCTACACAGTAAACATCTAAGTGGCCACACCCCCTGCTGGTCCACTCCATCTGCAATCAATGGAGTGTGATCAAGATTAGGAAGGACTTACTTGGTATCACCAGCAGATCCTCCTAATTGGGTCTACGGGGGTACCAGAGGGCTCTGTAGGAGGCATGGAGAAGGCATGTCACCCATGTATGGGACTACCAGGCTCGTATTTCAGTGGTGCACCATGGTTTGCATGTTCCAAACCCTCTAAGGCTAGGAATTTTTGTTCTTAGCCTTGGAGGCCTTGGAGACTGGCTGCCAAAAATTGTGTGTGGGTTGAGGTCATGATATGGGTTGGTCTGGACCATGCCATTGTGTGGATGATGCTATTCCAGACCATAGCTTCCTGTGGTTGGAATCACTGGCCCTGGCTAATCCACACCCATGGATTGTGACTGTGGGTAGGTAAGTGCAGAAAAGGCCAATGATTGTTGATGTTAAATGTAGAGAATATGGAGGAAGAAGATAATCTGGGCTGCTGGCTACTGAGGTTGTCTATTTGCTGCCTCTGCCATGTGCTCCCCAGATGGGTATTGGAACTATGATTGCTCTTGGTTAGGATGGAAGAACAAGAAGACCTGGGTGGCTGCTGACTCTTTCGTTGTGTCTCCACATATCTCTGTTAGTGCCCCCCAGGAATGGCTTCTGCCATCTCCATTTTCATCAGGTTGAAGAGTTAAACCAGATGCCTATCAAGGCTGTTCACAGAGTCAAGAGCAGGTTTTACCTTCATCTTCTGCTTGAAAATGCCCAGAATTGGTAGCCAACTGTCTGAGGCAGAATGCTGGACTAGATGCGCTGTGACCTGATCCAGCAGGGCTCCTCTTGTGTTCTTATGTTCTAACATCTTTGCACAAGCAAAGACCCATTAGCTATACAGTCAGCAACAGCAGGAGGCACCTAGTTTGGCAGCACCCAACCACAACTAGTGCTATACTGAGGGCATGTTCCCATATGGGCTAAAATCCAGAGTGGATTTGGATTTGGCATTGAGGGGTCCCATTAAATCCCCAAGTACTCTGAATCCACTCTGGATTTTCCAGCCCTGATCCCATGCCAGTTTTCTTTCTCTGGATTTTTGGGAGAGATTCCTTATCCTGTCCCCCCAGGAAAGAGGAGAGCTGGGGTTTGAGTGAGCGAGCTGGTGCGCAGCTTCCTTCCTTCCCCCCCCACCTGACACTTCTGCATCCATGGGGCAGCCTCCCCCCTTGCTCACTCACGCCAGTTGCCAGCTGTCTTTATTCACTCAGGGACGTTAGGAGGAGGAGGAGGCTGGCAGTGGTGGTAGCAGCTCACAGTGCTGCTCGCAGGTGTGCTTGTGGACACCTGCAAGTTCTGTTTGAGAACAGCCTGATGTGCACTCGGTTCTGTTCCCAGCCTCCAACCCTAACCTGCAGCAGAACCCAGATTACTCTGGATCAGAGTAATCCGAGTTCACTCCAGGTTCTCTGTAGGTGGGAACGCGGCCTGAATTGGCTTTTTGTTGGATCACCTATTATTTGAGTTGATTTCCTAACTGCATCTTGGCACTCTCCTAGCAGCAGGTGTAAAACAACTTTTATGGGCACTACAGGAACTTTCGGTCAGTGAACAAGCTCTCTTGATTCCCAGTCAAAATTCCAGCTCCTCTAACAATTCTCAGGGTGAAATGATTTTCTGCATGTGATACAACATAAATTGCATACAATTTGCTTGTTCAATCACAATAGAATTGAGCTGAAACAGAAACTGAAATGTCCTCCCTTCTTCCCACTTGCACACTTTTCCCCTTAGTCTTTCCTTCTCCTAATATGTTCTTCTTCTTCTTCTTCTTCATCATGATCATGATCATCATGATCATCATCATCATCATCATCATGATCATCATCATCATCATCATCATCATCATCAATCCAATTCCCTCTTGTCTCTCACCCTTGGTATCAAGAAAAATGCTTAGGAATCATACACTCTGGAGAGTTTCATTGATGCTAGTGCTGCTTCTGGCAAAACTATTCTCTTCCTACCTCCCTGTTTATGTGTGTGTGTGTGTGGTCCCATTCTGACTGAGCAAATAATCAGTTTAGAGACTGGATCAAACCTGCTTCATCCCAAAGTGAAAAGTGAGCTAAAAGTGTACTATTTTAATGCAGATTAAATGAGTACTTAATCCAGTTCAGAGTGTTAGCCTATGTTGTTTTGGAAGGTGGGAACAAGTTATATGTACCTCTGTGTTTCTGTATGTAGGCTTGGAAGTGAGGATGACAATGAAATTGGTCTACAATCACTGCAAATGGTGCAGACCAACTCTCAAAAACTCCTCCTCCTGGATGGAATCCTGTGAAAGTTGTCCCTGCTAACCTCTTTACTCAAAAAGAGGGTGGGCAAGCTGCAGATGTCCTTCTACACAGCTCCAGTGCTGGCAGGCACATACAGTAATAAGCAAACATGCCTTTCTGAACTCTTGATAGTGCCTGGCCAAAGAGTTAAGTTGCAAGTACTCCAGCTCCTCCTCCTCCTCCTTTCAGGGGCCTGCAGAGAATGGATTAGGAAGGACACGGAAAAGCACATGCCTCCTTAATCTGTTTTAGCATAGGTACCCAATTCAGTGGCACACCAAATTGCAGTGCCAAAATGGGTCCTTCTGGGGCTCTGAGGCAAAGAGCTTTCACTCCTGGCTGTAAGAGCCTTCAGAGTGACACACAGAAGTGCAGGGCCTGCCATGGGCCTGGCCATCCATGTGCGGACAGCCTTGTTTCAGGACAGCTGGACCAATCCAGATGGGAATGGCACCGGCAGAATTTGTTCTAGCTGGAACGCTCCAGTCCGCTTAAGTTTGGAAACAGCTTGTGCTTTCTAACCATATGGTTGCGTAGCCCAGGATGATATGGGATACAGCATCACAAAAAGTGGTGATAATTTATCAAAAAATCCTTGTCAATGGCAACATCTAAGAGCAGAATGCCACATTCCGCTGCCTTCTTGTCCCACCTGTGCGACATGAAGACTTCCTCATTCACTGCAATAATTTCATAATCTATTTTAAATGTGTTGTGCTTGCCACAGCAATTTATTACGTACCAAAAACTTTTTTTAAAATTTAAGAATTGACATCCCACCCTTCCCCAAAAGGTCTCAGGGTGGGTTACAATAGGAAAAATAAATATAGCTGGTTGACCAAGCTACCAAATAAATAAATAAAACATTGATAATTATAAGCATGTTTCTAACATGATTAATATTTTTGTAAAGTTGCTTTCATTTTTGCTAGTCAACAGTCCTTCAAAAACCAAATTTCCCTACATCGTCATTGGAGTATAGTAGTGCTGGTGCTACACGCATTCTGTCATGTCTGGGGTTTTTATCCTGTTGTTTGATATCCATTCCAGGCTTTTTTGGTAAGTCTCCACCTCTGAAGTGCTGTTTATCCTCCAACACCTTTTACTTCGTGCTGTTTTCATCGAACTGCATCCATGACACCCTATTAGACGAGGTGAGACATCCCAAAGTCATTAGCTCTGGGCATGTAATGAAAAAGAAGAAACATTCACTGACCAAACAAACTCCCTAGAAAGTTCGGAAGCAATTTTAACTCCTGACATGTTGTGTTCTGTATTCATGAGATTCCTCAGTATATAGGGCATGTCTTGTAAATGTCTTTTTAAAAAAATAATGAATTGCAATCATTCAGGAATAGTTGCCCTTTTAATTGTTAATGACAAGCATTGCACTGTCTGAGAGTTCTATAATAAGTGGACAGCTAGGTTCATCTGAGGTAACAGAGTTTATTCCCTTTCCCAGCATTCAGCTTGGATCTCACCTACCATGTAAGTACCTTTCTGGCCCATTGCGCTACCAAAATAGCAACCTTCTTAATCCTCAACTGCTTCAAACAAAGGTTTAATTCAGCCTGCAGGGTCAAAATAGGATCTTATGAATCTGCTGGCAAGAAAAGTGTTGTTATTTTTGTTAGAAAAATTGTGCAACAGGAATTTGCTGATATATGTTAAGATTAAAGAACTTATTGTGCTGGGTTTTAATCGGATTGCTATGGCACTTTCTAATATTATCCAACCATTTACTAAATACCCACTCAGATAACCGTTACCCATTATTCAAGAGCAATCAAGTGAAAGAATATATAATCACACTCTTTAGAATGATCAAGTCCAACTCCTTTGATCAATGTTTATTGCTCACTTTGTCTTTGTCTTTTTCTGGTTTCCTCTTGGTACCTAACTTCCAGTATTTGACACGGTCACCAGATGCACTTTTGGCAGGATCAGAATGGATCTTCTGTGCTTAGGTGGATTAATACCAATGTTGTGCCATTAAGATAATTATGGATGCATCTGCACATAGTTAAAAAAAGAAAGTGATGTGAAAATGGCTGAGAAATGGTAGTATCTACACACCAGTGTCTCTAATCCATATTAAAGGACAGAGAATGCATTTTTAAAGACACTTAATAGGAATTAGTGATGGAATGGGAAAACCTGCTTTCAAGCCATATCTTTCCAACATATAAACAATCAATTGGTATTCAGTTAAAAAAAATTAGTTTATTTGACTGGGACCCTATTCTTATTCTTTTGGTATTGTATGGTTCTTTCAGCTAGACCTGGAAACAAATATGAGGGTTTTACATGCCACCACTAAACAAGAGGCAAACATTACAAATTCCTTGATTCTTCTCTACAAATCTCTCCTCCATGGCAGACATTCAGAGACCCTAGATCTGACAAAGATTTTTCTTCACAATCTAGGTTTGTAAGTTGGACTTACCACAATGAAATTTCAAAGCTCTGTGTAGTTACTTCACAGTTGTTAAGGAAACCCAGGATATAGGAGGAGAAAGGCCCATTTGGAAATGGTGCAATACCAAATGGTACCATACCATACCACACCACAGGGCCTTCTGCACTTCAACAGTCAGGGATGTCCAGGGATGCTCTGGCAGAGCCGCTTCCATCTTGGAGCAGCATTGAGTCAATGAGGCCATCCCCAATCAATGTTAGCAATGGAGCACTTTTGTGAGCACAGCTACACCAAGAGTGTCTACTGTGCTTCTACTAAACTCCCTCATGGAGCCTTCTCACATACTTCCCTGCAAAGGCTACATGGAGGTGGGGTAGCATGGCTGCAGCTGCATAATTGTGTGCCATGTCACGCGGTCACCACAGCAGTGGCCTGTTGTGCATGGCCATTGCTATGGTGACCAATTGCTCCCAGGTGGAAGTGATTGCTAACTTCCATAGCATTTAGTTATGTACTGGGAAGCTTTGGGACGAGGCTGCCATATGCCATGGGAATGCCAGACTTTGTACTGGATCTTAACTTCCCTGGGATAACAAGGCAAAAAGGTCCAGAAACCCATTGTAGCCCTTGGCCCAATAAAGACAAAGATGTCATTTTCACTAGATACTCTGGTTGTATCTACATACACTGATGGGGGTGACTGAGGATCACTCCAAGGGTAGACTGGACAAATGTTTCCCACCCCAAAGGCCCTGATGCTGCTGTAAGGTGGTAAACAAGGTGTCTTGATAGGAGAGTGGAATTTCCTGCTCTCAGGGCACTCTGCCTTCCCAATGCAATTGCAGGCAGGATGGTATTGACCTGATGACACCCTGAACATTCAGCTGTTGAGCGCCAGTGGTAGCTGCCCTGACGCCAACCTAAGCCATGCTACTTAAATAAGGGCTGCCTCCAGACTTGAGGAATAAATCTGCAATTGAAGCAAAAAGCGCAGCTGACCTGCTGCGCAGCGATGACCTGCCATCCCAACTCGAAAAGTAGATTTCCCTCAGATGCTGCAAGATCTGAATCAGCACATGAGCTCCAATCACATTTGAGCTGCCCTCACGGTCTCGTCCTGCTCTTCTCGCCGTTCCGTCTAGACTGGTGGGAAAATTCAAATTTTGTTTCTACTGCACATTGAATATCTTTAGATCAGCATTAAGGTAAGTACACAGTAGCAATCCGATCATGCGATGCCGTGACAATGCATCGAGTTTCATGTGTGACACCCCGATCATGACAGCGCATTCCACTGTGCAGTATAAACAAGTCTGAACGCAGCGAAGGTGTACATTTGTATACTGTTTCCCACTATGAAATCCTGAAGCAGTTAACAAAAATAGAGATTTAAAGCATGGGTGAAATCAATTAATGGTACCATTTTGTTTTATTTTAAAATTGTTAATTTTAAAACATTAAAATTAGGTGGTTTAGTAAAGACAACCATTCACCTGGAAAGCTTTTGCTGAAGAGATATGTCTTCAGTAGGCACTGGAAAGCAGTGACTGAAGGTACCATGTGAATATGTGAGATAGGGATGCGTGTTGAACAATAGCCTTCTAGAATCTACCTCAGAGATAGGAAGAAAACCATTGTTTTCAGAGTCACTCCGGGAAGATACCATGATCATTGGTATATGGAAGGCTGCTGAGAGATCCAAGAAAGAGCAGATTCAGAGGTGATTCAAAGTGGATTTGGAGGAAATCTGGAGGCATGACTGACACCATAGATTAGAAGTGAATTTGAAGAGCAGTTAAAGTGAATTTGAATCCTAGCACATTTGAAGTGGCTCTATTTGCATGAATGCAATTTTCTGTGCATTTACTTCAATGTGAACCAAACAGGAAGACAACAACTGAGCACATCTCTAATGTGTAACAAAACAAAACAAAACACATAACACATAACACATAACACATAACACATAACACATAACACATAACACATAACAACATACTGCTAATATTCATACTATCAGTTCTCTTCCATTTGGAAAAGGTAAAATATTATATTTTCATCTAGAGCATTTTTTCTCAGGCTGGAAGCTGAAAGTCAGATCTGAACTGATATTTAGTCAACAATGTGCTTTATTAGCTGTTGTACTGAGGCACATGAATCCAGAAACATGCGGTTTCTGTAAATAAATCCTAAATATGCCCTAGCACGTCCTCGGAAGGCATTTCATGTTCCCAGTTAGCTCTGCATAAACACAGTCGAATTTGAGATGACATGGGTGTAAGTTGAGAATAGAATTTGCCCCCAAGGGAGGAAGTAGATGGTATGTTGGTTTAGCCATGGAATGCTGGAAGTTACTCACAAAAGAAACAACTCCTGCTCTTCTAACATTTTTCATTGATGGCTTTCATCTGTGCTATTGGCAACAAAGTGAGGAACAATGGTGGTCATGCCCTGGTGCTAATAATGAAAACATGTAGGAGACATAATACATTTCAGTAGAATGCAACATACAAACAATATCCTGTAACAAGTTCCAGTGGTCTAATATCCAGAGGATGTTTTTCTCCTAATTGAAACAAAAAGCAAGGGATACTTCATGAGAATGTAAGACATGCCCTTCCAAACTGGACCAGTGGCCTGTAGTCTGTAGTCGAAGTTCAGTAGTCTGCTTTCACAAGTTGCATATGGAAGCCCACAAAGAGACCTTGAGCTCAACAGTAGCTGGCTATTCAAGGCACATTATTTCCAACAGCAGAACAGCTAATAACTTGTTTGGTGCTTTGTCTTCCATGAAATTATCAGTTTTCAACTCATTTTGAGATGAAATAGTTTTGATTCATACTATTAAGATACAGATTGAGACTGGAGAGGTGAGGGAAAGTTAAACTGCTATCAATGGTTCTTTGGTAGGTTAGACTGTCCTCCCCCAGTGGGTTTGCCTGATGCCTGAAGCAACCATCTTAGCAGCAGTACTAGAAGGAACAACATACTCATAAGAACTCATGGGATTATATTTGTTGTGAGTTGCCATTGATAATTATTTGCCATCTTCATTTATCTTTACTAAGGCTACATACTTTACCTGTTGTGTTACTCTTTTTATGCATTCCATAACACTAGAATAATATTTTTTCTAGTCCTTCATTTGTCTGAAGTGCTTACTTTAGCTGTACATTTTTCTGTGGCTTCTCTATTTTTAAAAAGTATCTTGTTTTCCCTTTCTTATTATAATAATCTATATATTGACATTTGTGAGTAGAATCCTTTTCTTTTTCCTTTCGTACTTGATATTGGGAGAAGGATTGTTTTTCCCTGCTTTTCTCACCCTTAAAGGGGCTCAAAGTGACTGGCAAACCTTCAGTTCTTCTCTCCGCAACAGACACCCTGTGAGATAGGTGGAGCCGTGGTAGCTGAGAAAGAAACCTATGACTAGTCCAAGGTCAGCCAGCTGGCCTCATGAAGAAGTGCAGAATCAGACAGGGAGACTACAAGATAAAGAGTCCAGCACTCCAATCAGAAGATGCAAAGGCTGATAGAATTGCACCCATGGGACAATGACAGGGTTGTTTTGTGTTGTTCATTGCAGAGATGAATGTGGTTTATGAAGATCATTGCATTGTAATGATTGTATTTTCTTGATATTGAGTCTAGCACTTCTTGAAATTCATTCACTTGTATTGCCATCTTGCACTTCTTGCAGTTGATTAAAATGATTAAGGATGAGTTGGCTAAAGGAACCCTCCTATGAAGGAAAGTTAAGACATGTGGAACTTTTTTGTTTAGTGGTGATGGAAAGGAGACATGATAGAGGTGTGCCAAATTATGCACTTGTAGAAATGTGGATAAGAAAAAAAAACCTTTTCTCTCTTTCCGGAAAAACCAGATCTAATGCAACTGAATCATGGAAGAATCAGGAGAGACCCGAAAACAGTATTGCTTTGCACAGAGATACTTATGCCTTTTCTGCACTGGGTCTTATACATGCAGACAGCAGACACCTATTCTGAAATAAAAGTCCAGTGGAGAAAGAGTCTTACTTTGCATTATAGGAAGTTCTCATGAATCTGAGACATGTAAGTAAGGAGACTGTTGGTCTAGTGCAGTGATGGCCAACCTATGACACGTGTGTCACAGGTGACACGCCAAGCCCTTTTGGGTGACACACATGGTCACCCTGGCACCTAGGCATGTAGTGCTTGTTTGTTCTTGAAGTGTACAAAATACCAACTTTCAATTGAAGATTTAGCAAACGAAATTCAGCAACAAAAGTCACTAATGTAAAGAATTATTTGTTTTTGCTTTTAATAAAATACATATATCAAAAATATAACTTTTTTAGAGCTACAAATATCACAGAATTATGGATATTTCTAGATGTGACACAGCACCCGAGTTAAGCTAGGTTTTCTTGCGAATTTTGACACAGCAAGCTCAAAAGGTTCACCATCACTGGTCTAGTGGTTAAGGAGCTGAACTCTTATCTGGGAATACTGAGTTTGATTCTGCCCTCCCCCATGAAGCCAGCTGGGTGACCTTGGGCAAGTCACAACTCTCTTTCTGAGCTTTCATACTCCACCTACCTCACAGGGTGTTCTGTTGTGGGGAGAAGAAAAGCTTTGTCAGCTGCTTTGAGTCCCCTTAAATGGGTGAGAAAAGCGGGGTAGAAAAGTGAACTCTTCTTCTTGGACTTCAGATCAGTACAGACTAGGAATGTGCACAACATTTTTTTGTATTTGATTCGTATAGAATTGAATGCTAGAAAATTCATATTTGTTAGAATAGATCCTCTTCAAATGTGGCAAGATTCGTATTCAATACGAATGTTCAATCCCATATGAATTTCATACAAATGCATACAAATAGCATAAGGGTCCTATATACAAATGCATACAAATAGCATACGGATCCCATACAAATGCATACAAATAGCATATGGATCCTATATACCAGGAGTCCCAAAGCATTTTTGCACCAGGAACTGGCTTCCTTTTCCATGGCAAGGTGGGGTCGGGGGTGTGATGGGGCTGGGCAGGGCAGCTGGTGGTGCGGACGCGCAAAAGAACCCCATGGCCCGGTGCCAGTCCATGGACTCGTGGTTGGAGTCCCCTGATATCTATATGAATCCCATACAAAGCTTTATATGAATGTATCAAAAGATTCAATTCGAATGTAAATGTCAATCTTTGAATGTGCCAACATTCAATTTGAATTTTAATGTCCAAATTGAGATGAATTTAGAATGTTACGAATATTTGTGCAGATCCCTAGTACAGACAACTGAGACAGGCCTTCAGTCAGTTAATTTGGGAACTGAAATAGAAAGGACGGAAGCCTCCTGACACACCTCATAACATACATACACGCATTTATTTATTTATTTATTTATTTATTTATTTATTTATTTATTTATTTATTTATTTATTTTATAAAACCATTTGAACTTTTGAAAATTTTGAGAGGGGCATCAAATCTAGTTTGGCCCTCATATTCTGTAAGAGAGGAATCCTGAAATGCTACTGAAATGCTATAATTAATTGTTCCAAAAACACATGTCTGTTGACTCTGGGGTGATGTTTGTTCTGTTGTCACTTCAAAGATGGTCTAAATTAAAATAAATTCAATTCCTACCCCTAAACTGCCTAAAAGTCTGCCAGAGAATTTTCTCGCAAGCGTCAAAATTGCCACTCCTCTGCCAAGAAATCCTTTGCTAGGGTGAGGTTCAAGTCCATTTGCTAATAAAATTGATAAATATTAGCCTTGGCAGTCTGTTAATTTCCCCATTGCCGTCCAGTCTGGAAGCAAGTTAAGTCAAATGTCATGTGCTAAAGGACGCAAAAGCTGAGTCCGAGCAAAGTTTGTTAGATTAATACCAACTGTTACCCCAGTGACAGCCATCTTGTTATTTAAAGTCAAGCAGGTCCTCAGGCAATCTGTGATCTAGTGAGAAGCTGTAGCCATCAGCTTTTTCAGGGGATTAACAAGAAATGTATCTCCAGCTGCCCCAGTTTCACATCCAACATTTCCTCACCTCTCTGATGAACCCTCATGCAGTATTACTTCTTTTGAAGAGCAATGGCAGATGGTCTACAGAATCAGATCAAATCAGTGCAGCTATATTTAATGAACAGAGAAGCAACTGTGGCATCTCCCTATTTTAGGTTTCCAAGAAGAAACCCATGGCCAATCAGTGGCCCAAAAACTTTACTGAAGGGTAACATAGAGTTGAAATATGGACCACACTGGCAGATATAACACTGGCAGCCAGCCTGGTGGCATTAAAAGGGAACGAGGGAAATTTGCAGAAGACAATGGGATCCTAATCAGGGTGATGGTGTAGCCTCTTTCGTATCAGAGGTGACATGCCTCAGAAAGCCATCTGCTGGATAAAATGAATGAGTCAAAATGGTACCTTTGTTCATGTCCTGTTTTCATCATCTCTCTGCCATCTGCATGCAAGCACCAACTATGGTAGGCCCCATCACTCCAATCATACTTTGTCTGCATTGGAAGAAGCATGGGCCAGGCTAAACTACCCTGGGCCAGTAGTGTACCTGACCACAGAGGCACATGGACCAGCATACCTTGACCATTTAGTATACCACAGGGACCAGGAAATGCTGCCAGAAGTGAAACCAGACTGAAAATGGACCAGCCGGACATGTCGAAGACTGGGAATAGACAATCCTAGCCTTTAGAACTTTGGCACTGCCTCCAAGGACTCTCTGGAGGCAGCTATCAAGTGTAGAGTGGAGCAGGCCATACGGGTGTGGATGGCCCTGTTCCACTCCAGCAGCAACTTGATCCAGTTTGGGATGAATTTCTTGTTCCTTACAGAAAGGGTCATAAATAACTGATTTGATCTAGTACAGCATTTATAAAGACAAGAACTCTGGGGACTCATTTCATTCTGGATTATTCAAATAATGTGGAATAACTCCTTCTGAATGAAGCTTAACTCTGGACTATTCACTTTCTGTGGATGATGATGATGATGAAGAGTTGGCTTTTCTATCCTGCTTTTCTCACCCATTTAAGGGGACTCAAACTGGCTGACAAAATTTTCTATTCTTCTCTCCACAACAGAACACCCTGTGAGGTAGGTGGGGCTGTGAGAACTCAGATGAGAGCTGTGACTAGCCCAAGATCCACCCAGCTAGCTTCACGGGGGAGTGTGGAATCAAACCCGGTACTCTCAGATAAGAGTCCAACTACCTAACCACTAGACCAAACTGGCTCACTAAGAATTCAGAGAGATTGTAGATATTTATACATATAACTAGTGTAATAACTACAAAAGCTGCACAGCTGTTCCCCTGTCTTCCTTTTCTTCAGCCTTCCATTTCTCAAGCCTCAGAGTAAAAGGAGCAACTGTTTTCCTATCCCATAAGCTTGTAGTACACACTCAGCACCACCAGGGAGCTGAATACTTTTCCCTCCGTGCAGCAGCCTTTGGGCATTATGGCGCCTGCAAAGCACATGGCTTTAAAAGGACAACTCTTCCTGTTTAAGGATTTTCCCCATCTCCTACCACAGGATGTGACATCAGAAGGACCTCTGACCAGGAAGACAGCAATTTTCCTCCAATCACCTCCCCTGATGTTGCATCAATGTCATTTCCTCCACGCCCCTTCTAGTACTGTATAAAACCCCCTTGCACCATTAAACTAGGTCTCTTTTTCCACCTACAGCTGTCTACTGACTCTTCCCCTCCCTGTATTTCCTATCGGCCAGGTCTGCCATTGCTGGACAACCACATAGTTGATCACCAGGGCTCTTGATGGTAGAGCAGCCTGGCTTTAAGTATCACCACACCCAGTGTAAGAGCAGCAATGCTTCCCGCTGAAGATCTTCCTCCCTGGCCGTTTTAGGGCACATAAGCCGGATACATGCAACTAACTAGAGATATAGAGATAGATAGATATAGACCATTTCTGTACTTACCATGGTTAATCTGGATTAAATAAATCCAGATCTTTCGAATCTGGATCTAAACAAGGACCCCATTAATCTGCACAGGGCGTATAGCACTCAATGGCAATGGGTGTTCAACAGGGCTGCTGTGCAGATGCCCTAGCACCCATCCCAAAGCCCCAAATAGGTCAGTGCAAGAAGTGCCGCCCATGGTGTGGTGCAATTGGGTTGTGCAACTGTTGGGCAAGAGTTCCTTCTGTTGACAGAAGGCTTGGAAGGGAGACAGCTGCATAGTTGCCTAGGTAGCTACTATGTTGTCAGCCACCATTTGCCATTCAGTCCTGGCTTCTCTGTGCTGCTAAGGGGGTGGGGGATGTAGCATTTGCAGTGGGCACCACAGGGGTGGGGTGATGTCAATCCAACTTCCAATGAGGAGAGAGGGGGCAGAGAGGAGATGGCGCTGCTCCCCGATCCGGGGGTTTGGCATGGTTTGCATGGGGACAGCTGTATCTGCACTCAGCCCCCATCCAGCCCACGTTACCAGGAATGGCATAAGGATGGGCAACATTCAATCTCGGTCCTCCACCTGGTCAAATCAGAACCAAATGCTTTGCGTGGGTACACGTACATAGTTATCCACCTCTCTTGGTAATCACTTCTAGAACCACACAGCCTTTACTAAAGTTTTTGATTTTCAGCCATCATCGACTTTGGTGTGACTTAAGCCCCTTCTGGAACAAGGGAGAACAGATTGTGACCCTCTTTTGTTCAATTACTTGAAAATGGTATATACACCTCCCTATCTAAAGATGTTCCTGTAAGACAATCAAATCCAGAGGGATTTTCGCACTGCAACGCGTTCCATGTGGAACACATGCAGGCGGGAAGATTAAGACACTTCCGGGCGCTTTTACCATTCACACACAGGCGCGCCGGAACGCGTTCCGGTGTGCCTGTGTGTGAACGGTAAAAGCGCCCTGAACTGTCTTGGCCCGGCAAAGGCCGGCCAGGGTCGGGGATTCGGCCGGCAGCGCTGCCGCCCATTGGGTGAGAGCACCCAAGGGGCAGGCAGCGCTGTCAAGCCACCCGCCCCGTGCTTCGTGCCAGCTCTACGGGACCGGATCGGGCCTGCGGGACCTGGCACGAAGATGCCCGGGCACCCGGGCACCCATCATGGGGCCCGGGGCAAAGCCCCTATGGGGCAGGACCCCTTTGAAGATCAGAGCCCCTGGCTCTGATCTCCAAGGGCTCGCCCCGCGCCCCGATCTCGCCCATCTACGGGCTGCAGGCGCCTGGATCTAGACGCCTCCAGCCCGCAGATGAGTCCCCCGCCCCCCCAGTCCCCAAAACGCCCACCCCAACCACCCTCCGGCCCGGATCAGGCCCATCTTCGCTCTGTGGGTGCCTACATCGAGGCACCCACAGAGCGAAGATGTTTCCCCCCCTCCCCCAGGGCCCTGGGAGGACGCGCGCGCGACGGATCACCTACCTCGTGGCCAATAGGGGGGCTAGGTGGGCTGCGTCCTGCGCGATCCCACAATGCCACCCTCAGTCGGACGCTGGACGGCCACGAGGTAGGCGGAACCCCAATTCGGTGGGTCCCGTCTACCGGCTTCGCCGCGCCGGCACGATCGCCGGCCTGGCAAGTCGGGCCCTGGGGGCGCGCCGACGGCTGTCAGGGAGAGAAGCGTGCGAACGCTTCTCTCCCGGAACGCGCCGGGGCGGCTCGTACGCGTTGGAACGGATGCAGAGCACTTTAAAGTGCTCTGCATCTGGAACGCGTGGAAGACAGCTCCGGACACGAGGCGGCGCAAGCCCCGCTCGGGCAATGCGAATGCCTCTTCCAGAGCTGTCTTCCACGCATACCGGAAAGGCCTGTGCGAAAAGGCCTCGGGTTTCTACACTATTGGATGTATTTAGCAATGTACCATGCAGTTTGGCCTGAGAAAGATTAGTTTAGTGTTTGTGTCAGTAGTTTTCTCACTCCCAGTAATTGTTTGCAGCTGTGGTGTTCAGAGGGCAGTCTCCCAGCTGGAAAATATAACTGGATGGTGAGCAACCCACCATAAAGCTAAAGTGTCCATCTTTTCCCTTAAATGTAACCAGAAGTCTGCTGCAGGAATCTCACCCGAAAGAGGGGAGAGAGGTTGCACGAAAGGTCAATTAAGGCAACACAAAAGCCTGGGTAGCCTAAGGCAAAGTGATTGCCCAAGCTTAAGTGACTTTGTTTTTATATTGCATCTGTTCTGTTTTGTGCAATATAAGGTCCCTTCCAGACTAGCGGGAAAAAATCCGCAGTTAGTAGAAAAATTGCAGCTTACCTGACTGTGAAGTGACGACTCGTTGTCCCCACCTGCAACGCAGGTCTGCAGCTTCCTCTTCGGCAGCTGAGAGACTTCCGTGGTGCGTGTGGTGAGGCGCATGCCACGTGGGATGGGACAGCCAATGGGAGCTGAGTTGCAGGCTCAGCTCTCATTGGCTGTTCTTGCCATCCTGTCTAGACTGGCAGGAAACTTCAAATTTACCTGATACTGTGGAGAGCGAGTGCTCATCATTACACTGTAGGTAAATTCAAAGTAGTGGCGTAATAATGCATCACCGCTACAAAGTATTGGGTGATCTCCACGCTCCGACTGCGCATCAGAATGTGCAGTATTCCCAAGTCTGGATGCATCTTAAGACTCACCTATAATTGGCCAAGGAGTATTTAGAAAATATTAATTAAAAAATAGGGTACAGGGTGATTGTAAGGAGAATTTTATGGGAAGAAATGTGTGGCCCTAGAAAGAACTGCGTGCTTCTAGATTCACCACTGTTGTTTGAGGTCCATTTCCTTGATCTTTTCTATATAGGGACAACATGGCCTTGCTGATTCATACTGTGGTCACGTCCAGACTAGAATACTGTAATGCATGGTACAGGGAGCTACCCTTGAAGACAGTCTGGAAGCAGGAGAGTTTCTAGCTGGCTGCACACCATGTTGGTCCTTATACATCTGCAGTGGCTTCCTATTCATTATTGGGCTACCTATTCATTATATGATGTTAGCATATAAAATCTTAAATGGCTTGGACCCCAAATATCTGAAAGAACACCTTCTCCCATATAGACTTGCCTGAGTATTAAGATCTCAAGGTGAGAGCCATTGCTTTTAGATGTGACACACAAGAAGGTCTTTTCTGTGGTGGCCCCCCGGCTTTGGAACAGCTTCCCTCCAGACGTCATATGTCATTTTGTATTTGGTTAAAATATACTGTACTCCTTCATCCAGGCTTTTAATACAGTACTTAGCATGCCCTGAGCATTGTCTTGCCAGGGAGGGAGGGAAGGAGGGTTAACATTTAAATATGTTTTTAATACTTTTTTTTTTTGTAAACCCCTCGCCCCAGGACCTTTGGATGATAGGTGGGATAGAAATACTCAAATAAATATATGTCTGTATTTGTGGGAATGGCTGTGTTAGATCCACAGAACCAAAATGTGGATTCTTTTGGTTCCACCATCAAAACATAAGCCATGATGTTTCTGAAACAAGACATCTCCAAAAGTGCTTGTATCCATCTGTAAAAAAAATAATCTGATTTTTCCCTGAGCTGGCCTGAGCTTCACCGCTCTTTAATTTGGCAAGGTTGCTCTAGTTTGCAGAAGAGATAGTGAATAATATCATGACCTGTGCAAATAGGGCTGAATGATATTTATCATAACATGACTTATTTATGAGAAGGAACTTGGCAGATAAGTATCTGGGCAATGATTTCCCTACAGGTGGAAGTATCTGAACAGCATTATTTTTTGAGTGGGAGCTAACAATAGACTGCAATTAATTCAGAAATCTTAATAAACAGCTTTCCTGGCTGCCTCGGCTTCAGGGATGTTTCTAGGAGGCCTGTATCACAGATAAGAATCAGGTCTTGTGGAATGTGAAACATTAATGTTAAAAATCCCAACAGGATATTACAGGCCATGGCTAGATTAAAAGGATGTGGGGAAGGCTTAATTTCAGCTAGTGTTTATTGGGTCTTAGCCCCCAAACCTTTGCTAGCTCCCCACACCCCCACACACAACCAAGTGCCAAGCCTTGACTTGAGAACACATGAAGTTATAAACAGAAATGGGGACGCGCTGTGCTGCTGACAACATGCCTTATTCTCAATGTCATTGCCTGGGCCTTCTAACACTTAGGCACCCAGGACAGCCCAGCATGCTCTGGGGCAGAGCATCTGTACACTGAGGTGCTGCCTCTGCCCCAGAGGGTGCGGGGCCATTCTGGTTGCCTCTAGCTGTGGAGCTGTAAAAACTGCTACCCTGCACCTTTACTAAGGCACTCTTGGTACAGCCCTGGACGTACTGTTTCCCCTACTGTCTATGTTTTGCGGATCCCAGTTCAAGGTACTAATGTTAACTTATAAAGCCCTAAATGGCTTGGGCCCCAGATAACTAAAGGAACACCTCCTCCCATAAAGACTTGCCCATGCCCTGAGATCTGCTAATGTGGCCCTCTGCAGTACTAAGAGAGGAGGGAACATGTGGGAACCCTTCTCAGTTGTAGCCCCTAGGCTATGGAAAAATCTTCCTTCTGAGGTGTGTCAGGTGCCCTCATGTATGCGTTCAGAAGACTGGTGAACACTCAACATCCCCTCCTCATACAGGCACTGCCACTGTTTTAGTGATTTTTAAATATGTTTTAATTTTATCTGTCATTGTAACCCACCATGAGACTTTTGGGTATAGGGTGATGGCAGGCAGGCAGGCAGGCAGGCAGACAGGCAGATAGATAGAGAGATAGAGAGATAGAGAGATAGATAGATAATACTTCTTAGTGCCAATTTGGCATGAGGGTGGCACGAGGCAGCTGTGGCTGCACAGCCACATGCTGCGTCACAATTGCCATAGCAATGACTGGGCACATGGTTGGAAGTTGCAGCAGCCATTGCTACAATGATGCAAATGGTCTAATTGTGGCAGGAGAAGGAGCTTTGTCAATTTACCTAAGCTTCAAAGATCAGGCTGTAAATGGAGTTTTCCCCTGCTTTGCCATCCTTGCTACAAATATATCTCTTGAGGCTGTTGTTTTAAAAAAGTTTTCCCTTTCCCTCCTCAGCAATCGTATCTCTTGTAGTTGCCATGTGTTCAAAGCAGGCACAGCGACCTTCCCAGCTGTGAAATCCCACCCACATCTGGCAGGCATTGGCCAGAAGGACAGATCTCCATCCCAAATAGTCCGGTAGCATTCCCAATTGAAAAACAAACAAACAAACAAAAAACCAGATTGGGCTCCAAAAGGGGACCGAGAACAATTTTTTTTGAGGACTTCTTTTCTGCAGATTTTCGCAGGATAGTCCTCATAAAGTCTAGGAATAAAAAATTAAATGGGATCAGAGAATCCCCCAAAAAATCAATTTGATTTGGATTTAAACTTGTATGGGAATGCACCCAATAAGGGGCTTATGTTTAACCAAGAAGATTCTGTATGAATTTCAAGGGGCCACGGGAAATTCTTAAGCTCAAGAGTGAAATGGATTTGTGGAAAAAGTGGTTGCCTCTGCTTTCCTGGATGTGTTCAAGCAGAGGTTGGGCAACCATTTGTTGGAGATGCCCTTTAACTTTGATGGCCTCATTGGCCCTATTGGTTCTATGGCACCTTCCACCCAATAGCAGTTAAGCATAGTGAGGGAAGCTTGCTCCTAAAATGACCTTTAAACACCATGCTGATGAGCACTCTCATGCTCTCATGAAGTCTTGCTGCTGTCCCAGCTCTGAAGTTTCCACCTGGGGACATTCACATAGGCATTTCCTGTGTTCATGTGATCGATCAGCAATAGAATGGTAAGTTCACACAGTATAAAGGGGAGGGAGTCCATTCTCCAAGCTCCTTGCCATGGTAATGCTCCAGTGAGTGCCTCTAAAGGCTATCTGCATGGAGTCAGGACAGGTGACGATTTTGCCTTCATCTTTTGCTTGACATTCCCAGAAGCAATTGGTGGGCCACCATATGAGGAGGGCTGTTGGACTAGATGGGCTGTGGCCAGATCTAGCAGGGCTTCTCTTAAGTCCTTATCAGTGCTTATGGTGGAGGAAATGCTCCAAACGGGCAAAAATCTGTGTGTCTTGCACTTTGGGAATACCCTCAAGGTACAGCAAGGTCAAATAGATGCCTACTCCCCTGCACTATCAGGCTGATCCCTTGGCATCATGATGACCCCATGTGGATTGCGCCTAAGCTTCTATGCTTCTGCTGAAGGAAATAGAAGACCGGAATTTCTTTTCCCATGTTCCTAGTGAAGCAAAATCGGCTAGGATCCTCTTGACTGAGATAGCCACGGTGTTCTCTTTTCAAGCCAATTCTGCCCCCTTGTGGGTTTATTTGCACCGCTTGAGGGACAACAGATGCTGGCAGTCCAGGGTATGGAACAAAGAAGAAAATAATGAATGAATGGTGCTATGCCTCTGTGGAGGTCCTCCCTCCTAAACATTACTTTGCTTTGGCGCCTGGGACTACAATCAAAACTAGCATTTGGCATCGTAGGACAGGTGGTGGGTTAGGGTGGAGGGGAGAGTGAAGTTAAGTAAAATAAGAGTTAGGCTCAAAGCGTATACAAGGCAAGTCTGCCCAGATTTTTCAATCCATGTTGAATATTTACACTGCTGAGAGCGCTGGAAATCTCAGCAGGAGCAGCAGGAGTGAGCTTTGACAGAAATCCAAATGCCTCATTCCAACCTTCTGTACTCCCCTCTTTGGCCTGCAACTTTGCTCTCTAGAGATCAGACTGACAGCTCACTTTCTCTGCGTTTCACTCATGTCACTTGCAATGTGTGTGTGCCCACGCACGCACACAATGGGCACACACACCCTTGTTTGGACAAACTTTGGCATTACCCACTTGCTCCATCAGGATCTGGGGCGAGAACAAGGTGATGAGGCCCAGAGAAGTCTGCCTCTAAGAGTGGTTGGAGCACACTCTGTCTTGCTTTATCACTGTCAAATAACATTGCAAGTTATGTATAGAGCGTTACGCTATAAGTACAGTATGCTAATTGCCAGGAGCTTTGGCAAATGCAGACTGGAATTACGTACTTTGATTGACTAAGTTCTCCCCCCCCCCCCCCCGTGTCCTTGTTTAACCTTTCCTATCGTGGTTGTGGGTTCTCTCCCTTCTCTCCGCCTTTCCCTTCCCCCTCCATATAAAGTTCAGCTGCATGACAGGAAATAAATACAAAGGCTGAACATTAAAGAAGGGTGGCAAATCTTTCAGAATAGTAGTTGTTTGTTTTTTAAATTCCACCTTGTTGTCACACCTAATTGTTTGCAGATGGAGCAAAAGGAGGCAATTAAATGTAAAGACGTGTTGACTGAGAAGCCTTAAGTTTCTCAGATCTGCCAGAAATGTTGCTCTGGAGTGTGTGGAAGCCGTTGGGAGACAAGAAAAATAATTTCATTCCCGAAGATTTCTCAAAAATGTCCTGTAGTCCTTCATGCCCTTTAGATTGCTCCAACATATTTGACTACTCTCCAGTTGTTCTTCAGCATGCATTTGGCACCAGGCACATTGGAATTCAGCATCTGCTTTCTGGAGAGTGAGGCCATAGCTCAGAGGTATAGCAACTCCCTGGAGGGCAGAGGGCTGAAGCTTGGATCTGTGGCTTCTAGGGGCGTGCAAGAATATGAGAAACATTTGAAATTCGATCGAATTTGATCATTCAAATTCAAATCAAATGTCTATACATTTGTTTTTTAACATTCAAATGAATTTGAATATTTTGAATCATTAGGATGAATTATTAGGACATTTGTATGCATATGGAAACGTATGCATTACACACGCATCTGTAGACATCTTCTTCATATCCGTATGCATTTGTACGGATACATACGGGATGCAAATGGGATACATATGGGATAAAAACGTGATGCACATGAATATGTATGGATGTGTACGGGTGCATACGGACGCATATGAATGTTGTTGACATTCATATTCGTTTTTTCTCTATTCATTTGAATTGGAACATACAAATATTATATTCGAAATGAATCCGAAAATTGCATTCGTGCACATACCTAGTGGCTTCCCTCAAAAGCAGGTAATGGCAAAAAAGGTCTGTATCTGCCAGGAAAATTGCCTGGACGTGTCCACATGATCATTGAGAATTGATCCTGGGGCATTTCTGCACTTGGCTTCCTGTCCACTGGGTGGGAAAAGTGCATAACCCGCTAATGTGTACTAGGATTTGCACTTGGGAATGCTAGTACATGTTACACTAAGACTCAGGTGCCCGGAGACTTACCTGTATCTGGCCATGTGTCCAATTGCCAGTAGGGCACTGCTATTATGATTTTGGAGACCAGCACAACAGCGCATCTACCATCGCCATGTCACGATGATGCTTCACGCACACACAGTCACATTTTGGGTCATCTGAGGTGGCAGCGTATTTGTGCAGCACCTCAGATGACCCCTCACACCAAAAATGGTGCAGATGTTCGTAGCACTGGATGTTTCAGGCAAGCTTGGGGTAAGAGTTGGGATGTGTATGGTGCATGATTTCATGCACCACTGCTAGTTGATGCAGTCATGTACCATGCACAACCCAACCTTACCTGACAGCTTACCTGTTGCATCCAGCCTACCACCATTCACACCATTTCTAGCGTGAAGGGTCATCTGCACATGTGGGGCACATTATTGTTGCTGTGGCAACAGCAATGGCACATGTGCAGTTGCAGTGGGCTCCAGATGCAAGATGGTGGCACTCTGGGGGCAATCGGACACCTGCCTGGATACAGGTAAGTCTCTGGGCATGTGTTGCTTAGTGCAACATGTACTAGTGTTCCCAAGTGTGAATGCTAGCACATGTTGGCCTGTCACACACTTTTCCCATCCAGCAGACAGGAAGCCAAGTGCAAAAGCTGCCCCGGTCAGTACTGATTCAGTTATCATGTTTTAGATTTTCTTTTATTTAATTATTCTTAATTGTATCTCTTTATAATGCATTGGATTGCTTTTTATTCTCTTAGGAATCTTGAATATTTTATAAGTCAAGGAAGAACAAAAATACAAAATTCCTAGGTAATAAGTTATTGAACCAGACTGTATCATTTTATAAGTGTTTTTACTCTTTTATCTGCCAAGATAGTATTGCAAACATGAGCCACACGTTATTGCTGTGAGATGGAGCTCACACTGAGGAGGCATAAAAACAAATTCTATTTCCACTGGTTTTCTGGCTTATAAATCGGTCAGCAATGGAACACCGCAGCATACTTTGTAGGAAACCTTTTAGTGATCAAGCTCATATGGAATTCATTTTTACCCAAATAACCCTTAAAAGCTTGTGCCAAAGTACAAGAACAGGGAGCTTTGTGATCTAAATTCACCTGTAAAGTATCTTGCTAAGATTGAAGTGCATTTGCCACTTTGTTACCCACTAACCCCATGTCAAGAGATCCCTTTGTAGCTTTTTACAATTCCCTTTAAGCCTTTACTAACCAGAACAATTTAGGCTGTGTTCACACCTAAGTGTTAATCCACTTTCTGTTCCCTTTCAGAGTGAGAGAGCGTATTAGCAAAGTGACTAGCCATTTTCTTTCCTCATTACCTAACCCAAAGGTTGAATTTCTGAGTTAGATCATGCTGAAAGAAAATAGCTTGTCACTTTGCTGATCCATTCTCTCACTCTGAAATTTAGATGCAAATGCAACCTTAGGCTGAGTTCCCACTGGACTATTTTACTCCTGTTTTAAATCTGTATTAGCATTTTGCCCGGTAGAAGCAGCTAAGGAAAAGAACAAAGCAATTTCACACTTTCCTTTTCAGATGGAATCTCCCTCCCTGCCAGTTCTTCCTGTTTGTGCTTAAACAGGAGAACTGACATTGCAAATTCTAATGGAGGGGTGACAGCTCTTTCTGTTTCTGTGAGGTCTGCAACAATGTAATGGCTTGAGGCTTAAATGAGCAAGAATTTTGATTCTTTCTTTTTCCTCTTGCAGTTGTGTTCAGAGCATGCATGGCGAGGGGAGAGGGGGAGACCTTTGCAGCTGTGAAATCCCACCCACATCTGTCAGGCATTGGCCAAAAGGACATATCCCCACCCCAAATAATTCAGTAGCCTTCCCACTGGGGGAAAAATAAAGCGGGCCAGCAGCAAAAATCGGAGTGAGAGCTGTTTCTCCGAGTAGTTTTTTAAAGCAAATTTTGGCAAATCTGGGAATCTATATTTGAGTGGGGTACAAGTACATCCAAACTGTTTCAAAAGGTTATAAACTTTGAATGGGGATTTCAGCAAAAAACTTTGCTATTTCACTGCCTACCCCTACTTCTAGGTCATTTATGAATAAATCAAATACTCCACTCCTTGCCTCTTTCCACTTTGAGAACTGGCCATTTATTACTACCTTTTGTTTCCTGTCCTTTAGCCAGTTACCAATCCAGCACACGACTTGTCTCCTTATTCCATGACTGATGAGTTTATTCAGGAGCCTTTGATGAGGGAAAACAAAATAAACCAGGAAGCATCTTTGAAGATAATCTTTCAGTACTGGGGACCATCTCTCAAACAGCAGAACTCATACAGTGTGAGAGGAATCAACTTTGGCAGAACTCTGACTGAAAATGTGTTTGGGGTTTTTCACCCCCCTTTTTTTTCTTTAGGGCCCCACCTGATTTCACAATTTTTGTTCCAGTTCAATTCTCATTGTGGTTCCTTCAGTCGTCATGCACATGTTCAGGCTGTTTTTACACCCAGCTGTGGTGAATTGGACCAGGATAAGTGGAAAGGAAGACAAAACATGATTTTAAAAAAATCAATCAGTGTTGAGCAGACCCTTTGCCCATATTCTGCCAGCTTTTCTAAATGGACTGCAATCAGACACAGGGAAGAATTGTTGGCATGGATCTAAGTGAAGAGGTGTTTTTTCCCCATATGATCTGGGAATGCCCTATTGTATAGTATTCGAATTTTGGAAGAAAATAAAGAAATTAGTGACATGTTGAATATACAGTTTATAATAACAGGGGAAATGGGAGTATTACATATGGAGTTAAATAATCTTCCAACTACCCAATCGAAGGAAATAGTAGAAGAATTGCTAACATGTGTTCGAATAGTCCTAGTTAGTGGATGGAAGGATAGAACAAAATGGTCTATCAGTAAATGGAAATATTGAATAGTTGTATAAATTATATTAGTAATTTAGATAGGGTTAGAATATGTAAACAAAAATGGATGATAGTTAAAACATATTTAAACAATAAGCTTAGGAGTGAAAGTGAAAAATTGGAGTTTAATTTTCTCAATCTAGCATTATGAATTATGTAGCTTTTTCTATGATCTGTATAAGAATTTTGAATTATGTACAGTATTACCCTTGAGAGGGAAAGGGGAGGGGGGACTCAAAACAATTGTAAAAAACTAATAAAAAAATATTAAAATGAAAAAAGGGGGGAAAGGTGGATTAGAGAAGGTGTTATGCCCTTTCTGACTCCTCAGATGGTGAGGCCCCTACCCATGCCACCCAAACAAAGGAGGTGCGCCCAAAGGTTCTGTCCCCCCCAAAAGCAGAGAGCTCAGATTCAGACTCTGATGCTGTGCCCTGCCAAGACGAGAGTTCTCTCCGGAGACAATGAGAACACCTGTGGCACTCAGCACACCTCCATGCCAAACTGCTGCATCAGTGGGTGCGTGACTCTCCGAGTCCTACTTAAGAATCCAGCAATCTCCATTGCAAACAAAGAATCTTCTTGGCAACCCCTGACTCATGTGAACTCTGATTCCCGATGACTGACCTACTTCTCGAGTCTTACGATGACTCTCTGGTAACCTGACTCTTGGCCTGTTTGACTACACATGCTCTCTATCCCTAAGGACTCTGAAAACTGACTTGGCTTTTTGCTGTGAGCACATGTGTGTGTGTGTGTGCTTAGTGCTGCTGCCTGCTCTAGCCACGACAGAAGGGTTGGGAACATGAGGGCCACACATTTTCTCCCTGAGGTGCCTCTGAGATGCTCCTTTTGTTACGTCTGAATACAGCCTTTGTTGGCAGTAATGAAACCAGTTTAAAGCCTAGTCCCCGCCACCGCCCACAATATGGCAGTTGCTCTAGGTCTGGTGTCTTTTTCTTTCTTAATTCCCTTAAAAAAAAAAAAGGATAATTTGTAAGGATTAGGCCAATGCCAGCAAAGCAGTTATAAATTATAATATTTGGAGGATATCTGGTACTGTTTCATAAAAAGGAAAACATAACTCTGGCAGCTGGTAGATCCTTTCGGTGGACTGAAATGTGGGGATAATGTTTTTCTTTCTTTCAGTAGACATCTTCAAAAATTTCAACATAATGACTCAGACATTATAGAAACTGGTGTAAGTCCGGGAGACATTAAAAATAAAGCTAGGAACATGATGAAATTATTGGTGTATTGGATGAAATCCTGACTTCCCCTGTGACACATGGCTATGGCATAGTAACAGTGTTAAAAATGCCAAAAAGAAATGTTTCCTATCAGGCCAGTGCCCCTGCCATTATAACCTTCAGCTGATTTTCCAGTGCCATAACATGTTTGTCTTTACATAAAAAACAATAATAGGGAAAGAGTGAGTCATTGATTGCCAAAAATAAAGACATCAAAGCAACAAAAAGATGTCTCTAAACGCAATGCAGAAAGATCATCCAAGAAGCACCATATTGTATTAATATTCAAATCCCTCCATTAACGAGCCTTGCAAGTTAAGGACCAAGTGTATTATTTTATTTTTATTTAGTTAGTTTGCATAATTATGTCATGCCCGCCACCTTAAGGTCCCATGGTGTATTGACATATAAAAGGGCATATAGTGCATACTAAAAATATAAACTTACACAGATAAGTCTCCTATCATGACAGGATAATGTCCAGCCAATGGGCCTTGTTGATGTTGTAAATGCTTCAGCTCCTATCAGTCTCAGTTAACATGGTCAAAGGTCATAGAACCTTTGAGTATGTTTACTCAAGTGGAAGAAGCTGCTCCATTTAAACCAAAGCCTTTTCTGCACTGGGCATACTCTGGATTATATCCCATGCTGAAGCAGACTGGTGGGGCAGGGCCTTCTGTAATGCACCATCATGTGGATGGGAGTTGTCTATTCCGTAGTATAATTCAGAATAAGACCCAGTGCAGAAGGGGCCCAGACTCATGGAATGGTGACAGGAGTTTGAGAGAGGAATTTGGAGAAAGACCTGCTGGTACTCTGGTTAGTTTGTGTGGTGGATCTTTTGGGTTTGGGAAAGTTTGTTGGTTTCTAAGATAGCCTGAACTGAAGGAGGAAGGGCTTGCAGCTGCTGCTGAATCAGTCAGAGAACGTAGCAGGAAGAGCCGCATTAGGCTGGGTAGAGAAGCAAACTCAGTTTGAGTGTGGAGTCAAGTGGAAGACAGATGGTCTCCTATGACAAAGGAGAGGTAGCAGGAGCTGGTAGAGGAGGTTGGAAGAATAACTGCCGGTACTCTGGTAAGTTTGTACGCTGGGTCTTCTGGGTTTTGAAGAGTTTATTGGGCATTTGGTGTGTGGCTGGGTAAGAGGAGTGGCCTGTGTGCCTAACAGTACATAATACATAATATATTTGTGTGTCTAAAGCAGTGGTTCTCAACCTTCCTAACCTTCCTCATGTTATGGAGACCCCCAACCACGGGGGTAGAGCAGCTGGGAAGTGGGAGGGAAGGGTGGTGGGAGACTTGTTGCGACCCCTCTGAAAGGGTAGATCGACCCCCAAAGGGGTCCCGTGTTAGCCTGTGGGAAGAGTAAGAAAAAAAAACACGTTCGGATGTGCATTTGAAAACAACCAAAAGATAGTGTGTTCTGTCTCCTGGGAAAGACAGTGAAGCTGATATGCTGCAAGGTCAAAGAAGTGCTTCTGAGCACGTAACCCAAATGGGAGGGGGAGACAGCTCACACAAAACCACCGGAAGTTGTCACCAACAACGTCCGGTTGCTGATCTGTATAAGGTTCCCGTGGTCTTTGTGGTGTAGTTGGATTTTGCTGTTGATGTTCTTGCCAAGAATGTGAGTCTGGGAGGAGAATGCCATGTGCTAGAAACATGGACCGGAAAGCAGATTCGCCAGGCTAAAGAGACTGTAACTTGTTTTGTACATACCGATGTAATCTATCAAGCAATAAATCATAGCTCATTAGAAATAACTCGGAGCGGCTGCTGTGTGTGTTTAATGAGCTGGAATGCTGGATTGCTGATAGCAGAAGCTGCAAAGCCTGTTGCCGCGGCGAAGCCAAGTGCCGGAGTCAGATAACAAGGTAAACTACTCTGCAACAAGATCTAATCTCAATCTAGATCTAATCAAGATTAACATCCCGACCCCCAGGTTGAGAACCACTGATCTAAAGGAACCTTGAGATCTGGAAGTGAGGCCGTCCTGGTTGTCTCACCACCCTCAATAGTGAGGTGGGTTGGCATCCGGGAAATGGCCTTTTCAGTAATGGCCCCCAGGTTATGGAATTGTCTCCCCCTCGAAGTGCATCATGCTCCTTCTTTGTATACATTTAGGAAGGTGGTAAAGACACACCTCTTTGCCTTGGGCTTTGGATAATGTGACCATCACCCTCCCCACTGTAGCTATTAGTATTTTAATATTTAGAATACTTAAAAAAAATATGCTGGACTTTCTGTTTGTTTGTCTGCTTGTTTGTTTTATGGATTTTATTGTTTTAACCTGCTATTTTAAAACTTGTATCCCACCCTGAGACCTAAGGGCTCTGCGGAGGAATGCCTGGCCGAACTCTGTAGAAATGTGTGACCAACACAGTCAAAGGAGGGGTCTGCTTCTGTTGATCCACGTCTGACCAGCACTGGTACGAATTAAATTTGAATTCATTAATAGGCCAACCTGATTGGGACTCATGTGCCCAGGGCCTTATAAAAATTGATTTCAGTATGGCAGGCCTAACTATAGCTTCACAACTGGGAGAAGAAGAAATATGCCCATCCTGCTTCAGAAAAGATAGCCCTTTCTCTGAGAGGTTGTCTGGATTAGTTCCAGTTGTAAGATTATTCATTCATTCGTTCATTCATTTGCAGTATTTATTCACTGCCTTCCACTGAGGGGCCCAGGGCATCTCTGTGAGCAGATTTCCTTTTCCTGCTGGTGGCCACAGGTTTGATGGGATGGCCATATGTAATTGCCAGGCCACCCAGACAGCACCCTTTTCTTGCCATCTAGATGCATCCAAAGCTTTGCATTTTAAGGGAGCTAAAATGCTATTAGGTCTTTGCTAAGTGAAAAATTAAAATTGTGGAAAGAAAATCTGTTCTGAAACTAACAAGTTGTTCTCTGAACATGCAGGTCGGAGCCATTAAATTCCAACGCACACACACCCATGGTATTTTATTCCAGGGTTTCATAGAGATTATATTATTTTCACATGCTGTTCCGTTTTCTTCTAGCTGCTGTTTGTGTTTATTCTCCATTCCAGGTTTTATTTTTGACTCCTGAGACAAATAATATTATTTATTTATTTATTTTTAAAAATCTCCTCCTCCTCCTCCTCCTTTTCAAAAAACCATGTCCATCAATTTCCTTTACAAAATATCAAAACATTTCTTACCTCCCCTGAGTTTTGCTTGTTGGAACAGGTCAAACCTAACACAATTCTATATTCTGCCAATGACCCATGGCTGGAGCTACGGTTGGTGTTTGTTCCTGACTTAATTGCTGACAAGTCAGAGGGAACTTCTTGGGACTGTATGTCTCTTTCCCCTCCGTCATATTTCCCTGCCTCTGTTCATTCACTCATAAACATCTCATCTGGAGTTTTAGTGTTGTATTTCCTCAGTTTGGTTGTATGCGGCTGTTATGATTTCTTTTAAAAGCGTTTATTTCAGAAATCCCCAGTGGTGATTAAAGATTTCAAATATTTCTTCTCAGGATGCATGTGGTTTCAGTTTATTTGTTATATAGTCCTTGTCTCACAGCTTATGTTTTGCTGAAGATTTAACTGCAGAGAGCTGAAAGAGTAACATTCCTTCCATATTTCAGAGAATTCATCTGGACTGGATGTAGTTTAGAGGTGGAACAAACAGCCTGGAAAGCAGAAGGTTGTCAGTTTGATCCCCACCTCTTCCCAGAAGTAGGCAATGGCAAACCACTTCTATATCTCTGCCAAGAAAACTGTGTAGAGGAGCCCATAGAGTTTGGAAGTGTCTGTAGCTTGGGGGTAGAGCAAAGTGCCTGGAAAGCAAAAGATTGTCAGTTTGATCCCCAGCCTCTCCCCAGAAGTAGGCAATGGAAAACTACTTCTGTATCTCTGCCAAGAAAACTGTGTAGAGGTGCCCCAGGAAAAGCCCATGCAGTCAGCTAAATGTCTATCAAATCCTCCAAAGATGCAGGATCAACACATGTAACAGGGTATCACGATCTGCCTTGGTGTAGAGTAAATATATTTTGTATGGCTATGGAAAGTGAGGATATGGTGAATTATAGGTGGGAGGTAAACCTTGAATTTGGACATAAGCACCAGTGGAAGAACTAGAAGTCACTTTTAGCTTATTGCATGCACAAATGAGTCTTTTTCATCTTTTTGTTTTGTCTCTTTTCTATTTTTTGAAATTCTATCTTTAAAATCTGATAGAATGCCCTGCTGAGAATATTGGTG
Organism: Aspidoscelis tigris stejnegeri; assembly: GCA_023333525.1. Taxonomy (NCBI): domain Eukaryota; kingdom Metazoa; phylum Chordata; class Lepidosauria; order Squamata; family Teiidae; genus Aspidoscelis; species Aspidoscelis tigris. The sequence continues at coordinate 99,572,913 of JALMGA010000003.1, read as the reverse complement.
GTCTACCGGATCTAATGTTGTGTTTCTATTGGTAGTCAGGTAGACTCTCCTAGGAGATCCATTTGTTACTTATTGTAGGAGACTATGGCTGTGTCTCTGAGTCTTCCCAGAGTGGTCTTGAGTGGGGGCACCTCTGTGACTGTGATGCAACAATCATGATGCTCTTTCAGAGGGTGGCAAGTTGCGCCTTTCCCACAAGGGCACCGTGATGCATTCACAGCTTCCCTGGCGTGGTTGTGCTCATTGTCGGATAACTTTTGCTGCTGTAAATGGATAAGCAGCAGCAGTAGGAACCACTGAAAATCTTTGTATAGATTCTGTCTATGTTAATGATAGAGATGAGTGCAAATTTTTTTGTATTTGATTAATACCAAATCAAATGCAAGAAAATTTGTATTCGTTCAAATAGATCCCCTTCAAATGTGGTAAAATTTGTACCCAATATGAATGTTCAATCCCATACGAGTCCCATATGAATTCCATATGAAGCTTCATACGAAGCGTCATACAAATGTATCAAGACATTAAATTTGAATTTGAATGTCAGTCTTTGAATGTGCCAACATTTGATTCAAATTCGAAAGCCTGAATTCAGCAAAATTCATACGAATTTTGGATGTTACGAATATTCATGCACACCCCTAGTTAATACCTATTTAGATCTGCAGTATATATTTGGGAAGTAACCTTAGTAACTTTGCAGCTTCACAGAAAGCAAGCACATCCATTCCTTATTTTTGAAAATCGATATCCAAAATTCTGAAATTAATTTGTGACACAGCCTATCCCATTTCACACAATCGGTTTTTATTTAATTAGTTCCACTCACCCCAGCAATCTGAAATCAACTTCAAAATTAATTCCTTTTTAGTAAATTCAATCACAGCATGATTGCTGCCTCTAAATCAACTTAAATTCCACAGAAACAGACCTCAGTATCACAGTTCTCCTTGGGTGTTACTAGAAGGAGTAGGAGGATATGGCATAAGGTGGCAAGTAGTTGGACAACTTTTCATTTTAAAGACTTAATTAAGAGTGCCAACAGGCAAATTGGAGGCCCTGATGCTGCACAAATTGAAAAGTCAGATGCCCTGAGGAAGGAAATGATGTCATACGTTAATGACTAATTATTCATTGATTAGGTTTCTTTGTTATCTGTCATTCTGGAGAAACCCAGACTGTGTACCAGACAATGTACAGAATAACCTGGGGCCTTTCTGCATTTCCCAGAGCTACCTGAGGCACAGACATGTTTCTGAGTGTCGCTATTATCTTCCTGGCAGCCAGTGTGACTGCATGTGCACCAGTGCCATCACAAGGAAAACAATGACATGCTGCAAATGTGCACTTGCATTTGGGGTCATTTGAGGTGCCAGTGTGCTTGTGTGGCACCTCATATGAACCCAGCACCATAGAGGTGTTAATGGGCTTTACCAGAGGTGGCAAAGGCCATCACTGGTCAAGATAAGTCTGCGTGTGGAGCATGAAATTGTGAAGAAAGGTCTAGAACACCTACTTTATAAACTTAAGCTGCAATGTCAAAGCTTCTTCAGCTTCTCCTTCACCACTAGACCAAACTGGCCCACAAAATTAAAAGCCTAACCTGGTGCTCCTACTTAGAAATTGACCAACACAGGAGTAATTGAAGGTGTTTTTTATTGTCTGAGGCAAAGGATAATGTGGTGAATTTTGTGTATGGAAGCTAACCAGCTCAGCAGCTAACTGTAGTTGTGGTCAGACATAACAAAAGGGGTGCTTTGTGTTTTCAAAACTTCTCTAATCCACCTTTTTTAGCACAAAATATTCAGGAGAGGGAGGAGAGGCAGACTGGTATGTGAAAAATCCCACCTGAGATGCTTTTTTTGGCTGTGTTTGGGCACAGCTTAAAACTTCAATTGCATATTGTAAATACAACACAGTGTCTTCTGCTGACATAAGAGGGTCACGTTAATTTTTTAGCTGGTTTATTTATTCATTTATTTAAGAAATGTATATCCCACGCTTCACCAAATGGTCCCAGGACCAGTTAAAATGAGAATAAAACATCTCAAACATTAATGCATAATTCGAAAAATAACCCCGTTTCTTCCACCCCCACTCTCCTTCTCAACCCCACCCTCCCTCCCACTTCTGACCGGATCGAGGCGAGGGGCCAGATGGAAGACCTAATTTTCAAGGTCTTCCCAGAGCCTGGATTCTTCGGTGGCAAGACCCAATTAAGAATGGGTCTTGCACACTGGAGTGATGAAGCGTCCTCCATGAATAGTCCCAGATCCAGCCTCCAATGCAGAAGGTTTTTATGTGTGTCTAATGTGTCTTGTATGTGTCTTTAAATGTGTTCTTAGTGCCTGTGCGGAAACACCCTAAAACATATTTAAAACACTGAGAGCGAGTTCCCATTTAAGGAATAAAACAGAATATACATCGAGATTTACATTGGGATTTGCATCGATATGTAAAGCGCGTTAAAAGGAAGCAAAGAGCATCTGGCAATTGGATTCAACCCCAATTTTCTGTCACCACTCTAAACACTTAAGACACTTCCAAAAATGGATTGGGGAAAATGATTCTTTCCCCTCCTCTCCCCATTGCCGAGGGAACACGGCAGCAGCAGCAACTCAAGCCCCATTTGCCAGCTTACTTCTACAGCCACCATCCCCAGCAGGGGTTCCCTCTGAAAAAAGCACCCTGGCTCTGCTGCTGCTGCTGCTGCCTGCACACACAGCTTTAAACATTCACACATCTCCCAGATCCAGCAGCAACTTTCCTTCCTTTCCCTTTCTAAAGGTCAGAACTTTTAAAGAGCCAGAATTGCGCAGAATTACAACATTGTTACCAGGTGTGAAGTGGGTGGATTGCTACATTGAAACCGCTGCTGTACAGGGTGGATTTTTACAGTGAAACTGGCTGCTGTACCTTTTAACTGAAAGGGCTGACCTGCAGGGTGAAACCTCAATCCATTTCATGACGTATTTGCCCAAATACTGCTCTAGTGTTCCCACTACAGTAAGGAAGAAGAATTTTAAAAGCCAAACCCAGAAAAAACACCTGAAAAATCAGGTGTTTATTTATTCTGTTTTAAAGCCAAATAATCCTCAAAATACCCCTGAAACTGATTGCCAATGGGGACGTTGAGGATCCAAACAGTTTTACTTGATTGGGGGTGGGAACAGCAAGGATCCAAACTGTTTTTAAACAGTTTTAAAACAGTTTTAAGAGATAATGGAACACAGCCTTAGGCTGCATACAGATGTTGCTTACTTAATCCACTATTTTTGAATATCCTGGAATAAAGCATTCCTGGCATTGCTTTATTCTGGAACATCCATTCTTTATTCCAGAGTATCAAAAAACAGTGGAATTTGCAAGCAATGTCTGGAGGCCGCTTTAGATTATAGCCCCATTACTGTGCTCAGACATTAGTCCAAAGTGGATGTAACTATCAGTGTGAGTAGGTGGAGCAAATGATGAAGGAAGATATTGTGTTGTGGGAGGATCACAGGTTGACTTAAGGTGAAGGAGTTAAAGAGAGCCCTGTAGGGATTTAAAAAGAAAAAAAGTTATATGGAAACCTTAGTTTTAGTTAAGCGGGGGGGGGGGACCATACACATTTTATAGAGACTATTTTAAGGAGTTCACCTGAGTTCTTATGTCCTCAAACACCTCCACAGTTCTGTCACTGTCTTGACAATAACACTCTTTTCATTTCCACGGTTCCAAGATTGTCAGCAAATAATTGTGGCCATCAACTGCAGGCATGATGAATTACATGTTCGGAAATTGTTTCTCTTGAGTAGGGAAGGCAAAAGGTTTATTCAAAGCAAAACAGAAACAAAACAAGGAGGGTATTCATTTTGTGTAATGGGGTTTTTGAGAAGCACAAAGTTCCAGAGGGAAAAACATGAATGCAACTTACCCCAACTTTCCTGTCTAGTTCAGGATGAAATGTGTCCAAAACCAGCTGATTTAAATAAAGTGTTTTTGTTCTTGTAATGTCCAGTAATCAGGCTACTACACACAATCCAGTAGCTATGGTTTATCAGAGACTGCCCTTTCCTAACCTTGCTTAATCTGTATTAGCTGGATTCAGAGCAAACACAGGCAGAGGCATTGAGTGAGCTTTAGAATGGCAAAGGTGTGCTAAAAAGCAATGCAGTGCAGATGCCTAAGCCCTGTTCCACTTCAGTGAGTGTGAACTACTGCTGTATGAACCACCCACACCACAATGTGATTGGCCATAGCTCCTCCAACACCTGCTGCAATTGGCCATATCCTTGTCAATGGAACATTACATCAGAGTGGCAGGGGAATCACACATGATAAGGATTTGAGCAACAACAGCTTGCCTTACTAACAGCCTCCTAGGAGTTGGCTTTTAGGTCTTCTGTAGTCCATCTGCATGTCTGACTAGGGATGTGCACGAATATTCAAAGGCATTTGAAATTTGATCGAATTCGTCTGAATTTCGACATTTGAATTTGAACCGAATGTCCATAAATTTAAATTTAAACATTTGAACAAATTTTGAATTTTGAATCTATTCTTTTGAATTATTCAGACATTCATATGTGTACAAATTTGTACACACGCATCTTTCCCGCATCCGTATGCATGTGTACAGATCCGTACGGGATGAAAATGGGTTGTATATGGGTTGCATATGGATCTGTACAGATGCGTACAGGATGCGTAACGATGCGTACAGGCACATAAAAATGTTGTTGAGATTCATAAAGACAAATTTGAACCGAAAATTCAAACAAATAGATTCAAATTTGCTTAATTCAAATTTTAAAGATTCTAATCGAATCAGATCTTCAGATCTTCAGTTCAAATTGAATCCCCAAAATTGTATTCATGAACACCCCTAGGTCTGACTTATTACACCTTTTCATTTCTATGCATTTTATTTGTGGACTTTTCACCCTCCATTTGGACTTTCCTGAATGGAAAGTCCACAAATAAAATGGATAGAAATGAAAAGGTGTGAGCAGTCAGTTCTGAAGATGGACTGAAGGTTTAAAAGTGAATGTGTGACCAGAGCCTTAGAGGGATATATTTTCCTGTACCAGATATATTGTCCTACACACTTGTAGGCTGTATTCACACCTACATTTTAATCCAGCTTCAGTCCATTTTCAGAGTGGGATAACACACTGGCAAAGTGACACGCCATTTGTTTTTCGTTTTGCCTAACTCAGAAAATCCAGCTTTTAAGTTAGATGACATGGAAGGAGAATGACAAGTCACTTTCCTGCTGTGTTCTTCCACTCTGGAAGTGAACTGGAGCTGGATTAAAATGTAGGTGTGAATGCAACTCTAGTAAGACTAGTTGAGTATTGGAAGGAGGAACGCATCTATTCAATTTCTATTCCTCACTAGAGGTTTATTTTTTATACATTGTATTATCAGTTTAAACTTGAGATTTTTCATATCTGCAAGTGTTTTTTTAAAAAACTTCACTCAATTGTTTTAAAAGTTCTCAAATTTGCATTTTTAGATAAAAGGTTTGCTTATATTTACATGTGCTAATATAAAGTCATTTTCTGGAATACAAGGGATTTTGTACACAAATTTCACTAAAAGAGATGCTTTTATGTAATTTCACTCTAAAACAGTAGTAGAAAATTGCACTGCAAAATTAAAGGAAGTATTACTATGAACTCTCATATTAGTTCAGAAATTGTTTTTTCTTACTTAACATTGCAACTCAAACTCTTTTGGAGAAGAGCAAGGAAAAGGTGAGAATAATAATTATTTGACATCCTGTATTTGGTTATTTTATTTTGAGTTTGTATATTCCACTTAAATATGTTTTATGTTCCTGACTGTTCACTCACTGCCCTGAGACTTTGGTAAGGGCGGTATATGGTTTTTAATAAACTAAAAAACCTAAATTAAATGAAACATAGCAGAGCATGTGAAGACTGTCAGTGGAAATGGCAATATATGGTCCAATTCTATAAAGATGATATCCTGAATTAAAATTATATCCTCCTTTTCCCTCTCATACACAAATGGTCTTTTATTTCTAAAAGAAGGCCTATATGAGAGTGTTGTCATGCCATTGCTATCTTGGTGTATCTGGTTTTTCTGAAACTGGTTATATGTTTATAAAAGACATAGCTTCCACACTACCTACCTACCTACCTACCTACCTACCATCCATCCATCCATCCAACCATCCATCCATCCATCCATCCATCCATCCATCCTGCCCGGAGGTCACTATGACTTGCATTCAGTTCTGGACTATGAAGGGTGTTCAGACAGGCTGATAAGGTAGTAGCACAATGGCAGCCATCTGCATTGCACACACTGGACTAGCTCTAAATTCAACCACCAGCACATGAAGTGCGAATAGCCAGGCTAGGACTAGCCAGATTGCTATGTATCCTTCCACAGCTGTAGTTGAACCATCATGCCTGCTTGTCACTCTGCATGCAGAAGAGAATGTGGAAGCAGCATCCAAGAGCAGGCCACTGCCAGATGGCCCTGGGGAAGCATGAGGCAACATCTGATGAGTTGCTGGCAGTATAGATGGGCTTGACAAGTGAGCCGACCAGCACTCACGAAGTGGTAAGTGTGAGCAAGTCCTTATTGGCCTGTGTTACATAGACGAAAACAGCCCTTATGGTGTGGAAAAAGTCATTGTGTCCTCTTTGGGTGTTTTTCCACTGTCACTGAAAGTACCCATTAAGTACCCATTAATGGGTACGTAATGGCGTTTTTGTACCCATTAATGGGTACTTAATGGGTACTCCTAGTGACAGTGGGAAAACACCCTTTGAATGCCAGTGAAGTATACCAGCATCTATTGGAAATAAAGACAAGAGATTACAATTTTCTGGGATATTGTTTACTAATTTCCTCATGCCTATTAGGGATGTGCTCAAATATTCGTAACATTCAAAATTTGTATGAATTCAGACTGAAATCTGAATTTGAATCAATTGATTCAATACATTTTTATGAATATTATTACATTTGTGAACCTGGGGAGGTGGGAAAGTGTCTGCCCCAATCACATCTGCAGCAGATCCAGAGTAGGTTTGGATTAAGAGTGGATTCAAAGTGGATTCAGGGCAGATTTGATGCATTCAGAGCAGATACGTAGCAGATATGTAGCGGATACATAGCAGACTTGTATGGGATTTGTATTCCGTTTGTAGTGGGGATTCAGATGGAATTCATATCAAACATTTGTATTGAATTTGAATCCTACCACGTTCAAAGGGGATCTATTCAAATGAATACGAATTTTCTTGCATCCATGCACATCCCTAATGCCTTTGAATAGTGGATGACACAATAATTATATTAAATATTTACATCCAAAAAAATGTAATCCCTTATTATCTCTTAATTACTCAGAAACCCACTCCTTTTCCAAGCTCATTAAATGTATCAGCACACCTACTTTATCCCTAAGCATATTTTATTTCTTAGGCCGTTTGCCAAGGTACATAAGAATATTTTGAAAAGCAAAGAAAATTATTCTCTCTTCCAAAATCGCAGCCATAAAAGAAACTATAAAGTTTAATAAGCATCCCGTTAGCAAGGAATGAAGAAAAATGAAAGACTAGCCACACTTTAATTGACCTTAAAGTATATATAAAAGGATTCACACTTTAATTGACCTTAAAGTATATATAAAAGGATCCACACTTTAACTGACCTTAAAGTATATATAAAAGAATACTAAACTGCTACATTCAGTTAAGTTGTCCATGTATAATGAACATAGGAAACAGGATATTTCATCTCAAGCTCTCCTGACATTCTGGATCTATAATGTAGATATTAGACTATGTATACTGCTTTAGTTATTTTATTTGAATAAAGTTGGGTAATGATGCCAAACTCTGACACAAGTGAAACTTTCCTGATGAGATAGACAAAAAGATACATGCTGATTTATGAACCACCTATCAGTCTGAGGTGATGGTATAAAAAGATGAGGAAACATACACTGCACCACAAATAACAATTCCAGTGAAAGCAACCCATGCATACATGTATTAAAACAATATATTTGTATTAAAATGAGAAATAAGCTCGAGGGAGAAAATTGCAACATAATACTGTAGTGCATGCTAAACACCACTGAGTATGCAAGGTTCACTAAGGTGGTGTTGGATGATTCTGGAAAACAATGGAACATGTAATGAAGGATCCATATGCCCAGTGACCTTTGGTGATGGGGGGGTCACAAGCAGAAAATCATCTCCCACATACACTGTTTTGCCAGCAGTTATTGGAACTTTGAACCACCTTGCAAATTACAGGAGCATGGCGAATATGCTATGAGTTGGAATAAAAGTATATTGGTGATAAGTATATTGAGGAGAAATAAGAGAAGATTTAATTGAGCAAACGAACTGAGCATTAATGTCATTATTGGTATTAGGATGGAAATGTATTTATAATGGACAGAGAATAATGGAATATTGTTTCTCATTTGTATATTTCCAGTTTCCTCTATCCATCCTCTCCAGGGAGCCAAAATAAGGGCAAGGGAAGAAGGCAGGCACAAATAAAACCAAGAATCATTACAAAAATTGAGTTTCTTTGCCTATGACACCTTCCAGGCATAGAAAAAGATCACTGGGGAATGAACAATTAAAAGAAATATGTGAAAGCATATTCCAATGGACAAGAGGATATGAAGGTAGAAGATCCAGCACATTAGAGGACAGTGAGAGGATATTTGTATGTATGTATGTATGTATGTATGTATGGATGTATGTATGTATGTATGTATGGATGGATGGATGGATGGATGGATGGTTATTTGAGGAAGTGTAAATGAGGAGAAAGAAGCATTGGGTTTTATACCCCTCTTTTCTCACCTTTTAGGGGATTCTCCCCATAAAAGATACCATGAGGTAGATGGGACTATGATTGTACAGAAAGACAGCTGTGACTAGCCCAAGGTCACCCAGCTGGCCTCGTGGAGGAGTGTGGACTTGAACCAGGAGACTATTAGATAAGAGTCCAACACTTCAACCACAACACCAAAATGTCAACAAAATGGGAATGTAAGCAAATGGTTGTAATTACACATAAGAGTGTGGCACATGGGCTGGAGATAGCACAACAGTTCCTTGGATATAGCCAGTAGAAATTCACCAGTTAAGAGACAAGAGGGATTTCCGCACTGCAACATACATACAGCTCCGGGCGCTTTCACCGTTCACACACAGACGCGCCGGAACGCGTTCCGGCGCGTCTGTGTGCGAAAGGTGAAAGCGCCGGGAGCTGTCTTGGCCGGCAAAGGCCGGCCAGGGGCGCGGAGACAGCTGCGGAGGCAGATCGGCAATCAGCTGATTGTCAAACAGCTGATTGCCAAACCTGCGCCGGCGGGGGAGGCGGGCCCGCGGCTGTTCGGGAGCGAGAAGCAAGCGCGAATCCTTCTCCTCCCGAACGCCTGCGGGCAGTTCGTCCGCGCCCGAACGCATGTAGAGCACTTCAAAGTGCTCTACATTTGGAACGCGAGAGAGACAGCTCCGGATACATCGGATTGCAAGCCCCGCGGCGGCAATGCGTATGCCGCGTTCCGGGCTGTCTCCCACGCGTTCCGAACAGCCCCGTGCGAAAACGTCTCAGATTGTCATCCAGCAGAGGAGGTTTTTCTTTATTTACAGATAGAGCTTATAGCATAGCAAATTATAATACATAGAGATGAATATAGAAGCATAGAGCATAAAGGTATAGGCAAAAGCAAGAAGCAAAAAGCAAACGTTATACAAAGCATATATACATTGGTTCAGCTTGTAGGTAACACAGGTGTAGCAGATTACCCCACCTGTTGGCTGTTAGCTAGCTGCCTTGGTGATTTTTGTGTCTGACTTGCATTTTAACTCTTAAATGCCTGTCAACAACCAACTAAAGTTAAAAAAAGGAGAAGGGGAGGGGTTTTGCCTAAGACCCACTTCATAGCCTCTTTTTCAAATGTCACTGGAGCACATGGGATGTGCAAGTAGGATTTCACATTGCTTGCCTTCTCTCTACTTCTGCCAAATTCACTGAGGGCAGGTGCACCAGTGGCTACTAGATGAATGTCTAGGTACCATCTCCAGATGGGAGAAGCTGGTAGGAGGATGCCTCTAAAGGGCACTTAAAAGGAATTGAGGGCAAGTGTAGTTTTTGCCGTTGTCTTCTGCTTGAAATGCCCAGAAACAGCAGTGGGTAGGGCACTGTGTGAGGCAGGATGCTGGAGTAGAAGGGCTGGGGCTGATCCAGCAGGGCTCCTCTTATGCTCTTTGTGTGCTCATAGTGGGATCCATTGTTTCCAGCAGTGATCCTAGTGGGTGGAAATACAAACACTTTTGGCCTGTTCATAAAAATAGTGCCCAGAAACTGTAGCCTCCCCCGAGCATGTGCTCCCGCCTCTTTGGCGCTGTGACTTTTGCTCAGTGGCATACTGCATCTAATACAAGATCTAGATGAACCGGAACATGATCTCTTGTGACTTGTCACTGGAAGAAATGTGTCCACGTTTTTAATCGCATTTCAGTCCAGTAATACTTCTACTGTAATGCAGTAAAGTGGTTTTTACAAAGAAACAAACTGGGACAGAGACAGGTTGTGCCAGGTGTATCTTGGATATCTCAAATGAATGCCTTTAAACTTGGAAATAAAATTGCTGCTGCCATCTGGTGTTTCAAGAGCAAAAAGACTCCTTCAAAGGATCAGTCATGCCCTGAATTGTTGAGCCAAAACAACAAGGGAGAAAAGGAAAGATACATACTGAGATAGCAATAGATTTGACTCCTAAGTAAAATTTTGTTGCTGCACTTTGACTTTAAGGTGCTGCTGTGCTCTGCTTTGAAGAAGACAACCCTCTATTCAGATACAGGCAGGATGACTCTAAAGGCCATTTGCATTTGCAGGGAGTCAAGAGCAGGTGAAGGTTTTGATATGGTATAGAAAAGGTGGATAGAGAAAATTTCTTTTCTCTATCACACAATACTAGAACCACGGGGCACTCTATGAAGCTGATGGGTAGGAGAGTAAGGTCTGACAGGGGGAAGTATTTCTTCACCCAGAGGGCCATCGGCTTATGGAATGTGCTGCCAGAAGAGGTGGTGACAGCTACCAGTCTAGATGGCTTTAAGGTAGGGTTAGACAAATTTATGGACGACAGATGTATCAATGGCTACTAGAACAAATGCTTAGGTGCATCTTTCAGGCTGGGGGGGGGGAGGAACCGGGGCGCTTCTAAAGCCATCTGCTGGGACTCGAGAGCAGGAGAAGGTCTGTCCTTGTCTCTGCTTGAGATGCCCATGAGCATTTGGTGGGCCACTGTGTGCGACAGGATGCTGGACTAGATGGGCTGTGGCCTGATCCAGCAAGGCTTCTCTTATGTTCTTATGTTCTTATATGTCTCCTGCCTGAGATGCCCATAAACAATTGGTGGGCCACTGTGTGAAACAGGATGCTGGACTAGATAGGCTGTAGACCAATCTAGCAGGGCTCCTCTTCTGTTCTTATGATGGCTCTTATAAAACAATTTATATTTTGTAATGGTGTTCAACCCAAATCCCATTTAATCCCATTTTCCTGGTTTGTATTGAATTGGAACTTACACTACAAGGTGGTATGTAGATAATCTCAGTTTTTAAGTAATAAATAGCCATGGGAAAAGATAGTAAGTGGAACAAAAGTTGCAGTCACAGCACAGCGGGTTAGCTTATGCAACTATAAAGCACACTTGTTTTCCTCTTCTCCTTCTTTACCAAGTATCATCTAGCATAATTGATGTGCAATGCTGAAACATATTATTTCAAAGCGGGGCAGTCAGTGGAGACATGCATATTGGCTGTATCTATACAGAACTGCTAATGAAGTTCCTGTGACAGAATCCCATACTTTCGAATGTTAGATTTGTATTTACAGATTTTTATTTACTGATACAAAGGTCAACACCATTCACATCTGTTATGCATATCTGTACACATTCCATAAAATCTGTATGCATCCCATATTATCCCGTATGCATCCCATTTTAATCCTGTATTTTAAGCGCAAGATACGTGTAATTTTTGCACATATTTGTATATGACAGATACGAATCTACACGTTTGAAGTATCCAACAATCCATATCGGATTTTAGAAAATCCGATTCGAGTTCAAATGCCAACATTCAACAGATTCTAATTCAAATTTTCGAATATCCTTGCTCATCCGTATTTATTTATTTATTTATTTATTTATTTATTTATTTATTTATTTATTTATTTATTTATTTATTTATTTATTTATTTATTTATTTATTTATTTATTTATTTATTTATTTATTTCCCACCCCATACCCAAGGGTCTCTGGGCGGCTCACAACATTTAAAACAAACATATCAAAACTGTATAAAATACTAAAACCAGTACAAAGTTTAAAAGTCCAATATAATAATAATAATTAAAAAAAATACAAAAACAGTTTAGGAAACAGTAGAGTCTGCAGTGGGGAAAAGTGGAGGGAGCATTCAACCAAAGGCCTGGGTGAAGAGGTACGTCTTCACCGCCTTCCTGAACATAAACAGAGAAGGGGCCTGACGCACCTCCAGGGGAGACCTTTCCACAGCCTGGGGGCCACTACCGAGAAGGCCCTCTCCTGGGTGCCCACCCGCCTAGCTGCTGATGGCGGTGGGATAACCAGGAGAGCCTCCCCACCAGATCATATGGGAGAGCTCTTTAATGTAGTCTCCCAAGTGTTCCCGCTTGTGGGCTGGTGATGGACAGCTGGACCAGCCTAAGTGTCACACAGAATTTGGTGCCGTTTCATTAGGCTTTGGAAGCAGCTCTGGAAGTGGACTGTTCCTCAGAGCACTGCAAAACACCCCTAGCAGACACTTTCAGCGGGTGGAAATTTTTATTTTCAAACTCTGATGTTAAGCCAGGCAGCCGTCATGCGGAAGGCTGTTGGTGTGGTCCTTGCTGCCTGCTCTGAATCACTTGATTAGGGTCAGTCAGCAAACTCCATGTTCCACTCTAATGTGCAGAATGTGGGAACTGCCAAAATGTCTTCAGTTGACTACATAGAGTGCATTGGAGGAAAGCTCCTTAACATTGCTTTCCCAATGGTTCGGTGTGTTTTGTCCAAGGGCCAAAGTAGCTTCTCTCCATTGTTGCATGCAGCACCATCTGGAGGTCATGGTTCTGTGTAGTTAATTGTTTTCAAATGAGTGCTTTAGGCTGAGGAACACAACAAGGACATGTGCTATTAATCCAAAGATTTCAACTGCACACTGACCTGATTACACGCTTCTTATGCAGCAGCCTTTTGTAATGAACTAGCTTGCAGCAGTTTCTTGGACTGGCTTCAGCATAACCTAAAGCCAGAAATAGTGGGTATTTATTTATTTATTTATTTATTTATTTATTTATTTATTTATTTATTTATTTATTTATTTATTTATTTATTTATTTATTTATTTATTTATTTATTTTACTGCTCTTCCATTACCAAGATGGTGGATAACAAAGCCAGACTTAGAAATCTGTGTTTCTAGCATGCGTATGGGGCCTGAGATTCAGAATTTTGAAGAATCAGCAGGCGAGGCACAGAACACCACACCATCTGCAGTTTTTGATCTTGTACTTACTGAATTTTCACAGTGGTATTTTTTATTTTTTTTCTGGTTGCAACAAATATGTGAAGAATCAGCATTTTCCATGGAAAAAAGGGACAGTATTTTGGCAGAAGCAGAAGCCCATTCTGTGCTTGTTTTAAATCCGGGTTTGAGAAGGCTCTTAATCTGGACCACTGGCTTCCCATCCACAAATTGTGGATCAAGGAGGCCTCATCCCCATTAGTCCTGCTCCATCTGCACAAGATGGGGCTAGAGCTGGATTAAGAGGCCTTTAATCCAGAACTCTTTTGGAATGTTCAGGGGGGTCCAAAAGAGGATCAAGAGCCTTGTTCCAGATCACAGGACAGGTGTGTAGATGACACACCTCTGTGATTCAGAACTATTAGGGGGATGATTTTCAATGATGTGCCATAGTGGGCCACCAAAAAACGCCCCTAGTCATTGGTGAGGAAGGCTGCAAAGCTCACACAAGCTTTGTAGCCATGGGGAATCACGGGTTGTATCGGTACCATAAGTGCTGATCTGGACCATGATTCCACATGATCCGGATTAGTGGGTTTACTTATTCTGGATCCACTGATTCAGACAAAACTGAGGCAAGTAGAGAAAATACCTCTGAAAGACAAAAACACTGAAACAATGATGGGCCATTTCTGCAGTTACTTTAGATCTGGTCTAAGGAGCTATGTGGCCCACAGTCTGGCCCTCCCCATCTGCATGTTAACGTGTCACCTTTTGTCCTACTGGTTCAGGATTAAGACCTCTTAATCTGAATCCCTAGTACCATAGTGAGGTTTGCATTAGATCAGCAACATCAATGCAGACAGCACTAATCTAGTTTATGCCTCCCTGGAGTCCAGATCACTCATCTGAATTTGCACAGGGTAAATGCAGAAAGGACCACTGAAAAAATGGCAAGGGAACCTGTTATTTTGAGTTTCTCTTGTGAATTTCACTTTTCAGTGTCATAGCAAGCTGCAATGCCTATCACAGACCCCCATATACAGAGAAAGCTATAATAATGGTGGCCACACTTCTGGAAATGGGCGCATTCCCTGCACCTTTTGGAGGCAATGCACATTCTAGTAAGGGGTGGGCAAAATCACCTTTGCATACAAATTATGAAGGCTTGAAACTTCACATTGAATCAAATAATCGCCATATTCCAAGACTGACTTTCACATGCAAAATGAAACCCTGAACATCCCTCATTCTTTTGTGTTGCTTAAAGATGCTGAGGAGAGACCGGGCTCTGATAGACCTGGGCCTCTAAAAGCAGCCAATGCTTTGACAAATTATAGTTTGGCACATCTCTATTATGGATGTGCATGAATGTGTTTTTTGACATCTGATTTGTAATGAATCAAATGTTTGAACATTCATATTTCTGTGAATAGACGCTTTTGAATGTGGTGAAATTCTATTTGATATGAATGTATTTATACAAATTCATACAAATATCTGATATGAATGTATACATATCTGATACAAATATGTATCCAATACAAACATGTATCTGGTACATATCCAAGATACATATCCTGTAACAAATCTGCTCTAAAAGCATCAAATCCGACTGAATTTTAATGTGCTCTCAACACATGTTGAATGCACTCTAGATCTGTCACAGATGTCTGGCACAGCCACTTTCCTACATCCCCAGTTTAGTGAATGTCCAAACTATTCATACGAATGTCACTGTATGAATATTGTAATATTTGATTTGTGTACGAATGTCTGAATTCGTCTGAATTTGTACAAATAACAAATGTTATGAATATTTGTGCACATCCCTAACTTCTCTTCTACATTAGGTATTGCATGCAGATATCGTGAGTACTGGTGCAGTACTCAGCATAAACAAGTATCTTTTTTTACCTAGAATTCTGCAACATTGATTCACACAGTGGTAACCGACACAGTGAAACTGGTTTTCCCAAACCACATTTTTGGATCAAAATGGAGGGTAGGATTATCAGATAACAACGAATATAAGAAAGTGCATTTCTTTGAATAATATTCTATGAATATAATACATTAAGTATATTTAATATAGTTTATTAAAAGTTAAAAATGAAATGTCAAAAAAAATACGATTTTTATCAAGATCTGATGCATAAGTTGTATTCCTTCATGGAGGAATCTAGCCCAGCTCCAGATGTTGGCCAAATATTGCACTAATAAGAGATATTCTGGATTTATAAATCTAATCATGCCGAACAGATAGTATGGGACGAGTGATGTAGGGTGCCTCCAGACAGCAAGTTAAAAATGCAGAGGTTACCTTTACTTCACAGAAAAGTTGTTCTGCATGGAAAAGAGATAATACTGTTATTCAAAGTGGGGGAAGAATCTCCCTAGAGTATGAATGCTCCATTTCAGAGCATCTCTGGACTTCCCCTTTTCACAAAGTAACTACTTACTAGAGGTGCTGGCATAAAACAGACACAGGAATAGGTTTAGGATACTTGAAGACCTAAGAATATACTTTAAAATTGCTTTTATACTGTTTTGAGTACTGACTAGGGATGTACATGATATTTTTTTTTTTGCATTCCAATTTGAATCAAATTGAATCTTCAAACATTTGATTTGAATGTTTAGAATCCGAATGCAACAAAATCCAATTTGAATCAAATAACATTCAAAATTATTTGTTCAAATGTTAGATTTGAATCTGAACATATGAATGTCGACAACATTTGTATGTGTTATATGTATCTGTACGCATTTCGTATGCATCCCGTTTTATCCTGTATGCATCCCATTTTCATTCCCTGCAAGACTGCAAGTTAAGTTTAGTATGGTGGTGGCATGCACAGTGTGAATACCAGCCACTGTCCTTAAACTTAACTGCAGTGAGATAGTGTCCCACTACATTTAAGTGTGAAAAGGCTCCAGAGCTTTGGGTTCTCATTACTCTCCAAAGGCCTTGTTGAGCAGATGTGTGTTTTTGCCTAGCCTAAATGAATCAGCCTCCCTCTCATGTGGGAGGTTGTTCCTTAATATCTTCCTTCCATAGAAACTAATGTAAGCAGGTTGCAGGTTTTCTTTGAGATGTTTTGAGGGACGGACTGGGAAGAGGTTGGTTCCTTTTGATGGAAACTTCTCCAGATCTTCTGCTGCTCCACCCCATCAGGCTCCAACATTCCGTAGTCAAGGACAGGTAGACATTCTGCACAGTCACACAGGGACAGAGAATTTGACTCCAGATATTCTTTCAAATATCAGTGTATCTCAGGGAACTCTAGTAGTTCTGGGACGCCCTTCTAGAGACCACAAGATGCTGGAGATATTATGAGTGGACAGCAGCCCACTGAGAAATTCCAAAACATTGCAGTGTCATTTTTAGTAGTTTGCTGTTCCTCTGAAACAATAAATCCCCAAGGATGCTGAAAAACCTTGGAAGACAAACAAGTTTAATATGACAGGTTTTTTTCCCTTTTTGCAATTTTTAAAAAAGCATCTATTATACAAAGCTGTTACCATAGAAACCTAAAAGAACTCAGAAGCCATTTGAGGACACGCTGACTGGCATGTCATAATTATACTTAAGCTGCTGTAGTGTCTCTATATCCTCCATGCATGCTGATCATTCTTCCTGGCATTGTTCAGGGCAACGGCGGCAGAATAATCTCCACACAACTTTTTCCCCTCCCTCCAGTCTGCTTCAACAACTACCTTCCCACACTTTTAATATTTGTTTAAGACTCTGATTTCCATTTGAAACTCCAGCCACTCTCTATGAAATCTGCAAATAGTGAGCAAGATCCAAGTGGAAGTTGGACTGTCTTAAAGGTCTTCTAGATTTCAAGGGTAAATCAGAGAAGTCTGCAAATAGTAAGCAGAATCCAAGTGGAAACTGTGCTTCCAAAATGCATTAAGGCAGCAAAGTTTCTTTCTAGATTAATCCCCCCTCCATTTCTGAATAAGACGGCACACTCTGGCATATGCATCTATTTTTCTCTACCATGAGGATATACGAGGATATAACATGTGAGGTTGCATGTGCATACTAAAGCAACTGTGTACACAGATTTTCTTTTCCTGATGCATGACTCATTCTGCAGGTGCCTAAATAAGCCTAAACTTCACAGGTAGTCAACATTTAGATATAGGCCTCCATATGTGGTCAGGCCACCTTTTGGACCAAGTCCCACAAACTCTAAAAAACATTGCATATGGGGGAAATGTGCTCATGACGAACAACAAAAGCTTTAGAAACCTGAGTTATCTCTTGTTCTGTTACAGTACAATTTTGCAACCTTTGCAGCAGCAACTGGAGGGCCCTAGAGGAAAAGTGAACCTGAACTCTGACCTTTGACCTCTTTCAACCACATTTTGAACTGCCACAGAGCCTTGCCCCTTTTCAGCTGCCAACTCCTTACTGATCATAACTGTTCAGAATTTGGAAAACATTTTTGGATTGCCACTGCCATGATATTTAGTCAAAGCAGGAGGTCTTACTGCAGGATCTGCAAACTGAAGTCCAGAAAAGAGAACAAGACCAAATTATGTGCCTACTTAGAAGACAATTCCGAGCAGGCCTCTGAAAGCTGCAACCTAAGATGCAAATACTGTGAAATGATATTATAGGTTACTCAGGTAAAACACAGAAATGTGGCTTACAACAGTTCCTCTTTCAATTCAAACCAAAACGCACCCCAGGGGTGACCCAAAACACATGTGTGATTGCAACCTTTGTCAGGTTTTTACCACAATTGTTTCTCTCTTAAATCTGGACTGGCATGGATTTGACCTGAAGCAAACCAGAGGTACCACAGCCAGTGCAATGCAGAACAGGGGAAGAATGCGCACAATTTTTTTTTTTGACATTCTATTAAAATCTAATCGAATGCTCAAAAATCCGATTCAATTCAAATCTTTAAAATTCACATTTAACAAGATTCGATTAATTTTTACCAAATTTGAATCTATTTGTTTGAATTTTTGATTTGAATCTGCACATATGAATGCCGACAACATTCGTATGCATCTTCCCCACATTCATACACACCTGTATGCATGCGTACACATCTGTATGCACCCCATAGTTATCTCGTATGCAACCCGTTTTTGTCCTGTACAAATGCGTATGGATGTGGGAGAGATGCGGATCTTCAAGTGCGCATCATGTACAAACCGGTACACATACAAATGTCTGGATAATTCAAATGAATAGATGCGAAATTCAAAATGTATCAAAACATTCAATTCAAATTCAAATGTCTGAATTAGTCCAAATTCATCCAAACTTAAAATGTTATGAATATTTGTGTACATCCCTAGTCAGGGGCACTATAATACAGGTCTCTGCTCTGACCTAACTGCTTTGCTATTAGACCATGTGCAAGGTGGAACGGTACCTCTTGTCTGGATTTAACTGAAACTATGTACTACAAAATTGTATGTAACAAAGGATGACTGTAAATGTATTCAGATTGTGGGCTCCACTCAAGCTTTATTGCGGAATTCGGCAAATATTGAATTTCTTCCACTAAAACAGAATGATCTGAAATATTTCATCGTTGACTGGAGTTTGATGTATGACTCCCGTCTTTAGAAATATGGGCAAGATTTGCCTTTGAAAATAAAAATAAAAATCACGGAAACGTATTCCATTCAGCTTGCCAACAAGAATGCTGTTATCAAGTATTAAAGGCAACAGTACTGTAATTGCTCATGAAAGCCATTTGGGTTTGTACATTTTTTTATTATTATTGGCAGTATTTTCTGCTGGACAGGAGAAGATAGGGAAGTCAGAAATATAGTATAAAACACAACACTGTGACCCAGCAAGTAACATACTTGGTGCCTAGCCAGGAACTTGAATTGTTCCAGTGGTTAACACACAGCACCAAAACAGTTTGCCGGACCACAGAAAATGGCTGTGGATGCATGACCAGAGTAGTAGATACTTATCCCAAGTGGGCACAGCAGCCTATGTATAGTACTGTGTGTTTTACACATGCTATTTATTATACTGATATTAGCAAAAGATGTAAGTCTTCTTTCTTGCCAT
The DNA here is from genome assembly GCA_023333525.1 of Aspidoscelis tigris stejnegeri. Classification (NCBI taxonomy): domain Eukaryota; kingdom Metazoa; phylum Chordata; class Lepidosauria; order Squamata; family Teiidae; genus Aspidoscelis; species Aspidoscelis tigris. The sequence continues at coordinate 99,553,295 of JALMGA010000003.1, read as the reverse complement.
AGTACATTCTGTGAGAATTCATATTTTCTGCTGGTTGGAAATCTTGAAATGCAGTTATACGATGTAGTATTTTTGACAAAGATTTCAACGATTAAAAAACAAGAACAATAACCACATTCAGGAGCCCTAGAGGCTAAGCTAGACTTTTAATTATGAGTATGTCTGGGCGGGGACTTCTGGCATATTCTCAATTAGGATGGCTGTGTCTCTGCAGTGCTAGCCTCAGTGCTGGATCAGATTCCCCTAAAGGTCTCTTCTGGCTTAAGGTAGCCTTGGGAAAGGGTTTGATAGCTCAGACTGCCTTTCCGAAGCCTTTTTGCCTGTGTTCAGAGGGTCTTGATTCTTACACCCCATGTGCAGCCACAGAAGGCCTGCATGGAAGTGTGGCCCATTTCATTGCAGTGAAGGTCCAGCTTGGGACATGGGACTTCAATGCTCCTTCAAGTCAGTTTGAAAGCTGTGTAGAGATGTGGCAAGAGAAAAACCTCTGGATGCCTCATAGGTGTGTCAATCTCAGCATTGGTTCATATGTTCTGGCTTTTATGCCAAACCATGCTTTGATCTGCTGCAAACGAAAACATGGCTTTGTGCACAGGAGAACTGTCAATCCCCCCACCTCTTACCTCTCTCCCTACTGTGTAAGCTGCCCTTGGCCAAATTTCCAAGATCGGTATTAGCTGAAGCAAGCAGAGTGTTAATGACAGAAGCAGAGACTGCTAATTACAAGAAACGGGAGAAAGAGGAGAACTTCACCATCCCTCCAGGGTGGTCTAGTGGTGGCAGCCTAGACCACTCCGCCCTCTGGGTGACTCTCCAGCCTGGATGGGCCCTGATAGTTTGGAGCTGCCTCCTTGCAAGACTGGGTCTCTCTTGTCAGCTGCTCTACCAGAGACCATAAAGGATGTTTATGACATCCATCCTTGGGGTGGTCTAGTGGTGGCCTCTGGATGACTCTCCAGCCATCTGGATGACTCTCTAGCCTGGCTAGGCACTGATATCTTGGAGGAGGTGATTCTTTGTGGGACTGGCACCTTTGGTCAGCCGCTCTGGACTTCACTTGGCCTCAGCTGCCTCAATTTTTTATTTGTGTGTGTGTGTTCTGGCTTATTTTGCAGTATTTTGTATGATGTGGAATTTTTATAATTTTTTTATTATAATACTTTGATGATTATTTTACATTGTATATTTTCTCTTTGTTGTAAATTGCCATGGACAAATTTTCTTTTGGAAAACCGGTATACAAATAAAATGGAAATGAAAAAAAAATGTTTTCCCAGAAATATTCTTGCAAGGAGAAACCTTCTCCTTCCATGCATGCATGTCCTTATTGTATACAAATAAACAATTGGCTGTAAGCTACACTATGGTCAGGTTTTTACCATGACACTCTTTAGGTTTTTTTTTTCATTTACAGTTTTATGTGTGCACTAGGGCATCCCACTTCTGACTCTGTTTTCTCATGATATTGCTAATTTCTCATGCTTGTAATCAATTGACACCCCCTCCTGCTGTCCTGAGAAGGTCAGTTTAGGAGATACGTCTCTGTGCATCTTCACTTAAAGCATGCTGCCAGCAGGCATTACAACATTCAAATTAATCCATGGGTTATTATAAATCCATCTGGTAAGCCCATATTATAAATATATGTGCCGACCATGTGCCTATGAACAGCATTCCTATAGGAATGAGTGAATTTTATGAATTGCAGAGCTATGAACCTTCACATTTGAATAGGATATTGGCTATATTGAAGGGTAGATATTTGCATGCAAAGCAAAAGGCTTTGTGTGCTTACCTGAAGCTTTGCTACATTTGCAAAGGTGAATTTGTAGATTTGGAATGGATTCCGAGCTGATATGGAACAAATTCAGAGGGGCAACTAGTGGTGGTAGGGATTGATGAACATTCAATAAACATTCCAAGCGAATTTGAAGCCTAGCTTATTCAAAGTGGCTTCATTCCACTGAATGGCAAATTTCTGTCCCATGTGCTTCGAAGCAAAGGAAAGGGGAAAAATTGCCACTGAACCATGCACTGAATTATTGCTTTAAATTTCCCTACTTGGTTATGGGATTCATATATTGTAACATAATGCAGTGTAATATATTGCCTTGGCATATTAGATTTAGGTAAAGCATTATCATCTTGTTTTGAAATAGTACTTCATATTGTGGAGAGCTGTTGGCAAAACTGAAGCAAAATTGTTACATTCAGGTGGGAAGGAGAGTGATTGGCCATAGCCTAATGGTGACACCTTGTACATAGCTAAGATATGGTGAGAAACATTCCCATTGGTTTTTCCGCAGTTCAGAAAACTGTATTTCAGTGGAACCGAAAGAAAGTGCTCTGACTGCCTCTGTTGTTCTGAGCAGAATAAAAATACTGTTGCACACTTCATCACATGTAAGCTGGAATCATACCTATCAAATGACAGCTGCCACAGCAGTGCTAAAAATATTTCAGGAAAATATTTGTCTCCTGCATTATGTCTTTTACACAAAATTAATGTTTTTTTTCCATATTCAGTTCTAATAAATAATTCTTAATTTACAAATTACTGCAAAAAGAGTGATACTTAGACAACCCTTCTGTGGCGCTCCCTTCAGCCAAGGTGGATCTCACTCCCCGCTCTGAACTATTTAAGGCTCATAAAATAATTTAACTCCTTTTGCTTAAAAGGACTGTGCTGGCCGCTTCACTCTCCAGCCTCATGCTAAAGAGTACACCACTTTCCCTCTTCTTCCATAAATATTACAAGCAGAGAGCATCTCTAATGGCCACAGGGGCGTCCTGGATTTGTGACTGGATTAATGGTAGGAAGCAGAGAGTAGTAATAAATTGCCAATTCTCAGGGTGAAAAGAGGTAAAAAGTGGGGTCCCTCAAGGCTCAGTGTTGGGACCAATGCTTTTTAATTTATTCATCAATGAACTAGAAGAAGAGTACAAAGTTTGCTGATGATACCCAATTATTTAGGGTACTAAAAACTAAAAGGGATTGCCAAGTGATCCAGAGGGATTACTTAGCATTGGGCGAGTGGGCAACCAAGTGGCGAATGTGCTTTAATCTTAATAAGTGCAAAGTAATGCACATCGGGGCCAAAAATCCAAATTATGCAATAAACTGAAGGGGACTGAGCTGTCTGCAACACACCAGGAAAGGGATCTTGGGGTTTTGGTGGACAGTCCAATGAAGGTGTCAGCCCAGTGTGCATCCATTGCCAAAAAAACTAATTCAGTGCTGGGAATAATTAGGAAGGGAATAGAAAACAAGTCAGCAAGTGTCATTTCGCCTCTTTATAACCCTATGGTGAGGCCACATTTGGCATATTGTGTACTGGAGAAGGTGCAGAAAAGGGCAACCAGAATGATTAAGAGTCTGGAACACCTCTCTTACGAAATCAGACTGCAACGTCTAGGCCTCTTCAGTCTGGAAAGACATCATTTAAGATGCGACTTGATTGAAGTGTATAAAATCATGCATGGTATAGAAAAGGTGGATAGAGAAAATTTATTTTTTCTATCACCCAGCACTAGAACCAGGGGGCCCTCTATAAAGCTGATGGGTAGGAGAGTTGGATTGGACAAGGGGAAGCATTTCTTCACCCAGAGGGTCATCGGGTTATGGAATTTGCTTCCGGAAGAGGTGATAACAGCTACCAGCCTAGATGGCTTCAAGGAAGGGTTAGACAAATTTATGGAGAGCAGATGTATCAATGGGTGTTTTTCCACTGTCACTAGGGGTGTTTTTCCACTGTCACTAAAAGTACCCATTAAGTACCCATTAATGGGTACAAAAATGCCATTATGTACCCATTAATGGGTACTTAATAAGTACTTTTAGTGACAGTGGAAAAACATCCTAGAAGTACCCATTGAGTACCCATTAATGGGTACAAAAATGCTATTTTGTACCCATTACTGGGTACTTAATGGGTACTTTTAATGACAGTGGAAAAACACCCATAGGCTACTAGAATGGATGCCTAGGTACATCTTTCAGGCTGGGGGGACAAGGAGGATGCTTCTAAGGCCATTTGCTGGGATTCGAGAGTAGGAAAAGGTTTGCCCTTGTCTCTGCTTGAGATGCCCATGGGCAATTGGTGGGTCACTGTTTACAACAGGATGCTGGACTAGATGGGCTGTGGCCTGGTCCAGAAGGCCACCTCTTAGGTTCATTTGTCTTGACCTTTAATTTCCTAGTCCTGGCTTGTATTATAATTGGGTTGGTGGGTTGTCCAGGAAGTTGCGGATTAGATACAAGATCTAACTTTAGATGCTGTCACAATGCAGTCTACTCTGACCTAAACTTTTACACCTTCATGGTGTAGTTTCAGGTTCTAATCCATGTCTGAATAATTCTAAATGGCAAGGAATAATAGAAGCCAAGCAGAAGAGCTACATTGGAGAACAATGCAGTGCAGAATTTCATTAAAAAGAAGAAAAAAGAAAGAAAAGAGGGGTTTTTTCCAGCTTGGTTGGACACTTTCCTGAAATGCATGATTGCTCCTATTGAAATGTGTAATGGATTTGGGCTATATAAATCGGTATTAATGGCTGCACTGTCAGGCTGGAAGTATCAGAGGTCTTAATTGTGCTCTCCTAGCCCAGGACACAGACAAAAGCTCTCATTGTGAACCTGCCAATTAAGGATGCAGCCAGTAGAGAAAGGAGATGAGCCTGTAGCTTTCCTTTAGGTCAACTGAGGTCAAATTGTCAGCTAATGCATAGGTTCTTAAATAACCTTGGCTTCTGTCCATGTTAAAATCCTAGCTAGTTCTCAGCTTTTTATTCATGGTGTTGTGATAGGGGAGAACATTAGGAATCTGATTATACTATTGTCTTGCTTTGAACATGAAAGGTGCCCTATGATATTTCCATTACAACTGATGAACAATTGCAGGGGTGAAGTCCAGAAAAAGAAAAAAAATATTTTTTTCCTATGGATTCTAAGAAAAGACTGCTGCAAGACACTTGAAGGTAGAAGTAAAATGTGTGAGATCCCTGGACCTTTCTGCACTGCAGATTCAGTAAATCGGAATTCACTGGATCTACCGATTTGGATCATGGGGTAGTGAGGGCCAGATTCATGCCATCTGCACTGACAGTGCTAATCCAGTTCAAGCCTCCCTGAATCTGAAAAGCTTGCACAAGCTTCACAGACACATAGACGCAGACATGCAGACATCCACACTTTAGGTGAGAAAGTTCCTAGCCTCAGGGCTATTCTTCTCCTCACAACAGAATACCCTGTGAGGTAGGTGGGGCTGTGGGAGCTCAGAAGAGAGCTGTGACTAGCCCAGGGTCATCCAGATGGCTTCATGGAGGAGTGCAGAATCAAACCTGGTATTCCCAGATAAGAGTCTGGCTCCCTAACCACTACACCAAACTGACTCACAGTTTGATGGGTCAAGTTTGATTAAAACGTAGACGTAGGCTGAGTCCTGAGATTCAACAGGCATACTAGCCAGTTTTTGAACACCAAGAAAGAGGAGACACATCTTGTCTCCTTTCTTAGGAATTAAAAAAAGAATTGGACTCTCCTAGTGTGAATAGAACCAGAAGAAGTAGGAGATGCACATTCCTTTTAGACTGGTCACCTCTTCCACTGGAAGAAAAGATCACCCTAGGGGTTCTTGTGTCATTGTAGAACCTCTGGGGTGGTCTTGCAGTTCACAGTTGGATGGTAAGATTTCCCTGGGAAAAAAACTGGCTCTGGCTCTTTCCTCTTTAATTTCTAGTTAGAAATATGGGTCACTCCTTTATGGTTTGTTTCATTTGGAGGTGGTCCACCATGGCAGATGAGATTCGTTCTGCATCTGGCTGGCTGATCCTTCCTGTGCCTTGAACTCTAGATCATTCTAGGAACTGATTTCTGCTATATTTTTAAGAGGTTTTATTTTTAACTTACTCCTTTTGAAAAGGAAAAAAAAAAGTTTCTATCCCACTGCTGTTTCTATCACCAACTTGACTTTTACTTTTGCCTGAGTAAATGCATATGGATGCACTTATAAAAGTTCATTCACAGGCTCAATGTGTGTATTTGCATACACACATGCGTTCACTACATATAATAGGTGAATGTTTGCATAAGAACGTCTAGGAAATGTTTATCCACATTAGTATCCATCCACAAAAAAGCAAAGAAGCAGGATGAGGAGGCACAATGTCCATATACATGGAAATCTGTGCTTGTTCATTCACTGCGTTTTGTATGATGCTCACTTGCTTGCTTGCTTTCGTAACCAGGTAGAGGGACAGACATGTGGGAGAAAGACTTGATAGGAGCCTCAAGCTGACAGGATGAGCTGCTGGCACAAAATACAATGTACATCATTATCATCAGAGGTGCTGCCTTGGAAGAGGACCTAAGTTTTAACTATCACATTTGGGAGTAAGAGTGGGAGTGGAAGGGAAGGAGGGAGAAATCTTATTGTTTGCTTTTGGACAATTCTGCCAGTCACTATCAAATGTCTCTGAGGGCCTGTCCCCAAGCAATAAAAAGTCTGCTAAAAAATCTTCTTTTACCTCTGAGCGCCCCCATGCCAGGGTTTTTAACGAACTTCCAGCACTACAAAAGCAGGAAAACCTGCGACAAAATATGTGCCCTTTAAAGAGGAGTTTCAGCGCTCTTTCTGGAAGTCATGGGTTTTTCTCGCAACATTTACCTTGGGGACGCTCTGTGGCAAAAGGGGCAGGGATTGCTGCCAGCACACACAGCCATAAAGCATTCACACATCTCCCAGAAATGCTGCAGCTTCCCTTCCTTTCCTTTGTAAAGGTCAGAACTTTCAAAGAGCCAGAATTGCTCAGAATTGCAACATTGTTATCAGGTGTGAAGTGGGTGATCTGTGAAAGTGTTAAGAGTAAATGAGCGCACAATCGTGTGGCCGATGGCTGCAGCCAAGCCATTTCGAACAGAGAACAGAGTGAAAGTAAATGCTGAGAGTGAATGAGTGAGTGATCACTCCCTTTGCCAGCACGGGAAGCCATTTCAAACAGAGAACAGAGTGAAAGTAAATGCTGAGAGTGAATGAGCGAGTGATCACTCCCTTTGCTGCCACAGGAAGCCATTTTGGGGGATGGAGATCTGGCTATTTTTCCTTTGAACAGTAGAGGGGGCAGGGAGAAAAAGATGTGGGGAAAGAAAACACACTTCTGTGGGGATGGAAGGTGCATTTTAAATGCGCATTTTACTGAGTCTCATTCGGGAAGTGCAGGGCACTTTTAAAGTCCGCTTAAATACAGTGACAGTAGAGGGAGACTAGAGAGGCAAATAAGTCTTTTGGGGACTCAGCCTGAATGTTAAATTGCAAACATTCAGCAGTGCATATGAGGAATTTTAAAAATACCAATTGCCATTTGTCGAAGGCTGAATCTTATGTGTGGCAACAATCATTTAGCTACTAGTTAGTGCTGAAGCAGCTTTCTTGCCCTGCATCATGACAAAAGTCATCAGCACTTTTATGGTTATCCCAGCTGCACACCGAATACTGGCAAGTATCATCAGTCACACACTCCCTTATTATCTGTGTTGTCACTTCTGTCAGAGACTGTCAAACGTTGCACTGCTGCAGTTCTTCAATGCAGTGTTTCAGATATTGTCAATATTGACTGCAGCTGCATCTCAGCTGTCAAATATTGTGACCTTGGTCACATGAGATTTTGGGAACTGGCAGATTTTAGCTGCTGCCACTGCTGTGGCTGAAGAATCTTCAGGCCTCCATATTACAAAACCTGAATCTGCATGCACATTTATGGTGCATTGAAGAAATACTGAGGGGTGCCATGTTTTCTTGACATTTGGGCTCCGTTGTGCTCTCAGACCAGAGGAAAAACATGTCATCTACTTGGATACTGTGTTATGCCAGTACAAGCATCTTTAAGGCACTGTGGCAGCAGAGGAGACCAAAGGTCTTGGAGATCCCTTCAACTTAGCATCCTATCTCTGCTGTGCTGCTGCCTGTCTTCAAAATCCCCTCCACCTTCCTCCCCAGAGTACGGACTCCTGCTTCAAAATGGATAGCTGTGGAAACTCTTCTCCGCGTGTGCCAAATGGAATCAAGGGCTTTCTCCTCATCCATTTCATGGATGAAGGAAGCTTGCTCCCCCATTGGCTGGATTGAATGTCATTCTGCAGCTGATCCAGGGAGGGTAAGATTGGGAAGCCCTCCTTCCTCCACAGTCCACTGTAGAATGACATCCAATCCAGCGGAGGGTGGAATAGAGACAAAGAAAGCCCTCACCTACATTTGATGGAGCATATTGACAATCTGATTTAAGGGGAACAAAGTGACAGAGGTGGGCACTTACCTTAAAGCACCTCCACCTTCCTGTCCAGTGTGTCAGTGACTATTAGAATGAATGCCTGGGGGTGCAGTTACACCATAGTATTTTAATCCATATCAGGAAAGCAGCTGAATCCAAGCCATTTTTGATCTGGAATGGCTTGGTTACACCTTCCTGCTGCTGTCAAAGGGAGGGGTGGGGTGTGAGAAGGCAGATCCGACAATAAGCGAGGGTGGGGGAGGAGGCAGATCTGACATCAGGGCAAAAGAATCACAGTGCGGGGGGAGGAGACAAATTAGAGGACATGGCAAAAGGAATCACAGCAAGGTGGGGAGGAGGCAGATCTGATGATAGAGCAAAGGGATTCACAGCAAGGTGGGAGGAGGCAAAACATAGCAAAGGGAATCACAGCAAGGGGGAGTGAGGAGGAAGAGGAACGGCTGTCAGGGCGAGGGGGAGGGGAGGGGGAAGGGACAAGACTCAAGCAGAGGCTTGCCAAGGTGTCATTTTCTGGGCAGCTGGGGAGACAAAATGGTGGCCTCCTGGAAGGGGATTAGATCGTTAATGCTGTGTTGGCCCGAATGAAGGCAAACCTGAATAGAGGACATAGCAAAGGGACATAGAGGGAGAAAAATCCACCAAAAAACCCATGGTTTAACATTTAAAGATGTAACCAAATGGGCTGGAATTTGGGCTGAAGAAGAGTTAAAAGTAAAGGTGTAACCATGGACTAGGTCCTGCCTCCAGGTTGGAGATGCAGAAGTGTCTCTAAAGGCCATTTGTAGGCACTCAAGAGCAGGTGAAGGTTTTGCCTTTGTCTTCTGCTTGAGAATGCCCAGAAGAAATTCATGGATCACTGTTTCAGACTGGCTGGGCAGTGGCCTGATCCAGCAAGACTCCTTTTACATTCTGACATCCTTTATGTCTGGATTCAGCCTAAACTTGGAGCTGAAACATCAGTAATATCTGTAAAGTTGCTGAGAAGGAGCACCTTTCTGTGTGTAGGTGGAAAGACAGAGCAAATCTATTTCAGGTCTCCTGTGAAACATATTTTGCAAGTTATTCTGATTGCCTTTCCTTAAAGGGTTGTAATTTGCCACAAGAGCCAGTATCCTCCTTAGCTTGGCACCCCCCATCTGCTATTTCAAAACAGAGGAGGTGAAATGTCTTTGGCTGGACTCAGTGTCATTGTTGCTAAGCTTCAGAGGCCAGAATGTGGCCACTGAGAAGGGTGTGTTAATCCTCTGGACTCAGTTATACCCACACTCTGAGATTAGTGACTTTTACATCAGTTCTTAATTGATCGGGATAAATGAGTGGAGAAAGACAGTGCAGTGGAAAAACACTTGGCACTTTGCAGTGTTGTAAAGTGACGTTGGTGACTGAAAATCAATCAAGGCCTAGACACACAGCATGTCTCTTCTTAGTGCACTGCCTTTGAAGCACAGAGTATTCAAACTGAAATAGCAACGGAATGTTCTTGGATAAAAGTTTGGTTCCTTACTGTTGCTTTTGTGCCATGGTGATGTGATTCCTGGCTGGTAAAGGAGGTGTCTGTTGGGCTTGGTTTGCCCACTCTTCTTGGAACAAAGCCAGACTGGTGCCAAGTCATTAAATAATTTGTGCCTAGAAGATGCAAATGTCCGGTTTAGGTGTTTTGAAGCACGCATCTCAGAGCATCTTAGGACACATTTGGTTCACCTTGACTGCCAAACCTCAAAGGCTATTAGAGAATAAGTGGGCCTCTATACCAACAAAACATATGTCAGACTAACCAGGCCTGCTTGTTTCACAAACTTCTGATCACTTCTTTGCTCAGACTCATCAAGCTAAAGAATGTTTCATAAGTGTCTGCCTAATGATGATTTTTTTGGTTTTTTTAAAATATTTATTTTTCCCAATATACATCTAAAACAGATACATACCCACTTAGATACAATACTTGAACTGCTATGAAAACAAGAAAAAGTTGATTTGACCTCATAATTTACACACACTGACATCACTTCTATTCTATTACTCTATCCTTTTCCATCCTGTTCTTTCACAAGGAGATTAAGAATTTCTTGTCTTGATAAGTTTTTTAAAAGCAATGGAATTCAGTCCAAAATATTAGTGGAATCAGGGCAAGGAGCTCTTTCAGGCAAGGTGCAACATCTAAGATGGCATTTTCAAATAAGGAGTAAATTTAATACATTCTGTAGGATTCAGTAATGTTGCTGTACAGCTCTAGGAGTTGCACTGTTCATCATGTGAGATGAACATTCTTAACAAATCATGTAGTTCTCTGGAGTAATGTAGAATAATGTGCTCTGTTCATGTGGCATGCTTTTTTAATTTTAATTTTTTAAAATTACATAATACACTTAATGACAATATTACAAATATTTAGAAACTTCATACTTATTAAACAATTCCTTATACAAATTAAAACCATACATTTTACTATGCCTAATGGTGAATTATGCTGCCTGTGTAATGCAGAAGGGGCAGTCTATGGCCAGTCTAAGGGCATTCCTGCATTTACTGGGCTTGGATAGTTCCAATGGGAGTCATCCAGCAGTTCCAGAACAAGGTCAAATTTGGATGGCTAGTTCTGGAAATCTACCTCCACATAGTGAGCCTCAAAGCCTGCCACAAGGGCTCTGATGGCCACGAATGAACGTTTATGGGCTTGGAGCCCCAGAGGGAATGATTTTATTGGTGCAATTTGGTGTGCTACTGAAATGGGTTCCGCTGCTGAACCGGAACAAGGTGGAATGTGCCCTCTGTTCCATTCTGTCGGACCCTGGAGTAGACCTTTTAAAAAAGGTTTACTAGTATCTTGGCCTAGGCAGCCATTTTTGCTACCTAGCATGGGGTATACTCTGTCCAATGTGGATGAGCCACAGGGGCAGGGCATCACTGATCTACACCAGAGGGGAATTAGACCTCATAATGGACCAGTTTACCAGTAAGTGCAGAAAGACCTTAATTCTCAACCATTTTAGGCATCATGGCTCATGCTCTGGGATGAAGGGAGATATAGTCCAACAGCTGGTAGGTCAATTGGTACACTGATCTGATTTCTCCCAAGCTGGGTTCTGTTTTGCAAAGAATCAGAATTTCAGAGCAAAGTTGTTGCTCTTTTACGGGCTATCAAGTCACTATTTCAGTTGGACTCAAAAGGAAAAAAAATGCACATTCTACATTACACTTTAGAGACAAAAGACAACAGCAAATAGGGGTGTGCACGAATATAATTTAAATTGAATATCTGAAGATTTGAATAGATTTGAATGCTTCAGATCCAATACATTTGTATCTATTCGTATGGATACTCAATTCTTATTTGAAGATAACAATGTCAACAGCATTTGTATGTATCCGTATCCGTAATCATCTGTACACACGTGTATGCATCCCGTTTTTATCCCATTTTTGTCCTGTACATATCCATACAAATGCATATGGATACGAATAAAATGCGTATGGGATACGTATGTAATGCATACGCATCAGTACACATACAAATGTCTGAATAATTCAGATGAATGCTTCTAAAGATTCAAAAATTCATTTGAATGTTAAATTAGCATGTATAGACATTCGATTCAAATTTGAATGTCTGAATTCGGTCAAATTCGATTGAATTTTGAATGTTTTGAATATTCGCGCACATTCCTAGCAGCAAGTTGTGACACTTGAAACAAAACTGATTCCTTTGTGTCTTCACAATTTGCTTAGCAATAGACTGGTTATTCCTTTCAAAAGGACATCAGTGATTATCATAGATTTGCATGAGCATTTTTGTTGCTGAAACCCCAAGACAGGCAAATGGCTGCAAACTAAGTGGAAAGATTAGCCTTGGTTACTATGTTTCTATTTAGAAATATATCTGACACAGTCAGCATTGAGGCTGAGGCTGGGACCTAGGGACCTGTTTGCGCTTACCTCACTGGATTGGTATTAATATACCATTGCAGTGAGGCTATGATGAAATGCTGAGGGAGACATCCTCTGTGACTTCAGAGTTGCAAGTTGGGGACATGTCACCAGGCTGGGAAACATGGTGTGTGGTGTTTTTGCCATCACCGGCCCCATCCAGACATATTCTGTACCATGGAGGGAATGCAAAGTGCCAATCATCTGGTCAGACAGGATGATTGACCTTCCATCGTCCCCACCACCGTATACAACTGTTACTGCACACTTACTTTAGTGTGGAAAAAAGAACTCTCGCAGCACAGTATCTACTTAGATTGCAGTATCATCCAATTCAAGCAGCAGGATGAGAAGCACAATGGCTCCAAAGTTTGCACTAGGGAGTTCCTGGCCTTTGGAGTTCTGGTGGTAGTGGTAATGGGACATTTTGGCAGTGCACCATAAGAACACAAGAGGACCTTTGCTGGATCAAGCCAGAGCTCCAGTCCAGTATCCTGTCTCACACAATGGCTCACCAATTACTTCTGGGCATTCTCAAGAAGAAGACAAAGGCGAAACCTTCACCATGTTATGCCACCAAAATTGGTCCTCCATGGTGTGCTTAACTACAGAGGTATGTTGTTTGTATGCTTCTGATCCAGTATACTATCTCCTAATATGTCAGTAGACCAGACCTGAGTGTCATTTGGGATTCCCTAGCCCGGTCTATGCACTGACCTGTGAGAATAGAGCATACTAGGAGAGAGCTGATCCTCTCTTAAACTGCACCAACTTGTGGGAAGAAGATCTGTAGACTCCTTCTTAGTTCCCTAGTTCAAAGAGCAAGAGATATTTTTTGTGACTGAGCCAGTATTTTTCCTTCTTACACTTTTGCATTCCAATGAGAATGATCTTCATGCAGGAGGCATGTTGCACAAGGACCTTATACTTACAGTAAATATGGATTGAGTAACACTATGCCGTATTTTACCCAACACTAGCTTCATGCAATGTGTTGCCGCTAACAATTTGTTTGTGGTTTTCATTTTAGGCCACGTGTATCTTGGAGAAATATAATTACAAAAAGATGGCCCTCTGCTGATTCAAGTATTTGGTTGTGTTGCCTTTTTGGAGCGCCTTGAAAATTAGAGTGGAGACTTTGTCTTTTATTCCCCTTACTGTTATTTTCAAAGCAGAAACAGAGATTCAATTTCCTTTATTTTATGGCAGCCCATAACTCTTGTCAACTGAGCACCTGGGAAACTCACACTACAGCTGAAACAATTCAGATGCATTGCAATGTTCTCTAGGAGTTAAAATGTTTTTTTGTTTAAAACACAGAATCCTTGATGCTTCCTGAGCCTTGTGGTGGAATCTATCTAGTTTTTTAAATGTGCTGTCATATGCCTCTGAACTAGGGGTGTGTACAAATACTCAAGGACATTCAAAATTTGATCAAATTTGCCCAGATTTCAACATTTGAACTCAAATTAAATGTCCATAAATTCAATTTAAAAATTTGAACGAATTTTGAATTTTTGAATCTATTTGTTTGAAGTATTTAAAGATTTGAATCAAAACAAATTTTTGTAGGTACAATTTGAATCAAATCGGATCCCGAAAATTGCATTCGTGCCCATCCCTACTTTGATCCTAACATTGACTGTATTATTACTAGGAATGTGCACATTTTCTTTTTTTTTTAATTCAATTCATATCAAATCAAATGCAAGAAAATTAGTATTCGTTCAAAAAGATCCCCTTCGAATGTGGTAGGATTTGTATTCAATACAAATGTTCAATCCTATGTGAATCCCATACAAATGTATATGAGTAGCATACGGATCCCAAACAGATACCATACTAATCCTTGAATCCCATGTGAAGCTTCATACGAATGTATCAAAATGATTTAAATTTGAATCTCAATCTTTGAATGTGCCAACATTCGATTAAATTGTCCAAATTCAGCCGAATTTGTATGAATTTTGAATGTAATGAATATTTGTGCACATTCCTACTTATTACCTTTCATTTTCTTCAGTGTCACCATGTAAAAGGATATGGAAATGTTGCTTGGACTGAGATTGTGAAGTCAAAGTGGAAACCACTGTAAATAAATTATAATTTTAGCATTACTCTGTTTCACAACTTTAATTTTTTTATTTCCCAACGGAGAATATTTTCCTAAATAAACAGCTAAACCAATGTGTACAGGACTGCAGACATCAGGACATATCTGTTTTGCCTAGCTGCTGAACTTGGCTGACAAAGCTAGTGAAGACCTTGATTTTGCCTCCATTGGGATAGGTGGGAAGGTGGCATTTAGACACTGGGCCAGGTATTTTGTACATGCTCACAAGCACACATCCACAGGGCATCTTTTCATGTTGACCTCTGAAAGTCTTGACCCAGTAATTGCAAGCACACAACACAATTGGGATACAGATAGGGGCATGATATTATCTAACAAGCATACAACAGAAATATACACAAAAAGATATTTCAAAAGAAACCATCACCCTTTCTGCACTGGACCTTATTCCAGATGATATCCCAGTAATGTGCTCTACATGGGGCTGGCCTGGAAAACAATTAAGAAGCTGCAGCTGGTGCAGAATGCAGCTGCAAGATTGCTCACTGGGACAGCTGGCCAGACACCAATCATGCCAATCTTAAAAGACTTACACTGGCTTCCAGTTTGCTACCAAGTCTAATTCAAGGTGTTAACTCTGACTTATAAGGCCCTAAATGACTTGGGCCCCAAGTATCTGAAGGAACATCTATTCCCATATCAACCTGCCCGTGGCTTAAGATCTGGAGGGGAGGTCCTCCTGGTTGTCCCACCACCCTCAACAGCAAGAGGGGTGGGCACCTGGGAGAGGGCCTTCTCATTGATGGCCTCTAGGCTATGAAAAAGCATCCCCTTTGAGGTGCATCTGTTACCTTCACTATATACGTCTAGGAAGGCAACGAAGACCACCTCTTTGCCCTGGCCATTGGTTAAATAATGTTTTGATAATGTTTGACTTTAAATGTTCTTACCCGCCCAGAGACCCCTGGGTATAAGGCGGGATAAGTAAGTAAGTAAGTAAGCAAGCAAGTTAAGTAAGTAAGTAAGTAAAAGTGTGCATATTTAATATTTAGGTGAAAGCTTGCATAACCACACAACAATACTAAGACTGTCCTAAGAAAACCCCACTAAAATAATCCCAGTATAAATAATAAAAAAGAAGGGGATGGAATTAGTAATACATTTTCTCAGGATCTCTCTTTATCCTTAGCTGGTGAAAACGGCTCCTTTTCTTGTGTCCTCCCCTCAGAATAACCTAGGAGAGCCAAACAATTCTCATGGTCACCAAGGCAACCCAAAGCTAGGGTGCTGACAGACCATTTATAAATGCTGCCATAGCAGCAACAGGAGAGTAACAGAGTCAAAAGTGTTTGTTGCAGTGATGCAGAGTTCCTGGGAGGGAGAATTGCAGAATAAGCAGCACTCCGATCATTCTGTGAGTGCATTAGCAGTCGGAGCAGGACAGGTGTTTGGTATGATAAACCGGAAGCAGGCAGCTACCCAGCTCTTAATCCCTGCTTCCTTTGACTGACCAGTTGCGGCAGAGTTCATGCAGGCAGTTGATCGGTCAAGCAGCCCATAATGGCAGTGGCGGGTGGGATTGGAATACTGGCAGGAGCAGCAGAATGTGAAGCTTAACTTTACTATGAAGTAAAGAAGCTCTGCAGGGAGAACAGATTGTCCCTATGTTCTCCTGATCCTCTGAAGCAGCAGGGAGAGTCCTTCTGACCATGTGATCCGCCCCTCCCTCTCTGAGAGGCCTGCTGCTTCCCAGGTGAGAGCAAACTCTTATGAGATCCCAGGAGATCTCACCCAAACACCCAGGAAAATGTGGAGGGAGGGGAAACTCTGCAGCCAATTCTGATGTACATAGAGGGTTTTTTTTTTACTGCGCAGCATCAGAGCTTTGCTTTGCAGGGACTATGGGGCATTGTAAAACCTGTCTGGCAGGTTGACAGCCACTCCAAAGTCCCTGCAAAGTATACCAGGTTTGATTCCGCACTCCTCCATGAAGCCAAATGGGTGACCTTGGGCTAGTCATGACTCTCTTCTGACCTCTCACAGCCCCATCTACCTCACAAGGGGTCTGTTGCAGAAAGCTTTGTCAGTTGCGTTGAGTCCCCTTAGATGGGTGAGAAAAATGGGGTAGAAAAGCCAATGCTCCTCCTCCTCCTCCTTCTGTCTGTATGCAGCTGGAGATGAGGCTGAGGCTAAAAACACAGCAGAAAATGTGTCTGATGGTGAAAACAGCAATTGCTCTTATATGTTTGGCATAGCATTTTAAACATCTGCTGTGGAAGCAGACCACATCCACTATAGGAGCAATCTTTATACCCTATGTTTTGATGCACCCTTAGCTAAAACTAAGGCTTTGTTAACACAGTTCTTTAGGCCATCACTGGAGTGACCAGGAGACAAGAGGGGCAGGCAACACTTCCGTCTCCAAGACATGCAGCTTCCAAATGAAGCACTCTTACATTAGTCCCGTTGGAACTGTTTTCTCGAAGACATTCATCTCCCTTCAGCCATGTGGATGCCTGGAGGGGGGAGGAGGTGACTCAACAGAGAACCGCAAATGATGAAGATGGATATTGTAGATGGATATTGTAGCTATATCCAAAAACTTAGGTTCACAGAAGAAGAAACCTGGAACACAGCATAGTAGCCCAAAAACTGCTAAAAATGAGGTCTGGCTGTGAAAGCCTACATACTACCATAGTCTGATTCATTTATGTTCAGATGCTGTACATGGCCCTTTCTTCACTTGGCCTTATTCTGGAATATATCTCAGGATAGGGATCTGTTGTCCGCATGCTAATGTGGGCTATGGTAGGCCTCACTTGGTGCCTGCCATAGCCTGCATGATCATGGGGATAGCAGGCCCCTATTCTGGGATATAATCCAGAATAAGGGTAAGTGTAGAAAGGCCCTGTGTCCTGTACTTTCATGCATGTCTACTAGGAGTGGTAGGGCCTGAAATGGGAGCAGTTATGGGGCTAATAGGTTTGGCTCCACATGGCTTGGGAAAATCATATGGAACATTCTATTTTTCAGGGGGAAGAACTTTGTACTTCAGTCACTTATGAACCCATTGGTGTGGGGTCTTTTGTGTGTATTGCCAATATGAAGTGGAGTTTGTAAAATACTGGATTCTGTCTGGATTTCCAAAAGTTCATGTTTGTTCCACTTTCCCCCCACCTTTGGTGACTCAAGAGACAGCAATTTATGCTGAATTCATACTACATGCAACCTGGTGAGTAATGGGTTGCTACTTGCAACAGAGGCACAGCTGTGAAGCTGGTGGAATGATTTCAATAAACCATCAGCATCTCAAAGAAAATTGGCTGCAGGAAGATAACAGATGGGAGGATAGAGGAGGAGGAGGATGAAGAGGAAGAAGAAGAACAGTGGATTCTTGTTAGAAAAATCTCAAAGTCTTCTTTCTTACATGCATACCCCCCCAAAAAAAATTAGGAAAGAGTCCTAAAACATCTCACTGTGAAAAGGGAATAATTGTTACTACCATATCCTGGTCTTAATAATAATTTGATTTTTATATAATACATTTTTGAGGCTTCTGTTACAAACTATGCTCTGGCAGTGTTGCACAAGGGATCTTTTCATTTTGATCTTGGCACATTCTGACCCAGGAACTCTGGGACCAAATATATTCCAGGGGTGGGTTTTAATTAGCTCACGAGTATATTAATTCAAATTAACATATAAAAATATGAAAAGTATGAAAGCATTCTTATTTTCAAGTTGGTATTGCTTAATTTTTAGGGCCATCATAATTAATCAAAGTGCTGGGGAAAGACTCACACAAGTTTTTTGTTTTTTTCCTTCCTGCAGGTTGCCAAACCATGCAGTACAATCAAAACGGTTATATTTGTTTAAGGGGTGGTTAGGAGAAAATTTTTGCAGGCTATTATGACATTTAGGATTTCATAACAAAGCTAATATGTATTTTGTCTTTGTCTCCTCATAGAGAAATTACACTAAAACTAGCATCTTCGGTATATAAACCAACTATGGTCCGGCACTGAGTTACAGACTTCTCTGGGTTTTTTTAGCTACTCATATACTTAATATTTTTTACCTCTTTATTTTTGTTTTTATACAGCTTCTTTTTTTTGTTTTTATTGTTATTCAACAGCAACAAAAAGAAAATGACATCAAGGCTGTGGTCACACTGAAGGTTTAATCCAGCTTCAGTCCACTTTCAGAGTGAGGGAACACATCAGCAAAGTGTCAAGCTGTTTTCTCTTTCAGGGTTAAATAACTCAGAAAATTCACCTGTGGGATTGGTGAGGTGGAAAGGAAATTACTGGTCACTTTGCTGATGTGTCCTCTTGCTCTGAAGGTGGACTGAAGCTGAATTAAACCTGCTAGTTCATATACATAATACATATATGTGCAAATTTTTTTAAAAAAATCATTATTCATCAAAACAATAAAGTGACATTTCACTGTCTTGTTTAACCTAATGAACTGATTGTGTGCATATTAAACAGGGGTACACAGCCACCTCCAGATGGCAGCCAGATATATTGCTATCAAGCAAAAAACGCAGAATACTGTTCCTCTGCCATTATCTCTTGCTAGATAGACAGCATCAGCCACAACGCTGTCTTTGTGCATTTTAGTCATGGGCACATCCAGGCATTTCGCCAGCACCAAATACCTGGGCGCCTCTGTGTCCACCATTTCACATTGTTGCTAGCAGTGTCAGGCTCCACGCATGAGCAAGGGAAGGCTCCATTCATAAGGGAAGCGAACATGCTGTTGCTGGAAAAACTGTCATCAGTGCTGAGTTTTCCAGAAATAAGTTTTAACCTATTTTAGGAGGAATACAGCAGACCTTGTAACCCCACCATACTGGCACATTAATGATGATTTATTCCCTCCCATCAGGATAGGGTCATAATCTACTCTATATCATTTGTTCACAAACATGCTATTCCTAATTGTACAGTATGCAGGTCTGTGGATTCTTTCTGCTTGTATCCATAGCACTGAACAGTATTAGAGGGCCTGTAGGATTCAATGGGGTTTTCCCCACTTACCTCCCTTAGAAGATCTGGATCTTTGAAATGGGGTCCTCAATGAATCTGGTCCTTGAAGATCCATATCTTTGCAAGGACCCAATGCTTCTCCACTAGCACCTGATGGCAGTCTAGCGGTGCAGCATGATTAGTCACCACAGATGTCAATCATGGCCCGCCCTGGACACCCATTACCCCGATCTTGGTGCGCATGTGTGCCTTCTGATCCAGTCTTAAAGGCTGAAGACCAGATTGAGGACCCCTTTAAAAGGGTCCATGGGAAATCCAGGTTTAAGGGCCTGAGGACCCCATTCAATCTAGACTTCCCTTATACTGGTGTGAACAGATGGCGTCTTGATGGGGTCTTGTGTGGGAGCAGGGTCTTATTGAGTGATACCACTGGGCCACTTTCAACATTGGGTCACCAGTCCAGGAATGTTCCTCTGCCATGTCTTGGACACTGATGCAACCAGGCAGAGGACAGAGGCAGCATGGTGAGATAGGAACAATCTTAGCAGTGGACCTACAGCTTCTCCCATCGGGACCCCAGTGAGACACCTTTTTGTTTTGATTCATTGGCAAGATGCAGATATGGCCTGGAAGGTGGTGGAGACTGTAACAGGACACAAGTGGTGGAGATTGTAACAGGACCTGCTAGGACACAGAGGGCCAGGACTGCCTTCTTGTATAACAACATCTCCAGTGCTTGTTCTCATGAACATGAGGCCTCTATGGCAACCTCCTGAGGTGATGTGCTTCCAGCGCAGCCACAACTATCACCCCCCCTGAAGGTTAGTCCTGGAAGAAAGGTGGACCTAGCTACAATTAAAATTCTAACTTAGTCAGGAACTAAAGAGTCACAATGAGTCAACAACTCATGACTTAAGAGTCTTACGTTTCAGTCTCGCGCTGTTGCTGTAATTAGACAGCATCATTCTAAAACCTCATGATGACTTGCAGACTGTGGGGTATTTAAGTATCTCTGCTATGTAAAACTGTTACTGGCTTCTTTTTTAAGAGAGAGGGCTCTCTCTCAGAAAAGGACTCTGAAATAAAGCTGCTGAACCTTCCACTGAGGAAAGAAAAATCCTCTGTCTCTAGAATTATTTGACTGAATGCCTGTCCAGCTATTCCCTGAGATTGACAAGTGATCAGACTCCTGTCCAAATCCACTAGACAACCTGACAATTAGTGCTGATGGGAATCACTGTGAAGAAGAAGAGTTGGCTTTTCTACCCCAGTTTTCTTGCCCATTTAAGGGGTACCCTCTCTTTAAATGAACAATGTTTAGGATTTGGTTATGGTGCCAAGTTCTGTCACGTGACACTCTATCTGCATGTTAACACTGAACATCCCTCCAAAGGCAATAAACCCTCTCCGAGTCAAATATTCAGTATAAAAAGTAGCAAAAATCATTAATATTTTGTTTTTTGGACAGTGTCTTCTTAGAGGTAGACAGTGCCTTTTCAGACATGGCCCCAGATTCTGGAACAGTCTCCCTCTGAAGGCTTGCCAAGAACCTACTATTATGTGTTTTTTGGCGGTTGATTAAAGCATACTGCTTTATCCAGGCCTTTGATGTTTAGCTATCCAGCTGGGGAAAGTGGAAGGGATAAAGGGTTATATTTTAAATATATTTCTAAAACGCTTTATATATTTTATCTTTTTATTATTGTGTCCCTTCCTGGGACCTTTTGATGAAGGGCAGGAAATAAACTCATAAGCTCATAAACTCATAAAACAAATAAATATTAAGACTAATTTACTTTTAAGTGTTCAGATTCATTGTCATGTATTGGCTAGCACAGTGGGAGGAAGATAAAGCTGGAGAAACAACCTTAATAAAACAAAGCACCAAGATGTTTGACCTCCTTTCAGAGAAAAATTGAAGACTCCTAAGACTCACGTTGACTTCTGCATTTGTTGACATCTCTATAAGAATATTATCTTATAGTAAAGAAGAAAAAATATATATTGGTATTGGTCATCTTCTGGTTGGGGGGGGGGGCATAAAGTGCACAGCAATTCAACTTGTCAGTGAAGTATTTTTCTCTCTTCCTTTGCAAGGCAAGGAATGACCAACCAAACAGATCCCAGAAACAGCTGCTTGGGATTTGGACAGAACTGTGACAAATGGGAAACAGAAGCAGGCAGGGACTGACCAAAGTGCTTTTGGCAGTGCAAGGGCTGGACGAGGGCTTGATTTTCTGGCTTAGAATGATGATTGCAAAAAAGGCCTGCTCCGTGGGAAGGATTGCATAAAAAGAGCTACGTGTGATAGGTACCTACATCCTCAAGCAGTTCTATATCCCCAAGCAGTGGTCAGGACACCTTATGCGTTGGAGCAAGTGCTGTGGTCCTGGTAGCCGGAAGTGTCTTTGCCCATAATCCCACCTGTGCTAACATCAAAGTTGGGGGATGCTGGTAAAGGAGGCAGTCCTGGGAATTTTAGGACATCATAAGACCAGCACAGTTATCTCCATTCTGCAGGTAAGATCCCTCTGTTGGGGCAAAAGTATGCAATGGGTAAAAGTAGCTATTTAGTCTGGTTCCAACACACCTTGCCTTTCAATGGGAGATTTAAAAGTGCAGCAGGGTGGGAAATAACTTGGAATGGTTCCAGAAGCCAGGCTTTATTTCACCTGTTGTTTGGAATCATCTGAAACTGGAGGGTTGCCAGTCACCAAGAGGGCTTTCTCTGTGGTGGCCCACAATATGTGAAATGCCCTCCTGTCCAAAGTTTCCCACGTGCCCACCGTGTTATAATGTTTTGGCACCTTGTGAAGCCATTTTGCTTCATCAGAGTTTCAGTTAGGCTTTTTAATTTGTTTTATACTTTTACCTGCTGTTAGCCATCTTGGGATTCTCTTAGAGACAAGGCAAGACACAAATTGGAATCAATAAATAGATAAATGAAATTGTTGATCTGCTGGGGTACCTGACCCTGTCTCCCTCCACACAGCTCCGGTGGCGGCCATGGGTTTTGATGTCATTGTTTCTCTCATTATGTCTGAACAGTGGAGATATTCACCCTGGAACAGAGGCTCAGCAAACAGAGGGGCTGTCCATGGACCAATGAACATAGCTCTGCTGTGTCTATTCAAAGCAAAATTTATAGAGTAATTGTGTATAGCCACTCTGGCTCCTCTCTAGCTTTGTTTTCAAAACAAGCAGGGATGAGCAAAAGCTGTGACTTGAGTCCACTTAAAAAATGGCCAAGGGAGAACATTTAATATTTATTTTCGGGGTCATAAATGGACCACAGAGAATATACGAAGGTACTTGTGGCATTTGCCAAAAGAAAGACTCAAGTCCCATAAATAACATTAAAAGCACTTTCAAAGTTTATATATCTAATGACAAGAGATTCAACAAGGAAAAAAAGAACATTAAAAAAACTTTACTAAGAAAAGCATTAATTTGTTTGCAATTGCTGCTTTTGTCCTCAGTATAAATAATGAAGGGTAGCCAAGTGTCCAATACCTCTTTTGCACCATCTTCCAGACAAGTCAGTTTTTCCATAGTGAAATCTTTCCAAATTTTGGTAAGACATCTGCCTAATGTAACTATCATCCCTAGTTGCTATTGAGCTATTATTTGTCTTAACACTTTCATGTAATAGAAGCAAGAGGCATCTCACTTGATAGTGAGATAGTGCTTTCCTATTTTCCAAAAAGAGATTAATTTCAAGTAACAACAAAGTAAAAAAGAATTAGCTGAAGATTTACAGCGCAAGTTTTACTTAGTGCCTTTCCGCACTTCGGTCTGTAAGGAATTCCAGAGGCCAATTCACACTTGGCCACCACTGATCTGAATTACTGTGCCCTTTAAGGTAAGTGTTTTTAATGTGTTTTAAGGGGGGAGTAAACTAGTTTCCACAGCTAGTGCGTAAACATCCTTGTACATTAGGTAAATGAGGTGGGTGGGTAGATTGTGGGCATCACCTGTTTCCTTTGTGCAGGTGAGGTTTCCTTCATTTAAAGTTATTCACCTGCACAGTATTTTCATCCACCTGTTTTTCCTGAAGCCTGCCTCATCCCAGGTATGATGATACTGGACGAATATTCTCCCCCCCCTCCCATTTGATGCTTTCCACAGCAAGTTTGATTTAATAAATACTTTTATATTTTCTCAGTTCCTGGTTATTCTGCACCATTCTAGCAGGCTTGCTCCTCAACACAAACACACCCACACAACCTAGGAATTAAGTGCTGCACAAGCCCTCTAATGAGCATTTATGGCAGCGTAGCAGGAGAACAAGTTGGGGGCCCTCACAACACATTTAAGGAACCATGAAGAAGGAAGAGGAGGAGTTGGCTTCTATATCCAATGGGAGGGGGGAAGTGGGACGCTTCTAAGGCCATTTGCTGGGATTCGAGAGCAGACAAAGGTTTGTCCTTGTCTCTGCTTGAGATGCCCATGAGCATCTCACCTAGATGGGCTGTGGCCTGATCCAGCAGGGCTTCTCTTATGTTCTCTTATATCCCACTTTTCTCACCCATTTAAGGGAATTCAAAGAAGCTGAGAAAGCTTTCTATTCTTCTCCCCCAAACAGACACCCTGTGAGGAAGGTGGAGCTGTGAGAGCTCAAAGAGACCTCTGACTAGCCCAAGGTCACCCAGCTGGCTTCATGGAGGAGTACAGTATCAAACCCCATGACTGCGAGATATGAGTCCAGCACTCTAACTGGCTCACATTGTCTCTATTAAATTGGGTTGGTAAATCTTGTGGTCTGCTTTATGGGCGCCAGTGATATTATTATAGCAAATTCCCGCCCATGACAGTGCATGATTTGCCAAGCTCCATTAAATTCAGTCACATTGAAGGCCAGTAAGAGGACAAAGAAGGGCAATTCGGCAAAAAAAAAAAAAAGGATGAAAAACCAGTAACTTATTTACAATGAGAAAGCAGTTTGACACATGTAGATGAGGGAATAAAAATCAAGCAACTAATTTAGAACCATTGCACTGGGAAGAGACAACAGAGGCACAATCAAAAGTTTCATTTTCATCATCTGAATCAAAACATGCACTGTTTTGCACTGATTCCCAGTTTTGGCAGGTAAAGTGACAGGCTTTAGTTATGTAATTGTCCTGTTTTCCTTGCTACAGGATCCATGGGCCACTATTTGCTTGCAATCAGCCCTGCTTAGAAATAAATTATGTTGGGGTCCTCATCAACTTGATTAAGGCGGTTATATGTTGGAATCACTATAAATTCTCTTAATACGTAAGCTGTTGAAATACTGATTTTTTAAAAAAATACATTTCAGTGTGATGCTTCTTGACAGCGCTTGACTCAAGATAGCTACACTGAAGCCAATAAGCAGTATTTCTGCAACTGAATAACACAGACTGTCTTCTAAAACGCCTTCTGGTAAACTGATTTTGAATTAGAAGGCAGTGAATCATTATCTCATCTTGTGATCTCAGCAGACCGTAAGATAGGTTATGAAAGGTACCATATCACAAAAAAGTGAACAACTTCTGACTTTGCAGTAAGTACCTTCTTGTGTGTGCGTGTTTGTGTAAAGAAATACCTATGGGTGGTGGTGGAATCAAATAGGTTGGATAAGTCCAACATTATTTCCCAACCAACATTTCTAGGTCTAGTTATAAAACAGAGTTGCGATCACAAGTTTTGTTGAAGACGTTTGCTAAAAAATACAATTAGTTTTGGAACCATACTTTTGTCAAGGGAGAAAAAGCAATTGTAGTCTGAGATAGTTGCCAAGAAAGTGGTGGAAAGGGGGAGCAAAGAAAGATGGGCCTCAAGATGGGACTTCTTGGGTTGTCTTTCTGGCTTTTCCTTTGACTTGACTCCTCCAATTTTTTTAACCAGAGCATCCGCCTAGGCGGCGGCTCTGAAAGGCTGATGACAAGGCTGGCAGCTTCCATACTTTCCTCTAGCAGAGTGCCAGGCAGGCTAATGTAAATGTTTCTGGCGCTGGGTCTCTGCACAACAAGTCCATTATGTGATTAACACTGCGATGCTACAGAGCTTTCCTAAAAAGTTCAGTAAAGCTTACTCCCAGGGAAACATCCCTGTGATTGCAGTCTATAATGGTAATCACAGGCCCTTTCTGCACCTACCTGTAGTAAATTTGAACTGGTGGGTCTAGATTAGCCCAGCCCACTGATGTGGACCATTGGACGGCATGATCCAGAGGCATTTCCGCACTGAATCGCGTTCGAAACCGAACGCGTTCAGGCGGAAAGCTTAAGCCAGCTTCGGGCGCTTTCCCCGTTCACACACAGACGCTCCGGAACGCGTGTAAACGCGTTCCGGAGCGTCTGGGTGCGAATGGTCAAAGCGCCCGAAGCTGGCTTAGCCGGCAAACGCCGGCCAGGGGCGCGCCGGCGGCCGCGGAGGCAGATCGACAATCAGCTGTTTGAAAAACAGCTGATTGTCAAAGCCGCGCGGCGTCGGAGGCGAGCCGGCAGGCGATCGGGAGACAGAAGCGGCGCGAACGCTTCTTCTCCCGAACGCCTGCGGACGGCTCGTCCGCGTTGGAACGCGTGTAGAGCACTTCGAAGTGCTCTACATTTCGAACGCGGAAAAGCCAGCTGCGGACACGTCGGAACGCAAGGCGCGCGCGGCCAATGCGGATGACGTGTCCACAGCTGGCTTTTTCGCGTTCCATTTTCCCCCGTGCGAAAACGTCTCAGATCAGTGCCACCTGCACTCATGGAACTGATTCAGATCTCCAAGACCTCAGGCCCCTGAGAGCTAGGAACGAAAGTTCCTTGCCTCAGGGCATCTCAGAAGTGTT
The DNA here is from genome assembly GCA_023333525.1 of Aspidoscelis tigris stejnegeri. NCBI lineage: Eukaryota > Metazoa > Chordata > Lepidosauria > Squamata > Teiidae > Aspidoscelis > Aspidoscelis tigris. Next base: position 99,527,215 of record JALMGA010000003.1, on the reverse strand, counting down.
TTCCAACAGTGCGCTACTGTGAACTGCTGAAAGGTTCCCCCCTGTAGTTCTGGAAAATGGGAAACTTGCCTTCTGAATTGCCTCATGTTCTGGACCAAGGCCACTAGTTCACTGATAGACCTGATTAATCAGGTCTACCAGTGATCCAGATAAAGGCCTCCCTTAAGATAGAGCAGACCATCAGGGGGAACTCCTTGGTCTATTATTATTATTATTATTATTATTATTAGTGTAAATTTTATATTCCCCACCCCAGAGGTAAAGTTCACTGCTTCTCTTTAAAGCTAATAAGAACAATGATTGATTTAAATGGCTGATTTTAGAAAATAAAATAAAATCTGAAAATAAATCTTCATGAAACAAAGGAAGAAAACATAAGGAGGAGGTACATTTAGTAAAATTATATGTATACAGCAGCAGCAGTCAGGCTTGTAGGAGAGGTGCCTACCAATAGCTTTTCATATACCTCCCAACATGATCTCCCCAAACACCATTTTGGGTGCCTCCAGACATAGTCTAAATCCCATGATTCTCCAGGTATCATGTTGGGATTGCCAGATGTAACTGGACTTAGATGGGCTGTGGCCTGATCCAGCAGGGCGCCTTATATGTTCTCATGTTCTCAGGAATGCAGCCAAAGATGGGATTCCACCTGTAGCCTCTTCTTTAATCTTTGCAAATCACATTGGAGAGCTATTTCTACTGTATGGGTGACTCTGCACAGTCTGATATACAGGATCAGCAAGTGTAGTAGAAGCCTCCCTTCTGCTTGCTGGTGCAGTCTAAGGGAGGTCCTGCCTGGGGCTTATCTAAACCATCCTAGCATGCAGAAGGGAAGCTCCTAGTATACCTGCTGCTTCAGTATACCAGACAGTGCAGAATCACTCCATGAGTCACCACAGATCCTCTCCTCCCCAGATAAGGCTTGGTGAAATCTTCGGAAGCTCTTAATCACCAATCAGTGGAAATCAAGGTGAAGCCTGTGCAAGACAAAGCATTGGACTTTTATTATTTTTAAAAATCAGAATTGGTTCATGTGGACATTTTTTAAAACAAAACTAAAACAATTAAAAACTGCTCTGGTAAAGGTCTCCTTCGGTCATAAGAACATAAGAGAAGCCCTGCTGGATCAGGCCACAGCCCATCTAGTCCAGCGTCCCGTTGCACACAGTGGCCCGCCAAATGCTCATGGGCATCTCAAGCAGAGGCAAGGACAAACCTTTTCCTGCTCTTGAATCCCAGCAAATGGCCTTAGAAGCGTCCTGCTTTCCCGCCCAGCCTGAAAGATGTACCTAGGTATTCATTCTAGTAGCCATTGATACATCTGTCATCCATAAATTTGTCTAACCCTACCTTAAAGCCATCTAGGCTGATAGCTGTCACCACTTCTTCTGGCAGAACATTCCATAAACCGATGACCCACTGGGTGAAGAATACTTCCCCTTGTTGGATCCGACTCTCCTACCCATCAGCTTCATAGAGTGCCCCCTGGTTCTAGTACTGTGTGATAGAGAAAAGAAATTTTCTCTGTCCACCTTTTCTATACCATGCACAATTTTATATACTTCAATCAGGTCCCCTCTTAAAGCCATCGCTCCAGACTAAACCACTTTTGACACATCTGAAACTGGCAAAGTTGTGCAGTTTGTGAAAAGTAATACTTGCAAAGCAATGCTGGTCTGAGAGGACAATTCAGAAAACATCTCAGTGGGTGCAACAGGTATTCAGTTAGTTCCCATTAAGGAGATTATGAGGGGAGTAACAAGTAAGTATTTCCTATTCTAAAATTTCCTTCAAAAAAATGACACTGATATATCTGTTAAATGGATCAGGAAAAAGTAAAAACTCCTAGAACCTCTCCAATAGTTGAAACAAAACCCCCTAAACAGTTGTATTACTATTATTATTTTTAACCAAATTTTATTGAGTTTAATAAGTGCAATACAATCCAACAGTAAAACATGGGTTGATAACTATAAAATAAAAACAATAAACTGTAGTTTCTGAGATTTGAGAACATAACCTTCTCAGGTATGTATGACAGCAATTGTTTTGCAGGTGAGTAAGGTCATTAAGTACAGTAATATAAATGAATGATTGAGTCCTCTTAAATGGGTGAGAAAAATGGCGTAGAAAGCCAACTCTTCTTCTAATGTGGTACTGGTGGAAGAAATGGCAAGCAATAACTTTGCAATCACAGGAGTAAGCAAAAAGTTAAACAGATTGTCAAGAGATAAGGCCATTCTAGGTGCCAAAAGACATTATGTGGGGAACTGATTATGTGTTAACAACTGATTTGGAGTCCTGAGCAAGACTTACACAATGGGATACTGGAAGCCTGACCAGCAGACAAAGTAAAGATCTGTTGTGGTTTTGTACAAAGAATTTAATGCAATACTTTCTCTTACTCTTTTTTTTTCTAGCCGTACTTTTCTGTCCATGCCTGCCCATATTCTATGGTGCTCAGATTCTGACCTTGGTTGTGCTTTATGAGGACAGAACAGGATTCTCACAATAATGGTGATTTTCATTGTAATAAATAAATTAAACAAATGTATCTTAAAATGGGTTTTATGTGATATTTTTCTTGATCCATTGCTGCATCCCCAAGCCACTTATTTGCCTCTCTAGTTTCCCTCTAGCGTCCCTCAGTTCCAGCGGACTTTAAAGGTGCTGTTCAATTCCGGAATAAGTGTCCGCATGAGGCTAGGCAAAATGCGCATTTAAAATGCACCTACCGTCCCCAAGGAAGCGTGTTTTGTTTGCCCACATTTTTTCTCCCTGCCCCCTCTCTTGTTGATAGGGTGCCAGCGGGAACAGGGAGGGACTGTGCTCTGTGTCGCCACAACCAGGAAGAAACCCCCAACAAGTCCAAAGGAAAAATAGCCATCGGTTCTCTGTTTGTCTCCCAGATCGGCCACACGATCATTCGCTCATTCACTCTCAACACTTTCCCTCTGATCACTGTCAAAATCCACCCCCGTACAGCAGCCATTACACTGTAGCAATCCATCCACTTCATACCTGATAACAATGTTGCAATTTTCCGCAATTCTGGCTCTTTGAAATTTCTGACCTTTAGAAAGGGAAAGGAAGGGAAGCTGCTACAGTTCTGGGAGATGTCTGAATGTTTTATGTCTGTGTGTGCAGGCGGCAATCCCCGCCCCTTTTGCCATGGAGGGTCCCCATGGTAAATGCTGCCAGGAAAACCCATGGCTTCCAAAAAGTGCACTTTAACACTTTTCTTTCCACAGGTTTTCCTCCTTTTGTGGTCCTAGAAGCTCGGAGAAAAGCCGGGCATGGGGGCGCTCAGAGGCAAAAGAAGCTTTTTAGCAGGCTTTTTATTGCTTGGGGCCGCAGCTCTAGAACAGTATCCTGAGCTTCTCAGTAGATCCAAGGAATCATTACCTTCTGATCTATGCATGGATTTTCAGGGAAGTAGGAATTAAGACAGTATATGAAATGAAGTCTGAACCAAATTCTGCTCCATCCCTCATCCTAGGCAAATAAGAAAGACTCTATGTCCTTTTCATGCAGTGATTACCACCAGAATGTCAGAATATACCAGCAGTCACCACTTCACAGCTCTGGAAAAACCACAGTTATTTCCTGTTTGAGATTTAGTGAAATACCTAACTTCTGTTTTGTATATCTGTGCCAAAGGAGATTTTTCACCATGTCAAGTCCTTCAGGGAACACCACCCATCATTTGTGTTTTGCTTGTTCTTTGCAATGGTGCCAAATTTCCCAACATCAAAATCCTGTAACCGTAGTTTGGCGCCTTCAATCAAACCTGTGAAGGAGCACCAAAACCCTTCAGAGTTTGCTGTCTGAGTGGATAGCAAAAGGATATTTGAAGAAGCGAGTTCTTTTGCATGGAGCTTGAATCTTCAATGAAAACAGTTGCACTCTTTTACAGTTATATAACTTTCACCCCGTTCCTTCAGCTTTTATTTTTTCTAACTGACAAGAACACGACCACCTGAGTAAATAGAAAAATGGTGGAGCTTGTGGATATTACTCACTGAAGTTCCAGCTATTTTGATACATGTGCTCACATAGCAATACGTTTGGAAAGAAAGGGTGATATTGAGACGCATGGAAAGAGCCGGTAAAGGCTGGAGCATTGCTGGGAATGCATTTCTGGTAAACACTATGTTGGAACTGAATGTGTAGAGAGAGGAGCTGTAAGGTAAAATCAGGACAACAGCGTCTGTATAATAAAGCTGGCAAGGTTAGCATAAATTGGTGCATAAAAGCAAAAGCAAAAACAAACCGAGGAAGGAAAAGAGGACAGAGCTCGTAAAATGTACCCGTGCCACTTGTTTAGGGGAAAGAAGAATTAGAAAGAATGGATATATATGTACACAGACACACACAGACACACACACACACACACACACACATACAGCTGTTCCAGACACGTTCCCCTGCCAAGCAGAACTACTTCAGCGTGTGGCCGATTTTTTACACTGACACTAAAAACATCTGTGAGGTACAGGGTTTGGAATGCCTGCCAAATAAGTATTTTTTTTTCAATCTTCAAGCATATGCTGGAAATGAGGAAATTTGGACAGAAACAAAATGGAGAAAAAGAGGGGGTGGGTGGCCAATAAACAAGGCTCACGGAGGTGTGGAGGCCTTATAGAAGGGAATGTTTTTCACATAATTCTTCATATCTAGGTCATTCCAGGGTTGCAGCTGACTGAAGGTAAATGCCTTTTAGCATCCAAGAAGCCTGGAGAAATAAAGAAATATCATTTACTCTGGGCATAGCCAATATGATTAAGGTTTGACTCCCCGTTTCTTTTCTTTTCCTGGTTTAATTTCCATGGCTTCCCAGATCCCAAGATATGGGATCCCAGATCCCAAGAGAATTAATCAGGCTCAGCCTTCTTCGCAGAAATGTATTCATCAGGTTGTCCTTGGATGGGGAAAGGGGAGAGCCAGTTGGGAATAACAACACTTAGGGGGAACCCGTACTTACTTTGGGAGTGAAGTGGTGGTCAGCTCCGAGATGTGCCATATGCATGTTGTGGAGCAGTTTCTGCTCCAGAAATGGCTCTGCATGTCCCAGAGCATCCTGGAGCTGACCACTTGTGGTGCAAGCATGAATTGCAAGGAAAACATGCTCCACCTTGCACTAGTGCAGGGCTACTTAAGCCCTGGTATGCTCCTTCTGCATCTCTTCCAGGTGGAAGAAGTGCTGGGGTAGCACATAATGTGCTGGGCACCCATGTGCATGTGGACTGACATGTCACATGGATGCTGTGCACCCACATGCTGTGATGTGGTGCATCACGCAGTTGCTCTGGTGATGGCGCCGTGGATGTGCGCTGGTGAAGGCACCAGGATTCGGACACGGCTGCCATCCAGGAAAGGAGCATAATCAAGGTTAATCAGCACTTGCACTTGTGTGTACTACACTTGTGATTTAACTACAGCCCACCCCATGCGTGACCGAACACTCACCTGTGTTTGATTGCACCACTGCTCCTCTTCTGGGACCCACCATTTTGTTTGTGGAACCCTGAGCAATGGCACATGCATCAGCACTGCCGCTATGATGACACTGATGCTCTGCGCATGTGTAATCATGTCAGTGGTCGTCCAAGTACCAGCACACTTGCACAGCACTTCAGACAACCCCAGAGCACCAGAAAAGGTGTGAACTCTCACCGCTGGATGCTCCAGGTAAAGTTTTGGGTAAGGTTAGTAAAGGTGTGGAGTAACCACATTGAGTGGGTATCAGAACAGCAAATATATGTTAAAGAGTCTTAGCATAGATGTAGACCACATTTATCTGGTCTATCACTAAATCTGGATTAGTGAGCCTTTAGCACAGTTCTGATCTGGATCTACTCTACTCCATGCAGATGATGCGTTCTTAATAGCTCCTTGATCCAGATTAATAAGTGCAGAAAGGGCTTCAGACTCTGCAATGGTGATCTATTCCAGACATTTGAAGTCTCCATGCTACTAGAACAGAACAGGGATGTTCCAGCATGCAAAATGCAAATGGACCCAACTTTCAGTCTGAACCATCCGACCTGGAATTGTATTCACATACAACTTCCTGGAGGTAAGTGCAAACCTGAGGCTTTTTCGCACTGCAACGTGTTCCATTTGGAACGCGTGCAGGCGGGAAGCTTAAGACAGTTCCGGGCGCTTTCACCATTCACACACAGGCGCGCCGGAACTGCTTGTCCAATAGGGGGGCTAGGTGGGCTGTGTCCTGCGCGCTCCCAGCATGCCCCCCTCGGTCGGACGGCGGACGGCCACAAGGTAAGTCCTCCGTCGCACGCGCGTCCTCCCAGGGCCCTGGGGGAGGGGGGGAATCATCTTCGCGGTGTGGGTGCCTCGATGTAGGCACCCACACAGCGAAGATGGGCCCGATCTGGCGCGGACGGTGGTTGGGGGTGGCAGATTCGGGGGGTGGGGGGACCCTTGGGGGGCCGGAGCGATGCGTTCCGGCCGCCCAAGGGGTTCCTCAGCCCCAGCCAGCCCGGGATCGGCCCCCTGCCACCCCAGAAAGGGGCGACAGGACGCCGATGCTGGTGGCTCCCCGGCTTCGGCAGCCCCATAGGGGCTGCCGGACCCAGGAATGAGCCACGTCCCAGCGGCCGTCAGAGATGACAGATGGGACCCACCGAATCGGGGTTCCCCTGTCCCATCTGTCAGGGTCACTGACCCTGGCAGATGGGACAGGGGAACCCCAATTCGGTGGGTCCCGTCTACCGGCTTCACCGCACCGGCGCGATCGCCGGCCCGGCAAGTCAGGCCCTAGGGGCGTGCCGACGGCTGTCAGGGAGAGAAGCGTGCGCGAACGCTTCTCTCCCGGAATGCGCCGGGGCGGCTCGTCCGCGTCGGAAAGGATGCAGAGCACTTTAAAGTGCTCTGCATCTGGAACGCGTGGAAGACAGCTCCGGACGCGAGGCGGCGCAAGCCCTGCTGGGGCAATGCGAATGCCTCGTCCGGAGCTGTCTTCCACGCGTTCAGAAAAGGCCTGTGCGAAAAGGCCTCTGGTCTGTGATCTTACTAATGATGGATCAAAGTGCTGGAGATCTGTCCACACTAGGGATCTGCACGGATATTTGAAAATTCAAAAGCTGATTCGAATCCGTCAAATGTCAACATTCGAATTCAAATTGGATTTTCAAAACTCCGAATTTACACATTTGGACAAATTCGAATAATTTGAATGAGTAGATTTGTATATCATATACAAATATGCACAAATTATACATATTTGCACATATAATGCAGGATGTAAACGGGATGCATATGGGATAAATAGATATTTGCACGAATTCGTATATTGGATATGATTCTTATCGACATTCATAGATCCAGATACGAATCAGATTTTTGAAATTCAAATCGAACTGAATTTTTGAATATTCGATTTGACTTGAATTCGAATGCAAAAAAAGCATTCATGCACATTCCTAGTCCCCAGACTGCCCAGGAGTGGTATGTAACTTAATACCACCTAGCTACAAACAGTCTTCACAGACTATCTGAAAGAAAATGTGGCCCTTGTTAGAAGAAGAGCTGGCTTTTAGACCCCGCTTTTATCATCCTTGAGGGGATTCAAAGTGGCTGACAAACCTTCTGTTCTTCTCCCCACAACAGGGTAGATGGGGCTAGAGATATACACAAATGTTTTTTTTTGACATTCTATTAAAATCAAATCCAAATACCCCAAAATCCAATTCAATTCAAATATTTTAAATTCAAATTTAGCAAGGTTCGATTCGTATTTACCAAATTTGAATCTATTTGTTTGAATTTATTTGAATCTGCGCATACAAATGTTGAGAACATTTGTATGTTCATGTACACATCTTCCCCACATCTATACATATCCGCACACATCCATACACGTCCGTATGTCATCCTGTAGTTATCCTGTATGCAACCTGTTTTCATCCCAACGGATCCATACAAATGCGTACATATGTGGGAAAGATGCTGATCTTCAAGTATGCATTGTGTACAAACCTGTACACATATGAATGTCTGGATAATTTGAACGAATAGATCCAAAATTTGAAATTCAATTTGAATGTTTACATTAGAATTTTGGGACATTCGAGTTCAAATGTCAAAATTTGGCACTTTTGATCAGATTTTGAATGCCTATGAATATTCATGCACATCCCTAGATGGGGCTGTGAGAGCTCAGAAAGAGAGCTGTGACTAGCCCAAGGTCACCCAGGTGGTTTAGTGCAGGAGTTTGGAATCGAAACAGGAGACTACCACGTAAGAGTCCAGTAACCACAAGACTAAACTGGCTCACATGTTCCATGATTTAAAACTTCATTTGGTTCCAGATGTTTGTTCCAGCAACCTCCCAGCTGTTCCACTGAGGTACCCTGCCTGCAGCCTGACTTTTCAGCTCCAACATGAAGGAATTCTGTTCTTGCTCTCCTGCCTGGTATTCTGCCAAGTTTTACTAGTTTCTCTCCTCACCTCCTCTTTGGGCCCCAACCTGGAACAGTATACCTATAAATCTGAGCCAATTAATTGGAACAACCAAAAATTGCTGGGACGTACAATTTATAAATCCTTAGTTAAGAACACCAGTGTGGTCCAGTGGTTAGTGTGGGTGGATATTTGTCATGGGCAATTTAATGTTGAGCTTTACCCCTTAGAAAAAGCTTATGGTTTTTGCAAAATGTTTATAGTTTTCCATTTTCCAAGAAGCTTTTTGTTAATATAAATGGTCAATTCATCTAGAAAATGAATATAAGAAGTAGGGAAAAGGTATTTTGTAACTGGATAGAAGGTGCCATGCCTACAAAATATTTCCCCTAGCTTCTAATCCACTTAATTTTGACCTTGTGAAATACGACTGACCACAGAAATGTAAAAATATATGCAGCAAAGCCTGTGGTAAATCTGTTAGATGAGTTACCTGAAATTATTGGTGTTTGCCTCTCCCATAGTCGATAATATTGTAATTAGAAGTCGTGTGAACCTATTTATGTTTATTTAGAGGTAAACTTTAGTAAGTTCAGTGGGACTTACTGTTGCATTCAGCCATTGCCAACCCCCAACCTCCCCCCCCCCGACAATGTTTTGGACTCCAGCACCCAAAATATCTGAGTTGTGCCAGCATGCCAGTGGGTTTTCAGTTTCTGCTGGGCTTTTATCTCCTTGTACATAAGCACCATTCAGTGGCTACAAATTCTGCTGAAGTAGAGAAAGCAGGGAGGAGAAGTGTTTATCTGCACTGATTTTCCAAAACTCCAAAATATGGGAAGAGCCCCATGCCTTTTCCCTGGTGTTCCTGGCTGCAGGCAACGGCCTTGCACACTCTGGCCACAGTTACACCTTTATTTTACTTCTTCTTCAGCCTGAACTCCAGCCCACATGGTTACATCTTTGAATGCTAGATCTTTTTTCCTTGGATTTCCTCCCTCCATTTGTTTTTTCTTTCATTTGAGCCAACACAGCATTAATGTTTTAATCCCCTTCCAAGAGGCCACTGTTCCAGCTCCCCTTCTCCCCAGAAAATGATACCTATACAAGCTTCTGCTCTGATTCTTGCCCCTCCCTCCTTCCCCTTGCAGTGGCAGTCCTTCCTCTGCCACCTTGCTCACCCTTACTGTGATTCCCTTTGCTCTGTCCTTGGATCTGCCTCCTTGCCTCCCCTTGCTTTGATTCCTTTGCTCTATCATCGTATCTGCCTCCTTTCCTCCCCTTGCTGTGATTCTCTTTGACAGCAGCAGGAAGGTCTGACCAAGGACCAAGGTCGGCTGCCTTCCTAAAATGGATTAAAATGTTAAGGTGTAACCACAGCCTCTGAAAAACATACAAAGGTCCACAGAAAGAAATTGAACCAGCACCCTTGACCACTCGTGTGTTTATCTCCCAATACAATATTTATAATACTTAGAATCATAGAATCATACAGTTGAGGCCTCTAGAGTCATCAAGTTCAACTCCCTGCTCAATGCAGGATTACCTAAACCATTCCAGATAGATGTAGGTCCAACTACCTGCTCAATGCAATGTGAGAGCCCTTCAGATACTTAAAGACTGTGATCACGTCTCTCTCACTCTTCCCTTCTGTAAGCTAAACATTCCTAAATCCTTCAACCTTTCCTGAAGATGGGGACATTTACCCTTCTCTAATCTTCTGAAACTTTCCCTGTTCTCCAGGAATTTTCAACGATCACAGAGAGCGGTTCAGCAGGCTATATTTGAACCAGGCTATACTTTAGTCACATTCCCAACAACATCTTAGTCCTTTTCAGGCCCTGGAAAGATGCCTGAGAGCATAACAAGTTTTGAGGGTGTGGAAAGGTGCTGACTTCCATGCCCCCATACTGTACATTCAACCACCAAATTGTGTTTGTAAGTGCTATAATAACCAATAAGCTAAAAATGTTGAAAATATAATGAACATTTTAATCTTTTTTTAAAAGTCTAAAATTCAAGGTAGAAACTCAGGATGCTTATCTAGGGTGTTTTTCCACTAGCACTAAGTGCCCATTAAAGGACCCATTAAGGACCCATTAAGCTCAGAGCAGGATGATCTCATTTCCACTACAGACCCCATTAGAGCCACATTTGTTTCCACCACAGCTAGGGAAACCCAGGTCATATGGGTCCTTCAGGACCTATAATCCAGATTTTCTGTAGACCCCATTAAAGGGATCTACAATGGGGTTTTCAGCCATCAAATCTGGATTATAGGGAGCCTGTTTCCACTACAATTGGGCAATAGGATCAAGAGGAGGCTCAGGGATGGGGGGGGGGATGCCCCAAATTCAAAACTTCAAAGTCCCTCTGAAGTTGCCTTCAGAGATTAGCACAGGCTTCGAAGAGAACCTCCAGAGGATCTTTGAAGTTAGCAGCAGATCACTCCAGAGATTCTACGGAGCCACTCTGGAGGATCTTCAAAGATTCTCTGGAGCATCTATGGAGATTGCACCCACTGTCCCCCAAAACACCTGTGATGACAGGTGGACCCCTCATGGGTAGATCCAGATTTGCACATGGGTGCTCTGGCATTTACACAGCAGGCAGGCCAGCACCCATTGCTCTTGGGTGCTACTAGACCACCCATGGAAACACACTGGGTACTTCCCTTAATCTGGATCTACTAGATCTGGATCTACTAGATCTGGATTAAGGGAAGTACCCATTCCTTAGATCTGGATCTTCTTAGATCCAGATTAAAGGAGCTCAGTGGAAAAACACCCCTACATCCAAGTATACAGTCAGTTTAAAATTAAGTCTGAACAGACCTTGAAAATAAAACAAAATCACCAGAAATTAAAATTCCTTGCAGAATATATGTTCATCTCAGTACCCTGTCTCCAATCCAGTTATAAACGTTTAGTTAAAAAATAAAATGTACATACAAACATTTTGTGGAACAACCTTCTAAACTTGTTTCTTTGTAATAGCCTAAAGTAGGCAATAGCACCAGTATTTATTATTTAATAATAATGAATATCTTGAGTTATTCATATGAATAATTCAGACATTCATATCTGTATGGAGACATATACATCCCATACATACCTGTAATCCATATGGATACATATGGGATGCCTATGGGATGTATTTGGATGTGTAAGAGATGTGTACCATTGGATATGTATCAAATATTCAAATGAATACATGCAAATATATTCATATCAGATCAAATGTCCGGACATTCATTTTTCCTTATTTGGACAAATTTGGATTTTTGAATATTCATTATGAATTGAATGTTGAAAATCGCATTCTTGCACAGCCCTACAGTGAATTGATTCCTGCAGTAACTTGAGAAAGTGCTTTCCTTATTGGTATGACCCTTTCAACTTACCTAAATCTTTTGGATTTACATTATTTACCCCATATAGGCAATATATTAAAATGACTGATGCCTGTTTATCTCATATTTATTGCCCATGTTTCACCAGATAGTTCCTGGGTGGGTAACAAGACAGTAGTTACCCGTATATTCTGGCATATAAGACTACTGGGCATATAAGATGACCCCAACTTTTCCAGTTAAAATATAGAGTTTGGGATATATTCACTGTATAAAAGACAACACCCAGCGTATAAGACGACCCCCAACTTTTGAGAAGATTTTCCTGGGTTAAAAAGTAGTCTTAAACACCAGAATATACTGTAACTTAAAATAGCAAGACAGAAGGAAACAATTTAAATACTGCTGTTTTACTGCTTCTCAGTCATCCTGGGATTTTAAGATGCAATCCTTGAACTTTTAAAATACAAGAAATAAATGCAATGTTTTGTCATAGATCCATATGCAATCTTCCAGCCTCTTCTCTTTAGCTGTCTTCCTAACACGACAAAATAAAGGCAACACTATTTACCTCAGGACTGACTCGATTTCAACAGAATTTCAATGTATGGTATTTGTATAATTGTGGGTTTTTAAACCTCAGCTTGTTGTGGACATTTTCATTTCTTTACTTCCCGTATACTGAGCCAGTAATTTGTGGGATAAAACTCCATGTATGTGGCTTCTAAGATGTAATGCTTGGTCCACCACTGATTACACTATAAAATAAATACACTAAAACTACACATGAAGACTCCAGTGCCAAGGTATCTTAAATTGTCCTGGCTTTGCTGGTTTGATTCCTAACCACTACAGAAGCAATATGTTCTAGCACTCTGACACATTTGCTGAAAGCCAAAAACATCCAGTTTCTTCCTAACCATGGTCTACTCATTGTGTGGCCATATGGATTACTCCAGCTTTGATGGCTTAAGTTGCATTTTGGGGAATTTATTCAATATGCAAGGATGAGTAAGTCTAGTCATGGGGGTTCTTTGAACTAAAAATAAAGAGTACCACTTTTTTTTTTTTTAAAAAAATCCTTCTCCATCATAGTTTATGTTTCCAGAAAGGCACTTGAAGTATGACCTATAGTAAACAAAAGCTATAATTCAACAACAATCAACATATATTTGATTCTTGACTCAATAACAATCAACATATATTTGATTCTTTAAAAATGATATTATACTTTAACAGAGGCAGCTGACCTATATTGGCAAAATGGCAGACACCTTGCTACACCCAGTAGCTTAGAGTTTGAGTGCTACTGTTCCTTTTTACTTCACCGTTACTTCATTGTTTGTACATACAGTAATCTCTACTGCTCAATGGGGTTGATATTCATGTTATTTTGCCTACAGCTGTATCCTTTAGTGCACTGCCTACCATTAGTTCTCTTTTTGTTATAAACTCTGGTTCCAGTTCAGCTGTTTCACTCACTGGCCACCATAAATAACCACAATAACGACTGGATATCACTGATCTGGATTGGCATGTCAGAACGTACAAGAACCAGCAATCTGAAAGAGTGATAGCTGATTATCATTACCAACAGATATGTTATAAAATAAAAGATATGATATACATAAACTAGGAATGTGCAGGAATGGTTTTTTTGGCGTTCAATTTGTGTTAGAAAATTCGTATTCATTCCAATAGATCATCTTCGAATGTGGTAGGTTTCTATTCAATCCAAAATGTATTGTATGAATATCTGATATGAACTAATAGGTATCTTATATGTATCTGATACGTATCTGACATGATCGCTTATGTATCCAATATTTTTATTCATTTATTTACATTTTTATACCTGGAGGTCTCCGGGCGGTAACAACATCTAAAACCAAACATTATTTAAAACAATAACAGTATCATTACGTATATGTAAGCAATACGTATGTGATATGTATCCCGTAACATATCCACTTTGAAAGCATCAAATCTGATATGAATCCATTTTGAATCTGCTCTCAGTTCATATCAAATGCACTTTGAATCTGTGCAGATGTGACTGGTGCAGCCACTTTCCATCTCCCCAGTTTCATGGATTTCCGAACTATTTGTACAAATGTCCAGAAACATTCATATTCATTCGAATGTTAATATTCGAGTGTCATGACATGCCATTTGTGTACAAATATCTGAATTCAGACAAATTTGGATGAATAACAAATGTTATTTTGGCTCTGTTTTATAGAAATGAAGACCATATTGAAAATTCTTCCTTGGGATTTTTCAAAGTGACTGTTACAGAACCTATAAATTAAAGGAAAAAGCTAATGTATCACTTTTTACTGTTACACTAACTCATCAGGTGAATTCAAGCATGTTGTTTCTAAAAGAGAGAGGTGTATACAAGAATTAGGCTCTGTGGACTAGAAAATTGAAGGCTTTTGGTTTATTGGATTGGCTAGGAGGTTATATTTTTGGTGAGTGGCTTGCACTTACCAAGGAATTAAAGCACATTTTTTTGTATTATCTCAATGTACTTTTTTATTTTTTAAAAAGAGAAGTTTTCACTACTTTAGCAAGTGATTTCTGACTGTGATTTTTCACTTGAGGAAGTCCTCCTCACCATTTTGGAGGTCTGACCTTGAGTCACACTTTGGGATTTGGGGAATTCTACTTACTTTGCCTTGAACCAACAGGTTTTGGAAGAGCTGTTATCTTAAGAGCAAAGGTGGAATTGGGAACTTGTTCGGTTGGAATGGGATTGAGATAACTTGAGTGCTGGTAATTCTCCTTTCCCACCCATTTAAGGGGACTCAAAATGACTGACAAGTTTTGTATTCTTCTCCCCACAACAGACACCCTATGAGGCAGGTGAAGATGTGAGTGCTCAGAAAGAGAGCTGTGACTAGCCCAAGGTCACCCAGTGGACTTTGTGTAGGAGTGCTGAATCATACTGAGAGATCTCCAGATACTCTGGCACTCTAACCACAAGATGAAAGTGGCTCACCTTGGGATGTGGGGACTTCTTCTGGCTCATCTTCAGAGTCAACCCTGAATAGTGCCCATGCTGCCTTGGCATGATGAGGCTTGTAGTCCAACAAGGGGTGCTTGGTTGCATAACGGCAAAGAGAGCAGCACCTCCAATGGTGCCTCCACATTAGAGAATGAATGGGGTCGTTTTCAAGCTGGCATGATTCAAGCTGGATAGTTCAATTGGCTTAAATTTGAACTGAATGCTGCTGGATTGAAGGGTAAGTTTTAATTCAAACAGAATCAATGGGTGTTTGATTTGATTCAAATGAAACAACAAATTTTAGGTTTGTGAACAGAGATCACATCTTTTAAGTTTGGCGAAGAGATCACATCCTTTAAATGGAAAATGTGGGGGGTTCCACAATATTTTCCTGAAAAGTTCTTCTGAGAAAGTGTGTTTCGTTAAATGCCTGGTTAGATTCATTTTTTTTTTTACTTTATATATATGGTAGAGGGCTGAGAAAGAGAGTTCACAAAGTTGTTAGAAAACAGGGAATAAACTGGTTTTTAGAGGGAATTACTTGTCCCAGTTATTCCTGCAGGATCTTGGCATCTATAGGTTGGTTTAATGAACTGCTCTGAGGCAGATTGCACTTGGCTGGCATGTGTTACCCAAGGGAAATGGGGAGAGGAAAGAGTTCCAAGGTAAAGGCAAAGAGACACAAAACAACAATCTTTATTAAAACAAGAAAAAGAAACACAATTTACAAAGCAGCTGCAATAGCTGGTAGCAAGTCAATTGGCAATTGCACAGCCAACAGGCAATTCAAAGGCACAAAATTAGAATTTATCAGCACAATGGCAAGAGTGTTTTTTCAGATGAGTGTGACTGCACTGCACTGAGGCAGTGGATATCATGGTCTTCTAGGTGTGTATGTGTGTGCATAAAAATTCAAAAATTCCCTAACAGTTTTAAACAACTTTCTCCCAGTAATCTGAGGCCCTCTGCCCAACTTAACCAATAAATATCTCCACTGGAAGACTATCTTGTCTCCAGATCCTGGGTGAAGTTGCCTACCACCCAACTTAGTCCTACATTCCACCCAAAAGCACTACATTCATGACGCAAAATAACAAACTGGGGGTGGAGTAAAATTGTCCTCCCTCTCATACTCTTCAGCAGTCTGGAAAGGAAAGTGGTGAGAGGAGAAGAGCTATGATTCTTGGAGGTCACTGCACATGAAGAGACCAGATATCAAAGGCTCCTCTACAAGAAAATGCCATCACAGACCTTTGGATGTATTCATGATGCAGGCCCAATGATGGACAAGCCAGCACTCACGTCTTGCGTCCAGAAGAGAGATCCTTACACCCTGTACCCAAAAGACAGAGAGAAAGAGGGGAGATCCATCTATTTCAGTTATTTAGCTCAGTGGGGCTGCAAAGCATTGTAGGGATGTGCAAGAATATTGAAAACAATCCAAATTCGATAGAATTCATTCGAATTCAGACATTCAAATTCGAATTGAATGTCTATGCATTCATTTTTTAACATTTGAACTAATTTGAATGTTTCAAATCATTCATATGAATTATTCGGACATTCATATGTGTTCAGATATGTACGCATTACATACATATCCGTACGCATCTTATTCATATCCATACGCATTTGTACAGATACGTACAGGACAAAAACAGGATGCATTCAGGATAATAACGGGATGCGCACGGATGTGTACAGACACACACGAATGTTGTCAACATCCATATCATCAAATATGAATTGTGGAGGGAAAAATTCTCAAGTTAAAGAGTGAAGCTTGTCTTTTTCAAAATGGTTTCTTTACCACGAGTAAAGAAATAAGGCTTGAGTAAAACTAAAGCTTAGAAGCGACAGGAAAAGGTAGGGATTTTCAGAGAAGCTGGACCTTCTCAGTCTGGTTCCAGGAGGCATTGGTGCCTTCCATGGCAAGCCATGGTCAAAATGCCCATATAGCATTATACAGTTCAGAGTCTATGGGTGGTTCCGCACTGGACCTCCCATGGCCAACAGCTTGGTGCCATTTTCCCAGGCACCTGGAAGTGGCATTGAAAGTTCGCTTCATCTGGGTCCCCGGCCAAAACAACCCTGATGAGCAACTGCAGCCCAGGATCTTTCATTCCTGGCCTCTGTAGTTGGGCCAGGGAGGGCCACCTGCAATGTGGAGAGCTCTTGGTGCAGGTCATCCATAGCCTGACTCATAGTCTGGGCTAGCATAGCACAGGATAGATCATGCCATGCAGAAAGACCTTTTATCTGCCTTGCACCAGCCACTACTGATTCCAACAGCTTCTGGGGACACACTAGAAAGAAAAGCACTGGCTTCTGAGCACAGTATGCTTACATAAAATATCTAGGAGCCCACATCTGAAAAGATAAGCATTAAGCAGCATTGCTTGCTGATTGAGTGAAGCTGGACTGAACCTTCAGCTTTAGTTAAGGACTTCTTGGTTTTCACACCTGAGAATTATTTATGCAGGATTTTGCACCCTCCACATGACACATGGTGATCCTTTACTGTAAATGAATCAGTCAGAAAGAAAGAAAGAAAGAAAGAAAGAAAGAAAGAAAAAGAAAGAAAGAAAGCTATGATCTTATTTTGTTGCTTCATTACAGCAATATATCATGCAAACTCATCATTCAGTATAATTTCCAATGACTTCATGATTTAATGTAGGCTGATGGTTAATGCCAAAGATGAAAAGCATCTGTTCAACGTATTATGCAGCATGGAAGAAATACAAACAGTTTAAGGTACTGAAACATTTGAAATGGAAAGTCATAAGTTCCAGTGTAATCTATGCATGCAAGCTACATATATATCTTCCACCTGCAGCTTCCTTTAGCAGCCTCTAACACAGTGGTTCTCAACCTTCCTAATGCCGTGACCCCTTCATGCAGTTCCTCATGTTGTGGAGACCCCCAACCATGGGGGTGGGGCAGCTGGGAGGGGGAGGGAGGGGCAGCAGGAGACTTGTGACAACTCCTCTGAAAGGGTAGTTCGACCCCCAAAAGGGTCCCAACCCACAGTTTGAGAACCACTGCTCTAACAGCTAGTGCATTGAAACAGATACAATTATTGCTCCACGTGTAGTTTGCTACCAATGTGCTCCTGCATGGAAGGCGCCATTGGAAATGACCCCTTCCAGTGCAGATGCTGCTTCACCTGGGAGTGCCCTGGAAGCAAACTATGGGGCCAAGTGCAGAAAGGCCTCTTGTCTTGATTTTTGCATGGACTGTTCTCTGGGGCCGTTCAAACACTGCAGAACGGAAATGAGCAACTTAAACATTTTGCACTATTAATGATAGGAATGGAAAAGTCATAATAATTCCTCTTGGTTTTAGTATCCCCAGATTTTAAATGGATGTTAAATACTATAGAATGGATGTCATTTTCCTCAGTTCTGTACAAATACACGGATGCACATGACATCTCCATCAATCTTATATTGGTCCAGGGCCCTTTCTGCACTTGGCCTTATTCTGGGATATATCTCAGGATAGGAGTCTGCTGGCCACAAGCTAATGCAAATTATGGCAGGGCTCACTTCAAGCCTTCCATAGTCTGCATTGGCATGCAGATAGCAGTTCGTATCCCAAGACACATTCCAGAATAAGGCCAAGTGCAGAAAGGGCCCAGATTAGGGGTGTGTATGAATTTATCTTTTGCATTCAAATTTGATTTGAACTAAATGTCAAACATTCAGTTCAATTCAATTTGAATGTTTAGAATCTGAATGCAACAAAATCCAATTAGAATAGAATACATTTTAATCTATTTGTTTGAACGTTAGATTCAAATCAGAAGATACGAATGTCGACAACATTCAGATTTGAAGATATGGATGTCAACAACAATCATATGTGTCATAGGTATCTGTACACATTTCGTATGCAAATGCATACAGATATGTATGTCTACATTCGTATCTGTACATTCTAATGAATCGAATTATTTGAACAAATGTTTTGGAACATTCAAAATTTGTTCGAATGTTTAAATTCGAATGTGTAGACATCCTATTCAAGTTCAGATGTCCAGATTCTATCATTCAATTGAATTTCTAATGTTTAGAACATTTGTGCACATCCCTATTCCAGATATGCAGGTTGGTGCCATCTTCCTTCTCTGATTTTGATGCCAACATGCGAGTGCTGGTTCCAAAATCAGGCCAACTGGAATGCACCATGCATGTGCGCTGGCACAGTGCATCACATGACACAGAAATAGAGATGTGCATGATTTTTCTTTATTCGATTTGCATCAAATCAAATGCAAGAAAATTTGTACTCATTCGAATAAATCCCTTTGAGTGTGGTAGGATTCGAAGTCGATACGAATGTTCCATATGAATTTGATACGAATGTCAGATACAAATCCCATCCAAATCCATAACGAAGCTTCGTATGAATGTATCAAAACATTGATTCCAATTTGAATAACAATTTTCGAATGTGCCAACATTTGATTCAAATTTGAATGTCCGAATTTGGCCAAATTCATATGAATTTTGAATAGTATGAATACTTGTGCATGTCCCTACATGGAAGCACTATAGGAGGTGAGGATGGGCCTCTCTGGAGCTTGACTGTCTCCAGTGTAGCTTAAAGTAAGTGCATGTGGGGTACAGGGTCAATCTGCACCACGCGTAGTCATCGTGGGGGGAGCTTCTGCATGGAAGGAGCCATTTATGGGTAGGAAACAGCTCCTTCAAGTGCAGATGCTCTGTCTCCGAGCTCCCTCCTGGCAACTAGTGGGTGAATTGCAAAAAGGCCCTCAGGTTGCATGCTGCCTCTTATTACACTGTAACTTTGTTGTTACTTAGAGTGTATATTTGATGTTTGTATGTATAGAACTAGACTGGTGAGGTCTAGTGGTTAAGAACCCAGAATCCTATCTGGGAAGACCAGGTTTGATTCCCCTCTCCTCCATTAAGCCAGCTGGGTGACCTTGGGCTAATCACAGCTCTCTTCTGAGCTCTCACAGCCCCACCTATCTTACAGGGTGTCTGTTGTGGGGAGAAGAATGGAAAAGCTTTGTCAGCCACTTTGAGTCCCCTTAAATGGGTGAGAAAGGTGGAGGAGAAAAGCCAACTCTTCTTCTTCTTCTTCTGTTTGTTGTATTTTTCTTCTGTTGTGATCCACCTTAAGCATTTTTTTAATTTTTGGAAAGGTCATATATAAATACAATACAATGCCATAAACCCAGCCATTGCAACTACAACAATATTCATGGATAATTTAAAAGTATTTTATGAAAGCATTTGTTGGGTCCTTCCATTGTGAAAAGTCTCACATCTTTACCATCCAAATACATTTGTTAATTTTCTCTTACAGTAAACCGCTTGTAGATTTTTCAGTGTCATGTATTTTAAATAAATCAAATTAAATAAATAATTTTCTTGGTTTAGTCAAGCTTTCAGCTCTCAGTGGGGAAAATCAGGACATTTGAGGTTTCTTTTGATTTTTTTTTAAAGGCCGCTTAAAAACAGATGGTGCACTTTTGTAAGAGCTAGGCATTTCTCAGACCCAAATAAACAACAATAAAAGCAGAAAAATAACCATCCACAAACTAGACACTTTGAAAGCCAATGTGATAGATCATTAATTAAACAAAGTACTGTAGCGATAAAACACTGGAGCATTGTAAGGACCGTCACTTGATTTATGTGTTAGTTCAAGATCTTTCTTTCAGATGGGCTGCCAAAGAAAGATCATAGTTAAAAAGCGAACTTTATTTAATGTTGCTTTATTGCTCCTTGTTGTTGTTGTTGTTGTTGTTTTTAATCTCCCAAAGATTCAGTGGATTAAAGGAACATAGATGACCAGGGCTACCTGGAGGTTGCTGTGAAAAGTGAGTAGTTACAGCTGCTCAAATGCATTCTGCAGAAGATGGAGGGTTGTGCAAAGGTAAATCTTTAGCCAGATTAGGGTCTGTATTAAAGCAAAATGCCTGGGACTCACTTGATGGAGAGTCCCCCTATATAATGTGAAAGGGGGTTAGATTTAGTACTATATACAGAACAGGGTCTTCTTGGTGGTTGTGTACTGGTTCTTGAAACCTCTTCCTGCATGAAATCAAATTAATCTTCACTTTAACAGGGGATTGATAACACTTCTTTTAACAGGTTGGAGGAGGAGGAAACCATCTGCCCCCACAGATAGCCTGCAATGTAAGCTGGATCCAGGACAACCTGTGTGAGGTGGGGACATTTGAGGGGGGGGGTGTCTGATAGTGCAGGGGATGCTGATATAACATTTTTGAAACCCATTGTGCAAAGAGAAAGAGGCAAAGAATCAAAATTTGCCAGGAGAGGACATGATTCTTAGAGACAGTCCTGAGTATACCATCTGCCTGCCCTCTAATTTGTTGTTGCCATTCTGCAGACCTCCCGTTTTGCCTAAGTGCAAAAAGGCCCTGTGTATGTGCCTGCATTAATCAGGAAACATGCCTTAATCAACTACTCAGGGCAGCTGGTTTCTATTATGATTAATGCAAACTGGCCTTGTTTTAAGATCCCTTTGCTGCATAATGGAAACATAGCCTGGTATTTACTGCAGCTCATGGGCCATGGCTATTACCAAGACTTCCATCACAATCAATCAAGTGGGACTGTGGATTTCTTTTTCTCCTAATACGTTCAGCGATCAAAAGCTCAAAATGCCAGAACAAAGAAAACTGACTGATTAATAGTTTCTTCTCATACTTGGATGTTCTTTGTGTCTCACCCACAAAATAGTCGTCAAATTACATAAGACTCTGTTTGCCAGGAAGGGATGGGACCAGATGCCATGATCTTATTTTATTATTTTTAAAATCTTTAATGTCGAGTTTCAAGCTGGCTTTTGCATCCTCCTCTTTCACTCTCCCCTTTCTTCACTGTCTACCCCCCGAGTGGTATCATCTGCATATCTGAAGTAGTTGAAGTTTCTCCCAGCAAATCTTAATTCTGGCTTTTGATTCATCCAGCCCAGCATTCCAAATGATGTACACTGCATATAAGTTAAATAAATAGGGTGACAATATACAGCCTTGTTATACTCTTTCTCAATCTTGAACCAAACAGTTCCTTGTTCAGTTCTAATTAGGGATGCACATGAATATGGGTTTGTTTGCTTTTTGGCATTCGATTCTTAACAAATCAAATGGTACAAAATTCATATTCGTTCGAATAGATCCCTTTTGAATGTGGTAGGATTCTATTCAATATGAATGTATTTGTACCAATTCGTACAAATATTTGATACGAATGCATACAGTATGGATCCTGAATATGGATCTGTGACGGTTTCTGGGTACAGGCTGCAAACGGTTTTGCTTTCTGGCCTTGCAGGCTTCTAGCTAGCTGCAATAGCCAGCCTTGGTGCAAACAGCCTTTTGCAAACCCTGGGTTTTGGGCTGCAAAAAGAGCGGGAAATCCTGTGTGGGCCCTGCTGCAATGATTGGTTGCAGCTGCGTTTTGGAGGGAAAAGCTGTCCGGGGATCTGAGTGCTGGAGGGGCTAGAGCAGGAGTTCCCACCAATCAGGGGTGAGGGACAGGAGTTTCTCTTAGGACTCTCCAGCAGCATTTTATTTCAGCAGTTTTCCCCAGGAGGTGTCAGCCAATCAGGGCCAAGGGAAAAAAAGTATAAAGGAACACAGAGTACAGCAGACTATGTCTTCGTGCTGGGAGAAGAGCTGAAGGGAACAGAAGAGAGCTGAATCCTGAAGGAGCTGGACCAGTGGTTGACCAGGGGTCTTTTGGCTGGAAGATCTTGAAGGAAGACTTCACTAGCAACTGACCAGACTGGATGATCAGTCAAGCAAGGATGGGCTGTGCCTTGTGATCATCTAGGGCCACGTTCTGGTACACTGGCTTGGCTTGAGCTGTGGCCGAGCAAGTCAGAGGGGGAGGAACGTGGAGAGGTTTGTCTTTTAAAAAAGGAACTATTTTCCTTTAGGGAAAGGGGTAGC
Organism: Aspidoscelis tigris stejnegeri; assembly: GCA_023333525.1. Lineage (NCBI taxonomy): Eukaryota > Metazoa > Chordata > Lepidosauria > Squamata > Teiidae > Aspidoscelis > Aspidoscelis tigris. The sequence continues at coordinate 99,504,469 of JALMGA010000003.1, read as the reverse complement.
TCCTAACCTTAAGAGACTTACTGAATTAAACCAACAAATACCTGAACCTTATTTTTTTCTTTCTAGTATTGCTTGTGTATAATAATAAACTTGTTTTAGTTTACTGTTGAAACGCTTGCTACCGGTGTTTTGTGTCCACACTGTAGTATTCACTCGGCCGTTGCACGAACTCAGCATCCTAACAGGGCCAAGCTACTCCTCAGAGAGGGCAGGCACTTACTGGATCGCTGGGCATCGTGGCAGGATCCTATACAAACACATACCAATTAGATACGTATCCTATTCCAACACATACGTTTCGGATACGTATCCGATACGAATGCATACGTATTGATACATATATGATATGTATCCCCAGCTTAACAAATGTACAAGCTAATCATATAAATGTTCTGAAACATTTGTATTTGTACGAATGTTAATGTATGAATCTCATGACATTTGATTCATATATGAATGTCTGAATTTGTACGAATTTGTACAGATAACTAATGTTATGAATATTCATGCACATCCCTAGCTTTAATGTCTGCTTCTTGACCCACATACAGTTTCCTCAGAGACAAGTAAGGTACTTTCATCTCTTTAAGAACTTGCCACAATTTCTTGTGATTCACACAGTCAAAGGCTTTAGTATTATCAATGAAATTGATGTTTTTCTGGAATTCCCTTGTTCTTATCCATATTCTCTTCCATCATTTCTCCTTAACAACAGTGGAGTAAAAACAAGCAACAACAAAAGCCCTACAAACTAGGGATGTGCAGAAATATTTGAAACATTCTAAATTTGATCAAATTTGTTCAAATTTTGACATTCGAATTTGAATTGAATGTCTATAAATTCAAATTTAAACATTTCAATGAATTTTGAAGTTTTGAATCTATTTATTCAAATTATTTGGACATTCGTATCTGTACAGATACATACAAATGCACACTTGCCTGTACACATCTTTCCCAGATCGGTACACATTTGTATGGATCCGTACAGGACAAAAATGGGATACATACGGGATGTGTATGGGATGCATAATGATGCATACAGGCATATACGAATGTTGCAACATTCATAACTACAAATTCTAATTGAAAATTCAAATTAATAGATTTGAATTTACTTAATTCAAATTGAATGTGGATAAATTCAAATTTTAAAGATTTGAATCGAATTGAATTTTTGGATATTTGATTTGAATCTAATCAAATCCCAAAAATTGCATTCATACACCCTCCTACCACAAACTTCTCTGATTGTTTGGGTTGGTATGCCATATTCCATAGTTCTTCTGTGAACCTCAGCTTTTGGATTTTGGGTGTTTTTCCACTGTCACTATAAGTACCCATTAAGTACTCATTAATGGGTACATTAATGCCATTAAGTACCCATTAATGGGTACTTAATGGGTACTTATAGTGACAGTGGAAAAACACCCATAGTTAGGATATCCATCTTCAAAGGATCTGACTTCTTACTTCTCTGAATGTTGGAATTGATATCTTTTTTCTATTGCCTTGCTTAGGAGTGTGTTGCAGAGACATTATAAAGCACAGCTGTCAATTCACAAAGGAGAGTTGTCCATTTTCACCCATTCTATGGAAAATCAGGGTTGCACAAGTGCTACATAACTTCCTATTTTGCCTTCTCATTTTTCTACCAAATTGCATAAGAGAGTTTCGGTGTTTTGTTTTCTTTTGTGGCCGATCCAAACTGTTTCTTCATCTCTTGCCTTAGCCACATTGCTGATTAGTTTACATAAATCACTAGAGTGGAGCACAGGCTTTCTGCTCTTTTACGATATATTTTGAAATTGCATGATTTGCCAAATTACGCTGTTTATACTTTTGTTGTTCTTATTCCTCTGTGCTGTGTGGGACAAACAAGTAGTCTTGGAGATCTTATTAATTTCTTTGGGGAACACAAAACTGCAATGTCTACAACTTTTAAAAAAATGTCTCACACACATCTGAGAAATATTTCAGGTATCGAGAGGAAAGCATTGTTATTAGGGATGTGCATGAATGTTGTTGTTTGCATTTGATTCATATCAAATCGAACATAAGAAAACTTGTATTAATTTTTGAATATATTAATACACTAGAATGTATTAATCCTTCAAATGTGATAGGATTCTATTTGATATGAATGTTCTATACAAATTTGATACAAATATCCAATACAAACTGCATACACATCCAATACATATCCATATGTATCTGATACATGTCCCCAAGATATTTGCTCTCAAAGTGTCAAATCTGCCCTGGATCCACTTTGAATCCACTCTTAATCCACATCAAATGCCCTCTGAATCTGTTGCAAATGTGGCTGGTGCAGCCACTTTCCCACCTCCCCAGGTTCACGAAAGTTCTGAAGAAATTCATACAAATACACATGTCAATGTGTGAATGTCCCAAAATTCTGTTCGTATATGAATGTCTGAATTCATATGAATTTGTACAAATATTGAATGTTATATTAGTGCACATCCCTAATTATTACATTTATTTACTTAATTGGTAAGACATCAGCTGGACTACTGAGCTATTTACAACTTTTAAGGCTGCCTCCCAATGGCAAAAGGCAATACAAGATACAAACAAGGTCCTGCCATTGCCTCTTGCTTTTTCCTGCCAATTGTGAGCACCAAACTAGGGCTCACAAACTCTTGTGAGCAGCATACTCAATTAGATCACTGGAGATTTGGAGAACACATCTATTTTTGTTTCATGCACTTGGCTGACTTCTGGAAGCCCCCAGAGAGCAGATTGTGTCTGTACCTCTTTCTGGGCCCTCCAGAACACCGGAAGAAGGCATGGCGGCAGTGGCAGCGGTGAGGAGGTCAGGTAAGTGGGAGAGGGGGTGGGAATGGAGGGGTGGGGGAGGCTTTATTCATTCCATGCACAGATATATGTTAGAATATCTGTGCACAAATACGAATACCCCCACATCCGTGGGCAGTGGTATTCAGCCGGAGCCGAATTTTTCCACATTCTATTCATTACAAATAGAATGTGGAAAATAGCTCCTACTATAGAAAGCTTTAAGAAAGGGTTCGATAAATTCAAGGAGGTCAGGTGTATCAATGGCTACAAGAACTGATGCGTAGATACTGCCTTCAGGTTGGAAAGACAGTCGGGATGCCTCTAAAGGGCATTTGTAGGTGAAGGTTTTGTAATAAAGTACTTAACAAATTGCCCATTCCCTTGGCTTGAACAGGACAAATCCCAAGTCAAAGACTTTAGGTTGCCACATTATGATATATGTTTTGCAAAAAAAATCCCATAAATGTGCCCCAAATTCAACTTTCCCTTGCATGCTGTCTCTTCCTTGTTGCAATCCAATTGCCATGAAATGTGCACGAAGTAAACAAGAGAAAACAAGAGAGAGAATGAGAGAGAAAACTCTGTCAAAATGCCCAGTATTACTGTCATCATGAATGACACAATTTAAGGGGTTAATGAAGGGCTAAAACTGGCTGAAAACCAGAAAAAGAGCTTCTGGATAATTAAAGACTGTTGCCCAACTCTTTTATCTTGAGAGAAGTGAGTGAATCACATCAAAGTGGCATTGTCTTTCATGTGCAGAAGAGTGTGCCGTTTACAGTTCACTGCAAGCACACAGTGATCTGGGAGCTGGATCTCTTGGTATCACATTCAATGAATTCCTAATAATAATTGTTTTCATAGGCATCATTCAAGTCTTCAAAGAGCTTCAGATCCTTATCTCATTGGTCCCCTCCCAGCACGCAGGCATCCCCCCTCCCAAAAAAAAAGAATTAAGGCATTTTAGAAAGGAGGGAGGGTGATGGAAAGGAGAATATGGTGGTAATGAATGAGAATTTAGGACAGTGATGGCCAACCTATGACACGTGTGTCACAGGTGACACGCCAAGCCCTTTTGGGTCACACACACGATCAGCCTGGCACCTGAGCGTGTAGTGCTTGCTTGTTCTTGAAGCGTACGAATTACCAACTTTCAATTGAATACTGGCGAACAAAATTCAGCAACAAAAGTCACTAATGTAAAGAATTATTTGTTTTTGCTTTTAATAAAATACATATATCAAAAATATAACTTTTTTACTAGAGCTACAAGTATCACAAAATTATGGATATTTCTAGATGTGACACAGCGCTCGAGTTAAGCTAAGTTTTCTTGCGAATTTTGACACACCGAGCTCAAAAGGTTTGCCATCACTGATCTAGGAGAAGCCGGGCTGGTTGCCATGGCACAAATACCACTTAATGTTCCATTAACAGTACTAAGGAACAACTCTGATAAAGAGTGCTTCACCTTAGAGATGTGCATGGATATTCGTAAAATCTGAAATTCATACGAATTCAGCTGAATTCAGACATTCAAGTTCAAATAGAATGTTTTGATACATTTGTATTGAATACGAGTCCTACCAATTTCGAAGGGGATCTATTTGAATGAATGCAAATTTTCCTGCATTCAATTCAATACAAATCAAATTTAAAAAGTGCACATCCCTACTACACCCCCTGTCATAACAAAGCCCCCCCCCCAGGGCTTGTCCCCATGCACAAAATTTGCTTCGGATTTGAATCGGGTCATTCCCAAAACAGATTGCAGTTCAAATTAACCCGTCCCCATGCGATTGAGGAGAGTGAGGATTCAAGTTGAATGTACCTATCCCCATGAAAACCACGGCAAAACCCTGCATTGGCTAATCACATTTTTCTCTCTCCACCCCTTCTCCCCTGATAGGAAGCTGGATTGATATCACCATACCCTGTCCCATAGGCTGCAGCAATGACAGGGAATCACCTCCAGGTTGCACCTCCACGAACACAATACACAGCAAAGATTAACAATGAAAATAAAAGGGGCATTACTAATAGCATGGAAAAGCAGCTCATTGCTTGATGCCGTCACAGTTTAGAGGAGGTGCACACCTTCCCATGACAGCAGACACACCCCCACTTGCAACAGGCTCGAGGAATTCTGTGTGTCGTCTTCTCATGTTGCATCTGGTGCAGGGAAGCCATGGGCGCATTGCCCATTAAGGTGAAGCAGCACTCGTGCACAAAATGAAGCCATTACCCAGGTGATCAGAGCAATCAGGGAAGAATGTGTGTAATTATTGTAGCTGGAAAGACACTCGTAGGACAAATGAGAGCCATTTGACCCCCTCTTCATTTCTCTTTCATCATAATTTATTTAAAGAAATCCCCAAACAGTTGCAATTGTAGCACGCACGGCAGGAATAGCGAGCAGAGGCAAAACCCCACCTGTTAAGGATGTGAGCGCCAATTTCCTCCCTCAATTACCCAGGAGCATCCCCATGCCTCCAAGACAATCCATGCTTGCCTCCCAATTGACACTGAAAACAGTTTGCAAGGGGAGTACCATGGATTTGAACTATCTGTTCTGCATGTAGCCCAGATTACAGCCTTTGCATGGAGATGCTCCGAGTTGAATTCAGGCTTGCTTCAGAGTATATATTGCATGGGGACAAGCCCTAAGAAAGATAAAAATAAGGCCCAACAGTTGCTTCTGGACATCTCAATCAGAAGATAAAGGGAAAACCTTCACTTGTACTCTGTTCCTGCAAATGGCCTTCAGAGGCATCCTGCCTTGCTCTCCAGTCTGGAAGGTAGTACCCAGGTATTTATTCTAGTGGCTGTCCTCCATGGATTTATCTAATCTTTTCTTAAAGCTCTTCTTTCTTAAAGTCCCCCAGCTGCAGTATTTGTGCCAGGAATCATGCTGCCTCAGATAGCTACCGTGGCTCACAAAATACCCTTGGTCATATGTAGGCTTTCACGACCATATTTGTAGCAGTTTTTGGACAGTTATGCCAAGTTCCAGGTTTCTCCTGAGAACCTCAGCTTTTAGATATAGCTGTGATATCTATCTTCATAAGATTTTGCTCTTGGCTGAGTCAAAAGTGACTGATGTCTTCCTAGATCTTGTTTCCCTTCTTATAGATGTCTGTTGCTACAATCCCTAAGCCTCAAGGATTATACTAATACATGATAAACTGGTAAGCCTCAACAATCCACCATTAACACTTCCATCCAAGGAAACAATGCCAACAGATTACAGCAAGGAAAAGACCAATGACTCACCAATAACCCAAACAAAGGAAGAACTGGCAAACGAACAGCAGACATCTATAAGAAGGGAAACAAGATCTAGGAAGACACCAGTCAGTTTTGACTCGTCCAAGAACAAAATCCTGTGAATATGGGTATGACAGCTATATCTGAAAGCTTAGGTTCTCAGAAGAAACCTGGAACGTGGCATAACAGCCCCAAACCTGCAACAAATGAGAAAATGGCTTGGTTCACTGCGAGCATCTCAGAATAACTATTTGTGCCCTTGAGCATGCAGAGTCACATTTGATTGCCTCAGCCTGTTGAGGAATCAAAGAGGAGTGAACCTGTATGAGCTATAGATTTGTCTTTTCCAGGATTGACTCAGCTGTAGACAATAGGGCCAATGGCCAGGAAAGCTGCTGGGGATCCAGTAAGGCCTCCAGCAAATGGGTTCAGCAGGTGCCTTGCCTAAGATGTTGAAGAATAGTCTCAAAATTCCCTCACATCAAAATTATTGCCAGAGCTGTTTCACCAAGTCTGGGAACGCAACCTAGGCCCACAGTCTAGAAACTAGAGGACATCACAGCGAACACCACTTAAAAGGCCCTTGGCCAAAAGACATGTCTCCAAGCTGTCTTCCAACTCCAGAAAAAATAAATAAAATATTTTCAGAGAGAAGAGTTATGTATTCTTTGGCCATGCTGCTGGACTTTGTGTGCAAAAAACCAATTCACTTCCACTAGGTAAAGACATTTACACAAGAAACTCATTTAAAGTGGTCAAATTCAAACAAACATTTTCTGCGAAAATTTGGTGAGGCAGAATTTTTCCTCCAGGAATTATTAACCTCCAAGGACTCTGAACACTTGCCCCCCTCCTGTTTTGATCCAACACTCGCCAGGACCGCTCTCCAAAACTCATAAAGCAAGAACTTCAGAAAACCTGTCTGGAAATGACTCTGTTTTAAAAATATCTGTGCCACACAGTTAAGGCAACCCAAAGCCAAAACAGCAGATGAAACCCAGAGGTGTGTTGGGGAGGGGCAGGAGAAACTGTCCAATGAATGTGCATCACCCTCACCACCCTGGCACTGGAGCTACTGGTGCAAAGACAAAGAGCTGCACCTAAAAGAAATATGCAGCTTAACTATAAATACATACCTTGCATGGATGAAAGGAGACCTGTAAATATCTTACATAGAGGAGGAGGAGGAGAGTTGGCTTTTCTAGCCCACTTTTCTCACCCATTTAAGAGGACTCAAAGTGGCTGACAAACCTTCTGTTCTTCTCTCCGCAACAGACGCCCTGTGAGGTAGGTGGGGCTGTGAGAGCTCAGAAGAGAGCTGTGACTAGCCCAAGGTCACCCAGCTGGCTTCATGGAGGAATGCAGATTCAAACCTGGAATCAAACGGCGCTGAGCTGGCCCACACCTCTAAGTAATCTGGACCAGTAATCTGGACTACTAAACAGTAAGTGCAGGAAAGGCCCAATACTAGGTGAGATAGGACATCAGTAGTTCAGCTTGTGCTAGAAGCAATACCTTCTTTTCCTATTCCAGTTCCTCATGAAAGAGCAGAGAAGTGTAGCTAAGAAGGATCTGAAAGCTGAATTGAGAACCTGGGGTTCATAGGTCACCCTCATCCTCTAAATGACATCAACTCTCAGTTTAATTAATGAGAGGCATTTAGCAAGTGGAAATAAAAGGAGGAAGAATGCTAAACCAAGCTGAACATCTAAGAGTTTCTGTGAACTTGTCTGAGTAAGTGCCACTATGATTCATGTCTTTGTTTAAGAAAGAGGCCGTTGTTAAAATATTTATAGCAAGCTATAAGCATTATCTTTTAGTGACTATTTAAGCAACATTAATAATGTTCAAACAGTGCACTTTTCAGACCCACAAAATGCCTTAAAAGTGATTTATTTATCGTTCTTCCTTGCCTCAAGAATCTAACTATCCTGCAAATCAAAATTCCAAAGCACTGCCATTTCCCTTTCAGTCATGGTCCATTTCTGCACTTGTGGTAGTTGGAGTCTACAGGACCTGTTCCCAGCTGGGGCAGCTCCATCTCCCAGAAAAAAGGCCTGTTGGGCAGCCTGTTCAGGGACAGACCCCATACTGTGTGATGCCAAAAAAATGGTGCCCTCTGCAACTCCCCCACCTCCTGTGCCACCCCTGCCACCCTCCTCACTTGTTCACACACCAATCCCCAGATGGGGTCCTCTGTGGGACCTAGGCGCCTCGATCCAGGCACCTATGCCCCGCAGAGTGTTGCAATCAGGTGATGGGGGAGCCTTGGTTGACTGGAACCACGCAGTCCGGTCGACCAAGGGGTCCCACAGCCCCTCGCCGATAGCCAGCCGGAGATCGGCCTCCTCCCACCCTGGAAAGGGGCAAGGGGAAGCCAATCTCGGCGACTCCCCAACTCTTGCAGCTGCAGGGGCTGGGAGGGAGCCACCTCCCCTGCGCGAGGCTGTCACCTACCTTGCTGGGCTGGGGTTGTGCTCTCACAGGCACGCGTGCTCCCGGTAGACGGGGCCTGTGAGTCTGTGGGTCCCTTCTGCCATCTACCAGGGTCGGCACACCTGCACGATCGCAACCCCAGCCCAGCAAGGTGGGTGATCAGCGCAGTCCTCTGTCACCTGTTTGGCTAATTTTCTGCCAATGGTGGTGGGGTGTGTGTGTGTGTGTGCCTGCAGCTGTCAGGGAGGGAAGTGTGCGTGAATGCTTCCCTCCCCAAATGGCCAGGGACGCTTGGAATGCGCAGGGGCGGAAAGCACTCGGGAATGGGCTGGGACACAAACCCAGCCCCGGCAGTGCATTATGCCGCGTTCCTGCGTGTTTTCCACACGTTCCAAACCCTAGTGCAAAAAGGCCTCAGGTAAGTGCCTCGCATGTGCGTGCATCCCCATGTAGGTCCATACCCAGAGGGAGTGCCCGGAGGGGTTCCTGCAGGCTCTAGGGGACCTGATCTGGTCTCCTAGGGCCCACGGGAACCAGGGAAGGAACACAACAAGCCTGCCCAATGGGAGCAGCCAGAGGCAGGGCCCGCAGCTGTTAGGGAGGGAGCATGTGAATACACTCCCTCCCAAACAGCAGTCAGATGGCTGGGCACCCGTGCTGGGTGTAGAGCACGATTTCATGCTCTATACCCGGAATGCGAGTGGGTGCCCTGAGACTGGCTGGGGCGGTTCCAAATGGAACTGCCAGCCCAGCAGAGCGAATACTCCATCCCAGGGTGTCCTACACGCATTCCATAGGCCCTTGTGTGGAAAGGCCTTAGGCCTCTACTCCATTTCCCTTTCCATGAACATGCTTCCTACACAGGTTTATTCATTCTTGGTTGAACAAACACTACATTGCAAGATTTTCAGTCATTCTATTTACAATCCCTTTTCATTGTTCTTGTGCTGTAAACAGATGGGGCTTCTTAATTCATTCTGAAATATAATTTAGATAATCAAAATAATAATTGTTTATAGTGGGTGTTCATAGGAGAAGCAGCTTTCGGCGGCAGGGGGCAGAATTTTGTCTCTTTGGGCGCAACTCTGGAAACAAAAATGTTTACAGAGTGACTAAACATGGAAATAGGAATTTAGCATCAGACGGACACATAAACGAAGTCTGCTTAGCAGCTGTGGATAAAAGTTCCAATCAATCTGACAGTGATGAATAAAAGAGCCAATCAAAAACAACCTTTTCTAGATCCTGGGTGAACCACTCTTCCTGCAGGCAGGGAAAACAGTAGATAGGTGACTGAACAAAAGGCCCTGGTATGAGGGCTGCCTGGTTCATAAGGGGAAAAGCCTGCCCACCACTTCCGTTATCCAAGCGGTTAATGCTAAGGATGTGCACAATTCCTCCAACCCCTGTTTGCTTCTCATTGGAGCAAATGGAATGGAACTTCACATTTGTCCATATGGAGTCTCCTCAAATCTCTGCTGCCACCAGCTGTACCTCTGAATCTGCTCTGAATCCGCTCCAAAGTTTTGAATGAAGGCACAAAAGCTTTCGCTTTGCTTTGCATGCGAAGGTCAGTCTTTGAATATAGCCAATATTCAATAGCTTGTTTTAATTATTCAATTTTAATATGTTTACCTGTGTCTTGTTTTTAATATGTTTTTAATTGCTAATGATTTGTTGTTACCCGCCCAGAGACCTTCGGGTATGGGGCGGGATAGAAATGGAAATAAATAAATAAATAAATAAATAAATAAATAAATAAATAAATAAATAAATAAATAAATAAATAAATAAATAAATAAAAGTTGCAAAGATGACAAACATTTTCTGCCTATCCCTACTTAGCACTCATCTTCCTATCCCTTTCACACATGTTTCAATTCAGGGTTGGCTACTTTGTCCATATTCTACTGTGTTCAGTAAGGCCAAGTCCGTGTGGGTTTGTGTTGGGCTGTACACGAATATTTGAAGGTATTCAAAATTCGATCGAATTCATCCAAATTTTGACATTCGTATTCAAATCGAATGTTCATAAATCTGAATTTTAAAATTCAAACTAGTTTTGGATTTTGGATCTATGCATCTGAATTATGTGTATGGGTTCATGACTTGCACATACGCATCTTTCCTGCATCCGTATGCATTTGTATGGATCCATACAGGATGAAATGCGTACGGGCACATACAAATGTTGTCAACATTCACAAGTGCAAATTCAAATAAACAATTCAAACGAATAGATTTGAATTTGCTTAATTCAAATTAAATTTGGCTAAATTCAAATTTTAAAGGTTGAAATCAAATTGAATTTTTGGATATTTGATTCGAACTGAATCCTGAAAATTGCATTTGTACACACCCCTAGTTTGAGTAGAATTGCAACCTTAACAATGTCCCACTGATCATTACATGTCCCTATTCTAACCCATAGCACCACTTTCTTATCTGCCTCTATAGACCCATGGCCACTAATTACCACTTCTGAAAAGTATGTCTGCAGTTGCCTCCTGCCCATTGGTAGAGTCTAAGGGTCTTTCTGCACTTACCGTATTTTCCAGGGTATAAGTCGACTGGGTGTATAAGACAACCTCCAACTTTTCCAGTTAAAATATAGAGTTTGGGATATACTCGCCATATAAGGAGACAACACCAGGCATGTAAGATGACCCCTGACTTTTGAGAAGATTTTCCTGGGTTAAAAAGTAGTCTTATATGCCAGAAAATACAGTACCTGTAATATGGATTATGGTCCTCCATAATCCTCTTCAGGGTCTGTTTTGTGAACACCTTGGTGGAGACTTCACACTGCTAGTACACTTCGCACTGCTAGTACACTCCATCTGCACTAGATGGACTGTGATCTGGATCAGGAAGCTTGAGCCAGTCTGGATCATGGAGGCATGCAAAAGTCATGCCTTCATTTTCTAGATTACTGGAGGACCACAAGGCCAAACTGGTAGCATGAGCATATACAGCAGCATCGGTGGTGGTGATGACAATAATGTCTTTGTAATTCAGCAGGGATGGAGGACCTACAGAGACCAAGCCTGAGGATCTTCTCTTTCAAGCTGTCAGAATAAGGTTCTTAACATTTGTCCAGAGCTACCTTATGGTGCTCTCTCCTGGGTTGTAGATGCTCTGGGAGCTGAAATTCAGGAAATTGATCAGAATTTTTATTAATTTCTGTGCTTTACAACTGAGTAATGTGACAGAACATTGTTCCTAATAAACCCATTGGTCTTCTTGCCAGCCATCTACGCCTTTGCCAGCTTGACTGCACTGTCTCACAGGATGAGATCCATCAATTCTCTTGACATCTGGAATTCAGCAAACAAAAAGGCTGCTAGCTTGGAAGAGGCCGAGAAACATGCTCTCTTACCTTGCCAAAAGACATTTAGCAACATAACATGTGTACAGAAGGCAAGCTTGCTTCATCCCTTCCCAAAAACAATTTCTGTAAAACAAAACAAGAGAAACCCTGCTGCCTCTTTAAAAAAATTGATAAAACTGTGGCACAGGCTTACCACGAGATAAATCTTAATCAGGAAGAAAGCCAAGGCTCACATTCTATAGAAGGAGAAGAGGAAGCAAAGTGCATCTTTTCACCGAGAACATTATGAGAATAGGCAGGACACTTGCCTATCTTTCCTCTGGACAGAATCTTTCAGCGTTGGCAGTGATGACTCAGCATACACAGCATGAGTTCTAAACATCGACGCTCCTTCTGGAATAATTTGAGTGGTATTTTCCCCTTTGCTGCTGATCTTTTAAACAAGACTGGCTGTGCCTTAAGAAGCAGGTTATGTGCCGTGCTGGAAGTCGCCAAGAGTGGCTGATTAAGAGGGCATGATCACATGTTATCGTGTTGCTTTAATGGAACGGGCATTTGGATGTCAAAGAGACAACACTTCAACACAGCTGTAGACCTGTTGATGACAGGTTTTGTTCAAAGGGCTGTCTCCATTGGTGTTTACAGCAGATTTTTGTTGTGTTCAGACAGAAGAAAAGGGGCACTTCAGAGGCACCTCATAGAGACAGCCCTTGCCTTCTCAAGTCTTCTCTAACCCACCTTTTCAAGCACATAATGTTTAGGAGATCATGGAGGGGCAAAATGGTGTGTGAACAATCCCAGCTCAAAGTCTTCTCCCAGGTGCCTGAGAGAGGCTTTCTTTTTTATGTGGCTTAGATACTATAAACTTTATATTTTCTTTCCGAGATTAAGGAAAGAATACTTTCCTTAATCTTAATCTTTTGTGGACCTATGCATACATATGGCATGAGGGCTACACTGCATTTTTTATTTTAAAAATGCTACAATGCCAGTCCAATAGGGATGAGCGAAAAATGTTCATCAACTTCACAATTTGTACCACTTGTGGATGTTCATAACTTCAGATTTGAATTGAATATTGGCTATATTTGAAGACGGGCCGTCACATGTGAAGCAAAAGCTTTTGTGCCTTTGTTTGAAGCTTTGTTGCATTTGTGAAGATGAATTTGTGGATTTGGAGAGGGGACAGAGGCATGACTGGCAGTTGCAGGGATCAGTGCTGCTGTCGATGAACATTTGGCAAACCTTTGTGCCACTGTCGATGAACATTTGATGAACATTCGAAGCGAATTTGAAGCCTCAAACATCCGAAGTGGCTTCATTTGCACAAATGCGAATTTCCATCATATTTGCTTTGATGTGAAGCAAACAGGAGAAAAATCATGCACATTTCCACATCCAATTTTGATGCTTTAACTCCTTTTAATTTTTGAGTTTTATCATCAAATTTTGGAGGACCGTAATGAAACTTATAAGAAATTGACAGTTTAGCCAAGGCCAGGTTGATCATTGCGTAACAATGGAACATGGGTAAAGATTTATCATGAGAAAGATTACAAGAGATGGCATTACAGATAACTTTGATGAACAAACTATGAATAGACATAAATATTTCTAGTAGTCTGGGGAGAAACTGATACATTCATAAGAAATAAAGATATCTCTGTGAAGAACTTGTGGGAAGAAGAAGAAGAAGAAGAAGAAGAAGAAGAAGAAGAAGAAGAAGAGTTGGCTTTTCTACCCCGCTTTTCTCACCCATTTAAGGGGACTCAAAGTGGCTGACAAAGCTTTTCTATTCTTCTCCCCACAACAGACACCCTGTGAGGTAGGTGGGGCTGTGAGAGTTCAGAAGAGAGCTGTGACTAGCCCAAGGTCACCCAGCTGGCTTCATGGGGGAGGGTGGAATCGAACCCGGTATTCCCAGATAAGAGTCCAGCTCCCTAACCACTAGACCAAACTGGAAAGGTGTAGTTATCCTCTATCCAGCCGGGGGATAATCCAGGATGTGTGGAGCTGGTTGCAGAATAGAAGCAGCTCCATGCAGAGCATATGTTCCATGTAGGAGCATCCCCAGACTGGCCTTTTTGTCCAGTGCAAACTGGCCCTTACTTTCCATCCAGGGGGAAGTTTGCACTTTGCTTCCTATCCGTGGGGAGCAAAGTGTGAACTTGCCCACACGCAGACTAAGCATTCACACTTGCAAATCCATAGTTCACATGACCCTCCCCTCCACATGTCCAGACACCTACCTGTGGGGTGAATGGGTGTCCAGACATCACTATCTTGTTCACGAATGGTGGCGCCAGTGTGTGTGCATCGTTGCTGTCATGAGGGGAACTGTGATGTGTCGTGCTTGTGCACTGGAAGAGGTGAGAATGGGCCTTCCCAGAACTTTAGCAGCACCGGTGCAGGTAAAGGCAGATGCACGTGTGATGCAGGGACAACTAGCACCACACATAGTCACTGTGAGGGGGGAAGCTTCTGGATGGAAGGAGGTGTTTCTGGTTAGGAAACAGTTCCTTCAAGTGCAGATGCTGTGTCTCAGAGCTCCCCCCACAGCAACCAGTGGGCCAAGTGCAGAAAGGCCTCAGATGTTGTTTACTTATTCTGTTATACTTGGATATTCTGAAATAAAGCATTAATAATCTTTATTCATCAAAATATAGCAAAATAAGTAAGTGGTATCTGGATGGAGCTTTACCCATAAGCTTAAGTTACCTGACAGCACTTTTAATGCCTTGCGTAAATTATTACAGTACTAAAATAATCTCATATCTCACTCTTCATTGGCTGTAATTCTCCTCCCCTCTGCCCATTCCCTTCTGTTATTTATTAAATAGGTACTCTTGTGGGTTTGGCAGAAACAATGAGCAAAGGAACCTTATTGGGTCTGCGGTTTCCTTCATCTTCTGCAAGGGGAAGCAAACACGGCCATGGTTTTACCTCAGGACTTTCTAGTACTTGGTTTCAAGGACAAGACTACAGCATGGCTTTAAATTGTGGTACATGTTCTCTAACAGTTCATGTACCCTGGGGTGTTTTTGATACCTATTCTGCAGTCTGTGGAATGCCTGTGTTTTGAAATGCAGGAATTTCCTTTCCACTGACTAAAAGATGTCTGGCACTCTGGATTACCACCCACATTAAGTTCTGTGCCATCGTGAAGAACTCAGCCAGCTCTCTTTGGTTTTGAATCTGAGTACAATTTTAGCCAGATTTGAGCCTGCCATTCTGCAATGTTATAAATATATTTCTAAAACTGCAATCCTACCTCTCTGCCATTTCCTGTTTTGGCGGTACATATAAAAGCCCTGTTCAGGCTTTCCTTCCACACATGTTCTGAAGGTGAGGGGGGGGGGGTAGGAAAGGAAGGAGAGGGATTGCTCCACATCTCCACCCAAACAACCTTTGCCCCACCTGGTTTGCCTGCAGGTAGAAAGGGAAAATCCTGAATGTTCAGCTGAGTGTGTTTACATCTTTGGTGTAAACAGGAATCCTACTCATTTGGAATTTCAAGATGCAGATCTGAAACACAATTTAATATGCTTCTTCAGAGTTTTAAGGTGCCAAGGTTCTTTCATTCAGAATTCTGGTTACGACAGCTCTTCCATCCACATATTCTAAGAAACCTTGGTTAGAATGTGCTACCTAAACAGAATGATAAAAGTTATACTGGGAATTCCAGTTCTTAAGCTGATCCTGTACCACAGGTTTCCATAGTAAAGTGATAGACAAAATGAGGATGTGTTTCATTATACCCTTTTTCCCAGCATTGAAAATAATAGAAACTCGTAAAGGAAGAAAAAAAAAGCAAACAAGTTCATATCTTTGCTTCCTAGAAAAACATTTCTCCTAGGGATTTATTTATTTATTATTTATATTTATATCCCACCCTATACCTGTAGGCCTCAGGACAGGTTACAAGTTTTAAAACAGCAGGTTAAAACAATGAAATCCGTAAAAACACTTAAAAGCAAACAAGCAGACAAACAAACGAAAAATCCAGCATATTTTTTTAAAACATATGTGCATGAATGGTTTTTTAAAAATTCAATTCGTATCAAATTGAATGCAAGAAAATTTGTTCAAATAAATCTCTTTGAAGGTGGTAGGATTCGAATTTGATACAAATGTTAGTTAAGAATCCCATATGAGTCTGTAACAAAGCTTCATACAAATGTATCAAAACGCTTGATTCAAGTTTGAATGTCACTCTTCAAAAGTGCCAACATTCAATTTGAATTCAAATGTCTGAATTCTGGCCGAATTTCAAATGTTATGAATATTCATGCACATTCCTAACTTTTCATACATAATATGTCGCTAAAAGTCTGCATTTTGGGGTCTTATCACAAATGTGCGGAGGTGATATTTAAATAATTAAAGCAAGATTCCCCCTAAAGATGTGGTGACATCATAAAGCTCTCAGAAGGCACGAGAACCACGCCTCTTCTCCAAAAATAAGCACTTTGGACAAATTTTAACAGCACTTTCCATCAAAGTCAAAATATTTTGATTTCATCCTTCATCATAATTAATCACATGCTAATTTTTGTGGTAAAACATGCTGTGATATCCCACCTGTTCCAGGACAGAAATAGAGATCCTCCGTATTGGATAGATATCCTATATTCAGATGTAATCAGTGCCCACTTCCTTGACCTTTCACATCAAAACTGCTTGGTGTCAACCTTATCTTTATATAACAATACTATCCCATCCATCTTGAAGTACTACAATTCATGAAATGCAGTGTAACAATTCCCACCTTCTTCTTCCCACAAGTATTGTGTTGTGGTTAGAGTGTTGGACTTTTACCTGCTAGGCTCCCAGTTCATTTCCTCACTCCTCCATGAAGCCAGCTGGGTGACCTTGGGCTAGTCACAGCTCTCTTTCTCAGTTCTCACAGCCCCACCTACCTCACAGGTAGGGATGTGCATGAATATTTGTACATTCAAAATTCATAGAAATTTGAGTGAATTCAGACATTCAAACTGAATGTTGGTACATTCAAAGATTAACATTCACATATGAACTGAATGCTTCCATACATTCGTACAAAGCTTCGTTACATTAATGAACCTGGGGAGGGAGGAAAGTGGCTGTCCCAGTCACATCTGCAACAGATCCAGAATGGATTCAAAGCAGATTCAGTGTGGATTAAAAGTGGATTGAGTGTTTATTTGATGTGCTCAGAGTGAATACATAGGGATTCGGAGGGGATACGTAGGGATTCATAACAGGGATCTGATTAGGATTCATATCAAATATTCATAGTGACTTTGAATCCTACCACATTCAAAGGGGATCTATTTGAATGAATACAAAAATTTTCACTCGTGTGCATCCTTACACCACAGGGTGTCTTCTGTAGGGAGAAGAACAGAAGGTTTGTCAGATGCTTTGAGTCCCCTTAAGGGTCAGAAGAGCAGGGTAGTTTTCAAAAGCCAACACTACTTCTTCTTCTTCTGAACATCCCCAAATTTCCAGCCTGTGGTTTCCAAGCTAGCTATGATGCACTATGTTATAACCCCTATGGCTACAGTTTGGTTGCATATTAAAAATATGGCAGAACATATTAGGAATGTGGCAGAGACTAAGAGGAGTTGACACATACTTCTAAAACATGCCAAAAAGGCTTATAAACAGTACCAAAAACCATGCCAAGACCAATAAAGAAAGCAGTTTCCACTACAAAATTGCTACTGCACAAAGATTGATCACCCAAATCTAGAAGCTTTGATGAATAAGAGAAGATACTTTTTAAAGCCCACAAGTAAAAATGGTTCTATATGCTTCGAAGATTACCAATAAATAAATAGGAGCAGCACACCATGAACTAATTTTTATATTAATTTCAGTTTCCCAGCTTCCTAGGACAGCAGAAGCCAATGACACACACAGGAGGCACAACTCTGGCGCTTTGGGGCATTTCTACACATACCTTTAAACTGATTGTCAAATAGATTGAGCAGTCGGATGATATTCCAGTCTAACAGAAGAAGAGTTGGCTTTTCCACCCTAGTTTTCTCACCCATTTTAAGGGGATTCACAGTGGCTAACAAAGCTTTTCTATTCTTCTCCCCACAACAGAACACCCTGTGAGGTAGGCGGGGCTGTGAGAGCTCAGAAGAGAGCCATGACTAGCCCAGGGTCACCCAGCTGGCTTCAAGGGGGAGGGTGGAATCGAACCCAGTATTCCCAGATAAGAGTCCGGCTCCCTAACCACTAGACCAAACTGGATCACCCCATGTCATCCAGACTCTAGGCACCCAAAATGGCCACCTAGGACTAGGAGGTTACTAGAACAGATTAGGGAGGCTTGAGGAAAGTCACAAAGCTCTGTATTTCAATTTAGTAGGGGTTTCATTTTGACAGTGGACCAAACTGTGCAACCAAAATGAGTCCCCTGGAACTGTGTAGGGCAGGATCTTTCATTTTGTGTCACTGGAGTTGTTGGAGGCCACCAGCAGCTTTGAAGACAGTCTTCAGGGTCAATACAGTGCCTATCCTGAAACAACCCTTTGACCCCTTCAGCTGCTGGACTACTGCAGCCTGACTCAGACTATTTGGAGTGGCCCTATAAGGTAAGTACATGGCCTGGGGCTCTGAAAGTGCAATTGGTCTGCATTTTGGCCCATTTTGGATGAAGATGTGATTTCTGAAGATGGAAGAAAGGCTGAATTTTATAATGCATTCTAATTATATTTAAGCATTATACATTATCTTTTTAATTTTGTGATCCACCCTGGGACCTTAGGGTAAGATAAAAATACTGAGACAAAATAAATCAAGACTAATGTTAATTTCTTTGGAAGAAAACTGAAGAACTTAATACAAATTTTGAGTTAGGTGTGTCTCCATCTCAGCTTTGTCAGCCTTATGAAGGACCCATGGTTATTGTCTATGGAAACTGAGTAAAAATTAATAATAAAGTTTTACTATGGAAAATATCAATTTATTAGAGAACATTTTCTCATTATTTCCCTGCAAAATGATTCCTTTATATTATTTTCAGAATTTCCCAGGCTCAGTTCTCTTTCTTTCCCAACACAATGGGGCTTACAACGTGGTTATTATTTTAATTTGAAGGCTGCATCCACATGACTGATGGTTTCGGCAAGGATTTGGGGAGCCAGCTGCCATGGGTGCAAGTGAAATGGCAGGCAAGCATTGTGTGCCTCTCTGTGGCTCCCAGAATGCTACTGCAAGTAGAACCTCTGCTCTTAGCAGTGTGGACCAGAAATGGCATAAAGATCTTTGGCCCCAAAGTCCCCCTTCCTTCCTGTGCATCCACATAGTTGGAGGTCATTCAAAGTAGCCTCAGAGTTATTTAAACCGGTTTACAGGTTAGGGGTGTGCACAAATGCAATTTTTGGAATTCAATTTGATTCAAATAATGTTAAGACCTTTAGGAAATGGTGCCTTAGGGCCTTTGTGCACTTACCTTTCCATGATCCAAACCAGTGCTTCTGGACTAAGTGAGGCTCTCTGTTCTGGATCATGGCAAGGTCAGGTTCTGGAACATTGTGGTCTGCATCTTGATTGGCTGTTCCAGACTAGCCCATGCACCAGCCCCAAAGCTTGCATGGCTTTCAGGCCAGCCTTTGGGGCTCTGACAGCTGGGAATGAAAGATCCTAGCCTCAGAGCTTCTGGGGGACCCATTTCAGTGGTACACTGGTGCATCTACATGATTTTGTGAACTGGATGGCCTGAGCTGGTACACTGGTGGACCTGTTTAATCAGGCCCACCAGGAAATCCAGATCATGGAGTTCCTGATCTAGATTACACTCCATCTAATACAGATGAAACATACCAGGGGTGGGCAGGGTCCTAAATTGGACTTCCGGTCCTATCTTCCAGATCTAAGGTAGGTCCAGAAAGGCTCTTCCTAAACAAGGAAGACCTGAAATGTTAAATACTGTACTTTAACATTTTTGTCTGACATACACTAAAATTACAGCATAACAAAAAGACAAGATCTCATTTCCAGACTTCTTTCAAAATTGTTAGAGCATTAAGTAGGTTTTGTCTCCTCACCAAGTAATTACAGTTGCGCATTTTGTACATTTTCATTTTTCTCCTATGATGAAAAATGTAAACAAAATAACAAATCATTTGTTGACAGATCAAGAAATAGATGTATCCATCCAGACTACAATGGAGTGGTTAAAATATGAAGTAATACTTGGAATTCACTACATATGATGGATCTTTGCTAAGAGAATAACATTTCCTTTGTGGCACAACCATTACTTTTCACCAACATAATTTATAAAATTTAGGAAGACATTAGATCCACGATAATTTTGAACGCGTTCCTTGCTGACTTTGGAGTTCCTGCTGGGATGTGTCCTACTGACTTTTCAGAACTTGAAATGTTCCAAGTGTACCCCAAAGCTGTCCATTGTTGCAGGCAGAGCTAATATATGGAGGTTATACAACAAAAATTGTACATGGAAGGTCGTGGATATGACTCAGAAACATTCTTCAATGACAGTAGAAGCCATTAAGTTCTATCTTAATTTGATCAGTTCTTGACTTATGCAAATGACGAGACTTTCTTCATGAGAGAGATTCTGCCACTTAAGACAACAGTAGACCTTTGGCTTAGGGATTCATCTATTCATCCATCCATCCTTTCATTCATTTCTATTCCACCCTATATCTGAAGATCTCAAGACAGGTTACTACAACATCACAATACAACAGATTGAAAAATCTGTGCCTGTATGGGAAGGAGATGCTATTTCCTCATCCAAAGGTTAAATGTGTGTGTCTTCACCTGTCTTGCGAACATTTACAATGAAGGTGCCTGACACACCCGGCGGGAAGGTAATTCCGTAACCTGGGGGCTACAACCAAGAATTGTCAAGGATTGTAGGTAGCAGATTTGGACTGGTTGTACTCTGACAGACAGCACAACCAAGAAACCAGAGCCAAAATGCTCTTTCATTCCACAAGAGGAAGGCTTAACTGTATTCAGTAGATACAGTTTTAGCATGGATAGCATATGTCAGAATAAGAAAACTTATTTACAGAACAGCAGAGTTTATGATCCAGTATTCAACTTTGGTCTACACTTGTAGCCAATCAGAACACATAGCCTGATTTAGGATTGCATCATTGTACAGCTGCATACTCATATCAACACTGAGCATGAAATCTACACATTATGATTACTTCTAAAATAGACTTGGATGGGAAATGTAGTAACACAAAAAGCAATAACCTTGAAGTCTAGCTCATTGTAATTTTCATTTATGCCCACATTTAACCCTTGACAAGAATGCCCTCCCATGTGTTCCCACCCCCTAACTACTGCAGGTGATGGGACCACCAAGATGGCCTCTCAGAGCATGAACAAGTCTATATGGGGGAAGCCTTCCTTTAGATATTTGGGGCCCCAGCTGTTTAGGGCTTTACAAGTTTATGTTAATACCTTGAACTGGGTTTGATAGCCAATAGTCATCTTTTAGGACCAACATGATGTGTGTCCAGCAGCAGTGCCAGTCGAGCAACTGCATTCTGCACCTGCTGCAGCTTCCGAACTGTCTTCAAGGGTAGCCCCATGTAGAGTGTATTGCAACAATCTGGAAGTTATCAGAGTATGGATCACTGCACTGCACTGCACCCCAAAAGCTTGTGAACTGATGAACCAGCCACAGTTGGAAATAGGCACTCCTGATAACTGCTTCCACCTGAGCTTCAAGTGTCAGTGCAGAGTCCAAGATCATGCCCAAATTACACCATCAATCAAACCCCATCAAGGACAGGATGCCTCTCTTCTTCACCGCAGTGAGATTTAGATTTTTCTGGAATAAGATACTGAAATATTTCACCCCTATATCATGGGACCATGTTGAGATTGCCACAGATACATATGACAATCCCAACATAGCCCCAAGATAACCCCACATTTTAGCTTCTGTCTGGATGCAGCCAGGACCTCTTTTTCCTCTCACAAACCCATTTAATCTGGCACCAAAGCAATTGCTAAATATTGAGGGGGTTATGGCACAGCATGTGGCAAATGGCACAGCATGAACACTAGGACTCTGGATTTCTCCCTGCCCTTTGAGGGTGAATGCAGGAGCCCTTGGTAGGTGTTGGAGTTTTGGACAAAATTCCTCCTGAAGCATGTAATTTCTTTCAGCTGCACCCTTGTATAACTTTTTATTAGGGTTACAGAAAAGCTGAGGAAGCAACAGAACGTTTTGATGGAACCTCCCCAAATGCTTTTTTTTGGGCTTGTATCAGATCAAGAGAAAGAAGGGAAGCAGGAAGAGTGCAGAACTGGAAATAAGTCGTCTCGGTCCTCTATCCTCAAACACTTGCTCTTCATTCCAAGGGCTTAATGCCCTCACCCAAGCAAACAATTTAATTAAGTTCTCAGTAGGTGCTCCGGCTCCTCACATTCAGTGGACAAAACAAGCAGATTTGCCCAGCAAGTTTCTCCAGCTCACGCCGCTCCGAGCCCTACAGAGCTTTATTGCATCTTGATTCCCTTCCCGCGCAAGAACCTTACATGAACTAAACCAAATGAAAAACACATGGGCTAAAAGCAACAGGGTCCTGCCAGCTAACCTACTCTGTCCAAAGCGGCGAACTTGTAGTCAGTTTGTCCTTTCATGTGTTGTTTTTTCTGGCTCTGGGGCCTAAGAATGATTTTTACTACGTGCAGGAGTATAACAAGATATTATGCAATTCTGTTTTCCAGGGAGAACACTGTGTAATTCATGAGGTTAACTGCAATAGAGAGCTCTACCCTCCCTACACACAAGTAAACGCAGTGGGATATACGTGAAGGTGTCTGCATGTGGGGATGCAGGTATGGGTATGAGAGAGAAAGAGAAGTTTTTTTAAAGATGTGATGATGGAAGCTAATTTGTGGGTCTGAACATAAAGTTGAATTTCAGCCTAGGCTACCCAAGAAGAAGAAGAAGAAGAAGAAGAAGAAGAAGAAGAAGAAGAAGAAGAAGAAGAAGAAGAAGAAGAAGAAGAAGAAGAATTGGCTTTTCTACCCCACTTTTCTCACCCATTAAAGGGGACTCAGTGGCTGACAAAGCTTTCTATTCTTCTCCTCACAAGACACCTTGTGAGGTAGGTGGGGCTGTGAGAGCTCAGGAGAGAGCTGTTTGACTAGCCCAAGGTCACCCAGCTGGCTTCATGGGGGAGAGTGGAATTGAACCCGGTATTCCTAGGTAAGAGTCTGGTTCCCTAACCACTAGACCAGTGGTTCTCAACCTTCCTAATGCTGCGACCCCTTAATGGAGTTCCTCATGTTGTGGAGACCCCCAACCACAGGGGCAGAGCAGCTGGGAGGTGGGAGGTAAGGGCTGCGGGAGACTCGTCACGACCCCTCTGAAACGGTAATTCGATCCCCAAAGGGGTCTCGACCCCCAGGTTGAGAACCACTGCACTAGACCAAACTGGCTCACTGACTTAAGAGTGGGTCTTGGAGCCCAATAAAGGTGAAGCTAGGCTTGGTTGTATGTAGGCTTTCATGGATGGTTTCAATCTTATTTGTAGCATTTTTAGGGCTGTTATGTTGTGTTCCAGGTATCTTCTGAGAACCTAATCTTTCAAAACCTAAGCTAGGCTTGCTACTTGCTGCATGCGTGACAGGGCCCTAGGGAGCTTCAAGTTCACTATGCCTGCAACCACACAAAAAACCTGGATGTACAGCACAACAAACACACATCTCCCCTGCATCTCCCCTCTAAGGTAGGAATTCAATTCGATTCAATCAGATTCAATTTGAATAGCATGTCTGAAGATCTGAATTGATTTGATTAAAATTTAGATGTATTCACATTTGATTTGATTCAAATGCATTCAAATCTATTTGTATGAATTTTCAATTTGTATTTGAAGATATGAATGTTGACAACATTTGAATGTGTCCATATGCATTTGTACGCACCCGTACACATTCATACACATCCTGTTTTTATCCCGTATGCATCCCATTTTCGTCCTGTATATATACGTACAAATACGTACAGATACTAATAAGATGCACATGTATAGGTATGTACGCGTATGTATCCGTACACATACAAATGTTTACACCATGAATGCTAGTACAGTTTCCAAGTTAACTACCAGCATTTGCAGTGCCGATGCTCCATCCTAAATTTTCTGAATTGACATGGCAATGGCCCCAGTGACTTCCACTGTGCAGTGGGCATTGCCATGGAGAGGACATTTGCACAGCTACAGTTGCCTTACTCCACCTCTTCATAGCTTCACACCTGGAAGTGGGTGTGAATGTGGCCAATCAGGAATGTACTAGCCACTACAGAGGATGCTTTCAGATTTGTGATGTGCATGAATATTTGTAGGCATTTGATACCCAATCGAATGTGCTGAATTTCAACATTCAAACTCAAATAGAATGTCCTGGAATTCAAATGTAAGCATTCAAATCAAATTTTGAATTTCAGAACTATTTGAATTATCCAGACATTCTTATGTGTACTTGGAGATCCGCATCTTTCCCACATCCGTACACATTTGTATGGATCCTTATGGGATGAAAACGGGTCGCATACAGGATAACTACGGGATGTGTATGAATGCATACGAAAGTGTACAGATGTGGGGAAGATCCATGTTGTTGACATTTGTATGTGCAGATTCAAATAAAAAATTCAAACAAATAGATTCGAATTTGGTAAATACGGATCAAATCTTGTTAAATTTGGATTTGAAAGATTTGAATTGAATCAGATCTTTGGGTATTTGATTTGATTCAAATAGAATGTCAAAAAAACATCTGTGCACATCCCTATTCCAGATGGTCTGGGGTGGAGGTGGTGGCATGGCATGGCATGTGGATGGAGCATCCCAATTCACACTGCAGAGGTACGAGTGAAAAGGCCCCAAATATTCACATCAACTGAATACTGTGCAGAAGGCTCAAAAGCTGTTGGGAGTTTTGTAAATAATGTCCACTGAACATAGCCTTTTGGTACCGCTCCCTTCCTAGTTCAGCTCGATTTTGATTCTGTGGTGTCAGCACTGTGTGATCTCCTAAAAGAGATTTATTAAACAAAAAGCTGCATGCTTCAGTTAGTAAAAAGATCATCAGTTTGTTCCATATGAGATCATAACAACATAAATACTTCACAGGGGAACATCAGAAAAGAAAAAAAGATTTACACAGCAGGACGTGTAGCTTCTCACACATTTGTTCTAGGGACACGGGTCATTCATAAAGAGACAGTTATGATTGAATTCATCCTTGGCGGATGATGCCTTACATTGAAGATTGAGAAACCACACACTATCAATCAGCTGCAGAACTGGAATTCATTGATGTGAATGAACTGACTAGGTAAATGGCTCCTTGTTAAAGACAGTCTTTCAGTAAAGGACCAGTATTACATGAAGGCTCAGAACCACAAGCAAGATAAGCGGTGCTTAGATGTATTCATCCTTGTAACTTTGTTCTCCCCAAACCTTCCACTTTGAGTTCTGTGCCAAGCCCCTCAATTCAGTTGCTCCTGTTCATTGCCTTCTAGCCTGAAGCCACATGCCACATCCTAAAAATTCTATTCAGCTCGCTGTCTTCGCCTATAAACAACTCGCTCTCCCACTCCTTAAATTGTGAACTAGCACTAGGGATGTGCAGGGATGTTCAAAAATTTGAAAATCTGATTAGAATCTGTCAAATATCGTCATTCGAATTCGAAATCAGATTTTCAAAAATCTGAATTTGAACATTCGAACAAATTTTGGATTTTGAAAAATCCAATATGGATTTTTGAATAATTTGAATGAATAGATCTACAAATATCACATATGAATATCATACATATTTGCGCTTATAATGCGGGATTAAAACAGGATGCGTATGGAACGAATACAGGATGAAAATGGGATGTGCACAAATTCAAAAATCGGATACGAATGTTCCCAAAATTCGTATTTACAGATTTGAATCGGATTTCCAAATGTACAGATCTGGATAATCCAGATTCGAATTGGATTTTTAAAATTCAAATTGAATCAAATATTTGAATATTCAAATCAAATCGAATTCAAATGCAAAAAAATGCATTCGTGCACACCCCCTATCAAGCACAGTGGCAAAGTTCAGCATCTGTCCATAACTCCCTTTTCATGTCTCCAGTAAATAGGTTTTTCCCTGCTCTAACTCCACAGTCTAATGAAGCATCAGTCTCAAGTCCTCTTCATGTTGGCGGGGGTGAAAACCTCCTGCTTCTGGGTGGTTGTTAGCTTATGGTGTGGCCAGGATAAGGTCCTTTTACTTTCTTTTCCATCATTTTACTTTTGATTGCCAAAGTTTGCCTCACACTTGCCTTTCCAATTGATATCTTCCTGTGCCAAGCTACTGCTCTTTATTTGGTCAAGCCTTGTGCTTGTACTTTTGATATATTTGACAATGCTCTGTGCAGTGCCTTGCCTGAAATTGCTATTTTTCTCCTTTGCTGCTGCTTTCTTGATACAAATTGTTACTTCTTTGAAGAAACCATCTCTGAAGTGTATTTTGCTTGCTGCCCCCTTGATTTTAATGGAAGCACAGGGCAATTTATCATTTTTAAAACCAGGAAGCGCCAGTGTACCCTTTGCAGTTCATGGCTGTACTAGGCTAATTTTCACACACAATACACAAGTCCAGACCATGGGCCTATTTACACTACAGCCCATAGTGCACGATTAGGGAACTTCTTGGGAAGGAATATGTATCTTGAGGAGGCTGTTGCAGCCTCCAGGTAACCCCTGCCTTCCCAGAACTTCCCTAATCTTGCACGTCTCTGGTAGCTTCACAGTTAATTGTTGTTGCTGCTATACTAAAACTATCCTGATTTGGAGAACAACAAGGAGGAGGAGGAGGAGGAAAAAGCTAAAGAGGCCCTTGTGGTCATAGAATGTTCCTGGTACCCTTCCCCATATTTATGCAAACTGGTTGAACAAAACCCAAGTCAGATGGCTGCCTCACTAAGGCAAGGGGCTCTTGACAAGGAACCCTCAACCAGCACATGGATATGGAAGATAGGTCTTCAGTAGGCCCCTAAATGAAGAGAGAGCATTCCACAGAATAGGTGCCACCACAAAGCAGGCCCAGATATAAGCAGCCACAAGATGTAACATCATAATTTGTGGTACTTTCACCAAGACCTGCCCAGAGAATCTCCCTGATCACTGGGAAAGTTATTGGCAAAGGACCCTGGCCCCAAGTTCTTTAGGGCCCTTTATGCCAAACACAGAAGCTTAGATCCAGCTGAGAACAGCAAATAAACTTTTCATTTTAGGCTGGGACTCATTACAAGCTAGTGAACAAACCACTTTGGGTCTGCTGTCCAAAGATCTTTGAAAAACCAAGTGGATAAGCAGTGATTTTTTTGGAAGCATTCTTCTACTGGATGCCCCAGAGAATTATTGTGATGGCAACGGATCAAATGAGGGCAGAAGGTTGCTGAAGTGCTCCCCTCTAGATTCTGTTTTTCCTCTGAAAACTCCTAAAATGAACATTTTTAAATGAAGGATATGGCTATCAGTGACTTTTAGTCACACTGGCTGTATGAAAACGTTCCAACCAAACTTGGATGGCAATGAATAGTGGTAAGCAACAAGGGGAGATGGGAGAGGTTATTGCTGTCAAATCCTGCTTATGGTTCTCCAGAGTCCTGCTAAACTGAGTTTGTTTAGTTTTTCAAGGAAAAATGAATCCAGGGCACAACTTCAGTAATAAAGTTGAAATTTGATGATTGGGAACTTGGAGCTAGTGGCATCCAATAGTATTCTGTTTCTGCTTATGCTCTGGAATTAGCCAAACTGGTCTTTCCAGCAAGATTTTCTTGAAGAGCAAAGAGATTTTGGCACCATCCACACAAGATGTCTACAATCTCCACCAGGCATTTGGAGGCCTGGGCATCTAGATATTCTTCCCCCCTGCCTGTTCCTGAATTGCAACGACTCTTAGAACATAAAAGCATAAGAGGAGCCCTGCTGGATCAGGCCAAAGCCCATCTAGCCCAGCATCCCGTCTCACATAGTGGCCCACTAATTCCTTCTGGGCATCTCAAGCAGAAGACAAAAGCAAAACCTTCACTTGTTCTCAGTTCCTTGTAAAAGGCTTTGAAATGCATCCTGTGTGTCTGTCCAACCCAGAGGCAGTACCTAGGCATCCATTCTAGTAGCCATTGATACACCTGTCAACATGAATTTATCTAATCCTTTCTTAAAGCTATTCAGGCTGGTTGCTACCACCACATCTTCTGGTCATAAGCCCTGACTGAAGCGATCTCAGGGTAACCAAGAAATGAAGAATTATAAGAGTGCTTTGGCCAGGGAGTCACCTCCTTCCCCCATGGGGCTGCATGGACTGGTTACTGGGTGCTTCCAGTCTCCCAAGCTTCTGGCATTCAATCTACCAGTCCAATACTGAGCCAGGCTTGAGGTGTTGGTGTTAACATATAAAACCTTAAATGACATGGACCCTGGTTATCTGAAGGAGCGCCTCCTTCCATATAGATCTGTGTATTAACATCTCAAGGCACGAGACGCCTTGTAGTTCTACCTCTTTTAGATGAGAGAGGTACAATGACACATGAGAGGGTCTTTTCCACGGTAGCTCCCAGGGTTTGGAACAGCCTCGCTCTGAAGGCACATCACTTTGGATGTCTTTCAGTGCTTGATTAAAACATACCTCTTCACCCAGGGCTTTGGTGCTTAACTTCCTATAAGGGTTGACCTGCCAGGGATGGAGGGGTAGGGAGGGGGTAGGGAGGGAGGATTGTATTTTAACATATGTTTTATTCTGTTTTTATATTTTCATCATTTTGTTGTTGTGACGAGATCTACTGGGACCTCTGGCGAAGGACAGGATATAAATACAGGGATGGATGGGTGCGTGGGTGCGTGGATGAAATCTTAGGAGATAGTGAACACAGAAAGCTTCAGGCCAGCTGGAAGAGATGGCTTGGGGTCTCCTGGATGCCATTCTTGTTAAAAGGAAAGGAAAACAGTCTTCCTTCCTCCCCTCCGCTCTACTCTATTCTTCAGATGGGGGCATTATCAGTCATTTGTCTCCCATCATTTGGACATAATGGCAGTAAAAGCATACAAATTGCCCAAGTTGAATAGCTATCATGTTTCTCTTTGTAGCATACAAATATGCTGTATTTTCATTGCGCAGTATTGAGGTTTCAGATCAACACATATTTCTAGAGCTACTGCTGATATTCCGAGCATATTTTTCCTCCAGACTGTTCAGTGTTTTCAGCCTGAAATTTCAGCACCACCAATTTGTGTTTTAATGCCAGGAACATTCCTCTCTCTCTCTCTTTCAATCTTTCTTGCACTCTGACTCAGCTGTTGGCGTAACAAGATGCCATTAGATAGTTTTATAAATTTTAGGGGGGGAAACTGCCATTCTTTACAGCTTAAGGAGGGTAAACGCTCCCAGGCCAGACCATGTAGGGGAGGAAGGTTTTCCTACCTTCATGTTATTATTTTAGGACACATTTTCTCACACCATTTGACCAATCTGAAGATTCTTGCAGGACCTCAAATCCTGGTGACTATATGGACCTCCCTGCAATTTCAAGGACATAAGAGAAGTCCTGCTGGATCAGGCCACTGACCATCTAGTCCAGCACCTTGTTTCACATACTGTAGTGGCCCACCAATTCCTTCTGGGCATCTCAAGCAGAAGACAAAGGCAAAACCTTCACCTTGCAAACCACCTTGAAAGGCATCTTGCATGTCTCTCCAACCTGGACATCATCAATTCTCATAGCCATTGAAACACCTGTCCTCCATGAATTTATCTAACTCTTTTTGAATGTAAGGGAATTTGTATTTGTTCGAATAGATCCCCTTCAAATCTGGTAGGATAAGAATTCGATACAAATGTTCAATGTGAATTCAATTCAGATCCCCACTACAAATCCCATATGAATCTGTAATAAAGCTTTGAACGAATGTATCGAAACATTCAATTCGAATATGCCAACATATTCCATCTTTGAATATGCCAACATTCAATTCAAATTTGATTGTCCAAATTCAGTCAAATTTGTACAAATTTCAAATGTTACAAATATTCTTCCACAACCCTACTCTGAATCCCCTCTGAATTTGCTCTGACTCTGCTCCAAATTCACTCCTAATCCCCTCCGATATCAGCTCTGAATCTTCTCCAAATCCGCTCTGACTCCCCTCCAAATCTTCTCCTCACCATGAATGTATGGAAGATTTGAATGAAAAGCTTCCACTTCGCATGCAAAGGCCAGTCTTTGAATATAGCCAGTCTTCATTTCAAATGCAAAAATCCAATCCTTCACAATTCATATGAATTGCCAAGGTGACAAACATTTTTCACCTATCCTTAATTAGCAATGATAGCAGGAGATTATATGCTTGCAAACACCAGCTGCTGGGAGACCAAAGGCAAACTGGGTGCTCATGGCCTGCCGGTGGGCTACCCTACACAGCTGGTTGGACACTGTAAGGAAAGATGGCCGGACTGGATGAGCCACAATTCTGATGCAGTGGGGGACTTATGTTTGCATTTCATTCACAACCCCACTCTTTCTGTTACAGCTATTACAACTATTAGCTTCTGTTAAAAAAAACACACTTTCAAAAGCACCTCCTTACAAAAACTAAACAAACATGTTTGCTGGTGGTGGGTGGGGGTTGCCAAACAGGAAGCAAAACAGAAGAAAACAGAAAACAAGTAAAAATAGTAAATGGACTAATATAAACAAAGACCACATGAAGAGCTTAGAAAAGAAAAACAGCAATAAAAGCAAAGAAAGCAGTGATAACAACAATTAATAAGACTTGCTTTTAAAATAAAATCAAAAGCACTAAAAGCCTTGTAAAAAGTTCCTGGGTTGCTGATGTAATGGTTAAAGATATAAAGAAGGTGGGTGAGAGTGGAGAATTATGAATGACGGTCAGTGGGGAAGAAGTGGGCAAGGGACAGTTTTTCTCCTTTTCTTAAAATATTAAAACCATGAGTTGTCCAGTGGAGTTGGAATTATCAGGACAGAGAGATGGAAGTATTTCTTTGTACAGCACATAGTTAAAAGCCATGGTTTTCACTCCTGCGGGATGCGGTGTTGCCTGTTAGCTTGGATAGCTTCATGGAAGACAAGACTACCAGGCCGTGATCCCACATGGCTTGTTTAAAACAGAATTAACAAAAATGGATGCAAATGCTCATTATGTGCATTCCCTTTTATTTGATAATTCCACTTTAAAAAGCAGAGCACAGCAAAAGCACGACAGCAGCAGCAGCCAAAAGGAAGGAAGGAAGGAAGGAAGGAAGGAAGGAAAGAAGGAAGGAAGGAAGGAAGGAAGGACGGACGGACGGACGGACGGACGGGCAGTGCTTGCTTGCTTGCTTGCTCTCTCACTTGCTTGCTTGCTTGCTTACCTGCCGGCTGGCCAGCTGGCCATTCCTCCTCCTCATGCCCCAGGAGCACTATGGCTGCGCGGTAGGAAGCCGAGCAATTGAAGCAGTGGCAGTGGTGCAGCCTAAAGGCTGGCGGCAACCAAAATGGTGGGTGGGTGAGGCAGCAGCAGCGGCTGAAAGGAAGGAAGGGAGGGAGGGAGGGCAGGGCTCACACGGGAAGCCAAGTGAGATGGGGGCAGTGGCACAGCCAAAAGGTCGGTGGTGGCAAAATGGTGGGTAGCCAAGGTGGGCAGGTGGGCAAGCAAGTGGGCGAGCAAGGCAGTGATGCAGCAAGGTAGTGGCAGCAGTGGCAAAGCCCGAAAGGGCAAGTGGGCAGGCAGGTGGGCAGGATACTGTGAATCTACCGTTCCCAAAGAGAAAGTGTGTTAAAAACAAAAACGAGAGTGAGAGTCCTTTAAACAAGTGTTTTTTAAAATGTGCTTTTTTTCTGATTTACTCCTCGGAAAGTGCAGGAAGCCAATTTTCAATGGGGACAAGCAATTTTCAAAACGTTTGGGCCCCAGTGACTACTAACCTTGATGCCTATGTGGAACCTTCTAATGGCCAACAGGGCAAACTGCATTAGGACAATTCTGCAACTCATTGTGGAAGAAAACTGCCCACACGCACTGTTCAAGGTGATTCTGATTCAGCCATAACAAAAAGGGCACCTCTGAGAGGCAGGGTGTGGCCCTCATGGCCCCAGCCATTCTCAAATCCACCTTTTCTAGCACAGAATGTTCAGGTGAGTGGGGGCAGGCAGACTACTGTGTGAACAATCCTACCCTGAAGCCTTCTCTGAGGTACCTCAGAGGTGCTTTCTTTCATTGTGTCTGATGAAAGACTTAATCTCAGAGCGTGTAGAACAGTACTGGAACTTTACCAGAATGGAACAGGCTGAAATATGTTACGCTGTTCCCACAGCACCTGCCTCAACTTGTCTTGGGGGAAGTAGCTGCTGGCAAAATTCCGTTTTCAAGGCACTCTTTTTATATGGACGCCCTCCATATTAGCTTGCAGGGGTACCAACACCTGCACAAGAGGGCTGATTGCCAGCCTACTATGGCAGCTACCCTCAGTGCACTAGTGTTGGCAGCATTTCAATTGGGCATGCATGGGACCTGTTACGCCTTTACCATTAGCAGTAGCACATCTCCTGGGCAAGGAGACAGTTGGCAGCTTACTAGTCAACCTACAGCAACAGTAAGCCTTTCAGAGATACAGCAGAGAAGTAGGTAGCAGGTAACATGATCCAAAGTCTTCACCCAAGTCCATCCCGAATTAGACCAGGAATGCAGCATGAGGACTCAGGATTTGGGAAGCAAGGAGCACAGAGGCTCAGGCTGTTGCAAAATTTGTTAGCAGCAATGGACAACTGACTGAGGCCCAGTAAAATACAGGTTTTCCTAATCATGCCAGCCAAGTCTCTCCTTGCTTTTCTTTGCAGCACTCTGTTTTAAAACATGCTGCTTTAGTCTTTCAGAAGCTAAGCTAGTGGGATAGTTTCCATTCCTTCATCCTCCTCCACCTGCTGAAATGTAATTAGTAACTCAGAGGCATTGGCTGTGTGCAGGGCCTAACTGGGAGTGGCTTCTTATTTGGTTGTCTGACTGGGACTACTAGGTACTTTAGCTCCCTTTTGAATCAAAGGCCCTTTCTGCATTTGTTTGTTACCCTGGAAAAAAAAAATGAGAATGACTTTATGGCTGCATCCAGACTTCATTGGAATGCAGAGCCAAGAGCAAGACATCACACATGACGGCTGGTACTTCGCAGTGGCATTGCTTTATAGTGACGCTACTGCAAATTTACTTAACGCTGATATAGCAGCACTTGCTGTGCAGCATTAAGTAAATCTGAAGCTTCCCGCAGTGCCAGTCCAGATAGGATGGTGGGAAGAAACAATAAGAGCTGAGACTGCAGCTCAGCTCCCATTGGCTGCCCCATCCCACGTGATGCGCACCTCACCCCACATGACTGCACACATCACATGGAAGTCTTGTAGCTCCCCAAGCTGGAAGCTGCAGGAGGCTGATGCAGTCTGGACATCGGACCAATGCTTTGCAGCAGATAAGCTGCAATTTTTTTTTTTAATACTGCAGAATTAATTCGCTAATCTGGAAGGGGGCTATCTCGCTGCAGAACTGAGACCCTTTTGCACTTGGTCTTATTCTGGAATATATCTTAGAATCTGAGCCTGCTATCCACATGCTAGTGAAGACTATGGCAAGCCCCAGGAGAGACCTGCCATAGTCTTCATTAGCATGCAGACAACAGACCGGTGTCCTCAGAGACCTGTAGTCCCAAACCATCTTGTTCCAATCCAGCCTTTGATGTCTCTACACCTGGTTTAGAACAAGGAAGACACCACAACCCCATCTTTAAAGCTTATGCAAACTTTAAAGATCAATTTCAAAAGTTTGACGTGGAGTTAGGCATGCTACCTTCAAAGACTGCTCTATTCAGCCTCATTCTTGTGCACCAGACACAACAGATAAGTGATGGGACCTAGGCCAGTTACCTGTAGGGATGGGTGATGTCTTGGCTGGAAGCCATTGTGTGGACCAGAACCGTAATGGCGTCTCTGCATTGCTGCAGATGTTGCTCCAGACGGATGGCTACCCTGCACCAAACCTGCCGTGCTTGGTCAAGGACAGCCTACAGCAGAACAATTAAACTATTCAAAGCAAAAGTGAGTGCAGAAATGACCAAATACAAGGTTTTGTTTTGTTCTGCATTTTTGCACACAGTGGAATGTGTTGGCACTGAATAGCAATGACTAATGGAAGAGCAAAAGTGTTTCATTTAATGTATTGAGCAACATGTTATATCACATGCAGTGATACAAAAATTAAATAACATCAATAGCTTTCTTTCTTTCTTTCTTTCTTTCTTTCTTTCTTTCTTTCTTTCTTTCTTTCTTTCTTTCTTTCTTTCTTTCTTTCTTTCTTTCTTATAGATACGTTGCCATTTGAAACAGGTACATGGTTTTTGTGTGTAGAAACCTTGTCAATTTTGAGGGTTTTTAAAGGGATCTGTCCATTGCTTTTCCCTTTGAGCAGGTTTTTCCACTTGCACAAAAACTTGTTCATGCAAATGTTCCTGATCTACTTCTAAGGTGGAAGAATAATCAGCTTCAAAGGTACTATTAGCCTTAATATGTTCCTCATTGTGGCGTGATCTGTGCTGTCAAAATCCTAACTGGCAATTTCCACACTTGCCTGGCTAGTCGTGTCCAGCAGGACCAGGAGAGGATAGAGTGGTTCTCACACAGCAGGAATGGCCCCATTATTCCAGCACAAGCTTTCTGCACTCAGAAGGATGTTCTAGGACAGCCGCCACACTGGCTCTGAAAACCAGCTTCCAGATTCTCTGGTGGTTGGGAAATACATAAGAACATAAACAGAGATCTGCCAAATCAGGTCACAGCCCTTCCAGCTTAGCATTCCATCTCACACAGTGGTCCACCAACTGCTTCTAGGCATCTCCAGCAGAAGGAGCAAAACCTTCACCTGTTCTCAGCTTCTGGCAAATCCTACCTGCTCTCTCCAGGAATACCCAGGAATCTATTCTAGATAAGAACTTAAGAAGAGCCCTGCTGGATCAGGCCATGGCCTATCTAGTCCAGCATCCTATCTCACTCAGTGGCCCTCTTACTGCTTCTGGGCATCTCAAGCAGAAGACAAAGACAAAACTTTTACCTGCTCTTTACTTGCAAATGGCCTTTAGAGGTATCTTGCCTGTCTGGCGTTCCCAGCCTCTAAGCCCCTGGAAGAACAGGAAGGTATGCACTCTTCTGTATGCCTTGCTGTTCTGTTCTATGGGCCCCTGGACCACCGGTAAACCTGTGAAAACATGTCTGTGAAAACACGATATCCTAATCTAGGCAGCCATTTTGGTTCCGTAGACAGGATTATGCTGTATTCAATGTGGATGCCACATGTTAATGGGGTGGGTCTCCCCTTAAGCTGTTCCATACCTTGCAGAAGGGAAGCCTCTGGACCTTTTCCTGGATCAGCTTAAGGGTAAGTGCAGAAAGTCTGAGGGCCTAATGATGCAAAGATCATCTTCCTTCTGATAATCTCTTGCCCTGATCATTATTCATCCTATGTTACCTATTGGAGCTTGTATAATCGCTCCCAAGACTTTTCTCTCTTCCTTTTGTCTGTCTCCAGGGGACTTTCTGCACTCATGTCTCTGTGGTCTGGACCAACGGGGCTGGACCAGCCAGGCCTGCTAGCTCAGGCCACAGGAAAGGGTTGTCTGGAACAATGCAGCCTATCTAGCAGCACTCAGCTTAGAGAGGGGAAAGGTCCCAGCATTGCTACCTCTTTGTCTCCTCCCCCAATGTTTTGTGTAATTTTATAATGTATTATTTTGTGTATATATAATTTTATGATTATTTAATGTATGATGTATTATTTTGCACTGTATTGTTCATGGTTGCTGTAAACCACCTTGAGTAATTTATTAGAAAGGCGGTATATAAATAAACTGAATGAATGAATGAATGAATGAATGAATGAATGAATGAATGAATGGTCCAGTCTAGCCACTAGCGGCTCCAAAGATCTAGAAACTTCCATTCCTTGGGTTGGAGCCACCAGGTCTGGACCAGGGTTCACTGGTCCTGAAAGATCTGTTTAAACAGGCCTATCTCAATCAGGGCTTCCCTGCTCAGGATTGTGATGCATCCAGCAAGTGGTGGACAGTGTTTCACAGAGATGTCTCATGGCTTCTTATTATGGATTTAAGTTAAGTGCAAAAAGGGTCTAGCATTTGTGCAATTAACTGCTGCTGCCAACATCAGAACAGCTGGCTCCTCTGCCTCTCATGGCACATACCATAAAAAGCCTCTCAACTTTATGCACTACCTGGTGGGTTAAGGGTCTGTATGGTTAGAGCTTTTCTGAAATAGAAAGGGTGTTGTCTCCTCCTCCTTATCTCTCTAATCTGTAATGAGAAACCAATTCGTTTTCTTGTGACATATTTCAGGAGAAGGCTCTGAAGCACAATGGCTCCTGGGAGAGAAACAGCTTTAAGACAGATGGGGGCCTCATGTCCATCTAGCAAATTTACTATAAAGTAACACAGTCCATTTCACCCAACAGTATCTGCATTAGCCACAGATGTCCTGGCTAAACTACAGCATGTGCATTAGGAAGGCATCCAGACTTTCCTTCACAGGCTTCAAGAGACCAAAAAAATATAAATGGATAGAAAGGGAATCCACATTGTATGTCATCATCTCCTGTTTTTAGCTCAGCCCTCTTATTTTTTTTTTCTTTTATCAAGTTCATTTTGAAATCCGATTCTAGCTTCTTGGATATCCACTATCCCACTCAGTTTTATGTCATCTGGAAATCTGGTATGGCGGGGCAACACTCTTCTGTGCCTTTATTTTCCACACTTTGGCACAATCCAGGGAACCCCTGCCCTCTGCTGCCATGCTGCATCCAAATAGGATGCAGCATGGTCCAGTCTAAGGTGGCCAAAATAGCCACAGAAACCAGGATGGTCATAGATTTTTTTCAGGTTTCTAGGAGTGGTTAGACTGACCTGGGAGGCTTGTGGTAGAGTGGACACCTCCCTGTTTCGGTTTAGCAACTGGATGCATCTGGACAGCATGCAATAATGTCATTACACACTCAGATACAATAGTGGGTTGCCACTCTCAGGCTCCAAGAAAATGGGAAGGAGCAGCCAGTAACTGCCAACCATGTCCTATAAGGAATGGTTCAAGGATCTAGAAGAGAATACTGAGAGGAAACGTGATTGTTGTTTTCAAGCATCTGAAGGGCTGTCACAGTGCAGAGGGATTAGCCTTGTTTTCACCTGCACAAGAAGGAAGGACTAGAAACAACAGGATCAAACTTCAAGGGAGTTGATACAGGTTAGATTTTTCTGGGGAGAACTTTCTGACTGTAAGGGCGATCAGGCAGTGGAGCAGATTGCCATAGGAGGTGGTGAGTTCTCCTTCACTGGAGGTCTTCAAGCAGAGATTGGACAGCCACCTCTCTGTCATGGTGTCATGCCTCGTGCCCTCTCTGACTCCTTGGATGAGGTGAGCCTCACCCCTGCCAGCCCAAACAAAGGACCCATGCCACAGGGCCCCTCCTTGGAACATGCTTCTGTCTCCTAAGATACGGACATTTCACAGTCAGACCCTGAACCTGTGGCAATCCACCTACCTCCATGCCAAACAGCTGCACTGGAGGGGGAGGGACAGTCCCAGCCCTTCATAAGGACATCCCACCCAGCAGCCTGTCACAAACAATGGTCTTTTCTAGCAACCCCAAGCTTGTGTGTAGACTCCTGACCCTTGACTGACTGACTGACGGATGGATTTCTGGTAACTTGACCCTCTGGCTTGCTCTGCCTACGTTTTGACTCTCTGGCTTCTTGACTAAACTCTTGGGACTGACCTTGTTCTCCCTGCTGCTGTGTGTGTGCGTGTGTGTGCTTTATCACTGCAGCCTGCTTAGACATGACAGATGGTTCAGTAAATTCTGCATCCAAGTAGGGTTTGGACTCAGTGGTCCTGGAGGTCACTTCCAACTCTATGATTTTAACAGGTTGAGTTTGCTAGGCATTCCAGCCAGCAAAGTTGGTTTCCATAGAGGAGAGGCATAGCCATTCTAGATATTTCCAAAAGCATTCAGAATGGCCTTTTGGATGCCGCTGTTTTCTTGTATTTTTCCAGAATGTTGCATTTGTAAATTAATTCATTTCTTTCCTGAAATCCCAGTTGCCTAATTTTCTCCAAAGTTTGAGCTATTTGCTAGCACTGTTAACATATACTGTATCCTCATTTCAACCCTACTCAAGTGCCACAAGTTTTTTAAAAACGTGGATTGTATGGATAGTAGATGCTGGTTTAGCTTTCTGGCAGCCTTTCTTTTTCAGTTTTAATTTTCAGTTTGTTTGCTTTTTTAAAAAGCAAGTTTGGCCTGTTTCAAAATCAGGCTCTATATAATCTAAATATCCCATAGTATTCTACTGTTTGTTAAAAAATGTTGCATTTGCTTCATTTGCTTTGTATCTGGGCCCCAATTCTGCACTGACAACTGTTACTTGTAAATACTTTTATCACACATGTGTTCAAGAATATTTTAGCAATATACTTGTTAATGTCACAAAATCTTTTAAGAACACACAAATGTAGGAAATGCTTCACTAGATTGGATTCATGGTTCACCCAGTCCACAGTGGACAATTATCTGCACAGACAAGCCTACCAGCAGGACACTGGCACAGTTTCCTATGACTTGGTCTTTGGAGTCAGACCACCTCCTGCTGCCAACAGCACAATGGAAGGCAGTGGAAACTGAAAATATGGCTGTTTCTGCACTACTTTGATGGTTCTGGACCATGTTTTTGGTGGACAGTTCCATGAAGGTGTCAACCCAGTGCGCGGCAGCAGCGAAAAAAGCAAATTCAATGCTAGGAATAATTAGGAAGGGAATAGAAAATAAGACAGCAAGTGTCATTTTGCCCCTTTATAAATCTATGGTGAGGCCACATTTGGAGTATTGTGTACAATTCTGGTCACCACACCTCAAAAAGGATATTGTGGAACTAGAGAAGGTGCAGAAAAGGGCAACCAGAATGATTAAGGGTCTGGAACACCTCCCTTACGAAACCAGGCTGCAACGTCTAGGCCTCTTCAGTCTGGAGAGACGGTGTTTGAGAGGGGACCTGATTGAAGTATATAAAATTATGCACGGTATAGAAAGGGTGGATAGAGAAAATTTTTTTTCTCTGTCGCACAACACTAGAACCAGGGGGCACTCTATGAAGCTGATGGGTAGGAGAATAAGGTCTGACAGGGGGAAGTATTTCTTCACACAGAGGGTCATCGGCTTATGGAATGTGCTGCCGGAAGAGGTGGTGACAGCTACCAGTCTGGATGGCTTTAAGGTAGGGTTAGACAAATTTATGGATGACAGATGTATCAATGGCTACTAGAACAAATGCCTAGGTGCATCCTTCAGGCTGAGGGGGGGAGGAACTGGGGCGCTTCAAAGGCCGTCTGCTGGGACTCGAGAGCAGGAGAAGGTTTGTCCTTTTCTCTGCTTGAGATGCCCATGAGCATTTGGTGGGCCACTGTGTGCGACAGGATGCTGGACTAGATGGGCTGTGGCCTGATCCAGCAAGGCTTCTCTTATGTTCTCTTATGTTCTTATGTGGGGTGTCCCATGCTGGGCTAGGCTAGTAGTAACCCACTCCAAGGGCTGTCCACATTTGCACAGCTCATACTTGTCCAGCCTCTGAATGCCAGAATTGAAGGTTTCCAGCCTTTGAAGTTTCTGGTCAGGTTGTCTTTGGAAGCATGCCCATTTCCAGGGGTGCTTCCTTGTGTATTGATGAACCCCAGACTATGGGGTTTGCTGCGCACACGCCCTCTGTGGCCCATGTTTGGCTCAGTAGTCTTTTATGCACCATCATTTCATGTGATGTGGGGTATCATGCCTCGTGTCCTCTTTGACTCCTTGGAGGAAGGTCCCTCTCCTGCCAGCCAAAGCTAAGGAGGCCAAATTTGGAAACTGCTTCTGTCCCCCCAAATGGGGATAGTTTGGACTCACACAATACTGGAGAGAATGACAATCGCTGTGCCACTCGGCTCACCTCCATGCAAAACAGCTGTGCCGCTGGGAGTCCTACTTAAGAAACACCCAACTCTGCACCCGCCATTGCAAACAAAGAATCTCCTCAGCAACCCCTGACTCACACTGAACCCTGATTCTTGACTCCTGAATGACTTCCCAAACTTACAAGGACTCTCTGGAACCTTGACACCTGGCCTGTTTGACTCCATGTACTCCATTTCCCCAAGGACTCTGGTAACTGACTTGGCATCTTGCTGTCACTAGTTGTATGTGTGAGTGCTTCACTGTTACCACTTGCTCTGGACACAACATAGACAAATAGAACTAGGGATGGGTAGGGGCTATGCAGCTTCAAAGTACTGTATAGAGAGCAGGGTTCTGGGACTTTTCATATGCCAGGATACTGGCAGGGTGCAGAAATGGCCAATGTCACATTATTAGTTTTTTCATACCTCTCCTGGACTTTGTGTTCTCTGCACTCTGAAAACACTCCTATCAGGCATAATTAAAGTGGAGAAGCCTGCATGGAAAGGACGACTGATAACAAATCTCCCACTTAGAACAACCAGAATAGGTCATTTCAAAGCTAATTCATCCTCCTTGGGAACTAGAGAATTCTAACAACAAGGTGTTCTGCAGCCACTGGGTCCAGAAGCAGATGTTTCCCAAACAGATTCATTTCCTTTCTACTATTTCAAGCATGACAAAGACAGTACTTTTCTGATCAAACTTGTAATTTTTTTTAGAAGTAATGTCTGGAGATGCTGTATCATAGAGATGTGGATGAACAAAGATCATGTGTTTGGTTTGAAACTGAACTAAACATCCTTTTGGGCCTGGTGACGAACCATTTAATTGAGCAAAGGTTGTTCACATTCTATGTCAGACTTTTTTGAAAGGAAACATCACATTTTTTCATTAATAAAGCCTTTTTTGATGGCAAAAAGACAATAAGCATGAATTGTTCAGTGGAATTATGCATATTTGTGAGCAGGGTACTAGTTTGTCAGCTTGAAATTCATAATTGAATTTGAAGCTTTGATTATTCGCATGCACATAGAAAATGGCCTACATTTCCCTTGCAAATTGTTGTAGAAGCTTTGACAAACCCAGGCCTTAAGTTCCCCCCCCCCAGCCACATCCCCTTATTTGAAAATCTGGATGCCGCTGCCACCACTTACACTGCCACACCTTCCTCAGTGGCTTAACTAGGCCTTCTGGAAGTGTGCACACAGGTGGAGAGGCTTCCCCTATCTAGGAAATCGGACAAACCTCTGGAAGGCCTAGTTGAAGAAGAAGAAGAAGAAGAAGAAGAAGAAGAAGAAGAAGAAGAAGAAGAAGAAGAAGAAGAAGAAGAAGAAGAGTTGGCTTTTCTACCCTGCTTTTCTCACCCATTTAAGGGGACTCAAAGCGGCTGACAAAGCTTTCCGTTCTTCTCCCCACAACAGACATCCTGTGAGGTAGGTGGGACTGTGAGAGCTCAGAAGAGAGCTGTGACTAGCCCAAGGTCACCCAGCTGCCTTCGTGGGAAGCAGCAGCAGCAGCAGCAGCAGCAGCAGCAGAAGAGTTGGCTTTTGTACCCCACTTTTCTCACCCATTTAAGAGGACTCAAAGCGGCTGACAAAGCTTCTGTTCTTCTCCCCACAACAGAC
Organism: Aspidoscelis tigris stejnegeri; assembly: GCA_023333525.1. Taxonomy (NCBI): domain Eukaryota; kingdom Metazoa; phylum Chordata; class Lepidosauria; order Squamata; family Teiidae; genus Aspidoscelis; species Aspidoscelis tigris. Next base: position 99,462,911 of record JALMGA010000003.1, on the reverse strand, counting down.
ACCCTGTGAGGTGGATGGGGCTGTGAGAGCTCAGAAGAGAACTGTTACTAGCCCAAGGTCACCCAGCTGGCTTCATGGGGGAGGGTGGAATCGAACCCGGTATTCCCAGATAAGAGTCCGGCTCCCTAACCACTAGACCAAACTAGTTGAGCCTCTGAGGACGGTGCAGCAGGGGCGGCAGTGGTGGTGGCAAAAGGTGAGTGGTGGGACAAAGCGAGGGAGGGGATGGGGGTTTCCTTTCCCACTTAAACATTTCCCGCTCGTAGCGGCATCCATATTTTCACACCCATTCACTGAGGAGGGCAGCTTCTCACAAAGCCAAACATTCCCCTATTTCAGTTCAAATCAAAGTGGGAGAATGTGGGGCAATGTGCTTCAGGAACATCCCTAACATGAAGAACTGCATGTTTAGTTCAATGCAAAGCAACCTTGCACATCTCTGTTTTCCTGAACTGCATTGAGACCAAAGGCAGGATCTGGACAGCAGGGGGAAGAGCACTACAGGTGTGACAATTTTCTCTGTGTATGTGAAGAGTACCTACTTAGCACTATTATTTTAGCACTATTCTTGAAGCAATGGTGTACTGTTTAATTTTAAATATATGTACTTATACATACCCAAAAGTCTCAGGGTGGGTTATAATATCACAATAAAAACAGATAAAAAGCAATAACAGTGCCTGCATGGGGAGGAGATGTTGTTCCCTCAGTCAAAGGCCATGGTAAAAAGATGGGTCTTTGTACCAGTCTTCTGAACACAGACAATGATGCATTCCCCCACCTTTTCAGTCCTATCCATTTTATTTATGGACTTTCCTCCTTTGAACCATACTTTCCTGAGTCCTGACTTTTACAGGACTCAAGCCATTATAGAGTGTTAACCTGTTTTCATTTTTTGGGTGTGATCAGTGAAGACGACTAAAGGAGGCTGAACTGAACTACAGTGGGTGGATACTGAATTTGCCTTCCCTTTTGCCCAATGTGTGATGACACACTGTTGAGTGACAGAACTTTTATCCTATCTGAGTGCAGGGGGTGTTGCGATGGGGGAGAGGGGTGGAGATCTAAAAAAGTCTCTTAAAGGAGTCTCAGGGCAGGAACAGGGAACAGAAAGGTGTGAGCATAGTGACTAGGGATGTGCATGAATATCTGTAACATCTGAAATTCATACAAATTCAGCTGAACTAGGACATTTGAATTTGAATTGAATGTTGGCACATTTGAAGGTTGACATTCGAATTTGAATAAAATGTTTTGATGCATTTGTATGAAGCTTTGTATAGGATTATGAGATTCGTATGGGATTCGAACACTATTTGTATGGATTCATATAGGATCATATGGGATTGAACATTCATATTAAATAAGAAACCTACCACATTCAAAGGGGATCTATTTGAATGAATATGAATTTTCTTCATTACAAATCGAATACACAAACCCACCCACCCCTACATTTGTCCTCATCCCTAATAGTGACTTGAACAAACTGAGGACAAACTGAGGAAAGATGATCAGGTATTGGATGTCGTCGGAGTTAGTACATTTCTAGTCTGGCTTCTTAATAAGGTGGCCTATTTGAGCAAGGTGTGAGCCCAGTCAGAATGATAAATCCCTTCCAATCTAGCAAGTGACTTTGCTGAAAGCGCCCATTTTGAGACAGATGAGAAATGCATTTTAAAACAGGAGCATTCTCTTCAAACATGCATACAATATTGTTAGTGAAAGGGTTAAATAGGTTCTTTCTCCCTCTTCCCCAACATTATCAAACAAACAAAAAATCTTGAAAGTTTTAGATCTGGAAAGAGATTTTAAAGGATTTGTTTTTATGCAAGCATCTTGTTAAGTGCCTAGGAATAGAATGCGTTATTGACAGAAATAGCAGGGTGATATAAGGTCAAGTATTTAGAACCTGTTGAATAAAAGAGAGAGAGAAATCCAAAATCCCCTTTTGCTTCTAATAATGGACCATGATTTAGAAAGTTAATCTCCAAATCTTTTATTTATTTATTTATTTATTTCAGGGGAGCACAGGATTTTAAGATTCTATTTCAGGAAAGTTCCAGCCAGGCAACTGAAGGCTGTGGTCACACCTTGCTGAAATAGTTTGTCATATGAAGGAAAAGGACTCAAAATGCACTAACTCTGCTCACACCCAATTCCTGATCACCCCTCCTCAGTTTGTAGGCCCCCCTCACATGTGAAGAAATGTATCCAACCTTCAGCTTCGATGTGGCTGGATCCGCCCATCCCTCACCTCTCATCCCCCACAGCCATGCCCCCTTACCTTCAAATCTGGCTGCTGCTGTTGTCACATCCTTCTCAGAAGCTCAACCTAGGTCTTCTGGAGATGGTCAAGCAGCTGGAGAGGCCGCCCCATTCAGGAATCATGGGAAATCTTGTGTGGTTGTCTGCAATTCCCAAGTAGGGGCAGCAACTCCCGTTGTGCATGCATCTCTGGGAGGCCTGACTTGAACCTGTGTGTGTGTGTGTGTAATGCAGATGCAGCAAAAGGGGAGTGGGGGGTGAGGCAGGTTGCAAGCAGTGGGATAGGGAGCCAAACATTCTCTCCCTTCAATTTGAATCATATCAAGGGGGGGGGGGAAATATGCTTTGTGCACATCCCTAATTCAAACTGAACTTCAGACTTCTTTTGAGAAGTTGAGAGTTCAATTGTATGAATGCAGAGAAAGCTGCGATATTTCCATGGTGTGCGCCATGAGGCACACGCCACGTGTGATGGGGCAGCCGATGGATCTGAGCTGCAGGCTCAGCTCTCATTTGCTCTTCTCGCCATCCTGTCCAGACTGGCGGGAACATTAGAATTTAACTGATACTGTGGAGCAAATGCTCATCATTCTTTGGTACCTAAATTTGAAGTAGCAGCGGGATAATGCGCCGCCATGACACGGTATTGGACATCAGATGCAATGCCCACACCCCAACTGTGCATTGAAATGCACAGTATCTGGAAGTCTGGACACACACTTAACCTGAGGTCTTTATATGAAGGGCTGCTATACATCAAATAGCAAATAAAATTAAACTGAATCTGTGCTAGAAAAGCATCTATGAATGACTTAGGATGTTTTTCCACTTAACACTAGAGTACCCTTTAAGGACCCATTAAAGATCCTTAATGGGTCCTTAATGGGTCTTTAATGGGTACTCTAGTGCTAGGGTTTTTTCCACTAGCACTAGAATACCCATTAAGGACCTATTAAGGACCCATTAAGGACCCTTAATGGGTCCTTTAGTGCTAAGTGGAAAAACACCCTTAGAAAGATCACCGTTCCTTTAGACTTGATTCAAGGACACATGAAGAGTTTCATGGAAGTTGAGTCCACCTTTGATTCAAGTCAGCATTAATAAGCATAAATAGATGCTTGGTCAAGTTCCTTTGCTTTCTCTTCCCAAGTACATAGCGAACTTGCTCACATCATGAGCTCTGGGGTCTTCTTCATTTCCTACAAATAGAACCACTTTAAATCTCAAGCAAGGTTATATTTGCTGCTGACAGGCCTTAGACTCTATTGTACCTTTGGGGAAAAGGCAGAGCACGCATGATGTAATTAGAAAATGAATGCTGTGCCCTTTCTCTGAACCCAAAAGGGGAGGGAAAAATTGTGAAGCCAATGTCCATCAGTAGCCAAATCGTACAGCTAGTGTTGTGTGGAGAACTGCTGCTTAAACTGTCTGATCATTCCCCACAACCCTAATGTGTAGATGGGTAGGTTCTATTTCTGTTTTCCAAACCCCAAATTTCTTTCATTAGAGAAGTCCCAAGTGTAGAACTGGCCTTTTTTTTTTTAAATTATAGTCTTGATTCATCTCATTTGTAGTTTTGGGGCTGTTATGCCATGTTCCAGGTTTCTTCTTCTTCCAAAAGTCTGGTGTGTTCATAGGTTTCCTCCCCATAGAGGTTTGCAATGGACATGTGTAGGCTTTCACAGCCAGATTCCATCTCACTTTGCACCTTCGCTTCCACAGGAAAACTTCTGAGGAAGATGGGGTACTTCCGACCTTGATACTTTTGGTTGCTGGATCTATCCCTAACCTTAGCAGCCCTTCCCTAAGGGCTGGTGAGATATGAACTGATGTGGTTATAGTGACAATCACAGAACCATGGCAATGGCACCTACACATCTGGATGGCACCATTGCTATGGTGATGGGACAGTTCAGCAGGGAGAGGTATTCCAAGTATTCTATAATATCTACAATGTTTCTCACATTTTCTTGCAATTGTCCTTTTGGCAGGAATCTACTCTTTATGAATAAAATCTTGCAAAATCAGTTTAAGCCTTTCTGCCAGAATCATTGTGAATAATTTATACTCATTATTCAATAATGATAATCTAGGTCCTGTTTTGAGATTAATGGTATAGTAGCATCCTTCCAACTACCAGAGACCTTTCCTGTTTGCAATATATCATTCACTGTTTTTTTTTCATGATTCGGGAAGGCCATCCAGCCCCAGTACCTCTCCTACCTTTATTTTCTTGGTGCCCCTCCCTCCTCCAACTGCCATCACAAGACAACAAACCATCTTGCCTGAGAGGAGTGGAGAAGAGGCAGCAGGCTGGGATCTGCCATCTTGCTTCTAGCAGTGCCCCTCCCACCTCCAACTGCCATCACAAGGCTGAGAACCATCTTGCCTGAGAGGAGTGGAGAAGAGGCAGCAGTTCTGGTCTGGTCTGCCATCTTGCTCCTAGCAGTGCCCCTCCCTCCTCCAACTGCTCCCATCACAAGATGGCAAAGAGACTATGGCAGCGGATCCACCAGTTGAGGAAATGTCTGGTCGTGAGGCTGAGCAAGGTGGGGCTGAATAGATGCCAGCTGACCATCTCTACCATCTTCCGGTTTCTCATCAATGAAGAGAAAAATCAAAGTAAAGAGAATAAGAAAATTCCAGCTATAAGAAATGAACAGAAGAATTGGAACTGAAAACTTCCAAGTGCTTGCTTTTTGCTGTTCCCTGTTCCCTCCCACACCATTTTCCTTTTGTTTCTTGTCTCTTTAGATTGTAAGCCTGAGGGCAGAGACCTGTCTAAGATTAATATAATATTGTAACCCGCCCTGAGACCTTCGGGTATAGGGTGGGATAGAAATACACACACACAAACAAACAAACAAACAAACAAATAAATAAATAAATAAATAAATGCCCTGAGACATTCAAGTGTACAGCAGGAAAGAAATGCAAATGAATGAACGAATGAACAAACAAACAAACCTTGTGGAGTTAGGGGTGCATAAGTCTGGCTTGTCTAGGTACTCCTCTATAGCTCTTATGAGCTGTAGCTCCTGTGAGCCAGTTTGGTCTAGTGGTTAGGGAGCCTGGCTCTTACCTGGGAATACCGGGTTCAATTCCAGCCTCCCCCATGAAGCCAACTGGGTGACCTTGGGCTAGTCACAGCTCTCTACTGAGCTCTCACAGCCCCACCTACCTCACAGGGTGTCTGTTGTGGGGAGAAGAATAGAAAAGCTTTGCCAGCCGCTTTGAGTCCCCTTAAGTGAGTGAGAAAAGCAGGGATAGAAAAGCCAACTCTTCTTCTTCTTCTTCTTTTTCATGCCTCTTACATAAATTTAAATAGTATCAGTGAAATGCCGTCTTTATAGACACATTATTGGATATTAAATCATTCTCATCTTGTAACTTTGATATGACCTTTTCTCTTTCTCTACTATTTACCTGGTCTGTTTGCAACATCAAAGTTCTTTTACTCCCCATACTTCATTTTCCTTTGGATCTCTTCTGCTCTTTGCATTGATAATTATCTCTCTAATGTTTTAATTTGTTTCAATAACTCATCACATCCATGTATTGCAGGCAGGGGCATGCACACTCTCGCACCTTTCCCTCATTGACTTTAGAGCAAGCCAGCATTCCCCCTACCTGTTTGCTTGTCTCCCTCTACCTTAGGCTCCCAAACATTCCAGTGTATCTGCACCCTTATCCATCAATTTGCTTATGGTTTTGGAAAGCTTGTGAATGAGAGCAAGTTAAGTGGGAAAACATTTAATTTCCACCTTTCAAAACATTCAGTTCCTCCTTTCAAGTGAGTGAAAGTGACTGGGCAACCACTGGAAAGTGTGTGCCAATGCATGTTAGTGGCTTCCAACAAGACCTAGAGCAAGAGTTGGGTGGTGCTTTGCTAACCAGTATACCAGACCAGCAAGTATACCAGGAGTCTCCCTTCTGTACACTGGTGTAGTCTAAGGGAGACCCCATCTGGGACTTTCTTTAGACTGCATCTAGGTGCAGAAGGGAGGGTCCTAGTGCACTTACTTCCTGGTCTGGTATACCGGCCACTGCAAAATCATCCTTGGAGTGTGGAATGACACCTTGTTCTTTGCCCAATACAGGCATTCTCCTCTGACATTTGGCTTTTTTTTTTTTTAAAGAAAGGCAACCGAATTTGTTGGGTGGTTTGAAAACAGAAAAGTAAGTCAAACTCTCATTGCGCTGAGTTGCTTTTTGAAACCTGTTTGCACTTTTATTATTTGTTTGTTTGTTTGTTTATTATGTATATTTCTATCCCACCCTATTCCAGAAGATTTCAGGGCAGGTAGCAACCTTCAAAACCAGCAGATTACAAAACAATATCTCCTAAAAACTGTAATGATCATAAAAACATACAAAGAACATAATTAAAACAGCATTGTAAGTATTAAAATAATAGTATCTGCAATGGAGGGGGAGCAGTATAACCACATTAGCCAAAGGCCAGGACAAAAAGTTGTGTCTAGGCTTTAGTCTGGAATATATCCTGGAATAGGATCCTATTTCAGGATATATTCCAAAGTAAAGCCAGAATCTACATTCGCTTGTGGACTATAAATAATGTGGACTACACACCCCTAGCCTGAGATATATTCCAAAATACATGAAAGTGCGAACAGGCCCCAGATATTTGTGTTGGTTATAATCTTTGTGTGACAAATGATTTTTTTTTCTCTGCTTCCCTACTGGGCCCAGAAATCAGACAAATCTACCTTTAGAAAGATGCATCCAGCAACTGCAAATGACATTCTCGGTGTGCACAGTGTCATAGAGGCACTCTCAGAACTCTTTATTCCTCTCTACAATTCCATGATGGAAGCTACTGCATGTGATGGAAAGGCCCTCTGGTTGTCCCAGTGCCATCTGTGTTGATGTTGCCTTAAATGCTTCTTATACTGCATCAAGACAGCAAAAGACAATTTTCTTAAGAGACTGAAAATATTACAATGTCCAACCAAGCAAGTCACAGCAAAGACCTGCATTCTCCTGGGAGAATCTGGTTAGGTCTGATGTACCTGACCCAAACCAGCTTGGAGATGCTTGGGTCTATGGGGTCAGTGAGCATTCCAGACCTTGGCCCTTTCTGCACTGGGCCTTATTCTGGTTTATATTTCAGACTAGGGAGCTATCATCCTCGTGCTGGTTCAAAGTACAGAAGACCCACCCCAGGGCTTGCCATAGCATGCACTAACATGTGTGCATAGCAGGTCCCTATCCTGAGATATAATATGGAATAAGACCCAGTGCAGAAAGGACCCTTGAGTCTGACTTAACTGGATAGGAATAGCCCTACTATTTATGGCATCTGAGCAGGTTCTCCACAGTGGTGGCACCAGAGTAGGTGCATTTCTGCATTTGGACTTATTCTGGAATATATCTCAGGACAGTGGTCTGCTGGCCACAAGCGAATGCAGCCTATGGCAGGCCTCACTTGGGGCTTTCTATAGTCTGCACCAGGATGCAGATAGCAAGTCCATTTTCTGGGATATTTATTTATTTATTTATTTATTTATTTATTTATTTATTTATTTATTTATTTATTTATTTATTTATTTATTTATTTATTTATATCCCGCCCTTCACCAAATGATCCCAGGGTGGCTTACAATAAGAATAACACATGTCAAAAGGGGAAAAAAATATTAAAAATATTGCTCCCTCCCTCCCACCACAATTAGGCCCAGTGCAGAAAAGCCTCAGGATTTCAGAGGTCAGGTGACTGTGACCCCACTCAACACAATGTCCAGGAGCTCCCTACCCCCATTCAAAAAGTAGCAACACTAGGTAAATATACTTTGCCATTTAAGAAGAGCAGTGCTGTTAAGGCCAGCATCTATCACACAACACTAGAACCAGGGGGCACTCTATGAAGCTGATGGGTAGGAGAGTCGGATCAGACAAGGGGAAGTATTTCTTCATTCAGAAGGTCATCGGTTTATGGAATTTGCTGCCAGAAGAGGTGGCAACAGCTACCAACCTAGATGGCTTTAAGGAAGGGTTACATAAATTTATGGATGACAGATGTATCAATAGCTACTAGAATGGATGCCTAAGTACAACTTTTAGGCTGTGGGGACAAGCAGGATGCCTCTAAGGCAGTGATGGCGAACCTTTTGAGCTCGGTGTGTCAAAATTCGCAAGAAAACCTAGTTTAACTCGGGTGCTGTGTTACATCTAGAAATATCCATAGTTTTGTGATATTTGTAGCTCTAGTAAAAAAAGTTATATTTTTGATATATGTATTTTATTAAAAGCAAAAACAATTCTTTACATTAGTGACTTTTGTTGCTGAATTTTGTTTGCTAATATTCAATTGAAAGTTGGTATTTTGTACACTTCAAGAACAAGCAAGCACTACATGCCCAGGTGCCAAGGTGACCATGTGTGTCATCCAAAAGGGTTTGGCGTGTCACCTGTGACACACGTGTCATAGGCTGGCCATCACTGCTCTAAGGCTATTTGCTAGGATTTAAGGGCAGGAGAAGGTTTGATCTTGTCTCTGCTTGAGATGCTCATGGGCAATTGGTGGGCCGCAGTGTACGACAGGATGCTGAACTAGATGGGCTGTGGCCTGATCCAGCAGGGCTCCTCTTATGTTCTTATGTTCTAAAACGAACTTTTCACTGTCTCTTGCACTTATTGAAATCTGTTTTCTAAACTTTTTCTCCTGACAATCCAAGTACCATGTTGGAAGATCCAAGCATGTGGGAAAGCAGAGAAGTTTTTTTAGAAGTATGACTGGCCTGACAGCTACATTAAATGTCAAGAACTAAAGAATTAATGGAAATACATGTTGACATTGGCTGAGCAAACGTAGTGTTTTGGGAACTCTCACCCCATTGGCAAGTGAGTAGCAGTGGCTCCAGTCCTAAACACACTCAGCGAAGGAACTAAACATAGTGAGGATGAAGTTGGAGTAATCATGTTTGGGTTGTGCAGCGTGGAAGGGATTACTGTATTATGATTATGATTATTTAATTGCTTGAGTCTTTTGCTTTATGTGTAAAGAATCTTTCTCTGATGGAAAATTGTCTTTTCTGTATTATTGTTCCTGGAGTCTAACCCACGAGTCCTTTCTTTTTATCCCTTCATTCCGTCATGAAATTGTATCCACGTGGGGCAAAATTCTCAAAACCTGGAGCATGTCCCTGACACTTAAGAAAGCACTAGTTTTTGACATGAAAGCAAAGACTGCCAAGAGTGTCACTTCATTTTGTGGGTAAATACCAAGAGATTTGAATCCAGAGTTGCTGTTCTGTTACACAGAAGGCCCCTCCCCCCCCCCATTTTCAGAAGGAATCTTGATCCAGCAGCAACAGCAACTGGTGAATTGGAAGAACAAGAACAGCGGATGAGAGGCAGTGTCTCAATGGACACTTTGCCTTTGATCTTCAGAAACAGCATGTTCTCCACATCAAACCAAAAGCAGTTGGGATATGGCTGAAGCAGAGCTTCACCAATCACCCTAACCTAGGTATAATTTTTCTAGCCATTGCTGATGAGAAAAGACTTCCAAAATTGAAAATGGGGGGACATATCTGCTAATCTTTCCCCTGCATAATTTTCTGTTTGTCATTGCCACTACTGCATAGAATAGGGCCGCATCCCCATGCAAGCCGTTTGGGTCTGATTGGGCATGCATGGGACCGGGGGCAGGACCAAGATCAAATCTTGCCTGCCCCCATGCCATTCCCGGTAACATGGGCTGGGTGTGGATGCATCTGTCCCCATGCAAACCACGCCAAACCCCGGCACTGGGGAGCAGTGCCATCTCCTCTCTGCCCCCTCTCTCCTCTTTGAAAGCTGGATTGATATCACCCCACCCCTGTGCCACCAGCTGCAAATGCCACATCCCCCCCCCCATGGCACAAAAGTCAGGACTTAACAGAAAAAACAATAATTTAAGAAATTTTAAAATAATTTTTTAAAAAACAAAGCCACTATGAGGTTGAGCAGTTTTGCGCACCTCCACTCCACCCGGAACCATGAGAACAACCAGCAACCTTAAAAGGGAGAAAAATCGAGCCATTATCATGCCTGCCTTGGCGATCAGGAAATGGGGGTGGAGTATTTGCTGTGGAAAAGGGACAAAAATCAAGCCATTATACTTCCTGCCTTGGCAATCAGGATTTCTTTACTCCCAACAAATTTCAGTGGTTGTGATTTCCAATGCGCAGGGCAGGAATAGCAAGCACACCCTACCTCCCAATGACGTGAGTGCCAATCTCCTCCCCAAATAGCCTGAGATGGTCCCCATATGCAGGCTTGGCTTACAAAGCAATGCATGACAAACCTCCAAACCGTGCCCAGACTTGCGTTTTTCCAGTACCCAAATTTGGTCCTGGTTTGGCACGGGTTTGGGCAATTGGGAAGATAGGGACAGGAAGTCCTGCAAACATACCATAGTGTATCAATATCTATAAATCATTCAGGGCAGGTAAGGGGGAAAACTGAATACTTTGAGGAAATGGTTCATTACGGAATCCAGATGTCTTGTGACTTGAAAAAAGTCCCAGAATTTAGACAAATTCAGATCACACTCAGCACTCGCTTATTTTTTGCATTTACCATATGTAGGATTTTGATAGGACGATTGTGAATCTCTGGTTAAGAAGACAAAGAGTTGGCTTTTCTATCCCACTTTTCTCACCCATTTAAGGGAACCCTAAGTGGCTGAAAAAGCTTTCTGTTCTTCTCCCCACAACAGACACCCTGTGAGGTAGGTGGGGCTGTGAGAGCTCAGAAGAGAGCTGTGACTAGCCCAAGGGCACCCAGATGGCTTTGTAGAGGAGGGCGGAATCGAACCTGGTATTTCCAGATAAGAGTCCGGCTCCCTAACCACTAGACCAAACAGATAGGGTCACAGTGTCTAAGGGAACTCAAGGCTATTCTACAAATTATGTGCTAGAAGACATAAAATTGCAAGTGATTCTGTGGTCTGTGGCTTCTTCATGCCTGCCGTTCTGTTAGCGTTGACTAGAGTAGCCATTAAAATTCTGAATCCCATCACAATAAAAGAAGATTGTGTATCTTCTGTGGGTTTTGAAACTGAAGAAAGTGTTAAAGGCAGTCAGAGATATTCTGAGTGACCACAAATAAAATTTCAAGGAACTTAACTTACAAGATGCATTGAGTGTGAAAATAATTCTGAAGAGGAGGAGTTGACCACAATTGTTACAAGAGAGATTTCTGGGAGAAATTTTCCTAGCTTTCCCCCCTTGTACTCATTATTGTTCTGTGTAGTCCCAGGTCACCTGGTTAGAAGTAAGGCTGATGCTGTAATGATTAAGGACACATTCCCACTTGACTTTTTAATTCCGGGATGGACTTTTAAAATCTGGATTCAGGACCGAGTGTGCATTCTGGGTGTTCCCATTTGTTTGATGATAAAACTGGGTGAATCCAAATACTGCTGTTCTCACTCACATCCCAAATCCCCAGCACGGAGAAACAGGACCTTTTAATCTCCACCCCTTGTCCAACCCCTGTTATGCCTGCCGTGCTCAGAATCAGCTGAGTGAAAGAATAGAGGGCAATCATAAAGCAAACATCCCTTTCACACTCTCCCTTTCAAAATAGAGGCTAAGACAGCTCACATGGAGGGAAGTGAGAGAGAGGCTACTTCTCTCCCTTTCAGTTTTCTTCTGTAAAACAGAGGCTCGTGGCTTAGTTTTCCCCTGCTGTGCCAGCCTTGCTACAATGTATCTCTTGAGGCTTGTGTTTTTAAAAGTTTTCCTCCATGATAGCTGGGGGGCCCTCCCAGGCTGACCCCAATGGCTCCTGTGGAGTCAGGGTTGGGCAGCCCTGGCACCTCCCTTCCCTGGGCTCCCACCCGCTCCAGGAGCCCAGATCAGCCTCCTAGGGCTGGTGGGACCCCCACACAACATGTTCGGTGCCAGGCAGCAACTGGCACAATCGGGCTGGCCACGCTGTGCGCATGTGCGCGGTGTAGCCTCTGATTCATCAGGCACCTGTGCCTGCGCAGATCACCCATCAAAGCCAAATGGGTGCCTGGCCAATCAGACGCCACACCGCGCACATGCGCACAGCGCAGCCAGCCTCCTCGCCACAGTTGCTGCCCAGCGCCGAACAGGTAAGACCCATTAATGTGTATGTGCCCCTCGGGTGGGTTGAGGGGGTGTTGGGTGGGGGCTCCGCCACCTGCATGGGCCTGATTTGGGCCCACGTAGCTCACAGGAGCCCAGGGAAGGCACCTGACAGGCTTCACCGCCCCTGGCTCCATGGGAGCCAATGGCAGGAGGCTGGGGTTGGGAGTCCTTTACCTGCCAGTGTGGATGGGAAACTGTCTTAGACATGTTTGGGCTGAAGTGTTCTACAGCATTTTAGCTGTAATGTGAGAAGCCTCAGAACTTTTTCTTTTGGGAATGGTTGAGGGAAATGTAGATAAACATTTAGGCCCTTTCCGCACTAGACCTTATTCTGGAATGTATCTCAGGATAGGGGCCTGTTGTCCTCATCCTAGTGCAGGCTATGGTAGGCCTTACCTGGGGCCTACCATAGTCTGCACTAGGATGCGGACAATAGGCCCCTATCCTGGGATATATTTAAAAATAAGGCCAAGTGCGGAAAGGCCCTTAGTGTTAATTCAATAAATGGGTATGCAGCCAGATGATATATGCATAGAAGAAGAAGAAGAAGAAGAAGAAGAAGAAGAAGAAGAAGAAGAAGAAGAAGAAGAAGAAGAAGAAAGTCCGGCTACCTAACCACAAGACCAAATTGTCTCACTTTGGATGTAGCAGGAATGCATAACTTGACAAATATTTTAAGAGATAAGTCAGTCCTAAATTTTTAAAGAATTGGCAACTGTTTATTGACTGTCTACAAGGGATTTGGAGATTAAGTGTGGAAGGTGGACTGGGAGAAAAAGGAAGCAGAAGAGTGCACTGACAGGAGAAGAATCTTTATTATACAGAGGAGACTGGAAGTCAGCATAATAATGATGTATTTTAATGTTAACTAAAGTGCTTGTAGATTTCTAATATAGACTGCCTGACCCCTGAGATTAATGGAGCTGAGATTTTCCTTTCTTTAAATTGGTTCACCTGCACTCAGTGCTCATCTTCCTGTCTCCTTGCCTCCAGGTGGTATGTTCTCTCAAGCTAAGCCTTCCTGATGCCCTCAGTAGGGATGAAACTGGACTACTGATTAACTTTTCTCCCCTCTCTTTTGATGGTTTTCATAGCAAGCATGGGTTAATACATTCGTTCTCCTTTTTGTAGATTCTACCCAGTTTCTCATTTCAGTGAATTCTGCTTTGGAGCCAGCTCACACTCTGCTAACATTATTGGTGTCACAAGCTGAACTTCCAACATGGAACTGCTGCTTGTTTGGATGGTGGCTATTTTTGAACAATGCCTCCCATTCGCCGATGGCTTGGGGAGTGAGCGGAGCAGTGTTTATCTCCCATCTGCAAAATAACAGAATGGTGGCCAGTGACCTCAGTTTCCAGGAACTGAAATGGACTCCCCGCCCCCATTCCTGTGTTCTACTGCCAATTTTGGGCTTGGGGAGGGGGATTTTGTGATGGGAGAAGATAAGAAAGCAATTAAATAAATATATATATATAAAGCAAGTGACATTTCACTGGACACGTCAAAACGCAGAGTGTTTTTAAGATCCGCAGAGGTGTTTTACTGATGCTAGGGTTTCATAATTTTCAAAATATCTACAAAGAAGAAACCCTGTTCATGGGAAGCTTTTGCTGTTTTGCACAGCAAAGAAAGAAGGGGGAAAGGTGACAATAAAGTCCAAAGGAGGTGCTTTCCATTAGCTGTGGGTGAAAGGGAATGGAGAAAGATGCCAGATGGCATGAAGAGATTCAAAACTCTCAGATATATTTGTGGACTTTCTAAATTTGTGACAGAAGGTAGATAAAAAGTGGAGACTTTGATAATGTACCTCCTGAACTGTCTTGCTGAAATAAATGAATAAAGAGAGTTGGCTATTATTTATGGAGCTTCTTGACATGATTTTTACATGGTAATGTAGACTATGCATGGCTGAATATGTTTTTTAGAAAGAGACATTTCTGAGATTCAAAATGCACTTTTAAACAGTTTTGTTTTTCAGCCCTTCCTTGGGCAATACGATAAGGATACTTCCCCATCACAACACTGGAAGGGCCCTGTGGTCATCTGGAGATGTCTTAGTGAGGGTTCCACATTATATTATAGCTTGTAGTTGGGCCTTTTCAATGGTGGCACCTTCATTTAGAATGTCCCCCTTTCTTTTGTTCATGAGGTGCCTATTAAAGACCTATCTTTTAACTCAGGCATGTGTGAAAGTTTCAGTCTTTCCATACGAGAACATAAGAACATAAGAGGAGTCCTGCTGGATCAGGCCACAACCCATCTAGTCCAGCATTCTGTCCCACACAGTAGGACATCACATGCAGGGATTCAAGAGCAGGTGAATGTTTTTCCTTTGTCATCCCCTTGAGAATGCCCAGAAGCAATTGGTGGGCCACTGTGTGATCCAGCAGAGCTCCTCTCATGTTCTTATGGCTTGGTCTAATGATCAGTTAATTATTGGGATGACACACTCCATCCAGGAAGAAGGGGATGGTGTCAGTGTAACTGTCATCAGTATTGATTTTCCTGGATTTATGAAGCCCATGTTTTGCCCAGAAGGAAGCAGGAAGCCATGTCATGGCCATGCCCAGAGCAGAAGGTGAATCTGTCTCAAACCAAATTTAGTCTATAGATGTATACATGGGCAATTCTGCACTGGCCAGTATATCGGACCAACATCCTTATCAGGAACTTCCCTTCCACAAACTGGTGTATTCTAAGGATGGCCCCTATACAGACCCTGCACCCAGGTGCTGCTGACTTATTCTTCTAATTTTGGATATTCTTGAATTAAATACTCCTTGGAACTAGGGATTCATATCATATTGAATGTAAGAAAATTCATATTTGTCTGAATAGATCCCTTCGAACTGTGGTAGGATTCTATTTGACACAAACGCATTTGTATGAATTCAAACAAATATCTGATACAAACACATACATATCCCATATATATCCCATACGTATCCCAAACGTATCCTGTAACATATTGGCTCTGAAAACAGCAAATCTGCCCTGAATCTGCTCTCAATTTATGTTGGATGCACTTTGGATCTGTTGCAGGTGTGACCTGCACAGCCACTTTACCACCTCCCAGGTTCGTGAATGTCAATGTACACATGTCGTAACATTCGATTTGTATATGAATATTCAAATTTCTACAAATATCAAAAGTTATGAATATTCATGCACATCCCTACCTGGGACTGATTTGTTCCAGAATGTCCATGTGTTATTCTGAAATATCAGTGCTTTATTCAGTATATCCAAAAGTAGTGAGATAAATAAGCAACGCCTGAATTAGGGATAGCATGGATATTTGTCAGCTTTGCAATTCATACAAATTCATAAATTCCAGCATTCGCATTTGAGTCAGATATTGGCAACATTTGAAGACTGTCATTCTAACGCAAAGCGAATACTTTATATTCACAAAGGTGGGGAGGCGCAAAGCAGCTGCCCAGTCATATCTGCAGCAGATTCAGAGCAAATTCGGAATGGATTCAAAGTGGATAAAGTGAATTCAAAATGGATTCAGAACAAATTCAGAGGGGATCTGAAGGCACGACTGGTGGCAGGGATTCAAAGCGGATTGGAAGAGCATTCACAGTGGATTCAAATCCTACCATCTTTGAAGTGGCTCTATTCACACGAATGTAAATTGCATTCGCTTTGATGTGAAGTTAACACGAAAAAAAAATATATTCATGTACATCCCTATTCTGAAAACAACCCAAACAATCAAAATAAGATAGATCAACTCAACACAGGCAACACAAAAGATCTATCAAGAAGAGAAACCAAGGTCCTTCTAATATGAAATAACCAATGAATGCCCTGATTCCAAAGAAGGAATATACAGCCTTATTATAAAGAATAGTTGTAAATTTACTAATAAAAATAGTATATCTTATAAAAGCTTATAACAATATACAAAAGAAATAACAATATACAAAAGAAAAAATGAGGGGGGATGGTGTATAAAAACAAGAAAGGAGATAGCAAATGTCCAGCAATGCAAGAGCACCAATCTGAGACTCCTCAGAAAAGGCAAACAAAGAGTGGCGTCTAAAGTATTTTCATATAACAAAATGGGGGGGATCTTAAGCCAGACGCGTTTCGACTGATAGTCTTCTTCAGTGGTTCATGCGATCATCCCGAATGGAGATAACTCCTTTCATATCTATATGATTATATAAAGTAAAATTAAGCAGCGTGTTACATAAGACCATACTCTCAAATAATGAAGCTATTTTGCAAGATGGCAGACAAGAGCAGGAAAATGCAGTATATTCTGGCATATAAGACTATTTTTTAACCTAGGAAAGTCTTCTCAAAAGTAAGGCTCGTCTTAGACGCCGGGTGTCGTCTTCTTATACGGCGAGTATATCCCACACTCTATATTTTAATTGGAAAAGTTGGGGTCGTCTTATACGCCCAGTCGTCTTATACGCCGGAATATATGGGTATGTTCCAAGCCAAGTAAAGGTGGCATTCACACTTGGGGTTGAAACTGAACTAGTGGTGGCATCACCTCTCTGAGCACTCCCCCCATCCTAATAATGGAGTTCCATCTGTATCAACAGCATCTGGTCATGTCAGTGGTAGGGGTGTGCATGAATGCAATTTTTGGCATTCGATTTGTAGCAAATTGAACATTCAAGAATCCAAATTCATACGAATAAATAAAAATGAATGTCTGGACATTTGAATCGATACAAATCCATTTGTATAAATTATTCTGAATATTAGCTACGCATCCAATGATACGAATCTTGTACACATCCACACATATCTATACGTGTCCCATTTTCATCCAGTACGCATCCTGTTTTCATCCCACACATATCCATACAGATGAATAGGGATATGCACAAGATGCGTATGGATACCTATGTGAAACATACGGATATGTACACATAGGAATGTCCAAATTATTCGTATGAATAAATAAAAATATTCCTATTTGCACGAATACTGAAGTACGAATGTCTGAACATTCAATTCATATATGAATGTCCAAACTGAATAATGAATACTTTGAATATTCATGCACATCCCTAATCAGCGGTGTGTCAATACCTTTGATAGAGAGGGACATGTCACCATTAATCTGCATTGGTGTGATCCAGTCCCCAAAGGTCACCCACCCTATGCTAACATGAGCAACAGGATCCAGACAATTGAGTAATCCAGAAATACTCAAGCTGAGTATTTTGGGTGAGAAGCCAGCAATATTTCAAGTGCATGGTATGGAAAAACCTCTGCAAAGAGTTCAGCATGGCTTCCTTTAATGGCCTCTCTACACATTTATGTGGGCACAGATCCCATTAAACCACTTGGGCCTACTTCTGAGTAGACTCATGGAGGATTATGCTGTTGCAATCTGATTTACTCAACTCATACTACTTCCCAAGTGTTTTCATTGGCAAAACCACAGCAAGTTTTGCCTTAACTTTGTCAATCAGAGCATGACTAAGATAAATCTTTTCCATGGAATAGCTCTGTGAATTCATAGTAGAGGAAAAGTAACAAAAAAAAACTTGTAGCAGTTTAAAAGACTACCAGCCTAGATGGCTTTAAGGAAGGGTTAGACAAATTTATGGCCAACAGATGTATCAATGGCTACTAGAATGGATGCCTAAGTACATCTTTCAGGCTGGGTTGACAAGCAGGAAGCTTCTAAGGGCATTTGCTGAGATTCAAGAACAGGAAAAGGTTTGCTCTTGTCTCTGCTTGAGATACCCATGGGCAATTGGTGGACCACTGTGTGCAACAGGATGTTGGACTAGATGGGCTTCTGAAACAGAAGTGCTCCTCTTATGTTCTTATGAAGGGCCTTTCTTCACTCATTATAGTTGCATATCAGGAGCCCTTGTGGTGGCTTCTGAGTCTCTTCAGTCTGCAAGTCAGTTTGGATCTGTTTAGCTCTACCGCTGACCATACACTTCACTCACAAAGGCTGGAGCATGATCCAGATCAATGGACCCTTGATATGGATCACTGGTAGACCTGTTTTATCAGGTCTACTAGCAGACCAGCAGGCCCAGTCCAGAACACAGAGGTGTGCAGAAGTCACACAACCATGTGCAGGATTATAAGGGGACTCATTCTGATGGTGCACCAAAGTATACCATTGAAATTGTCCCTCCTGGTGGCTTCAAGGCTAGGAAACTTTGTCCTTAAGCCCTTTAGAGTACAAACTTTGGGGCCAGTGCAAAGGCTGATCTGGATCAGCCCCATTGTGTAAACAGCACTGAACTTCTGGATCATGCTGTGCTGTGTTTCGGACCAGCAGGCCTGGAACCCACTGGCCCAGAAAAAGGCAAAATAAATGCAGAAAGACTAATGGTTACGGCCTCAAGCCCACTCTAGCCAGTGCCCATGAATGGAGGAGAAATCAAGCAAAACAGGAATAATCCGTTTTTTTCTTTTTTTTTAAAGTGAAATCTTAGTAAATTAGACTTGTGATCTTTTGATTTTTGGGTCTCTTTTTTAATGCTCTGTTGGGAAACCTGTTACCATGGTTTTTGGAACAAAAATAAAATGCAGGTTCTCTCTCTCCATCTCTCCTCCCCCCCCCCCCCGGTTTGTTATACTGTAATATTCAAGTCATTATGAACACGCACCATTGAACGTGCTTTGCTCCAGCCAAAGAGATGAGGACAGGATTATCCAAAAAGGGACGGGGCCAAAGTACTGTTTTGTTTCATGAGAAAACAATAGGACTCCCTTAGCTGGAAAACTGCCAGGCTCAATGAGATTTTGTGCTAAATGAAAGAGGAGAAAGTTCAAGAGGAGTAGAGCTTGGCAACTCCACTCCCCTGATGAATTGCTGCTATGATTGCAACAAGCCCCAAAAGCCCCAGTCCAGAAGAGGATTCAGAGGGTGGTGGGGAGAGGAAGGACATAAATTTTCTGGGGTGGAAAGTCAGATCTAGAATGGCCCCTCATACATTTGATACACGTTGGATAGGAAAACTGGATGCAACAGAGAGGTTACATCCGTGTATTCACATTCTGGAATGCACTGACCTTTTAAATGATTTTGAATCGTGTATTTAATATTTTGTTTTCAATTACATCTTGTTTATTGCCATTCTTACATTTTGTTCCTGTCATTTGTACTTTCCTTTAGTTTTTTTTAAAGATAAAATTATAATTAACTTTTTTTAAAAAAAGAAACAGGATACAGTTCATAAAACTCCTCCCCTCTTTCAGGCACTGTTACTGTTTTTAGAGTGTTTATTTTATATTTTGTTTTTATTTGCTGTAACCTACCCTGAAGCCTTCAGGTATAGAATGTGATAAGAATGAAGCAACTGGGATGGAACTTTGCATTTATGCGAATGGACCCATGTCAGACGTGCTAGGCTTCAAGTTTAATTCGAATCCTGCCACCATCAGTTGCATCTCCAAATCCGTTCTGAATCTGCTCTGAATCCACTCCAAAGCTTCAGATGAAGGCGCAAAGCTTTCACTTTGCTTGCAAAGGTGAATCTTTGAATGTATCCAATATTCAATTTAAATGTGAAGTTTTCAGCCTTTGTAATTCACAGAAATCACAAAGATGATGGACATTTTTCACCCATCCCTAAAATAAATATGCATTTCCAACCTATGGGCACATTCACCAGCATGTATTTTGGAAGAACTTCCTGAGAAAAACTTTTGCCAAGCTGGATGTTTGTGAGTTGAGGAAATTCTACACAGAGGATTTTTCATGATATTCCCAGGGAATATGAGTGACAGTGTCCACAGTATGCATAATGAGCAGACAATAAATCAGTGGATGTTAGGTACTGTTTACATAAAGCCTGTGCAACCCACGTGTGATAAAATATGCATGCCGCATGCAGACTGTATCATATCCATATACTCATTGCATGGATAATTCTTAATCATCCTGGATTATTGCATCCAAGAATTATTGCTATAGTTAAAGCATCTTACAAACAACTTAGAAATGGCAGTCTGTGGAACTAATCTAAGGACATTATCAGATAGCTTTTTTCAATCATGCTTTCTAGAAAAACTGTCTTTTCTGCAGACACACACAAAGAGACATTCAAATCATTAAAAGCTTAGTTCTACCATATGTTTCCTTCCCCTCAAGTCTGGCAACTCCTCCCTGACAATACGTGCTTGCCACTGATTGGCTACTTGCCTGCCAGGCTTTCCATGGCCCAGATTGGTCACTATCCAGCACTTGTTGTCATGCTGTGATTGGCTACATCCTCCCCACCCCCCAGTGCCAGTGTGACTGAAAAAGTCACTCTCAGTGTCATTTTACCCTTTATGAGAAAAGGGCAGCTATTCAGGACAGGGTAAGGCAATTATCAATTACAGTCTCAAATTCACCCAGAAGGCATCTCACACTTAACTGATTAAATCCTAATCCTCTTTCTGTAGCCTAGAATATTAATTTGAGGGGCAAACTAGCATGGGGATACTACCTGTGAGCCAGCTCATAGCCTTCTCTAAGCCACTTCAGAGGAGCTTTTTTTAAAAAATCACATGCAAACATAGCATAGATTTACATTCATTCAGAATCCAAACTGCCTTACTTTCCTTCTCCAGCCTGTTAAATCTTTTTCCTTTTCTTCAGCCTATTCCCAAATTCAAAAGGGACTGGTGTCTTCCTTGACCTTGTTTCCCTTCTTATAGATGACTGCTGTTTGTTTGGCAGTTCTTCTTTTGTGTGTTTTGTTAATGAGGCTTTGCTCTTTTCTTGGCTGTAATCTGTTGGTGTTGCTTCCTTGGGTGGAAGTGTTAATGGTGTTTGTTGAGGCTCACCTGTTTATTATGCATTTGCATAATCCTTGGGGGTAAGTGACCAGTGGTTTGTGCGTTTGCTGAACTAAAGTGTGAATCTCTGCTTTGCTTATTTCTGTACTAAGGTTTCCAGATGCTGCTGAGAAATTGGCCTTGGTTCCTGTTAAAGTTGCAGGGATGTTGTTTTATTTCAAGGTCCTCTCTGGTAGCCAGTTCATGGAATCCTTTTACCTTGACTATAGTTTCTGTTTGTTCAAATAAGATCTTGTGGTTTGCAGCCCATGTGTGTTCTGCTACTGCTGACTTGTCAGTCTGCATGAAGTGCACGTGTCTTTTGTATTTAACATTTCCTTTTTTCTATGGTGCCTGAGGCCATCCCTATATACTCCTTCCCACATTGGTATAGTACAAAGAGGGTTGAGGTTGTCTTTTGCTGTTCTTAGTATCTGACTGATTTTGTTGTAGGTTTGTGTAATAATTTACCTATGCAGTCTTTTGTCAAATGTAGGGTAGGAAAGCGTTTTCCTTGCTTTTGTCTTCGTGTTTTGTTAGTTTATGGTCTCTGTTGGCATTGATGGCTTGGTGTATGTCCTTTCTACAGTGTCCGTTTTCCAAGAATGCTTCTTTGCGGTGCTCTGTTTCATCTGCTAGTTACTCTGGTTTTGCAATTCTCATTGCACACTCCACTAGGGTCTTGATCCTCTTCTGTGCAAGGTGATGGTTTGAGTTCAGCTTCTTTGGCATCACTGGGTGACTTGGGATTCTTGCCCACGGTAATAGCTGTAATTCACCCATTCCAGTACATTTAAGTTGACTGACTCCCAAGATGTTGCCAATGCTTAATTTTGACATTCATGTCAAGATTACCTTGATTCATAGATTTTGCATCCCAGGTTGTTGTGCAATTTTGTTCTTTTTAACATTGGACTTTCCCTTCACTAGCAGATGTTTCCACAGATGAGCATCCTTTAAGCTTTGGCTCAAACTAGGGATGTGCATGAATGGGTTTTTGACATTCGATTTGTAACAAATGTAACATTCAATTTGTGCATGAATGTCCAAATTTGGATGAAATCATACAAATAACAAATGTTACATATGGTTTTTAAAATTCAATCCATATTGAACCGAATGAAAGAAAATTCATATTTGTTCAAATACATCCTCTTTGAATGTAGCTGAATTTGAATTTGATACAAATGTTCAATCCCATACGAATCCCATACAAAACCCATATGAATCCCATACGAAGCTTCATAAGAACGTATCAAAACATTTGATTTGAATTTGAATGTCAATCTTCAAATGTGCCAACATTCAATTCAAATTCGAATGTCCGAATTCGGCCGAATTCATATGAATTTTGAATGTTATGAATATTCATGCAGGTCCCTAGCTCAGACACTTCACTCTTTCTGGAACTACTTGTAATTGCTTCCTCCACTATTCCCTAGTAACATATTGCACACTTTCTGTCTCGAGGGGCTCATCTTTTAGTGTCATATCTTTCAACTGGCCATGGGGTTTTCTTTGCAACCATACTGGAGTGGTCTGCAATTTTATTTTCCAGTGGATCACCTTTTGTCAGGACTCCCCACCATAACCTATCCATCTTGCTTGGCCCTGCACAGCTATGCAAGCCCTTCCAAAGTGTAGTCTTTCATAGCTGGATTCAATCTCCTTCATGTTATGCCATGTTTCAGTTTTTTTCTGAGAACCTAACCTTTTGCGAAGGTAGAAAAGATACCAACAAAACAACATACATCAGACTTATCATTACCTGTCAGTAGGGGTGTGCACGAATGCAATTTTCGACATTTGGTTCATAACAAATCAAAGATTCAAAAATCTGAATTCATACGAATAAGAAAAAAAATGAATGTCTGGACATTCGAATCAGTACGAATTTGCATGTATTCATATGAATAATCCAGACATTCATATATCAACGGGTACGTAGGCATCTCATACATCCATATGCATCCTGTACACATCCAGTATGCATCCTGTTTTCATCTCGTATGGATGTCCCAAATGTCCAAATTATTATACAAATGTCCAAATTATTCATACAAATAAATTGTGATATTTGTATTCATTTAGATTTAGAAATCTGAATGTCCGGACATTCAATTCATATACACTAATTCAATATCTGAATTTGTACGAATAATGAATATTTTGAATATTTGGGCACCTCCCTATCTGTCAGTTCATCTTAGAATTCCTTTAAAATCATTAACAAATAATTATAGAGGTTAGGTGGAAGAAACACTTCTTGGCCTTTTGGCTAAGTTCAAGTGAAGTGTACTCCTATTTAGATGTCTTATGTTCTTCTGCTTCCAAACAAGAAAATAGCCTGTTTGTATAAGACATGCCTAGACATTTTCCTGTTCAAATACTGCCATCCAGTGGGCTTTAGTAGTTATTGGGGAATATATGACCATGATGATCCTCTAACCACTTAGATGCCTCCAGATTAGGGATGTGCACAAATGGGTTTTTTGGCATTCAATTTATAACTATGTTAGAAAATTCGTATTCGCTTGAATATATCCCCTTCAAATGTGGTAGGATTCTATTCGATACAAATGTATTCATACTAATTTGTACAAATATCCAGTATGAATCGATATGTATCCGATACGTATCTGATACAAACACATACATATCCAATACGTATCGGATACATATCCGATATATATCCCCAGTTTAATGTCTAAACCAGGGTTTCCCAAACTATGGGTCAGGACCCACTGGTGGGTCGCAAGCAAATATTGAGTGGGCCCTCCCTGTAGAATTAAGTAATAAAAAAATTGTATTAAAGCTTTGTTATTTGAAAAGTCCTTTATTCATATTGGTAACGGTTAAATTTCCTAGAGGTGGGTCCCGAGTTGGTAAACTTATATTAGATGGGTCGTAGCCCAGACAACTTTGGGAACCACTGGTCTAAACTATTTGTACAAATGTTGTGAAACATTCATATTCGTACAAATGCTAATCTAAGAATGTCATAACATTCAATTCATGTACAAATGTCTGAATTCATAGGAATTTTTACAAATAATGAATGTTGCCATCTAAAGAAGATTCTACAATTACTTCTTGCCACCCCTACCAAATGCAGGAGGTAACTGCAGGTTTCACTTGGGTCCACTTGCTGCATCTGTGGTTTTTCTTCTTGCTAGTCAGGTGTCTGCCCAGTTCCTTTTGTTTTTATTTTTTCTTTTTCTCATGCACTTGACTGACATCCTAGTATTTTCCAGAGGAAAAACAGGCAAGTGTTTTCCCGATCCACCGACTACATATTCTCATAAATGTTCCCCCTCCTTTAACATACATCCTAGGGGTGTGCACGAATGCATTTTTTGCATTTGAATTTGAGCCAATTCGAATATTTAAATATTCCATTCTATTCAAAATTTGAAAATCCGGATTTTCAAAAACCCGGTTCGAATCTGGATTATCAGAATCCGTATTTTTGAAAATTCTATTCGAACTCAAAAACACGAATGTCAGGAACATTCAAATCTGATTTTCAAATTTGTGCGCATCCCGTTTTTATCGTGTCTGCATTCCGTTTGTATCCCGTATTATAAGCACAAATAAACACAATATTCAGATGCGATATACGACATTCTACTCAGTCAAATTATTCAAAAATCCGTATTGGATCTTTGAAAATCCGAAATTCGTTTGAATTCGGGAATGTTGATATTTTTCAAATTCGAATCGGATTTTCAAATTTTCAAATATCCATGAACATCCCTCATACATCACATGTACAGAAAATGGCTACTTTCTCTGCCTCTGGGCAGAGAAGTCCATATTCATGAGGTACTTTAAGTAGAGTTCACAGATGGGACTGCACATAATTATTTCTTTAAGTTTCCCTAACATATATGTAGTACCTAGAGGTGTTTTTCCACTGTCACTTGAAGTACCCATTAAGTACCCATTAATGGGTACTTAATGGGTACTTTAAGTGACAGTGGAAAAACACCCTATGAGTGCTTTTAGGTATAACCTGTTGAGGCGATTTATTGTGTGATAAGATAGAGATGCTCTTGGCAGATTGCACAGAGTAACGGGATCAGATCACTGGAACCACAAGCAGAGACTCAGTAGAGACTTGACTGCATTCCAAACAGAAGGTATTTTATTGCTTAGTGAGTGCAAGTAAGAACTACATAAATGCAAGGATACAGGTTGCATGGATATGTGAAATAAAAATACAGATATACAGCTTAACTCTACTGTGAATGCATGAATACAGCTAATATGTGTTAGCTAGTATAAAAGCAGGTACAAGAAGCATTCGGCTTCTGGATCACTTATCAGCATGGCTATAAGCCTTGGCATAACTTGGCCTAGTAGACTATTGGATACAACACATACTGCATTTACCATCAGTTGTCGTCTTTTAATACCTTCTACAACCTTCTAAAATCTTTTTCATAATGAATACATAGAGGCAATTATACTTGTGTGAGGCTCAAGACATCATAAGAGGCTGGATAACAAGTACACCCACATTTGGTCAATCTGGTTGTTACATGTAAATAGGATAGCTTCTCATAACACCAATCTTGTCCCACACAGAAATAGCTCTTATTATGGCTGGGTAGCTAAGCATGATAAGGCAGCTAGGTAGCTTGTTATCATATTCTGGTGTTCTGCAGGGCTGATTCTCAAAAAACACTTTTGTTTGCTTTCATCTGTTCTGACATAACCTCCAACAGGTGTTAATGGACAAAACTTCCTCTGAGTCTGGGTATGACATAATGCCAACAAGTGACCGGTCCTAATTACTGAACAAAAGATAAGCCAACATCTTTAGATCTGTTGGCCTCTCAGGCTATAGGACAACATCTATTAGGTTAAGGTCATGCAGAGTACAGTTTTCCCTAACAAACTTCCATACACCTATTAGCCCCCCAGGCTAAGAGAAGATGTAACCTGCCTCTAATGGACATCCTTCATCCATCAAGTTAAGGTCATGCAGAGTACAAATTTTCCATCTCCCTAAAAAGCAAGTTAGTATATAACACAAAGAAAACTTGCAAACCTCTTTGTAAAGACACAGCAACTTATTCCCCTCACTGGGAATGCCATGGACATCTTTCTAGATGTTTTACAGTGTAAAGGCCGAGCCAAAATCCTCAGAGCAAAAGCTAAGTGCCATAAACCATAGGAAACTGGACTTCACTGTAACACCTTCCCTTTGGCCATTCTTGCTTGAGACGAAGGACCATGAAGCTGGGCTGGTTTGAAGGATGGCAGTGGCAGGGAAGGGTGCTTATTCATTCCCACATCTATGAGACTCTTGAGGGCCAGGCTGGCCAGTGGGCAGAAGGAATGTGATCCTTACCCACCCAACCGATTCTTACTAGTCAGATCTTGAACTTTGTCTTAAGATGATTTGGAAAAATTATATACATTTCTGTGGGATTGTTTGTGGTTCTTATTTAATGATTTTAATTTCCTTAGCATTCCAAGGTCATTGAGAAACATGCCAACCAAATGTATTAAATTATGAGTTTCACAATTGTCTTATTGTACTTAACTTGAACTCGCTAAATTGCCAGTTGTAAAAGCATGGCAAGATATCAAATATGCACTTAGATTATTTTCATGCAGTGTCACTTGAAAATCAATTGCTGACTGTCACCACACAACAATTATAGTTACTTTTATCACCAAATAAATTGAAGTTAAACTGCAGCTTTATACTGTGGATATTACAGCTGCCATTCCTTTAACAGTTTTATTAACAAAAAAAAGTGGCCTTTAAAATATTATCTAGAACCCTTACTTTCTCCAATTTCTGGAGAGTTTCTGCAAATTATTGTAGAGTCGTTCCTGTGAGGAACGGTTAAAGGGCCTGGGAATGTTTAGCCCACAGGAAAGAAGACTGTTTTCAAATATCTGAACAGCTATCACAGTGCAGAGGGATCAGCTCTATTCTCACACAAGATGGAAGAACTGGAACTATGGGATGAAACTTCAAGAGAGTCGATACAGATTAGATATTAGGAAAAACTTCAGGACAGTGAGGGCGATGAGTCAATGGAATAGGTTGCCACAGGAGGTAGTAAGCTCTCCTTCACTGGAGGTCTTCAAGCAGAGGCTGGACCTACATCTGACTGGGGTGGTTTAGGAAAAACTGCATTGAGCAAGGGGTTGGACTCAACAATCTGGGAGTAGGGATGTGCACACAAAAAGTTTTTTTGGGGGGGTCGATTCATATCTAATTGAATGCAAGAAAATTTGTATTCGTTTGAATATATCCCCTTCAAATGTGGTAGGATTTGAATTCGATACAAATTCAATTCAAATCCCTGCTATGAATCACATATGAATCCCCTACGTATCTCCTATGAATCCCCTACATATCCAATATGTATCTGCTCTGCATCAAATCTGCCCTGAATCCAGTTTGAATCTGCTCTTAATCCAGTTTGAATCCACTCTAGATTCATTGCAGATGTGACTGGGACTTCCCTGCTGCTTTCCCACCTCCCCTGGTTCATGAATGTCACAAAGATTTGTTTGAATGTTCCGAAGCATTCTATTCAAATTCAAATGCTAATCTTCAAATGTGCCAATATTCGATCTGAATTTAAATGTTGGGAAACCATGCCTACTGGTAGACTAGTTTGTCTATACCGTATGAGGTATTGGAGAAAGCTGCAATTGTGAAAATGGTGCCATAGCTCCCTCCAAGTATGGACAGCTTGTGAAGTGGTCCATGTAGTTTTGAGCTGTTCGTACACCAGCCGCCTGTGTACATGGCCATTGTCTGACATTCCATGCCCAGCAACATTTTGCTGAGCACCTGGAAGCAGCATTATAAATGCCCTGCTTCCTGGCACTTGGCCAAAACAACCCTGGCTGGCAAGTTTAGAGGCCAAATTCTAGACTTGGGCCCAACTGGGTTTTCCACCATGCAGACAGCCCTTGAAGCAGGCCAGAACCAGCCTGTCCCATTGTGGGCTAGGTTAGCTGTATCATGCTAATGTGGCACCGGACAGCCTGTGCCACACAGAAAGGGCCTGAGGGCAGAGCAGGCCTTTTCCCTGCCACCCATAAAACATTTGAGCATTTTCCTTCATCATGAGGTAGTTGTGGCAGTGCAAACACCTCTCCTAAAAAGTGGATGAAGTAAAAGCTTTCATTTCCCTTTGGGCAGAACTGTTTTAAATGTCTCTCAGCCTTCAACAAGTTGGTGTGAACTATAAATGTATGGATCCATTTTAATTGAACGGCATCTGACTTCTTACAAAAAAAAAATTCTGTCTAAAGAGAGAGGAAGAGCCCCAGCAATGAGGACTCAAGATTCAGCTACATGCAACACCCCTGAAGTGCTTTGAATCAAGAAAACTGTTTGTTTCACTTGGGTAATATTAGTTTGCTGCAAGCCTTTCCCAATTATTTCAGCCCATCTCATTTCCTCCCCGCCCCCCCCCCGCCCAATAACACAATGCGACCGGACTTCCAAAATGTGCCTGAGCAACACATCAAAAACTTTAGCTGCCTAAGTAGAGTGGGTTTTTTGTTCTTGTTTTTAATTTAAGCTTTTCATTTTATCTGCTTTTCAGAAAAACCACCTTTGGGTTAGATACCAAGGGTGTTTTCCACTTAGCACTAAAGGACCCATTAAGGGTCCTTTATAGGTACTCTAGTGCTAGTGGAAACCCCCCCCCCTAGCACTAGAGTACCTATTAAGAACCCATTAAGGGTCCTTAGTGGGTCCTTAATGGGTCCTTATAGGGTACTCTAGTGCTAAGTGGAAAAACATCCCAAGAAAGGAAAATACTGTGTCCCTTAGCTGAAATATTGTCTTTATTCAGGATGATTAAATGTGGATTTCCCATGGAACTTTAAAAGTTTGCTGACCAACAGATTTGAATGTATGACCCCAAAAAACAGAGTTCAAACCCCAACTCAGCATGGAAGTCAGGCTGCATTCAGACATCAATTACTTATTCCTCTATATTTGAATATTCCTGAATAAAACATAAGATATTCCAGAATGTTCATGCTTTATTCGGGGATAACAAAATATAGCAGAATAAGAAACTGATACCTGGATGTAGCCTCAGATTAATTCTCAACTCTTAGCCAAATCCACCTCACAGTATTATGAGGAGGAAGAGGGAGAGGGAGAAATATGTCCATTGCACTGAGATCCATGGAGAAACATCAGAAATAGATTGTGCAGAGGGAAAGAGATAGAAGGACAGATAATACTCCCACTCACAGCTGAATCCAGGTAGCCCTTAATTACTCTTTATTAAAAATAAGCACAGGAAAGTGATTTAAACTTGTCCACAATTACAAAACACACTATGTTGTACAACACCAGCTGTTCTCCTAAATCACAAACTATAGCCTGAATTTAAGATATAATAAAATAACAAAAAATTAATATTCATAAGTTTATCACACAGTATTTTTTTAAAAAAAGTTATTGAAATGAAAACGTCTCTTGGCAATTCAAATTAAGCCTTAGTTTTTGTTTACCAACAAGCTCCTGGGGACTGTTTATGTTTTCATGCGAGAGAGAAAAAGAGGCAGCTAACTCCTTCGATGAAAAGAATTGTTGTTAAACAGAACGCTTGAGATGAGATGACTATATTGTTCTGAGCTACTTAGGGGAGATGATATTGACTGAAAGATTTTCACCATCATTAGCTTTTAGAAAGCTTTCCCTTTCTTTGCGTACCAGGTGACTATACCTGGCATTGGCAAGCCACATCTCAAATTTGGAGAAAAAGATGATCCCAGTGGTACCCAGCACAATGAGACACGTTAGTAAACCCAAGACCATGAAGCAGATCACCTGGCCTTTACTGAGCAGCTCTTGCCTGTTTTCAACTGTCTCTTTTATGGTCAAGACTTCCCGTTCTTGTTGGGGAACGGGCTTGTGGTGGTCTTTAGGATGTAGGTGAGACTTCTGTCTTTCCTTAGATGCTGTGTGCACACTTGCATTCATTCTGAAAGAAGAACAGGTGAGCCCCCCAAAATGTGGCTTGCATAGGCACTCATAACCTCCATCGGGATGTTCCTGGCACGTCCCACCATTTTCACACGGGCTGCTATCACAGGCTTTGACCTGGCCACTACACAGTGGACCTCCAAGTCCATTGGGACAAAGGCAGTGGAAACCCCTGTCTGTGTCTATGCATGTTCCTCCATGTCCACATGGATTTGACTCACAGTCATCCATGTCAAGTTCACAGAAATTTCCAGAAAACCCAGGAAGACATAGGCAAGAAGCATGAGGTGCAAATCCGTCATTATCCACACAGGTCCCTCCATTTTGGCATGGAGAACTGCAATTCAAAACAAAATGGAGAGAAGTTCATGAAGCCATTCAAATTCCTTTTTAATTATTTTACACCAGGGCAAGCCACCTATGACATTTTAGATCCTGCTGAATGAAAAGTCCGATGTCAGAATCAGCAGAACGGAATGTTGGGAGTTGTCTTCCAGCAACATCTAGAAGGCCAGAGTGTGTCTCCTGACACCACTTTCCTTGCCCCACTTTCTTTATTCAGGTGGTAAGATGGCCTTAAGGAAGGGTTAGACAGATTTATGGATGATAGATGTAGCAATGGCTACTACAATGGATGTGTAAGTACATCTTTCAGGCTGAGGGGACAAGCAGGATGCTTCTAAAGCCATTTGCTGGGATTTGAGAGCAGGAGAAGGTTCACCCTTGTCTGTACTTGAGATGCCCACGGGCAATTGGTGGGCCACTGTATGTGACAGGATGGGCTATGACCTGATTCACCAAGGCTCCTCTTATGTTCTTATGATATCTGGTCTCATTAACTTTTCCTCCCGTACCTTAACCAGAAATGTGCTATGCTAAGGGAAAAGGGTGCTCTCCCTCCTTTCCACATACCTTGTTATTGGGCACTGCTACTCCTGATGGACATCTCCATGCAGTTTTCTTGGCAGAGATACAGAAGTGGTTTGCCATTGCCTACTTCAGGAGAGAGGCTGATGTTCAAACCGGCAACCCTCTGCTTTCCAGGCAGTTTGATCTACCACTAGCAGTAGCTGCTGCCCATGTTATAGTTTCAATAATTAGATTCCTCTTCACACTTTATAGATTTCTACTGGAACACTATTTTATTTTTATATTTATGAAATTTCTAATAGCTGACCCATAACCACACATTCTTGGGCAGCTCAGAATAAAAACACATTAAAATATACAAGAACAATATATTAAAACAATGTAATTAAGAAGATACCTTGAAACAAGGCAGTTATTAGACTATAAAGCATTCAAACAGATTTTTTTTAAAAAAATATAAGGCATATACACGGATAAACGACTATTTGTTGATGCAACCTTTATCAAGCCAGCCTGCTGTTACTGGACTCTAATTCCCATAATCCATTGCCGGCACAGTAAGGGACTAAACTGGTACAGGCTGGTCAAAAAAAGTCAGTAGCCAATATGACAGAAAACAAACTTTCCTTGTATTTACCCATTGATAACACATGGCCCTATTTTCAAACGGCAGGTTTTCCCAGTGTATCCCTTAGCACAGACGCAGACGTAGCGGTCGCCACCTATTTCAACGCAAGTGCCCGAGTTTGCACAAGGTCTTGAGGAACATGGATGGAGATCTGTATTAATGAAACAAAATACAGCATATGGTGGTTTTCTTTTCAGAATGGGTGTTTTTTAAAAAATTTTAAATTTATAATATCAAATAGCATACATATATCTCAAATTTACATCAGCACTATTTCTTACATATTATACTTCTTTTACATTTGAGATACAGTTGTTTTCCTTCCCTCCCTCCCTCTTCCCACCACAGCCAGGATGCCTTTCTCAAATTCCACTTGTTTCCATACGATTGCTTTTATCCTTCCTTGAACCACGGAGTTCCCACCTTTCTCCTTAGATAGGTCAATACTTTCCTCCAAGTGTTTGTCACCGATACTGTGATATGGTAACCCATATATCTTAGTTGCCTTTCCCTTAGGAAATTAAAAAAGCATTTGATCCGCTACATAGGGTGTTTTTCCACCGCGCTCCTTTAATCCAGATTTAAGAAGATCCGGATCTAAGGAATGGGTACTTCCCTTAATCCAGATCTAGTAGATCCGGATTAAGGGAAGTACCCAATACTTTTTCATGGGTGGTCTAGCACCCAATAGCATTAGGTGCTAGCCCCCCTGCTGTGGAAACACCAGAGCACCCATTTGCAAATCCGGATTGACCCACAAGGGGTCTGCCTGTCACCCCAGGTGTTTTGGGGGACAGGGGGTGCAATCTCCAAAGTTGCCTTCAGAGGCTAGCAAACGCTCCGAAGTCCCTCCGAAGGCAACTTCAGAGATTAGCACAGGCTCCGAAGAAAAACCCCTTGTGAGAGCAATGCAAGAGAGGTGCATATTAATTAGGTCCTTGTGAACACCAATGATGAGTCAACCTCATTCATATGCACCTCTTTCCATGCCTGAAGGTAGCAGGCATCTCCCAGCTGCATTGCTCTTACATGGGGTTTCTCTGCCTTTGCTAATCTTCAAAGGCAACTTTAGAGGGATTTTGGAGCTGCCTTCAGAGGGACTCCAGCGTCTTGACATTGGTTAAATTTATACAGTAAACATATTTCTTTTGTCCAAATAATTCTTGTATCTAATTTTTTGTTTCCTCCCAATTTTTTCCAATTTTTTCAGAATGTGTGTTTATGCTTCAGGATGTGCACAAATATTCAACTGCATCTGAAATTATATCGAATCGACCAAATTTTGACATTCGAATTCAGATTGAATGTCCTTAAATTAAAATTTAAAAATTTGATTCAAATTTTGAATCTATTCATTTGAATTATTCAGACATTTGTATGTGTATGGGTTTGTACATGATGCGTGCTTGGAGATCTGCACCTTTCCCGCATCCGTATGCATTTGTACGGATCCGTAAAGGATGAAAATGGGATGCATACAGATGTGTACAGATGCGTAAGGATGCATATGGCCCCGGAGAAGATGTGTACAGGCTTCTACAAATGTTGTCGACATTCGTAAGTACAAATTCGAATCAAAAATTCAAACAAAAAGATTCAAATCTGATTCAAGTTTAAAGTTTGAATTTAACGAAATTCTATTCAAATTTGCTTAATTTGAATAGAATTTGGTTAAAGTCAGACTTTAAACATTTGAATCAAACTTTCAGGTATCTGATTTGAATCGAATCGAATCCCAAAAATTGCATTCTTGCACACCCCCATTTACATGAGCCAGTTTGGTCTAGTGGTTAGGGAGTCAGACTGTTATCTGGGAATACCGGGTTCGATTCTGCCCTGCCCCATGAAGCCAGCTGGGTGACCTTGGGCAAGTCACAGCTCTCTTCTGAGCTCTCACAGCCCCACCTACCTCACAGGGTGTTCTGTTGTGGGGAGAAGAATAGAAGTTTTGTCAGCTGCTTTGAGTCCCCTTAATTGGGTGAGAAAAGAGGGATAGAAAAGCCAGCTCTTCTTCTTATGCTGCTTTTTTTTAACTGCATGCGAATGCAGCCTTAGTTATAGGACACTGCCATTTTATTCTCACTCACCATGATGTGTGTTCCAATGGAACTGGAGGCTTTTCTGTACTTACCTTGGATCTGCAATAGATAATAGTGTAGTCATCTTCTGAAGGTCGTCTCATGCTCAGCCTACCAGGACAGCCTGGGGATGTTTCCACATGGAGCATCCACGCTGCACATCTCTCAGTGCGTACCAGACCATACCCAGGCCGGCTAATTGTGGAGCACTAAAAAGTGCTCCTTTTGTATACTAGTCACATCTGGGACA
Source organism: Aspidoscelis tigris stejnegeri (assembly GCA_023333525.1). Classification (NCBI taxonomy): domain Eukaryota; kingdom Metazoa; phylum Chordata; class Lepidosauria; order Squamata; family Teiidae; genus Aspidoscelis; species Aspidoscelis tigris. The sequence continues at coordinate 99,428,932 of JALMGA010000003.1, read as the reverse complement.
CAGTTAGCATAGCTTGGCATGCACCCACTGCACCTGTTTCAGGCAAAGCGTTTGTTGGGTTGGTTGACACAGCTGCAGTTTCACACTGCATCACCTGGTGACCGCTGCTAGTACAGTGGTCACCACTTACCTAGCATGTAGTTAAGTACTGGGTAAGTTCTGTATCAGTCGAGTCTTCTGAAATGCAGATGCCCAATCCATCCCAGTCATTCACCAGTTTTTGCACCAAAAGAAGATGTGGAAAAGCCCTGAGTCTTCTTTGTCCTCATGCTGAACTAGACAGCCCTTGTCTGCTCTGATCTATGGATCTCTCCTAACAGAGGATATCAAAGGCCTTTCCCTGCACTGGTACACAAGGAGATAGACAAAAGTGCCTCTAAATTGGGCCTGACCCTTAAAAGCCTTTCTGGCAATCCCCTTGCAAACTCACATCCAGGGCTGCTTCCGCTCTTGGCCTTATTCTGGGATATATCTCAGGATAGGGGTCTCTTGTCCACATGCTAATACAGGCTAGGACCTGCTGTAGTCTGCAATAACATGCAGATAAGAGACCCTGATCCTGAGCTATATTCCAGAATAAGGCCAAGTGCGGAAAGGGCCCAAGTGTTAACAGCACTTGACCTTGCTTAGCTCCTAGAAGCCAGTGGCAAGGGGTAGCTTCAACGTTGAGGAAGGATTACAGAAAGCTATGCCAATTGAAGGCCGGCTTTATGCAAGCAATCAGTGCTCTGAATGCATCCTGCTCCTTCCTGGCCACTCTGCGTGAGGAAGTGCCTCAATCCGCCATTGTAAGTTCTTTGTAAGGATGTGCCAAATGGCAGTTTCTAGGAAATGAATAGCTCAAAGAGGTCCAGGACTGTCAGATGCCACAGTACCAGACAATTTATACGAACCAGAGCCATATTCTGGAACATCCAGAGACAGCAGAATTAGTAACTGATGTCCGGATGCAGCCAGCATTTCATTTTCCCTTTCTGTTCATTTTTTCCGTCATCTTCCTCTTCTCTTAAATTTGCTACAATGGCACACATTCAACAGCAGATGGTGCTCCAATCATACGATCGGAACACACCTAGTTCATAAGCCTCCAGGAAAGAAAAGACCGTATTTGCAGACCTGTGTTACAGAAGATGCCGATCCAACCTTCTTCGCATTTGCACTGCCAGGGTTTGTCACAGGTCCCATGAACACAACCAGGGAAAGGAATACACTGATCACACAAAGGACCTTGCCAGCCAGGCCGACATCTGAAAAAGCAAAAGTGAGAGAAAAGTAGAATCTGGAAAATGGATTTTTTAAATCCATCTGTTCAATTACGTTTCTGCTCTGTTTTTCTCCAAAAGAGCTTAATGCAGTGTACAGCTTACTCCTCCCTCCTCCCTTCCATTTTGTGTTGATACAATTTTATAATTTCTTTATTTAATATTTGCATTTGTATATGCACTCTTCACCCTGAGATTCCAAAGTAGTTTTGTACAACAAACTACAGCTACCAGACATAAAGTCAGGCCACAGATGGGAGCTGATGGAGAATCTTCCAGTATAAGAACATAATAAAAGCCCTACTGGATCAGGCCACAGCTCATCTAGTCTAACATCCTGTCTGGTGAGCTTATTCAGAAGCCTTTGATGTAGGATATTGTCAAAATCCAGACAGACAATGAAAACCGGATCACCCTTATTCATGTGCTTATTAACACTCTCAAAGTCTGATTTTAAATGTTGTTACCCACCCTGAGACCTTCGGGTTTAGGGTGGGATAGAAATGCAAATAATAAATAAAGAAAGTTAGTAAGCCATGCTTTAACCATGCAGAAGCCATGCTGATTTTCCTTCAGCAAAGCTGGCTTTTCTTTCTATGTACTAATATTATCCTTTATGATGGTTTCCAACTCTTTACCTGGAACTGATGTTAAGCAGACTGGACTGTAATTTCCTGGATCCTTTTTTTTAAAAAAAGATTGGTGTTACATTTGCTACATGATTCCAGTCCCAAGGCATAGAGGCTGATCTTAAGGACAGATTGGCTTTCCAGCTTGCTGTTTCTCTTCCCCTCCCCTCCCAGGAAGTAAGGAGGCTCTTCTGATGGGAGCTGAAGGAGGACAGGGCCACCACTGGGAAGTGATGGAAGATCTTTGCAGCTTGCTGTTTCTCCCCCATTTGCCTCAGGCATGGTGTCTCTTGATGCAAGGAAAGCTACATCACTCCCAGAACTAGGAATTTGCTTTTTAGCAATCCACACCTAGGTTGCTCTAGAGACGGGTTAGCTCACTCTCCTGGTGAGCAAACCGGCACTCATTCAGGGATAAATGCAAACAGGTCCACTGTGGCCCTCCAGATGTTTGTTATCAGACTAAAACTCCTATGGTTCCATGCCTGTCTCCAGGTCTATATGCTTCCAGATCAGGAAACCTGGAGGGCACCAGCTAAGCACTCCTGGAGCTTTTTGGCACTTCCTGTCCCATCCAGGGCATTACCTCCATTTGCTAATGCACACCATCCCTCTCCTCATACATCTGCAGGCTTATCTGAGGTGCGGACACATGTCTGGGTGCCACCATCTTAGGTTGTAGACTGCGTGTCCCACAAAACTCTCTTTTCTCTTTCTGAGCCATGGCAAAACCAGACATAAGACACTGCCAAATGATGCTGCCTTATATTTCTTATGGGAATGTGAATTGGCATGAGGCTGGACATATATATACTGGTAATATATATATTAGTAAGACTCTGTGCCATACCAAAATAAAGGCATTTTATATTCTATAAAGTGTGCTTCCAGAAGAGTTTGGGAAAGACTTTCTGGAAATGCTAAAACAGACAAACAAAAGGACCACTCCCTATGCACTGGACAGATAAGATCAATACATAGCTAAATGACACCTCAATGGGAAACCATTAGCTTTTGCTACATGATTTACTACTAAGATAATAGCTTCGTTTACCAAAACGCAGCCTTTTGTTTAAAGATGCCCAGCTGGCCGCTATTGTAAAAACAAACATTGGCTCATCAGCACCACGTTCAGCCATTAGGACCCCTTAGAAATCTACCTCTGCCCAAATTCAAATCTCATTGGCTAAGCCCTACATTCTGAGAATATAAAAACAGCTCTCTGACTCCATAATATTTACGGTTGGTCATTCTTCCATAAGAACATAAGAGAAGCCTTGCTGGATCAGGCCACAGCCCATCTAGTCCAGCATCCTGTCGCACACAGTGGCCCACCAAATGCTCATGGCATCTCAAGCCGAGACAAGGACAAACCTATTCCTGCTCTAGAATCCCAGCAAATGGCCTTAGAAGTGCCCCGGTTCCCCCACACAGCCTGAAAGATGTACTTAGGCATCCATTCTAGTAGCCATTGATACATCTGTCATCCATAAACTTATCTAAACTTTTCTTAAAGCCATCTAGACTGGTAGCTGTTACCACTTCTTCCGGCAGCAAATTCCATAAACCAATGGCCCTCTGGGTGAAGAAATACTTCTCCTTATAGGATCCGATTCTCCTATCCATCAGCTGCATAGAGTGCCCCCTGGTTCTCGTGTTGTGTGATAGAGAAAAATTTTCTCTATCCACCTTTTCTATACCGAGCATAATTTTATATACTTCAGTCAGGTCCCTTCTTAAACACTTCTCTCCAGACTGAAAAGGCCTAGACGTTGCAGCCTGGTTTCCTAAGGGAGGTGTTCCTTAAGGGGCTGTTTCTGAGCTGGTAATGGCCCCTTGGCTGCAGATGCTCCATCTGGGAGTGTACTACATGCAAACTACAGAGCCAAGTGCAGAAAGGCCTCTGGACCAGCTAGAATGCCCCATTAGTATTTGATATCCCTTTGTCTCATATGCAATAATATACTCTTGCAGGCTGCTTTTCTACATGTTCACTATCAAAAATATACTCAGTATAGATTAAATCAGAGATTTAAAAATATACTTAAATCTCCTGTTAACTGAAAAATTAAATGAAAATACAAAGTACAATTAACTGAAACAATCTTTCATACACTCGTTTTCCTGCTATTCTTAGCAGTTTATTTTACCTGCATTCATTTGAAGCTTGACAATACCCATTTACTGGATGGCACCCAGTTTTGCATTCAATCCCTAAAATAATAAGATTGACAGTGTTTAATATCTCATTAAAAAATATACAGTGATCCAAATTACAATTGCTTCTGTCTTCAATCCCAGGAAGCTGGAACATTTTCGGATCATTCATTGTTTTGTTTAGGGCAGTGACAGGGGATTGTAGACTGTGGTGTGGAGTGAGGTTCCCATTGAAAATCTTTCTTTTTTAAAATATATTTTATCTTCTACAAGTAAGTGAACAAATATTAAACAACAACCACATACATAAACCATACAAATAATAAAGAACATACAAACAAAATAAAAGGAAAAACGCCCTTATCTAAGTATCCCCTTCTACTTGAGCCAGTTTGGTCTAGTGGTTAGGGAGTCAGACTCTTATCTGGGAATACCGGGTTCGATTCCACCCTCCCCCACAAAGCCAGCTGGGTGACCTTGGGCTAGTCACAGCTCTCTTCTGAGCTCTCACAGCCCCACCTACCTCACAGAGTGTTCTGTTGTGGGGAGAATAGAAAGCTTTGTCAGCTGCTTTGAGTCCCCTTAAATGGGTGAGAAAAGCAGAGTAGAAAGGCCAACTCTTCTTCTTCTTCTTGGTCACCTGTACCCTATTTTTTAAAAAAGAAATCTTAATTTATGGCCTTAAACACCATCCTTATGTTAGCCATCTACTACTCAAGTGCAAAGAAGAGATATAAACCAGCAGAACCCCATAATAAAGGAACAAATGAGACTAGTGTAACTGGGAACACAAACTTTTGCCATCTACTTCTTTACTGACTCCCGCTGAACGTCTTGTTTTATCTTGCCAAATTAAATTTCAGTCCACAGCAGACCAAAATGGGATCAAAGGGAGGCTCTCAAACTGGCATTTCTCCCCACCCCTTCGGCCATCATGAAAGAGATCCAGAAAGGAGGAGGATTGGAAGAAGAAGAGAAAGAAGAAGAATGGTTTTTGTACCCTGCTTTCACACTCAGAGCTGCTGACAAACCTTCTGTTCTTCTCCCCACAACAGATACCCTGCAAGGTAGGTGAGGCTGTGAGGAGTATGGATTCAAACTGGGAGACTACCAGCTAACCGCAAGACCAAACTGCTGGCTCCACTTGATGGTAGGCAACAGATCACAATATCTTGAAATTATCACAGTCCTTATGGGGCCTTTTACAACAATCACAGGGTAGTAAATGGAGTAAGCATAAAACTCCATGAAAACAAGTAATAGAAAAACCAAATCAACTAAAATGAACTAAAACAATAAAAGGAATGAAAAATAATATATTTGTTGATTTTAACATTATTCCATTCCATCAATAACATTGTTATCTCCTTTTAACACTATTATGTTATTTCCTCCCCTAGAGCCAAGTTAGCCTTTATTATCAATTTCCCATTAAAGTCAATTTGGAGATTATTAACACAATTCCTTTTGGAATCTTGTCACCTTGTCATTTTTTCATCACATTTGCCACATAATAAATTAATTACAAAAAGCCTAGATGAAAAGATATGTTCTCACCAGGCACTGGGAAGAAGGTGATGGAAAACCACTTCCATATATTTTCCAAGAAAACTGCATGGACATGTCCTTGACCAATGACTAATGTAGACACAGCTCAAAATGCCCCATAATGCATTTTATTGGCTTCATTTGAAGTCAATATTGTGCCTGCAAATCTCCCACTGATTTAATCCAAAACGGATCAAATCAAATGGATGTTTTGGGGCATTGCCATGGGCTTCAAACAAAGCTGACAAACTGCTTTGCACTGGGTACAATTTAATGTGTTCAGGACCACCACCTTCTCCTCCTAGAAGAAGAAAAGCCCTGAGTCTTGAGGTTGGTGAGGCTGTGAGAGCTCAGAAGAGAGCTGTGACTAGCCCAAGGTCACCTAGCTGGCTTCATGGGGGAGGGTGGAATCGAACCCGGTATTCCCAGATAAGAGTCCAGCTCCCTAACTACTAGACCAAACTAGCTTCTACAGTCCCTGACAAAAGTTCTGTCGCTTATCCATGTTGTTGAAACCAAAGCCTATAACCTGACTTAAAATTCATCCATTGGTTTTAGAAATGACTCATATGAAAGCTGAAACCCTCCCAAATGAGGTTTTTAAAAAGAAAATAAATTTGCTTCACTGCTGAAATATTGATCATTTAATGAACACAGAAAGGTCAGATTTTGGCTAGACAAAAGTTTTGTCGCCTTGTCATATAATGCACCTAGTCCTAGTTTACAGCCTGACCTGTGCTCACTAATTGATCAGATAATTAGTGGGTGTGTATAAAAAGAACTCCATCACTCCAGACCTTCACTTGAACTGCAACTTGACCTCTGACAACATGCCAAAAATCCACCCTGCAACCAAAGCCTTGATTATCAGGAGACTGAAGACCAGATCCTCTGCAGAGGTGGCTGGCACCTTTAATGTGTCTCAGCGTCAAGTACAAAGAATTACAAAAAGATTTGAAGAGACTGGAGATGTTTTTGACAAGCCCAGGTCCGGCAGACCCTGCAAGACGACTGCTCAGGAGGAACGTTTGTTGGTTCGAAAATCAAAAGCCAGCCCTTCTTCCACTGCAGCAGAGCTCCAACAGGTCTGGTCACCTCAAGTCCCTGTGTCAACTAGAACAGTTTGTAGGATTCTGTCTCGAAATGGCCTCCATGGTCGAATCAGTGCCCAGAAGCCAGCACTAAACAAAAGGCAATTAAAACACCGTGTGGTATTTGCCAAGGCCCACAGCCTACTAAACGGATGGATGCTGGAAAAGTGGCAGAAGGTGGATTTCTCAGATGAATCTTCAGTTGAATTACACCACAGCTGCCGCAAATACTGCAGGAGACCTACTGGAGCCCGTATGGATCCAAGATATACCCAGAAAACAGTTAAGTTTGGTGGTGGAAAGATCATGGTCTGGGGTTACATTCAGTATAGGGGTGTGCGAAACATTTGCAAGGTGGAAGGCAATATCAATAGCCTAAAATATCAAGACGTATTAGCTACCTCTTACATTCCCAATCATAAAAGGGGTCACATTTTGCAGCAGGATGGCGCTCCATCTCATACATCCATCTCTACATCAAAGTTTCTCAAGGCAAAGAAGATCAAGGTGCTCCAGGACTGGCCAGCCCAGTCACCAGATATGAACATCATTGAGCATGTTTGGGGTAGGATGAAAGAGGAAGCTTGGAACACAAAACCAAAGAATCTTGATGAACTCTGGGAGGCATGTAAAACTGCATTCTTTACTATTCCTGATGACTTCATCAATAAATTGTATGAATCATTGCCGAAACGCATGGATGCAGTCCTTCAGGCTCATGGAAGTCACACAAAATATTAAATATGGCTCTAATAGCACCACAACTTCATTCACCAATGTTATGAAACATATCTTTGTATTTGAAGTGAATTATCTGTTTGATTTTCACATTACTTTTTGTGGGCGACAAAACTTTTGTCTAGCCAAAATCTGACCTTTCTGTGTTCATTAAATAATCAATATTTCAGCAGTGAAGCAAATTTATTTTCTTTTTAAAAACCTTATTTGGGAGGGTTTCAGCTTTCATATGAGTCATTCTTAAAACCAATGGATGAATTTTAAGTCAGGTTATAGGCTTTGGTTTCAACAACATGGATAAGCGACAGAACTTTTGTCAGGCACTGTAGATGTGCTCATGTAACCACTTGGAACTGAGCTTGTCTCAAAGGCTCCCTTACCTTTTTAAAAGCCTCTGTAGTTCAAGGCAAGGAACATTGTTCACATCCCCTCCATTGTTATAGTTCTATGTAGGAGATGCAAGTGTGTCAGGATCTTGCCCTAAGTCACATTATGGTTTGCCATTGCAAAATGGGCATATGAATCCCAACTTCTCAGGCACTGGTGTACCTTTCTATCCCTGTACCATGCATACAATCAATGCACTTGCAGCTAGACTGGGTAAGTTCATGGACTCTCTTTACAACTTGGTAGCTTATGAAAATGAATATTTATGATTGCAGGATCTGGAAGCATCTTAAGTGTCCACTTAGGCCTCAACAGTATGCCCAGCCATGGTATTAGACGGAAGTTATTAGTATCTAGACCCATTTCAATCCGGCTTCAGGCCCGGTCATGGCACGGAAACCACCTTGGTCGCCCTGGTTGATGATCTCCTCCGGGAGAAAGACAGGGGGAATGCTACCCTGCTGGTTCTCCTGGACCTCTCAGCGGCTTTCGATACCATTGACCACGGTATCCTTCTGGAGAGGCTTCGGAGTTTAGGAATTGGAGGCAGTGCTTGGCATTGGTTCCACTCCTATCTCCAGAGCCGATCTCAGATAGTGGTGATGGGAGAGACGGAATCGACACCCTGGGAACTCACTTGTGGGGTTCCCCAGGGGTCGATCTTATCTCCCATGTTATTTAATATCTACATGAAGCCGCTGGGAGAGATCATCAGGAGTTTTGGAGTGAGGTGTCATCAATATGCAGATGATACCCAGCTCTATCTCTCTGTGCCATCTGAATCAGGAGAGGTGGTTGAAGTGCTTGACAGGTGCTTGGAGGCGGTAATGGGCTGGATGAGGGCCAATAAATTGAAACTGAATCCAGATAAGACAGAGGTGCTGTGTGTTACAGGCTCTCGGGTCCAAGTAGTTGGGAGATACCCTGTCCTTGACGGGGTTGCAATATCCGGGAAGGGACAGGTGCGAAATTTGGGGGTACTCCTGGACTCTGCGCTAACACTTGAAGCTCAGGTGGAGGCCGTGGCCAGGAGTGCCTACTCCCAACTACGGCTAGTGCGTCAACTGAAACCTTTTTTGGACAGAGATGACCTGGCCACAGTTATCCACGCTCTGGTAACCTCCAGGTTGGACTATTGTAACGCGCTCTACATGGGGCTGCCCTTGAAGACGGTTCGGAAGTTGCAGCTGGTGCAAAATGCAGCCGCTAGAACGCTGACAGGAACATCTAGCCGGTCGCATATTACGCCGGTTCTGAAAGAATTGCACTGGCTGCCAATTCACTACCGAGCCCAATTCAAGGTGCTAACTTTAACTTATAAAGCCCTAAATGACTTGGGTCCCAGATATCTAAAGGAGCGCCTTCTCCCATATCGACCTGCCCGTGTTCTTAGATCTGGAGGGGAGGCCCTTCTGGTGATCCCTCCGCCTTCTGTAGTTAGGCGGGTGGGTACCCGGGAGAGGGCCTTCTCGGTGGTGGCCCCCAGGCTGTGGAATGGTCTCCCCCTTGAGGTGCGTCAGGCCCCTTCTCTGTTCTTATTCAGGAAGGCGGTGAAAACGTTCCTATTCACACAGGCCTTTGGTTAAATGTTCCCCACACTTCCCCTCACTGAAAACCGCTGATGTTTTTAACTGTTTTGTACTTTTAAAACTGTATTTTTAAATTTGTTTTATCTTTGATACTGCTTTTATACATCTGTTTTAAATGTTGTGAGCCGCCCAGAGACCCTCGGGTATGGGGCGGCATATAAATTGAAATATAAATAAATAAAATATAAATATAAATATATCAGAAAATGCAATTGTCAGAGCTGCAAAGATATTACAGGAGTTGATGGCTAGAACTAATATCTAGCAGGAGCTGTTGGTATGTGAAAGCTTTGAGTATTCCATTTCATACAACTGTTGATGTGCAGCAGAATCCAGTGAGGCAGCAGACAGTTTGGACGGCGATTTGCCATTTGCCTTTGCTCCTCCTGAAGCAAGGCTCATCTGCACTGGATCAAAGGCAAACAGCAAATTGCCATTCAGCCCTTCTGCCGCATTTGTGACTGCCAACTGCTACTCCATGGATGCCTAAATAAACCCCATGCACTAAAAATGACATCAGCTTGCAGTAATTTTCCTTCCAATGAAATTACACCTAAGCTATTCTGTGAGATCCCCAAGGCTTTTTACTGCTTAAAGACAGGGGTGGATGTAACACTGTATGTGTTAAGTCACATTGAACTTAGGCTTGCTTCCAAGCAATGCTGCATAACGTGAAACTGCATATATTATTAGAAAAATACTACACAAACTCACAGCAAGACTGAAAGGCCACATATATGTTTCACCCATCAAACAAAGTTTGCTCACGGAGTATCTGATTTATTTCAGGTCACCAATATTTGCTTAATGAACCATCTCTTTCAAGACACCAGCACCAATATTTATTTCAGACCTTTCAATTCTTTCATTAGATGATCAACAGCTGGAGGTAACAGGCCATAAAAACAACGGCTGCATCTGCCCACGTCAATAAAAGCAACTAAACCGAATGGATTAGTATGTAGATATTGTTTCCATCCCATTTGTGTATTAAAGGCTAGAGAATGCACTTTAGAAATGCATTTTCTGACCTTTAATGTCAATTCTCGGGGTCTGCTCAGGAGTATTCCCTAGATTATAGAATAGTCTTCCCCTGAAGAGGAGGAGGAGGAGGAAGAGGAAGGCTTTTCTACCCTGCTTTTCTCACCCACTTAAGGGGATTCAAAGTGGCTGACAAAGCTTTCTATTCTTCTCCCTACAACAGACACCCTGTGAGGTGGGGGGGCGCGCGCTGTGAGCACTCAGAAGAGAGCTGTGACTAGCCCAAGGTCACCTAGCTGGCTTTGTGGGAGAGTGTGGAATCAGACCTAGTATTCCCAGATAAGACTCCTGCTCCCCAACCACTAGAGCACCTTTGCCTTATAAGTTTGGGTCATCAGTGAAGATGCACCTACGTCCTGTGGTCTTGGGATTAAGGAAACAGCTCCCCTTCCCTCTTTCAGGGACTGTTATTGCTTTTAGTGTGTTCATTTTATATTTGCTTTATGCTTATAATCTGCCCTGAGACCTTCAAGTATAGGGCAAGTGAAAAATGCAAATGTAAAAAAATGAATAAAGACACTAGCATGCATAACATGAAGCTGCAAATATTATTAGAAAAATACTAATGCTTTTGAGCCACTTTTATTTATTTTTTTACTGTGTGCAGATGCAGCCAATGACTTGAAAAGTAAGATAATACTTATGTTTGTGAGAGGTATCTTCCCTGGCCATGCTTTACCTCTTTTAGCAAACAAGAAAGACACAGAAGTATCAGCATCCTGACACTATGGTCTACTCAGAAGTAAGTCCCACTAAATTAAATGGGACTCACAGTACAGCCCTAACTCCTAGATATGGTGCCTGAAAAAGCTTGGGATCGCATTAGGGATGTACATGAATGCAATTTTCAGGATTTGATTTCACTTGAATAGAATATCTGAAAATCTGAATTAATTTGAATGTTTAAAATTCGAAGGTATTCACATTCGATTCTAATCAATTCGAATCTATTCGTGCAAATTTTCTGTTCAAATTTGCCTGTACACATCTGTACGCATCCCATAGTTATCCTGTAGGAATCCTGTTTGCATCCCATATGGATCCGTGCGAATGTGTACTGATGCGGGAAACATTTGTACAGGCAAGTACGTGTCATGTACGTATCTGTACACATACGAATATCCGAATAATCTGCACAAATAGATTTGAAAATTCAAAATTCGTTTGAATGTTTAAATTCAAATTAATGGACATTTGATTTGAATTTGAATGTGCAAGTTTGAAGAAATTCAATCAAATTTCAAATATTCGTGCACATCCCTAGATTGCACTGATCTTATAACCAACAGGTGTTCCACTGATAAGAGCCCCCATAACCTGCAGGTCTCCCCCACAGGTACAGGGATGGAAGGGATGGAGATCTGTCCAGTCAAAAATTTTGGGGGGAGATAGACTTGAAGGACCAGCTATTTCCACAGAAAAATAAAACTGGAACGTCGAATGTGGCAACTCAATAAACATTACACAGAAAGCCCCCAAGATTGTATTTGCAGTCCCAAGTATCCACACAAAACTCTTTGGGTGAAGCTCGTGGCTCATTTAAAGTTTAGCATCTAAAACAAGCGTATATATAGTCCAGTCAATCCAGTAAAAGTGATGCAGTAGACTGGATGAACTGTGACCTCAACAGAAATACACAGAATTCCTACATAATGTAAGGCAAACTTAAACATCTGGGCCTGTAATAGAAGGCTTTGTGATTTTCATTTCCTTTCTGTAGCTAAAATAAAAAATAAAAATCCCCCAGTAAAGTTTTTTTTCAGGAATATTTAAAGTCAATACAGTTGGCAGGAAGTTGCCAAAGTCTTCAAAGCAGTTAACTGGGAGATGCAACAGATCTCCAAAAATTATATTCAGAGTTCTCCATCTTTGAACATTTAGGGCACCGGATGAGTGAAAGAAGATCTTCTTTCTCTACTAGACAGCATAAATAGTATCTGGTAAGATCTGCCCAATCTGAGAAGATACACTAGTGGTCGCTCAGTTAAGAACACAGCTTATCCCCAGTTTAAAGGCCCATTTAGTCAGGAGGTTGTTGGTACTGCAACCTCCAGAAAACCATAACCAGTAACTGATAACACTGCCTTCCAGAGATTTGTTTTAAAGCCTTCATGGCAGTGGTTCTCAACCTGTGGGTCAGGACCCCTTTGGGGGTCGATCTACTCCTTCACAGGGGTTGTTATGAAGTAGCAATGGAAATAATTTTATGGTTGGGGGTTAGGGTTAGGTTGAGGGTCACCACAACATGAGGAACTGCATTAAAGGGTCGCGGCATTAGGAAGGTTGAGAACCACTGCTTTAAGGTCTAAAGCAGTGGGCCTCAGATTCATGTAGCAATGAGTTCCACAGGTTAACTAAGTAGGAGCCCTGAAATTCCCTCTCCCTTTTCCCTGTCCTGAATCTTCTGGCATTTGTTTTCTTTGGATGAACCCACACACACACACATGTTGTAGTACAGAGAAGAAAGGAAGGACTGAGGTTCATGTCTGCCTTGGACCTTTCAGAAATTGCATGAACTCTTGAAAACACTTCCTCTGAAACAAAAACACAGTATATATGGAATGGAAGCAAAGGGTGTTTTTCCACTTAGCACTAGAGTACCCATTAAGGACTCATTAAGGTCCTTAATGGGTCCTTAATAGGTAGTGGGGGGGGGAGAGGGGGAACAGACCCAAGAAAGCCCCACCAAGCGACAGGGGGGCTGCAGGAAAAACGCACCACACGCGCATTGACTTGGGGGTATCCCGCGTTGAAATCGGGGCAACTGACATCCGAGTGAGCATGGCTTCATGGGGAGCCGCAGCCCAAGATTTTTCGGGGAACCCTTTTTTTCCCCCCACCCAGGATCCAAATTCTCTCCCTCCCTCTGTCAAGTCTCCGGTAGGGATTTGAAACGACGCTCAGCAGCGGCCCTTGGGATCCCCCGACGGGTCGATGAGATGGTGGGAGAGTAGGGGCTGCCTCCCTTTCCACCCCCATCCATCCCATAAGGAACTTCTTACCTTGAGCCACGGGAAGGGGAGCGAGCAGGGGCAGCCAGACCAAGACGCCGACGAAGCTGCCCGCTTGGACAGCCATCCCCGGGCAGATGGAGGCGAAGGGGGCATGCCCCGCTTCATGCGCCGGGGTAGGGACCCCTAGATCACCCCGGATCTAGGAAGGCGAAGCCAAGGAGAGCGATGCTCCGTCCAGGGGCTGAAGCCCCTTAGCAGCAGCTCCAAGCCATGCGTCCCTGGATCGTCGGAAACGCTGCTTGGTTTATTTCAAGGAACCAAGAAGGAAATGCTCAGGGTGGGGTGGAGTCGGGTGTGGGGGCAACGCTACTCTTTCCGCAGCAGCAACAGCAGGAGGGGAGATTCCCCCACCACCTCTCTTTCCTGCAGTGGCAATGCTGACCCGCTTCCTCTCCCACCCACCCACCCCCTTCTAACCTCGGACGCTCCTGCTGAAGATGCTGATCAAGGAGGCAGGGAGGCGACGCGTGTGGACGGGTCCCCCACCTTAGCGCCTCCGCTTGGTGGAACACGCTGCTGCTGCCGCGACGGCGCACATAACCCGAGCGTGGGGTGGGTATGGGGTGGGTGGGTGGGAAGAAGAGGGTACTTTAAAAGGGGGGCGGTGTGCGAGATCGAGAGAAGTCAACTGAAATTAATGCGCTTTCGTTGCTTTTTAGCTCCGCACCGGCATGGGAGGCGCGCGTCCCCTTCTCCCCTCGCCCTCCAGTGAGCCAGTTTCGTTTAGTGTGGTTAGAGAGCCGGACTCTTATCTGGGAATACCGGGTTTGATTCCGCACCCCTCCACGAAGCAGGCTGGGTGACCTTGGGCGAGTCACAGCTCTGGGGGGATGAGTAGTAAGCTTTGTCGGCCGCTCTGAGTCCCCATAAATGGGTGAGAAAATCGTGGCAGAAAAGCCAGCTCTTCTTCTTCTTCTTCTTCCTCCACTTGTTGCTGGCAGGTTCTCCAGAGCATCCCTTTTCGCACCGGGGTGGAAGGCTTAAAAGTTCACCCCTATTAGGACCGTCTTGGGTTGCAATTGCAAACGTGTTGCGCGGCTTCGCCTGCCCCGGCCGGGAGATGGCGGTAGCGAGTGAGCAGCGGCCTATTGACATGAGCCGGCCTATAATGGGACGGCGCACGGCGACTGCAGTAGCGGCGCTTGGTCTCGCCACAGCGCCTGCGCGAAACGCGTCCTAGTGTCCTGCCTGTCTGCTTTTTTGGAAGGACATCCCGAAAAAGTCTAAGATGCAGTAGTATTGAATTGGGGGCGGGGGGGAGTTAGGGCACGAGGAGGAAATTCCGACAATAAATACAAAATATTACACCAGGCGGGAGGGAAAATTATTTGTGTTCCACAAAAGCTCATAAAATTAAAATAAAATAGCAGTTAAAATACAATTAAAATAGATGCATTGCACATTTAAAACATCCGTGCAGTAGTTAAAACTGTTGATGCAATGCACATTTATACTGCTTAACTTTAAGAAATGGTTTGAGCTCCCTAAGTAGAGAAAATGATACTTTGACACCTCTGAGTTTTTCATTTTCTCTCCAGGTCAAAAATATCTAAATCGTGCCGTTTTACTTCACCTTTTTGCAGTTCCCCGCCCCCGCCCCCAGCTCCCAGCTTCTAACTGTACAGAAGGAGGAGGAGGAGAATTGGCTTTTCCACCCCGCTTTTCTCACCCATTTAAGGGGACTCAAAGCAGCTGACAAAGCTTTTCCCCACAACAACACCCTGTGAGGTAGTTGGGGCTGTGAGAGCTCAGAAGAGAGCTGTGACTAGCCCAAGGTCACCCAGCTGGCTTCATGGGGGAGGACGGAATTGAACCTGGTATTCCCAGATAAGAGTCTGGCTCCCTAACTGCTAGCCCAAACCCATGGTCTTAAGGCTGTTTTTCAGTCTAACTGCTCCTCACAGGGTTCTTGTTTGATGCGGTGCAAATAAAGGCAGGATGGATTAGTTGCGAGTTTTTGGTTGTTGCTGTTGAAAATCATGGCTAACTTGTGGTTGACTGTATGGACATCTCCATGCAGTTTTCTTGGCAGAGATACAGAGGTGGTTTGCCTTGCCTACTTCTGAGGAGGGTGCGGGAATCAAGCCAGAAACACTCTCTACCATTGAGAGATGACCACTCCCATTAGGTATAGGGCGGGATAGAAATACAAATATAAAATAAAATGAGCATCTCTATACAGTTTTGTTGGCAGAGATGCAGAAGATGTAGATGACATGCCTCCCTGATCTGGAATTACCAGGAGCTGTTATTCAGCAGCTGGCCACAGCGCCATACTGAAATTCCCCCCCCCACACACACAAGCCTTGAAGCTATTGTGGGTGAAGTGGGGTGGGGGTGGCCGCAAAGCTCACACAAGCTTTGTAGTCTCAGGGAGGCTTGAATCAGATCAAGGCTGTCAGTGCAGGTGGTACTGATCCAACCCTTGTGTCTCTGTGAACTGGATCGGTTGATCCAGTGAGTCCATATCTACTGATCTGGATCTAAAGCTGGTACGTACAGAAATGGGCGAAGAGTCAACTTTGCCCTTAATGTGTTGTTTGGAGTGTTGGCCCTTTCTGCACGGGGCCGTATTCTGGGCTAAATCCCAGAAGAAGGACCTTCTGTCCACATGCCAGTGCAGACTACAACAGGCGCCACCTGGAATCCCCCTTAAGGTGCCTCCAGATTGGATGCTAAAAATGTGACGTTCCCTTTTCTTCGCAGTAAAATCTCTCGTCAGGAGGAACAGATCATCCCCACATTCTCTGATACTTCGAAGCAGCAGGCTCAGTCCATTCACATGCTCAGTCTCTCCCTCTCTGATTGGTCCGCTGCTTCTTGGGTGAGGGCAAACTCTCACAAGTTGTTGCACAGGTTGTCCAAACACCCAGGAAAATGCAGAGGAATAGAAGACTATGTGGTGAACGTTCACGTAAGTAGCATTTTTTTTTTTTACTTTGGGGTATTGGGCTTTAATGTGCAGGTACTACAGAGCATTGTAAAACCTGTTTGTCAGGCTGAAAGCTGTTCCACAATTCCTGCAAATATTCATCCTGTCTATACTAGTCTGTACTAGTCTGCAGGTGGCAGATCCCTATACTGAGATATAATCGAGAATAAAGCCCAGTGCGGAAAGGGCCCAGAGGGAGACTTTGGTTTTGAATTCCCACATGTTCACTGGGCCAGTCATTGCCTCTTAGCAGTTTTAATAAGGCCAGTGCAGACAGCATCGCACCCTTGGATGAGCAGACTTGGATTTTGAAGCTGTTCTCCCTTTCTCCTTCATGCTTTTTTTCCCATTTCAGGACTGGTGCATATGTGCATAATGATCTGGGCTGAGTGGGGTCCATTTTTATAGTGCTTTGCACAGAATTGCAGTCTGTCTGCAAGGAGGTTTGCCCTTGTCACTGTTTGAGATGCCCATGGGCAATTGGTGGGCCACTGTAAGACAGGATGCTTGATTAGATGGACTGTGACCCTATCTAGCAGGGCTCCTCTTATGCTCTTATGTATCGTTAGAACTGCAATCTCCCCTACCATTACCCCCTCTATTCCAGCAACTGGCACCGCTTTGGTTTGTCTGCCTGGCTCTCCACCCCACCGGTCCCACTGGGCATCAGTTGCCATTGCTTGCAAGGTAGCTGGGCTGGTAGAATGTTCAGTTTGCCAGGAACAAAGATGGATGCAAATGCCATGAATGAAATAAGGATGTCCTAACTCAAATACTTCCCTCAGGACTGCAGAGAACAAACTCTCCTTTACTTGGCAATCCTCTAAGAATTAGTAGCATTTAATTTAGAGCACTCTTCCTCAGTCTACTCCTCTGTGGACTAAATAGACGTATCTGTGGCCTTCAGCCTTCCTTTAGAAATTGGCATGGGTTGTTTCTGTTTCTCTGAGCGGTTCCAAAATATCTGAACCCTTTTCAGAACTACATCACCAGGGATCAGGAAGAGCACAGAAAGATTGCTTAAGCAGCCTAAAAGCAAACCAACCTTTTCTGTAGCCCATTCTTGCTGCTAATCTGGGCACGTTGTTGCCATTTAGTATCTTGTAGGCTGCTTCTGACTTGTGGCCTACAAGATAACCGGGAGCAAAGACAAACTTTTTTTGGGGGGGGTGGGGTGGGGACTTTGCTGATTTATTTATTAATTATTATTTGCATTTCTATCCCACCTTATACCCAAGGGTCTCAGGGCGGGTAACAACTTTTAAAACCAAACATATTAAAACAATAACAATATACAGTGGTACCTCGACATACGAGTGCCCCAACTTACGAATTTTTCGAGATACGAGCCGCAGAGTAAGGGATATTTTGCTTTGACTTAAGAGCAAAATTTGAGATACGAGAAGGCAGCGGTGCGAGGCGAGGGAAGGCTAAGGTGGGGCAACGGCTGTGACGTGCCGAGGGAAAAAGAAGGCGGCGGTGCGAGGCGAGGGAAGGCTAAGGCGGGGCGACGGCTGTGACGCGCCGAGGGAAAAAGAAGGCAGCGGTGCGAGGCGAGGGAAGGCTAAGGCGGGGCAACGGCTGTGACGCGCCGAGGGAAAAAGAAGGCGGCGGTGCGAGGGGGAGGGAGGGAGGGGGTGAGGAAGTGAGCGCCGAGGGCAGGCTGAATTTTGGCAGCCTCCGAGGCCTGGCAGCTGCTCCTGTAATCCAAACATAGCAGCTCCAGAAAGACGTAGGGCAAAAAATGGAGCTGTTAATAGCTGCTGGCCGCTTTCAGGGACTGAAATTTGGGTGTGGAGCTGGAAGGTGAGGTGGTTTTTTGGGACCCGGAACGGATTAATGGCATTTCAATTAATTAATTGCTTTGAGATACGAGTGATTTGACATACAAGCAAGGTTACAGAACGAATTAAACTCGTATCTCAAGGTACCACTGTATATTAAAACAACAGTGCCTGGAAGTGAGAAGGGAAAGCGTGTCCCCATTGAACCGAAGGCCAGGGCAAAGAGGTGTGTCTTCACTGCCTTACCTGCTGAGGAGGACTGGATAATTAAGCTGATTGAAATGACTGAAATGGACAAACTGACAAAGTTATTAAGGGACAAAACAGTGAATAAGTTTCTAGAAGACTCGAGTCCCCTTACTGAATATCTACAGGACTTGGAAGTGATGGCGGAGGGCTTTGGCTAATGCACATGGGGAAGAATAAAAGCCATATAAGGGGAGCAAAGAAATAAACGAATATAAGAACAGGAGCCAGAAGAATGGAGGAAGTCAAGCATTGTAATATGGGGAAGTGGCAAATATCAATGTTGAAATGATTGGAAAATGGCTGGCATAGGGAGCATGGTGGAGTTATGTCATGGTGCTGCTGGGTCACACACAGTGTGTCTGTGCTCCCAACAGCTAGAGGACTGAAGACCTGTGTCTTCAGAGGACTGAAGAGCATTTTTTTAAAAGTGATTTTGCCAGTGATTTGCATCTGGGGAAGGGGAAGAGTGCTATTATCAATGAGGGGGTTATATTTCTATAAAGTGCCTATTATTAATTGGGGGAAATACTACCTACATTTCTAAAAGGTGCTGTGATTGATAGAGGGGGGTGTATATTTAAGGGGCTATTTTCAATCAGGGGAGGGATATATTATCCCTGGAGGAGGGTATATTTCTAGATGTGACACAGCACCTGAGTTAAGCTAGGTGTTGTTGCTTTTGTGAATTTTGACACACCAAGATCAAAAGGTCTGCCATCAGTGGACTACAGTATCCTTTGTTATTGTTTTGCTGGGAAGTTCTACATTTCCTTAGACCAAATCAGATTTTTATGCATTTGGGCACCCATTAACACTCTTCATAAGAGCAATCATTGATCCTTTTTTTCCTTTCAGGTTTTGTTCATTTTCTCAAGATAATTCAGATAATTCCATCTTTAGGATCGTCTGCCGTCTTGAGAGGCTTTGTCTTCAGTACATGTAACCATGGTATCTTATTAACTTTTCTTATTTTGCAGTATCAGCTACCACATAGAATTAAAAAAAAAACCAGAATCACCATCAATCATGGTGATCGTGGTTGTGGGAGATACTGTTTCGACTCCCTGGGAACTCACCTGTGGGGTCCTTCAGGGATCGATCTTATCTCCCATGCTATTTAACATCTATATGAAGCCTTTGGGAGAGGTCATTAGGAGATTTGGAGTTGGGTGTCATCAGGATGCAGATGACACCCAGCTCTATCTCTCTGTACCATCTGAATCAGGAGAGGCAGCTGAAGTCCTTGACAGGTGTCTGGAGGCGATAATGGGCTGGATGAGGGTGAATAAATTGAAACTGAATCCAGACAAGACAGAGGTGCTGTGTGTCACAGGGTCTCGTGTCCGTGTAGTTGGGAGATACCCTGTCCTTGATGGGTTTGCAGTGCCCTGGAAGGGACAGGTGCGTAACTTGGGGGTTCTCCTGGATTCCACGCTAACACTTGAAGCGCAGGTGGAGGCTGTGGCCAGGAGCGCCTACTCCCAACTATGGCTAGTCCGTCAACTGAAGCCTCTTCTGGATAGAGATGTCTTGGCCACAGTTACCCACGCTCTGGTAACCTCTAGATTGGACTACTGTAATGCACTCTACATGGGGCTGCCCTTGAAGACGGTTCGGAAGTTGCAGCTAGTGCAAAATGCAGCGGCTAGAATGCTGACCGGAACATCTAGCCGGATGCACATCACACCGGTGTTAAAATAATTGCACTGGCTGCCAATTTGCTACCGAGCCCAATTCAAGGTTTTGACTCTAACATACAAGGCCCTAAATGACTTGGGCCCCAAATATCTAAAGGAACGCCTTCTCCAATATTGACCTGCCCGTGCATTAAGATCAAGCGGTGAGGCCCTCCTGGTTGTCCCACCACCTTCAACAGTGAGGTTGGTGGGCACCCGGGAGGGAGCCTTTTCTGTGATGGCCCCCAGACTATGGAATAGCCTCCCCCTCGAGGTGTGTCATGCCCCCTCCTTATATACACTTAGGAGGGCAGTGAAGACGCACCTCTTTACCCTGGCCTTTGGCTAAGCTGTTTATGTTCCTTCTCAGTACAGACACTATTATTTTAAACATATTGTATACTGTTTATATTTGTTGAACTTTTAATGTCTTTTAATGTATATTCTATTTTAATCTGTTGTAACCCGCCCAGAGACCTTCGGGTATGGGGCGGGATATAAATGTAAATAAATGAATGAATGAATGAATGAATAAATGAATAAATGAATAAATGAATAAATGAATTATTTATTTATTTATTTATTTATTTATTTATTTATTTATTTATTTATTTATTTATTTATTTATTTATTTATTTATTTATACTTACATTTCTATCCCGCCCCATACCCTAAGGTCATCTATGACTTGATTCTGGATGAAGGGGCTGATCTGGCATGTATTACTGAGACCTGGGTAGATGAACTGGGTGGGCCTAGTCTTAGCTAGCTATGTTCCTCAGCCTATTCTCTGAAGGACTGCTCCAGACAGATGGGGAGGGTATGAGGTGTTGCTGTAGTCCGTAGGACATCTGTCTCTCTTACCAGGCAGCCAATTCACTCTGCAAATAATAAATAAATAAATATTGCCCGTAGCCTGAGCCAGTGCCTGCAGAGGAGAGGGTTACATGTTGAATCCGCATCACCTTCCTGAAAGAAAACAGTAACAGCTTACCATTCCTGTATCTGCCCAGAAGACTATGTAGTACTGTCTATGTAATTAGAATTCAGTTTGAACCCAATGGCACCTAATATATCTACAACAAAATAAGTCTTAATCATGGAACAGCCTTGACTGTTTCACAACAGAAGCAATGCAGCATGTTCCCTGTTGCTGCCTTTGCCACAATATCAAGAAAATGGGAAACAGATTCACACTGTTTCTCTTAACATCGTGTGTGAAAGTTAGTTTCTCTCTCTATGTGTGTTTGTGTGTAGGTGTGTATGTAAAGCTATATTCAGAGAAGTCAGAATCGGCCCATAATATCCTCATGTGAACTATATGGAACCCATTTTCACTTGTTTCTTCCAGCGAAGACATGGACTTAACTGGCACGGGAGATGGAATTTTAAATTTCTTCTGCTTCCTTGGGAGACATTCTTTTCCTTCTCCCTGCTATAAAAAAACAGAATTGTACCTTCTTTTTCCAAAGACGGGACTCTTCCCAGCTGTCTGACTTCATTTCCTGTCTATTGTTCTTGTTATAAAAGTCTTCCTGGTGTTTAACCTAAGTCTTTCCTTTGCAGCTTAACCCATTTCCCCTTGGACAGTGCGAACAATTGTCAACTAAACCACAAAGAGAAGTATGGGACAAGAGCCAATGAGTGAATCTCCTCCTATTTTAACATATCCACAACACTTGTTAATAGACCAAGCTGCTTTGCATCTTTTTTCCACCAGTGAAACTCTTTCTAAAGCTTTTTGCTTTGAGCACAATATATACAAGTACCTGTTTCAGTGGCCATGGCTTAATCCCTTCTTAGCTGTTTCTTCTGCAGCTTTGATAGGCTTGTGCAAAACCTTTGCAGAAGTTCTGCTTCAATGCATGGTTACCGTCTCTTTTCTCTCTATAAGGTTTTAGCCCATTTGGTCTAGTGGTTAGGGAGCCGTACTCTTATCTGGGAATACTGGGTTTGATTCTGCCCTCCTCCACAATGCCAGCTGGGTGACCTTGGGCTAGTCACAGCTCTCTTCTGAGCTCTCACAGCCCCACCCATTTCACAGGGTGTCTGGTGTGGGGAGAAGAACAGAAGCTTTGTCACCTGCTTTGAGTCCCCTTAAATGGGTGAGAAAAGCAGGGTAGAAAACCCAACTCTTGTTCTTTGTATGGAAAAATGCTGCTGCAAGTCTGGAGGTATGTTGTTAAGGGAGTGGAAAGCAGTCAATCAAACTGGCACACCAATTGCTTTTTCATCCCTCTTTCTGTTCCTGGAACAGTTTCAGGTCACTAGCTTTTCCTCCCAGAAGACAGCAGGACCTTTTAAGAGGGACAGGAATGATACAGTGCACAGAAGAAGATTTTATCAGCATACTGATTCTACCTCACTGTGTTCAGTTGTAGTGGCAGGTCCTCCAGCCAGATGAAGTGTTTTCCTGACTGCAGTGCTGAACAAAGGCCATGTTCCCACCTACCCGCAAATCCAGAGCAAACCTGGATTACTCTAATCCGGAGTAATCCAGGTTCTGCTGCAGGTTGGGTTGGAGCACATTGGGCTGTTCCCAAAGAGGCTGCAGGTGCGCACAAGCACACCTGCAAAATGGTGTGCCGCAGCGAGCTGCCGCCGCCAGCCTCCTCAGCTGCCTTCCTTCCTTTTCCCTCCCCTTGTTTCAAGAGGGGGAAAGAAAAGGCTGGCCCGATTTAAAGCCGAGTGAAGGAGGACAGCCGGCAGCTGGGTAAGTGAGTGAGGGGGTGCTGCATCCGAGGGTCTGCCTCTCCTCCACGCACCCCCTCACTCACTTACACGGTTGGAATGCTGCCGAGGATGTTGCGAGGAGAGGAGGCAGGCAGCGGCTGCCTGCCTTCCTTTTCCCTCCCCCTGTTTCAACAGGGGAAAAGACTGGCTCAGTTTAAAGCTGAGCGAAGGAGGGCAGCCGGGCCGCACTCGCTTACTCAGTTACCCAGCCGCTGGCTGTCCTTTGCTTGGCTTTAATCTGAGTCAGCCAAAAAACTGGCATGGGAACAGGGGGCCTAAAATCCGGGGTGGATTTGGAGCACTGGGGGATTTAATGGAATCCCTCAGTGCCAAATCCACTCTGGATTTTACTCCCTATGGAAATATGCCCACAGAGGCCTGGCAAGATGCCACACACTCCAATCCCAGATATTCTTCAATGCAGAAACGCTAATGCCATGTGAGATACCAACCTTCCACATTCAAATAAAAGAGTTACACATTCTACAGTGTTGAGTCCACTGATTCCACATGAAATGCCAAACGCTCAGACCAAGACACTTTAGAGTCTGTCCTGATTCTTTGAGGGAGGCTTCAGCTTCATACAGGCTATGGTCACACTTAAGGTTTAATCCAGCTTCAGTCCACTTTCAGAGCGAGAACACATCAGCAAAGTGATCAGTAATTTTCTTTCCACATTAATCTATCACAAAGGTGAATTTTCTGAGTTATTTAACACTGAAAGAAAACAGCTAGTCACTTTGATGTATTCCCTCATTCGTATTAAATCAAATGTAAGAAAAATTGTATTTGTTTGAATAGATCCCATTCGAATGTGGCAGGATTCTTTTCTATTCGTTACTGAGAAGGAAATAGAGGTTTCTGGGAGTATTAAGACTTGCTGTTTGCTTGAAACAACTAGGCTTAAGATTTCTGTGTTCATAAAACATCCTTTGCAAGCATATTACTAAACACAATGCTGAAACAAGAAATGCTGAAACAATGCCAATAGAAGACAAAAGCTAGCAAATGTTATAGGCTTACTTGGCATGCTGTTCTAGGAACAAGAGGTGTTTTCGCACACGCCAATTTAGTACGTGTGGAAGACAGCTCCGGACACGGCATACGCATTGGCCCAGCGGGGCTTGCGCTCCGACGTATCCGGAGCTGTCTTCGGCGCGTTCGAGATGTAGAGCACTTTGAAGTGCTCTACATGCGTTCGGGCGCGCACGAACTGCCCGCAGGCGTTCGGGAGGAGAAGGATTCGCGCTTACTTCTCGCTCCCGAACAGCCGCGGGCCCGCCTCCCCCGCCAGCGCAGGTTTGGCAATCAGCTGTTTGACAATCAGCTGATTGCTGATCTGCCTCCGCAGCGGTCTCCACGCCCCTGGCCGGCCTTTGCCGGCCAAGACAGCTCCCGGCGCTTTCACCTTTCGCACACAGACGCACCGGTACGCGTTCCGGCGCGTCTGTGTGTGAACGGTGAAAGCGCCTGGAGCTGTCTTAAGCTTCCCGCCTGCACGCGTTCCGTTTGGAACGCGTTGCAGTGCGGAAATCCCTCAAGATAAGTGATGGGAAAAAGCAGAAGTAGTGAGAATTGTTGCAGTTTGCAATACAGTGTGTTGTGACTATGAGCTTTGTCTATTGTTCCTATTTACATGTCAGTTCTGCTGTGAGCTGACAAGAGAGAGACCATAAAGTGGATCTTTCTTCCTTTTGCAAAAGTAAATAAAATAATTGATCTCTGCACCCAGGTTTTTGCTTGTCTATCTAAAATTATTTGCTTGTTTAAATTTAAAATTTTCCTGACATTACGAATGTATTTGTAAAAATTTGTACAAATATCCAATACGAATGCATGTGTATCCGATACAAACGCATAGGTCTCCTCCTGTTACATCCACACTGAAAGCATCAAATCCACCCTGAATCCACTCTCAATCCATGTTGAATGCACTTTGGATCTGTTGCAGATGTAACTGGCACAGCTGCTTTCGCACTTCCCTGGTTCACAAATGTTCCAAAACATTCATATGAATACAAATGTCAGTGCATGAATGTTGTAATATTCAATTTCTATATGGTGTCCAAATTCATACAAATTCGTACAGTATCAAATATTACAAATATTCATGCACATCCCTACTTGTGTACTGTTCCTGACAGTTCAGGACAACTTGTAGTTCAGGACAACTTAGGGTCACGGTTCTGTTAGTATTAGATTAGTGTTCAGGTTAGGATTAGGGTTCAAGTGCACAGCATAGAAAGCATGGAGCATGGTGCATGACCTTGGGAACAAGCAGGAAACTTCAGGGGCTGCTCCTGGCAGGCTGCAAGGTGCATGACGCATTCCCATGATTGGCCTGGAACTGTCTCTGGGCCAGGTACAAAAAAGAAGAAGAAGAGTTGGCTTTTCTACCCTGCTTTTCTCACCCATTTAAGGGGACGCAAAGCTTTCTATTCTCCCCACAACAGAACACCCCGTGAGGTAGGTGGGGCTGTGAGAGCTCAGAAGAGAGCTGTGACTACCCCAAGGTTACCCAGCTGGCTTCATGGGGGAGGGCGGAATCGAAACCGGTATTCCCAGATAAGAGTCTGGCTTCCTAACCACTAGACCAGCGATGGCCAACCTATGACACGTGTGTCACAGGTGACATGCCAAGCCCTTTTGGGTGACACACATGGTCACCCTGGCACCTGGGCGTGTAGTGCTTGCTTGTTCTTGAAGTGTGTAAAATACCAACTTTCAATGGAAAATTTAGCAAACAAAATTCAGCAACAAAAGTCACTAATGTAAAGAATTATTTGTTTTTGCTTTTAATAAAATACATATATCAAAAATATAACTTTTTTACTAAAGCTACAAATATCACAAAATTATGGATATTTCTAGATGTGACACAGCACCCGAGTTAAGCTAGGTTTTCTCGTGAATTTTGACACACCGAGCTCAAATGGTTCACCATCACTGCACTAGACCAAAAAGCCCCTTTGACTTCTTTTCTGCTATGTTCTGAGTGTAGTCAAAATTTCAGTATTACCCACTAGCCTTGTATACCACCTGCTGGTTCAAAGAAATGTGTATACCTGCTTGGTCTCTGAGTCACACTGCTTGTCACATGCTGTTACCTTGGAATTATCAAAGCTATGATTGAAATGCTACCTGTGTCCTGCTTTGTCACGAACTCTTCACACGCAGTTAGCATCAAATATTTATCCTTTCTGCTCATGGTTACTTGGGACACTTTTTAGAAAACCGACAGTTATCTGGGCAGAACAGATCAGATACACCAAGGGGTCATTTAAAATGAAGGAATGAATATGTAGCAGTTTGCTTTAACATAGGCTGCAACCAGATGTAAGTTACTTAAGCTGTTTCTGCACTGGACTTTATTTCCAATTATATCTGGAATAGGGGCTCGCCATACCCATGCTGTTGCAGACTAGTGATGTGCATGAATGGTTTTTATTTGCATTCGAATTTGAATCGAATTGAATATCCAAACATTCAATTCAATTCAAATGTTTAGAATCCGAATGCAACAAAATCCGATTTGAATCTAATACATTCGAATCTATTCATTCGAATGTTACTCGAATCTGAAGATACAAATGTCAACAACTTTCCTATGTGTTATACATATCTGTACGCATTTTGTACGCATCCTATTTTATCCCGTATGCAACCTGTTTTTGACTCATACTATCAGCGCAAATGCATACAGATACATATGAGATTCCTAGAGATACGTATGCAATACATATGTATCTACTTTCAAATGTTTCAGATCATTCTAACGAATGTTTCAGAACATCCGAAATTTGCTTGAATGTTTAAATTTGAATGTGTAGACATTCTGTTCAAATTCAAATGTCCATATTTGATCGAATTCAATCAAATTTTGAATGTTTAGAACATTTGTGCCCCTCCCTAGTGCAGACTAAAACGGGGCCTGCCTGGGGTCTGCTGTACGCTGCACCAGCATGTGGATGGCAGGCCCTTATTCCAGGCTACGACCTGGAATAATTCTCAATGCAAAAAGGGTCTTCTTCCTCTATATTTGGATCTTCCAGACTAAAGTATGGATGTTTCTCAATATCCATGCTTTATTCTGGAACATCCAAATATAGTGGAATAAGCAACTGAGGTCTGGATGCAGATTTAGTTTCCCTGTGCCCCCTCACAAAATGCTGTGAAGCTCTTTGCTTTTGCTTTAGAAATGCAGATGGTAAGTTGGTCTGGGTGCTATGCTTTCTGCAGCTTGCTAATTGTTTTCACAGTATCTCAGCAGGCCCTGACACAGTGTGCATTACGAAGGCCCCAGAAAGGAACAGAAGATGGAGCATCCACACGTACAGTGTATCAGCGCTATGAACATGTCCACTGCACTGCCCCCTCGAGCTCTTTCACAGGTGTATTTTCTGTGTGCTATTAGCTGTCTGCTGGGAACTGCTGGTTGTTTCAGGAGCCTAGACAGGACTGTGGGAACAAGATGGAGAGGCTGAAAATGATATCTTGATATATACACTGATCACAACTGTAGCCTTTGTGATCTTCTGTCAGATGAAGCTTGCTAGCATGTTTAAGCTAACTCTCCTGGCTCTATGGAGTAAACCTTGTGGAAATGATCTTGACACAATAACAAGCACCTTCAGGAAGCCTAAGTGCATGACATTCATCTGCCAGGGACATCCACCATCGATGAGCACACTATGAGAAGAGTGCTGGAAGGCTTGTAAACATCCCACCCAGCAGCCTTCATCAGATCAGGAGAAGTCACTCTGAAAGCACCAGCCACCCTAAGTTGCTCTCACTGCTAGAGTGTAGACACAGTGGTGACAAGAGTGACCTACACACCTGCTTTGTAGAGGCACTGTCCAGGCAAAGGTCAATTTCCAGATTTCTTTATGGCTCTGTCTTATGAGCTCTGAAAACTATGAGGGGCAAGACTTAGGATGTGTGGATGCCTTTCACCCTGCTCGGGGGATGGAAGCCAGCATCCCCACCTTGTAGCACCCTATGCCACCCAGGAGTGGCCACAACCCAAGAAATGTCATTTCTCTCTTCCATTAGGTCTGTTTTATCCTATACTTATGAGCACCACCAAATGAGTTCCAGGGAGTCAGCTTTCCTGAAACATTAAGGAAGCTGGTATGTAGGACCTACAGCAGTGGTTCTCAACCTGGGGGTCGGGACCCCTTTGGGGGTCAAATTACCCTTTCAGAGGGGTCGCGGCAAGCCTCCTGCCGCCCTTCCCTCCCACCTCCCCCGCCCCCATGGTTGGGGGTCCCCACAGCATGAGGAGGTCGTGGCATTAGGAAGGTTGAGAACTGCTGGACTACAGGAAACAGGTGACTTTGGCCGTGGTCAGTGTGACGACTCGATCCCCTCCTCCCTTACATGGCCTAGTGTTGACAAAGTAATGCAGGCAAGGAAGTGGCAATCGAGCCATACAGACCCACTGCCTGCCAATGGGCTGGCGTCTGTATAAGAACTAGACCCCCACCCCCTTGCCCAGGCATCCCACTTTCAAGGCTTACAACCAAGCCCTCTCACTGAAGCAACAAAATAAACACTAGTGTAATACAACAGCAACTGTTTATTATTTACAAGCAGTTAGATAAGTAAACAATAAGTAAACCAATGGTAGTAAGGAATAAAGATTATTCAATAGTCTTTAAATTGCTTAAAAGTATAGGTTGCTTAAAGTGAAGTAAAGTCCAATCTGCAGCATAGAGTTCTGCTGAAAACAAGTAAACAATTCCTGCCTCCAACTCCTCTTTGCCCAAACAGAATAAACCCAGCAGTAAAACCTAATTGCCTTTCAGGTGCCTGTCTAGCTCTATCCATTGCTCAACAGTCTCTGCATCATGTCTGTAAAAACCCAGGTATACAGCTGAGATCTTCCCCTATTCAAGTAGATAGATCTCCCCTCTATCTCTGCCTCTGCTGCTGAGAGTACACGGCCTAGAAGCCTGAAGAGTTAAGCAAACTCCCCACATATCATTCTCTAGCAAGCTCTGCTCCAAGAAAAAGATCACAAGACAAAGATCCGGAAAAAAGAATGTGGACAGCTCTAGATCACTGGGTTAAATATGGCAAGTTCCTGGTACTGTGATTGGCTGGATTTGGTGCTGACTGGGGTAATTCCTCCCTCTTGTCATTCAGCCTTGCACAGTCCCTGGGAATTTCTCCCGCTCTTTTCAGCTAGCAGCCAATGCTTGCAAAGAGCCCGGGGAATATTTCCCGCCCTTTTTGCAGCTTGCAGATAAAGTTTGCAAAGGGCCTAAGAAATTTTTCTGCCCTTTGCAGCCTGCACCCTGAATCCGTCACAGTCAGACATAACAAAAGGGTTGCCTCAAAGCTGCCTCAAAGAGACAATGTGTGGCACTCATGTTCTCCAAGCTTTCTCTAATCCACCTTTTCTAGCACAGGATGTTCAGAAGAGGAGGCAGGCGCAAAATGACGTGTGAACAATCCCACCTCAAGTCTTCTCTATACTGCCTTAGAGGTGCATTTTTTTGCTGTGTCTGATCACAGCTCTGGAAAAACCAGTTCCACCCCCTTTGGGCATGTGGAAGTCTCCACTTGATATCAAATTTCTACCTGTGAGTGGGGAGACAAATTGATTTATGATTTGCTGCCTTGAAACCCTGTTGTTAATTGATCTAATCAGTCATTAATTGAATTGTTAACATTCAGTTTATTGACTTCACATGCGCTTTTGACAGTATCTCAATCTGGATGCTTGTTTCCAATAAACTTTTTTATCCTTCTTCTAAGCTACACTTTCTTTCGAGGGAATTAAAGGTCAGTACAGTACAGTATTTATTTGCCAGGATGTTTGCCTTGAAGGTGTTTTATTGTCAGATTAGATGTATATCAGTTTAATTCTGGGATATATTTTCAATTTCCACCCTGTCAGAGATTGTTTGTTCATTCAAAAACCAGATGTGGGCTCAAGGCTTTTGATCCAGTGAATAATGTTTTTGTTGCAGAGAAAAAAAGGCAAGCTAATGTTGGACTGATAATGATTTTGTGTATGAACTTTCCTGAGTAGTAATGGCATGGTTCCTATAGTAATAAATAGATAGATATTGATGCAGAGATAGCAAATAGATGAAAACTATTATGATTTTAAAAAAAATTTTATTTGGTCTTTATATCCTGCTTTTCTTCAATAGAGCACAGGGTGGTGGACACCATTTTTCTTCTCTACGTTTCATCCCCACAACAACCCTGTGGGGTAGGTTAGGCTGAGAGGTTGTCAGAAGTCCAAGGTCACCTAGTGAACTTTCATGTCAGAGTGGGAATTTGAACTCAGGAACTCCCGGGTTCTTGCCTGATGCTTTAGCCACTGTGTGGACTGGCTAAGTGCAAATTCATGAATGGGGCAGCGGTGGCACCAAAATGTTGGGAGCTGACTCAGCTTCAGGGCAGGGGGAACCCTCATAAGAACATAAGAGGAGCCCTGCTGGATCATGCCACTTTCATTCCTAGCCCTTCAGAGGGCTTGGAGCTCACATGAGCTTTGTGGCCAGGGCAGGTCTAGACCATCGCTGTTGTGCTGACAGCTCTGATCCAAACCACCACACTTTTCCTCAGGACCACTGGCTCAAACCATAGAGAGGAGAGTTCAGAAAGGCCCATTGTTCAAGAACATCTGAAGAGATGCTCTAGGTCAGTCATGTCAAACATACGGCCCGCGGGCCACATACGGCCCACGGGGCGCATCAAAACGGCCTGCGATTGCCTCCACCACTGTCTCCTGGCGCCCCCTGGCGCCATCCACTGCTCCCTTGTGTTGTCGGCTGCGCGCCAGTGCTCGCTGCCGCCGGCCACCGGCCAGCGCAGGCCCGACCCTCGCCTTGGGTGCCACTGCCTATCGGAGGGAGGGGGCGGAGCCAGCGTGGGCGAGGGGCGTGCGTCTGCCGAGAAAATAAGATGCTGAGAAAAGAAGATGGTGCTGCGCGTGCCGGGCCTGGGGGGCACAACCGGCGCCTCCTCCTCCTCCTCAGCCTTGCTGCCTGTGGCTGCAACACCCCCAGGCCCCGCTGCTCGCTACCCGGAGGAGGAGCGGCGGTGGCGGCACCCGGCAGGTACCGAGGGAGGGAGGAAGACGCGCTTCTAAGGCCATTTGCCGGGATCCAAGAGCAGGAAGGGGTTTGTCCTGTGTGAGACCTGATATGTAAGAGGCTGCGTTCACACCTAAGTTTCAATCCAGTTTCGGGCCACTTTACGAGTGAAAGAAACGTTTTCCACAGTGCTTGCATTCATATGGTTTCTCTCCTGTGTGAGATCTGAAGTGCGCAATCATATATGCTGAGTGGCTGAAAGGTTTCCACAGTGCTTGCATTCATATGGTTTCTCTCCTGTGTGAGATCTGATGTGTGCAATCATATATGCTGAGTGGCTGAAGGAACTAGTATTAAGATTTTAACAACCGTATATTATATACTATATAATTAAATAAATAAAATGTTACAGTTATAATAATTCAGTACATTTTTTTTTAATCCGGCCCTCGTACAAATTCTAAATTTAATATGTGGCCCTCCGCAAAATTGAGTTTGACACCTCTGCTCTAGGTTATCCATGCTCAACTTCTCCAGTTCTGCTATTCTATGTACCACTACCCCAGCTGTGAACAGGATGGAGCTCACATGTGACTAAGTGTTTATTTGATACCATGGTAAGAGATAAAGGACATTTGGAGAAAACTAAGGGATTTTCGCACTGCAACGCGTTCCAAACGGAACGCGTGCAGGCGGGCAGCTTAAGACACTTCCGGGCGCTTTTACCGTTCACACACAGACGCGCCGGAACGCGTTCCGGCGCGTCTGTGTGTGAACGGTAAAAGCGCCCGGAACTGTCTTGGCCCGGCAAAGGCCGGCCAGGGGCGGGGATTCGGCCGGCAGCGCTGCCGTCCATTGGGTGAGAGCACCCAAGGGGCGGGCTGCGCTGTCAAGCCACCCGCCCCGTGCTTCCTGCCAGCTCTACGGGCCCGGATCGGGCCCGCGAGACCTGGCACGAAGATGCCCGGGCACCCGGGCACCCATCATGGGGCCCGGGGCAAGGCCCCTATGGGGCAGGACCCCTTTGAAGATCAGAGCCCCTGGCTCTGATCTCCAAGGGCTCGCCCCACGCCCCGATGTCGCCCATCTACGGGCTGCAGGCGCCTGGATCTAAGCGCCTGCAGCCCGCAGCTGAGTCCCCCGCCCCCCCCCCCAGTCCCCAAAACCCCCATCCCCAACCACCCTCCGGCCCGGATCGGGCCCATCTTCGCTCTGTGGGTGCCCACAGCGGGGCACCCAGAGAGCGAAGATGTTTCCCCCCCCTCCCCCAGGGCCCTGGGAGGACGCGCGCACGACGGAGGACTTACCTCGTCGCCGTCCAGCGTCCAACTGAGGGTGGCATTGTGGGATCGCGCAAGACGCAGCCCACCTAGGCCCCCTATTGGACAAGCAGTTCACGTGAACTGCTTGTCCAATAGGGGGGCTAGGTGGGCTGCGTCTTGCGCGATCCCACAATGCCACCCTCATTTGGACGCTGGACGGCCACGAGGTAAGTCATTCCTCGCGCGCGCGTCCTCCCAGGGCCCTGGGGGAGGGGGGGAAACATCTTCGCGGTGAAGGTGCCCCGCTGTGGGCACCTTCACCGCGATGATCGGCCCGATCCGGGCCGGAGGGTGGTTGGGGGTGGGGTTTTTGGGGACTGGGGGTGGTGGTGGCTGATCTGCGGGGCACTCGCGCCCCGCAGATGGCCTCGATGGGGGCGGGGGGACCCTTGGGGGACCGGAGCGATGCGCTCCGGCCGCCCAAGGCGTTCCTCGCCCCCAGCCAGCCCAACATCGACCTCCTGCCACCCCAGAAAGGGGTGACAGGACGCCGATGCTGGTGGTTCCTTCCCGGGTCCGGCAGCCCCAATGGGGCTGCCGGACCCGGGAAGGAGCCACGTCCCGGCGGCTGTCGGAGACGACAGACGGGACGCACCGAATCGGGGTTCCCCTGTGCCATCTGCCAGGGTCACTGACCCTGGCAGACGGGAAAGAGGAACCCCGATTCGGTGGGTCCCGTCTACCGGCTTTGCCGCGCCGGCGCAATCGCCGGCCCGGCAAGTCGGTCCCTGGGGGCGTGCCGACGGCTGTCAGGGAGAGAAGCGTGCGAACGCTTCTCTCCCGGAACGCGCGGGGCGGCTCGTCCGCGTTCGAATGCATGCAGAGCACTTTAATGTGCTCTGCATCCAGAACGCGTGGAGGACAGCTCCGGACACGAGGCGGCGCAAGCCCCGCTCGGGCAATGCGTATGCCTCGTCCGAAGCTGTCCTCCACGCGTTCGGAAAAGGCCAATGCGAAAAGGCCTCTAGTCAAGAAAGGAAGAAGACAGCCTAGTAAAGTACTGAATAGAATCACCTGTTGATTTTATTACTTTAAGGCCACATCCCCATGATAAAAAATAAACCGGAGGTATTCCGTGTCCACCCCGGTAGTGTCTCCATGCAAGCTCTAATACGTATTGCTTGCAGGGCAATACGTGTTAAGCCCCCCCCCCACACACACACTTTTCAACTATATTGCTTCTGTAATAAGGGGCTAACACGCATTGCCCTGGTGCCATGCGGACACTCAAACAACCAAAATTCCCTGATACAAAACCCCACTAATACCTTGAAAAAACAAAAAGGTTCTGAATAAAATGACAAGTAAACGTAATAACTGTAAGGGTAAATTTTCCCCCCAGTGAAAATGTATTATTCTGGTAGCCCAGAGTCCAATAAAATCAGGACAGAATTTTTTATTTAATGAAGACAACTTAATTAAACATCAAATAAGTATAAGATAGTTAAAAATAAGAAAAGCGGAACACGTTTCGATCCAAGCCTAGGATCTTCATCAGTGGCTTATATTAAACTTATAAGGTACTATGAAGATTCTAGGCTTTTCTTCACTAAATAAAAAGTTCTGTCCTGATTTTATTGGACTCCGGGCTACCAGAATTAAATAATACATTTTCACTGGGGGGGAAATTTACCCTTATAGTTATTGCATTTACTTGTCATGTTATTCAGAACCTTTTTGTTTTTTCAAGCCATGTGGACGCTCCCAGAGTATTAGGGATGGAGCTTGGTGGGCCCAGTATTAGCGGGCCAGGTTTTGTCCCTGCACCCTTTTCCTGCTGGCCGGCAGCTGCTTGAGGATTTCTTTAAATAAATTCTGTGCAAAGAAAAAAATCACGAGGGGGTAAAATAGTTGTGCGTGTCCTTCCGTCTGCATTTATTAAATTTTTGCTTTAATTGTGCGCACGAGCGCAGCACTGGTCGACAGCAGTCCTGCAGACATTCTCTCTTCTTGCCAGACCCATTGGGGGATGCTGCAGAATTCCACCACGATCACCCGGAAGAAGCGGCAAGAGTGGGAAAAGTCTACAGTCCCCTCCATCCACAGAACAACAGAACATTGGCTGGCCACCTTGACCTCGGTTGGCATGGAGAGGTGGACGGGTTCACCAGCCGTATTGAGTGCACTTGCAGACATGGCAGCAGTGGGTGGGACAAGGGTTGTCAACGTCAACCCAGCATCCTATCACCAAGAGAGGGGCTGGGGAGAAAAAGATGCAGGTTTGTGATGAGCTGCTACCATGGGGACAGGTACGTTCGATTTGATTCTGCGTTGCCCTAAATGGCACGGGGACACTTTATTGCGAATCTCAACACACATTTTTTTTTAATATGTGTCAAATGTGAAACATGGGGAAGTGGCCTAAGATGATGATATAAAATAAAATAAAAATGCTTCCCAAGGTCTTTCTTTCTCTCACTACTGAATGTCATTCCTCCATGATGAACACTGTGTTTGGTGGCTAGGGAATGAAGGGTTCATTTGCATGAAGAAATGTGATAATGAATTAGCTGCACAAGACCCTGTTTCCTATTCCACTGTGAAAATAAGAGTTCTGAGCTAATTTGCATTTTAGCTTTCCTTTGGATAGTCTTCCTTCCTTTCATCATTAACCCTCTAATAGCCTAATTCTTCATAGTGGTATTGATTGTCAGGGATATTGCATGAATACTTGGCCAGCACCAATGTAAGAATCAGCAAACATCACAGAACTGTAGACTATTGGTCCTTTTAGATCAAAGGTTCACAAATATTTTGTCTTCTGTTATAAGAACTGCTCCCTTCTGCTGTAGAAGAAAGAACTGCTGCCTGGAATCACTCTTGAAGAATAGCCACTGTGGTTGTGGACCTAGTAAGACATAGTTCTGAGATTTGGGCCCTTTCTGTACTTGGTCTTATTCCAAATAATTTCCTGGAATAGGGACATGTCTTAAGAGTAGCCCATCTGGGGCCCACCAATTGCAGAAGACAAAGTCAAAACATACGCCTGCTCTTGAATCCCAGCAAATGACCTTAGAGAATAAGAGTTGGCTTTTCTTCCCCCTTTTCTCTTCCATTTAAGGGTACTCAAAGTGGCTGACAAAGCTTTCTATTCTTCTCCCCACACCAGACACCCTGTGAGGTAGGTGGGGCTGTGAGAGCTCAGAGGAGAGCTGTGCCTAGCCCAAGGTCACCCACCTGGCTTCATGGGGGAGGGCGGAATCTAACCCAGTATTCCCAGATAAGTGTCCGGCTCCCTAACCACTAGACCTGGAGGATGTACCTAGGCATCCATTCTGGTAGCCAGTGATACACCTGTCATCCATGAATTTGTCTAACCTGTCCTTAAAGCTTTCTAAGCTCGTTGCTGCTACCACTTCTTTTGGCAGCAAATTCCATAGACAGCAGGCCACTGTTCCAGGATATAATCTGGAAGACCGACCAGCACAAAAAGGCCCTTGCTTGTACTGCTGTGGGTAGGGCCAGACATTTATTTAGGTCAACATTGCCTGTTAAGGGCCTGTTCCAAACTGATCCAAAATTACAGGCCCAGACAGTGCTCTGGTTACTTCCACAAAAATACTTCTGTAGAATCCAATTCCATTCTGAATTTTGTACTGAAAGTGCCTTTTAAATTCACCACAGCAAGCCTTTGAAGGTATGCCATATGTGCAAGCTTGCAGCTTGACTTTAGTAAGCAATTTCTTCACCCAGAGGGTCATCGGTCTGTGGAATTTGCTGCCGGAAGATGTGGTATTAGCTACCAGTCTAGATGGCTTTAAGGAAAGGTTGGACAAATTTATGGACAACAGATAGATCAATGGCTAATAGAGTAGATGCCTGAATACATCTTTCAGGCTGGGGGTGACAGGCAGGATGCTTCTAAGGCCATTTGCCAGGATTCAGGAGCAGGAGAAGGTTTGTCATTGTCTCTGCTTGAGATACCCATGGGCAACTGGTGGGCCACTGTGTGTAACAGGATGCTGGACTAGATGGGCTGTGGCCTGATCCAGCAGGGCTCCTCTTATATTCTTAATTAACCATCAGGAAAAGCTCTGCTGAGCGAACATATGACGAAGCAAGGCAAGTGGAGAAATAATCCTTCTTCACTACCTCCACATGATAGCACAAAAACCCACTCTTATGCTTGGTGAGGGCCTTTTCACACTAGGCCTGCAGGGTAATTTGGGGATGCTCTGGCATAGAGCATCCACATTGTATGGAGCCACTTTTGTTCTAGAAGCATCTCTGACCATTCCTAAGATTCGTACTGGGAATTACACCATGCGTGTTCTAGTTGCTGACTCCCCTGCTTGCTCACATGCAGCTTCCCACCGTACCAGGCTGCTTTTTCAGCTCTCCAAGGACACTTGGGAGTGACTTTTGCCTAAAAAGCTAAAATATTTTTGGCTACTTTCCCCATGCTGCCTTTTAATAGAGAAGCATACCAATAAAGCATCTTTTCTTTTCTTGGTAGACATGTAGGACCAGATTCAGTCCAATCCAATAAATCTGTGACTTTTGTAATTCAGTAGAGGGAGGCTACACTTAAAATGATGCCTTTTGGAGAAGTTTGAAAGCACTTTCAGTTCTCCCCTTTGTACTTTTCAAAGGGGGAAAAAATAACCACCTTTGCCACCTCTCCAGGCACGTAGGGGAGTGAGTGGAAGAAAGGGTCAGAAAGTTTGCAAGGGCCAGGAGAAGCCCTTGAGGGCATGGCTGTCTCCTCAGATGTCACAGCTTTTCTTCTTTCCTACTCCTACTTTCAACAACAGAGACATCTTAATACATGGCTCTTGGTGAATTTTTTTTGGTCCCTTCCTCTTGACTTTTGTTTGCCTGAACAGCTTTACCTGGATTTGTAAAGTGTTTCTCTACTGCTCTGTAGAGCCGGGGACCACGCCCCTTCAACCATACTTCTTAACCTATAGTTGGGACTCCTCTGTGGCGGTACCCACCCTCTGAAATAGTCTCCTTTCTGATATTTGTACACCCCTGAAATTTACACGCCAACTGAAGACCTGTATTTTTACCCAGACTTGTTTATACTGCGCAGCGGAATGCGCAGTCTTAATCGAGGCATCACCCATGACGATCGATGGATCGTTGTGGTGTCGCATTATCCAATTGGTACTGCGCACTTACCTTAATGCTGATCTAATGACACTCACTTCACAGAATAAACAAAATTTGAATTTTCTCTCCAGTCCAGGCAGAACAGTGGGAAGAGACCAACAAGAACAAGGACAACTCAAATCTGATTGGCTGCCTCAACTCACATGGTGGCATGCACCAACTCAGCTCTTGCAGCTTCCAATGGGAAGCAACAGAGCTGCTTTTCGAGCCAGGATGGCCAGTTGTCACAGTGCAGAAAGGATACAGTGCTTTAAAGTTTAATTGCAGATTTATTCCGCAAGTCTGGAGGCAGCCCAGATCTTTCCAGGCTGAAGGTTTGTTTCCATCATCCTTGATTTTAATCATGACTACTATAATTTTAGCTTTTTTTATTCTTTGCACACCAGTTCAAGATTATATTTTAATGGAAAGTGATATCTAAATGTTTTAAATATTGTGAAGAATATTGTGAAGAGTTTTGGTTGCCATACTTCAAGAGAGGTATATAAGAGTTAGGCGATTTCACACCTTTGAATCACTGAGAAAACCTCCTGAGGAACTGAAGATGGGGATAATTCCAGAATCCACACTTTGGTATGCCAGACCTTTTCCTATCTTGGCCAGTACCTTCTTAAATGCTGGCGAGGTACAAATCATGGAACCATGGCAATGCTGCCAATGCACCTACCTGGCACTGTTGCTGAGGTGATGGGACAATGCAGCATTAACTGCGTTTGTGCCACCCCTCCCCAAACACCTTTCAAACGTCTCCCAGCAAGGAAAGGTGTGACTGGAGCCATGCCTGGCAGCAGGGAACATAGATGTAGAGCAGTTAGAAGTCTTGCACACATGAGCTGTGTGGGTTGGAAGCAGCAGCTCCATACAATGTGGATGGTGTGTGCAGGGACTTCCCCCAGAGTTCCCCCTTCAGGCAAGTGTGGAAAGGCTCTGATGAAAGGCCTTAAGAAAGGGTGACTAAAATAATCAAGGAACTAGATAATCTTTCCTCCAGTGGCAATGTTTGGTCCTTCATAGTCTAGAAAAGAAATGAGTCAGAAGACACATGAAAGACACGTATGAGATTATGCATGGTGTGCATAAAGAAGATGGGGAGAAATTGTCTCCCTTTCCCATAACACTTGATGAAGCTGAATCCTAGAAAAATAAGAACAGACTGAAGCCACCACCTCCGCACTAAAAATACATAGTTAAACTATGAAATTAGCTATCAGGGGCCTATTCACACTTGGCCTTTTTCTGGAGTTTATCTCAGGACAGGGGTCTGTGGTCCTCGTGCTAATGCAGACTCTGGCGGACCTCACTTTGGGCCTGCTGAAGCCAGCACTAGCATATGGACAGCAAGTCCCTATTCCAGGATATATTCCAGAATAAAGCCAAGTGCGAATAGGCCCCTGGAGATGTGCTTGTTATGACCAGTAGAAATGATGAATACATTCTGTTTGTTCTATGCATCGAAGAGATGTGATGTTGGCTACAAGCTTACATGGTTCCATCAACAGTTGGATCAAAATAAAATAAAATAAACTATAATGATCAGTTCATGGTATTCAGAGCTTATAGCGGGAACCATCAAAACCTGTTACTGTCAGTGAAAAGTGAAAAGAACCAAACTGTTTCCATCTTAGAACTTTTTGGTAATATCTAGTGTGAGAAAAGTCTGGAAAAGAAGATTCTACCCTCAACTGTAAATTCTGCCTGAGGCCAGAAACCACCTGGCACTTCAAGGACAAGGGCCCTTTCTGCACTCGGCCTTATTTTGGAACATATCTCGGGATTGTGGCCTTCTGGCCACAAGCTAATACAGACTATGGCCGACCTCACTTGGGGCCTTCCATAGTCTGCACTAGCATGCAGATAGCAGGTCCCTATTCTGGGATATGTCCTAGAATAAGTCCAAGTGCAGAAAGGCCCAAGATGATGCTAATTGGGAGCCAGTGCACTCAGTTAGGATCAAAGGGCAAGTTCTCAAGACAATTTCCAGCCAAAGTGACCTCAGCTTGTACATTGCTTATTGGCTCACGTGTATCATGTGATCTAGCTTGAAAGAGAATATAGTATTAGTGTTTAGGTATGGAATTATCTTCTACTTTTGACTTACCTTGATTCTGTCTTGAATCTTTGATACTATTTTGTCTGTACTCTGTACATGCTCTCGTTCCTGAAGCTCAGTTTTGTTATGGTACCAAAGGCAAGTGAATGCTGATGTTATGCTTTTTTAACTAAGGCTGCACCTCACGCCAATGCATGAAGGAACCTTTTTTATGCTGGATATTATTTTGTACTTTTGCTCAAGTTTTGAACTTTTTATTTTTAAATAAAGCACAAAAACCACATTGGTTTCCTGTGACTTCGCTAGGTCAGTACCAGCAGGAGAGTGGGCCCTTGGGGGTGTGAAGGCATGCTCAGGGGTGCTCTCCTACTACAGGGCTACCAACAGGTATTAGGCCTGATGAGGACATGATTGCCTCTGCTTATAGGTGGTGGTATGCCTCTGAAGGCCAGATGAGGGAAGACTGAGCAGTCCCAGAACAAGGTTGCCTATATTGGAATACTTGTTCTCGGCTAACTCCTATACCAGGCTCAAAGACTGTGTGATTGTCAGAGCCAGTCTCTAAAAGCTCCAGTGGCCAGGAAGGAACATACCTCGCCTCAGAACTCCCAGGGGGACTTGTTTTGGGGTTGCACCTTGTTACACCACTGAAAAGGGTCACCTGTGGTAAATTGGACCATTGACTAGTATGCTGGTAGCCTTTTTAAACAGGACTATCAGATGTGGAAGGCAGGAGTCTTCTTTGGGTGCTTCCGCACAGGGGCTAATTAATCCGGGTCTACTGCACCTGGATTTAGTAAAACCGGATCCCGGATCTACCCCTTGCCCCGTGCCTCCGCACACGCAGCATAGATCCGGATGGGATCCGCCTCCCATCCGTGCCCCTGGGCCCTCCCCCGGCCCGCCATGATTGGCAAGCCGGAGCCAAGCCTGGCGACCCGGGGGACCTCGCTGCCGCAGCTCACCCTCACCCCAGAAGCGGTGGATCGCTGCATCCTGGGGGCCTCGTCTCAGAATCGGGGCGATGCTGATGAGGTAAGGAGAGGATTCGCCGCGCTCCCCCCCTGGTGGGCTAGGGTGGGCTTTAGGGAGGCTCACCCTCACTACAGAAGCGGCGATCCGGCGCTTCTGGGGTGAGGGTGAGCCGAAAGGTAGTAGTCCCCCGGCTAGCCATGCTTGGCTCCGACAAGCCAATCATGGCAAGCCGGGGGAGGGCCCTCCCTAGGCACACTTGCGCCGTGCGGACGCATCCTAAATGGATGCGTTTTCACGGCACAACACCCATCAAACACACTTCAAATGTGTTGTGCAGTTAGCACCCATTTAGCACACTTTAAGTACGGATAGGTGCGGACACACCTACCGGAAGTGTGCTAAATAGACCCTGCAAATGCGGACGCGCCGCCGAAAACCGCTTTCAGAGTGGTGTTGCCGTGCGGACACACCTCACCGGAAGTGTGCCAAACAGTAACAGGTGTGCGGAATGGCCGCGCCAGAAGTGTGCTTAATGGGTGTTAAAGGGCCTGTGCGGAAGCATCCTTAGACTGTTCTAACTGCAAGTGAGGAAACAACCTGTATTTCAAGAATCTGCTGAACCTCGGATTGATACATGTTTTAATTATAATTTTTTGGAGGCATTCATCCTCTACATAAGTATATCATAATTAGTCCATTACAGAGTCGTTGGCTGGAATGATTTCTGCAATAAGAGAGCTGCTGCTCTGTCATTGCAAAAATTTTTGCAATCAATCTTTCAGGTAGGAGATAAATTGCAGTAAATCCTCAAGTTTTTGTTGTGTTGGCTTAATGTGTCTTATATGTAAAGAATAACCACAGGCAGAAAGTAACGTGCTAATGCCAGGTCCTTGATGTAGATCAAGATGACAGTGTACATCAAAATCTGATTACCACAGAAAGCAAGAAAAGAAATGCCAGAAGTTTCTCCTCTCAGTAAATCTCTCTCCTCTAAGCTTTTTTAGTTTCATTGTAATAATTTCCTCTGACAGTTTCAGCTTCAATTTGGAATGTTTGTCATCAAGAACAGCTGTGATACAAAATTCATAGTACCAAAATGTCACATCTAACGGGCTGAAAGTTAAATGCAGTTTGCATCAGTTGATATTTAAGTGGCACCAAAACAGTGAGAAAAAAAGATGGATTTTAACCAAGCTCTGTTTGGGAGACATTCAGAGTTAACAAAATTTCAAAATCAGAAATGAAAGGAGATTGCTAATAGACCAGATTGCATCAAATGGTCTGTTATGTGACAGTTCAGCACAGTAAGGATTTCATATTCTGAGGAGGAATATTATATTCATGGTTACTTTTCATATAAAGTACCTTATTTTGTGACATTAGGGTCTTTTGATACATTCTTACCTTAATGTTTAATTGATTTTGTTGTACTATTTTACTAGAACAGTGATTCCTGACCTGAGGTTTGCATACCCACAGGGGTACAAACCAGGACATTTAGAGGTACATGAAAAACTATATTAATTACAAGTGCCTTACTAATATGAACAGTATAATTTATGGAAATAGGCTGCCAAGGGGTACCCAAGAGAAAAATGTTTGGAAACCACTGCTCCCCAAAAGTTAAAATGAAAGGTTGACTTTTCAAACTTCATTTTAACGTTTTCATTCTTGGTTATCAGTGAACATATTTTGTTTTCTAGAAAAGAGTTAAAGTGATAGCAAAGAGTGTAAAACTCAGGATTTTCCCAGGGCTTTTCTGGGATTGCCACATGTACCCATGACAGTCCCAGTATATGTCATGGTCAGCCAGGAGGAGGATGAGGAGGATGAGGAGGACTCACTTCCTGAGGTACAGGAGGAACCTGAGGTGATGCCAGTACCCAGTTCTGACCCCCCAGCCCCATTGGAGCCTAGGGTTCAGCAGCCCAGCCCTACCACAGCAGAGGTGCAGGATGTGGGAGACATGGAACAGCAGAGCCCAGAGATCCCTAGCTTTAAGCAAAGGAGAGCAGAGAAGGAAGGGTTAAGAAGATCAAAAAGACTTGTGGATCACCTGCAGCTGTGAATTCAACTGTAAAGATAAAACACCAGGCAGACACCCAAACCCTTTGTCAGAAACTATTTGTTTACTTTAAGAGAAAGCTGCCGTATCTGACTCCTGGACTGCTTGGAAACCCTAGACCTTGGAATGTACCTGTTGACCATCCTTCTGGCTGCCCTGACCTCGGACTGGACTGTTTGTATAACTCTCGTTAACCCTGGACTTGGACTGTTTCTGGATTTCTTCTTTTCTGACGTAGTTTGGGCTGTACCTTTGCTGAGCAACCTCTTGTCAGCTGTGTGCTTGTGAGTGTGCTGGCAGCTTTCCCAGACAGTATAGTCCTGGGATACTGGGATAATATCTTACTATATCTTCCTGTTATTGCAGGAAATGAACTCCCAGCCCCGATTTTACAAGTGTAGCAAGAGAACTTCATCTGGACAGCTATTCATGCAATCTGCCATCTTGTGTCTGTACAGTGCCAAAACCAGCTGAAAATGGTGGCCGCACAGGTGTGTGGGACAGCAACTGAGCATTTGTCAGTATTTCACATCATTGGAACTAGGGGTGTGCACGAACACATTTTTTGCATTCGAATTTGAGTCAAATAAAATATTCAAAAATTCAATTCAAATTTTTTAAACGGATTTTTGAAAATCCAATTAGAATCCGGATTATTCGAATCCGTACATTTGACAATCTGATTCAAATTTGAAAATACGAATGTCGGCAACATTCGTATCCATTTTTTGAGTTTACGCACATCCCCTTTTCATCCTGTATGCATCCCGTTTTCATCCTGCATTATAAGCACAAATGGACATTATATTCATATGTTATGTATGAGGATCTGTTCATCTGAATTATTCAAAAATCCAATATGGATTTTCGAAAATCCGAAATTAGTCCGAATGTGTAAATTTGGATTTTCAAAAATCCTATTCAAATTTGAATGTTGATATTTGACAGATTCGAATTGGATTTTAAAACATCTGTGTACACCCGTAATTGGAACATCCAGACTTAACCCGTCACACTATGGCCGGATCCAGCTCTGCCATCTGGGCAACAGGTGATAATTTCCAGAGGTCTTGTACTCCAGAATATCTTTACATAGAAGATGAAGCTGCTAACTTCTGGAGGCTGCCTCAGTTAAAAGAATGTAGAATGGGCAAAACTGTCAGTCAATCTAATGGGGTGCTTGGCCTTCAGATGCACCTGTGGTGGTGTTGGAGTAGATGTTAGAGTGGGGGCCCTGGAGCGCTGCCGGACATGTTTTTGCTGCTCGGACTATAGCCATGTGGCCAGCATGTTCCCCAGGAGGCCATACTGGCCACCAGCAATCTGATGCAGGTTTCAGTTTTCTAGTTATTAACACGTGTAAGGGTTTTCAACACATTCTGGCTCCTCAGCAGAGGCCCATCTGGCTTGTGTGGCCCTCCAGCATAGCTCTCTGCTTTCTTGAGCATGCAGTTCCCCCAGAGGTCAAGGAAGTGCCCACTGAAGTGTTGTTGTTATCATCATCAAAGTTCACTTTTGACATACTATGTTTCCAAGAAAAATGCCCAAGCAGATTTACAACAGTAGCATCAACAAACATACAATATGAACAATATATACTTTTTAGGAAAGCCTTGGCAATCCATCTTGTTTGGACAGAGAAGTCAGCATTTTAAAAAGTAAGGGGAACTCAGCATAAAAATATA
Organism: Aspidoscelis tigris stejnegeri; assembly: GCA_023333525.1. Classification (NCBI taxonomy): domain Eukaryota; kingdom Metazoa; phylum Chordata; class Lepidosauria; order Squamata; family Teiidae; genus Aspidoscelis; species Aspidoscelis tigris. Next base: position 99,384,836 of record JALMGA010000003.1, on the reverse strand, counting down.
ATTTTTCACAACCATCACTGGTTTCTTGGTGCAAAACTACAGTGAGATCAAGAAAATGGCAAAGATGTGGCTTGTTCTTTCCTCTCACTCTTCCTCCCTTCCACGAGCATGGTAACATTCACGCTCTTGACTTGCACTCATGCACCTTTTTGTCTGGCAAGAAATGCAGAACATTAGCAACATTAGCAGCATCCATTTTGCAATGTTCCTGAAATTGCTGAAGAGTAAGTAAGAAGAGCAGGTTGTTCAGTGCTGTACATGAGCTATTTTCCCCCTTTCTGAATGAGATTATGACAAAAGAACTAACTACCTTGCTCAGAAGCCAGTCTTTGCTGCTGAATGGCTGTTATAGGCATGTCTGATTCTCATGCAATCACTAAGATCATAAGTAGCACTTAGAATACAATGGTCACTTTAACCTGGTGCACCACAGAAGTCCTTTAAACAGTTTCCTCTTCTTTTAAATAAATTTCTGCCATGTCACAACAAAAAAACCACTGTATTTCAACCCACGGATCACATTATGGCTGCGTTCCCATTATAAGCTTAATTCAGTTTCCCTAAACCGAAATAACAGAACTGGATGCAAACGCGAATTTGCCTGATCCCATTACTTTCAGCCAGAATCGCGTTCAATGCGGATTCTGAGGACGTACGTGACTCAAGGTGGGACTCAAGTGGCTACTTTTTAAAAGCCGCTTTTCGGGGCTGCCCTGTCCTCTTCCTCCTGCCATGAACGTGCCACCCATAAGGGACCCCTTCAGGGACCCTAGCTGGGTGGCTGGGTCGCTGCTGCTTGCCTGGATGGAAGAAAAACGGCAGCAGGCAGCCAGCGGTTCTTTCCCCTCCTCTCCCCACTGCCCAGGGCACACAGCAACAGCGGCAACTCAAGCCCCCTTCGCCCGTCACCATCACAGCCTTTAAAACATTCACACATCTCACCCAAACTTTGGCTGCTTTCCTCCCTTTCCCCTTTTTTAAAGGTCAGAACTTTCAAAATTGCAACATCGTTATCAGGTGTGAAGTGGTTGGATTGCTACAGTGTAGCGGCTGCTTTAAGGGGTGGATTTTTACAGCTTGCTTTGGAAGCAAGCTACTGGGGGAGGGAAACTCTCATCCCTTAACATGGAACGGTTCCCACAGTAAAAAACATAAAATGTTTCAAGCGCACGAACCGGAGTGAGACCTGTTGAAATGAGGATTAACATTTACAATGCTTTGGAGCGATTTAACACGCGGAAAGTGTGTTAAGCCAACCTGATGTGGGAACTGCGAGGACTGAAAATGGTTTGAAACTGAAATGAGCTTATAATGGGAATGCGGCTTAAGTGTGCCCCTTCCTGCTGTAAAGAGTGTGCTTAGATGACAATCATAATTTACTTCCTAATAAAGAAATTTAGGCAGAGAGAGAGGAGGTAAATAAAATATATATTTAAAGAGGAGAGCCCTCAGGTGGGTCTCTCAAGTTATGGAGGAACGCAACTCTCAATTTATCCCTAATCACGATGCATTTTTCATCCTCCTTTTCCCCTGATTGGCCCAGGTATTCAGGCGTCACAATCTTTTCCGTTACACCTCCTTCATGCCCTTTTTAACATGATGCCCCCCCCATAGCATACAAGTACATACATGACATGTGCAGAAAATGGTGGAAATCTCCTAGCCTAGGAGGAGAAGTTAATATTCATTAGCTAAGAAGGCATATTTCAGTGTCACAAAAGTATTCCTTGTTAATCCCCTAACCTATATATTTTGTCTTAGGAATGCTCCTAGCTAAATTTACTATAACACTTTAATTGGGGAGGTGTCTTAGATGTCAAGCCTCCCTAGGGGTAATATATGAGGCATTACACTAATCTACCATGATGCCTACCCTGTACGTGGGACCCACAGGGACCAACATATTTCAAGAGATTAAACCTGCCAGTTCATTGCCCAAGAAAAGATAAAAAGCCCTTCTACAAATCCTCTTCCTTTGAGGTCACCTAAAGTATAAGCAGGATAGTTTAAGAATACCCATTTTCCTCAATTGGTTTAATATAAAAGTATATAGGAACCATCTTTTTTTTTTTTTTTTTTTTTTTTTGTAAAGACACAATATCTCTTCCCCTCACTGCTCTGGTGTGCAATGTTCTGGGACTGGGAAGCCCATCCTGTTGTAGAACAATCTGTTGTAGAACAATTCCTGCGCAGAACAGGAATGTCCGCGTTTGAATGGCCCATTCCACTCCAGTCCTCACTGATGCTTCCAGAGAGCCCTTGGAGGCAGCAATGAGACTCTGAAGGCCAGAAATGAAAGTTCTTGGCCTTTGCAATTTCTGGCCTGGGCAGGTCTGAGGCAGAAAAACTTTCAAAAGCTTCCCCATAATATACCAGACCACTCAGTGTGCTGTCTCCATGCATCTGCCCTGCATCTGCCCTGCACCTACTCCAGCTGTGCCACGCCTTCCTCGAGGGAAATGCAAAGAGGGAAGAGACGCTCACTCCCAACCCGGAGTTCCATCTGCCCTGCACCTACTTCAGCTGTGCCACGCCTTCCTCCAGGGGATAAAAAGAGGGAAGAGACGCTCACACCCAACCCGGAGTTCCATCTGCCCTGCACCTACTCCAGCTGTGCCACGCCTTCCTACGGGGAGATAAAAAGAGGGAAGAGACGCACACATCCAACCTGGAGTTCCATCTGCCCTGCACCTACTCCATCTGCCCTGCACTCATTTCCTAGAGGCTGGTATGAAGAAAAACGAACACTTCATCCACCTCTGGTTTCAGCTGGGCCATGCTTTCCTCCTGGGAGCTAAAAAGGGGAGGGAGACATTGCTTATTATATATATTTTGATGTCTTATTTACTGAGATTGATTTTTTTACATGTTGTTGTATTGAATTCATTGTTTCATTGTAGGTTGTTGTCTGTGTAATTCTCATTGATTGTATATGTTTTATTTTGTCAGGCCCTTTGGAAGAAAGGGCATTAGAAATAAACGTTTTATTTATTTATTATTTTATGGTCCAGGGTGCCATTTCTAGTGCCACAACTTGGTTCACACTGTGTCCAATGCAGACAAAGCTTGATTAGAGGGACAGGGCTTGGCCTAGTCCACACAGATGTGCAGACTAGAGATGTGCAAGATTATTCAAAACATTCAAAATTTGATCAAATTCATTCAAATTTGGACATTTGAATTCGAACTGAATTCAGGGGTCCTCAAACTTTTTAAACAGGGGGACACTTCAGTGTCCCTCAGATCACTGGAGGGCCAGAATATCATTTTTTTTAAAAAAAAAAAAAACCTATGAACAAATTCCTATGCACTGCGGGCCAGAGACAAGTCAGCTGCTAAGCAGGACAGGCAGCGGTGGCAAAAACACCTGGCGGCCAGATAAATGTCCTCGGCGGGCCGCATGTGGCCTGCGGGCCATAGTTTGAGGTCTATACGTTCTTTTTTTAACATTTGAACAAATTTGAATGTTTCAAATCATTCATATGAGTTATTTGGATGCTTGTATGTGTATACATTATATAGGTGTCCATATGCATCTTATTAGTATCCGTATGCATTTGTGTGGATACGTACGGGACGAAAATGAGATGCATACAGGATAAAAATGGGATGCGTACAGATGCCTGCGGATGTGTATGGACACATATGAATGTTGTCAACATTTGTATCATCAAATATGAATCAAATATTCATATGAATGGATACAAATGTATTCAGATTGGTTCAAATTTGAATACATTCATTTTTTCATGAATTTGGACATTCGAATATTCAAATTGAACCAAATGTTCAAAATTGCATTTCTGCGCACCCGTAGTGCAGATGCCTGCCCTTTATCCCAAAGTTTGATTCAGAATAAGAAATAATGTGGGAAGGGCCAGTGGGATTACATTCTTATAAGAGCCAAGACAATACTGGGCCTTTTTGCACTTACCTGAGTGGTAAAGGTGGAGGGAACTCCCACGTGCTGCATTCACATGTCATAGAGCTCTTTCTTTACTACAAACAGCTCCAGAGCCCCCCCCCCCTATGTATAGGTGTGGAGCAGTTAAAACTATTCTAAACCTATACTAGCGCTGGACTAGTATAGCTTTGCATGGTGCATCTGCAGCTCTTCCAGGTAGAAGAGGTGCAGGGGAGCATGTGATCAGCAGAGGAGGCATGATTTCACATTGCGTCACCTACAGTAGAGACCCCAGCAACAGTGCTGTTCAGGCATGCTGGTACCATTGTCAGGACTCCAGTTAAGTTTCAAATGCTTTGGTCACGCACAAGGGCATACACCCAACGCATTCCAGAACTTCACTTCCCTAGGACAAAATGTGAATCTACACAGAGTTTCTGTTGAGTTTAGGTACAACCCGGGCGGCCTGCCAAAGATGCTCCAAGACCTTGTAGACTTTGATAGAAAGGAGTGTGAGTAGGGTCTTAGGATCAGAACCTAGAAGCACGTCACTGAGACTGTGGTGTTGACTCCAGATTAGGGGTGTGCATTAATGCAATTTTTGGGATTCGATTCGAATCTATAACAATACAACAATTTATATCTGACATTTGGTCAAGCCCTTATTACATATGGAATCTAGTGACAGTTGGCATATCTGTTCACTAATATCCTATTCTTGCATTTTCAGCTCCATAGCTAAAAACTGGGGTTCCTCTTTCTATATACCATGGGCTACTCTCAGTTCCCAAATTAAGCATAGCATTTAGCCTGCTTGCTCAGTTTCCTGTGTTGCTTTAATTTTTAACCGCAATAATGCAACATAAGCAGTCTGTGACTTTTGATCACAGTACAGAGATTATAATATCAGCAGTTTTCTTAGGTTGCTCTAAGATGGCCTCCCTTTGGTTCATTGGGTTTTTTGACCCAAGGAATCCATTTTATTATTTACAAAGGGATGCCTTAAGACTGATAATTCCCACTCTTTGGGCATTGTGCCCTTTCTGGGTCCTTGGGGGAGGGACATGGCATGATTGGAACACAGGTGTTTACCCACCCTAGTCTCTGGAGCCCCTTTTGGCCTCCATTTTGACTGTTTGTGATTACCGCCATTGACTGGTATTTCAATTACAGCTTTGTTTATTTGTTGTATTAAACTAGGCATGTGTGTTTTTTCTGGGAATGTACATATTATTCCCCAAGCTACATTTTCTGAACAAGTGTATACCTAACCTTTGGCACAGATTCCTGGAGTCTAATGCAAATCTAAATAAATAATTAAGGGAGGGAAATCTAAAAGGATCCATGATTGGGGAAAGAAAAAAAAATGCTGGTTAAAAACAGTAGGCTGGACGGGTGTTTATAAATAGCAGCTGCATGAGATTCACGCCTAGGTTTCCTTCCACTCTTTTTCATCTTGAATGGGGAGAGCATTATCTGAGATTTCTCTTTACCTCGCTGCTCTCTTTGCTGAACAGTGACAACTCAATATGGAATTAAAGGCAGCCCTTCTGAAGTCTCTATCAAGAAGCCTTTTGAAATCAAGGCTCCAGGTACTCATACGAACGCCTTTGATCTGCTGAAGCTTCTCTCCATTTCAATCAGTGACTTAAATCTCTGCAAGGAAATTTTAGCAGCTCTGATCATTATGAAGAGAGAGAAAGTCTGTCAACTAGAAGCAGCTTATTATCCATGTATGCAGCAACCTCCTCACAAGCCCTACACAAATGCTCCTTTTCCACTCATTTCCTTTTCCCTTCTGCTGTGTCTCTCTGCATCACCAATGTTCAGAGCATGTCCATCCGGGTGGGGATGGTTTGAAGGCACAAAGACTAACTTGATTTGTCAGTTACTCATCTCAGTGTGACTTAATACATGTATCCAGTCTGCATTTCCATGAGGGTTTTGTTGTTGTTATTGTTGTTGCAAAGTTGCTCAGATATTCTTCATTCATTGTTCAAATACAGTAACAGAGAAAAAAAACAGGAGTGGGGAAAGCTGGAAGCTCAGCTGGATCTTTAAACATGAGGCCTTTTCGCACTACAGCTGAATGGCTGTAGTGCAAGAAGGCTAGGCCACGCGGGGACGCATTCCCCATTCACACCTAGTTAGGTAAGGAACGCGTTGGGACATGTTCCTACCTCCCTAGGTGCAAATGCAGAATCTGCCCCCACGTGGCCTAGCCCAAAAAGCCCAGTGCAGGGAAAGGATGCCCATCCTAGGCCTGCTGCCATTGGGTCAAGTTCGACCCAGGGGCTGGCAGGCCTGTCTCATCCTTTCCTGGGTTCCTGCGTGCTCTAGGTGATGTGATCAGGTCACCTAGAGTTCATAGGAACCCCCTGTGGGCACCCATCCCCCGGGCCGTGGCCTACCCAGGGACATGTGCACGCACACCACATACCTCTTCGTCAGTGGGTTTGAACTGGCGTGGTCCGGCCGGCAGCATTTTGGCTGCCACGCCATGCTCAACTGCGCATATATCAGTGCCGTTACCATGATGACACTGATGCTCTCCGCAATCACAGTCATGTCAGGAGGCCTTCATTTTGAATATTTGTGCACATCCCTATTAGTGTGTTTCATCATCGCACTCCATGCTTTGATATGGTAGGGAGGTGGCATCAGAATGTTTCAGCGGTGCACTATGTGAAGCACCTTTATCTGGGTGTGGGGTTGGCATCTTGTATGGCATCTGTGTATTCGGCATTGCAGTCTAGGAAAAATCCTTGGCTGGGTATGAAGGTATTGGCATTTTACATGGCATCTGTGTCTTCAGCTTTGCAGTCTGTAAAAAGCCCTTTCCAGAGTGTGTGGGCTCAAGCTTCTTGCCTGTTATCTGTGTCTTCTGAATTGTAGTCCGTGAAAATATCTTGTCTAGAGTGTGAGAAAGCACTGCTGTAGGCATTTTGGCTGGCATCTATGTAGTGGAGGTTTCAGTCATGGCAACAATGTGTTTTGAGGTTCTCTCATGGTAGATGTTCCATATTAGTATTCTAATATTTAGTATACGTTTTTAAATATGATGGATTTTTTTAATGGATATAAAAAATACTTTTTATGAAGTGTTTTTATGGATATCATTGTTTTCATCTGTTGTTTTAAAACTTGTAACCCGCCCTGAAACCTACAAGTATAGGGCGGGATATAAATATAAATAATTAATAAATAATAGGGGTGGGGTGTTGTGCTCCTTTGTGTTGCAGATTCTGTTCCTCCTTTGACTTTCATTGGCACCCCTCCCCCTTCAAGTCAATGTAATTTTGAACAAGGTCAGTTAGAGTTTAAGTTAATGGAGCTCTCTGTTGTGGCTCCTCAACATTACATTATAATGCATATACTATACATTACATTATATACATTACATTTACATTATAGTCAATTGCCCTTGTAACACAGATTCCCATTAAGCACTGTTTTGCCAGAATGAAACTCTAGCATTATTGGATTATCTTTTGCATTAATTACTGCTAGAAATGCTGGACAATGCTGGAAAAGACTGTGTAGCCATAGCTCAGAAGTAGAGCAACTGTCTAAAAAGCAGAGGCGTATGGGTTATATCCCTGCCATTTTCCTCAAGGACAGATATGGCCAGACAACTTATGTGTCATTGCTAAGGAAACAGCATGGATATGCTCAGGTCATCATCAGCAGAATCTGACCCTGACTTAATGGTAGATAACAACAACATAATGGAAGCAGAACTTTGACAACACGTGTCCAACATTATGATGAGATGACACCATCTGTGATATTAATTAAGGACTGCGTGTACCCCTCATTATGGTGGTAAACAGAAGAAGCAAGGAGACCTATGCGCATCTTTGGTGCTTTGCCCAGGGTCAGCTTTGGTGGGGGGTTGGCATGGTTACAAAAGCACCATATCTGACCTTCTTTCTTTGTGCCAAACAGGCCTTCAATCCGCTGCAGATCAAATCTCAGTTTGGCATAACGATGCTCACTTCTCAGTCACTGTGGTGCTATCCTCTACCAACCTGCAACTTCCAGTTGTTTTCCTCTTCTTCTGAAGGGTCTCTGTCTTAAAATTGCATTTGATCTAGGTAGCCCTTCAAGGAGACAGCACCTTCAAGCAGAAAAGTGAGCCAGTTTGGTCTTGTGGTTAGAGTGTTGGACTCTTACCTAGAAGTCTCCCAGTTGGATTTCACACTCCTCCACGAAACCATTGGGTGACCTTAGGCCAGTCACAGCAATCTTTCTGAGCTCTCACAGCCCCACCTACCTCACAGGGTGTCTGTTGAGGGGAGAAGAACAGAAGATTTGTCAGCCACTTTGAGTTATCTTAAAGAGTGAAAAAGCAGGTTATAAAAGCCAACTTTTCTCCTTCTTCTGGAGTACTGTATCTCTCTTGCTTTGTTTCTTTAGAAAAACATGATTAATGCATATATACATAACATATGTACAAGAAAAACAAATACATAGTAGAAATATGTATACCTCCCCCCATGACAGACCATTCCCATTAGATTAATATCACACTACAATCAATCCAGTGTGTCTTGAGAAATGTTTATAACAAAAAGCATTTATATAAATTTCTCAGTAAAGAGAAACAAATCTTTTCTGGGATACTTCTGTTTGTTTGTGCTAATAATCTTTCCATGCACAGTCCCCGTATTTGATGAAAATGATCGTTAGCATAATCATTTTCCAGCCTACACTGTTTAAGAATAATAAATTCATTTATTGTAATTTTCCATAGCTCATTTTGCCCATCTCTCATTTTCCCCAGATTATCAGCATGTTTCAATTTTTCACCAATATCTGTTGAGCAGCAGCTATTAAATAATGTAGTCTTGTTTGTGCATTTCTCTTGTTTCTTGTTCCCAGAAGGATTCTTTATCAACTGTTCTGACTATAAAATAGGTTGTAGAAAGTTAATACATATTCCCAGGCAGGCACAGGCAGGTTTTAAAAAGTGCGTGGATTCAATAAAACTGCAGGCACTACAAATGCCACAAGCAGCATCTATGGGATTATGAAAAAAAAGCAGGAACTTGAGAAAGGAAATAGCCCGACAGGATTTGATGTTGTCTATGACTTCTCTGTTTGTTTGTTTGTAGATTTACTAGATCTTTACTGAGAAATTTATATAAATGCTTTTTGTTATAAACATTTCTCAAAACGCACTGGTTTGATCGTTTTAAAAAAAATATTCACATGTGCAATTTTAGCAATAGTAACATTGAACTGCATTTGAAAAAGACAGGATGCCCAATCTGTTGGTATATTATTGCAAGCATAAATCACTTCAGTTTAAAAAGGGTTAATTTTCATGTATGTTAGAGTTGCAAGATGGGAACTACTGATTGGTTAATTCTGCTATTTGTAATGTTACAAGCTCTTCAATGTGTGTCTCTCTTCAAGCTAGTAGAAAGATGGACTCAAGCATCTCTAGACGTGTATATCTGGTGTAAATAAGTTCTACGACTCACAAGTTATGTTGAACAAATCAAGAAGTGCATGCTTAAAGTCTGTTCTTCAACCTGCTCTCTGCTACTAGTATAGTTTTCTGAGTGTAAAAGAAAACAACAAAATTGCCATATGAGAAAATGGACCCTCAGTGGCAGCTAGCACGAATGCAATTTTCGGTATTCGATTTGAATATCCAAAAATTCAATTCAATTTGAATCTTTAAAATTTGAATGTATTCACATTCAATTCAAATCAAATACATTCAAATCTATTTGTGCAGATTTTTAATTCAAATTTGCAAATACGAATGTCGACAACATTCGTATGTATTTGTACGCTTCCCATATGCATCCAGTTTTCATCCTGTATGGGCCTGTATAAATGTTCATGGATGTGGGAAAGACACGTAAGGGCAAGAATGCATCATGTATGTATCCATACACATACAACTGTCTGAATAATTTGCACGAATAGATTCAAAAATTCAAAATTTGTTCAAATGTTTAAATAGACATTGATTCAAATTTGAATGTCCAGATTCGATTTCTATCAAATTTCAAATCTTTTGAATATTCGTGCACATCCCTAGTGGCAGCACAGCTGTCTTTCTATATCTTGAAGTAATAGAAGAAGAAGAAGAAGAAGAAGAAGAAGAAGAAGAAGAAGAAGGCTTTTCTACCCTGCTTTTCTCACTCATGTAAAGGAACTCAAAGCGGCTGACAAAGCTTCCTATTCTTCTCCCCACAACAGAACTCCCTGTGAGGTAGGTGGAGCTATGAGAGCTCAGAAGAGAGCTGTGACTAGCCCAAGGTCGCCCACCTGGCTTCAAGGGGGAGGGCGGAATCAAACCCAGTATTCCCAGATAAGAGTCCGGCTCCCTAACCACTAGACCAAACTGGCTCATAGAGGCAACATCCCTTATTGATTCAGTTGCTTCTTTCTTGCCTCTGTTGCATCCTCACTGTGGGACAGCAATGATCTCGTAACTAGTTCAGGGACCTGAAGGTTGAAGTTCTGGAGGTTGCTGAGGTTATTAGAGAGTCTCAGCCTTTTCGCACTTACCTTTGTGGTAAAGATAGGGAGAACTCCCACACATTGCACCTGCCCATTATGGAACACTTCTTGACTAGAAATGACTCCATGTGTTGCAAGCCACTCATCCACCCAGCGACCGCAGGGAACCAGAAGAAGAGTGAATGGTTGAGTTGCTGGATGCTTCAGGTAAGCTTCTGGTCGATGCTGGTAAAGGTGTGGAGCATGATTTAGTGCTCCACACCTAATCAACAATTAGTGAACTTCTGGGATGGCAGGGCATGCTTGGAGACTGTAAAGCTCACTAATTGTTGACTACCAGCCTAAGTGTGAATAGGCCTCTGGTTTCAAGGTAGCTTCTCTGTAAAAACTCAGTTTTCCCAAACTCTGCTCCATCTGGTATGTAAAGAAATGGTAACCACACAAAAGCATTGTGGGTATCTTTCTGTCTTTGTGAGTTCTTCTCTACTGGCATTCAGAAGACATTTTGAAATGCAAGAGATAATAAGGGGCTTAAACAAAGATGAAACAACTGCACAGCTTTATCTAATTGTTGCAGGAGAAAACAACCGCTGACAATAATCACCAGGGATGAAAGTGTTTTGTGAGTCATGATGTTCTGTTATGTAAAGAAAGGAAAATGATTGGCATACTCAAGGCCCTGGTGGGAGAGAATTGGCAATTAGTTCTTCCAAGAAGGTGGAATGTGAATAACAGTGATTTCTTAGCACAATTGCAACCCCCTTTTTCTGAGTCTGTAATGACTGTGCATATGTGTGTGTCTGCATGCAGGCACGTACCTACACTCACGTATGTGTACTCACCTGCATGTGCATGAACAGCACATGTGGTTTTAGTTTGGTGGGGTCATCACCAGTGGCACCAGTGTCTTTTCAAGCCCAGGAAATGGCCTACAGGGTTCTCATGGTCCCAGCTAATAGCAATGCAGTGGGGAACAGAAGTTCCTTGTCTATGGTTTTCATGCAGCCAGGAGCAAACAGCAGGTGCAGGGAGCATGAGGCTACAAGTAGAGTGTTGCTGGCATAGCTCTCTTCTTTATAGTGATTCTGCGTAATGTTCTGGTTAAAGCATCACCAGAGATATCCATAGAGATCCATCCTGTAAGAGAAAAACCAGATTCTTTCACTATTTTTCACACTGTCTTATGAGTCTATTGAAATGGTGTAAACCTTGGCCCTTTCTGCAGTTACCTGGTATTCCAGATGAATAAGCCTCATAGTCCACATACTGTAGTCTGCATGGAAATAGTGCTAATCTGGATCGGATCCCAACTAAGGGTGCAGTAATCCAGACTGGTGGTGGACCAGATTAATTGTTACCACAACCATACGAGCACTGCCTGATCTGGAACAAATGATGGGGCATGCACGTGTGGAACAGAGCAGGAAAGACAGTGGGCATGACACCAGAGACCATGCACTGTGGCAGTGAGGCCTCAAAGATGCCTTTGCAGTCCTTTCAGAACAACAGCCATTTTGATGGCATCCATGTCTTTGCATCACCTGCAAAGGTACCTTGAATCCGTTGCTATGGTGTCTTCACATTGCCTGCAAAGACACCCGACCTCTACTATCCAGACACAGCTTCGATCAACGGGTTTGTGGGCCAATTGCTTCCAGTTTTGGAGGTGCTGTCCCCAGTAGTCCCTATCCAGTGATATGGAACAGTGCTGAGGCATCCACATTGCATCTCTCTTTTGATCACATTTGCCTCCATCCAGCCCGCTTAATGCAAATGCCGCCTGCTACTGCTGATGTGGAACAAGCCAATCTAGATCCACTAATTCAGATTTAAGAACAGTAAGTACAGAAAAGGCCCTTGTTGAAAAGTCACTGCTTCATTGCAAACAGGACATTTAGATTATGTATTCAAAGACTTATAACTTGAGGAGATTGGTCTTGGGGCATTTTCGCACCCTTCCTTTTCACTGGATGGGAAATGAGCATAATGACCTTAGCACAATGACCTAGTTGCTAACAACCTAAGCCCTGTGTGATCAGTCACTCACCTGTGACCAATCCAGGGGCCAGTTTTCTTCTGGGCGCCAACATTTTGGTTGCGGCACCCTCCTCAATTGTGCATGCACCAACGCCATTGTGTCTATGGTTGTTTGAGGTACCAGCAGGTTTGCACAGCACCTCAGACAACCCCAGAGCATCGGAAGAGGTGTGAATGACCACTGCCTGGACACGCCAGATAAGCTATTGGCCATTGTTGGTAAAGGTGTGGAGCATGATTTCATGCTCCATACCTAATTAACAATTAGGGAACTTCTGGGAAAGCAGGGGGCACTTGGAGGCTGTAGCAGCCTCCTCTGGTCTCTTTCCAGTAAGCGAAATAAAGTTCTGTGCTTTTTGTCATCTGCTGACAAATTTTGCTTATTGCCTTCCATCTACACCATTATGATTTTAATGGATTGCTTTTATCTGTGATACTTTGTCATCTCTCTGAGAGTTTTAGGGAAGCACAGCTATACATGTAAATATTATAAATCTGGTCCAAGCTGTAGATTTTCTTTAAAGCTAAAAGGCAGAAGAACAGCAAAAAAATATCCTGTGTTTTTTCTTTACAGAAGTTAGATATTTAAAACATTAATACATTTTTTTATGGAGAAAAATTCAAAAGAAGAACAGCAAAAAAATATCCTGTGTTTTTTCTTTACCGAAGTTAGTTATTTAAAACATTAATACATTTTTTTATGGAGAAAAATTCAGAAGTGGCTCATCATTTCCACAGAAGGAAGCAATAGATGAAATATCAATAATGTCTGAAGAAGAAAGAATAGCAAAACAATGATGGCCAATATGGTACTCCTTTAAATACTAGGGTATAGCGGTGTGCACAAATATTCAAATGCATTCGAAATTTGATTGAATTGACCGAATTTTGACATTTGAGTTCAAATCAAATGTCCTTAAATTCAAATTTAAAGATTCAGTTTGGAATTCAGATCTATTTCAGAATTATTCGGACATTCATATGTGCATAAGCTCGTACATGCGTGCTTGAAGATCCACTTTCCCACATCCATACGCATTTGTATAGATCTGTACGGGATGAAAATGGGTTGCATACGGGATAACTATGGGATGCATACGGACATGTATGGGTGTGTATGGACCCGGGAAAGATGCATACGGGCATCTACGAATGTTTTCGACATTTGTAAGTGCGAATTTCAATGAAAAATTCAAGTGAATAGATTCAAATTTGCTTAATTTGAATTGAAACTTGTTAAATTTGAATTTAACAGATTCAAATCAAATTTAATTTTGGAGTATTTGATTCTAATCAAATCAAATCCCAAAAATTACATTCATGCACACCCCTGCTAGGGTAATTCTGGAAGCCATAGAATAATATAAATTGTGTTCAGGAATTGACATAATCACTGATTCCCAAATTACCTCCAACAATGTCAGTGAACTGTAACATTGTTTGCACATAGCAAGCCTTATAAGGGAAAGATGCATTTAGTGACCGTGGGAAAACAAAACATCATCTATGGAGGGGAGCAGCACAAACCCTCTGTTGATCTCCTAAAATAAAGCATTGGTCCCCATGAAAAAAAGCACATGACCACCCTATATTCAACAGACAACACACATTGCCGTGAGGATAACTCAGTTAATCTTTGCAGCACAGCAGTCTTTTGTTAAACTGTCAAACATTAGCAGCCCCTGAGCTTGACTGGCCTATCCAACATCACTGCTTACTATATTTACTGCAAATGCAAAAACTCTCCTACCCATCAGCTTCATAGAGTGCCCCCTGGTTCTAGTGTTGTGTGATAGAGAAAATAAATTTTCTGTAGCCACCTTTTTTATACCATGTATGATTCATACCATACTTCAATCAGGTTTGTATGGCTTTAAGAAAGAATAAGAAAAATTCAGGGAGGGCAAGTGCATCAATGGCAACTAGAATGGATGCCTAGGTTCTTCCTCCAGGCTGGGGAGATAGGCAGGATGTCCCTCATGGCCATTTGCAGGTAACTGAGAGCAAATGTCCTTGAAGCCCAAAAGCAATCTGGAGCCCAAAAGGATCCTGCGTGAAACAGGATGCTGGACTAGATGGGTTGTGTGTCCAATCCAGCAAGGCTTCTCTTACTTTCTTAATTGTTGAAGATGTAGCATTCATAGAAGGAAGTATTGAGAGCACTACGTCTGGGGTTTTGCTAGGAGCATCCTAGACACCCCCAGATGCTCAGGATGGCCTCGCATGCTCTGGGCCAGTCTGGGATCAAGGTGTACAGATGCAGCATCCCAGAGTGTGTGTGACCAGCCTCATCTCTGAACTGCAAAAAGACCCTAAGATACCCAGACCTGTTAGGATCCAAACTGCTACCAGAGGCCTTTTCACACTTCAGCCATTAGGCTGTAGTGCTCTAAGCACCGTACACTATGGATTCAGGTGGACCATACGCATTTCTGGGCAGTGAGGACACTCCTTACTGGCCAGAAATGCACATGGTTTTCCTATACTAGGAGCATACTGGCCTGCATTGCTGCCAAACTCTGCCCCCTGGCTTGGGAAATTAGACGCCACTGACCGCATCATGCATTCCATGATGTGCTGTCTCCTGGCAAGTGGCCGATGGGGGGGGGTCTATCTGACTGAGTGGTGTGACTCTCCACTTCTGTATCGCCACCCCTGTACCACCCTCTCTCCACGGCATCACCTGGGGGGTGTGCCTGGATTCTCCCCTGCAATCCCCCCTCCCCCCTCTATGTGCTCATGGGCCATTTCCACCCCCCCTTGCTGGCAGCAGCCAATCACTGCAGCCAGGACGAGAGACTCCCGCAACAACCCCAGAAGAAGAGTGAATGCTTTCCCCACTGGACGCTGCAGGTAGGTCTGGGGTAAAGGTTCGGATGGGCGTGGAGCAAGATTACGTGCTCCATGCCTCATCTGCAACCAGAACAGCTCTGTGAAGGGCAAGCACACTTCTAGGTTGTATCTGCCTAGTGAGCATGTGAATGCTCTTTACCAGAGCTGTGCTGATTTCATGCCGGAGGCCTAAGTGCAAAAAGACCTCAGATCTCGTTGAAACAGTATCCCCCATGTATACCTCAAAATGTAGGAATTCTTTCACATAACATGAACATACTTATTAATTCTCTCATGGAGTTCTTTTTGTTGCTCTTGTTGTTGAGTGATGAACAGGTTTCCAAATTAGTTTTGAAAGTAAAGTTTGCAGCAAGCGCCTTTGAAACAGTCAGAGTACCAATGTTCTGGTGAACTCAGTAGATAATTGGGCTCTGGTGAATTCTGCAGATAAATTGGGCTTAAATGCCTCCAGGCACAGCTGCTGCTGCACGTTATTATAAAAGCCTGATCCTCAGTTGCCCTTGGTCCTATGGCAATGGTACTGTGAGAACCAGGGAGCCACAAATCCTAACGTGCAGCACACCTCAAGAATGGGAAAGCCACCTTGAACCTCGTCCTTGGAGTGATTTCAGCAAAGTGGCATGCCTGCAGCTTTGTGGAACCTGAGACATCAGTCATGCTACTGTCAGCTCCAGATGAGTCTTGAAAGATGCACATCAAGGCTGATGGATCTTTGGTGAACCAAAGATAGAGCAGTGGAGATTGGAGGACACCAGGTTGTAGAATGGTGACCCTTGGTAACAGCCACATAGAATGGAAGGGAGAACATGTCCTTTGGCCTCAAAACATGACCTCAGTAGGGATGTACATGAATGGTTTTCTTTTGCATTTGATTCATATTGAAGCGAATATAAGAAAATTCATATTCGTTCAAATGTGGTAGGATTCTATTCAATACAAATATCCGATACAAACGCATATGTATCCGATACATATCTGATACGTATCCATACATATCCGATATGTACCCCATAACATATCCCCTCTGAAAGCCTCAAATCTGCCCTGAATCCACTTTGAATCCACTTTCAAACCATGTCAAATTCACTCTGGGTCCAATGCAGATGTGTTTGGCACAGCTGCTTTCCCACCTCCTAGTTTCACGAATGTTGTGAAGTTTCATATGAATTTTCTGAAACATTCATATCCATACGAATGTCAGTGTACGAATGTCGTAACATTTGGTTAGTATCCGAATGTCCACATTTGTCCAAATTCATACGGATAACAAATGTTATGAATATTTGTGCACAGCCCTAGAGCTCTTGCCCCCTACTCTCCTGCAACACCTCTCCATCACACTGAGCAGCCCCTGCCCACTTGGCAGCTGAGCAGGTAGGTGTGGGCAGGCAGTTCCAGAACAAAAACGGTCAAGGTATGGCTGCCTTCCTTGTCCATCTCTGAGATGGACTATTGGTGTGGCCATAGCCCTGGAGGTGACCTGCCTCTTCCTCACACCTTCTCCCAAGGGTTTCTGATAGAGCAGCGGTTCTCAATGTGGCTAATGCCACGACCCCCCAATGCAGCTCCCAAACACCTCCGCAACCGCGGGGGCAGGGGCAGGGGCGGGGGCAGGGGCGGGGCCAGGTTGAGAACCGCTGTGATAGAGCCAGTTGGAGGGCTGTTAATGCAGCCATGGATGCTACAATTTTGCATCATTTCCACGGCGGTTCTTCTGTAGTATTCTGCCTAGCTGCTCTCAAAGACAAGCTTATGCACACAAAAATAAAGGCCATTGTTTCTCATTGAAAATCATTTACTAGATAATTAAACTTGATGGATCAGTCAGTCAGTCATTACTACAGCCAGCCAATGGGGTATAAAAATTTGAGAGGCTGCCTTCTGTATGATGCATTGTGTTTTAAAGGAGGGGGAGGGAGGGAGAGGGAGAGATTTAAGAAATACAGCAGACAGAACTGAACCAAGAAGCAGTGTACTGAATTGCTAGGGGGGGATGTACAACGTTCATAAATATAACACCTCCAGATAAAATCACAAGACGTTCCTGGAGGCTGAGATAGACGTTGGACGTGAATTGGGCCATCGGTTTTTGGAAGAGTATTTGAATTTTCATATTTTCTGCTCGGGGAGAATTAAAAGTTAATCATGGGTGAAAGACACACAGCATACTTGTTTGTAGTTTCCTTTACAAGATCGTATAATGTTTTGTTTAAAATAAAATCATGGAGCACCAGAGCATGGGAAAGCTCCCTTCTGGCATTGCAGGGCCAGGATCACACCCTAGCGCTTTAGTCCATCTCAGGAACAGACAGGGAAGCCAGACACAGTCACAAGTAGCCTGGATACACCTACTGTGCTACCCCTGCAGGGGGCAGCCCAGTGTGATGAGGGGGTGTTTCAGAAGGGCAAGGGGACACAGGGGGTAACTTGGTGCATTGGGAGTGTGGTACAATAGGGGAGAACCAGGGGGACACTGGCGGTGGCTCAGCATAACTGAGGATACAGCAAAATGGAGGGCACTGTGGGGCTGAAGGGGCTGGTGGGGGTGGCTCAGCATGATGGCAGTGCAGCATGATGATGGGGGCATTCTGGGAGGGCAAGGGATTTGGGGGAGTACTCCCTGCTTTCACGCTGAAGCTTTCCTTTTACTAAGCAGGGTGACAGGATTGGCATGTGGTGGAAACAGACTCAGTGCTGGGATTATCCAATTTCTGAAGAGTCCCATTCCAACCAGGAAAATCCTTGGAAAAACCAGAAATGCAAACCATTGTCTGGTCTTCAAGGATTTAAGATGGGTTCCGTCCTCCTGAAACCTAAGGTGTGACTGCAGCCCCAATCAAGAGATTCTTAATTACAGTGGATCATGGAATTCACCAATTTCCACATTCAATTATCTGCCTATTCACTGGGCCTTTTCCCACTTTGCTTCCCACCCCTGGAAAGCAAAGGTCAAAATGCACTAAGCATCTGCATTTGTGAATGCTCAGTGCATACTTAACTCTCCCCAACCCTCCCCTAAAACGATCTTTAATCTTGGTGCCAGCACTGGCATGTGTGTGTGGCACCATCACCAGGGCAGCCATGTGATGTGCCACATCAGTGCACTTGCTCAGCAACTCTTCCAGCAGCTCCAGTGCTAGGGAAAGGTAGGTGCATGAGAGGTGCAGGTAAGCTTCCACCATGCATAGTGCATGTGAAGTGAGCACCCACATGGAATGAGCTGTCTCTGGTTAAGAAAGATCTCATTCAAATGCGGACATTCCTTCTGGGAGCTCACTCTGCATGCAGTAATGGTCCAAGTGCGAACTCATTATCAAGCCCAATTCAAGGTGATGATACTAACATATAAAGTCCTAAATGGTTTGGACCCTGGTTATCTGAAGGACTACCTTCTCTCATACAGACCTGCCAAGGTATTTTGATCTTAAGGAAAGGGCCTTCCCATAGTCTTGCAGAGACAGAGGGGCAAGAACCCACAAGAGGGTCTTTTCTGAGTTGGCCCCAGTATCTGGAACAGTCTCCCTCTGGAGGTTTGCCAGAACCCCTGCATTTTATGATTTTTGGTGCCTAAGTAAAACATAACTTTTCTCCGAGGCATTTCTCTAGGTGTTGTCCTGCTTTTTTTGGGGGGGGGGGAGGTGAGAGGGAGGGAAGGAGGGAGGGAGGGTTATGTTTTAGATATGTTTTAATACTTATATATTTTGTATTTTGTTATTGTGACCTGGCCTGAGATCTTTGGTTTAATGGGCCAATTGCACTTAACTTCCATGGACACTGTCCCACAGAAGTTCAGTTCAGGGACAGTGTCTGGTGTCTGCATTAGGAGGGCCAGCCTGTCCCAAACCCAATCCAGACCTACTTGAGTCCCAGTGAAGTGTGGATCTGGACTGTCTTGTCCTGAGGGATTTTCGCACTGCAACGCGTTCCAAACGGAACGCGTGCAGGCGGGCAGCTTAAGACACTTCCGGGCGCTTTTACCTTTCACACACAGACGCGCCGGAATGCGTTCCGGCGCGTCTGTGTGTGAAAGGTAAAAGCGCCCGGAACTGTCTTGGCCCGGCAAAGGCCGGCCAGGGGCGGGGATTCGGCCGCAGCGCTGCCGTCCATTGGGTGAGAGCACCCAAAGGGCGGGCAGCGCTGTCAAGCCACCCGCCCCGTGCTTCGTGCCAGCTCTACGGGTGCTTCACCCATCATGGGGCCCGGGGCTTCACCCATCATGGGGCCCAGGGCAAGGCCCCTATGGGGCCGGACCCCTTTGAAGATCAGAGCCCCTGGCTCTGATCTCCAAGGGCTCGCCCCGCGCCCCGATCTCGCCCATCTACGGGCTGCAGGCGCCTGGATCTAGGCGCCTGCAGCCCGCAGATGAGTCCCACCCCCCCCAGTCCCCAAAACCCCCACCCCCAACCACCCTCCGGCCCGGATCGGGCCCATCTGCGGGCTGCAGGCGCCTGGATCTAGGCGCCTGCAGCCCGCAGATGAGTCCCACCCCCCCCAGTCCCCAAACCCCCCACCCCCAACCACCCTCCGGCCCGGATCGGGCCCATCTGCGGGCTGCAGGCGCCTGGATCTAGGCGCCTGCAGCCCTCAGATGAGTCCCACCCACGCCCAGTCCCCAAAACCCCCACCCCCAACCACCCTCCGGCCCGGATCGGGCCCATCTTCGCTCTCTGGGTGCCCACAGCGGGGCACCCAGAGAGCGAAGATGTTTCCCCCCCTCCCCCAGGGCCCTGGGAGGACGCGCGCGCGACAGAGGACTTACCTCGTCGCCGTCCAGCGTCGAACTGAGGGTGGCATTGTGGGAGCGCGCAAGACGCAGCCCACCTAGCCCCCCTATTGGACAAGCAGTCACTGACCCTGGCAGACGGGAAAGCGGAACCCCGATTCGGTGGGTCCTGTCTACCGGCTTCGCCGCGCCGGCGCAATCGCCGGCCCGGCAAGTCGGGCCCAGGGGGCGTGCCGACGGCTGTCAGGGAGAGAAGCGTGCAAACGCTTCTCTCCCGGAACGCGCCGGGGCGGCTCGTCCGCGTTCGAACGGATGCAGAGCACTTTAAAGTGCTCTGCATCCGGAACGCGTGGAGGACAGCTCCGGACACGAGGCGGCGCAAGCCCCGCTCGGGCAATGCGTATGCCTCGTCCGGAGCTGTCCTCCACGCGTTCCGGAAAGGCCAATGCGAAAAGGCCTCCTGACTGTCTGCATTGATTCAGGGGAATTTCAGGCTTCCTTTGTTCCTAGGTAACATACCTCATAGCTTATTCTGTAAACCAATGAGGACCACGGGAGCTGAAGCATGCAAGAATCATAAAAGAATCATAAAAAAAAACCCTATCTGTTTTGGCACATAGGCATTTAACAGTCTGTTTCATCTTCTTTTTGCATAAACCTGCAAACAGCACAAAACCATAAGATTTTTTTTAAAAAATGTCTAGATATATATGCCCCATATATGCTGTGGTTTTATTTGGTATAGTTCCTATTCTAAACAATTTCCCCCCAAATGACCATCCTTGTATTTACACAGCACTGTGCTAAATTTAACCACATTGTGGAAATAATTGCCAGTACAGTATTGGAAAACTAGCAGTCGCTTCTGCTTGTGATATTCTTTGCATTCTTTTCTTTTTTCAGAAAAGAACCACCATGTTAAACAGAGAACAACTGATTTTAAGTTGGTTAAGGGGACCGAAGAAGAGATGACAGGCTGGGAATTGTTCAGTCTTCCCTCCTCCTGCTGTCACCACAAAGCTGTGAAACATTCTTTCCTGTAGAGAGCTGGGAATACGCTTCCTTTCCTTTTTTTCTTCCCTTTTGTTCTCTCTGCATGCCTTGTAGCTGCTTAGATTGCAATCCACCAGGAGGTGAATTATTTAGATTTATTTGATACTTTGGATTTTGTTGTGCCCTGCTGGTGGATTATTTGCAGTGTCTGTCTTCCTTCCCTCCACATACACTTACGGTGCAATCAGACAGAACATTTTTTTGGATGCACAAAAAAATCATTCTATAGATGCACACAAAAAAGACAAACAGTTAAAAGAACAGGCCTACCCCATTTTTCTTCACTTCAATGCACCTTGCCTTGAGGACTGGCAATGCTTTCCTGACAATGAATGCTTGCCACTGGTTGGCCCATTCATCTTCCTGTCTTTCCACGGCACTTAGTGGTCATTTACTGACAGCCTTTGCTCCTATTCTGTGATTGGCTACATTTCCCTCCTCTGTGTTTATGTAGCTCGCTGTCCAGTCCAAGTGAAAGGAAGGAGTCATTCTTGGTGTCATTAAACTGAGTATGAAGAAGGGGCACCCATTCCCATGCTTCAGACTGGGGTAAGGCAATTTTAGAGATTTTATGTCTGTCCTTACAGCCTCAAATTCTCCCAGAGATCATCTCATTAAATGTGACTTATTGCACCCTTAGATTGTAAGCCCTCTGACAAGGACTTGATGACTCAGCATCATGAATCACCACTATAGGTGTGCTGAGCCATGCTTAACACAGAACAACTCATGCATGCAAGTCTTGGCCTGCTTAGCCTATTGGCAAACAGAACTAGGCTTTAAATTTGAAAGTCACCTCACTTTACAGCAAAACCGTAGTATGCAATTAGGCAACATCTGGACAGGTGTATCTACACTGCCAGAAGGCGTAAGGGGCAGGAGGAGAAGGAGAAGGAGAAAAGTTGGTTTTCATACCTCACTCTTCTGAGGCCATCTTAAATCCTTGAAGACGAGACAACAGTTTGTGTTTCTGGTTTATTGGACGGCTTTCCTGGCTGGAATGGGACTATCCAGAAATTGCATAATCCCAGGACTGAGTTTATTTCCATGCCAATCCATTCCCCCGGCTTACTAAAAGGTAAGCTTCAATGTGAAAGTAGAGAGGTTCAATTCTGCACTCTCACACAAAGCCAGCTGGGCAACCTTGGGCTAGTCACAGCTCTCCTTCTGAGCTCTCCAGTTCCACGATCAGAAAATACAACCCATTAATACCCTTATAATGCCCCTCTACTATAGAAAATAAAAGCGAGCAATAAAGACTGCATTCTATTATCTGCCTGTTGACTCAGCCTTTTCCCACTTTGCTTCCTGCCCCTGGGAAGCAAAGGTCAAAATGGCCCAAACATGCACTAAGCATCTGTGTTTGCAGATGCTCAGTGCATACTTAACCCTCCTCAAACCTTACCTTAGAAGAACTTTTGGTCCCTCGTAAAAACATTTTTCTTTCCGTTCAGGTTTTGCCACATGGTGATTTATCAGTGTGGAATGTGCTTCCCAAGCGATTGCAAAATGTAGCATTTCACTTCCATCCCAATTCTTCTTCACCATGAGTTAATGCCATTCATGCAAGCAAGTGGAATAGCACTTCAGAGGGATAAATGTGCACCATTACCATCAATGTTTGGATGCTGAATCATAAAAGTACACAGTTGAAGTCTTACTGCTGCTGCTTATGCCAAGACATCAGTGCTTAAGTGATGCCTTCAGATGCTTTCATCAAAGCTTAGCAACTTGATAAGCGAGAGATTTGTTTCATTTATATCTTCACTTTTACTTTCTCTGAACTTCAGCACATTTAATTGGGCTGAGTACAAATTTACATAAAGCTCAAGGTATGGTGGGCCAAACATTTCCTCCATAAATCAAATCTGACCAAGAATTCTTTACTTCTTTGCCCATTAGTTGCATGAGTAATTTTTCATTAAAGAAACGAGCCAGGAGACAGCTTTTTAGTATATTTCCTTGTAATCATGCCAACAAATAGCATAAGTCCACTTTTTTCTAAGTACCATTTCCCATGTTATATGAAATGCCTTTCTGCATTAAGCTAGTCTAGTCTGGCAGGCTAACTCAGGAGTCCAATCCCATGCTCGGAACCATGCCAAAGCTGCATGGGGACATGGCCATTGATCTGCATGTTAATGTGGATCTATAAGGCCATGCCTCCCATGATCTGGAACTACGAGGGAGTGATTTGCAGCAGCTCTCTCAAAAGCCGCCCCCCTAATCCTAGAGGCTAGAAACTTTCATTCCTAGCCTTCTGAGGTGTGTGTTTGCGGGGACTGTGAAGTTCATATGAGGGACAAAATCCTCCAAATCAAAATACTCCCTCCCCCCGGATAACTGTTCTCACCCCGAATTACAGGGCAAGAATGAGTTATCCTGGGGGCGTGGGGACACTCCCTGGTTACGATCGCAGCAATAGTGGGTGGGGTTTCGCTCTCCCCAACGCTAATGCTGCGATCGCAACTGTCCTCCCTTACCTGACCACTTAATCGCCCAGGTAAGGACTTGATTTACCCCAAACAATCGCCTGACAGCTGCCCTGCAGTCAGCTGAGCTACTGTCAGGAGGGTATAGGGGCTGACATGTGCACAAGCAGAGTTCTGCTAAAATGATCAAAACAGATGTGGCTTTCTTAATCTTAATTTGCATTAAGGTTGCCCTGAATCCACTGCGAGGCAGTGGCAGCCCCATGGGGATGAGCCCTTACCCTAGCTTATTGCCTGTACTGCACTAGGAAGAACCTTAGGTATGATTTTCTTTCTTTCTTTTAAAAAGTTCTCTGAACAGAAATAGCTCTTAGGCATTGATTTAAATCCGTTGCAGCTGAAAACTGTGATTCCATTTCTTGAAGAGACATTCTATGTCTCAATTATCTTTCCTCCTCACAATGGTTTCTACATCCAACCACATTTCACAAGGCTGTCAGCAATATTCACAGTCTTGCTAGATGAATCTTTTTTTTTTCTTTCACACAATTCAGGAGCTGAGAAGGATACAAAAAAGGAAACCTACTGAGAAATTAGAATCCCACAGGAACCGTATTTTGCCAAAATTCACCTTGTATGAAGTGAAGGGGGAAGGAAGACTAGGCCTTCTCAGTGGATAAATAAACAACACTCGTGAGTAGTAATCTGGTTCTACTTTCTTCCAATGGAATTCTGGGAAATAAATGTAAGACCCCAGGAAAAAAAATCTCTCACTATTAGCTGTAGTTCCAGGACAGATATTATCCTACTTTTATTTCATATTTGGATTGGGAATTGGGGAAAACCTTTCATATTTAATTCAATGGGCATTGTTTTCAATGCATGGTACTCCTGTTGGGTCCTGGGGCCACAGGAAGGGACAAATACTTATGAATCTAAACACACTGTCAAGATCCCAATACATATCCAGCAGAGATGTGCACAAACGTAAATAGTAATTGAACTGAATATACCTTGGTTCAGTTGAAGTTTGAACATTCAAACACCTTCAAATTTTGGATTGACTAGTTTCATTTGAACACTTCTTTGTTTGGTCCAAATTAGAGCTCTGTTTTTGAACGGGCAGGGTGTTTGTTTGGAACTTGAATCTTTCAGATGTCCCAGTTAAACACATCTCTAAGGGAATGTCCCCATGTATGTTTGGTCTGGTACCGAAATCGGATTTGGCAAGAGGTGTCCCCATGCATTTTTGATTTGGTCTGATTTCTGTGGACCAAATTGCCCAAAACCGTACCAGACCAGGACCAAATTTGGTACCCCCAAAAAAAGTCTGGGCACGGTTTGGGGTCGCAGCCAGCATTACTTAGTGAGCTGAGCCTGCACATGGAGATGGTTGCAGGCTATTTTGGGAGGAGATTGGCACTCACATCATTGGGAGGTGGGGTGTGCTTGCCGTACCTGCCCTGTACATTGGAGATTGCAACTGCTGACATATTTTGGGAATGAAAAAATCCCGATTGCCAAGGTAGGCAGGATAATGGCTTAATTTTTGTCCCTTTTCCACAGCAAATGTTCCACCCCCATTTCCCGATCGCCAAGGCGATCATGATAATGCTTTGATTTTCTCCCTTTTAAGCTTGTCCAGTGTTCTTGCGATTCCCGGTGGAGCAAAGGTGCACAAAACTGCTCAACTGCCGCTAAACCTCGTAGCGGCTTTGGGTTTTTTAAAATTATTTTAAAATTTATTAAACATAATTTTTTCCCATACCTCCCAGCCCAGTCCTGGCTTGCTGTGCCACTAAGGGAAGGGGGAATGTGGCATTTGCAGCTGGCGGCACAGGGGTGGGCTGAAGTCAATCCAGCTTCCAATGAGGAGAGAGGGGGTGGAGAGGAGGTAGCACAGCTTCCCTGTGCCAGGGTTTGGTGCAGTTTGCATGGAGATGGCTGGATCCACCCAGCCCGTGTTAACGGGAATGGCATAGGAACAGGCAAGATTCGATCTCGGACCCGCTCCCAGTCCCATGGGTGTCCATTCCAAGCCAAACAGCTTTGCATGGGGACATGGCCTAATATCCAGCTTATTCTGTCACTTGCAAACCCACCCCCACCAGCCTGAAATTTGCTTTAAAACAATTTCACAATTGCATCTCCTTTGGCTCTGATTCCTCAGTACATCAAATAAAAGTAATAATTTTCATAATAAGGGAACAGCATAAAAGCTGTAAGGCAGTAGCATTTCAGATCGATCATGCTGACATCATGTCTTTCTTTTCCCAAATGGACACTATTCTTCATTTGACTGCATGTTATTTTTTAATATTTTTTTTGCTGTCAACAGGACATTGGGCCAAGGAACTGGAGAGAAGGAATTTGGCATATGTTGAATTGGCAACAGCTCCATGGTTCCTCTCTTGCCAAGCCTGGCTGTAGCTTCAGCTTCTACCTTTGGTGGCAACCTTCCCAACAAAAACAAAAGAGAACAAAAAGGTTCCACATCGTTTCAATCATGGTAGGCTGTGATTTAATGGCGGCGGCGGGTGAGGGGAGGTTTCTACTCTGGCTTTATTGACCAAGATGCATTGTCATGTCTGACACCGAAATATCTTTTAACATCTGCTGTTTATTTGAAACTTTCATTTCCATTTGGGTCACCATCTCCTATATGAGAAGCATATTTATTTAGAGATTTGTTTTGTCAGTAAGTGTCAGCTTGCAACATTTTGTCTATATTGTTTCCCCTTTCCTTAATAATACACTCTCTTGCTATAATAAATGAGACTGGAAATTAAGCCCAGCCTCCCTAAATGCAGTAGTCAAAAGGGTGATTAAACTCAATTGAGTATGTGATGATGGGAAGGAGATGCCTCCTTTATGTCATGATTAAACATGAGCTCGTTGCCCAAAGAAATCCGTAAGCTAAATTTTGCAATAAACTCATAATATTACACAAGTTTATGATCCAATTCATTTCTTGACAGTAGAAAATGCAAATATTGCGACTTTATTGATCTTGTCGTCCAGTCCATCCTTAGCCTCAGTTCCTATCTGTACTGTACTGTGGAAAAAATGTATTTGCCAGTCTGCCTGTTTATTCATTCCTGATTTCCTTCTCACTGGCCTCCAACCCACCTCTCCTGGCATCCTTGAGGCCCAGTCTCCACTTGTGTCCACAGAGGAGCCCAGGAATAACCCAGGATGTCAAGTCTTCATCTCTGGTAGCATTAGATGTCCTCCAGAGAGCACAACACCTGCCTATGGTGCCCACATGTGTGCATGCAAAATAATGCTTGAATCGCAAGTGTCTCATTTGCAGCATCTCCAGATGTTCTCCTGAGCCACTTTGGTGTAGTGGTTAGGGAGTCAGACTTTTATCTGGGAATACCTGGTTTGATTCCGCCCTCCCCCATGAAGCCAGCTGGGTGACCTTGGGCTAGTCACAGACCTCTTCTGAGCTCTCACAGCCCCACCTACCTCACAGGGTGTCTGTTGTGGGGAGAATATAGAAAAGCTTTGTCAGATGCTTTGAGTCCCTTTAAATGGGTGAGAAAGGCAAAGTAGAAAAGCCAATTTTTCTTCTTCCTGTACTGCAAAGGGAGGCACTGTGGTACCCCACCCATTTTAGGGCAGAAATAAAAAAAAATCTTTGTGCCATAAAATTCTTTGTTCAGAAAGACATAGTAGAGTTAGGCTGCCTCCAGATGGCAGCTACATTTTATGCAATATAGCAACATTCTGGAAAAAATAACTTCCAGAATGATCGTTGTTTGCCAAGACAACTGGGCAACCACACAGTGTAAGTGAACGGGCTTATCTAGTCCAGATGCTTAATCCCATGTACTGTCCCATGTACATGCACAGCTGCCATTTTGTCTCCAGTCTGGCCCTGCACATATACAGTGGCATTTCCAAAATGGTCGATCCCGGGAGTTGTTTTTCAGACAAGATAAGTGCTTTTGCTTTTTTTTTTTTAAAAAAAATCATGTTTGGAATTGAATATCCAGCATTAATGTTAAAATTGTGGGATATAACCCCATAATCCCAGGACTATTTTCAGAATGTCCCTACTCACTTTCCAGGCCACCTGTCTCTATTAAGAATGTGCAAAATGAGATTTGTATTCCCAAATTTGACAGAATGTTTTGAATTTGAACGTATTTCGTGATGAATTGAAAATCCTGGTCTCTGAATATCCAAAAATTTGATTGAAGCAAATTAGTTTGAACAGTTAAATGTTCCCTGCGCTTCCCCCATTGCAAGCACTGCTGTCTTAAAACTGTTTTTATATTTTTTTAATGCTGGCTTTTTAAATTTTGTACTTGTTTTTAGGATTGATACAGTTTTGATATGTTCGTTTTTAAATGTTGTGAGCCGCCCAGAGACCCTTGGGTATGGGGTGGGATATAAATATAAAATTAAATAAATAAATGTTTGTGTTTCACTGTGGTTTTGACCATGGAAAAGGACATTTTCAATGGGAAAATGTTGTGAAAAAGTTCAAAAACAGATGCAAAAATGTAATTTTTCAATTTAATAAATCTACAATAAACAAACTTCAGGATTTTTTATTAGACAGCAAAATGAATGTGATTTTTTTCATGCACATCCCTAATCTATCTCCATCACACCTATCAACAAATTACCATGTTCAGTACAACAACATAATAAACAATAATATAGCAGAAACAAACAGTAGCACTCAGAGGTACGATAAGGAGGACATTTCTGTCTTTAGGCGCCTGTCCAGAGCAGGCAACACCAGGAAAGCATAGACACATGAATGTGCAAGCAGCAGCCACAAGGCAAAGTCAGTTTACCAGGCGAAGTCAGATTTCAGGAGTCACTCAATCCAAGGCTGCGTTCACACCTGAAGTTTAATCCAGTTTGAGACCACTTACCAAGTGAGAGAATACATCAGCAAAGTGAATAATCATTTTCTGTCCTCTTTATCTAATCCAAAGATGTCTTTTCCAAGTTAGATAATGCAAAAAGGAAACAGCTTGAGACTTTGCTGATGTATTATCTCACTCTGAAAGTGCACTGAAGCTGGATTCGAACTTAAGTGAGAACACAGCCCAAAGGTCATAAATCGCAAGCTGGAATTCAAGGGGTTGGCAGAGGAGGCCTCTTGTTTCCACAACAGGTTAAGGGTGATTATATGGGCTATCGCTGAGTCGTTCTTTCCACTACAGGTGTTTCTCCTGAAGGTGTGATGAGCGACACAGCTGTGTCTTTTTCCTATGGAACTGCCTGTCAACCAAGTCTGTTTGGTTTAGAGCAGGCCCAGCATCTGCCTTGTCTATGGTAGATGGGGCAGGCTCCAACTGGGAGGACCTGTGCTGCTTCCACCGGTCTGGATTCACATCTGCCTGGAATTCCTTATCTGACAGAGCACTGAACACATCAGGCATCTTCCACCATGGCTCTGGAAGAGGAACCTGAATGTTTGGTCTAGTGGTTAGAGAGCCTGATTCTTAGCTGGGAATACCGGGTTTGATTCCACACTCCTCCATGAAGCCAGCTGGGTGACCTTGGGCAAATCACGGCTCTCTTTCAGAGCTCTCTTTCTGGGTGTGTGTTGTTGGGAGAAGAATAGAAAGCTTTGTCAACCAATTTGATCCCTTAAATGGATGAGAAAAGTGGGGTAGAAAAGCCAGCTCTTCTGCTTTTGTAAGCTTCTCAGAAAACATTTGGTTATAGTTCAACTATAGAAATTGTACAAATGAATAAGTAAATAAATATATTAGTAATGGCAGGTAGAAGCTCTGCTACAGCCATCCAGTACTTGGGGCAGTTTAGCAATAGAGAGAAAATTGATTTCTGTTAAGAGTTCTGAGACATTCTTATTTGGTCCAGGTGTGATGAAAGAGCAGAATATAGTACAGAGATTCATGGTATGGGTGAAATCCAATAATGACTTTTTGCTCAAAGGACCATTTTTGAAGCAGACTAGCCATTTACTGATTTAAAAGGTGAGAAAGTGATCTCTTCTGCTGATCAATGTGAGAAAAAGATGGAAAGACCATAAGCAACAGTGCTACAAACTGAAGTAGACAGATAACCTTCTCCTTTTTCTTCAATTTGGTTAACAGACGGGCTCCATGCTGTGGTGAGGGTGAGTATTTTGATACGGTTTGTTCCTCTGGAGTATGTCTGAAGATCTTTTCTATTGATTTTTATTTTACTATTGTTGTAGCATGCTGGTGAAAAAGCAAGTGGTTACTGATGAGGCAATTCCTTGTATAATATGGTTTTATATGCCATGTTTTGCTCTCACATGTATCCAGACAGGTTCGAAAACCCAGGGTTATCCTGGCGCTATATTGTACTTGCCATAAGTACCTGTGGTAATCTCCACATAAGAGTGAAATCCTAGAATATTGTTATTGGAGAAGGAGGAAAGATAGTTTTTATACCTTACTTTTCTCACCCTTAAAGGCACCCAAAATGGCTGACAAACTTTCAGTTCTTCTCCCCACAGCAGACATCCTGTGAGGTAGTGGAGCTGGATTGCTCAGAAAGAGTGCCAGAATTGAACCAAGAGACTACCAGATAAGAGTCTGACTCTGTAACCACAAGACCAAACAGATCAAAAAGAAGCTGGAGCTGGAGTTTTCCCTCAGAACAATATTGCTTACCCTGTCTGTTGCTTGCCTCTAGGATTCTTCATGTTGGTAATACCCAGTGCACAAGCACAGGGGTGATACCGAGATGAAAATACCCACTGTGCAAGTGTGGGGCACAGCCACAAGCACCAGCCAAGGTAAGGGCCCAGGTTTGTCCTGCAATTTCACCTTGCCATCTACAGGGATGACCAGAGGCAACTGCAGGATCCTCTCACCATCAGCAGGAGGCAGCCCTGGTGAGGTGAGTGGGGCGGTGAGAGCTCAGAAGGGAGCTGTGATTAGCCCAAGGTCACCCAGCTGGCTTTGTAGAGGAGGGTGGAATCACACCCTAACCACTAGACTAAACTAGTAAGGAAGTTTCCCCTGAAACTCATTAACCTGTTTAGTTCATTTCACTTCAATTTTTTCATCATTCTGCCTCTTGCTGTCTTCCCAACAGTCAGTAGGGTATGCAAATGAGGTCCTGGAGTGTCAGTTCCCAATCCACTGCTTGAACTGCTCAGCCCATTTTCATCTCACCTTTTGGTCACAGTGACTCTTGTTTTATCTGAAGGACTCATGGTGAACTGCCTTCATTGGTGATGTTTTGCTTTTATTAACTGACATTCATTTAGGGGACTCTGTTGAGCTGAGAGAGAGAGAGAGAGAGAAAAGAAGACTGAAAAGCAAAGTGAAAGGAACTCTTTTTATTTTGTCAGTTTTATTTTTATCATCTCTTTCATCTTCTCTCAGAGAGATTTTTTTCCACTCTACTT
Organism: Aspidoscelis tigris stejnegeri; assembly: GCA_023333525.1. Taxonomy (NCBI): domain Eukaryota; kingdom Metazoa; phylum Chordata; class Lepidosauria; order Squamata; family Teiidae; genus Aspidoscelis; species Aspidoscelis tigris. The sequence continues at coordinate 99,353,973 of JALMGA010000003.1, read as the reverse complement.
TCCCCCACTTTGCTGAATTGTCTTACCAGAGCAGTTTTTTTGGCAGATGTTCTTGGGACTTAAAATTAGATCCAGTTGTATGGAACAACCTTGGAATTAATCAGAAGATAGATAAAACAAAGGGAGCTTCCACACTGGCTGTAAAAATGCATTAAAAACACACTAAAGACACATAGAGAACACATAGAAAACTTACCTTCCACACTGGACTCTTTCCAGGACTCTTTGTGGTGGCTGCTTCTGCACTCCAGCGTGCGAGACCCATTCTTAATGGGGTCTCACTGCTGAAAGATCCAGCATCCAGGAAGACCTTGAAAATTAGGACTTCTATCCAGCCCCTCGCCTCGATCTGTTCAGAAGCAGGACGCTTCCGCACACGGAGAGGTGAGGGGCCAGATGCACTGGTGGCCACCATCTTGGGGAGGGTGGAAGCAGGCTGGTCTGCCTCCTTCTGCCCTTCCCCTGTGCACCACATGCCAGCGGAAACACACGGTGACTGGCAGCTGCATGCTCTAGTCCCGCGGCTCCGGGGGTGGTGTCAGCGGTGCGGGAGGCCGGATGCCCTTTGGAATGGGTGCTGCGGCCTCTGCACAGCACCCAGGGGATCTGGCCGGCCCGATCTGGCCTCCCTGCACATGTGCATACGCGCAGGGCCTCCTCAGATCCGTCCTTATTTCGGACAGATCCTCGGGAGGATGGATCACCAGGAAACGGATTTTCTTAAATCCGTTTCTCGGCAGCAGGTGCGGAAGCACCCAAAAACAATCCCTGTGAGATACTCTGATTTGTAGCTTGCTCTGCTTGGAAAGCTGAGCTATCAGGCTTCACTTTCTTAAAATGAAAAGGTCTATGGCCCGTTCTGCACTTGCCTCTTGATGGTCTGGACCAGTGGTTTGGACCACAGAAAGGCATGGTCAGCCACACTGCCATCTGCACAATGGTGACAGTCCAGACCAACCCTCATCCCATCTCTAAAGCTCATGAAAGCTTTGGGGTTGGGTTCTGAGGGTGTTAGGCATGGGATACCTCATATCTACCTCTAATCCATATTAAATGTCAGAAATATAATTTTGGAAGTACATTAAAGACAGGGTAGGTAATATGTGGTCAGTAAAATCTTTAAGCTGCTTTTGAGTATAGATGCAGCCCTAACCCCTTTCTGCACATACTCTTAATTAGGGATGTGCAGAAATATTCGTAACATTCGTTATTCATATGAATTCATAAGAATTCAGACATACATAAATGACTTGAATACTACAATATTCGTACATTGACATTTGAATGAATACAAATGGTTCGGGCATTCGTACAAATAGTTTGGACATTTGTACAGTTCAGAAATTTCTTTAACCTGGGGACACGGGAAAGTGGCTGTGCCAGACATCTGTGATGAATCTAAAGTGCATTCGATGAGGATTGAGAGCACGTTAAAAGTGAATTGAGATTGGATTTGATGCTTTTAGAATGGATTTGTTACGGGATATGTACTGGATGCATATCTTGAATATGTATTAGATACGTCTTTGTTTGTATCAGATACCTAGTCATTCTTATTGGATATGTAGTCATTCTTATTGGACACATATTCATTCATATCCGATTTTTGTACGGATTCGCACAAATACATTCGTATGCAAAAGAATTTTACCATATTTGAAAGCATCTATTCATACAACTATGAATGTTTGAACATTTGATCCATTACAAATTGAATGTCAAAAAACACATTCCTGCACATCCCTACTCTGAAATGGGGGGCTGTGAAACCCTCTTCTGGGCTTCATCAGTCTTCAGATTCTGGGCCTTCTTGTAGTTCCTTTTCTCTCAGAGGAGTACTGGGCAGACACATCCAACAGGGCCTTTTCTGTGGTGGTTCCCAGACTCTGGAGAAGTCAGGACTCATTTGAAAAGACCCTGATGCTGGAAAGGATTGAAGGCAGAAGATGAGATGAGTGTCATGAAAGCAATGAACATGATCGTGGGCAAATTCTGAGAGACATTGGGAGACAGAAGGGTCGGGTGTGTTTTGGTCCATGGAGCCAAATGGGGCCGCACAAAACTGGACAAAGCTTGACAACTACGTGTTAAGGAGCTCCACTGAAAGTGTTGTGTGCAAGAACAGTACAAAGAACTGGGGAAGAGGAGAAGGACGCTGAACTCCATCTGGGCTCCCGCTTGCCAGCCCGTTCCCCTCCAGCAACTTAAAAGAGCTGGGGAAGAAGAGAAGGGCGCTGAACTCCACCTAGGCTTCTGCCTGCCAGCCCATCCCTCTTCAGCAACTTAAAAGAACTGGGGAAGAGGAGAAGGATGCTGAATTCCATCTGTGCTCCTGCCTGCCAGCCCTTCCTCCCCTGCCCCCTGCAGCCCATTTAGGAGTAACAGGACAAGAAGCATTCCCTGCCTGATGGGGTTTTCCCCCTTCTGGCACTAAATATGATTAGCGTGGAAAGGCATTGTGTATGAGTGTGTGTGTGTGTAATTTTAGATAGTACCGCTCTAATATTCCTCTCATTGTTTAATATTGTTTTAAATTTTGGGTGCGTCTGTGTGTGGGGGGGTGTATGACTAGCCAGCCTCCAGACAATACTTTTTTTTTAACTGTTATATAATGTTTTATTTGTTATAGTATGCTATATATTGTTTACTTATGTAAATTGCCATTGGGAACAATTGTCTTGACTTAAGTTGTTGATTATATTTGCGTGTTTTTTTTAATGTAATGGCTGTATTTTGCTTTGTATTTTGATATAATGGCTGTATTTTGCTTTGTATTTGGTTTCCATTTGTTGTGAACCGCCTTGGGCAAGAGTTTGTTTTGGAAAGGCGGTATTTAAATAAAAATGGAAATGGAAAATAGAAAATAGAAAATAGAAAATGGATGGTGACTGAGAAAGGAAATGTGTCCTTTGAAGCTTCATTTTCCATTTTATTATATATATATATTAATTATAAAATGGAAAATGCATTTTTCTTACTATAGATCAGTACTTGGGTAGGTAAGATCAAGCAAAATACTACAACTGGATCTGTGTCTATCCCCACCAGTACTCCAACACAAGTCGCTAATGCTCACAGACCACCAAATTCCTCAGCTAGCATAGCTTGATAAATCTTCATTTTTTTACTCATATTTTTTAAATAGTTCCTATTTCTACTATACCCTTGGTTTTTTAAAAAAGTTTCATATGTATGTTGTAGGAATGCATGTCTACAAAATAAGCACCAATCCATGTGTATGGTCTTTGACTGTATTACATAGTGTACATATGGGTTTCTGAGGGACAACTGATTACTTAATCCAAAGCGAGCCAATTCTACGGCTCTTCTTATTTTCCCCTAATTTTCTGAGTATCAGGTGTCTTTAATGCTTCATTAAGATTTTACAGCACCGTGTCATTACAACCTTTGAATGCTTCCAAGATAATTGGATTTTCCCGAATGGGTTTGCTCTCCAACCAACACTGAGATTTTTCAGACCATTAAATGACAGATGGTTGTTCTGATTTATAATGAAGATGTTCCGTGTTTATATCTGATGATGGATTTCTTGAAAAGTATTTGGAGCTGCTCAATGTACTGTAAGAATTTATTCAAACCAGATCAAAACCTTTTACTTGTAGAATCCACCTCTGGGTGTAAGAAAGGTGATGAAGGTTGGGGTGAAAATTAGGTTTGACATATATGCTTAACTACATTTTCACCTTGAATTAACCAGAAATAAAATAAGTACCGTATTTTCCGGCATATAAGACAACTGGGCATATAAGACGACCCCCAACTTTCCAGTTAAAATATAGAGTTTGGGATATACTCGCCATATAAGAAGACAACACCCAGCGTATAAGATGACCCCCAACTTTTTAGAAGAGATTCCTGGGTTAAAAAGTAGTCTTATACGCCAGAAAATACAGTAAATGTTGCAAATTTTGCTGTAGAAAATCCAGTACTTTGCAACTTCTATGAGGGCTATGCAATTTCATCATGGCTGTGGTCACACCTTCACTTTAATCGATCTCAATCTTCAGACCCCACCGTTCACACCTTTTTAGTCCAATCCATTTTATTTGTGCACTTTCTTCCCTGCAATCATACATTCCTAAGCCCTGATTTTTACAGGTCTCAAGTCGACATAGAATGTTAATGTTTTGTCCCAAGGGCAATGCTATGAAACTTTAGGGCTGCATACCCATTACAAGCTTATTTCGCTTTCCCTAAACCGAAATAATAGAACCGAATGCAAACGCGAATTTGCCTGTTCCCATTACTTTTAACTTAATCGCCTTCGATCCGGATTCTGAGGATCATATATGGCGTACGTGACTCAAAGGGGGACTCAAGTGGCTACTTTTTAAAAGCTGCTTTTTGGGGCTGCCCTGCCCTCTTCCTCCTGGCATGGACGCGCCACCCATAAGGGACCCCTTCACGGAGGCTAGCTGGGTGGCTGGGTGGCTGCCGCTTGCCTGGATGGAGAAAAAATGGCAGCGAGCAGCCAGCGATTCTCCCCATTGCCCAGGGCACACAGCAGCAGCAGCAACTCAAGCCCCCTTGCTTTAAACATTCACACAGAACCTCAGCTGCTTTCCTCCCTCCCTTTCCCTTTCTAAAGGTCAGAACTTTTAGAATTGCACAAAATTGCAACATTGCTATCAGGTGTGAAGCGGTTCGATCACTACAGTGTAGCGGCTGCTGTGAAGGTTAGATTTTTACACTGATATCACTATCTTTGGAAGCAAGCTATTGGGGGAGGGAAACCCTAAACATGGATTCTCATCCCTTAAAACAGTACAGTCCCCACAGTAAAAAATGTAACACGTATCAAGTGCAGGATCCGGAGTGAGACCTGTTGAAATGAGGGTTAACATTTACAATGCTTTGGAGCAATTTAACACATGGAAAGCGTGTTAAGCCAAACTGACGTGGGGTCTGCGAGGATGGAAACTGTATTGAATTCGATATAAGCTTGCAATGGGGATGCAGCCTAGGTGTAATAAGGCCTTCTGGTCCTCAGGAACACAGCCAGAACAAAGGAATTTTCCACAAAAGTCTTAGGTTTTCAAAGGCTTTACTTGTAACAAACACAAAATAAACAAGAATTTGAAATCAATAAAGTCTCTCTTAAATGTGTGCTTTTGTCTTGTTTTGTAGTTTACTTTCTTTCCTCTATTAATTTTCTAATGTAGACTGAATCTTCTTTGTACACCAATCTCTGTTTTCTGTGGGTTGATTCTTGTTTTTTATGGACTAATTCCTATATTTTGTCAAAGGAAACTGCTCTCTCCAGGACTGACTCGGCTGAGGCTTCCTACACACACACTCAGAGGAACTGACTAGAAAAGCAGTACAAGATCCTGGATTTTTCCCCGCAGTCCTTTTCTTTCTTAAAGGTGTAGGCCTCAAATTCTCCTCCTGCACTAATACATTAAACAGTCTAACCTTAACCAAATATATGTCTCAGAACATTATAGATGCTCTGGAGACATGACAGTTAATATATTTTCATTCCTGGGTGTGATCAGGGAAGGGGACTAAAGGGGTCTGAACCATACTATAGTGCAGTGATGGCCAACCTATGACAACGCGTGTCACAGGTGACACACTAAGCCCTTTTGGGTGACACACCTGGTCACCCTGGCACCTGGGCATGTAGTGCTTGTTTGTTGAAGTGTATGAAATACCAACTTTCAACTGAAGATTTAGCAAAGGAAATTCAGCATCAAAAGTCACTAATGTAAAGAATGATTTGTTTTTGCTTTTAATAAAATACATATATCAAAAATATAACTTTTTTTACTAGAGCTACAAATATCACAAAATTATGGATATTTCTAGATGTGACACAGCACCCGAGTTAAGCTAGGCTTTCTTGCGAATTTTGACACACCAAGCTCAAAAGGTTCGTCATCACTGCTATAGTGGATGGATACTGCATGAATTTGTCTTCCCTTTCACCCAGTGTGTGATTAACATGCTGCTGAGTCACCGAACTTTTATCCTATCAGAGTGCATACAGTGTTGTGGTGGGTGGAGAACTTAAAAATCTCCTAAAGAAGGACGGGAACAGAAAGGTGTAAGCATAGTGGCCCAAACTGAGGAAGGATTATCAGGTATTGAGTGAGATCAGAGTAAGTCTGTTTTGAGTCCTGTTTCTTAATATGACCTATTATTTTAGCAAGGTATGACTATGATCTATAATTATACAGTGAAGATTCCCAATGCAACTCAAAGTGGAGGCCATTCCTTTTCACCCAGAAGTCCCTCTTATTCATCATCACCCCTTTAACTGCTGAAGGTAGTGCTACAGCCAAGGATATTTCATTGGCAGATCTTGAGCTACATGCAGCTCCGTGTAGGAGAGGGTGCTTTTTTTTTTTTTTTTAGCTATTTGGAGCCTTGTAGGTTAATATTAAAATTTTGAACTGCATTTAGTAGCAAAATGGCCATCAGTGCTGTTCTTTTAGGACTGGTGTGATACATGTATGGCCAACAGCCATCTTGCTGCTGCATTCTGCACCTGCTGCAGCTTCCAAACATTCCTCAAGGACGGCCTCACATCTTAAGAAGTCACATCTTAGTGGTGAAAAGTGATTTATTTTTTTCCCTCTGATGAGTGCAAGGTCTGCTGAAAGAAAATATAGTTCCGAAGTAACAGAGAAGTGATAGCCTAGAAGCTAAAGGTCACAGAGAGGGGATCTCGCCACAGTTTTTCAGGAATGGATTTTTGTATTTTGAGGTAGGATCTGCACGAGGAGAGGTGAGCACTTTCAAATATCTGCATCCCTCCCTCCATATTAAGAATGGAGCTATATCAGTAATGCTATTCTTAATGCTGTGGTGTACTGTCAGCACACAATTGTGGCCTTACCTGTCCATACAATACCAAGTATTGCTTTGATTCCAATAGCCATTCCCTCACCAACTTTGGACCTTTCCACATGGACAAGTACAGTGTTAGGCCTAGGATGAACTCACACTTACCTTTGTCGGGGGGGGGGGGGTGCTGGGACACTCTCACAAGGTACATCCACACTACTTGGAGCCCAGACTACATTACAAAGCCGGGATGATAAGTTAGTCAGAAGAGGAGATGCCAAATGGTTCAGAATTGCCAGAATAATACTGATGTGGAGCAAAAAAAGTAAATTGAGGCTGCATCCCTAAAAGACTTATTTGCTTCTCTACTGTCACTCTACTGTCACTCTATTCAAGCGGACTTTAAAAGTGCCATGCAAATCAGGAATAAGCGTCCTCATGAGGCTCAGCAAAATGCGCGTTTTTAATGCACCTTCCGTCCCCATGGGAGCTGTGTTTTCTTTCCGCACATCTTTTTCTCCCCGCTACTACTCTTGTTGATAGGGTGCCAGAGGGAACGGGGAGGGACTGTGCTCGGCATAGCCACAACTAGGAAGAAACCCCCACAAGTCCAAAGAAAAATAGCCATCGGTTCTCTGTTCATCTCCCAGATCTTCCGCCCCCCCTCTCTCTCCCTCTCTCCTCCCCATCCTTGGGCTCTTGCTGCAGAAGCTGCGTGACGATGGCTGCAAGACGTTTTTACCTGTACAGTGCACGATCACTCATTCACTCTCACCACTTTCCCCTGTTATTGCTGTCAAAATCCACCCTGTACAGTAACAATAATCCACCCTCTTCACACCTGATAGTGATTGCAACAATGTTGCAATTCTGCACGATTCTGGCTCTTTAGTTCTGAGCTTTAGAAAGGGAAGCTACTTGTGTTATTGCTGTGTGTGTAGGCGGCAATTCCCGCCCTTTTTGCCACGGAGCGTCCCCAAGGTAAATGTTGCGAGGAAAACCCACAACTTCCAAAAAGGGTGCTGAAAGTCTTATTTAAAGGGCACTTTTTTTTGTTGCGGGTTTTCCTCGTTTTGTAGCGCTGGAAGCTCGTAAAAAACCCTGGCATGGGGGCGCTCAGAGGCAAAAGAGGATTTTTAGCAGACTTTAAATTGCTTGGGGACAGGGCTTGAATGGCTAATTTCATCTATTCCCAGTTCTTGTTCAAAACTTCTTTTAGAGCACCAGCTTCAGCATTGTAGTAAATCCTTTGCTCGAATTTTATTGTTGCAGCCCTGTTAATATGCAGCTTCAGCCATCTTGCTCTGACTCAGAAAAAATAAATTAGACCTCTTATAAATTTTGCATGGCAATACTTAACTTCAAAATCTCTGGGCTGTGAAATGTTTCCTTTTCCTGTCCTCTGCCTAATATGTTTAGGTATCATATGCAAACCCAGTACATTAACAGACAAGCATTATTATTAATTTTAAAATCGCAAAGTAATAACAGGTTTGCAGAGAAATGTAGAACAGCAGTAAAAGATAGCATTAAATAAACTCTGGATAGCAGTAATGAGGCAGTATAAGGGAGAAAAAGGATTTCTGCAAGACATTGTATGCAAAAATCTTGATTCTTGTAATAAAACCAGTTGAGTTGTAGGATAAGGAAAAGAGATGAGATGTTAACAATGCATCATGGGAGAACTTCTGCCTAATAGCTACCTGTCTTCATATTAAGAGATACAGGTAAAGCATTGTCTTTTGGTCTAAGTGCATAGCTCATGAAGACCAACACAACTTGGGCATGGTCCACCTGGAGTGTGCCTGTTGCTTCCTTGGGCTATTTTCTTTCACCAGAATGGTCCCCAGAAGGCCATGCCACATGACTACAGCAGTTGCAGTGCAAAAACTGCACCTAGGAATGGTCCAAAGGAAGACCACTTTTAAGCAGTCTCCCTCAGTCTGCTCCCATCCACCACCCTGCACCTGAAGCAACCAACGCAGCATGCAGAGTTTGGCATCATTTTGCGAGGCTCTGGAAAAGGCTAATTTCCGGGCACATTGCTAAAATCTCCCAGACCTTCAACTGTGGAGGCTGGAGAACTTTCATTTCTCAGCCTCCAGCGGTAGGCTGGCACATGAAGTTGTCTTGTGGATGGGTGCTAACATGCTCTCCTGCTCCAGGCCCAAATTACTTGTTTGGAGCCAGCAAACAGTCTCTGCATCACATGCCAAATTGTACAGTACAGAAACAGCCAAGCAGTGCACTACAATGATTGATTGTAGGAATTAAGGAACCAAGGCCTCGTTTCCTTGGGTTGTTGACTTATGGTATTGTCAAGCCTTTGACATCTGTGTTTCCATGAAGGCAGAGAGAGTTTTACCATTAGGGAGAGTGAGACCTCTGCCTCAGGTGACATATAATGGGATGACACAGATACAAATACAACTGGTCCTCACAAGAGTACGTATACAACTGATCCTCGCTCTCTGTGGTGCAGAGAGTAAGCCAAGATGTGCAAGATGAAATCTGAGGTAAAAAGACAGAGGCCCTACCCTGTAGTGAACATAGGTCCACTCACTGGGTAAATAAGTCTGCACCACACTGCCATCCCAGACCTCACTGAGTCTGCCCCAGTCCAACTCCCCCCACCCCACTGCATATACCATTATTTTATTATTTAGGATATTGTTTTAAACATGATGAATTCTTTTGTGTATTTATGTATATTCTTGTATTTAATATATATTGGTTTGTAATCTGTTGTTTTAAAGGTTGTTATCCACCCTGCGAGCTTCGGATATAGGGTGGGATAGAAATATAAATAAATAAATAAATAAATAAACTAGCTGTGGAAAACGGAGATGGAGTCCACAGCTTGACTGGGAGTAGCTAATGAACTCCTGGAAACCAATGTTCTTTTGTTTGTTTGTTTGTTTGCTTGTATTCCTATCCCACTCCATATCTAAAGGTCTCAGGGCGTGTAACAACATTTAAAATAGGACATATATTAAAACAACAACAACAGTATATTAAAACATGCCCTTTTCTGGGTGTGATGCTGTGATTGGGCCTGAAGACAAGGCTGCAGCTTGTGTCACATGTGATGTCCCAATCACCACAGCAATATTTAGGCATGCACTGGATATTGCTGTGGTCATTCCCATGATGATCCAGCCTGGCCATGTGCACTTTGAGTTCTGGGGGTCTGGTTTGGGATTTCACTAGCTCTTGAAGTGTGAATGGCTTCCGTTGTGCTTCGTTATCACCTGGCAGCCATGGTTTTATTATGCCATAACAATCAAGGAAGCGAGAACACACCCGGAGTTAATTATAACCAGAGCATCATGGGGCTGGCTGATACTCTATTGAATGCACAAATTAATCACTTCTACGGGTGTGCGCGAATATCTGAAAATTTGAATTGATTTGAACGTTTAAAATGCCATGGTCAGCCAGGAGGAGGAGTCAGAGGATGAGGAGGACTCACTTCCTCAGGTACAGGAGGAACCTGAGGTGATGCCAGGACCCAGTTCTGACCCCCCAGCCCCATTGGAGCCTGGGGTTCAGCAGCCCAGACTTACCACAGCAGAAGTGCAGGATGGGGAAGACATGGAACAGCAGAGCCCAGAGATCCCTAGCTTTAAGCAAAGGAGAGCGGAGAAGGAAGGGTTAAGATGATCAAAAAGACTTGCAAAGAGACGTGCAGGTCACCTACAGCTGTGAACTGAATCTGTAAAGATAAAACACTGGGCAGACGCCCAAGCCCTTTGTCAGAAACTATTGGTTTTCCTTTAGAGAAAGCTGCCATATCTGACCCCTAGACCTTGAATACTTGGCTACCTTGACTTCGGACCGGACTGTTGCGTTGCTCTCACAAATCTTGGACTTGGACTGTTTCTCGACTTCTCTCTCTGGACTACGTTTGCTTTGTTGTTGAAACTGCCTTGGAAAGTGAGCTGTTTCTTATCAGCTGTGTTTGTGTGTGTGCTGGCAGCTTTCCCGCACATAAAATTTGAAAGTATACACATTCACTTTGAATAGAATACATTTAAATCTATTTATAGGATTTTTTTATTTGTATTTGAAGATACGAATTTCGACAACACTCAAATGTGTCTGTACACATCTGTACACATCCTGTTTTTATCCCATATGCATCCCATTTTCATCCTGTATGTATCTGTACAAATGCATATGGATACGAATGAGATGCATACAGATATGTATGTAATGCGTACGTATCCGTACACATACGAATGTCTGAATAATTCGTATGAATGATTCAAAAGATTCAAAAATTCAGATGTTAAATTTGAATGTATAACCATTCAATTCAAATTTCAATGTCTGAATTTGATCAAATTTTGAATGTTTTGAATATTCATATACATCCCCAATCATTTCTAGTTTGTAACATGAAATAGGCCCACAATATCTAGGGAACTATTTACATATTCTCAGTGCATTCTGGGAAGTTGCCATGAACAGAAAAGGAGTTGAACACGCTCCGAACAGCTCCATCCTAATCTCTCCCAACTTGTAAACATGTCTCCTTTTCTCTCTAGGGTTCTAAAATATATTTAATTTATTAATTTAGCTTATTCATGTGCCATCTGTAGGCCCAATAAGGCAATCAGGGTGGCTTATAATAATAAAAAAAAGTTGGGCAAATCCCAACTCTCTGCTTTACAGTCTAAAAAGACATGACACACAAGGGGAAGGAACTGAGCTTTCTAACATGGCGTCGAAAGTCCATATTGTGAGGGAAGGAGGATCAAGTATGTGTTCCTGCCATCCCCACATTTGCACTATAATGTAAACTCAAAATGAAATAGCTAATTCTCATTCTTCAGTTTTCACATGCTTGACATGGGAAATTATCCTTTTCTTTTCTCACCTCACGAAATACTCCTCCGCTCCCAAGAAAATACTCTTTTCTCCCCTCACCAAATACTCCCAGCAATTGGACACTTCAAATCATGACTTTGTTGGGGTGGAAAACTCAAGCTCCACCCTCTGTATTTCCCTAACATCGCATGAGAACATGGATTGTACAACATATTGTCCTCCTTGAATGAACTGGAGAGAAAGGAAGAAGCAGATGAGGCTAACTTCACCTCTGATTTCTCTTTTGTCCTCTCTTCCCACCTCAGTAGGGATGTTCTTTTCCTCCTGAGTACAACACCCACAAAAAAGTCTGTCATTGGGCAGGAGGGAATGGGGAGCACACTGCAGAAAGTATGGCTCCCTCCCCCAAAAGTCTAGCTCCTTGTTCCCACTTCCTGAAATAAATCATGCTCATGCTCTGGAGTGTACCAAAAATGCAATTAATCCAAATAGGCTTTAGCTCGGGTTTTGGTACTTTAATCCACAAAAGGTACAGAAACCCTTTTTATTGTCAGGACGAATGACAGTGAAGAAGGTCTCTAAATGTATTTTCAGCTCTGTTGGAACGCTCTGAGTGGGAACAGAGGGACCCCACCCTGGCTTGGAAGCTAGTGCAGACATCATAGTCAATATGGGGGCAGGTGTGGAACAGGCTGTCCCAGTGCAGATGGTCTTATTCCATGCCAGGAGCGATCCATCTCAATTTGGGACAGATGGCTTATTCCTACCCAGAGCATCCCAAGTGTGGTTTGGAATACTGAACTCCAGTTGAATAGGCCCTAAGTTGAAAAGCGGTGACTAGCTAAAGTCGCCAGTACTTTAGCCCAGTACTCCAGAAACTACACTCTTCTGGATCATAGACTATGGGAAAGAAATTCAATCAACCTATTAAATTGTTGGTTCCCCCACCCCCAACAATAGAAATGTTGAAGGGTACTGTGAGTTCTTAGGAAGTGTATGTCAATCACTGCAGGGTAGAACAATGGGCACCAAGATCTTCTAAAGAGATTTGAAATTAAAGGCCTAAAAGATGTGTGTCATCTCAGCATGCATAACATTTGCAGGATCATAATGGAGCATTAGTAGAATTCTCCGGATACCAGTGTAGCAGATGCCTCAGGAAAAATAGTAAATGGAACAAAGAGCTGTAGACAAACTTGCATGCTGATATGACTGACAGAACCATTCTTAACCCAAAAAGACTTGTGCATAGGAAACTAGACAATGCAAAGGGAAGAATTAAATTTGGTTTGTATCAAAATCATAGGCCCTTTCTGCACTTATTTGTCAATCCAGATCAAGGAGATGCTAAGAACACATTGTCTGCACAGGAATAGAGTAGATGCTTAAGCAAATCTTTCAGGCTGGGGGGACAAGCAGGATGCTTCTAAGGCCATTTGCTGGGATTCAAGAGCAGGAGGTTTGCCCATGTCTCTGCTTGAGATGCCCATGGGCAATTGGTGGGCCACTGTGTGGGACAGGATACTGGACTAGATGAGCTGTGGCCTGATCCATCAGGGCTCCTCTTATGTTCTTATGTTCAGGTGAGAGGCATTTCTGCCCTTGGCTTCCTGTCCATTGGAAAGGGAGAGTGCAGACAAGACAGAGGTGCTGTGTGTCACAGGGTCTCCCTGTCCTTGATGGGGTTGCAATGCCCTGGAAGGGACAGGTGCATAACTTGGGGGTACTCCTGGACTCTGTGCTGACACTTGAAGCTCGGGTGGAGGCCATGGCCAGGAGCGCCTACTCCCAACTACAGGTGGTGCGTCGGGATGCTGGACTAGATGGGCTGTAATGGATGGATTTTTGTCCTATCTGCCAGAAGAACTGCAGCTGTGGTATTACATCTAGAGGGCTGAAGATTGTCTATTTGTGGATTAAATGGAGATCATTCTCTGATTGGCTAGGCTATTCTTTTCCCAGTCTCAAGCCATGGTGACAGGGCGACACAGCACAATCCTCCCCAGGCTCTGTCCGAACCTCTTCCATTAGGAAGAAGTGGAACAGAGCTGCACTGGGAGGCAGGTAGGATAGATGTAGAGCAGTTTTAAGTACTCTGTGTCCACACGTGGAACATTCCTGCAAGCATGGAGCCGTGTCTAGTAAGACGTGACTCCACGCAATGTGGGTGGACAATGCAGAAGTTCCCCCTGTCCTCGCCTTTTTGCCAAGTGCAGAAAGGCTCCAGGATGGATGTCTTAAAAACTCGCTTAACAGTGTGAAAAACCTTGCTGACTCCATGAAGAATTAGAGGCCGACAGTAGGGATGTGCAGGAATGGGGAGGTCTGTTTTCAATTCGAATCAAATTGAATGTAAGAAAATCCATATTCATTTGAATAGATTCCCTTTGAATGTGGTAGGATTCTGTTCAATACCAATGCATTCATACAAATTCATATGAATATCTGATACGAACACATACATATCCGATATATATCCCATAGCATATCCACTCTGAAAGCATCAAATCCATCCTCAATTCACTTTGAATCTGCTCTCAGTCCATGTCAAATGCACAATGTATCTGTTGCAGGTGTGACTGCCGTAGCCGCTTTCCCACCTCCCCTTTTCATGAACGTTATTTGTTTGTTTGTTTGTTTGTTTATATTTCTATCCTACCTTATACCTGAAGGTCTCAGGGCGGGTAACAACATTTAAAATCCAATCCTTCAAAACAATAAAAAATCCATATTAAAACAATAGTGTCTGCAAATTTATATATGAGTGTCCAAATTCAGCCAAATATCGAATGTTACGAATATCTGTGCACATCCTTAGCTGACAGTGTCCTCCAACTGACATGTTCTTTTATGCTAATGGAAGCTGGTTTAGCTGAATGACTCAGAGTTTCCACACATGAAGTGTTAATCCATGATCTCTCACTGATTAGAAAGGCCAAAAAGGAATAAAAAGGAATTTCCTGCCATTTATAGTGCAGGGTCAAAGTGACCTCTTCTCCACTACCCTGTCATTAGCACATAAGCTAAGTAGGGGGCATACTGACCTTACTGACCACATAATAGTTTCAAGGCTAATGCAAGGAGCATTCAAACCCACACAACACAATCCCTTCAGGCATCTCCAAACATTCTTTGATAGCATAAACCTTTCCATCATGCTATCACAAGAAAGATGGGAGCAGACTGCTTCTGTTTTTAATATTACCTGCATCCAGGCGTTTTTGATGACATAAAGAATACTGATGGACAGACTGACAGTTTGAAACAAGCAGAAACCTTTTGCTTCTGGAGGCCAGTTTAGCCTACAGAAATGTTCTGGCCACCACAGAGGATTGAGAGCAAGCCTTGTGTATTTGTCTGAGGTCCTCTCACCTCTCCACCAGTTCCTTCATCCTGCCCAGGTCCATAGGCCCAGCATAAACTGAGGGGTGCATAAAGCACCCATGTGAGCACAGATCTGCCCACCATTCACAGAGGTCTGAAGGCAACAGAGATATTGGAAGAATTGTGGCAAGGTGAACTATGCAAAGTGCTTTGCACATGTCTGACCATGTTAACGTATGGGTGTTCTGATAGCAAATGCTCCCTTGTTTCGGTCTCCCCCATGATGCGTAGTCAAGACACTTCAAAACAGCCACCTTTGGTGACATTTGCTGTTGGGCTTTGTTTCTTTCTGGAATAAATTTCTCAGTCCTGCCTCTAAAGGTAGAGCAGTTGAAACTGCTCTACCACTCTACCACTCTATGGCTGAATCCCCAAAAGACTTATTTGCCTCTCTGAGTTCCCTCTGCTGTCACTCTAATCAAGCGGACTTTAAAAGTGTCGTGCACTTCCGCAATAAGCGTCCCCAAGAGGCTCAGCAAAATGCAAGTTTTTAACGCACCTTCCGTCCCCATGGAAGCCTGTTTTCTTTCCTCGCATCTCCCCCCCCCCCCCGCCCCCTCTCTTGTTCAAAGGAAAAATAGCCAGATCTCCATCCCCTGAAATGGCTTCCCATCCCGGCAAAGGCAGTGATCACTCACTCCTTCACTTTCAGCACTTACTTTCACTCTGTTCTCTGTTAGAAAAGGCATCCCATCCCTGGAAAGTCAGCGGCTGCAGCCATTGGCAGCGCGATCCTTCGCTCATTCACTCTTTTAACACTTTCACAGATCACTTGATAACAATGTTGCAATTCTGAGCAATTCTGGCTCTTTTTACAAAGGAAAAGAAGGGAACCTGCTGCATTTCTGAAATGTGTGAGTGCTTTTTGGCTGTGTGTGCAGGCAGCAATCAACGCCCCTTTTGCCACGGAGCGTTCCCAAGGTAACTGTTGCGAGGAAAACCCGCGACTTCCAAATAGAGCCCTGAAAGTCTTCTTTAAAGGGCATGTATTTTGTCACTGATTTTCCTCGTTTTGTAGCACTGGAAGCTCATTAAAAAGCCTGCCGTGGGGGCGCTCAGAGGCAAAAGAAGATTTTTAGCAGACTTTAAATTGCATGGGACAGGGCTTGGAGCTCTGTCTGGTGAAGAAGCAGCTCTGCGCAGTGCAGATGCAGCATCTGGGAATGTCTCCAGAGTTTCCTTGCAAATAAGTATGGATTTGCCCTTATAGTGCCAGCCCCACCCCCCAACAGCCTCACAGCAGGAAGGTAGTCTGCGTGACAATATGAGAATTGCCTCCATTATGGAGGGTGATCACAGAGCCAAGGCAATGGCACCAACACACCTGTGCAGCATTGTTGCCATGGTGACAGGGTGATGTGGCACTAACCACACCTGCACCAGTCCTCCCCAGGCTCTGTCTGAACCTCCTCCATTAGTATGCTAGTCTATGGCAGGTCTGATGGAGAGGTGTCTGAGGCTTCTACCAGCTGAAGCAATCAACTGCAAATCCTCCAGTGAGCCAGTTTGGTCTAGTGGTTAGGGAGCCGGACTCTTATCTGGGAATACTGGGTTCAATTCCACCCTCTCCCATGAAGCCATCTGGGTGACCTTGGGCTAGTCACAGCTCTCTTCTGAGCTCTCACAGCCCCACCTACCTCACAGGATGTTCCGTTGTGCGGAGAAGAATAGAAAAGCTTTGTCACCAGCTTTGAGTCCCCTTAATTGGGTGAGAAAAGCAGGGCAGAAAAGCCAACTGTTCTTCTTCTTCAATTATACCACTCTTCTGGGAGTTGGAGTCCCACCTCTCTTGTCAAGCAGTAGAAGCTTTGCTGTTAGGTGGTTTTAGTTTTCATTTTCTTCTCTCAGATTGGGTTCCACCTCCAGTGCTGAAGCAAGGCTTTGATCTGGGCGATTCTTCTCACTTCAATTTCTTGCCTCTTTGGGTCCCTTTGGGGCCAGAATTTCTTGGTCCATCTCATCTTTCCATCTATTGCCAAAACAAGTATCAGCACAGCCACTCAAAATTTAATTCTGGCAGAATTTCAATTTTAAATGGATATGCTAAACAGTTGCAAATGAGCTAGAAATCCATCATCTTATGGTGGAAGGATTGTGTCAAGGACTGCATTATGCTGTTCAGTTGTAGTCTGTTATCTGATGTGGAGTGTCTCTGTCCTTATTTATTTTCAAACTGAGTAAGGTTGTAATGGGGATGCGGCCTCTGGTATTTTCGACCCTGGAACTCTTTGACTACTGATTAACTCTTAAGCCCCCAAGGTACTTTTACTAGACTTCTGCTGATACTGTGGCTGACTGTGGCTGTTGCTGCTCTTCTGTGTGAGCATGTGTGTTTGCTCTCTGCACTGGAAACATGGACTGGAGACATGTCTCATGGACTGGAGACATGACAAGATGCCTGATACTTCATCCCATAATTCAGGTGAACATCTGGGCAAATGCTTCTGTACCTGCAGGAGGCACTTAGAGCCTACAAGCACTCCCTGCCTTCCCAGATGTTCACCTATCGTGAACTAGCTCTGGTGCAAGGAATTGTGCACTACAAGCTCACCAACCCCTACCCCACACAATAAGAACTTACCTGACAGCATCCATCTAGTGACCATTTGCACCTCTGCCAGCTGGAGAGGTCATTGGGACAGGAAGGGAAGTGCGAAATTGACCCTAGTCTATAACTGACGCAGAGAGGACCTTAGTCTAACAAGCATAAGAAGCGACAAATTCACTTTCTCGTTCATCAAGAGCTATGAAATAATATCAATCATATAAACAGTTACTAAATAGAACATTAATATATAAGTTTAATGCAATATGGGAAATGTACATTAAAATTAATTAAAACATGCCTTTAATAAATATGCTATTTCAGTAAAAGAGTTAAACAAGTTTAAGCCATGGGCCAAAACAGGTTGGGCACACTGAAATCTTTTAAATACATTGTTTTTGAGACATCTGTGAGTTTATTTTCACCTCAGCATTTTTACCTCGCTCATATATTTTTTTTTCCTATTAGAATTCCAGCCATCTGTTCTGCTTTGACTCTGAACAGCTATTAATCTACTCAAGCAGTATTTGATCTATTACTTCTTCCAGTTACTCGAATGGATTAATAGCTCCATTTAAAATCCATCTCCAACCTTTTTTTTCCTGTGTGTTTTGCTTATCTCTAATTTTCCCCCTCTTTGTTCACACTCTACACTTTGTCTTTGAGGTTTTCGGTTCCATCTCCACACTAATGGACTTCTAGGCCAAACTATTCAGCTCAACGCAGCTTTCTTCCTTTTTGTGTGTGATTGTTTTTCTTATTCATGTTTGGCTTTGCTTTGTGCTTTGTTTGTAGTTGTTCTGAAAACTTCAGGAGCTCTCAAAAGGACAAAAGTTCAAAACACTCCAAACCACTGCAAACAATATATAAAAGCAGGCTTTGAACTATAAGAACATAAAACCAGAAAGCTGTAAAATAGGAGATGACATTAACTCAATCATTTCCCATAAGCCTAGCAGAACCATCTCATTAACCCTTTACCCAATGTTCAAACACAGAAAGAATCAAGTAGTGTCATTTTAATATTCTTTTATACCACCCACACAGCTGTGGGACCTTGGATGGGGCACACAGGGCCTATTCACATTTACCTCCAGGGAGCACTTCCAGGTGCCCCTGGGAAGGCTTTTCCACATGCCATGCTGCCGCCATCCCAGAGCTCACTATGGCTGTCCCGGGGTGTTGGAGGGAAAAGGAGTGCAATCAACTAATGCTTAGCCTATGCGCCCCCCCCCCCAATGATCAAACACTTACCTACTATTTGATTGCCATGCGGTCCTCTTCAGAGCACCGCCATCTTGTGTGCAACCCCACAGTGCTGTCACCATGATGACAATGATGCTCTGTGTAGTCGCAGTCGCACCTGGAGATCAACAGAGCTGCCAGCGCGCTTGTCCAGCAGAGGTGTGGATGGTCACTGGCTAGACAAAATCAGGTAAGTTGGGCTAAGTGTTAGTAAGTTTATGGAGCATGATTTCGTGCTCTACAGCTAGTAGATCATTAGTTAACGTCTGGGGAGGCAGAGCGTGCTTCTATGCTGTAAATGCCTCCTGTAAGTGCAGATGCACTTGCCAAGATGTTGCCTAATTATCAACTACAGGCTGAAGTGTGAATTGGCCCCTGGTCCTCACTAGTAAAATCTTGTCCACAGCTTGGCCCTGAACAACTAGTGGGCTCCCAGTCAGCATGTGGCAGAGCGGCTGCAGCTAGACAGTCACAAAGTGTGGGGCAGTTGCCATGACAACATTTGGGCACCTGCTGGATGTTGCCGCAGCCACTGCCATGGCAATCCAGCCTGTCCAGGACAGGTCATCTGCACTTTAAATGCTGGTGGTATTTTCATTGGGGCTAAGATGAAATGGGGCTAGGAGCTTTCAGGAGAGGGGGGCTTCAAAGTCTTCATGAGCTTCACAGCCTTGGGGAGGCTTGAACTAGATTAGTGCCATCAGTGCAGATGACGCAGATCGGGTCCTCCCCTCCCCATGATCCAGATCAGTAGATTTGGTAAATCCAGACCTACTATTCCAGATCCACTGCTTCACAGTTCAGAAAGGACCCAGAATTACAGTGTCTCTGAGACATTTTAGTACAAGATAAATCAAACATTCTTTTCTTTTTTCTTTTAAAAAAATCTCTCTAATCTCAATCATAATGATGTAAAAAAAAAAAAAAAGAGGGAGAGGGAGAGATTCACTACAGCATGATTTACAGGATTCTCATGCCTACAAGCAATAGCTCTTCTCCCCACATCCCCAAAGTGCAAATTTATCAGTTCTTCTCCTTGGTCTGCTGGCAAATGGTTCTTTGTAGAGAAAAGTCAGCTTCACAAGAAGGGGAAGGAATAAATTAACTCTGTCAATGAATTAGATGGGCTAATGCAGATTTTCTAATAAATAAATCAGGGCTCCGAGGCTGTTCATTTATTTTCATGAGCAAATTTCTCCTACGCTGATGTTACACCAAGTCCCTTTCCAGGCAGGTGATAACTAAGATGCTGAGCAAAATGCATAAGTGAAAATGTCTTGTGCCTCCAAGGACATTGTGATTACAGAAAAAAAAATGCAAATGAAGTTTATTTTCTACTTTGACATTAGATGCTGGTGTAGGATGAGGAGCCTTTGCTCAACAGTGGTTTATCAGTTCATCAGCTACAAACTCCTTAGATGAGGTACAATTAGGACACAGCTGTCTTTGGCAAGATGTGAATGCTGCTGTTACTAACCTGTAATAGATGCTCATGGATCCAGGGTCCACGTGCCATTGCTCCAACTTGGCCCAGTTGGCAAGCTGGAAGAATGCACAGGCTTACACTTCTCTGGGCAGCATCCTTCCTGACTACTCTTTAAGAGCAATGTAAAGGAAGAAACAGATGAAGCACTCAGAAGGGTGCACTGTTCTTTACTGAAATTCCCAAGACCACTTTTGGGAATATTTGATGCCCTTATACCATGCATGCTGTGGAAAAGGTGGATAGAGAAAAAAAACCCCTTTTTTTCCAGCCACACAACAACAGAACTAGCGGGGTGCCCTATAGAGCTGTTGGGCAGGAGAATTAGGACAGACAAGGAAAGGTGCTTTTTCACCAAGAGGATCAAAGGTCTATGGAATTTACTACCAGAAGAGGTGGTGATAGCAACCAGCCTAGATGGCTTTAAGAAAGGGTTAGAAAAATTCATGAAGATCAGGTGTATCAGTGGCTACTAGAATGGATGCCTAGGTACCACCTTTAAAGGCCATTTGCAAGGATTCAAGAGCAGGTGAGAATGTCCACCTATATCTTCTCCTTGAGAATGCCTGGAGAAACTGACAGGCCACTGCAGGAGACAGGATGCTGGACTAGATAGCCTGTTGCCTGATCCAGCAGGGCTCCTCTTTTGTTCTAACACTCTGGCTGACCTTTGGGTAAACTTACACATCTAGATGGTGCTTTGATGTCCAGTGTTGCATCTGGACAAGATGCATCCATTTTAATTGGGCTTTATTTTCAGAGTTTGTTACAGGTGCCTGTGGGCTTATAATGGCAGGAAGGGCATGATATGAAATGCCTATAAATCCTTGCTCATAAGCATTTAATTAATTCTGGTGGGTTTTTTTGTTTTTGTTTTTTCACTGTTGGAAATTAGAAAAAAATATTGTTCACTGCTTTGTGGAGCGATCATGATTTTAAAATCATATATTTCCAGTTGTTTCCATGGAAATGCTTTCTCACAAACATGAACTGCCTGCCCCAACAGTGAGGGTGCTAAAGGAATTATTCATTTTGAGTATCATGCTTAAAGGAGGCTTTAAAAGGCCCAATTAAAAAGGCACATTAAAATATTATGATTTTTCCTGAAACACCATGTTTATCCATTTCTTTAAAGGAATACCCACCAGACTGGGACAATGAGATGCAAATTTCAGAAAAACGCACTGTGGCTGGCTTTGCAAGCATTACTTAAAGATGGATTCATCAAAGGCATGAGAGAATAATTTCTAATGAGTTTCAAGGAGGTAAAGAAACATGTCATTAGATTTTGCCTCTGTCTGTTTCTATACAGTATTGCACAAATATGAATTCCGTATTAAAAACTATTTTAACAGCCAATCTAGTAAGAATAAGCCTACGGGTCATATTCGCCTTGATGTCACAACCAGACGATTTCAAGAGTGTCTTTTATTTTGCCACACTGAATTAACTCTGCAGTTTCTGCTGTGTTAATGCTTATGTCAAGATGCATTTGTCATGCTTCCCTTGCTTTAATTTTTTTATGTGCTGCCACCATATATTTCCTGTAATTTATACACTAATGTGTAGATCACGGCTACTGTCTATAGGCTATGGGATCCATTCTACATAAGAAGAACATAAGGACATAAGGGGAGCCTTGCTGGATTGGGCCGCAGGTCATCTAGTCTGGCACCCCATCTCACACACCTAGTAGCAGCGTTGCTCAAACAGCTGGGTTTTAATTTTTTTTTATTTTTGCCATTCAGTCCTGGCTACTCTGTGCTGCTAAGCGGAAGAAAAAAGCAAAATCTTGACATGTTCTTGAATTCCTGCAAATGCTCCTTAGAGGCAACCTACCTGTGTCTCCAACCTGGAGACACCCATCAGACACCCATTCCAGTAGCCATTGGGTGTTTTGAAGAACAAGGAAGTCACCAAAAAATACTAAGACGATATATGGACACTATTAGATTGGCTTATGGCAGTGATGGCGAACCTTTTGTGTGTCAAAATTTGCCAGAAACCCTAGCTTAACTTGGGTGCTGTGTCACAGCTAGAAATATTCATAATTTTGTGATATTTGTAGCTCCAGTAAAAAAGTTATATTTTTGATATATGTATTTTATTAAAAGCAAAAACAATTCTTTACATTAGTGACTTTTGTTGCTGAATCTCGTTTGCTAAAGTTGGTATTTTGTATACTTCAAGAACAAGCAAGCACTACACGCCCAGGTGCCAGGGTGACCATGTGTGTCACCCAAAAGGGCTTGGCGTGTCACAAATGACACGCACATCATAGGTTGGCCATCACTGGCTTATGGTGTTCTGTTCTGTTATTTTAGGTTATTAATGGAAACATTTTCAATAAAAAGTACATTTTAAAAAAAGGATCGTCTGTATGAAATATTATAAAATGTCCCTGGCAGAAACAATCTTTCCCTCTTATACTTTTCATTATGACTGAACAATTTTTACAGGTGAGAAAATAAGCAAATAACATGCACACATCCAAAAGCCAGCCAAGAATGCCTATCTCCTGCTGACACTAATAGATAGAATGTATATGTGTGTGTGTGCTTCTGCAAAACAGCACATTAAAGAGTTCTAATTTATGATTTTTCAAGACAAAATTATTTCAGGTTCATACCACCAGAGGCCACTGCACTCCCAATGAACCACATGCAAAGAAAGTCACAATTAATCATGAATAAATTCATTTTGTCCCCTGAGAGATCGGGCATGATATTTACATTTGATACCCTGCCAGCTAGCCTAATAGAGTAGCAACTGAAATTGCCCAAAGATTTCCATCCAAAATATTCATGTTTGCCAACCTAGACTAAAGATAGCTAAATTTCTCTCAAATAAACCATTTCCCTGCTCCTCACAAATGAAATAAATAAGCAGAAGCCTCAGTAGAATACAGACCTGTAGTGACTCATCAAATCTGGTAGGTTGAATCCTTTAAGTTAGGGCCATCAGCTATTCCTGATCAAGAAGAAGGAGTTGGCTTTTCTACTCCGCTTTTCTCATCCATTTAAGGGGACTCAAAGCAGTTCTTCTCCCCACAACAAATGCCCTATGAAGTAGGTGGGGCTGTGAGAGCCCAGAAGAGAGCTGTGACTAGTCCAAGGTCACTGAGCTGGCTTCATGGGGCAGGGCGGAATCGAACCCAGTATTTCCAGATAAGAGTCCGGCTCCCTAACCACTAAACCAAACTGGCTCACATGCCACCATCCCCAGTGATGGACCAGCAAAGATTAAAGTTCCAGACATAACACTATAAGAAGAACCTTTCTGGTTCAGTCTAGCATGCTGTTTGCTTTGGTTGCACAGGTGTCTATAAATGTCTTCAGGCATTTGGAAGAGTTGCAGGGGAGCATGTGACCAGCAGTACAGGCACAATTACACACCGTGTCACCTGGGTGCCCTGGCAAGGGTGCCACACAGGCACGCTGCTGCCATTGCAGGAGCTCAGTGATCATCACTTTTTCTCATTTAATTGGCATTTGGTTCAAGGGTAGAGTACAAAAGTACACTAAGGCCACATCCCCATGCAAGCTGTTTGGCTCTGACTGGGCACCCGTGTGACTGGGTACGGGACCAAGATCGGATGTTGCCCATCCCCATGCCATTCCTGGTAACATGGGCTGGATGTGGTATGGATCCGGATAGAGCCATCCCCATGCAAACTGCACCAAACCCCAGCACAGGGGAATAACGCCACCTCCTCTCTTCCCCCTCTCTTGTCATTGGAAGCCAGATTGATGTCACCCCACCCCTGTGCTGCCTGCAAATGTCACATCCCTCCCCCTTAGCAGCACAGAGAAGCCAGGACTGAACGGCAAAAAAAAAAAAAAAAATTAAAAAAAATTAAAACCCAACTGTTAGAGCAAAGCCGCTATGAGGTTTGGCGGCAGTTGAGCAGTTTTGCGCACCTTCACTCATCCCAGGAACCGCGAGAACACCCGGCAAGCAGAAAATCAAGCCATTTTCATGTCCACCTTTGCGATCAGGAAACGGGGGTGAAATATTTGCCATGCAAAAGGGAGAAAAATCAAGCCATTATCCTGCCTGCCTTGGCGATTGGGGAAGGGGTGGTGGAATACTTGTATAAAAGAGTCTCATGGGGCAGCAAAGGCCATTCAAACCTCTCATCGTTTTGGCTTTAAACACCATTTACTTCCCAAATATCTCAGCAGTTGTGATCTTCAATGCACAGGGCAGGAACAGCGAGCACGGGACATGAAACCCCACCTCCCAATGACGCAAGTGCCAATCTCCTACCCAAATAGCCTAGGACCACCTCATATGCAAGCTCAGCTCGCAAAGCAATGTGTGCCAGGAACCAAACCATGACGAGACTTGTTTTTTCCAGTACCAAATTTGGTCCTGGTTTGGTTGATTTGTCCGTGGAAATCGGACCAAATCTAAAATGCATGGGGATGCCCCTTCCCAAACCTGATTTCAGTTTGGACCTAAATGTGCATAGGGATGGACCATAATGTCATATATTCTTTTAGCTGGTCAGACTGAAGGTAGTAACTTATGATTTAGTCATTTTTGAAACTTAGCTGATCCAAGTTCTTCCTTTTTAGTGTGATGCTTGAAATATTTCTAAGTAATGTTCTGTTATGAGGAAATTCTCCTATTATCATGTCCACCAGCCCTAGGGAGATGTCTGAATAAACACCTTTCAGTTTCGTTAAGTCTATTAGCATTTTTATTATTTACTCCTAGTGGGAAGAATTCTTCAATTATCCCTCCCTCTTTCTCAACTCAGTAGTATGCAACTCTATTTCCTTTAGCTTCACTCTTTAAACTTAACCCGTAACCTTTGTAGTGATATCTTGCATAAACAGTTCTATTGTCATCGTGAAAAAGAAGAGACTTAGGGTGAAATCAGATACCATCTAAAGAGGCATTCTTTGGGCAAATTTGAGGCTCCAAGGATGGACATTTTCTCATTAAATTCACCTTATCCCACATCAAAGCTTCAGAATGAGTTCCTCTTCCTCATTTGGGATTGAATAACACTTAGATAAGTGACTCGTTCTTTTAGTCAGATTGGGGTGGAAGCTACATAAATACCGAGAAGGGAAATGTAGCCCATCACAGCATGGGAGCAAATGATGCCAGTAAATGACCAATCATGGCCACAGAAAACTGAGCAGATGCATGGCCAATCAGTGTTGAGCTCTTGTGTCATGGAGGATGTGGCCAGTCTTATAGGCAATGAACACTGAAGTAACTGAAATGAGATAGGTTTATCCCTTTAACTGTTTATCAGGGGTGTGTGTGAGTGAGTACAAAAGGGACACTATTTCTTACAGGAGTAACCAAAAATGCCCCGTCTGATCACATCCCTACTCAGAAATGGCAATTGTAGAGCTTCTGAAAAGCATCTTCAGGCTGCTTCCCAAGGGTACCAGTCACCATTTCCCCCCTACAAATTCTGTGGAAAACGCACATTTAAAAAAAACATAGTTTCATTCCCACTCTATCATTGTATAGTACTAAAACACACCATTGTCCGTATCTCATCCACATGAAGATATATGCTTTAAAACATATGGATGACGGAGGACTTCAGACCTATGCTACACTAGGGGTGTGCACAAATTTATTTTTTGCATTCGAATTCGAGTCAAATTGAATATTCAAAAATTCAATTCAAATTTCAAAATTCTGGATTTTCAAAAATCTGATTCGAATCCGGATTATCTGGATCTGCACTTTTGAAAATCCAATTCGTATCTGGATATACAAATGTCGATAAGATTCATATCCATTATATGAATTCGCGCGAATCCACATTTATCCTGCATGTATCCCATACAAATCCCATTTTCATCCTGCATTATATGTGCAAATACATATAATTTTAGCACGCATTTGTATACGATAGATGTGGATCTACTCATTCAAATTATTGAAAATCCGTATCAGATTTTCAAAAATCCGAAATAATTTGTCTGAATGTGTAAATTCAGATTTTTAAAAATCTGATTCAAATTCAACTGTTGTCATTCGACAGATTCTAACCGGATTTTGAATATCCATGCCCATCCCTATACTACACCAGTTTACATCAAGCCCTCCACAAAATCATTCCAGATTCCCATGTCTAAAAGCAAATGGGCCTTTGAAAGCAAGGGCATTGCAAATGAGCATGAAGAAAGGCAGAAGCCTCATTTGTAAGTGGAAGGAATAATGGAATCATAGATTTGGAAAGGATCTTCTGCTCAAGACAGGATTCACTAGAATATCCCGGTAAAATGGCTATCCAGTTTCTTCTTGAAGATCTCAGATTAAAGGCTTGTTCTTGGCATACTAGAAGACAAAATCTTGGTTCTTTCTGACTGGGAAGACACATTCATGTACCTGGTGGCAGCCACTCTATAGAAGTGCCAAGGTTGCAGTGTCCCAACAGCCAAGGTATCTGGCAACATTCAGCTCTACTGCACAGCAGGAGGAAAGTTCTCTGAAGCTGTGGTCAGGTCACACCTTCACTTTAAAGATTATTCAGTCCATCTTCAGGTCTGATGTCTCACCCATTTTCATTTCTATCCATTTTCTTTGTGGACTTGCCATTCAGGAAAGTCCCAATGGAGCGTGGAAAGTCCACAAATGAGACAAAGAGAAATGAAAAAGTGTGAGTAGCCAGACCTCAAGATGGACTGAAGAAGGTTTAAAGTGATGGTGTGACCACAGCATGACACCCTCTCTTCATAGTTCTCAGCTTTGTTTACAGAGTAAGGTAAGGCACAGGAAGTGTGGACATCATGCACTCACATCTGCTTTGAAGCGCTTGATGCCACTATGGTGTATATGCAGCCTGGATCTGAGGGAATTCCTCCATCATAAGGATGTGTACAAATGGTTCTTTTGGCATTCGATTCATAACAAACTGAATGTTAGAAAATCCTTATATGTGCAGATAGATCCCCTTCAAATGTAGTAGGATTCCATTCAATACAAATGTATTTGTAGATATTCATACAAATATCCAATATGTATCTGATACGTATCCCATAACAAATCTGCTCCGAAAGCACAAAATTCAACCTGAATCCACATTTAATCTGCTCTCGATCCATGCCGAAAGCAAACAAGATCTGTTGCAGATGTGACTGGTGCAGCCACTCTCCCACCTCCCCAGTTTAATGAATGTCCAAACTATGAATGTCCAGAAACATTTGTAAACCAACACAAGTCCCTAAAGCCAGAAAACCCAAGTACTGTAACCAAAAAAAACACAACAAAGGGGTTCTGCCAAAATATATCAATAGACAGGATAAAATAAAACCCACTACCAGGTGTAGAAAGGCAAATATAACAAATAAAGAAGTAAATGAAAGCTGAAGCAGGAGCACCAGTGTAATTTCTAAAAGGGTAGCAATACCCCACTGAAAAGTTTATGAAATGTATAAATGCTAAAAATAATAATAATAAAAAACAAGTAATATAATAATAGTAAAAATATCAAAACACAAGGCCAAACGCGTTTCGACTACCAGTCTTCTTCAGTGGCCTGTAAGTATTATGAAAGTTCTAAAATATAAGATACCACAGCTCACACAATGTGACTCTGTACAATACCAAGTTTGTAATGTGCTTATCCTGCTCACAGTGTCTCTTATATAACAAGCTAAACCAGTAATGGGAACGATCCTGCCAAGACTAAAGACAAGAACTTAGGGAAAACTAAGGGTGTGGAAGGACAGTAAAAAACTCAAACTAACCAATTTACATTTTCATTTAAGCCCAACGGGGATTCAGATTTCAAACGATGAATCCATTTGAGTTCCAATATTTGTAGTTGTTTTATATTCTTAATATTGGATATCCCATCTATGCACCAGAATGTATTTGTAGATATTCATACAAATATCCAATATGTATCTGATACGTATCCCATAACAAATCTGCTCCGAAAGCACAAAATTCAACCTGAATCCACATTTAATCTGCTCTCGATCCATGCCGAAAGCAAACAAGATCTGTTGCAGATGTGACTGGTGCAGCCACTCTCCCACCTCCCCAGTTTAATGAATGTCCAAACTATGAATGTCCAGAAACATTTGTATTCATATGAATGTCAATTTGTGTATGAATGTCTGAATTTGTACAACTTTGTACCAATAATGAATGTTATGAACATTTGTGCACAACCCTACTCCATCACCACATTTTCTTCTTTAACCACAAGTATTTTGGCTTTTGGCATGTTCAGGAATGTTACTAGCTAGCTACCACCCACTATAACCTATTTTCTTCCTGCTAGCTTGGAAAATGAGATGCCGTGTTTTAATGAGAACATCTGAAGCTCTGAGAAAACTCCTTGTCTAACAACAGGTTTGGGGAATGATTCTTTTTTTAAGCAAAGTGTTTTCATTACCAGCACAGTTGAAAACATGGGGATCACTGTGAAAATAAGGTATTAATGTAACTATCAAAAGACACATTCAGCTGGATATTTTTCCCACACATTTGTCACCTGCAAGCAACGTCTTTTGGATATTCATAATGGATAGATCTTTAACTGAACCGAATGACATGAATGTGAATGCATAGCAGAAAAATCAGCAGAAATTCAGCTGTTGAACAGCTCAAAATATTTTTTGTTTCAGAAACAAAGAATAATGAAATAATCTTTTGATTTTTTTATTTATTTAGAACTTTTAATTCTACTCTTCATAGAGTTTACTTGGAGCAGATATTGAAAACCCAGTGGAGTTAGGTTCTGCCATATGTTGAGATGGGCATGTAAGTTTGTCTTCACGCAGGGGCCAACTTCCCATCCATGGCAATGCAAGCTGGAATGCCTCATCCACAGATTTCATGGCCCACTTAGGTCTAAGGCCCTTTCTACACTCATTTTTAGATCTGGATTAAGGAGCCCCCTTCATGTGGATCAAGGAGGTCCTGACTCCCATTAGTCCTGCTCTGTTTGCAGAAGACGGGGCTAGATCTGGATTAAGAGGCCCTTAATCGGTTCCACAGGAGGACCAAGGATCTCTTTCCGGATCACAACAGCCATGAGACGGCACACCTCTATGATCTGGAACTACAAGGGAGCTGCTTTTCAGCAGCAAGCCCTTAGGCTAGGAACTTTCATTCCAGGTTGTCTGGGGGGGGGGGTGAGGTGGCTGTTAATTTTGTGTGGGTTTGCAGCCATGGAGAGGAATGGGCCAGATCAGTGCCACCAGGGCAGACAATTCTAATTTGGCCCATGCCTTTGCATCAGTGGCTCTGCTTATTCTGGATCAACTGATCCAGATCAAATTGAGGTGACCGCACAAAAGGCCTAAGTAAGAGGAGTTTCCATGTGCTCCGCATGGGCAGCTCTGCTCAGCTATTTACATGCCAAACTTTGCAACATGTGCTAAGTTCAGACTTGGGACAGGGAGTATATGGGTCACTTAGCTGATGCACAGCTAATGTTGGGAAAATGTGCTCAGCTATAGCCAAAGCCAGTGATGGTTTTGCTCCCTATAGAATTTGCAGTCCTGTTCAGAAAAGACTACCTGAATGGTCTTCCCCAGACATAGCAGATACCACCTTGTCAAATTCCTTCTACTTTCAGAAGTTTAATCTATGGGTGTTTTTCCACGGTCACTTAGAACCCATTTTAGCACCCATTAAGGACCCATTTGGGTGAGAGCTGGATGACCCCATTTCCACCACGGCACCCATTAGGGACACATTTGTTTCCACCGCACCTCGGGAAATCTGGATCATAGGGGTACTTTTTGGGCTTTAATCTGGATTTTCTGTAGACCCTATTAATGGGGTCTACAATGAGGTCTTCAGCCAGAATATCTGGATTAAAGGGAGCCTGTTTCCATGTTAGTTTGACAATGGGGTCTAGAGGAGGCTAAGGGGAGGGGGCACCCTTGGGGGGGAATCCCCAAAACCTAAGCTTCGAAGTCATTTCGAAGTCACTTCGAAGTCTGTGCAAAATAGCTCTGGAGCATCTTTGAAGTCTGTGCTGATCTTCGGAGTCACTTAGAAGTTCACTCCGAAGATCAGCACAGACTTCAAAGATGCTCCAGAGTTATTTTGCACAGACTTTGAAGTGACTTCTGAGCCGCTTCGGAGATTGCACCCCCTGTCCCCCCGAAACACCTGGGGTGACAGGCAGATCCCTCGTGGGTAGATCCAGATTTCCAAATGGGTGCTCTGGTGTTTCCGCAGCACCCATTGCTATTGGGTGCTAGACCACCCATGGAAACACATTGGGTACTTCCCTTAATCTGGATCTACTAGATCTGGTTTAAGGGAAATACCCATTCCCTAGATCCGGATCTTCTTAGATCCAGATTAAAGGAGTGTGGTGGGAAAACACCCTATACTAAACTTACAGTTAGATAAATTTAAAAATGACAGATGTATCAATAGCTACTACAATGGATGCCTAGGTACATCTTCCAGACTGGGGTGACAGGCAGGAAGCCTTGAAGGCCATTTGCTGGGATTTGATAGTGGGTGACATTGTTGTCCTTGTCTTCTGCTTGAGATGCCCATATATATATTTCTCTTTTCTTTCCTCTCTTGATTTCTCCAATCCTTTCTTCTTCCTGTGAGTTTTCTTTAATCTATTAATCTTCCAACCCAGCAATTATGAGCTCATTTTCTAATTCTTGTAGAAAGTCAATAAAGGGCTTCCAGTTTCTAACAAACTTATTCACAGTCTTATTTTTCAGTAGATTTGTCAATTTATCCTCCTCTCCGAGGTCAATCATTTTAATCAACCAGTCAACCACCATAAGTAATTTGTTGTCTTTCCATTTTTGTGCACAGACAATTTTAGCTGCAGTTGTGATATACTGAATCAAGACATTAACATTATCTGGGTTGTCTTGTACTTTATCTAATAAGTACAATTCTGTTTTGAAAGGAATGTTAGTTTTTAATATACTTAACATAGCCATAGTAAAATCTGAAAGAGATTGCCAAGAGCTCCAGAGGGATCTCTTAGCATTGGGTGAGTGGGCAACCAAGTGGCAAATGTGCTTTAATCTTAACAAGTGTAAAGTAATGCACATTGGGGCCAAGAATCCAAATTACGTCTATAAACTGATGGGGTCTGAGCTTTCTGCAACACGCCAGGAAAGGGATCTCGGGGTTTTGGTGGACAGTTCAATGAAGTTGTCAACCCAGTGTGTGGCAGCAGCAAAAAAAGCAAATTCAATGCTGGGAATAATTAGGAAGGGAATAGAAAATAAGTCAGCAAGTGTCATTTTGCCCCTTTATAAATCTATAGTGAAGCCACATTTGGAATACTGTGTACAATTCTGGTCACCACACCTCAAAAAGGATATTGTGGAACTAGAGAAGGTGCAGAGAAGGGCAACCAGAATGATTAAGGGTCTGGAACACCTCCCTTACGAAACCAGGCTGCAATGTCTAGGCCTCTTCAGTCTGGAGAGACGGCGTTTGAGAGGGGACCTGATTGAAGTATATAAAATTATGCACGGCATAGAAAAGGTGGATAGAGAAAATTTCTTTTCTCTATCGCACAACACTAGAACCAGGGGGCACTCTATGAAGCTGATGGGTAGGAGCGTAAGGTCTGACAGGGGGAAGTATTTCTTCACACAGAGGGTCATCGGCCTATGGAATGTGCTGCCAGAAGAGGTGGTGACAGCTACCAGTCTGGATGGCTTTAAGGTAGGGTTAGACAAATTTATGGATGACAGATGTATCAATGGCTACTAGAATGAATGCCTAGGTGCATCCTTCAGGCTGAGGGGGGGGGGAATGGGGCGCTTCTAAGGCCATCTGCTGGGACTCGAGAGCAGGAGGTTTGTCCTTGTCTCTGCTTGAGATGCCCGTGAGCATTTGGTGGGCCACTGTGTGCGACAGGATGCTGGACTAGATGGGCTGTGGCCTGATCCAGCAAGGCTTCTCTTATGTTCTTATGTTCTTATGTTCCATGTGCAGTCTTTTTTCCTTTAATACAGGTCTCCCATATATGATAAAAAGCACCTTCTTGTATGTACTTATGTGTGTATTTACTTGCATTTTTAACTTGCCCTATATCAGGAGTTCTCAACCTTCCTAATGCCATGACCCCTTAATGGAGTTCCTCATGTTTACACGCGTTCCTGCGTTCCTGTGTGTGAATGGTGAAAGTGTCCGGAAGTGACTTAGGCCACCTGTCCTACACCCGTTCCAAATGGAACGAGTGTAGTGCGAAAAGGCCTCAGGTGTGGATGGGAAGATGGTTCCATAAATAAGGAGCAATAAGAGAGAATGAACGAAAACGAGACTGGCAGTGGGGACCAGGGGTAAAGAGAGACAACAGGAAAGTGAGGAGCGTAGTGGACGGGAGGGAGTGTGGATGGAAATTAGGGAGGAAAAGTAGGAAGGAGCCAAAGAATGAAGGGCTATGGAGGTTAGGGTTAAGAGTTTAAACTGAATACGGTAGGAAAGTGGAAGCCAATGCAAGGATTTTAAAAGAAGGGTAACGTGCGAGAAGCGACTAGATTGAAAAATAAGTCTAGCTGCGGAGTATTGAGTGGAGATTAAAGGTTGAAGATGAGAAAGAGGGAGGCCGACTAGAAGGTGATTACAGTAGTCAAGCCTGGAGATAACTAGAGTATGAATGAGAATCTTAGCAGAAGAAAAAGAGAGAAAAGGACGAATCTTGGAAATGTTCAACAAGAAGAAATGGCAGGATTTTGCTAGGGGGTCTATCTGGCATATATCCTTTGGCCAAAAATATACTGTTTATCTGTTCCTATTATCCCTGTTGTCACATATTATACAAAACTATTTCCATATTTATATTTAAAATAATTTTTTTCAATAAATATCAAGATCGGACTGCGACTTTGTCCAGGTTTTTAATTTTGGCCCACTGTGTATTTGAGTTTGACACGCCTGTTGTATATCACACCTAAAATTCAACTTTGGTTTCCCATGTATGTCACACAATTCAGGCGAGGGATGGAAAGTAGGGGTGCATGGAACAGATTTGAAGCCTCATTTTCATCTTCTCAAGGTATCCTTTCTGCTATTCCATCAGGCCTGTAGCCCATCCCCAAGGGTGGAAATCCAAGGACATCATTACCATCATTTATTCCTACCACTGCTGCAATGGCAGAAGCATAAGAAGATAAAGGAAGCCCCACTGGATCAGACCACACCCCATCTGGTATCCTGTCTCACACAGTGACTTATTAATAGCTTCTGGGCATTCTCAAACAGAAAATGAAGGGAATGCCTTAACTTACTCTCATCTCCCTGCACATGGCCTTTAGAGGCATCCCACCTCTCTCTCCAATGTGAAGGCAGAAATAGGCATCCATTCTAGTACTCATTGAGGCATCTGTCCTCTGTGAATTTGCCTAAACCCTTCTAAAAGCCACTCAGGCTGGTTGCTGCCTCACACATATGCACGAAGATATGGGTCAAATTCCCTTCACACCAACAGGCCCAGCCCTATTATGTGATGCATTAAAACAAACTGCCACATTCCAGATCCATTTCCTGTGTGCCTCTTATTGGGACCAAAAATTCCACAATATTTTACCCAGGCCTCAAAGTGTGAAAGAATGGTAAGCTTACAGAGGTGTACATACTGTGCCTCCCACATGAAACATGAGATCTGCTGTATAGATGAGGTTTTCTAAGAGACAAACTAGAAGACAGTTTGTGTTTTCCTGTCACCTAAGGATGTCTTTCTTTCTTTCTTTCTTTCTTTCTTTCTTTCTTTCTTTCTTTCTTTCTTTCTTTCTTTCTTTCTTTCTTTCTTTCTTTCAGATTTCCCTCCTCTGTACCAGCTCCAGCTTATCTCCATTTGCAAAATGCAGTCAAATTAACAATAATCTACAAAACAGCACCTAATGAATCAAATGTTATAATGGCATACTAATTATGTTTCTTTGTTACCATGCATCAGTTATATTTTCATGGGTTATGTGCAAAACACGGTGCTGAATATTTCATAAAAGCATTCAAACCACCCACACTCTTCTTACGTAGGGGAACCCTAAGCAAACTTCACACCCATATAAGAGGTGGCTGGGTGGTTCAAATGCTTTATTCCCTTATTTCCATATATTATTCACAGTTTTCTCTGTATTGAAAATTGAAAATTCTTTCCCCGTCCGTAAAAATATTATGTTATGCCTGTGCGCTTTAAAATGATGAACTCCGAAATCACCGTTTACATCCTATAAGACTAAGCTGTTAAGAGAGTATCTACTGAACCCTTAGGGAGGTCATAATCTACATAATCTTTCATAAATAATATTATTTCTTGCCAATGCATTTGAATCTTGGGGCAGTGCCACCAAACACAAATGAAATTTGCTGATGGGTTACATTGCCATCTGGCTTCGTTCTTAATTGGTAGAAGCTTTAAAGTGGCCAAAAGTTTTCTTTCATGCCTCTTGCACATGAATTTAGAAGACACAGTGTGCCAAATCTGGTTTTTGTGGACATCTTTAAAGAGGTTGCTTTTTATGGCACTGTGACTTTTAAGCATACAGATGACAAAGAAATGGGGAGGGCAGGGCAGGGGAGAGAAGGCAGGGCAGGGCAGGGCAAGGGCAAAGGAGAGGGGAGGGGAGGAGGGAAGGAAAAGGGAGGGGAAAGAAAGGAAAGGAAGATGTGCATACACAAGA
Source organism: Aspidoscelis tigris stejnegeri (assembly GCA_023333525.1). Classification (NCBI taxonomy): domain Eukaryota; kingdom Metazoa; phylum Chordata; class Lepidosauria; order Squamata; family Teiidae; genus Aspidoscelis; species Aspidoscelis tigris. The sequence goes on along the minus strand of JALMGA010000003.1, from coordinate 99,319,049 downwards.
ATCCTAAGGATTTTTGTGATTTTTCTTTTTCTCTGTTTTCTTTATATTTTTAATATTTATTTTTATTGGATTAAAAAATTATTTGTATTTTGCTTCCAGTTTTCACAATTGTTAATCTATTCCTTTATTTATTTCCACATGAATGACTCTTGGGAAGGCCTGGTATATGGCATAACAGCCCAAAAGATGCTACAAACAACACTCCATCTTGGGCAGACAGAGCTTACTAGCAGCAGGTGTGCCCTCCTATATTTCATACTGATGTGCAGAAGGGGCGTCCTTAGTCGACTTGCTGATGTGGAACACCAGCAAGTTCAGAAAGGTCCAGAGATTCAGCCTCCACCATTTCCCTGGAAGACAGCAACAGCAAATAGCTTCTGTATGGTTTGCCAAGAAAGCTGCATGAATATATTTATGTTGCTGCAAAGAGTTGAGCTTCATCAGAGAGTGTATTTACCTTTACCTATTATTGGCTTTCCTGGCATGTTTTTCTGTACGTGAAACACACTTGTAGAGGCCTGCCTGTGTTTTTAGAGAACTGAGTAGGGGTAGGGCTGGAGACTAATTAGTTCCCCCCTTCTATTTATCTGAATAGAATTCTATTTCGTCTCAACATGCTCTTTCTAGCCCATAGTTCAGACAGCAGCTGGTATAGGTTTATTTTATATTTTATTTCTCCTTCAGGGAAAATGGCAACAAGTGGAGTTTTCGCCACTTTTTGTAGCACCCCACTGCTCTAATCAAATTAGCAGCTCTCTCTGCGTGTCATATGAAAAGGAAACGTTGCAAGAACCAGTTCCAGATCTCTTGAGTGTAATGCAAAGCTTGGCACACGGAGAGAAAGAAATCAAAAGGATAAGTACTCTTTAGGATGTAAGATTCAGAAGCATATTGTTGCAAACTCCCCAGGGTTTGGCTTTCTTTGGCAGACAGAACACTCAATAACTTTTGTAATAGTTCCTTTATTTGTAAGATGCAGGCCTATACTGCTAACTCTCGTAGGCCCTTTCTGCACTGGGACTTATTCTGCACCTTTTCTGCACTTACCGTTCGGTAATCCTGATCAGTAGGTCCCACTGAACCATATTACTTGGAGGCGTGGGCCAGATCAGCACTGTCTGCACTGATGGTGCTGATTCAGGTGCAGCTGCAAAGCTCACATCCCCAAAGCCTGGGGTGGGGGTGGGGGGATGCTTTTCCATAGTGTGCTAAGGTGTGCCACTGAAAAACACTCCCTGGTGCTTCCAGATCACAAAGGCCCTTGGTCCAGTTTATGGACGTGCACAAATATTTGTAACATTCAATATTTATATGAATTCGTAAAAATTCAGACATTCGTATATGAATGGAATGTTACAACATTCATGCACTGACAATTGTGCGAATACGAATGCATTCATGTGAAGCTTCGGAACATTCGTGAAATGGGGAGGTGGGAAAGTGGCTGCACCAGTCATGTCTGCAATGGATCCAGAATGCATTTGCCATGGTTTGAGAGCGGATTCAAAGTGGACTCAGGGTGGATTTGACGCTTTCAGAGTGGATATATTACTGGATAAATGTCGGATTTGTATCGGATATGCACGTGTTCGTATCAGATATTTGTACAAATTCATACGAATACATTTGTATCAAATAGAATTCTACCACATTCAAAGGGGATCTATTGGAATGAATACAAATTTTCTTACATTTGATTTGATAAGAATTAAATGCAAAAACAACCATTTGTGCATATCCCTAGTCCAGTTGTATACTTGATGAAATGGGTCCACAACAGACTCCTTGGGTGTTTTTCCACTGTCAGAAAGTACCCATTCTTGCACCCATTAAGGACCCATTTGGGTATGAGCCGGATGATCCCATTTCCTCCACGGCACCCATTTGGGACCCGATTGTTTCGACTGCAGCTGGGGAAATCCAGATCAAATGGGTACTTTCTGGCCTTTAATCCGGATTTTCTGTAGACCCCATTAATGAGGTCTACAATGGGGTCTTCAGGCAGAAAATCTGGATTAAAGGGAGCCTGTTTCCACACTTGTGTGGCAATGGGGTCTAGAGGAGGCTAGGGGGAGGGGGCACCCTTCGGGGGAAGCCCCAAAACCTAAGCTTTGAAGTCATTTCAAAGTCATTTTGAAGTGACTTCAAAGTCTGTGCAAAATAGCTCCGGAGCATCTTTGAAGTCTGTGCGGATCTTCAGAGTGAACTTCGAAGTGACTCTGAAGTGACTCCGAAGTCACTTCAAAGTCACTTCGAAGTTCACTCTGAAGATCAGCACAGACTTCAATGGAGCTGTTTTGCACAGACTTCGAAGTGACTTTTTGAAATGACCTCAAAATGACTTTGAAATGACTTTGAAGCCACTTCGGATCTTCTTAGATCTGGATTAAAGGAGTGCAGTGGAACAACACCCCTTAATTGAGATCTGTCTCTATCAGTACAGATGGAGACAGACTAGCAGGGGTGGAGCCTCCTTGATCCAAATCAACATGCAGATGGGAATAGTGCACTCCCACTGGCGTGCACTAGATAGAAGTGTGAATGCTAGTACATGCCACCCCCAGCCCCGGCCCCTCATCTGGATACTTACCCCTTGGGTCCAGACACTGCCATCTTGGCTCTTGGTGTGACTGTGCTTGCACAGATACCATCACCAGGATGACGCTGTTGCACTGCATATGTGCACTTGCATTTTTTGTCAATTCAGATGACCCCCAGCACCTGGAAGAGGTGTGCTTGGTTCCTCTGGTGGCTGGGAAAGGTAAGATTTCAGATGCATGTGCTGCAGGATTTTCTCCACCACCACCCCTGCTAGTGGACACTGGAGTAGCTTCTGGGATAGCAGGAGACCTCCTGCAAGTGCAGATGGTGCTACCCAGAAGCTACCCCAACATACACTAGCAGACCAAGTGTGAAAGGGCCTCAGGATGTCCATGATCAAGATTAAGGAGGCTCTTCATCCAGATCACCCGTGAATGCAGAAAGACCCCTTATTTCTTTAAACCTGTAATCCACCCTTTTAGGGCAGGAAGGATCAAGAAAAGGCATCTCTAAATCTAAATAAGATGTGAAATCCATTTATGGCTGAGGATTAGAACCGAAGTTTGAAGTTTTACTACCTTATAAGGATAGATTTGGGGGTGATTTTGCCCTTTCCTTCCCATCCGTTGGATGGGAAAGGAGTGCAATGAACCAACGTTGACTAGCACTCACACTTAGAGCGCTAGTCAACATTAGCCATCCCATCCCATCACACACAAACACACACACATTACGATCAAATACTTACCTTGATTCGATTGCAGGACCGGTCCTCTTCAGGGTGCCAACATTTTGGCCGCTTCACCCTGCGTGACTGCACATGCCTCAGCACTGTTGCCGTGACAACACTGATGCTCTGTGCAGCTGCAAAGCTTCAGGATGGCAGCAGGTCTGCCAGCGCGCTTGCACGGCAGCCGTGTTGACTTCCCTGTCCAAAAAAAGTGTGAATGCTCCCCAGCTGGACGCAACAGGTAAGCGATTGGGGAAGGTTGGGGAGGAAATGGAGCATGTTTTCATGCTCCACAGGTAAGTGCATGATTACTGAACTTCTGGGAAGGCAGGGGGAGCTTGGAGGCCGTAGCAGCCTCCGCAAAGTGCAGACGCCCTTCCCTAGAAGATCCCTAATCATGAACTACCAACCCAAGTGCAAAGAGGCCTTGTGTCAGTAAGGTATCTTATTAGATATCTGGGGCAGTGGGCTAGGAAGAGGATTGCCTGTGGGCCCTCCTAAGTGTCCAGTCTGCATCCATTGCATTGCAGTGCCTGACCTTCACACCCATGTGGATGCAGCCAATGTCTTAAGCAGGTTGCCATGATTTTAAGGAAGTACAGGGCTTACATTTTTAATGTTTGTTTTTGTTGTCTATTTTGTGTCAATTTTCAAAGGTTTTTTGTCTTAATCACGTATTCCCTTAACTTATTTATGGGTAAGTGAGATGAATGGAAGTAAAATAAAATGATTTTAAAAAAATAAATAAAACAAAACATTACTTATGTTAGGCATTTGTGAACTCCCCCCCCCCTCCCAAATCCACAATCCTGGAGCCTGGGTCTAAAGGCAAGTTTAGCCTTCAGTTTAGAACATAATGAGTTTACTGAAAACAAAGTAAAATAATATTGCCCAAATATTCCAAAGTCAATTGGTGTGAGTGTGTGTTTTAGAGGATGATACAGAAGAAAAAAGCCAAGATCTGAAAAATGAATCTGCTGATGAAAGAGGCTTAATTGCATAATCTACTTTTAAAAAAATCAGAGCACTAACCAATTTAATTTCCCTCTATTCATTCATCAGTCTGAACTTTGTTAGGATGAGATTAATTGTTTAAACCTGGTTAAGGATAAAAATACAGAAACATAATTTTTAAATGCCATGATTAAAAACTGAACGCCGAATCATCCTGCAAAACCATACAGATAAATGATAAGCAAAGAGCCACCTGTTTACTAAACTACAAGACTAAAATGATGAACAATATCTTGGAACATCTCTGAAATTCAAACCTAGCTCAGGGAACCAGACTTTCTGCTTGCAAACTGTCACATCTGGATGTGGGCTGGAGAATAAAGTGAGTCAGAAATATAAGGCATGCTGTGAATGGGCTGCATTAGCATTTTGCTGCACACTGCAGCAACCTTCTGTTCACATAAATTTGTCCTTTCTTGCCGTATATCCTTGCTATATATCTTGTATAGTCTACTGATTTTGCAAATGGATTTTTTTTCTGGTCATAGTGCATATTTTTCTTATTAGTGAACAAGTCTGACAATTGGTAGACAGAAGCACCAATCAAGTCTGCCCCTACATGAGGTGGAGGGCAGGCATAGGGTTTGTGATGACTTGGGCTTGTCTGTTTAGTCTCATCACACAGGTCTGAGACCTCTACATTGTAGACTTGGTGTGCATTACAACTTCAATAAGACAAAATTAAGGAAATAGCTCCTAAGTCAGCCCCAATGAGAAAGTCAATGGTCCAAGACAAACTAGGCATGAGACCTCTACATTGTAGACTTGGTGTGCATTACCCTATTTGTTTTTAAACATGAGACCAATTCGCACTTGGCCTCATAGTTTGTGATAGGTGAACATCTGGACAGGTGCACCTGCACTTGCAGGAGGCATTTACAGCCTAGAAATGTCCCCTGCCTGCCTAGATGTTCACCTATCGCAAATTAGTGGTGGTATACGGAGTCGTGCAACGCATGCAACCTAACTTTAACTAAATGTGACCAAAGACTTACCTCTCAAGTCCAGTGGTGAGTATTTGCATCATTTCCAGTGCGAGGGGTCATTTGAAGTGCCATGTACTATCATTTCCTAGTACGAACGCTTGTACGTATCGGTCCCTTCTGTACTCTTCCTGTTTAGTGGATAGGAAGCCAAGTGCAGAAATGTCCCTGGATTCAGCCCTCTGAGAGTTGACTCCTTCTTAATCAGTCTTCTCAAAAATGTGTACAGGTGCATCCTAAAAGTGTAAAAAAGGCCAAACAACTTCAATAAGACAAAATTAAGGAAATAGCTCCTAAGTCAGCCCCAATGAGAAAGTCAGTAGTCCAAGACAAAGTAGGAAGCTGAAACTTGACTGAAACCCAGGGTGTGTCTCCACTTACAATTTCTGTGTGCCTCTCAGGGTTGATGAAGATGCCTGCTGCCATCCTGTGTCCATTTTCAGTGGCACCAGGCACCTTCAAAGAGATTGCATGGACCATTTTCCAGGATGTTTGCTTGTGGAAGTGCCTCCATTGGGCAGTGGCATCATGGAAAATGTCATCTCCCCACTCGAAAATGGAGATGAGGGTGCCTCCCCTCACCTGCCCAAACAAAGTCACCTCCACTGAAGGTGGAGACATGGCCCCAGTCATGGGAAGACACCAAAGCTGAGGTGGTTGTGGAAAAAACAGCTGGAAGAAGAAGCCCATGATTTAATGGCCTGCCTGAATGAAGAGAGCTATTACTGAAGTTCCTTCATTTTTTTTTTAACTACATGGTGCTGCCTCATATAAATTCTTATAGCTTCTGGTGTTATAACTATTGACCCTTTAATTGATATATACACCTTAGGTATCATTAAAGTTAAATGTGGATTATGAAGGTATAGGACAGGGGCACTACACACAATTCTCCTACAGGTCCCTTATGAAGCAGTGGGAATCCTGATATACCTCCTCCCATCCTTTACCTGCTGCACCTCTAGGAGATTCTGCAAGAAACTGCATCTGAGCAACTGGACATTTAGTGCATCTAGATGATGGAGGATTGCATCACTTATTGGGCTGGAGTGCTTTCTCTGACCCTGCAGGCAGGGTATGTGGTATCTTAATGCCATGCGTCTCACAGCCTTGTAAACTTTGAAAGCAAATAACAAATATTTCCTAGATTCAAAATAACAGCATGTCCCTATTTTGGAATGTGCAAGAGATGGCCCTGGGAGTCGACTGTTTTCTGCATGTTCTGAAATAAGGCTGGGTGGAGCATGATAAAGATAGGGTGCTTGGATTCCCAGCAGTGTCGTAAGTGTCTAAGGGTGGTAAGAGGTATTCCTCCTATTATATGGAAAAGATGCATCCAAGGGTGCTTGCTGGCCTTTAGAGGCACAGTACGTGCTTAGGGGCACCATCAGTGTGCTGAAGACTCAGAGGCACATGGCATGCTTGGGGGCACCATCAGTGTGCTGATGCCCTCAGAGACATAGTGTATGCTCAGGGGGCACCATCACTGTGCTGATGACCTCAGAGGCACACTGGAGGCTTGGGTGCACCATTGGTGGGCCAATGCGTTCACTGGGTGCTTTGTTTGCCTGCAGTGGATACAGGGCATTGAACTACATGGCAGATACAGCAGAATCATTTAATTGAATGTACAGCATTAACCAAAACACAAGATCTGCCACTTGTTCGGAGAATTTGTGGGACTTGTTCTGTTAAATATATATTTTAAAAAATCATAAGCATAATTGTTCAAGAAATTTATGGATTCTCAGCATGTTAATGGAGATTATTGGTCATATTATAATTACAAAATGAATTGTTTAAAAAAAGCCATTGACTTTTTGTAATGGATCAGGCTGTTACAATATGATATTAAAATTGAAAATACTCTAACTTGAAAACTCATGAGCATAAAAAAACCAAAGCTGATCAACCAGTTCTTCTTAAGATGTTTCTTCTACCTTTCTTCTGCCTTTAAGCTGTAATTGTGATGACTTTTCCTAAATGCCAAGGCTCAGCCTTTCAATGGTTCTCATTCAGTTTGGTCTGGCTAAATGATCTCATCAAAGTATTTTTGTCCACCTATCAGTTGTTATATGGATTACCTGTCAGCACTGTTTCTATTATTCAATTGCACCAAGCAAGAAGAAGTAGAGACGTACAAGGATTCTAAATATCAGGCCATTATCTTCCAGCTTTTTGCTCCACTCAGCTGTGCATGAAGCATTCGTGGGCTTTGTAAAATCTCCAACGGGATTCACACTCCATAGGACAAGCATAGAAACAGATTCTATGTAGTCAGAAGTATTTCTTCTTGGGAGTGTAGTCCACCATATATAATGCCTTCCTTATGCCAAAGAAAAGTAAACACTTGATATTCACAAGGATTGAGTACCAGCAAATTCTCATGCATATCAGTGTGATTAATTTTAAACTATGGAAGCCTATTTAAAAATGGAGTTCTGGGGAACAAACTGTTAAAAAAGTCCTTTCCCCCCTTAATCTCATGCCAAGAAGGGAGGGAGGGAGGGAGGGGGGAGGATCAGGGATCTATACTACCATAATGCTTGTGCTACAGTGATCAGGGATCTATAGTACTATAATGCTGTGGCAACCCCACCTAACCCCTAACCATTTAAGGCTTTATATATAATCATCAATGCTTTGAATTGGGCTCAGTAGCAAATATGCAGCCAGTACAGATTTTTCAAGACTGTCATAATGTGGGCCCAGGCAGAAACTCCAGGAAGTAGTTATGTTGCTCAGTATGTTATGTTGCTCAGTAGTTATGTTGCTCAGTAGCAAATACGCAGCCAGTACAGATCTTTCAAGACTGTCATAATGTGGGCCCAGGCAGAAACTCCAGGAAGTAGTTATGTTGCTGCAGTCTGCAATAGTTCCAGTTTCTAGGTTGCCTTTAAGGGGTTTGACTTCTGTAGTGTTCATACACTAGTCTAATCTGGATGTTATTAGAGCATGGATCTCTGTGGCCAATGGAGGTAGACACTCCTGGCTGTTCCTGCCATGTGAGTCTCAAATAACAACAATGAATCCAGGAGCCTCACCCCCAATCATACAGGTTTTTTGTTTCTGGGGCAAAGCAAGCCCATCCAGAATTGATTGCCCTTAACTTCTTTTGTTTGGAGCTCTATTAGATACTATATTCCATATTGTCTGGATTCAGTTTCAATTTATTGGTTCACATGCAAACTGAACTGCCTCCTCCTGAACTCCACATGAAAGTTCCAAAAGCAATGAACAAAAGTCTCTCATTATTACTTTCTGGAACCTACCTTGGAGATAGGAGGCAAACCAATGTAAAACAGCATCTCCGAATCCCAGTCCTCAAAGCCACTGCCAACAGGATACCATAGTTGATAGTATCTAAAGCTGTTAAGAGATTAAGGAGAGACAAGGTCACATTGTGTCCATCCATCAGGGTGGCCAAGACAATCTCAGGCTTGAAATGCCCCCAAATGGACAAGATAATTGTTCAAAGTATTTTAAAAATAGTTATTGTGTCAGAGAGCTGGAATATCTGTTGATAAACTGGAGTATTTTGTATCATTAGACTATATGGCTGTGGCCCAGTTGATCAGCTGCTGTCAGTCTAGCTTGCTGTCTAAACAATCTCTGGACATGATACTTTAACAATATAAATTAGCACTTGATTGCTTTTTGAATGAATCAAATACAAAAAAAAAAGCACATCCCTAATCCCTTTGAATGTGGTAGGATTCAAATTAGATACAAATGTTTCATATGAATTTGATAAGAATCCATAACAAAGCTTCATACGAATGTGTCAAAGCACTCTTCAAAATCGAATGTCAGTCTTTAAATGTGCCAATATTCAATTTGAATCCAAATGTCTGAATTTGGCTAAATTCATATGAATTTCAAATGTTATCAATATTTGTGCACATTCCTAGTTCCAGCCCCTTGGTCATTCTGGTTGCCCTGGGCTGCATTTTTACCCCCAGTTCCACAATATTCCTTCTGATGTGTAGTGACCAGAATTGTAGACAATATTCCAAACGTGGCCTCAACATAGAGAGGCACAATGATGTGTTCATTGGAGCTAGAGAAATGAGGAACATGTGTACCTTTTGGTCAAATGGGAAAGAGATATTCATTGAAGGAGGAAAGTTCAGCACACTGAGTGGAATGAGCAATGAAACAATCAGTGCAGTGAAAGCAGTAAGACATGAGCATTGTTTAGCAGGATCTAAGATAAGGTTTCAGTTGGACCCCCGTGTCTCTGCTCTGTACTGCATGGTTCACCAGTGTTATGACCTTTGGCTCCTTCCTTGTATCAACTGAATCTTCTTTCATTGAGGTTCTATTTGGCCATGATGGTGTTGTTCCTCCAATTAGTAATCCAACAATGGAAGGCATATCACTTGGAAGACAGTATCTAATAGAACTCTCTTTCCAGAACCTGAAAAACAATTGAACGATGTCACACAGATAGATTGGTGGCATTTGCTAGATGTAAACAGTCTACTAGGTCATCTTGACTGACTTTGCAACACCTCATTGTATGCTTCCCAAGGTTCTGAGATAATTAGAAGTATCTTTGCAATATACGCACAATTCCCAGTAGTGCTGACTTTTGCAATTGATAATTGGAGATTCTGTCAATTCCTAATATGCTGAGATGCTTCTCCAAGTTCTTTGGTCTGACATCCAGGGAACCAATCACTACTGGCACCACTGTTAGTTTCTCGTGCCAAACTCATCCTATTTAGACTTACAGACTTCTGTATTTGCCCACGTTTTCCAAATCCTTTTTAAAAATTCTTTCTATTATTCAGATACAAAGAAATAAAAATACCATATAACTAGGGATGTGTACAAAGCCCATTCACTCACTTCGATTCGAATCAAGGGGGAGGGAAAATTTTTGGCTTCTGGTGAAGTCCTCCTCATGAATGTAGGGGGCTTTGCCTTCGTGTATGAATACCTGTCAAATGTTTGTATGTGAAAGGAACCCCCATCCTGCCTCACCACCCCCAATTGTCTTCCACCACTGTCACAGCCACCACTGCCATTCGTGTCCTCCTGTAAGGCTTAACTTGGACTTCTGGAGGTGCCTGTGCAGCTTTAGGACTCCACCCATTTGGGAATCATGGGAAATCTTGTGAAATTTCCCATGATTCCCAGGAAATCTCATGAGATTTCCTGAGTTTCCTGGGTGGGGGCGGCCAGAGGGTCTCGGAGGAAGGCACACTGGTTGTGGAGAGTGCAGTTGTGGTGGCCACAACTGGATTTCCCTGTAAGGGGGGGCAGCCAGGGGGTGGGAGGCTGGAGAAGGGCAGATCCAGCCTTTGTCAAAGCTTCTATGAAGCTCTGATGAAGGCCGGATACATTTGATTTGCAGGCAAATCACTGAAGCCTGAAATTCAAATGCACATTTGAAGTGGATGAATATTTTTTGCCCATCCCTACACCTAACCCACAGAAGAACTAGATAGTTGTGAGATTGCTAATACATTGTAAAATACCTCCATCAGCCAAAGCAAGACACTCTGTCCTCAAGTGGAGGCAGCAACAGAAGTGAAGTAATTAGGGAGGGGAAGGATCGCACAATGGCTGTTTTCAGTCACTTAATTTTTTTATAGTGGTAGTAACAAAAATGCAATATATATATATAGTAAATTGTCTTAAAGAAAGACAAAAAGTGATCATCATGCTGGCAGCTAGATCTAGGTGTTGATTCAATGGTTCTTTTTTTTCCAGATCATTTTAAAAATATTTAAGAGTAATTAAAACTATCACTAATGTTTGTAAAAATACCAAAATAAAGATGAAACAAAACTACACTGCACTAAAACATGAAAGCATAAACTCCAACTAATCTGCCTTTTAGCCCTTGTCCAAGAGACAACAAAGGGGAGTATCATTATTATTCGATTATTTGCATCAAAAATCGATCTCCAATTTTAGATTGTTTCAGAATAATACGTTCATTTATCATTATCTTCCGTATTTCTCTGTAATCAATTTCTTTTAGTTAGTTTGTCAACAGATTTCCAATTCTGTAGCTAATAATTAGGGGTGTTCATGAATGCAATTTTTGACATTCAATTAGATTCAAATTGAACAACTGAATATCCAAATTCGTATGAATAAAGAAAAACAAATGTCTGGACATTCAAACAGATACAAATACATTCATATCTATTCTAATATTTGATATGTATCCAATGATACAAATCTCGTACACATCTATACGCATCCTGTTTTTAATCCCACACTCATCCGGTTTTCAACTGGATATGTACAGATAAGCACAAGATGTGTGCATATATGTATGCGGTGTGTATGCATCCACACACATACGAATGTCCAAATTATTCATATGAATAACTCAAAATATTGGTATTCATTGGATTCGTATGTGAATGTCCAAATTCATCTGAATAATGAATATTTTTAATAATTGTGCACATCCCTCCTAATAATCATTGAGCAGCAGCATTAAACTGTGATGTTGGTATTTTTGGTTAATATCCCATTTTAAATCAGTAAAGTCGGGCAGATTCGATGGTTCTTATCACCTGATTGGCCACCTCTAGATGGTGACTAAGAGGCAATAACACTGGAAATCCTCTATCCCAATCACTGCCTCCTAGCTAGAGAGTGTCACAGCCGTGTCTGTGTGTTTGACGGACACGTGCATCTTAGCATTCCACCATCCCAAAAGCCTGGGTGTGCGCAGTGTCACCTCCAAATATGTCATGGATGCTTGTTTTGGCCTCATGCATACATGTTGGATGAAGCTATGATGATAGCTTTGCTCAGAAGGTAAATAAAAGCGCTATTGCTGGAAAACCCACAACCAGAGCTGGGTTTTCAAGCAATATTTTCTAGTGCTTTTTCGTAAGGAAAATAGGGGCACCATAATGATGCTATATTCCCCTCAACTGGACGAGTCCATTGTTGTTGTTCAGTCATTATATCATGTACAAATCTCTGTGACCTCATGGACCATAGCACACCAGGCCCTTCTGTCCTCTATTGTCTCCCAAAGATTGCCCAAATGTCATGGACTAATGTGGGGACATCAATGTTTTCTGCTGTGTCATTGGTATTTCTCTATTGGGCTTCTCACTGGCTTCTCAGTGGATGCAATGTCAGTGTGACCTACCTAGGTTACCAGTGAAAACTGGTGTGCTGATTTACAGTCACAATAGTATAGATGGCTGTCTGTGTAAGTATTGGAGACATAATGCAGGTTTTGGTGTTTCTCTGATGGAGGATGCATATTGGTCTGTTGATAGTTATCACATTTAGATAAACCCTCCTGCTTCAATGAAGTAGATGAGGGGGTGACCAATGAAAGTGTTTTGATGCCCTGACATTATTCTATAAAGCACCTATTATAACACATTTGTAATCTTGTTAATAGTGGTTGAAGCCAATATCTTAAGTACCAAGGCTTTAGTTACCTAACTTTAGTTATTTATTGATTATTCATATAGTGGGTATATTTAGCTATTTTCTTGCATTTATATAGAATCATTCATATGCATGGTTTTTATATTATTAATTGCACTGTATATAAATTATTAGTCATATAACCTACTTCTCATATATCCATATATGGTTATTCATTCTGGTTATGGATTATAGAATTTGCGCTTTATGTCTGTTTTTAGCCTGAAACAGTTTTGAAATGATGAGGAAAGTTCAGGACAAACAAATCTAGGAGGAGATAAGTACGTCTACCATCATTGAACAGGTTGTGGTAACCCAACCTTCTTGGGAGCTCTTGAGTCTGAATTTACTCTTGAATGGTTGTGTCTTTCAGTTCTGGCAATTATAACATTGTGCCTCTTGCTTACTAGTTCTCAATAAACTGCTCTTTTAACTAAGAACGCCTGTGTGTGTCACTAAGTTCTGAGCAGAAACCAAGCTCATGTTTGTTGCTTCCATGACAATGTCTCTCAAACTCATCTTCTACCATCCATTTCTCCTTTTGCCTTCAGTCTTTGCCAGCACCAGGGACTTTTCTAAAGATGTAAAGATTCAGTTTGTTTTACTTTCCTATGGACAGAGAGGGGGATATTTTACACAAGAATAAAGGGCCATTTGTAAAGGTTTGCTTGTGCGAATGGCATGAAAATGGAACCCTGGGCAGATAGCTGTCCTGTTATTTACCTCTGATCAATGTTGATGGGTTTTGGACACTTCTTCCTACACAATCAAAAAGTGCGGTGTGCTTAAATAATAGAGTGGCATACCATCAATCAAATCAATTAAGGCTGAGACATCTGTCCCAGTTTACATTAAGGAGTGCCAAGTATATTCAGAGAATGAGTTTCCTGCAGATATTTCCACAGTGTACAACGTACACAAAAGACTAGACCAGACTCGGCGAAATGTTTGACAGGTAGCATCTGATTGTGGGTTTGGCTCTTTAAAAAAATTACATTAGTCAAGAACTGTTTTGGTTGTTTATAATGATTCTAGTCGTAATGGCTGTTTAATTCTATTTTAATGTTTGTGCTATGGTATTTTTAAATATGGATTTTTTTAGTGTTGTGAGCCGCCCTGGGTTCCATCATGGGAGAAGGGCAGGATATAAATAAATAAATAAATAAATAAATAAATAAATAAATAAATAAATAAATAAATAAATAAATAAATATTTCCCTTTCTCCATTTCCCTTTCCTTCATTCCTCAGCTATTTGCAAAGTCTCATCAGACAACCATTTTGCTTTCTTGCTCTTCTTCTTCTTTGGGATATTTATTTATTTTTGTTGCTGCCTGAACAATGTCATGAAATGTCATGAACTGAACAACTGTCACGTCCACAGTTCTTCAGGCACTCTGTCTGCCACATCTAATTCTTTAAATCTATTCATCAGTTCCACTGCATATTCGTAAAAGATGTGCTTTCTCTTCCATTATGCATGCACAGTTTGAACTATGGGAGAGTGGCAACTTTTAACTCCCTTGGTGATTAAAACATTGACAAGTTACACATTATCGCTTCAGGCAAGACCCAGGATCAAGAGAAATGTACTCTCTTCGCCCCATAATTTACCTGATCTCATCTCGATCATTTCAAGAAAAAAAAAACTTCTCTAAAATAAAAGTGTGTGCTGACTTTAAAGCATGACTTTATCATCCATATTTCACTTGAATCTTTTCTGTGGATGTATTTTACCTATTTTTATTTATTGCTTACACTTTCTGCTGCCGGATATAGATGTCTAAGGGAAGTTTACAAAACAGCATATACATTATAAAAATGAAATTAAGACAGTCAACTAGAATGAAACCAGTGCATGTGACATCACAATATTCATTTTTTTCCACTGCTGAATGAAAAGCAAAAAACTTGAGCTGAAATTTCTTCTTCTTCTTCTTCTTCTTCTTCTTCTTCTTCTTCTTCTTCTTCTTCTTCTTCTTCTTCTTCTTCTTCTTCTTCTTCTTCTTCTTCTTCTTCTTCTTCTTCTTCTTCTTCTTCACCCACTGCAAAAATATGTGCTGATTATCTCCTGGCTTCTTTGGGGATTGAAAGGCTTCTCAGAATCCCCGGAACAGCTCAGAAGTGATGCCCTGCAACATTCTGAGATGTCATTTCTGAAGATTCCAGGAAGGACTGTTGATGGAAATTGTGAAGGGGCTCCTTGCATCAGTAGGAGGAAGCATACGGGGCTTGCCAGCAAAACTAAGCATCAAAAGCCTGACAAAACTCTTGTTTACCTTTGAGGTCTTTGATGAAGAGCAATGAATGAAGCTTGATCTGACATAAAGCAAAGCAAAGTCCTGACTCACTTCAAAGACATTAAAGGTGAATGGCAAATTAGTGTTTTTCCCCTCTGTTGGATCCTACACATTGGGTAAGGGAAAAACTCATGCAAGAACTAAGCATGAAAGCAGCTTTATGATGAAGTAGAACTGTAGAGACCGGAAGACTGAGAGATGCAAGCTGAGCATAGAAGAAGAAGAGTTGGCTTTTCTATCCTGCTTTTCTCACCCATTCAAGGGAACTCAAAGCAGCTGACAAACATAAGAACATAAGAGGAGCCCTGTTGGATCAGGCCACCGCCCATCTAGTCCAGCATTCTGTCGCACACAGTGGCCCACCAATTGCCTATGGGCATCTCAAAAACAGAACAAACCTTCTGTTCTTCTCCCTACAATAGACACCCTGTGAGGTAGGTGTGGTTGTAAGAGCTCAGAAGAGAGCTTTGGCTAGCCCAAAGTCACCCAGCTGGCTTCATGGAGGAAGGTGGAATCAAACCCAGGATTCCCAGATAAGAGTCCAGCTCTTCATGTTAGAAATCTGAGGAATGAGGTGAATCTGAGACCTATTTCTGCACTTTGGCTTATTCCAGATAATATCTCAGAATAGGGGCATGGCATCCACCTAAGTTGGCCAGAGTGACCCATGCTTTGGTAACCTCCAGATTAGACTACTGTATGTGGGGCTAAACTTGAAAACAGTTTGGAAGCTGAAATTGGTGCAGAATGCAGGAGCTTGACTGCTGACGGGAGTTTCTGGCCAGACTCATATCACACCGGTCTTAAAGGTTCTGCACTGGTTACCTATTCGCTACAGAGCCCAGTTCAAGGTGTTAACATCAACATATAAAGCTCTCAATTGCTTGGAATCTGAAGGAACACCTTCCCTCATATAGACCCATCCGTGCACTGAGATCTCAAGGAGAAGGGCTTCTTGTAGTTCCTTCTCTTGAAGAGGTACGAGGCATACGGACATGCAAGTGGGACTTTTCTGTGGTGGCCCCTAGACTCTGGAACAACCTCTCTCTTGAGGTTCACCAGGCACCTACGCTGTTTGTTGCCTGGTGAAAACATAATTTTTTATACATCCTAGTTTTAAATTTAGCACTGTTTTGCTTTTCCTGCTACAATTAGTAGGACCCTTTATGTGCCAGGCATGATTCTAAATTTATTTATTTATTTATTTATTTATTTATTTATAATTATATCCCGTCCTTCACAGCATGGGTATTCCGGAATATGCAAGCTTAATTCTGGAATATACAATTATAGTGGAATAAATAACCGATGTCTGGATGCAGCCTCAGAGGGATTAAAGGTACTAGAACCATATAATGACTTAGCCCATCAGTTGTTCAGGAGTCTTCTACTGACTCAAATATCTAAAGCAACACCTTCTTCCATACCAACCTACCCATGCCTTAAGATCTGGAGGGGAGGCCTTCCTGGCTATATCATCACCTTCAGTTACAAAAGGGGTGGGCACCCGGGAGAGGGCCTTCTCAGTGATGGCCCCTAGGCTATAGAATAATACCCCCCTTAAGGTGTGTCTGTCTCCTCCACTGTACACATTTAGGAAGGCAGTGAAGAAGCACCTCTTTGCCCTAGCCTTTGGTTAGATGGGGGTAGACTTTCTCTTCCCATTTGCAGACACTGTTATTGCTTTAACATGTATTTATATTTGATTTTAAATGTTATCCACCCTGAGACCTTCAGTGATAGAGCGAGATAAAAATGCAAATAATAATAATAATTCTACTTCAAGAACATTCATGTCCATGTCTCACCAATTGCATAGACTCATGGTAGACCATAATCACTCTGCTGCACCACATAATGGTCCACATAGTGTGATGGCCCATGGGTCTTAGTGGGAAAATGAAATCTTCATTCCCATGAGCAATTGAGACTTGAGCTTCTAGCCATGCACACTCAGCTGAATAATCATAAATCTCATTGAGACGAGCATCCCGGGGTATAAACCCCAATGCCACATTTTGCGCAAGCAGCATCTTCTTACCACTATCAGAACTCACTCCCCCTTCCCCAGTTTTCCCTAAAAGAATAGATAAATCCTCATTTATTTTGCCAGCCTAAATTCTCCTTGAAATTTGTTTTGTGTAAAAATCAATAGCTTCTGCGCCATTAGGGACCTCAGTGCTGTTCACAGCTTGGGGAACAAAATGTCACTTGAAGTGGATGAGTTGATCCGAAGGGCAGCTGACACAAGGGCCATCCTGCCTTACAGCAAGTGCTGAACTTGGTTTTTTTTTCTTTCTTTCTTCTCCTCCGTTCTGATTGTCCTCCTGGAGGCATTTCATTCACACATTAAACTTTTTGTTTCTTTTTTTTTTTAAATGAGCCTGACATTTTCAGCAGCATGCAATCATCAAAATTAATCACTGTCATCCAAGGCAATTAATAACATGTCCTTTCATTGGCGCTTATTTTCTGACTGAAATGCTGTTGCTCCTGGAAGCATTCTCTGAGCACCATGAAACGCGGGCTGTGGGAGCCAAGTTGCTTTTCTAGCTGAGTGCCAAATAGGCTCAGTTCTAGAACATTCCAAACTGTGAGCCAGTTTGGTCTAGTGGTTAGGGAGCCAAGCTCTTATCTGGGAATACCGAGTTCAATTCTGCCCTCCCTCATGAAGCCAGTTGGGTGACCTTGGACTAGTCACAGCTCTCTTCTGACCTCTCACCAGCCCCACCTACCTCACAGGGTGTCTGGTGTGGGGAGAAGAATAGAAAGCTTTGTCAGCTGCTTTGAGTCCTCTTAAATGGGTAAGAAAAGCAGGGTAGAAAAGCCAACTCTTCTTCTTCTTCTTCTTCTTCTTCTTCTTCTTCTTCTTCTTCTTCTTCTTCTTCTTCAGGATTTAGGGGCTTTCATGCAGCAGCTGCCTATCAACATGATTTCCTAATGGATCCATAAAAATCACAAGAGGAGCCCTAATGGATTGGGCCCTGGTCCATCTACTTCAGCATCCCACGTCACATGTGAGCCCACCAATTGCTTCTGAGCATCTGAAGCAGATGACAAAGGCAAAACCTTCACCTGTTCTTGATGACATGCAAATGGTCTTGAGCAACGCTCTGCCTGCCTCTCCATCCTGGAGGAATCCATTCTAGTAGCTACTGATATCTCTGTCCTCCATGGATTTGTCTAACCCTTTCTTAAAGCTGTCCAGGTTGGTTACTGTCACCACTTCTTCTGGCAGCTAATTCCATAGACCAATGAGCCTCTGGGTGAAGAAATGCATCCCCTTGCCTGAATTAACTCTTCTGCCCATCAGCTTCACTAGAACCTTGGTTCTATGCCTAATTTTATATAGTTCAAGTGGTTCAACAACTGGCAAGGACACTATTACCCATGCAGACTTGCATTATTGGAAGCTAGTAAGGAAGCCTACAGGCAAGGCTACAAGAGAATTTTAAGGGAAAAGACTGAAATTACAACTGCAAAGTCTTTGCTTCTATTGATGACTGGTAATAAAGAAAAGACTGTCTGTTGGCCATAAAACACAGAGGGAAAGAGAAAAAAGTCAATATTTCCGTGACATTACTTCTGATTTTAGAAAGCTGCTTGTAAATATACTGAAACAGTTACAACATAATTTACTGAGTCAGTGACATCATTTTTAAGCAGTTATTGCAACTTGGAATACTACTAAATCTGATTTTAAAACAAAAAATGGATTGATGGAGCGGAAGTGGTAAATTATGGACAGAGATGACTCAGTGAATTTGGCACCTGCCTGCCAACTCATGAATTGGACCTTTTTTTTTTTTTTACCATGAATCTTATTCTATTCATAAGTATGGGAGGGGCTGTAGCTCAGTGGTCGTGGAAGCTGTCTGGAAAGCAGAGAGTCGCTTAGAGGTGCCCTTGTAATCAACTAGGAGTTGGCCATCACTCAGTGGTGCCCAATGTTATGATTCATGAGTGACCATGGGATGAACATTCATATCAAATTTGAATCCCACTATATTTGTAGGGGATTTATTCAAACAAATACAAATTTTCTTGCATTGAATTCACCACCTTCGATAGTGAGGCCGGTGGGCACTCAGGAGAGAGCATTTTCAGTGGTGGCCCCTAGACTGTGGAATGGTCTCCCCTCCAGGGTGCGCCATGCCCCTTCCCTGTTGTCATTTAGGAGGGCTGTAAAGGCATATCTTTTTGCCTTAGCCTTTGGCCAAGGTTGACTCATTCCCCCCTCGGTCACAGTTTTATTAACAAACCATTGGATGCAGGGCTTAAATCAGAGCTTTTAATTATGTACCTTAGTTTGTGCTTTGTTTTTAATACCTGGTTTTAATATGTTTTTTACCTGTGTCTTGTTTTTAATATTTTAAATGCTGTTTGATCTGCTGTTACCCGCCCAGAGACCTTCGGGTATGGGGCGGGATAGAAATGGAAATAAATAAATAAAATGCAAATCAAATTTAAGAAAAAACATTCATGCACATCCCTACTCCCAATATTTACAAGTGTTAGGATTCACAGCATTTTGGTAAGCCCTATCTCTCACAAACAGCAAGAACTGATCATTATGGGCCTGTCCCCAAGCAATTTAAAGTGTGCTAAAAATCTTCTTTTGCCTCTGAGCGCCCCCATGCCAGGGTTTTTAACGAGCTTCCAGTGCTACAAAAGCAGGAAAACCCTCGACAAAATATGTGCCCTTGAAAGAAGTCGTGGGTTTTCCTCGCAACATTTACCTTGGGGACGCTCCGTGACAAAAAGGGGAAGGGATTGCTGCCTGCACATACAGCCATAAAGCATTCACACATCTCCCAGAAATGCTGCAGCTTCTCTTCCTTTTAAAGAGCCAGAATTGCTCAGAATTGCACCATTGTTATCAGGTGTGAAGTGGGTGATCTGTGAAAGTGTTAAGAGCAAATGAGTGCACGATCGCATGGCCGATGGCTGCAGCCAAGCCATTTCGAACAGAGAACAGAGTGAATGTAAGTGCTGAGAGCGAATGAGCGAGCGATCACTACCTTTGCCGGCACGGGAAGCCATTTGGGGGGATGGAGATCTGGCTATTTATCCTTTGAACAAGAGAGGGGGCGGGGAGAAAAAGATGCAGGGAAAGAAAACATGCTTCTGTGGGGACGGAAGGTGCATTTTAAACACGTATTTTGCTGAGCCTCATGCTTATTCCAGAAGTGCAGGGCACTTTTAAAGTCCACTTGAATACAGTGACAGTAGAGGGAGACTAGAGAGGCAAATAAGTCTTTTGGGGATTTAGCCTATGTATGTGTGTAAAAGAGCAAGTGAAACCACAAAATACAATTTTGTGCAAAAATAGCACTAGATAAAATAGCAAACCACACACACATTGAATAGAATGTGTCCCAGCTCAACCCCTTCATAGTTACTGTATAACTTGACCAATTGTATGGAGAGCAATTTAAAAATGTCCCAAATTACTTCAAGAGATCATGAAGCAATACTAGAACACTATGGAGTAGGATTTAAAGACAGAGTAATTGGAAAGTGAAGCCTTTTTCAGGAGAATGTTTTCAGTCTTTGAGCCTGTCTCTTCCTTCCCTTGATTTATGTTCTGTCTTAATTCAACTTAAATCAAATGTTTTTATCTGCTGATGGAATTTCATCTCTAATCCAACATTAGAGGAAACAACCACTATGAATTAAGCAATAGCAATTATAAAACAAATATGTGATTAATTTTGCAGCTGATTATTAAAAACATGGAAGCAAGTACAATTTAAAGCAGGAGCCAATTCAAAGAACTCAGTACTGGCATCTGCATAACAACAGAGAAGGAACCAAGTGAAGAAGCAAATGGAAATTTCCCTTCAAGTAATTTGATGAGATGTAGGCTGCATCCAGACAGGACGTATATTTTGCAGGGACATAAGAACAGCTGTCAAAGTGCCCGATAACTTTTAGGGTGCTTCTGCATTGACCCTTTAACACCCATTAAGATTACATTTTAGACACTTGGGAAAACCGTGTCCGCACAGTAGCACCCATTAGAGACACATTGGGGAGTCCACTTCCGCATAGACTCCTGCCAGGGTGGGGTGAGGGGGAGCCCCAAAATCGGAGACCCCTGGCTCACCATGCTCAGCTCCAGAAGAGCCAATCATGGTGGGCTGGGGGAGGGCCTCCAGAGATGCAGATTGAGGTGAGTGCTGTGCTTCCGCACAGCACCCACCTCAAATCCGGATCTAAATCTGTCCTTCTGCCACGTGTGCGGATGGAAGGGGCGTGAGTAGATCCGTATACAGATCTACCCTAACATGGATCTCCAAAATCTGAAACTAGTAGATCCGGATTTTGGAGGTGCTGTGCGGAAGCAACCTTAGAATGCTTCAGAGTCCCTGTGAAGCAAACCCCAAAACTGCACAGCAAAAAACTCTGATTTACCTCAGCATCAGCTTCCGATTTTCCTTTTTCTGGGTGTTCACTTTTCATATGTAATATTTTCTCATTTATTCTTTTAAATTGCTATATTACTGGGTGTTACCTTTTTTAGCATTGTTTTATTATTGCTTTGAATTAATATAATTTATTAGCAAACTGTATCAAATACATTTACATTATTAAGACCCAGATTTTCTCTTGATTTCTACTTGGTTTCTGGTCAAATCTGGTATTTTAGGAAGCTCTAGGTCAGTGGTTCTCAACCTGGGGGTCGGGACCCCTTTTGGGGTCGAATTACCCTTTCAGAGGTGTCGCGATGAGCCTCCCGCCACCCTTCCCTCCCACCTCCCAGCTGCTCCCCCCCCCCCCGTGGTTGGGGGTCCCCACAACATGAGGAACTCCATTAAGGGGTCACGGCATTAGGAAGGTTGAGAACTGCTGCTCTAGGTGCTCAGAATCCAACAAGCCTCTGACGTATGCACAACCAGTGTAGGGCTCTTGAAAGAACAGAAAGTTTGTGCCTACTTCCAGTATTCACTAGAGCTGGGCACGAATGCAATTTTTGACATTCAATTTGATTCAAGATGAATATTTAAATATCCAAATTCATACAAATAGAGAAAAAAATGAATGTATTAAACTTTGAATCAATCTGAATACATTTGTTATCTATTCATATGGATGTTTGATACATACTGTATTTAATTATACAAATGTCGACAACATTTGTATGCATCCATATGCATCTATATGCGTCCTGTTTTTATCCCACACGTATCCGTACAAATGCATATGGATACGAAGAAGATGTGTATGGATATGTATGTAATGGGTACGTATCCGTACCCATACGAATGTCCAAATTACTCATATGAATGATTCAAAATATTTGTATACATTCAAATATTTTTTAAAAATGAATGTCCGGACATTTGATTCAAATTTGAATGTTCAAACTTAATCGAATAATGAATATTTTGAATATTCTTGCACATCCCTGGTATCCACAGCCACACCTATTCAGCATTTCTGCCCCATGTGCATTACATGGACTACATGGTGGAAGCTTCAGGGCGTAGAAATGTGCACGAATATTTGTAACATTCAAAATTCAACCCAAATTTGGCCAAATTTGGACATTTGTATTCAAACTGAATGTTGGCACATTTGAAGATCGACACTCAAATTTGAATCAAATGTTTCGATACATTCGTATGAAGCTTTGTATGGGATTCGTACGGGATTGAACATTCGTATTGAATTTGAATCCCATTACATTCAAAGGAGATCTATTCAGACAAATATGAATTTTCTTTCATTCAATTCAATACAGATCGAATACAAAAAAAATACACACAACCATGTGTGCACATCCCTATAAGGGAGGCTTCAGCAATATGGTTATATAAATGATGCAAAGCTTTATGAACAGAACTTCATCTATCACAGAATGCATCAGGTAGGGATATGCCTAAATAGAAGACGTTCCCAGGTTCCTTTTCTGATTTCTCCAGGCTGGCCTGGGAGAGGTCCCTCCTGTGCCTATTGCCAGTGGCAAGCATTTTGAACGAGTCCTAAAGATAACAAAATGTACACTTCAGGCGCATATAGGGTATTCTTGAAAGATGGTTCTGTTTAGAGGCTATATTGATCCATGAAACTCTGAGCAGAGCTTAAAGAGAAATCTGCATGCATAATCAACTGACATTATCCAACAGCTGCTGGAGGAAGTCTGGAACATTTTGATCAAGAGCACAATTGCTATGAAACAGAACTATTCATTCATTTAAAAGAGGGAAGAGGAGGTGAAATATAAATTAAAAGGTGTTAACTTTGAGCAAATCTGCATTTACTTTCCTGGGAAGCTCCAGGAACACACCCACATGATGCATCTGAATGTGTGGACATATGTGTACCAGTCTTGGAGAATTTCTATATAATTTTACAGGGAAATTGTGGGGCACTTTTAGGAGAAGGTAGAAAAGAAAGAAAAGGCTAGCTAGGCATTGTTTTGCTTTCTTTTGCACCAGTTAACATAACATCAAAATTCAACTGAATATTGTTTTTTCAAAATTGTTTTAAAATCATATAATAATTTCCAACAATCTTGAGTAAATTGCAACTATTATTTCTCAGAATGTGCAGTTACCAGTAGCAATGATCTGTAGTTCATGCCACGACAGCTGTGCTCATGATGATTCCTACTTGGGAGCAGACAAAGCCAAGAAGGTAGGGTGTGCTTGCAGAAATCCTGTCCACCTGACTGGCAGAAGGAACATAAGGTATTCTCTCTCTTTACTCTGTCTATGATGTTTTTGTTAAACTAAGTTTCATTTGCTTTTGTTATATTGTATACTTGCTATGCAGCTCCAAATAAGCTCCTTTTAGCTTCCACACAGTTTTGTGTATATAATTATCCATGATATGGATAAAGTGGATAAAAATATGTCACATTTGACACTTTTCCCCAAAAAAAGACACAAAGCAAAAACATCAAAAACCCTTAACTTTCCTAGCTGGTCAAAGCTATTGTCTTTTATCTAAAAGTAATGAACTGTAGAAAGAATGAGGTGACAGCTATTACAGGAATCAGGTGTGTGTGTGGAACAGCTGGTAGAAAGTCCATTTAAGATGAAATTGCAACAAGAAAGATTCAAAACAATTCAGACTATTTTTGTCTCTCTTAGTTCTCCAACTGCAATTGATTTATTTTTAAGAAAAACAAAGCCTTTTATAAATTTTCTCTAGTAATCTGGGCATAATTTGCTGGATATGCTGCTCCCATGAAATGGGTGAGGTGGGGGAAAAGGTTGAGGATTATTTGAAAGGAATCTCTAGGATTTCCTTTATCTGTTAGTAGATGTTATGCAAGTGAGGACCAATGTCACAGCTGAAAAGTGAGGCTTCTGCCAAAGCCTTGGTTTCCTACTAGTTGCAGATTGTTACAATAATAGTTCTGGATACATGTATTTAGGAGTATCTCCATGTACACACAGCAGAAGAGATGTGCACAAACATTTGTAACATTTGAAATTCATATGAATTCATACAAATTCAGGCATTCAAACTTGAATCGCATGTTGGCACATTCAAAAATTGACATTCAAGTTTGAATCAAATGCTTCAGAACATTCGTATGAAGCTTTGTTACATTCAGGAACCCTGGAAGGTGAGAAAGTGGTTGCACCAGTAACATCTGCAACAGATCCAGAGTGGATTCAAAGTGGATTGTGAGCGGATTCAAAGTGGATTCAGGACAGATTTGATGAGTTCAGAGTGAATATGTAGGGGATTCATATAAAACATTTGTTTGGATTCATATTGAACATTCATATCAATTCAAATCCTATCACATTTGAAGAGGATCTATTTGAATTAATACAAATTTCCATGCATTCACTGAAGATGAGTGGTTTTTTTTAAATGATATCAGAATGGAGTTGATTTCAAATGAGAGGGATTCACCACTTAAGAGAACTTCAATGCAGACTTTTTTTATTAAGGCGTAAAAGGCACACAGAAAAGAACTTTATTACACTACTTGATTAAAGCTGGGTGACTTAGTCAAACAGTAAAGCAGCTCAAGGTGCAACAAAGAAAGACAGGTGTAGAAAGACGGAAAGTTTTAGAAAGTGAAAGTTCCTATGGTCTCTCAGGGTTAGGGCAAGGCAGAGATCAAAGTGAGAAATAAAAGCAAAGGTGGGGGGAGAGATGCAGATGATAAGAATTAATGCCTTTAAGGTCTTCCCAGAACTGATATTCAAGTAGTCCTTCCAGAGGTGCACGCACATCTCTGACATGCAAGAATCGTGGGGATTCTCAGATGTGGTGGGTGCATGCGCACAACTGGAAAGCCTACCTGGACCTAGAAGGAGCATGCAAATGGCAACAGAGGCCCACCCCTGGCCTCATGCTCCCCTAGGCCATGCTCCCTTACATTTGGCCACAGCAGCCATGGTCTCAGCTGCCATTTGTGCATTTCTCCAAGGGTTAGTTAGGCCTTCTGGAGGTGCAGAATTCCTGCAGCAATTTCTGGAAGTGGGAGGTGCATGCGCATCTCCAGAAGGCATACTTGGGCCTAGAGGAGTGTATAAATGATGGTGGGGGCAGCGGCCACCACCACCAATGATAATGGGAAATGGGAGGACAAGGGTGGACCTCCGCCACTATTCTCATGATCCTCACATCCACCATACTTCAGGAATGGAATCAGCTCCATCTCCCGGCTCCCCCAAGTGAGAAAAGGTCCCAATAAAAGGGGCTTTAGACATTAAAAGTGGCATTGTCAAAGGTTTTGAGACAGTGGACCTTTAGGAGAGCTAAGTGCATCAGGATGTGGTGGGTGCAAACCCCATGCTTTCTATTAAATAAAATGAAACTCAGAACTTAGTGCAAGTTTCCTTACCGAAAATGGACTTTAACACTACCCAGTCCAGATTCTTGTATTCTTGTTTCATATGTTGTCGCTGTTTGTCAGGTTGGTACAAATTTATACAAATTCAAACATTCTTAATCAAATTGAATATTGGCCACATTCAAAGACTGACATTTGAATGCTTTTGTGAAATCATTTGATGCTTTGTTTTATAATGAACATAAGAGAGGCCCTGCTGGATCAGGCCACAGCCCATGTAGTCAAGCATCCCATTGCACACAGTGGCCCACCAAATGCTCATGGACATCTCAAGCAGAGTCAAGGATGAACCTATTCCTGCTCTTGAATCTGTGGTGGATTCAGAATGGATTCAGAGTGGTTTCAGAAAATATTCAAATAGGATTCAGAGAGGATTCTAAGCATTCAGAGTGGATTCAGAATAGATTAGGAGGAGGAGATTTGGAGATAGGACCAGCAGCAGAGATTTGCCACCAATTCAAATTGCATTCAATGGACATTTGCAGCAAATTCGAATCCTATCATATTAAAAGTGGCTCCATTTGCATGAATGTTAATTTCCTTCACATTCACTTTGATGCAACAGGAAGGCGAAAAAGTTCATGCTCATCCCTACCCAGTCATGACCATTTCCTGGATGACTCTATGGACACCTCTAAGCATTTTTTTTTTCTTTTGGAAGAAATGCAGATGTGGTTTGCCATTGCTTGAACTTAGGTAGAGGCTGAGGATTAAACCAGAAACATTCTGCTTTCCAGGCAGTTTACTCTCTCATGGAGCTACAGCCACTGTTTCACATGTACAGCTGGGAGGGAAAGTGAATATTGCCTAACCAGATCAAAATGAGTTTCTGTAGTGCCAAGACAAATGTTCCAACTGGAGAGTTGCTACTAGGAATACTATGGGAGCTTCTAATGGCTCTGGTTGTGCATGCTTATTAAAATGCAAATTGGGTATACAATCATAGAACTGCAGTATTGGAAGGAATCACAGGAATCATCTAGTTCAGTCTTTTGCAGTACTTAGGAAACCAAATTAAACCATTGTTGAAAAGAGGCTAGATAACTTCCAAAAATGAAGAACCCACTATCTCCATAGATAGACAGTTCCACTGATGTACAGAACTTACCACCTGGAAATTTTCCATTTTATTATCTTAGAACCTAGGAAGCTGCAGATTAGGACCATTATTTCTGGACATTTAATCTGTGGGAAACAGTTTCTGACCACTTTCCCTGTGACTTCCTTTATCTACCTGAATATTGATTTCACCTCTCCTCTCCTCAGTTTGTTCTTCTCCAGGCAAAACTCCCCTGGTCTCATCATCCTATCCTCTTAAGGCATGTTCTCAAGTTTATGGATCTCTTTGTCTCTTCCCTCTAAACTTGTTCCAACCCGCCAATGTCCAGGTTATAGGGATGTCCATGATTCCCCCCCCCCCCCAAATTCACTTCACATCAAAGTGAATTGGATGGAACTTCACATCCATTCAAATGAAGCTACTTCAAATGCGCTAGGCTTCCAATTCATTTCAAATTCACTTCAAATCCCAACCACCACCAGTTGGGTCTCCAAAGCTTCTCTGAAGCTTTGAAACAGAAGCACAAAGCTTTCATTTCGTATGCGAAAGTCATTCTTCAAATATAGCCAGTATTCAGTTCAAACACAAAGTTTCAAACCTTCACTATTTGTACGAATTGCCAAGGTGACAAACATTTTTTGCCCATCCCTACCAGTTTCTGTAATTTGAATCTATTATTTGCATTGGGCAAGATTGCCTCTCTTGTTTATGCTGTGATTTGATCCATTTTGAGAAAATACAGCCACACAATGCCAAACTTCAGGGAAAGCATCAAACCTAAGGCATTTCCGCACTGCATCGCGTTCGAAATGGAACGCGTTCAGGCGGAAAGCTTAAGCCAGCTCCGGGCGCTTTCCCCGTTCACACACAGACGCGCCAGAACGCGTGTAAACGCGTTCCGGAGCGTCTGGGTGCGAATGCTCAAAGCGCCCGAAGCTGGCTTAGCCGGCAAACGCCGGCAAGGGGCGCGCAGACAGCCGCGGAGGCAGATCGACAATCAGCTGTTTGACAAACAGCTGATTGTCAAAGCCGCGCGGCGTCGGAGGCGCGCCCGCAGCTGTTCAGGAGATAGAAGCAGGCGCGAATGCTTCTCCTCCCGAACGGCTGCGGGCGGCTCGTCCGCGTTGGAACGCGTGTAGAGCAGTTTAAAGTGCTCTACATTTCGAACGCGGAAAAGACAGCTGCGGACACGTCGGAACGCAAGCCGCGCGCGGCCAATGCGGATGACGTGTCCACAGCTGTCTTTTCCGCGTTCCGTTCAGCCCCGTGCGAAAACGTCTCTAGTTTAGCCCTGAGCACAATAATAATAATCAAGCTGTTTGCCTTTGATGGTGGAACAAAGCCAAACAACTCCATTAAATGCTTCCCCTTCAAGCTGCTGAAGAGACTCCTGCCCTATCACTGCATCCCTCCAGAGGTCTTTCAGGTTGCACACCCATAAACCATTCTTTTTCAGGATGGGCAAAACTTCCTCTTGTCATTAGAGATGTGCACAAACATATGCTCTAAACATCCACACTTGCAAATGCTTAGAACATAGTCAACCCACCCAAACCCTCCTAAAACGTACCTTAAAATGTGGATGGCTGTCCAGATGGCAGCCATCTTTGAGCACTCAGTACAAATCGAATACAAAAATAAAACATTTGTGCACATCCCTATGTGACTGTGAGATTTGAGTCCAGTGCTCTAACCACAAGACCAAAGTGCCTGGTTGCTGTCACCATCTCCAGGTTGGAGATACTGCCAGGATGCTTCTAAATGCCATTCGAAGGGATTTGAGAGCAGGTGAAGAGTTTGCCTTTGTCATCAGCTTGAGAATGCCCAGAAGCAATTGGTGGGCCACTGAGTGAGGAAAGATGCCAGAATAGATGGGTTTTGGCTTGATCCAGCAGGGCTCCTTTTATGTTCTTATGTAGCTCTCAAGAAGTGAGCCAGCTACAGAGAGCCAGTGTCGAATGACCTCATGGCAAAAATTCACAGAACACCTTGGTTGCCACAGGATTTGTTGGCTGTGGCTGCTAACTTTCCTGAAACAGCTGCAGAGGACAACAGCTATGAGCCAATGGCTGAAGAGCAGTGAATATGAGCCTGATTCATTGCCCTGCAGACAGCCAGAGGCAATCGGCTAATGGCTGTTTGCTTGGACATCAGAGAGAGAAACCCTGCTGCAACTGAGAAATAGAGATGTGCCAAACTGTTTTGGTTAGTACACAGTTTACAATAAACTAGGGTGTTAGGATGGTTTGGATGTGAATTGAACACCCCTGCTGTACATCATTTTCTGAACAATGATACATTTTGTGTGTGTGGGGGGGGGGGAGATACTTTATTAGAAAATTTTAAAATTTTACAAACAAACTGGAAAGAACATGTGAATAGGAACAGGATGAATGCAGCATTACCACCTTTTTGGCCACAGGGCTTTGAACAGCCTCTGGGAATTGCTCCCTCCTCCATCACCTCCTCCCTTTAAAATCTGTCCTCTACCGCTGCAATAGATAGAAGGGAAAGCCACCCAGAGGGCACAAGCAGTGGAGACATTCTCCTTCTCTCTTTTTTAAAACCCTGAAAGAAAGAGGAATACTGAATGAAAAGAAAACTTGAGACTTCTTAGCGCTGAGAAATCATGACAGGTGAGTTTCTTCCCTTCTCTCTGCCTTGGTCCACAGGTGGAAAGAAGCATTTTTGATTACTTGGTTTCTGCTGAACAGTGTCTCCAGAAAAGCTTGAAAACAGGATGCGTTCAGTAGGGAAGAATGAGGCTTTTGCCTCTGATATTTTATTGATGTACTTAGTGCAAAACCGAGAATCCCAATTGTTTTCTGGCTGCAGCTCCCACATTGCACATTAGAGTGTATCATCAGAATTCAAACATTGTCCTTGCCAGCAACTTAAAGGTCAGAATTATTCCTAGCTGGTCCACAACACACACAGTGTCATTAAAAGCACAAAGCTCCAGCGTCCAATTAGTCACTTTCACTTTCTCATTTCTGCTTGCCTTGTTCGACACTTTGCAAAGAGTGATTTGTTTGCCTTTTCAGAAGAATAATTAAGCCAAGAAAAATTCCACCACAAACTACCTTGAACGTAAGTGGCTTGCATATAGAAAACTGAACAGAGCTATATGGTGGTGGGACATTTCTGGTCAACCTGTGGCTGTGTCCACCTGATGAAAAACTGTGTGTCTGATCAGAGAGCCAGGGTTACAGTGACTTCACATAGCCTCCCTCTTGGGAGCTGCTAGCCCCTAATGTGAAAAAACAATTTTAGAGGTAGTCTAATGGTCTATCCCAAAGGTAGATTTCACCTTCTTGTGTCTCCTCTGTCTAGTGTAGTGATGTACACTAATGTGTGTTCTTTGCAGTCAAATTCAAGTCAATTCAAATGCCAAAACATTCCATTCTATTTGAATGCTTAAAATCTGAACGCAACAAAAAACGATCTGAATCCAATACCTTCAAATCTATTCATTCAAATGTTAGCTATGAATTTGAAGATAACAAACGCCAACAACATTCATATTTAAAGATACGAATATCAACAACATTTGTATGTGTTATATGTATCCATACACATTTCATATGCATCCCGTTTTATCCCGTATCCATCCTGTTTTCGTTCCCTATTATAAGCACAGATGCGTACAGATACGTATGATATTCATGCAGATACGTATGTATGTAATATGATATTCGTATTTGAATGAATGTTTTGGAACATTCGAAATTTGTTCTAAGTTCAAATGTGAAGACATTCTATTCAAATTCGAATGTCCACCTTCTATTGAATTCGATCGAATTTTGGATGTTTAGAACATTTGTGCACATCCCTAGTCTACAGAGATGGAGACAGTGTGGGTGACTTATCCAATGGCGCCCTGAGAATCATGTTAAAAATGCGCAATTTATTCATACCCTGAAGAAAAGTATTTCTTCACAATAATCTTATTATCTTAAATGAGGCTTGCCTCCCAGAGGAAAAATGGCTGGGGTGGAAGAAACACTTCATTAGGGTTATTTAAAAAAAAAAAAACACAGACTGTAGCTTTTCTGATATTCTTGCAAACCTACTGTGCTGTTTTGGATGCCTGAGTGTATTCAGAATACAGGCACTTAATTAGATTTATTGGCAATGTCCTGCCTGCATTGCACAGTATGCACTATGGGAGAACACTCCTGGCCCAAAATGAGCAATTTAGGACCGGAACAGGTGGAGGAGTCTGGAACCTGTTGGATGGCTGCTCCATTCCAGCCTGTCTCAGTAGCTGGGAAGCAAAAGTTCATTCACTGGCCTTCAGAAATGCAGGCTGGACACATTTCCCATCAGCCTTGGAAACTGGCCTCAGAGGTGAGTCGTCAGCCAGAGCTATGCAAAATTTAAGCCAGTTTGGTCTTGTGGTTAGAGCACTGAGGGCTTTTTGCACATGCGGTTTTTGAACGCATGGAAAACACCCTGGAAAGCAGCATTCACATTGCCGGGGCTGGGTTTGCGTCCCAACCCATTCCGGAGTGTGTTCCACGTGTTCAAGATGTAGAGCACTTTAAAGTGCTCAATGTCCGTCCGTGCGTGTTCAAAGCGTCCCCGGCCATTCAGGGAGGGAAGCATTCGCACATGCTTCTCTCCCTGACAGCCGCGGGCTGGGAGGGGTGGGGGTGGGGCACCCTCCCCCTGCTCCAGGTGGGCATCCCCAGTGCCTACCAGGAGCAGGAGGGAGGCAGCCCCCCCCTTGGTCTGGCCTGGTAGGTTCGCATGTGCATCGTGCAACCCCAGACCCTGGGGGTTGGGGGGTCATCTGTGGGGCCTAGGCACTTTGATTCAGGCACTTATGCCCCGAAGAGGGTAGCTATCAGGTGGGAGGAGCCTTGGCACACTCTGGTCACCCAAGGGGTCCCTCAGCCGCTGCCCCATAGGCAGCTGGACCCAGGCCCTGGGGTGGGTGGGTGGGTGGGTGGGTGGCTTCGTGCCAGCTGCACAGGGCTCAATTGAGCCCTGTACAGCTGGCAGGAAGCAGGGGGAGGGGCTTGACAGGGCAGCCTGCCATTGGCATGCCTGTGTGCGAATGGGGGCAGCGTCCTGAAGTTACTTAGCCAGGAGACCAGCCAGGGGCGGGGATGCGTCCGGCAAGGCTGCCTGCCATTGTTTATGCTGATACTACAGCCACCCCAAAATGATGGCACCTCTACCTCTCAAGAATGCCCACAAGGTCAGGAGTTGGTGGAGAGGGAAAGGGAACCCCTCCTTCTGCCCACCCACAAAGCTCCAGAATCTGCCCCCAATACTGCCTTTGCACAATTACACCTTGCAGATTTAAACATTCTAATGAACGAGAATGGTCATGGTCCTGGGATAATCCAAGTACAGGATCATTCAAATTGGAATGGGGTAGTTCAGAGAAGATATGGAAATGCATTTTTAGCTGTGATCTCTAAGGATGGCCAAAAAACAGATAAATCATCAGGGGTCACTGCAGTTTTGGAAGATGAGGTCCTTTCATTTCCCAACTCCAAAGGGGCAAGGAATGTGGACTAGGGCTACTTCCATGGTGTACATTAACCATGGAAATAGCCATAACCAAGGAATTAACCAAGGTCTACCTTAACCTGTGCTATGTTGGACCACTTTTCAGCCAGACTGAGCGATTTGGCCCAAAATTGACAAGGAGACCAGCATCCAGTGCCGAAGGCCATCAGCAGCCCAGCCAAAGCCAACTTCAGCCCAACTTTGTTCCCAGCCCTCAGACTGGATTATAGACCCCATTAAGGGAGTCTACAGTAGATCCAGATCAAGGCCCTCTTGATCCAAATCTACCTCCATCCCATGTGAACAGATCCAGCATTTGAGGGATGAGGACTCTGAAATCCACATCAGTGTTGGACATAGGACTCCAGATCTGGATCAGAGGCCTATGTGCAGGAACACCCAGAGTCCATGAAGGGGTCAGCTGGAATAGTCCATTGCAAAGGATAAAATAGACGGCAGGGCACTTAAGGATGGACCAGACTAGGGATGTGCATGAATGTTGGTTTTTTTGCATTTGAATTCAAGTAGAATTGAATGTCAAAACATCCAATTTGAACCAAATGTTTAAAATCTGAATGCTTAAAAACCAATTCAAATCCATAACATTTGAATCTATTCATTCAAATGTTAGATTCATATTTAAAGACACGAATATCGACCACATTTGTATGTGTTACATGTATCTGTATGCATTTCGTATGCATCCCGTTTCATCCCGTATGCATCCTGATTTCATCCCTTATTATGAGCACAAATGCATACAAACACATAACATTTGCACAGATACATATGTAATATTTATGTATCTGCGCATTTGAATGATTTGAATGATTCAAACGAATGTTTTGGAACATTCAAAATCCATTCAAGTGTCAATATTCTAATGTGAAGACATTTGATCTGAGTTTGAATGTCCACATTCGTTGGATTTGAATCAGATTTTTTAAGTTTTGAATATTCATGCACATCCCTAATTCTGACCAATTCAGACATTTGTATATGAACTGAATGTTACTACATTCATACATTGACATTCATATTTGCATGAATGCTTTGGAACATTTGTGAACTAGAGAGGTGGGAAAGTGGCTGCATCAGTTATGTCTGCACAGGATCCAGAGTGCATTTGACATGGATTGAGAGCGGATTCAAAGTGGATTCAGGGTGGCTTTTTAATGCTTTCAGAGCAGATATGTTATGGGAAATGGATATGTATGGGATACGTATGGGATACGTGTGTGTTTGTATCGTGTATTTGTACAAATGCATACATGTTGAATAGAATCTTACCACATTGGAAGGGGATCTATTAAAATCAATGCAAATTTTCTTACATTCATTCAATGAATCAAATGCAAAAAAAGAAACCTCATTAGTGCACATTCCTAGAGCAGACTAAATGCCCGATCTGACCCTGCATGCTTGTATCTGGCCTTCTGTTCAAGCATGCATTTACAGCAGGGCCATGTAGCTGTGGAACAATACGTGAAGCTGAGTCAGTCCACTCTGTGTGTCTCTCTATGCGTGTGCCTGCTTTCGGTGCACAAACCGCCTTGCTCATCACTGAACAATCAGATTTCCAGCTGCACTGAAGATGCCTCTTGAATAAACATTGGAAGGAAATCAGCTGGTGAATATGCCAGCGGTTTTAATCATGGAATACCACTATTTCCTGTCGCACCAGCATCATTGGAGATGTGCTTCCTGAAACTGCAGGTACTTTGTTGTCAGGCAAAAGGGGTAGTCTGGGAATTATCTTGATCATTCTTGTTCTCAGAAAGGACTTACCTTATGAACCTATAATTGCCTCAGATGTCTGTACATCCTTTATTCTGGCAACTCATACTATCTACATGACTTAATGCTGCCTGTGGAGTCTAATACCAGCTTTGTACTTATGTGTTGGGCATTTTCTCCACTGACAATTCCTAACTGGTGAAGAACAGGAACTGTTAAAAGAAAAAAGAAAAGAGAAAGAACTGGAACTGTTGGGCCTGTTTGCATGCTAGGTGAGTTGTTTTCTGGTTTTGCATTTTTAAATGGATTCTAAGTCCAGAGGCCTATTCACACTTTGGCCAGAAGTCAATCATTAGTGAACTTCTGGTGAAGAGCATCTGCACATAGAGTAGGCTGCTTCAGCCTCCAAGTGTGCCCTGCCTCCCCAGAAGTTCACTAATTGTTGATTAGGCATGGAACACTAAATCATGCTCCACCCATTTACTAGCATTGACCAGAAGCTTACCTGAAGTATCCAGCAGTGTAACCATTCAGTGGGCAGGAGAGGCAGTGTCCATGCAGCTGCACTGATGGCGGTCATGATTGATAGATGGCCTCTGACATGACTGGACCACCAATCCCCGGTCACTGAGTCAAGAGAGGGGCTGATCAGCAACCTAATAGTAGATGCTGCACATTCAATCATGGGTGTTGATGTGATTGGCCGCAATATGTCCCTCTCCTCAAACATGCCCTTCTGCAACGGCGTCCAAGCATGTCATGAAAGGACCAATTGTGGCCCTGTGGAGGTGGAATGTCCAGCTTCAGATGCAATGGCGTTGGTGGGTAAACGGAAGGAAGCTTTCCTCATGACAAGTGCAAATGGTCCACCTTTGCCAGAAGTTTAGCAGCCCTAGTTCAAGGCAGGCTGATCCGCTAAGTGCAGAAAGGCCCCGGTGCATGTACAGAGTACAATAATATCAAATATTATATCAGATCAAAACCAAAACAGCTGCAGCCAGGAAGAGAGAAGAGGGCTGTCCTTTTTTCCAGTAGCCCTGTTCAATGCAATCCTATCAAACATCCTTGGGAGTTAAAGGGCAGTAGACGCACATCTTCCTCCCTTTCCTTTTTTTATAAAAAAACAAAATCACTGACCTGAATTGATGGATGATATACCTGGCCATTGTAGTGTTATGATGGTGGGGAAAATCAGTATTGTGTTAGGAAGCAGGTTTAGGGTACACAACAACCCTGTGTGAAGAGGAAGGACAAGGTTCCTATGTGCTGTCTATGACAGTTGTCGGCATGTGCAGAACAAGAGTTGTATAGATCCAGGAAGATTGGTGGACTTTGTTGTGGAAGTTCAGGTTGCTTTGACAGTTCACTGGTGCACTGGTATGCCACTGAAAAGCACTCCTTAATAGTTCTGGAAAACCATCTACCCTCTTCCATATTTCAGAACAAGGCCCTTGGTCCTCCTGTAGACCTGATTAAACAGGTCCACAAGAGATCTGGATCAATGGACTCCTTAATCTGGATCAACAGTAAGTGCAGAAGGAGCCAAAGAGTTATCTCTCAGAATCAAGTAAAAGATATTTTAAAAGGGATACACATGAATGGGGGGGGGGGGTTTGCATTCAATTTGTATCGAATCAAATGTAAGAAAATTCATATTCATTTGAATAGATCCCCTTCGAATGTGGTAGGATTCTATTCTATATTAATGTATTTCTACAAATTTGTATGAATATCCAATACATATCCATATGTGTCCGATATGTATCTGATACGTATCCCATCCCATATCCACTCTAAAAGTGTCAAATCTACCCTGAATCCACTTTGAATCTGCTCTCAATCCATGTCAAATGAACTCTGGATCCATTGCAGATGTGACAGGTGCAACCACTTTCCCACCTCTCCAGGTACACAAATGTTCCAAAGCATTTGTACGAACATGAATGTCAATGTACAAATGTTGCAATATTAGATTCATATACGATTGTCCAAATTCTTACAAATTGGTATGAATACCAAATGTTACAAATATCCATGCACATCTCTAGCATTATTAGCTCTATAGAAAATGTTGTTTTGTTGGGAAATGTTGAAGTAGCCTGCATCTACACTGAAAAATTCTAGTAAGTAGTTTACCAGCTGATTTAATTCTGTATTGTGTTAGAAAGCAGAGGTGAAATTCTATTGAGCTCAATAAACCTTGAACTTCAGAAGCAAAATGCTTTAGCGCAGATGGATATAAAACATTCCCTTCTGAATTTTGGAGGTAGGTCAACTAGCTCCATCCAAACTAGCGGGAACATTTATTCTGAATAACCCTTTCCATACTGGATATTACTCCAGGATATATCCCAGAATAAGGGGCTGCTGTCCACATGTTAACCAATATTTACCAGACATTTACCTGAAGCATCCAGGGCAGGACGATTTGCACCTCTTCCAGTGCTCTGGGGTCATTTGAGGTGCTACGCAAGCGCACTAGCACCTTGGACTACAATAGACACGACTGCACATGTGCAGAGCATCGGTGTCATCAAAGCGATGGTGCTAACACATGCTCAGTCATGGAGGGTGCCGCAGCCAAAATCGCAGCGCCCAGAGGAGGACTGGTCCCCAGTTCAAATCATGGGGAGAGGGAATGGACAAAGTTGACTAGCACTCCAATTGTGAGCGCTAGTCAACATTGGTTAATCACGCTCCTTTCTCGCCCAGTGGATGGGAAGGGAAGTGCAAAAATGCCCCAAGGCAATGAAACTATGGGGATATCACTAGCATTTTGTGCTATCATATATGAGCAATTTTTAAATGGCTTCCTTCTGTAAAGAGGCTGACATGTTAGGTACTAAGGTTAATTTTCACTGAGAAAACTATTGCCTTTGAAACTGCAGAAATCCTTCTATGCAGATTAAAACCATGCAATGGTATTATTTTTTAAAGAATCCCTAGTGAGAGATGGAGACTCCTGGAACACAGCAGTGCTCAGAAGGACAGGCTCTCAGTATCACTGCTGGTTCAGTATATTTGCCAGTGTGGAATCCTAAGGTTTAGTAGCCAAAATTACAATATGGGCAGGCAACAGTGACGGCTTCTAGATTTTAAGATGTTTTGTTGAACGGGTGGTGCAGGTGAAAAATCCTTTTCTCTGTTGCCCAACACTAGGAAATACTCTATGAAGCTGATGGGCAGGAGAGTTCGGACCAACAAAGGAAAGTATTTTTTCACCAAGGGTCTATGGGATTTACAGCAGAAGAGGTGGTGATAGCAAGCAACCTCGATAGCTTTAAGAAAGGGTTGGACAAATTCTTGGATTTCAGGCAAATCAGTAACTACTAAAATGGATCTCTGGGTACTGTCTCCAGGCTGTAGAGGGAAAAAGGATGCCTCTAAAGGCCATTTGCAGGGAATCAAGGTGAAGGTTTTCCCCTTGCCTTCTGCATGAGAATGACCAGAAGCAATCGGTGGACCTCTGTGTGAGGCAGGATGTTGGACTAGATGGCTGTGGCCCAATCCAGCAGGGCTCCTCTTACGTTCTAAGAAGAGGTGGCATATGCATGGACGTTTTTCATTGTTGTTCTCTTGCTGTGGAATGGCATCCTGTATGAGGTTGAGAAGGTATCTTTCAGCACTTTTTTCACACAGATATGTGGTTGTAATACGTATCTGTCTTCTTTTTCTCCTGTACTAAAGCTTGCATCACTGCTTTTTTGTGTCTCCAGCATTTTAAATACAATGGCTTTATTGTCTTAAATTGGCTGTAACCTGTTTTGATATTATTCTAAGATTACATACTTTGATACTGCCTAACAAACCTTGTATTTGGTAGCATCTGCCCACCAGTTAAGGGCTCTGTTGTTGTTGTTTTCCAGCCACTCTTGTACCTGCAAAGCAGTGATTGATCGAATAAATAAATAAATAAATCATCTCATCTTTTCAGTAAAATTGAGAGTTGCTGCCCACTAGGTGGTGCATTGTCATTGTCTGGAAAACGTAAGTCCTTTTGGTAGCAGTTTCCAGAAGACTAAACAAGCTAGCTTAGTTTGAGGCGAGGAAGGGAGAAACCCTTCAGAATCAAATTGTCCTGTACCATCCCAATGAATATCTAGCACAAAGTACAGTACCGGTGAAAGTTATGGTGCGCTGAATATCCCAGCTTTTAGAGAGATACAGAGTGCTTTATGTCACCATTCTGTATGTTTATTAGCTTGTTTGATTTGGAATAGGACTACCAGTGGTCCAGATCCTGAGCCTCCCGATCTGGATTGCATTCCATCTGGTATGGACGGAGCCTTCTAGCAGAGGATGGGAACTTTTTAGTCCACATTAGTATGTGGACATAAAAGAGGCCCCAATGAGGGTTACAAGGGACCATAATCCAAAATTAAGGCAAGTGCAAAAAGGCCATAAGAACAAAATGTACTTTGGATTAGAATTTTATGTTGCAAGAAAATATCACACAGATCAACAGTTTATATAGAGGGGATACCCTCAAACTTTGGTACACAAAACACTTAGGAAGCTGAGGAACACCATTAGAATAAACCTGTACTAAACATAGAACAAAAAAGAATGCACATTCCTTTGTTTTTTATATATACATATTCAACCCAAATCAAAGACGTCATTAGAGGATACACCAGGCTGAGAACAACCTATTTTTCCTTACAAACAGGGTAGAAATATTATGGATATGTTTGTTAGAGCATCCAAGCAACCCCAGGGTAAACCTGTGAATCCATTGTCTAGGGATGTGCATGAATATTCATGCCATTCAAAGTTTATACAAATTTGTACAAATTTAGACATTCGTGGGTGAATTTAAAGAAGCCTACGTTTGTAGGCCCCCATTTGCCTGTGAATTGAATGGATTCAGCCTTTGACAAAGCTTTCATGAAGACAAGATCTGTCCACCCTGGCCTCCTAGCCCCCCACTTCTGGTGCACCCCTTACCCCCAATTGTGGCCTTGTCCTCCATGGACAGGGAAGTGTACGTACAGCTCTGGAAGGCCTGCTTTGGTGGTGGACAGACATGCAATGTTGACGGTGGCAGCAGCAGGCAAGTGGAGGTGGTGAGATGGGACAGGAAGGGAGGAATGGAGGGTTCCCTTTGTTCTCAAACATTCATTAGATATTTGTGTGGGAAGCTGAAGTCCCCCACATTCAAGGAGGGGATTAAATTGAAGCCAAATATTCCCCCATTTGATTCAATGCAAATCAAATTGGTTTCATGCACTTCCCTAATACAACCACCCAAAGGCCAACTTAGTTGTGCTTACTATTATTTGTAAAAATTGCAGTAACATTAAGTGTTTCATAAATCCGGTGGACAATAGAATACATGACCTTAAAGGGATTTTTTTTAATGTGCAATAGCAGGGGAGGAATTTCTTTACTTCAGTGCCCTCAACCTTGCTTTTATGTGAGGATGACAGCAAGGGTAGTTCAAACACAGGTGATTAAAAATAAAGGCTACATAAGAAATTTCAAATTGAAAGAACCTCTAGTTAAACACTTGTTGAAACAAGGTAATAATGTTGAAGATTTGAGATTTTTATGTATTGATATAACCCATAAGGGTCAGGAAATCAAACTTTTCCAGAAAGAGAACAGCTTATATGGATCCATACATTAAGAACTTTGCTCTTACAAGGATTGAGTGAAGATTTTCATTGGTTTTTTTTAGCAGTTTTGTCTTAACAACTAGTCTTGTTATTGAACCTTTCCCCATAGTGTTATTTTAGTATCAGAAAGGATCAATACCATTTTTATGTTCTTTCTTGATTCTTTGTGTATATATTTGAAGGAATATTGTGGTTTTTATGCTCCACAGATACTGATAGGAGTATATGGCACTCGTAGATCCAGGAAAAATATTTTTGTGTGTATTATATCCTTTGTGATCAATAGGTCATTGTAGTCTTGTGAGTTTTGTGTTGGTGTTCTTGTTTTGTCATTGTAGACATTGCTTTTTAAAGTTACTCTGAGGACTGCCAGGGATAGATATTGTATTGTGGGATTTTAAGAACTTAGTCACTGAAGAAGACCTGGATCGTGTTGGGTCAAAACATGTCTGGTGATGGAAAAGATGTGAAGGTAAGAATTTCATACAGTGTCTTGATGTTTGTTTGAAGTTCCCACTGAGGACTATTTATTATTTGACGTTTTCACAGAAGCTATTGATAATGATTATTTAATTATTTTAAACCATTATATGGGCTTACTTTGTTATTGAAAGTATATTTTTAAGAGTGCGGACTTATTTAACATAATGTATTACTGCAGAGCCCATGAGTTCAAATCCCCATAAGGGAACAGAACTTGGAACACAGGCTTTGGGCACCTGATGAGTTGTAAATACAGTGAAACTGTTCATGCCCTGCCTGGGCCAGTGGTGGTCATGTAATGTGTTTAGTATTCATGTTGGGAGATACTTAATCATTGCATTGAGGGCTTTTGTTTTGGTTAGTTACTGCAGCAAGTAGCCCCATCCACACCAGATGTCCAGTCAAACCACCTTGGGCATGATCCAGGTGTCTTGCACCCTCAGTTTTCTTTGGTGTCCGATTGGCCACGATACATTTGCCAATTGTGACTAAAGGGAAAATTGTACAGACGCAGTGGAAAGATCCTGAAAAATGGATATTCTGCTTCTTCATACCACTCTGCAGTGATCTTGTGGCTGTATGGAAGTGGCTTTAGTCTCAGCTTAGTGTACCACAGTTGGACTATGAGTTGGGAAAGCTTTTCCTGCCATGATCTTCTCTCCAGGACAACCATTAAGGTAAAAGGAACAACAACAAACAACTTTGATTAGATATATTTATGGAGCACAGGTATATCAGTGGCTACTAGTGTGGATTAGGGACGTGCAAGAATATTCAAAATATTTGTTATTTGATTGAATTCTGCTGAATTTGGACATTCGAATTCAAATCGAATGTCCAGACATTGTTTTTTTAATATTCAAATAGATAGGAATATTTTGAATAATTTGTACAAATAATTTGGACATCCATATGTGTACAGATATGTATGCATTACATACGTGTCCGTACACATCAATATGGATACGTACAGGATAAAAACAGGATGCGTAAGGATGTGCACAAATAAGTATCAAATATTAGTACAAATAGATAAGAATGTATTCAAATCAGTTCAAATTTTAATACATTCATTTTTTTCTTTTTTCGTACGAATTCAGACATTGGAATATTCGTTTCAAATCAAATCAAATGTCAAAAATTGCATTCATGCACACCGCTAGTGTATTGATGCCTACTGCTGCCTCCAGGTTGGAGAAACAGACAGGATGCCCTTCAAGGTCATTTACAGGGAACTGAGTAGGGATTCATTCATCAGGTTTGCCATTCATATGAACTGATATGAATTTGACTAGTTGCATTCAAATTGAATATTGGCTATATTCGAAGATAGACATTTGAATATGAAGCAAATGTTTTTGTGCATTCATTCGATGCTTTATGATATCCGTGAAGCAGCAAAGCAGCTGCTGAGTCACATCTGCAGAGGATTTGAAGGGGATTTGGAGGCGTGGCTGTTAGCAGGGATTCAAAGAGCATTTGGAGAGCGTTTGCAGTAGATTCCAATCCTACCATATTGGAAATGGGTTTTTTTTTCCGAACAAATAGTGAATTTCCTTCACATTTGCTTTGATGTGAAGTGAACATGAAAAAAACCATGCACATCCTTAGAACTGAGAGCAATCGAAGGTTTTGCCTTTGTC
The DNA here is from genome assembly GCA_023333525.1 of Aspidoscelis tigris stejnegeri. NCBI lineage: Eukaryota > Metazoa > Chordata > Lepidosauria > Squamata > Teiidae > Aspidoscelis > Aspidoscelis tigris. Next base: position 99,277,168 of record JALMGA010000003.1, on the reverse strand, counting down.
TTCTGCTTGAAGACTGAAAGCAGTTAGTGGGCCATTGTCTTGAGACAGGATGCTGGACTAGATGGGCTGTGGCATGATCCAGCAAAGATCCTCTTATGTTCATATGTTCTAACACCATAACAAGGGAAATATACACATTACAAGAGAGAAAGGTGAGGAGAGACACTGGTATTACATTATTATTCATACATTATGCAAGGGCCCAGCCATTGGCTGAGTGGTTGGTATGTGGGTATGGTGACTTCTGAGTGTTTAGGGACATAGTCAAGAAATTTATTGCAAATTGCATGAAAGTTTGGCTGATTTGAGAGTCAATGCATTCAGGTGTTTCAATAGACAACATTGCTGCCTACCAGAGTTCACTTGTGAGTGGGGACATTGATTTCTATTTGTTTGCTACAATTTGTTTAGCAGCCAGTAGCATACTATCAAGGAGACTTCCAGTTTTCTGTGGTATATTGAGAGTTGTGTAGATCCAAGATAAGCAGTCATCTGGGGACCAGGGTATTGGTGTTTCTAATATTTGAGAAATTTATTTCAACACAGCTTCCCAGAAAGTTTGAAGGAGGATAAAAAAGAACTCAATAAGAAAGTGTTAGACAAATTCATGGATGATAGGTGCATCAATTAGGGATGTGTATGAATGGGTTTTTTGACATTCAATTCACAACGAATCAAGTGTTCGAAAATCCGTATTCATACGAATTGATCCACTTCAAATGTAATAGGATTCATACATATTTGGTAGAAATGTGTTCGTACGTATTCATATGAATATCCAGTGTGAATGAATACATATCCGATACGTATCCAACACAAACACATATGTGTCCAATATGGACCTTTCACGAATACATACATATCTAATATGTATCCGATACATATCCCATAACAAATCTGCTCTGAAAATGTCAAATCCAACCTGAATCCACTTTTAATCTGCTCTTGCTCCATGTTGAAAGCAGTCTGGATCCATTGCAGATGTGACTGGTGCAGCTGTTTTTCCACCTACCCAGTTTAATGAATGTCCAAACTATTCATATGATTGTCTGAAAACATTTGTATTCGTACGAATGTTAATGTACAAATATCATAATGTTCGATTCGCGTACGAATGTCTGAATTCGTGTGAGTAACAAATGTCACAAATATTTGTGCACATCCCTAGGCATTTCCTCCAGGTTGGAGAGACTGGCAGGGAATCAAGAGCAGGTGAAGGTTTTGCTTTTGTCTTCTGCTTAAGATACCCCTAAGCAATTGGTGGGCCATGTGTAATATGGGATGCTGGACTAGATGGGCTGTGGCCCAGTCCTGTACTGCTCTGCTTATCTTCTTTTGTTACATTCACTACCACATATGTAGGTATATCCCTTTATTTCTTCCAGTTGTACTGGGGTATGATGCCATCTGTTTTAGCTGAGTTTTGTTTAGATTAGTCATTTTTGTGCTTGGTTCTTGTGTTATAATTTGGCACCAACTCTCTTCAGTCATTGTAGCTTTCAGGACATGGTACCTGAGCATCACCCAGTGTCTTTCAATGGTTACACTGGATTGTGTGTGATGTATCCTGCTCAAAATTGCTTGCAACAGAGGCTACAGAATAAATAATGTGAACCAGTTCTAATTTTATCAGGGATTATTGAAGTTTTGTTCTCCTCCAACCCTTCCACCAACTCTTTTTTTCCTTGAACTTCTCCAGCTTCTCTAGTGGATTGGATAAAGAAGCAAGGTTGTGTGGGCTGCCAAATGTTCACAATTATCTAATTTTCCACTCAAGGAGGCATTTTCACAAATCTTGTGCAGTGTTTTTAGCAACATGGCTCCCATTAGGATCAATGGGAGTTGCGTATTGAAAATCCCTCAGGGGCTCTGAAAATTCATGGTGTTAACTCCCGTTCCTAGTAATCTTTCTCCCCCTCTCTTTGTCGGAAATTGCAAAGGCCTTGTTATTCCTCCCTATATTTAGCTGCTTAGTTACCAGGATGGTTACTACATGAGACATTGTAAAAGATGCCCTGAATGTGACTCCTTATAAAAATGCAGACTCTCTGACAGTAAACCAAAATTTAGAGCTCAGTTTTAGAATGTGTTTTCCAAAGAAAAAAAGAAGAAAATATCACATTGATTTCCATGAGCAAAATGTGTCTCCCATTACTGCTGCACAATATTGTCAGACTATATAGAAGAGTCTTTTAGCAAGATGTTGCAAAGATAGAATCTTGAGGAAAGGTTGGTTATAACTCACCTCTTTTATTACGGCAACTAATACAGCCAGCACTCTCTGTATTTTGACTCACTTGCAAATATCTATCGTTATAAGAGGCATGCCTGAAAGGAAAGACTGATTCTTTCTGGACTTACCTGCCCTAAATCCAGGGCAGGGAGTCTGGAATAACTGGAACTGTTGATCTGGATCATGTAGAGGCATTGGCAGCCAGATACGGCACATGTTGAGCCTCAGAGCCTCTGCATGTTGAGGTGTGCCACTGCAAAGTAAACCCCACTAATTCCAGAACATGGAAGCATGCCATCTGCACATTACCCATTTTCCAGAACAAGGCTCTTGGTCCTGCTGTGGACCTGGGGCCAATTCACTATTTGGCCCATAGTTTACAATTAGGCAACATCTGGGCAGGTGTATCTGCACTTACAGGAAGAACTTACAGCCTACAAGTGCCCTCTGCCTGCCCAGATATTGCCTAATTGTAAACTAGCTGTAGTGCATGACATCATGTACCACAAAGCCACCCAGCCCTTCTCAATCACAACCAAGAACTTATCTTACGCATCCAGCTGGCCACCATCCGCACTCTGGCTGGGTGAGGAGGTCATCTGAGCTGTCGCACAACCACATTGGCATCTCGCATGATCCTCTGGTGAGACTGTGACTGCACAGAGCGTCAGCCTTGACGTAGTGATGGCGCTGACACACACAACAGCCATGCAGGTTGCTGCACTCAGGATGGGAGTGCCCTGAAGAGGATCAGCCACACAATCAAAAACAGGTAAGTAACTGATCACACAGGGCTAGGGTATTGTTGGCTAGCACTCACAAGCATCTATATCCCCTATTCAAGGAGCACACAAATCTCAGTCACAGGACCAAGGCCTTGTGTCAATGGGTGGAACACTGCTGCAAGCAGAACTTCCATTGATGGTGTGGTGCCCACACTAAATGTTAGTGCTGGGAGAAGTAATTTTAAAAGTGTAATGAAAGTGCATTCAATGTGTTTTGAGGAAGAGTCTAAACTGACAGCTTAAACAGGTAAGGAGGGGGCGAAGCCTCCCTAATTAGCATAGTGGGAGGGGGAGGAGCGCACTCCACCAATCAGGCGTCGAGTTTAGACTAGTGAGGGGTATAAAACCCGCCTGCTAGAAGAAAAAGATTGGTCCTTGCTTTTGGGTTTTGGGGGAGGAAGACAGGTTAGACTGTCTCTGTACCTCAGGGAAAGAACCAAGCATTGGTCCCGAACTTCTGAGCTGGAGTTAAGGCCAGAAGGGGTAGAAAGGAAAAGGAACTGTGAAGTTAAGACTTAAGTGTGAAATCTAGGAACTAAGGGGTGTGGCTTAGTACTGTCTGATGTGTATTCATCTTCAGAACTTTTATTGTGTTTCCTGTTACTAAGAATAAAAACTTGTTTATTTATTCCTTTGAAAAGTCTCTGCCAGCTTCCCTTATTCAAACTCAGAAGGGGTTGCAGTAGCAAAGATCTCTTTAGAGAACCAACCAAGGAAGCTGGGAGGAGTTAAAAATAAAACAGCAGCCAGAAGTTTATAGAGGCTGGAAAGTGAAGAAACGTAGAAAGCATTGTTGGTGTCCACTTGTGGGGTACGAGGCTAAAACCAGTATATTGACACGCTACCAGAAACATATATAAAACACGCTACCAAGATTCTAAAATTATAAAAGCTTCTTTGCTGTGTTTAAAGACAGGGGTGAAGAGAGTTAGGCAGCTCGCACTGGGGGATGGGTGGCGCCACACATGGCAAAAGAAATTGTTGGCCCATTAACATTTACTTTATAGGAATGGCTCCAGGGAAGTGTGTTCTCACTAGGGATGTGCACAATTTTTTTGGGGGGGGGGCACTCGATTTGAAATAGATTGAATGTTTGAAAATCCATGTTCGTACGAATAGATCACATTCAAATGTGATAAAATACTATTTGATACACATGTATTTGCACGTTTTTGTATGAACATTCGATAAATATCTGATATGAACAGATACTTATCTGTTACAAATAGATATGTATCTGATATGAACATAAGAGGAGTCCTGATGGATCAGACCACAGCCCATCTAGTCCAGCATCCTGTCGCACACAGTGGTCCACCAATTGCCCATGGGCATCTTAAGCAGAAACAAAAGGCAGACCTTTTCCTGCTCTTGAACCCCAGCAAATGGCCTTAAAAGCATCCTGCTTGCCCTCCCAGCCTGGAAGATGTATTTAGGCATGTATTCTATTAGCCATTGATACATCTGCCGTCCATACATTTATCTAACCCTTCTCTGAAGGGTAGCTGTTACCACCTCTTCCAGCAGCAAATTCCATAAACTGATGACCCCGTGGGTGAAAAAAATACTTCCCCTTGTGTGATCTGACTCTCCTGCCCATCAGCTTCATAGGGTGCCCCCTGGTTCTCGTGTTGTGTGATAGAGAAAAGAAATTTCAACAGATAAGTACAGAATTTGAACAGAATATGAACAGATACATATCTGATATGAGAAGATACATGAGCAGATACATATCTGATACAAATAGATAGGTATCTGATACGTTTCAGCTTAACAAATGTCCAAACTATTCATACGAATGTCCGTATTCATATTTGTTTGAATGTTAGCATACGAATATCGTAACATTTGATTCGAGTTTGAATATCCAAATTCGGCCAAATTCAGCTGAATTTCAAATGTTACAAATATTTGTGCACATCCCTAGTTCTCACACTCCACCACCATTATCCCCGAGTGTCTTGGAACATCCAAGGGTGTTTGGCAGCAGCCCCAATCTTCCACAGCTACTCCACAGCTAGCATGCTACTCCATAGCATCACCAGGAGCTGCTGGGGAGCTCCCAGTCACTCCTGGATGCAGCGTTTGCATTTTCTTCTGGGTGCTAACACTGCTGGGGCAGCATGGCAGAAGATGTGCAGTCACATGCCACATCATGTACACCATGACAATGGTTAGGCATGTGTTGGATACTACCACTCCTGTTGCTGTGGTGATCTGGATGGGCTGGACCACCTGCACTTGAAGTGGCTGATGATCCAGTTGAGGAGTACACCAGAATGGCTCCTTCTGTGCCGGATCTTTGCTTCCCTAGAATGGTATACTAATGTGCAGGTTCTATTTGGAAGACAGGAAATTACAACAGAAGTTAGTCATTTTGGGTCCTCTGTGCATGGATTCTTGTTGGGCGGAATCTTCATCTGTTGGGTCGCCACTGCTTCTTTGCATGCATCCACATATTAGAATTGATATCTAGGTACTTCCTCCAGGGTGAAGAGACTTGGTCTGTTCGTGAGGCAGGGAGGGGTGGCACAGTGTGGTGCGGCTGCACTAATGCACACTGTGTCACAGTTGCCATAGCAACAGCTGGGCACCTGGTAGAAATTGCCATAGACATTCCTATGGTGATTTGGTCAGTGCCCATAACTAAGTTGGAGACAGTGCCAGGACTCGCAGCATGAATGCTGGCCATTGCCTCTAAATTTCACTCTACCAGAGGTTGACTAATTGCATGCTAGCTGTGGAGCACAAAATTGTGCTCTATAAGCATGCTAACCCTCCCCAGACACTTACCTGAAGCATCCAGCCAGCAAGCAGGAGCGAATGCTTGCTGGCTGGGAAGGTCATTGGAGTTGCCACACAAACACGCTGGCAGCTCTGATGAACCCCTGACGTGACTGTGACTGCACAGAGTATCAGCATCGTCATAGTGACAGCACTGATGCACGTGTGGTCATGGAGGGCACTGCAATCAAGATGGCAGTGCCCAGAAGGGGATTGGCCCAGGGATCGATCATAGGCAAGTGATTGATCATGTGGGTTTTTTTTTTAAGATTTATGTTGACTAGCAATCACAAGTGTGAACACTGGACAGCATTAGATTATTGCACCTCTTCCTGTCCACAGGAAGAAAAGTGTGAAAATGCTCCAGGGTTTTTTGCCTTTGTCTTCTCCTTAAGATGCCCAGAAGCAATTGGTAGCCCACTATGTGAGAAGGGATACTGGACTTGATGGACTTGATGGACCCCAGCAGGGGTCTTTTTATGTTCTTATATGTCTTCCTCATCTGTGTTCATTGGGATTGAAAATGCATCTGGGCACATTTGAAATGGAAAAGCATACAGACCAGAAAGTATTACAGTTACAACTGACTAATAGCTCTTCATAACTCTATGGCTGCATCCAGATGGAATGCAGCAGTCACACCTCACTGCCTGCAACTCCTGTGCCTTAGAGTCACCATGTGGGTAATATCCAGCAAAGCACATTGAGTATATTTCCTGCCCCTTTGTGCCCCTGCTGCCTCTATTTGGAGCAGCAATGCCAGCTGCTTCTACCCACACAATTAAGCACCAGACAGAAAATGGCCGACTTCCAAGGCTATTTCCTGTCTCATCCTTAATTGTGCCGGGCAAAAAACACAGCACAGTGCCACTCAAACCAAGGAAGGTCAAGAGGTATCTCCTGATCTAGTGGTAGGATATTCTAGGGTGTTTCCACACAGGCCATTAAGACCCCATTAAGCACCTGATAAGGGCAAATATGGCACACATCTGCAAGTTACATTCCGCACAGCAAGACAGATTAGGGCCACTCCAAGAACACTACTTTGGCACGCCCTCGCATGAGATCCATCTCTAATGGGGTCTAGAGGCCTCCGAATCCGGTTTTTGGGAAGGCCTGAATAATAGGTCTTCAAACCATTCCTGCTTGCAAATTTTGGATCAAAGGATGATGCTTCCACACAGGGACAGGAGAGGGAATGCATGTGGGGGAGACTGGAAGTCACCATGTTGAGCACAGCCGGGTAGCCACAGGATCTCAGGCACGCTGCTGCTTGGTGGGCAGTATGTCCCTGACACGCCAACGCATGGTGGAAATGAGTGGTGACTGATGGCTGAGTGCTCCAATCATGTGGCACCTTGGGTGGCAGGGCCGCAGGAGAGGCCTGATCCTTCTGGATTTCGGTGCTCCAACATCCACACAGCAAACACATGATGTGTTGCATGCTATCTGTGCTTCCTACGCAAGTGCGGATGTGTTAGGCCTCATCTGGGTCCATCCCTAGTTCAGACAGATCTTCCCAGAGATGGATTTCAAAAATCTGGATTTCCTTAATCTGGATTTCAAGCGGTAAGTGCGGAAACACCCCTAGATCCTGCCACACAGGTGTACGTTAATACAGATCAAGAGGATGCTGCGTATGATTCCATGTTCTTGCTTGCTTTAGCCTTTTGAATCCACTTGTTTAGATTGCTTAGATCCAATGCCAGGCTTTTTAGCAGAAGAGGACCTGTGTCCTCCAAAGGTGCAATGCCGTCCAAAATAAAGGGTGAGTTATATGTATGTTTATTAGAACAAATCTCTGGCAGCGGGCTTCACGTTCCCTACAAACTGAGTTGAAATAAAGATGCTCAGCTTGGGGGTGTTCATTTTATGGCAGCACTAAATCAAAAGCTTTTGATCGGCAAGTGTGTTTTATTCACAGAGTAGATTGAGTCTGTGTCAGCAGGAATAGAAACATTTTTTTTTCATCCTTTGTACTTCCAATAAATGCTTCAACCATGTAACGTTATTTATTTCTAATTGGCAGAGTCCAAACAAAACTAAGAGTGAGTTATAAGAAGACAATGAAGAAAAGTAGTTGTTATGGTTGCAAGGCATTTCTATGTGGTCTTAAAATTTTTGGAGCAATGCCACAATTCAGTTGTCATCTCTTTCATTTCTGTTCTCCATTGTCATCATGATCATGATACCACACCATCCTCTTAGAGCATTCACATCTAGAAGAGAGTGTAAACGGTGGAACCAGGAGCATACCAGCTGGTCCCAGTAGTGGTATAGACAAAGTTTTACTTGCCCACAACTACAGAGGATTGGGGAAGCTGAAGAAAGCTCCTGGATGCTCCCAGACATTGGCAGCAGTGCTGCAAAGTGTGGATGGACCTTCCCCAGAGGATCCAGAACAGCTACCTACAGGTAAGTGTAAACAGGTCCTATAGGTTACATTAAAGGCTAATTTGCATTTGGCTCGGTAGTTGACACCAGGTGAGCTCCAAGACAGAGCATCTGCATGTAAAGGAGCCATTTCCTAACCAGAAACTGCTTTTTCCGTGCAGGAGTTCACCTGGCACCTACAGCACATATGCACTTACCTGTAGTAACGAATTAGGACTCACACACACAAGATGGTTGCCAAATGAAAGTAGTAAGCCCTCTTTATTAACACATGCCAAGGCTTTTATACAGTTTTCTCTGAACAATGGAAAAGTCCACTCAGAAAACCCATATTTGGTTACAGCAAGAGGACTGGACAGAATCAGTATATAACCAGATATAACAGCCTAAATGCAAGGATAGTGCTACATAGGAAATACCATCTATGGTGTTATGGTGAGGAACCTTCAGGAATCAATAGAAGCCTGTCTCTGGGCCTTGTTTATGCATGCGTACAGCTCGTGTCAGCATCCTTGGATGCTGTACATTGTTTACAGGTACTGTAGATATTATGACTTCTTGAGACCTTCTTTGAGAGATATACCAAAGTTACTGTGACCTAGGAATTTCTCCTTTGGCCTAATTGCTTCAGCTTAGCAAGTGTTGCTTTAGCTGAGATGGGCAAATTGCACCCCCACACTTACCTTACCAAGTGTTGGAGCCAGTATGTCCATTTGTGCCTCTTTTGGTGCTTGAGGGGCATATGGCATGATGTGCACATGCCCTGACACATCATATGACACAGTTGTCCTGGTGACTGCAAAGCACATGTGTGCTGGTGCTATAATACCAGGCTCCAGAGATGGCAGCCATTTGGGTAGCCAGTTGCACTCCAGGTAAGTTTTGTAGAGGGTTGGAATGCACTAAGCATCTGCATGGTTGTTTCACCCAAAGCTTCCCACTAAGGATATGCATGAATATTCATAACATTTGCAATTCATCCAAATTTTGCTGAGTTCAGACATTTGAATTTTAATCGAATGTTGGCACATTTGAAGATTGACATCCAAATTCAAATTGAAAGTTTCAATACATTTGTATGAAGCTTTGTATGGGATTCGTATAGGATTTGTATGGGATATGTATAGGATTCATATGCATTCGTATGGGATTCATATGGGATTGAACATTCATACTGAATTTTAATCCCACTGCATTTAAAGGGGATCTATTCAAGCAAATATGAATTTTCTTGCATTTGGTTCAATATGAACCAAATACAAATAAAATAAAATAAAATGTGCACACCCCTACTTCCCACAGCCAGAATGCCAAGTGCCAAAAGGTACCCATGATGGGGTAACTTTCCAACCCAGATGTTTGTTGATCTGTTCTTAGATTTCCTGGAAGCCAAATCATGTATCATAAAAGGCTGGTTTTTGAAGGGCTTGCTCCCGGCGGAATCCACACAGGACTTCAAAGCACACAATAATCCGCTTACGAATCCCATACAAATGCATACTAATAGCATAGGGATCCCATACAAATGCATACAAACAGCATGAGGATCCTATATATGAATTCATACGAATAGCATATGTACCCCATACAAATGCATACAAATAGCATACAAATCCCATACGAAGCTTCATACGAATGTAGCAAAACATTTGAATGTCAGTTTTCAAATGTGCCAACATTTGATTTGAATTCAAAGGTCTGAATTCTGCCAAATTTCGAATGTTATGGATGCTGTGCCTCCAAGAATGAAGGAAGTGTTCTTTTGAATGTTGTACATTGGGGATTGAAGGATATTGTTTCTGTGCTACTAGTAGATTTCCAGAAAAAAACTGACTATCAGCCGTCATGGGGAAAAGCATGCTGATCTATTGCCTACTAGCCTGTTATGTTCTTCTGCACTGACATAATGATTGTTGCAAATATAAACAGTAATCACTGACAGATGAGGACTGTGCTGTACATGTGTCCTTTTAGCACTGTCAGCTTCTTTATTTCAGCCGAGCTAAATTAGATTATTTCCAAAAGCAACACAACAGATGTTCAATATTGACTGAAATAATTAACCGTTTGAAATATAGCTGCTAGGAAATATCTGCCAACGGAAAGATATTTTACATCCAAGCTGGATTGAGCATAGCTCACATAAAATAGGGTTGCGATATAGGATTGTGAAGAATAATATTCGTCTCGGTTATAACACCAGTTGGAATCCTGGGTGCCACATGTCACACCGGTCCCAGCTTCTGGATCATCAGCAAGGGAAGTGACACAGAGAGCACATCATAGCAGTCGAACATGGAGGTTGCAAATATGGGTCACTGTGGCCAGAAGGTGCCCACCCAGGAAAGGCCATTAAATCAGAGTAATTTAATGTTATTTGCTTGTACTTTGACTTTTGTCCTTTGTTGTGGTGACCACGGGAGCGCAGTGACTCATAAGGTTTTTTTTTTATTTTTGTGCAGGCTTCAGGCACCATGTCTGCACTTCTGCAGGCTTTTTCCAGAGCCCAGGGAAGCTGAGAGGTGGGGATACTGCCCTGCAGGAGGGTCATCTGACCCGGCAGGCCAATCAATGGCTGGGGGGGGGGATCTCTTATATAAGGCAGCAACTGCATGAGAGAGAAGGAGGTATGAGAAAAAGAAACACATGCTGAGGAATAGGAACTGAGAGGGATTGTGAGCTGCTAAACTCTCTGCAGACACTTACCACATGCTCTTCGTTAGCAAAACGGAGAGGGAAGCTTGCTTTCTCAGGCGTTTAAGAGAAACAGACCTCAGGGGAAGCAAGGAGTTTCCCTGGAACTGCTTTATTACCGGAGGGGAATAGCAGCAGGGGTTTTGCAGCAGGCAGGATAGCCTGGCAGTATTTACAGGGAGCTAGCAGTTGCCTGGGAGTTGAGCAGAAACCTAAGCTGAGGCAGGGGCTGCTTTCTTTCTTTCTTTTTGGAACTGAGCAGAAGCCTGAAAGAGAATATTAAGTTAGAACTTATTGAGGGACAGTAACTTGCTAAGACTTTATTTGGACCTTGCAACTGACTAGGTTGGCAAAGACACTACATCTTACTTCTATATTTGCTATTTGAACTGGAGCTGAAACTAAGCCGTTCTTTCATGTTTCCTTGTTTCTTTATTTAATATTACTCAGTGTTGTAAATAATAAACTTGTTTAGTTTATCTTGAGAGCTGAGTGACGTGATCTATCCAGTAGCTCAGTCCACAGAGGGTGCATCTATATATAGCCTGCATCCAAGACAGCCTGTACTACTTGGTGATGGGTACTGTTCTGCTTCTGATATACCAGGACGCTACTCTCAGGAGGGTGACTGATACATTGGCAGCAGGGCAGATACTACATTTGTGACTGGGCAATTAATACAAAGGGAATGAATAGCACCCTGGATTTCTTTTTTCCACCAGAAGGTTCAAAGGACAACGTTTTGATATTTAGAAAAAGAGAGAACATAAGAACACAAGAGGAGCCCTGCTGGATCAGGCCACAGACAATCTAGTTCAGCATCCTGTCCCACACAGTGGCCCACCAGTTGCCCATGGGCATCTCAAGCAGAAGACAAAGACAAACCTTAACCTGCTCTCAGATCCCAGCAAATGTCCTTAGAGGTATCCTGCTTGTCCTCCCAGCCTGAAAGATGTACTTAGGCATCCATTCTAGTAGCCATTGATACATCTGACATCCTTAAATTTGTCTAACCCTTTGTTAAAGCCATCTAGGCTGGTTGCTGTTACCACCTATTCTGGCAGCAAATTCCATAGACTGATGACCCTCTGGGTGAAGAAATACTTCCTCTTGTCTGATCTGACTTTCCTGCCTATCAGTTTCATAGAGTGCTGGGGTCAGATGATGGGATCAGATGACTCAGTATAAAGGCAGCAACAAAGTAGAGTCTTGTGGTTAAGGAGCCAGACTCTTATCTAGGAGTCATCAATTTTGATTCCACACTCCTCCATGAAACCAGCTGGGTGACTTTGGGCTAGTCACAGCTCTCTTCTTAGCTTTCACAGCCCCACCTACCTCACAGGGTGTTCTTTTGTGGAGAGAAGAATAGAAAGCTCTGTCAGCCACTTTGAGTCCCCTTGAATGGGTGAGAAAAGTGGGGTATAAAAGCCAACTCTTCTCCTTCTCCTTCATGGTCTAGGCAGTCGCAACTGCTGCTAGGCCAAGTAATGGAGTTACTGTTGAATGTAGCAGAAGGTTTAAAAAGTGACCAAATGAATTAGCATTCGAAATTGTGAAATTTCTGTTTCAAATATTACTAAACCTCTCTACAGAAATAGCAAAAGTCGGGCTACTCTTGCATATAGCCAAGCCATGTGAGTTCATCAAGCAATCAAGAGTTGTGCAGACACCCTCAACAGGAAAACAATATAACTCAAGAACTTCTCAGCCAGTGGTTAACACACTCATGCTAAGTGGTACGTGGCGATTTTGCTTTCCCTGTTACTCTTGGTTGGGCTTTCTTCTTTGAGTCATTAGATCCAGTTGTCTCTTGACAATTTGCCCAAATGAGATAAATTTCATATCCAGCCATGTAGCTCGCTGAAAAGAAATAGTAACCATGGGAACAGCAGTAAATTTTCATTGTTGTTCCAAGGTCCCATCAAGTCATTTCTGACTCCTGGTGACTATATGAACAAATGTCATTTTAATACCCTTCTCTTGCCCTACTTCCTCCACCAAAAGAAATACAGGGAGAATTATGGTTGTTGAGAACCCCTAAAAATGTGAGAATGGCCATAACTCAGTGGCTGGAATAGCCACATGGAAAACAAAATAACAAGTTCATTCCCCAGCCTCTGTCTGGCAGAAGGTAATGGCAGGATCCACACAGGTCACTATGGGATCACACCAGAGATGTGCTGGCTACACACCTGTATAGGCCAAAGAGTACTTGCTGGGCCTCAGTACCCCATAGAGCACTCCTCAGTGGTATACCAAATCATACTGTCCAGATGTATCTGATCTGGTGAGTTATTTACTGACTACAAGAAAATGATCATCTTCTGGGACCACTTCCTGTGCTCTCTGAAAGGACCCCAGGTGGTTCCTCCAATCAGTATTCCATTCAGCCATAGTAGCAGCAAACATACAAAGAGCATGCAGCGCCCTCTGGAATGCCTTTGCAGGGCGATCTTCAATATTGTCCCCAAAGAGCTCAAAAAGTTGACTGTATGCACTCTTTGGGCTTGTGTTTTTCCAAACCCAGAAAGTGCCAACTTCTTCAGTTGTTTTCTTTGTTCCTGACAACACCTCTGGGAGGAAGGCTTCCCAGCTGTGAGGTTTTTGTGGCAGAACAGCTGGAGGTGTGTGAATGGCACATGCTGCTGCTTTTCAAAGAGCACGAGTGACTGTCAGGTTCTTCTTAGAGCTCTGCTAGGAGCTCCCGTGCAGATCTTGCCTAAGATCACAATAGTATACCTTAGGGTAAATGCTGTAAGAGAGCAAGCAAATGACAGATGGCTGAGAAACAAGAAGAAATTTGTCCAATGGCAGAAAACTAACAAAGATCAATACTTCTGTTTCCCCGAGGAACCCACAGCAATGTACACAAAATTGCAAGTATGTTTTCCTAGAAATAATTTCATTTGAACATTTTGGAGTTTTATTCCAAGTAGACATGCATTAGTTTGTCTTTTATAGGGGCCTTTCTGAATTTGCTGGTATTCCTTACCAGCACAGGCACTACAGGCATCTGTTCCACGCACTAGTGAATACAAGAGAACCTGCCACCACCCATACTCTCTGGGCACAAGACTGAGAGCAGTCCAGATCAAGAAACCCTAGGACTGGGTCACTTGGTAGACCTTAATATCAAGGACAACCAGCATACCAGTTCAGCCTAGTCTAAAACATGGAGGCATGCAGAAAGCACACTTTGTGTTCTAGGCTACCAGTGGATCCAATTCAACGTGCACCACAGGGCACCACCGAAATGAGACCTTGGAGCCCATCCCTGAAGTTCAGGGCCAGTACAGAGGCTGGTCTGGACCAGCACTGTTATGCAGATGGTACTGTTCCAGACTGTACCGTGCTGCGGCACAACCCAGTGGACCTCATTAATTCAACCCTCTGGTTTGGATCATGGTAAAGAAGTGTCCTGTCTCCAGGGGGCAGCAGAAAGGAAGCACAGGCAGATGCATGCGCGAACAGCAGTGACAAGGCAAGGTCAGTTCGGAAAGCCAGTCAGGGAAGTCAGATTACCAGGAGAAGTCATTCCAAGCCAAAGGAACAAGTTACAGCATGTCAAGTCCAGGGGTCAGATATCAGGGAGGACCCAAGTGAGAACACGAGCCGAAGTCCAAGGGATTGCCAGAATAGATCTGTGGTTTGCAACAGCAGGAAATGGGCTGGGCTCCTTATATGGGCTATTGCTGCATTCCTCCCTCCTTTGCAGCTGTTTCTCATGAAGGTGCGAGGACCGACACAACTGAGCCTCTTCCTGACAGAGCTGACACACCCCTGGGCTACTCTCAGCCAAGTCTGTTTGTTCAGCGTTGACCATGCCTGTGCTGGACCAGGGCAGGCTCCAAGTGCTGCTTCCACAGGTGGGGGTTCCAAATCTGCTGGTGCATCAGTCAGGAATTACTCATCCAAGGACTCAGACAGGGCACTGGACACAACAGGAAGTGCAGACAGACCCTAATACCATACAAAAGATGTTAGACCAATGGATTGTAACCTGGCTTAAGATATCTATTGAGTATCATGGCTGAATATAAATTGAATCGTAAGTATATATGAAGAGGCCTGCTGGATTGGGGCACAGGCCTTCTCGTCCGCACTCTGTCCCACACAGTAACCCACCAATTGCTTCTGGGCTTCAGGCAGAAGACAAAGGCAAAACTTCGCTTGCTTTCAGCTCCCTGCCAATGGCCGTGAGTGGCATCGTGCCTGTCTCTCCAACCTGGCAGCAGTACCAAAACATTGGGGGGAGGGATGTGCATGAATATTCATGACTAGGGATGGGCACAAATATTTGTAACATTTGTTATTTGTATGAATTCGGACATTTGTACACAAATCGAATGTTACGACATCCGTACATTGACATTTGTATGAATATTAATGTTTCAGAATATTTGTACAAATAGTTTGTACATCCATTAAACTCGGGATACATATCAGATACGCATTGATACTTATGCGTTCGTATAGGATACATATCCAATACGTATGCATTGGCATAGGATAGGTATCTGATAATAATGCATTTTTATAGGATCTGTAGGCAGGATCCATATACAGGATACACACGCAGGGTACATGTTCAGGATACATATGCATTCGTATCGGATATTCATATGAATTCGTACAAAAACATTTGTATCAAATAGAATCCTATCACAGGGCCTCCCACTGGTGGCATTAAAAAATGAGATGGTAGAAGATAAAGACCCTGGAACTGGAATACAAACCTTTTCATTTGTTGAGGATCAGAGGGACCTTAAAGAGGAGAAAAGATGAAGGGGGAGCAAATGACAGTTTTAACAGACAAATCTATTTCATATTTTCTATTTGCGCAAGTCTTCTTTTCAAATGGAAGCTTAAAGCAGCCTGCAAGTAACATGTTGAAACAAATAAGAAAATCTAGAAATTTCTGAAGCCGTTAACAATCAGTAACTTTTCAACTAACCGAGGAAGAAAAATGGCCGTTTAGGTAAACATAGAGCACTGTTTGGAAAGATTAGATCAATAAACTGCTTCAGGATAAATATTTCAAGTGACAAGCAATAAATAAGCTGAACTATCATGGGTCTCTCTAAGCAGTTGTATTTAATTAATTTGGGCACAGCACAGGATCTCCATGAATCACAGTGAAAAGTCCCAGATGCCAAGCCTACAGTTTCACCATAGGTTAGAGGCCTCAGGATTCTCAGGGATGTCAAGGAATCAATGAGGTTTCAAGTGGTGTCCCACTGGACAACACAAGAACAGAATACTGGAGTAAAACAAGGCTAAGGACAAGTCTGCACTTACCTATAACCAGAGACGTTTTCGCACGGGGCTGAACGGAACGCGGAAAAGACAGCTGCGGACACGTCATCCGCATTGCCCGCGCGCGGCTTGCGTTCCGACGTGTCCGCAGCTGTCTTTTCCGCGTTCGAAATGTAGAGCACTTTAAAGTGCTCTACATGCGTTCCAACGCGGACGAGCCGCCCGCAGCCGTTCGGGAGGAGAAGCGTTCGCGCCTGCTTCTGTCTCCCGAACAGCTGCGGGCTCGCCTCCGACGCCGCGCGGCTTTGACAATCAGCTGTTTGTCAAACAGCTGATTGTCGATCTGCCTCCGCGGCTGTCTCCGCGCCCCTTGCCGGCGTTTGCCGGCTAAGACAGCTCCCGGCGCTTTCCCCTTTCGCACACAGACGCTCCGGAACGCGTTTACACGCGTTCTGGCGCGTCTGTGTGTGAAAGGGGAAAGCGCCCGGAGCTGTCTTAAGCTTCCCGTCGTACACGCGTTCCATTTGGAACGTGTGTAATGCGAAAATGCCTCAGGAGTGGGGTCCTTCCTAGACCTCTTTGGGGCCTCTTTTGACCACAGATTGGTCAGAGACTCTGCTCACAGCTGCTACCTTCCATCTGCATCTTCCAGACTGGAAGGCACCTGATCTGGATTGCTGGTAGACCTCGATATCAGGGTCTACTGGCATACTAGTAGGGAATAATAGTGCACACCTCCATGTTCCGGTCATAAGGGGAATCCATTTTGGCAGCACATCTTACTGTGCCACCAAAATAGCCCCCCCCCCGGATTTCCAAGGCTGGGAATGTCAGGGGGTAACAGGGTGGGCCCCCCCATCAGCATTCCATTTGCAGAGTCACGCCTTGGTTCGTGCTGGAAACACAAAGTCCTGCTTTCCCGGAAAAGAAATCAATTCGCTTCTCTGCCTCTCAGCATCAGGGCTGTCAGCTCCAGCTGTCCAAGGTGCTGAAGGCCTGGCTCCCCGATCTCCGATCCTGCTGAGGCTTGGCACCTCCTTCTCCCCCTCTCCAGTCCCAGGCAAACGGACAGAGTCGTAAATTCTCCAAAGGGGTTTATTGCATAGCAAGTTACATTCTCCTTCCGGTCCCGACCAGCTAGGCAAGGCAAGACAAAGGCACAGCCGTGCCCAGTTTTATACCTTCCCACTATCTGAGTTGGAGTGTCATATCCTGGCATTTCGCAAGTGTTACACAGTCTTACACAACTCTTGCTCAATCCCTGTGATGTTGTCATCAGTCTAGAAGAACTGGTGATGTGTTTGCACACATCACCTTATGATGCAATTCAAGGAGTCTCCTGACTAGATACTAAGTTAACTAGATTATCTATTCTACTTCCTGTGTGGAATTATTTCCCTAATTCACATCTATACATTTTCTCCTACTCTGTCTTGACAGGGAATGTTCATCCTTAGTGATCAGAGAGCCCTTGGAGGCTAAGGCTCACATGAGCTTCAGGACTACATCCCAGAAGAAAGGACTATGTGACTTCCACACACGAATCCTTCTTCTGGGACAAGGTAAGTAGGTAAGTGGCATGTTGGTAGACCTTAATGTCAAAATCTGTTGGTACAGTGGAATCCGTCCATGATCTATGTGGAATGTTGTAGGAGAGGAATGGCCTGCTCTATTCCACAATAATGTGCAGAAGCCAAAATTAGGCCCTGTTCCAGTGAAGCAAAAATCAGGTGCAAGTGGCCTGGTCAAGCCGGATCACCATGTCAATGGCTGCAGCAAAATCCAGCTTGCAGTAGGATGTTGCCATGGCAATTAGCCCACAGTTGCCCCATCCACTTGCAGCATTTTCACTGAGAAGGGAGTGCAAACACTGCATCCAGGGGCGGCTCCTCCTCATGAAGCTGTGTGGACATGTTTCTACTTGTCCAGAGCTAACAATATTTGGGACAGCTGGAGTGAGCACATAGATGGTCCTGCATGACAGTATGAACAGACCCCTAGACCACTTTCTGGACCACACTGACAGTCAGTACTGCTGAGGTGTTAATCCACATCAATGGCTAGAAAAATGCACTTCCAAAAGCAGCTTCTTGCCATCAGTGTTGATGAGAAGTTAGATGAGAACACCAGTGGCTGCATGTTACCACTTCTAAGGTGTTTTTGAGCTGCCTTTTATTAATGCATTCAGATGCAGCCTTTGTTTTTTTCTCAGGACAAGAATGGCGAACTTCCCCTAACGTGTAATAACATTTGTATTTGCGAATCCTAGTGCATGCCATCCGTACCACCTGCACCTCCAGCCTTACCTGTCATGTGGTCACCCTCATACGACATCCGTATCTGCACGTATGCATCTTCCCCACCTCTGTACGCATCCGTACGCATCCCATAGTTATCCCATATGCAACCCGTTTTCATCCGGTACGGATCTGTACACGTGTGTACGGAGGGGGGAAAGATGCAGATCTTCACGTATGCATCATGTACGAACCTGCACACATACGAATGTCCAGATAATTCAAACACATAGATCCAAAGTTCAAAATTCAATTTGAATGTTTACATTTGAATTTTGGGACATTCTATTCTAGTTTGAATGTTGAAATTTGGCACATTCGATCAGATTATGAATGCCTATGAATATTTGTGCACATCCCTAGATGCAACATATGAGTCTTTTAACTACATCTAGGGTGTTTTTCCACTTTCACTAGAAGTACCCATTAAGTACCCATTAATGGGTACAAAAATGCCATTGCGTACCCATTAATGGGTACTTTTAGTAACAGTGGAAAAACACCCCAAGTGTCAGTTTGAGAGGTAACATTGTGAACATCAAGCTATCATCAGAATGGGTGCATATGTTTTCTTTGGGGTAGGGGTGTGCATGAATGTTTTTTTGGCATTCGAATTCAAGTCAAATCGAATATCCAAATATTCAATTTGATTCAAATGCTAAAAATCTGAATTTCCAAAAATCCGATTCAAATCCAGATTATTCAAATCCATAAATTCAAAAATCTGATTTGAATTCAAAGATATGAATGTCGACAACATTCGTATCTGTTATACAAATCTGTGTGCATTCTGTATGCATCCCGTTTTATTGCGTGTGCATCCTGTTTTCATCCTGCACTTTAAGCACAAATACGCACAATTTTTGTGCAAATCTGAATGCAATAGATACAAATCTATACATTCAAATCATTCGAATATCCATATCGGATTTTTGGAATTCCGAACATCAGTTCGAATGTCTAAATTCAAATATCATTAAATCCATTTCCAATTCGAATGTCGATATTTGTCAGATTCAAATAGGATTTTTGAATATTTGTGCACATCCTTACTATGGGGTTGATGTTATAGTAAATCTAAGCTTGCCTGTCTCTATTCTTGTTTCTCCACCCACAAAATATCAGCCCTACCTAAAGTTTTGTAGAAGAACAGACTGTTACAAAGACACCATAAGCCTTCTGGAGCTCTTAGCTTAAAAGCCTACACTTCATTCAGGAAAAAAAAGAAAAAAAGAAATGCCTATAATACAATCTGAGAAAGCTTTCTGAGTCTCATTAGGATTCCCTTTTTTAGAATCTGAGGCCACCCCATTATCTGGGAGGAAGATCTCTTATTTTGTCACCATTAAGATGTTCATCTTTGATCCAGAATCAGTCCTAGAAAGCTGATCTGATTTCTAATCATAGTGCACAAGGGCAGTCAGAAACCAATTCTGTGAGAATACACAGTATAATATTATGTCCCACACAGAGGAAAGTTCCTTCATGGTCACAGATGCTGGAAATATAGTGCTCTTCTCCAGTTATGTCAATTTATGTACTAAAAGAGATTGTACAAGAACATTTTTTTCCCATTCAAAATCCATACCTTCGGCTTTTTTACAACATTTATTCTTCGTCAGACATAAAGAAATGGCCCAAAGAACCAGAAGAAATACAAATGAATTTGGAAAATAATTTAAATCCATACTTTCACTGAGAGAGAAGGAACTACTACAAGAAGGACTTCTCCTTGAGATTTCAGTACTTAGGCAGGTCTCTATATGCTCCTTCAGCTATCCAGGGGCCAATCTGTTTAGGGCTTTATATGTTAGCATCAATACCTTGAATTGATCTTGGTAGCAAATAGGCAACCAGTGCAGTTCCTTCAGGGCCAACATGATGTGAGTCAGACCAGAGACTCCCATCAGCAGTCAAGCTTTATGACAAAGGCAGGAATAACATGACATGGGCAAGAGTGGCACACCTCTTGCATGCTGACAATCCTGGTTGTAATGTCGGCTGTCTCCTGTGTTTGAGGACACATCAGGCAACCCAGGAGACATCGGGTGGTTCTCCTCAGGGTGACAGTACACTATTGACAATACAGTACTAGCATGGTAGCTAGACGAATGTGGGCCCATGTGGATGCCTCACTCATCCAGTGCACCAAATGTGTCAGGAGAGACCAGAGACTGGATGACGTATCCCTGCATCCTTATAACAACATTTTGGTGCTAGAAATGCCCTCATGTGCGTACTGGCAATTTATTATTATTATTATTATTATTAATTTTCATAGACACATAATAGATTAATAACAATGAAAATACACAGAAAAAAGGAAAGAAATGTGATTATACAGAAATGACTAGACACACATGTGTCTCGCCACCCTTAGTGCACTTGGTTCACAACATCTTTTAAATCTTCTCATTTTCTTCTACTTTAGTTGGACCAGAGAAATAGTCTTGTTACTTCATCTCTCAAGAGTTTTGGTGCTTGGTGTCTTGTTGAATTGTACAGTAGATCTTTCTAATTGTCCATCCTGGAATGTAGTTTCGACCCTTGGCTTTTACTGTATATCTTATTTCATCCTTTAAATATATATATTTATTGTTCCATTAAATATTTATACCATTTATCTAATACTGACAATATTTACACCAAAGCAAGAGTTACTTAATTCAGACTGACTTCCACAGTAAATTGGGATGCCATTTTCAAAAACAAGACACTTCCCAACCCCAACCCCCGCTCAAATGTTCTTTGAAAAATCACGATGGGTGGTAGTACACAGGATAAAGCAGTTTTTTAAAAAAGTTCTAATAATAAAATGTCACCATATTCTTGTTTGCAGTGTGAAAGAGCCATTCAGATTCCAGTATAATTTGAAATGAATGAAAACTGTAGGCAGATATGTGTAGGTGGGCCACAGGCAGGCAGCTGAGAGCTGAATGTGACTGATGTGGCAATCGGCTACTATGCGCACAGAATGAGAAATGCACTGAAGGAACTGGAATTGATTCAATTTGAAAAGCTGCTAACAAAATGCCATAATAATATGCCTGCCTTTTGAGAGAGAATTTGTCTATACGTTTTTATTGGGAACATCTTTGTCTAAGAAACTCCCTTCCTGCCCTGACAATAACATTTTTGGGGCATTCCTTTCCGATGTGCAAGACCCCCAGCCTTTGTTTTTATCTTTTTTCATGAACACAAGATCCCTGCTAGATCAGACCAACACTTTTCTAGTCATGGGCGTGTTCGCACTTGGCTGTATTCTGGAAAATATCCTGGAATAGGGGCCAGCTGTCCAGATGCTAGTACTTGCTACAGTAGGCCCCAAGTGAGGCCTGCCAGGCCGCATTCTCATTACAAGCTTAATATAATTTCCCTAAACCAAAATAATCTAACCGGATGCAAACGCGAATTTGCCTGATCCCATTGTTTTAAACTTGATCGTGTTCGATCCAGATTCTGACTCAAGGGGGGACTCAAGTGGCTACTTACTAAAAGCCGCTTTTCGGACCCCTTCATGGAGCCTAACTGGGTGGCTAGGTGGCTGCCGCTTGCCTGGATGGAGGAAAAATGGCACCAGGCAGCCAGCAATTCTTTGCCCTCCTCTCCCCATTGCCCAGGGCACACAGCAGCAGCGGCAACTCGAGCCCCCTTTGCCCACTCACCGCCACAGCTTTAAAAACGTTGGCACATCTCCATGAACCTGCAGCTGCTTTCCTTTCTTTTCCCTTTCTAAAGGTCAGAACTTCCAGAATTGCACAAAATTGCAACATTGTTATCAGGTGTGAAGTGGTTGGATTGCTACAGTGTAGCAGCTGCTGTAAGGGGTGGATTTTTACAACAAAATCACTATCTTTGGAAGCAAGCTATTGGGGAGGGAAACGCTAAACATGCATTCTCATCCCTCTAAAACGGTACGGTTCCCACAGTAAGAAATGTAAAATGTTTCAAATGCACGAACCGGAGTGAGACCTGTTGAAATGAGTGTTAACATTTACAACGCTTGGGAGTGATTTAACGCACGGAAAGCGTGTTAAGCCAACCAGACGTGGGGACTGTGAGGATCAAAACTGTTTCGAAACCATTTTAAGCTTGTAATGGGAATTCACCCCCAGAGTCTGCAATATAATGCGGACAACAGATTCCTATCCAGAGATATATTCCAGAATATGGCCAAGTGTGAATAGGTCCCATCATGTTTCCAAAACTGCCAGCCAGGTTCATCAGCAGCTGTCCATTCAAGAGATCTTTCTTGCCACTGCATGGCAGCATTTACTATTTTGGAGCCTCCTCAGATCAACAGTCTCTCAAGGACTAGACCAAAGTTGTTGATATAATATTTGTTGTCGTACTGCAAAGCTTCTTGGAAGCTCCTTCCTTGATCCATATTGGGGTTCACTATCTCATCCAGACATAGGTTGAATACATCCAGGATGGGACAATGTGCTACAAGTGTAGTATTTCCTGCCTTTTATGTTTTTAAAAAAGCTGTTCGTGCTAAACCTATGCAATGTTTATGGTCAGTTGGAGAAATGAAGGCCCACATGTATACTTATACTACACACACTTCCTGTGGAAGAGCAGAGTTCTGTAGATACAACACCATAAAGACACTATGGCTGTTTTTGCACTGCCACTAAGAACCCAATTAAGTCCCCATTAGGAACCCGATCCATACCCAATTGGTACCGATTGGGAAGGCCCTGACTCCGCTGTAGACCCATTTGGGCCCCATCTCGAGGGCCCTGTCCCCAAATGAGCAGGAGAAATCCAGATTTAATGGATCATTTAGGCCCTTAAATCAGGATTTTGTGTGGACCTGTTTAAAGGTGCCCTCAATTCGGTCTTCAGCTACAGGCTCTGAAGCTGTGAGTGGCATCCTGCCCAGGGGCGGGGGCAGTAGATTGCGGCTGGCTGGCAGGCAGTCATTGGACCAATTCTCCCACCACCGCCTCCGCCTCCCCGCCCCAATGCCAAAGCAGCCTCCTGGGGGGGGGGGGCTGACAGTGGCAGTGGCAGCCGCATTGATAGATGTGGCTGCAATCACCTCTGCCACCTCCACCACGGCCCCTATGCCTCTGCCACCTCCATCACCCCGTGGCATGGCCGAGGAGCAGAGGAGGCAATTGCAGCTGCACCTATCAATGCAGCCACCTTTGTCGCCACTGCCACTACCTCCAGCCTCTCCTCCCAGAGGAGTCTGTTTCAGCGCTGGGGAGGAGGAGTTGGGAGGTGGAGGTGGCAAGAGCATTGGGGCAACCATCATGCCCACCAGGCAAAGCGGCCAGCCATAACCTGCTCCCCTCTGCAGAACTGCAGCAGGACTCTTTCCTGGGGCCTGATCTGACCCTCAGGAGGCATCTTGCGGCATCCACACAGTGCCCCACTTAGCACCCATTTCAATCGGGTGCCAGCCGGTCCATGCAGATATATGGGGTCCTCCTGGAGATCCAGATCTTCAAGATCCAGCTCTCAGAGAGGACCCCATCTCAAAGATCCGGATCTTCAAGATTCAGATCTTTGAGAGGCAGTACAGAAATGTGGTATGTAGACCCTGTCTATCTTTCTCCATCTGCCATATTACAACTTTACTTTAAAAGCACTTTCTGTCAGTTCTTCCACCATCACCCCATCCCCAAACAACTGTCAGGAGTAACGGTGTTTCCAGTTTACTGGGTTTCCAGTTATCCATTGAGCATTGATCTACCATAAAATCAGCACCGGAACCAAGTGTGGTGCCCTCCTCAGCCAGGGCAGGACTTTACTCCCCCACCCCCCGGCTTTCATGCAAGGTAAAATAAATAAGTTTTAAAGTTTAAATAAGCCCTAGCTGCTGCATTCCAGCCCCATGCTAAAGAGTTCACCACAAGCCTCGGCTTTCACAAAAGTCCCAAGCGGAGAAGCGATATGATCAGCCATCCATGGCTTGGCTTCCTTCCGCCTGCTTTCACTGTTTTAAAGTCACAAGCTCCCTTTATTCTGGTAAACCCTGGTTGCTATTAATAAATACTGCAGTCAGACTCTCTCTTTAAAAAAACAAATAAGAAGATGTAACTTTATTGATTACAACTGTTGAGTTTAAATGAATAGGTAAAAAGAACAAATAAATAAGCTTTCTAGTAAAACTCAGGCTTTCAACAACCTATCCCTCTCAGGCTGTTATAAGGATTCTTCTCTAGCCCTTTTCTAGCCTAGAATCCTGGATCTAGCTTTGTGTGGTTTCCCCTGCCACTCACAACCTCACACCTCCAAAAACCCAAGCGTAGAACAACTCCCTTGGCAGATCGATTTTATAACCCCCCCCCCCCACCTGGCATGAGCCACTGCTCTGATTGGCTGCTCCTGGGGCATTCTCCCCCCCCCCTCCTTTAGGCTAATTAGGATGTCTAAGCCCTTTCGCTAACTGGGCATACTACAAAGACAATTTCTCAATAGATATGTTTAAATACAGACAACTTAAATAAATATATTAAATAGACATGGGCACCACACCAAGGACTGATTCTGAAATTGTCATCATGCAAATCAAGGGCTTTGCCACTGATCTATAACCCCCCATTAGAGTTTACATATATGTATGTAAGTATCTATGTATGTATTTATACCAAGTGTGTGTGTGTGTGTGCGCACACAGAGAGAGAGAGAGAGAGAGAGACAAAAAGGAAATGCCATACTACAAAACAAAATCTGCTAGGGAGTCAAGACTTTTCAGGAATCATGTTCAACAAAGTCTCCTGCATATCTGTCATGAAATCCTTCTTGCAACAATGTCAGTTGTTTCAGTTGAATTTCTTCAGTCGCCACGGATATTTGGAGCAAACAGGGAAAAGAGCTGAGCCATAGTTCCTGAAATGAAAACTATTTCACAGGGCCATTAGGAGAATTCTGGCTGGGAAAAGAAATACAAGGTTTGTACACACAAAGACATATCTAGCTAACTGAAATCCTCCTTCAGCATTATTACGCTATCTGACAGAATAAGCAAAATTTCTGTGGAAAAAAAAAATTGAAATGTTCTTGGTGTTGCTAAAGGCCCTTTCTGCACTAGGGGTGCCTCCAGACACTTATCTTGCCATGTCAGGACTCCATAGTGGCTTCCAGTCCACTAGACGGGAAGTTCAGAAGCTTCAGCATCCCTTTGTAGTGACTGGAGGATGTCGTCAACGATAGTAGAGGTGAAGCATTGAAAGGTAAGAGCACAGTAAAAAGATGCTGAGGGTGCCTTTAGACATTGCAGCATTCCATCCAACCCCACAAAGTAAAATGCTGATCAA
The DNA here is from genome assembly GCA_023333525.1 of Aspidoscelis tigris stejnegeri. Classification (NCBI taxonomy): domain Eukaryota; kingdom Metazoa; phylum Chordata; class Lepidosauria; order Squamata; family Teiidae; genus Aspidoscelis; species Aspidoscelis tigris. Next base: position 99,251,451 of record JALMGA010000003.1, on the reverse strand, counting down.
ACAGAATCTTTTTATTGCACACTGGCTGTAGAATGCTTTGCTGCTACTGTGGGTGATGAAGCTTCCCATCTGGAGGACAGGAAGTTGCTACAGTGAGACGCTAAAGCTCCCGATCCTCCCATCTCACAGGCTGGAAGCCACTACAATGTCCTGTCGCAGCAAGGGGCTTGTCTGGAGGCACCCCTCATTCAGGTTTCATAGTCCAGACAAGGGACCTGCCCTCTGCATCCTAGTGCAGACTACAAGAGACCCCAGGTGGGACCCACCACAGTCTGCATACCACACAGATGGCAGGTCCCTATTCTCAAATATAATCCAGAATAAGTGCAGAAAGAGCCATGTGATGGTGAGGAAACGAAGTTGTCCTTCTATCATTTGCATCATGCATATCCAGGACACACTGTTGGCTGTCAAGAACCAAACTGAGCTCCCATTTTTGATAAGGGGAGAATAGAGGTATCCCCTCACCACTTTGTTAATTAGAAAGCTGAGTCTCCCATGACAGAAAACATACATTGTTATTTGGATCCAGCATTTGTGGGAAATGTCTATACTAGGTGGGTTTCATTAATCATGCAAACATTGGTCCATTCTAATGATATTTTCCAGCATTTGCCCTGACACATGCATTAACTAATTGCTTGTATCTGAAACTGCTTAAGTGCAAATTGGTGGCCAAATGATCAAAGTTGAAGGGAGGGGGGAGGGAGGGAGAATGCCTACAGAATGTTCACAAAATTATACTTGCACAATGACAGTATTATTTTTATAGTCTTCCCTAAGATCTCTTCATCTTCTCTGGAATTTAAGAATGGAATGTACTAGTGGTAGTGAGCTTGGTAGGGCACAGAGTAAGGTGTATGTGCAAATTTACTACTAGATTTTCATATCAGCAAAGCCTTTCTCACTGCATGAAAGTTGAATTTGAATTTACGGACATTGGATTCAAATTTGAATGTCAAAATTCGGGCAGATTTGGTTGAATTTCAAATACCTTCAAATATTCATGCACACCCCTACTTACAACGGAGCAAAAATACAATAATTGTTAAAGCAATAATATACAATTCTGTGCACAAGAAAAAAAATACATTTTAAAATGTACAATAAAGTAAGAATAAGCTACATAGTATTCAATAATACATAGACTAATATGCACCATGCAAGATAAAGTGAACAAAACAAACGCAAATTAATAAAGTACACTACTACCTCAGAGAAGTATGCTCAAATATTCTATAACCTTTGTACAAAATATCTGAGTGTAGCACTGCAGTTACCAGTAGTTCATGGACCACACTGTGGGCCTTCTTGCACATGGCAAAAAGAGACACCCTGGAAATGCTCCAAGACAGAGTAAACACATTGCATGGAGATGCTTCTATACTAGAAGTGTCTCCGCATGTGCCAGAGTGTCCCAAGGCCAGGATAATAGCAGAGCACATTTTCATGCTCCACAACTTACCTAGCCACTGGCCAGGAAACCTCCGCACACTCCTTTCCTACTTCTTCTGGGTGGAAGAGGTGAAGTGAAATGGAGTAGGCACAGTTAGGTGCTTCATCACTCGGTTGCAGCAGCAGTGGTGAAGCAGGAGGTGATTCACACTTAGCCAGCACTTGATGACGTGCCAGCTAAGTTCGGAATGCTTTGGGCATCAAAAAATACTGACACCTAAACCATTTCAGCAGTTCCCTGACCATTTCACCTCCTCAAGGTATAAATTGGCTTTGTGATAACCTCCAGTTCAGATGGTAGATAAATATAAGAACTTTTGGAAATTTAACTTGCCCCCTTTTTTCCTTTTCCATTCTTTCACATCTCTTGATTGCTAAAGGTACCCTCATCAGACCCATCTTCTTGTGATTCTTGATAATGATAGAGAAGTAATTTTAAAGATGTACAAAATGTTTCGAATTTATAAAATTTCAGACCTGAACAGGGTATTCTTAGCATTTTTGAACAAAGAACAAAAATCCCCCTTTCAAAAAGGGGAACACACTGCATATTCTGATCATGTTTTGGCCAACTGTAAGCCAGTCTGGTCTTGTGGTCAAAGTGCCAGACTCATATCTCGCAGCCACGGGGTTCAATTCCGCCCTCCTCCACGGAGCCAGCTGGGTGACCTTGGGCTAGTCACAGCTCTCTTTCTGAACTGTCACAGGCCCACCCACCTCACAAGATGGGGGAGAAGAACAGAAAGCTTTGTCAGCTGCTTTGAGTCCTCTTAAATGGCTGAAAAAGCAGGTTATAAAAGTCAACTCTTCTTTTAAAAATAAAATAAAAAATCCCTGACTAACCTAATTTTTTACAATAGATTGGGTGGCAGGTAGCACCCATTTTTCCTTACCACTAAACTACTTTGCAATCTCTAGTAGTCTTTATAGGAAAAAAGAAATTCAGTCCCCTCTAGAGGTGTGCATGAATATTGATAACATTTGAAATTCATATGAATTTGGCCAAATTTGGACATTCAAATTCAAATCAAATGTTGGCACAGTCAAAGAGCGACATTCGAATTCAAATTGAATGTTTTGATGCATTTGTATGAAGCTTCATATGAAACATCATATATGATTTGTATGTATTCATATGGGATTTGTATAGGATTCATACGGAATTCCTATGCATTCGTATGGGATTCATGGATTGAACATTCTTATCAAATACGAATCCTACGACATTCAATGAGGATCTATTCGAACAAATATGAATTTCCTTGCATTTGATTCAATATGAATCCAATATTTAAAAAATTGTGTGCATCCGTGTGATGCCCACCATTTTGTTACTGTATTTAATGTGTATTGAAAGTGTATTTTAAAAGTGTGTACAGTATTTGTTATGTTCTTTCTGTATTCCTTGAACTGTAATGTAAGTATCAGAACAGCAGGTAAGAAGTGGGTAAGGCAACCCTAGTTAGCATAAGGTAAGATGGGGAGCAGCTGCCCACAAACAGCCAATCAGGCTTGAGCCCACACAGGGCCAAGGATATAAAAGGTACCACCCAGCCAAGTTTGGGGGTTCTATGCTTGGGTTTCCAGGGGAGGAGGACATGTGTATGAGACTGCCCTGTTCCTGAGGGGAGCACCAGGATAGTTCCAGGGTTCCTGAGCTTAGGGTGATAGCCTAAGGGAATCCTTACAGCAGCTTAAGGGGGTATAGGTTGCTGGGTAGACTGATTGTCTCTGAGAGGACTTTGATATTTATTTGTTTGTTTGCCTGTTTCTTCACAAGTTGTAAGCTATAAACCACTTTCCTATTTATTTAAAAGGAATCATCTGCCTGCAGTATTCATTTGAGTCTTATAGGCCTCAAGCCTACGGAAAGGAAAAGGTGTGGTGGACTCCTTAGCCTGTGGGGGCTAGGGAAGCAATAGCCAATGCTTTTAATAATTATAAAACTAACTTATTCTTGAACACTCACTAGTCAGAGGAAGGGGGGAGTGAAGTCCTGCCCTGGCTGAAGAGAAAGTCACAATCCCTAATCTCCTCCCAATTGTTTCTTCTGGCTGGACCACAATTGTTCTATGTGCAACTCTCTAGTCTTCTTCCAAGATGGTGGTGATAGTGGTGGTGATTTGGGGACTTCCTGGTCCTGGAGATCTTTTGATAGTTTCTCATCTAAATATCAATTAAGACTCATCTTGCTTTGTTTCTTGAACTCAACAAAGGTTGACTAGCTATTGTAAACCTCATTATTTAACATTTAATTTCAGTCTAAAAATTAGGTGCATGGCATTTTGCTGATTCCTCCAGAAAATATATGTGCTGCCACATTAATTCATATTTACACACCCTGAAGACAACAGAGGTTTCTGAAACAGAGGTTTCTGAAACTCTATTAGTAAACAATGATGCAGTGATATTCCCCAAAGCCAGTGATGCATGGAAAATACACTCTGTGTTTGTTATTCACACACAAACCCTTTTTTTAAAAATGTTTTTTGAAAAATATTATATGCATATCAACATTTTGGTTCCTTCTTTTTGCTCCAAGCAAAGAAACAATCAGGTCCCCAAATGTGACATTCACTTAAGATTCAGTTCCACCTCATGAAAAGCATCTCCTACCACTTTTTCCTGGTAGCATTTGTCATTCAGATTTATTTATCGCTTGGGGAGACTTCAGGATTTGATATTATAAATAGGTGTCAGCTACATTCTACCCGCTCCGCCCAAAATCACACTTATTCATGATTAAGTGTGCTGTATCTACAGGGTCAATAATATTTTAATTGCAGACACTTTAATCATTTAGCTAAAGGAGCCAAGTCAAACTGCAGTGCAGATTATGGTCAAGAGAGACAAATGCTCTGTCATCTTTGACTGGGCTAAGGCAGTGAATGTTACTGCTGGGAAAACATACAGAACAAAAATCCACAGTGCTTCATGAAGTGCATAAATAGGAAGGCAAAACAATGTATAGGCTATTGTGGCTGCTTACACATCACTACTTAACACTAAGGAAAGATCCCAAAGGGGCCACAAAGGCATCCACTTGAGGGTGCATGAGCCGCAAATCTGTGCACCCTCATTGCGCCATAAGTGGGTATGTTCTGAGGCACCTTGGAACATTGATTCCACCATAATCATCCAGACAGGACTGAAAGTTTAATGAGCAGTAGCATTGGGTCTGACAGACACATTTAGTGATTCTCCACTGAAGCTGGACGTTATACACATGATAATCCAAGTTTTTAAAAACAGTGGTTTTAAGGACTTTCACTGTGGACTATTGTGTTACCCAAGTTTTTCCATCTGTGTGGGCAAACAGCATGAAACCTAATGAGAATTCACCTTCACCCAAGAATGCATGGGCCTAACAGGATGTACTTCATGCTGAGTGCACACAGGGAGGGCTGAGCATGAACAGAAGACTCCTGCTGCTGCAACATCACAAAAACGTTAAAATGAGGAGTATCAATTGTAGGTCTAGACTAGGGATGTGCCCAAATGTATTTTTGACATTCGAATCCAAGTAGATTCGAATGTCTTAAAATCCAATTCGAATCCATAATATTCAAATCCGTACATTCAAATGTTAGATTTGTATTTAAAGATATGAATGTCAACAACATATGTATCTGTGTGCATGCTGGGAAAATCCATATGCATCTCAAATTATCCCGTACGCGTCCTGTTTTAATCCCATATTTTAAGCACAAGATACGGATAATTTTTGGGCAGATTCGTATACAACAGATATGAATCTACACATTCAAATCATCTGAAAATCCGTATTGGATTTTCAAAAATCCATATTTGAGTTCAAATGTCAAATACAGATTTTCAAAAATCTGATTCGAGTTTGAATGTTGAAATTTATAGAATTTGACTCAAATATTCAAGTTTCTGAATATTCATGCACATCCGTATTCTAGACAAAATGTTTTCTCTCTGAAACCACTTTACTCCAAACTATCAGTAAGGGCGTTTTTCCACTGTCACTAGAAGTACACATTAGGTACCCATTAATGGGTACAAAAATGCCATTTTTGTACCCATTAATGGGTACTTAATGGGTACTTCTAGTGACAGTGGGAAAACACCATAAAACACAGGTTTTAAAAGTGATGTCTGGAGGCAGTCTAAGATGACAGAATGATTAGAAGGGCTTTCACTGCACTTTACTCCCCCTCCCTCCCTCCCTCCCGTCGTTGGATGTATCACCATTGCTCTGATCAGTCACATGTGGACATGTCCAAGGCTTCTGATACTGTTAATTCACAATGCTATTAATTCCCAGTAGGGATGTGCATGAATATTCACAACATTTCGAATTCAGACATTTGTATATTGATCAAATGTTATATTTGTAACTGACATTCATATGAATATGAATGTTTTGGAACATTTGTACAAATGCTTCGGAACGCTCATGAAACAGAGAGGTGGGAAAGCGGCTGTGCCAAACACATCTGCAACAGTTCCAGAGTGCATTTGACATGGTTTGAGAGCAGATTCAAAGTGGATTCAGAGCAGACCTGATGCTTTCAGAGCGGATATGTTACAGGATACAAAAACATTCATATCAAATAGAATCCTACCACATTTGAAGGGGATCAGTTTGAACGAATACAATTTTTCTTATGTTCAATTTGATACAAATCAAATGCAAAAAACACCATTTGTGCACTTCCCTACTTCAAAGCACATAAAATTTCAGTCTGCTGGAGCAAAGCCATGCCATTTCTGCCACGCCATATTTACAGATCTGTGGTTAACCATACGTGTCTCCACTTTCATGTAACACTTTGGGTTATGCCTTCTTCACCGACCCTCTCACCCTTGCTGTTAAGGACTAGGAAATGCCTTGTGCACAAACATTATGTCCATGGACTGTTGCAGCCAGCATAGATCTTGTCACTGAAACTTTTCCTTCCTACCACGTTTATGGCATATTATAAATGTTGTAAATGGCACACTGTCATAAGAAACGGAGGACAGCATGCAATCCCAGAGATCTGCATGCCACAAAATGAGTAAGCAAAGGAAGCCTCCTGTTTCCTGAAAACCTGTAATTTGTGCTCACGTTACTATAATTAAGGGCTTCTGAAAAAGCCAGACCTTCAACTCACTTCCACTGCTATAATTTGTTGCATGGTATGGCGCATTAAACTTTGGCAAATTATACACAAAGCCAGGCTTTCTCATACCAAAACAGAAAAAGGATTCTTATTTCCATGATGAGTCCATAGAATAACTGGTCCTTTCTGCACAGGGCTTTATTCTGAGACCTATTTGCACTACAGCCTCTAGTCAATAATTACTGCACCTCTAGGGAAGAGCATATGCATGTCAACTAGGCTACTACAGCCTACAAATATGCCCACCCTCCCCAGAAGTGCACTAATCATTAATTAGGTTATCCAATATTAGCTAATCACTTACCTCAAGCATCCAACAGTGTGACTGGTGCTCTGGGGTTGTTTGAGATCCCGTGCAAGCATGCGGTGTAGATGTGACTGCACATATGCAGAGCATCAGCATCATCAAGGCACCGGAACTGATGCATGCGCAGTCGTGGAGGCACCACTGCCAAAATGATAGCAGCCAGAGGACGACGGGGCCCCAGGATCAATGAAGGTGAGTATCTGATCCCAGGGAGAGGGAGTGGGTAAAGTTGACTAGTGGTCAGGTGGGTCATTGCACTTTTTTCCTGTCTAGCAGACAGGAAGGGTAATGCAGAAATGCCTCTGGATTATATCCCTAGAATAAGGATCAGACATCCATGTGCTACTGCAGACCTCAGCAAACCTGAGAAGGGTCTGCCATAGTCCACACCAGCATGTGGATGACAGATCCTATCTACTTTCTATCCACTTTCATTTATTTCTTAAGGACAATGAAGTCATGAAAATGATTCTTATGCACCATTTTCTTCTCAGTTATTATTTCTTTCCAACTTGCTATCTCACAATGAGATCTGAAATTTCTTCCATTTCAACTATTAAAAACCAAAGGACTCCAAGTGACTAAAGCCAAGCTTTAAACAACAGGAAAATTCAACATTGCAATGCATGGTTCGAAGTGAAAGCATCAGCCAATCAATGTCAAATTCTCCTATGTCAAATTTTCCTATTGGAGACATTTATGCTGTTTTCAATGGTCAGGTGAATGCAACCATGCTGGCAACATGCAAGCCAAGCACTGTATATTCTAATTGGCTCTGCCTTTGTTATTTATATAGAAGAACTGAGAGGGATATTTGGTGCCACAATTTCACTGTTTTGAATGCCCATTCTTCTACAAATTTAACCCGCTCACTATTGTATGTTCAATAGCAAGGAGAGCTGTTTAGTCTGCTTGTCAGGATCTTGGCTTAGAAGGTATGGTCATAGTCTCCCTTTATGAAGTAACAATTGTAGCATAAGGCAAGATCTGAACAGTGTTCCCGGTAATCAGAGTTGCCAGCCAGGGCTTCTTTAATTGGGTACCACTTCTGGGAGCCAAGCAAAATGGCTCCTCATACCCTGTAGCATGTTAACCCTGAGGCAGACTACTGTCAGAGAATGCTTTCAGATTGTCTCCAGTTCAGGAGGCTACTGTACTATCCATGTCCATTCAGATGTGGCATTTTATCTGGACATGATACCTTTCAAGCTGTTATCAGACACAGCAAAAGAAAAGCACTTCTGAGGTGACTTAAAAAAGACTCTGGGGTGAGTTTGTTCATACAACAGTCTCCCCCCCCCAACATTCTAGGTTAGAAACATGAGGGCCACACATGGCCCCTCAGAGATGCTCCTTTTGTTCTGTCTGAATACAGCTCAAGTGAGACCAGTCTGCAAGGCAGACACTGTGGCTGCTTCTGCACTTGGCCTTATTCTGGGTTATATCTCAGGATAGGGGTCACTTGTCCACATGCTAATACAGGCTATGGCAAGTCTCACTAGGACCTGCTGTAGTCTGCAATAACATGCAGATAAGAGACCCTGATCCTGAGATATATTCCAGAATAAGGCCAAGTGCAGAAAGGGCCTGTGTTCCTTGGGCAGCCAGGCAGCCCATATGAATGCAGCCAAAAGCTGCGTCCAGACCTGCAGTAGAAATCTGAAGTTAGAGCTAAAAGTACAGCTTACCTGCTGTGCAGTGAAGAACTGAGACTTCTAGTCCCAACTAAAAAACAGCTTCATAGCTTCCTCCTCAGAAGCTACAAGAGCTGAGTCATCACGCATGGTCATGTGGGATGAGGCAGCCAATTAGAATCGAGCTGCCTTCCTGCCCTCATTCCTCTCTTCTTGCTGTCCTGCCCGGACTGATGGGAAGATTCAAATTTTCTTAATATTGTGCAGCAAGCGTCCTTAATCCAGGGTTAAGGTAAATGTGCAGTAGTTATGGGATAAAGCATCACAACGACAATACATCGATCATTGTGTGTGACGCCCCAATCATAGCTGCAAATTCCGCTCTGCAGTATAAATGTATCTGGACACAGCAGGATTCTTCAGAGTTAAAAGAAACATAACAGTGACCCATCTTACAAAGACAGAAAGACAATGAACTAAATAATACATGGACAAGAAAAGAAAAGAAATACATAGTAGAGAAGATGCTATTTATTTTAGCCATATTAAGATGCCATTTATTTTAGTCATATTACAGCTTTCTTAGTTGTAAATCACATTTTTAACGATAAATATTTCCAAATTATGTTCGGAATGATGGATTATTTGAGTTATTGAGGGCATAGGCCATAATATTATTGTGAGTGGGAGGAAAAGGAAGGGTTTTATCTGACCAGTTATTACAAAGAATTTTGGAGGGAGGGGCTAGTGGTAACACAGTTAACTGATTTCAAGGGCTAATCATCATCATCATCATCATCATCATCATTGCTATGATCCCACTGTCACTCATCCTACAGAAAACAAACCTGGGCTATCAAACTGCCAGGAATTCACAGAAAATTTCACATCTACTGTACATGGATGACTTGAAGCTTTATGGAAAATCTGAAATCAAGATCCAGTCACTGACCAACACAGTGCGAATATTCAGCAGTGATATCAGTATGGAGTTTGGCCTGGACAAATGCACCACAGTGGCACTGAAGAAGGGGAAGATTACTGAAAGTGAAGGCATTGAAATGCCAAATGGTCAAGCCATCAGGTCCTACCAGCCAGAAGCCTACAAATACCTTGGCATCTTGCAACTGAATAACATTAAGCATGGCCATGTGAAATCTGTGGTCAGTAAAGAGTACATCCAAAGGACTAGAAAAATATTGAAAAGTAAATTGAATGGCGGTAACACCATTAAGGCCATAAACACCTGGGCCATACCAGTCATTAGATACACTGCGGGAATTGTGAACTGGACTCAGTTGGAATTGGACAACTTAGACAGAAAAACCAGAAAACTGATGACGATCCACCATCCACTACATCCTCGGAGTGATGTCGACAGGTTGTACTTGCCCAGGAAAGTAGGCGGTAGAGGACTTTTGCAAGTGAAGCAAACAGTGGAAGAAGAGAAGCATGCATTAGCAGATTACATGGAAGAAAGCAAAGAATCAGCTTTGATTGAAGTCAACAATCAGAAGCTTCTCAAGGTGCAGCAAACCAAGAACCAGTACCGGAAAACTGCAATTCAATGCCGAACGGACAGCTGGCACAATAAAGCACCGCATGGGCAGTTCCTGGAGAACATCGAAGGCAAAGTGGACATGGAAAAGACCTGGTCTTGGCTTACGAATGGAACATTGAAAAAGGAAACAGAAGGACTGATTCTTGCTGCACAAGAACAAGCAATAAGAACAAATGCCATCAAAGCCAGAATTGAAAAATCAGGAGAAGATCCAAAGTGCCAACTCTGCAAAGAAGTGGATGAAACAATCGACCATATACTCAGCTGCTGCAAGAAGACCGCACAAACTGATTACAAGCAGAGACACAATGCTGTAGCACAAATGATCCACTGGAACTTGTGCCAAAAGTATCATCTGCCAGTGGCAAAGAACTGGTGGGATCACAAGCCAGAAAAAGTTGTTGAAAACGAACAGGCAAAACTACTTTGGGACTTCAGGCTTCAGACTGACAGAAAAATGGAGCATAACACCCCTGACATTACAATTGTTGAGAAAGAGAAGGTGTGGATCATCGACGTCGCTATACCAGGTGACAGCAGAATTGAGGAGAAACAGTTGTTGAAGCTCACCAGATACAAAGACCTGAGAACTGAACTTCAGCGACTCTGGCGAAAACCAGTGAAAGTGGTCCCAGTCATCCTCGGCACACTGGCCGCGGTGCCAAAAGATCTCAGCGGTCACCTAAAAACCATTGGCATTGACAAGATATCCATCTGTCAACTACAAAAAGCCACTTTACTGGGGTCTGCTCGCATAATTCGCCGATACATCACACAGTCCTAGGTGCTTGGGAAGTGACCAACTAGTGAAATAATACGAAATCCAGCATAGTGATCTCGTTTGCTGTGTGTAACTGCTGCTTTTACATAATAATAATAATAATAATAATAATAATAATAATAATAATAATAATAATAATAATAATAATAATAATAATAATAATAATAATAATAATAATAATAATAATAATAATACAGGTAAACCCATCCAGTTAAATCTACTCCACAAATGACTCTCCTATTTTGTTTCTAGAATTTGGGGCTCTTCCTCTATCTCGCCACTGTAGGTGCTGTTATGAAACAGTCACAGTGGAGTGCGCTGTGGTCCTCAGGGAGTTCTTCAAACCACCCTCCTCACTGTCCGTTTCAAAGATCTGTGCTTGAAATTGACAGTAGGAGCAGAGGCATGTGGGCACAGCCTTTGTGTTAAGAGCAGTGCTACGGGAAAGGGGAAGGGGCTACAGTTGTAGTGTTCCTCCCTTTCCTCTGTATATCCTGCCCATAGGCCTTTTCGCCCCTTTACTCCCCTGGGAAACCATCCCAGGGAAGTGAAGATGGGCGGCGGATCCACTTGGATGTGACCACAGTCCAAGTGGAGGGTGAAAAGTCCACAAATGAAACAGTTTAGAAATGAAAAGATGTGAATAGTCAGACCTGAAGATGGACTGAAGCAGGTTTAAAGGGAAGGTATGAGCACAGCCTTTGAAATCATTCTCATGCTTTCTTTCATACTAAGTGTTCTGCCAATGGGAATCTTATCCAGCTGGAAATGAGGCCTGAGCTACACTAATCCACATTTAACCCACTTCAGGGTGAGAGAACACGTCAGCAAACTGGAAAGTTGTTTTCCTTCTGCATTATCTATCACAAGAGTGTTTTTTTTCTGGGTTAGGAAATGTGGAAGGAAAGTAACTTATCACTTTGCTAATGTGTCCTCACATTCTGAAAGTGGGTTGAAGATGGATTAAAACTTAGGTGTAGCTGGACATTCATGATTATGGCAATCTTAAAGCCATCATCCTTCCCCTTACCTCTTTCCCAGATCTTCTTTTGCAGTACATTCACACACTGAAATCACAAACCTCTAAGAGGCATTGCAATTTGATTTATAAAGGTCAGATAAGCATACAGCACTGCACATTTTAGGGCAAGTATTAAGATAGGACAGTGTTCAGTTCAGCAGGTACTGTGGAAAATCATGCCATAGTCCACTTAAAAAAGGTCACCACACATGCAACTGTTAATAAAATGCTGTCGTGTTCTGCCCCAGGTATACTCAAGCTTTAAGTTCAGTCTGCACTCTGGCCTTTGGCGAAGGTCTTGAACAAGTGAAACTCCTCCCTCTTTGAAGAATCCACCAGTCTTTCTTAGTATGAACAAATTACAGTATTTATTGTAACAGCAAAACAAATATATAACCACTTTCTTAGAAAGTAACAGCTTACAGTTTCTTTGCAGCTTATTGGGTCTTCAGGCTTTAGTTACTTTCCTTTGCTGAGGCACTCAGGCCTAGAAAGAGCTCCTGCCTTCCTTTTGTGACACTGGCTGGTCTAGAAGGACTTTCTGCTTCCTTTGGCACTTGCTGGCCTATTGGAAGTTGCTGCTTTACTCTTTCTGTCATGGAGTTTCTTCTTTCTGTGGCACTTGCGGCCTATGAGGAGTTTCAGCCTGTCTAAGAATGATGATTCCTTCCACTTTCACAGCAGACTGAAAACGGGCTTAACTCTCCTGTGTAAGCTGTAAATGCTCCACCCTCCTTATCCATAAGCCTACCTCTTGAAGATACAGGCACACATTTCTTTCTAAACTTCCAATAAACAAGGCTTACAATATAAACTTCAATTGCCACAAACAAACTTGTTGCAGAGGCATAACATGTAGTATATAAAAGCCATACATTAAATTAAGTATATAGTAGTTTACTGGGATAATTTTACAGTGATTTTTCAGTATGAAATTTAGCTCCATTAGGATGAATATCCAAAGCATCTTCGTCTTGCAAAATGTCCTCTTCCTGTTACCCTGTGGGTCCCATTTCACAAGCTGCTGATGACTTTCTTTCCCCCAGCCTTCCCAATATCTTTGCCAATCACAAAGGTGGTAAAGTTGAAGCTGAAATATTTCTTTCCTATCATTTACTTGATTGCTTCCGTCCAATTTCAATTATAGCTCTTATTTCCCCCATAGAAGTCAATTTCCTTGCCTGAAACTTTGACCTTTTTCTGGTCAGAAAAGCTTCTAACAAAAAAGAAAGGCAAAAATGGTATTATAGAATCTCCAAACACAGCACAAAATGAGCCATAAGCTTCATTCCTTTGCCGTTTCAGTTGTTAGTCTATTCTTGAAAATAATCTAACACAGCTCTGCTGAATTCCATATAGTGTTAGAGTACATTGAAACAGTCCAAGGCTGCATTCACATCTAAGTTTTAAACTGGTTTCAGACCACTTTCAGCGTGAGAGAATCCAGAGTGAGAGTTAGATAATGCTGAAAGAAAACAGCTTGACACATTGTGGTTGTCTTCTCTCACGCTGAAAGTGGACTGAAACTGGATTAAAATGTAGGTGTGTATCCAGTGACAGTCCCAGAAGTTCTTATGAGCATCAAATGCACACATATGGGTGAGCTAGGAACAAACTCTTAATTATTATTTTTGATTTTTTAAAAAAATTAGACATATTCAACAAAACACAAAACAAACCTAATCCACAATCAAACATATAACCATCAAACACTGCAATATTCTGCCTCCCCTTGAAACACCTTCACTCCCTTGTGATTTAATTATTTAAGTTGTCAACTTAATGAATGTAGCCTGATCCAGTATATCCAAACCTGATATCTCTTTAGACAGTTCAATAAATGTAATCCATATTTTTTGCTAGTCTTCTACTTCCATACTGGCATTTTTGTGCTATGATATATTCACTTGAGGGATTTTCGCACTGCAACGCGTTCCAAACGGAACGCGTGCAGGCGGGCAGCTTAAGACACTTCCGGGCACTTTTACCTTTCACACACAGACGCGCCGGAATGCGTTCCGGCGCGTCTGTGTGTGAAAGGTAAAAGCGCCCGGAACTGTCTTGGCCCGGCAAAGGCCGGCCAGGGGCGGGGATTCGGCCGCAGTGCTGCTGTCCATTGGGTGAGAGCACCCAAGGGGCGGGCAGCGCTGTCAAGCCACCCGCCCCGTGCTTCGTGCCAGCTCTACGGGCTGGCACGAAGATGCCCGGGCACCCGGGCACCCATCATGGGGCCCGGGGCAAGGCCCCTATGGGGCCGGACCCCTTTGAAGATCAGAGCCCCTGGCTCTGATCTCCAAGGGCTCGCCCCGCGCCCCGATCTCGCCCATCTAAGGGCTGCAGGCGCCTGGATCTAGGCGCCTGCAGCCCGCAGATGAGTCCCACCCCCCCCCAGTCCCCAAAACCCCCACCCCCAACCACCCTCCGGCCCGGATCGGGCCCATCTGCGGGCTGCAGGCGCCTGGATCTAGGCGCCTGCAGCCCGCAGATGAGTCCCACCCACCCCCAGTCCCCAAAACCCCCACCCCCAACCACCCTCTGGCCCGGATCGGGCCCATCTTCGCTCTCTGGGTGCCCCGCTGGGGCACCCAGAGAGCGAAGATGGGCCCGATCCGGGCCAGAGGGTGGTTGGGGGTGGGGGTTTTGGGGACTGGGGTGGGTGGGTGGGTGATCTGCGGGCTGCAGGCGCCTAGATCCAGGCGCCTGCAGCCCGTAGATGGCCACGATGGGGGCGGGGGGGACCCTTGGGGGACCGGAGCGATGCGCTCCGGCCGCCCAAGGCGTTCCTCGCCCCCAGCGAGCCCAACATCGACCTCCTGCCACCCCAGAAAGGGGCGACAGGACGCCGATGCTGGTGCCTCCTTCCCGGGTCTGGCAGCCCCATTGGGGCTGCCGGACCCGGGAAGGAGCCACGTCCCGGCGGCCGTCGGAGGCGACAGACGGGACGCACCGAATCGGGGTTCCCCTGTCCCATCTGCCAGGGTCACTGACCCTGGCAGACGGGAAAGCGGAACCCCGATTCGGTGGGTCCCGTCTACCGGCTTCGCCGCGCCGGCGCAATCGCCGGCCCGGCAAGTCGGGCCCAGGGGGCGTGCCGACGGCTGTCAGGGAGAGAAGCGTGCGAACGCTTCTCTCCCGGAACGCGCCGGGGCGGCTCGTCCGCGTTCGAACGGATGCAGAGCACTTTAAAGTGCTCTGCATCCGGAACGCGTGGAGGACAGCTCCAGACACGAGGCGGCGCAAGCCCCACTCGGGCAATGCGTATGCCTCGTCCGGAGCTGTCCTCCACGTGTTCCGGAAAGGCCAATGCGAAAAGGCCTTTGTTATTGTTTCCCATTTGCTATATCTTTCCACTCCTTCTTACTTACCTGCATTTTTCCAGTGTTTCTCAATCAGCAATTGAGCAGCCTAGCAATGACAAATCATGATCTAAGATTGTGAGCACACAAGTGCCTGGAAAACAGGTTGCTTGCACAGGTTTATGCAATTCTACGTGCTTCAATAAATTACTTTTTTTGTCATATTGTGAGTTGTTATTTGGTGAGAGTGCCATCACTCCACATATAATGCAATGTTGGTGAGTTTTTATTCGTAGTCAGTAAAGTGGAATTTCCTTTAGACAGCACAGAACTGCGCTAGCCAAGCTTGGGTTATAAGATTAATTGCTGGTAATTGGAAACCAGCAATTAGGCAAATTGGCAATGATTTCCACTACTCCTAAAGCAATTTCCATAGTGCAGTGGTTTCCTGGAATGTAACCATTAAATAATGTAAGAAATCACTGCTCTAACTCACCTCACGCTCCAACATGTTTGTTGTTGTTGCGTACTACCAAGTCAAGGCCTACTCCTGGTTGACTGCATGGGCATCTCCATGGGCCCAGAGGCATTTTGCCTTTGCCTACTTCTAGGGAGAGACTGGCAAACCTCTGCTTTCCAGGCAGTTGGCTGCCTCCATTCCAAAATGGAGACCTGGGGTGATTTCACATTTCCCTTCCTGTCTGCTGAATGGGAAAGTTGTGTGATGAACTAACATTGACTAGCACTGTCACAGTGTGGCAAAGTAAGAGCACTATTTTGCACCCTTATTTTTATTTATTATTTATTTGTTTACATTTCTATCCTGCCCCAAACCCAAAGGTCTACCTTACCTCCAGACACTTTACATGGGCTTCTTATGCCACTGAAACTGGAAACATGGAACCGGGATCTTTGCCTTAAGCCAGGGGTGCCTTAAATGCTAAGTGGAGACATGTCTTGAAGCGGTACTTACATGCCATCCCCAGTAAAGGGGTTTTAAACATCTTCCTGCAGCCACCCATCTGGTTGCTACTACAGCTGCCTTGACATGAGGAACAGGGTATACTGATCTCAGAGTGGGATTTCCCACTGTGGCTGCATCCTGCACCCTGGATTCTGCTCACAGCATCTGCTTAGCCTTTGCAAGCTGAACAGAGGAGTGTACCTGTACATGCATGGAGCAGCAGCAGCCAAGGAGGCTAAAAGATCAGCCATAATACACAAATACCAGAAGCTCCCAAGCCAGCCAGGAGCCAAGATGGCCACACTGTGCCAGAACTCCCTTCCACCCAGCTCCCACGCAACCCCATATGCTCCTGGACTATATTGAGCCATGTGGCAGGTATGGCTAATGGCTGCTTTTTGCTCTGCAGCATTGCCTAGAGGAATCACTGCAGACAGCATTTAGCAGGTCTGTCCACCAAACGAAAACATCTTCCTGTGCTCTTTAGGAAACTTCCAGTTGTCATAACAACCTCTGCCACTTCTCTTCCTCTCCTGCTATAGGATATTGCATTTGCTCATTATACCAACCCCAGCAAAACAAAGCCTTTAAAAAGAAGAATTAAAATGTAAGTACAGTTCAAGGAAAGGCACAAAACCTTTTCATCTCCTCCCAGCAGCTCAAAAGGATGCTTTTCACTTTCCCTAAATGGTCCCCATATTAATCTCTTCAGCTACGGTCACACCTACGATTTAATCCATCTTTAGTCCACTTTCAGAGTGAGAGTGCCAAGCTGTTTTCCTTCAGTGTTAAATAACTCAGAAACTTCACCTTTGGGATAGATGATGTGGAAAGAAAATTACTGGACACTTTGCTGATGTGTTCTCTCACTCTGAAGGTGGACCGAAGCTGGATTAAATCTCAGGTATGACCACAGCCTTTGATCTGTAGTCCCCCAAGGTATAAGAACATAAGAACATAAGAACATAAGAGAAGCCTTGCTGGATCAGGCCACAGCCCATCTAGTCCAGCATCCTGTCGCACACAGTGGCCCACCAAATGCTCATGGGCATCTCAAGCAGAGACAAGGACAAACCTTCTCCTGCTCTCGAGTCCCAGCAGATGGCCCTAGAAGCGCCCCATTTCCCCCCCCCCCTCAGCCTGAAAGATGCACCTAGGCATTCGTTCTAGTAGCCATTGATACATCTGTCATCCATAACATAAATATGTCATCAAATCAGTTTGGAGCACAGGGAGACACTACATTTGGTTATTCTCTTTACCCAAACCTGCTGGTCTTCAGAAATGCTCTCTAAAATGTATTTGGAACCAAAATATGCTTCAATTAACCTTTGCCCCAAAACTTCATCAATCTTCTGCAATCCATCTTATAATATATTATGTCTCTGAAGTGCCCTAAAATTCATAATTTTAAGACCTTCAAAAGCTGAAAGTACTGATATGAAATGCTGGTTTACCAAAAGAGGCCCATTTGCTTTTCCCCAGTTGCACGAATTTCTCTGCCTAACCATTCCTGAGAGCATTCATATACCTTTTCAGATGCAAAAACACTAAGCTCCTCAGGCCTTCTGAAAATGTGTGTTTCCTCTCAACTAATTGAACTTGTGTTGCTGTGTTTAGAAAATCCCTAGCCAAGCAACAGACTTTAATGGGTTTAGGAATATAATAAAAGCACCACGGAAGAAGACAAATTAAGCATCACCGAAACAAAAACAAGAAAGCCCTCAGAAAGTCAAGGAAAGCAGAAGACTGTAGATGGCAAATGAACAAAAGCTATTTGGCATTCATCGTGACCGCCTGAAATAATCTGTTTGTAACAGAACCGTAGCGAATATTGACATTTGCACGATGCAATGGCCTTTTTTTAGTATCTGTAGGAAACAGTGTCCCACAAGATTGTTTCCTCTGTCTTTTTGTTTCCTTTTGTCTTCTCTTTTTAATATTCTTAGACTGGTAACCAATATTCTCATATATCTATGACAAAATAGGTTGATGCTTTCACACCTGTGAAATGCACTCACCAGGTTTTGAGATTTGTTGGAGCATGTCAGAATTGTCAGTTACGTTTGTTCCAGTCCCTAAAATCTGATATTTCCCAATAACGTCAGTTTTCAGCAGATTTCTTAACTTTCCCACCTATGCAGTTTTTCTTTGCCGTTATTAGAAAAGGGTGGTGGTGGTGGTAAAAAGATGGAAGGAATGATAGGAGAAGAAACTGGAAAGTAGTCGCAACTCCTAGACTGTGGTCACACCTAAGGTATAATCCAGCTTTAGTCCACCTCAGTGAGAGAACACATTGGCAAAGTGACCAGTAATTTTCTTTCCACATCATCTACCCCAAAGGTGAATTTTCTGAGTTATTTAACACTGAAAGAAAACAGCTTGTTACTTCACTGACATGTTCTCTCGCTCAGCCTTAAGGTCGCATCTGCATGCAAGCCAGCTGATGCGATTTGGACACGTGTGATAAAAATCCGTGTTGTAATGAGGAATATAAAACGTCCCCATGTGGTTTGCGGCAATGCACATCCAAACCGTAATTGCCTGTCCCCATGGAACGGCGGGAACAGCAGCAGTGGCAGCGGCAGTGGGAGGAGCATTGCAGTATTCCCTCATCCGCCCACCGGCAGAGAGAGCGAGAAAGGTTATTTTCCCTTTCATCCCCTCTTCCCCCTGCTGGCAATGGACAAGGAGGGGATGATGGGAAAATAACCTCACTCACTCGCTCTGCTGGTAAGGTTACCTCCATCCACATTGCTGGGAAGGCAACAAGTTTGCGCTGAAGCAGATGAGCTGTCAAGCAAATGTGCGCACATCTGCCCATCCGCTTCACATGACAGCTCATCTATTTCTTCTTCCCTCAGTTTGTGTGGGAAAAAAACCCAAGGGACTGCTGATCACAGTGCGCATGGCAGGAACATGGAGCACAGTCGAAAACCCCACCCGCTAATACTACGGCTGCCAAGCTCTGCCCCAAGTAACCCGGGAGGGTCCCCATGACCCCCGTGACGATACGTGTTACCCCCTTATTTCAAAAGCAGTGCACTTGTTAAGTGGGTTTTTTTTAACATGTATTGACTCAATTGTAGCGCGAATTAGGGGCTTGCATGCAGACGCTCCCAAGGTGGACATGGAATCCTTTCGGATTATTTTGAGCATGCGGATGTGCCCTATGTGTGACCACAACCCTGGAGATGAGAGAAGGACTCATGGAAGGAAGCCACCCCTGATACTTTCTAGACATGTTTCTGGTAATGCAGCAGAGGGCACCCAGGACAGCATGGCTCAGCTGGGGGTCATCTAAAGCACCTTCCCAACTCCATTTCTGCTAGGTAAGCTACCTTAGAAGGAACATCTGTACTGGTGCAAGGGCTTCCATGTACAGGGACAGCAACCTCTTAGGAGCCAACAGTGGCCGTTTCACCTTGCCATGGGGCCCTGTCAAAGGCACCTGGGTCCCCAATGGAGAAGCAACCTCTGTCAATTATTTCCCTTTTATGAAGCTGGCACCACATCTGTGCTACTTCATTTCCCATGAGGATAGATGCTTGTCCCCACAGCCTGAAAGATGTACTTAGACATTCATTCTAGTAGCCATTGATACATCTGTCATCCATAAATTTGTCTAGCCCTTCTTTAAAGTCATCTAGGCTGCTAGCTGTTACCACCTCTTCTGGCACCACCTCTTCTGGCACACGATGTAGGGTAAGTTGATTCTACCCCAGAGCTTTGAAGCATTGGGCAGAGATGGTGGGTTGGATGTGGAAGGTGAGAAAAGACTTCCCATTCCTCCTAATGTCCCAGCATGCAAACCAATTCCTGTCTACATGCCCATGGATGTGCACAGGGGGAAATGTATGGGCATGGTTGTAGAGATGGACCTGGGTCATGCTCTAAGCATTTTTCTTCTTATAGTCTGGTGGTTCCTGATAGATATTAGTCTGTATGCCTGTGAGTGTGTCTGTGTTTAACAGCACAGAGAACATTAACAAGAGTAGGACATGGCAACCCATAATATGACCTTCTCTATAAACTGATTTTAGAGGAAAAAAAAGAAGTCCTGCAGCGTTACTGCCCTAGAGCTTACTTAGTGTGAATTGATTCACATCACTGCAGATGAATTCACAGTTCAATAGGCAGGAATATATCATATGCTTGCCTGGATCAATGCAAACTCGCATTTCTCAGCAACTGGACGGGAGCAGGAATTCACACATACTGTAGATTCACTTAGTGTAATTAAAATGATGCAAATTTGTTATTGATCTTATTTTGATAGATATGTCTAACTAGGGGTTATGAGCTGTGGCTGCTGAACCAAGGGTGCGTTTTGCAAAGAAACCTGCCACTTTGCATGGAGTTTTTAAAAAGGTGCAGACACATTGCTCAACTGGCTATCGGTTATATTCTGGTGCACAGAAGAGGAAAAAGGACAAATATATGGAATTGCTATCCCAAGAATCCTCTCCTCACATCAAAGCAGAGAGTGGTCCACATGGGAGACTACAAAGGGAAGAGGGCCCAAGGAGCATGGCTGAAGAACGGCGATGCTGCAGCGCGTCTGCCTACCTATGTGCCTCTGAAGCAGGAAGTGACATGGAGAGCAGGCATTTGGATATCCTGGCCATGGGGAACTACTCAAAACACGGCAGCTCCAGCGAGGATAGTTTTGAGCTGCAAAGTCACTCGAGGTCGGACACTAAAAGCTTTGTTAAAAGCAAAAATAAAGATGAAAGTTATCTATCCCATCGATCGAAGCGCCACCAGAAACGGGGTGAAAAAATCCATCCTCTGGAGCACTCTTCACTCTATCCTGCCAAGGCAGGGAATGCCAGCCAGAAGCTTCCACGGCAAAAGAAGGTGCAGAACAGAAGCAGCTCATCTGCCTCTGATTTGAGCATCCTGAGCCAAGGGTCCTCCAGCTCCTTGTCCATTGTGGAAGAGAAGATAGAAGCCAAGCTCAAGTTCTCTCAGTTCCTCAATGAAGTCACATTCAGAGTCCTGGACCCAATGAGTTTAAGGGCTTTCAGAGCCGCCAGGCTGAAGAGCAACTTGGGCACAGGTGGCAGAAGCCTTGATGATTTGCGCATGAGGAAGAAGGTGTCCGAAGGCTGGAAAGGTGACCCTGGGATCCGAAGGCTGCACCGAGAGACAGACCTGGAGAGTTTGAGAAGCGATGACGTTGCGGCCGGAGCACGGATGCACAAGTTAGAGAAGTCATTGTCTTTGGATACAGGCCCTTCTCTCAGGAAATGCAGTAATGGAATTTCCTGCCATGTGAAGCCAATCCTGCCTGGAGAAACCATCATTGTCCACAGCAACGAAATGCCAGTGAGAAAATCTGCCTCCTTGCCTCGAAGCTCAAGCATGGTGAGCCACTTTGAAATATTTTTTTCTCAGTCTGCTCCTTTAGATAGCTTGGGGTCCATTAACACCAAGTGGAAACAGTCTCCTCAAAATCCTCCATCTTTGCATGCAGTAGAATAGGGACAACATATTTTCCTAGAAGTCTTCTCTAGGAAGAGGTGTCTTTCATAAATGTCTTTGGCTGCTTCCTCATGGGTGCCTACAGAGCCCAGAGATACACTGAGAGCTGGGTGGTCCACACATCTAGATATCCCTAGCCTCACGCATCCATATACCCCTACCAACACCTGGGCCACCACCACACCTACAAGAGTTGCCTTGTAGTGAGCCAGTTTGGTCTAGTGGTTTGGTCTAGTGGTTAGGGAGCCGGACTCTTATCTGGGAATACCGGGTTCGAGTCCACCCTCCCCCATGAAGCCAGCTGGGTGACCTTGGGCTAGTCACAGCTCTCTTCTGAGCTCTCACAGCCCCACCTACCTCACAGGGTGTTCTGTTGTGGGGAGAAGAACAGAAGCTTTGTCAGCCGCTTTGAGTCCCCTTAAATGGGTGAGAAAAACGGGGTAGAAAAGCCAACTCTTCTTCTTCTTCTTTACCTTGATCTTCTTGGAATTATTCTGAGGGAGGTTCATGGAGGCTGAGCCACCTCTCCTCAACTGGATCCATGGTAAGAGGAGGAAATAACTTTCCAGGTGCGATACTCACCTAAGCTTCCTTCTGGGGCACTCAGAATGGCCAAATTCCAGCTATAACACCAGGGCTGCAAATTTAAAAGAAGCCTGGTTTGCAACTTTGCCACTGCAAGGGGACTTCTCTTGCAGCATTGTCCTTTGAGAAGCAGCCGCAATGAAGTGAATTAGATGTACCCTCACAGCTGCTGCTTCTGTGCCAGACCCCAGAGCACTAATCCTGGAGTTATCTGAACAGGCTGAGATGTGGATGGAGTGTTAAAAGGTGAAGGGAGTCCTCTTTGGGGGGAGGGCTTGTCCCTGCTGTGCCCATACAAGCCACAAGAGCAAGAGCAAAAATAGTATTTTGATCTTCAACACCCATTTTGCACCATCCACAATGCCCTTGACGTAGCATCATTCTAGGTCATCACAGAGGATAAGTTCAACCCAAACAAACAAACAAACAAACAACCCTGTTTTGAGGAATAAGAGTATATATATACATATCATAAATTTTATCTGAAAAAAAAAAGCCCATAAAAGCAAGTTTAGGCATCTTCTCCATTGCTATGATATAGTCTTTTAACTGATGTTATTGCCCAAAGCTAGTTTAATTGATGTCATTGGCTTTGAAGCTGCCAGATGAAATCTCTTTCTCTATGCCAAGAATTAGCAGGGAATTATTTCTGGGTGGAGGGTGTTCTGCAGACCATTGGAAGTGTATGTCCTTTGCACACACAACGTTCTGGATTCAATCATTGTAATTTCAAGCTTTGAAATAAAATTGTCTTCTTACATTTGTCTCATTGACCTGGGGCCATTTCTAGATTAGAACCATAGAGTATCAGATCTTGTTTTCATCTCCCCAAACAGCCCTTTGATCCGCACTGGATCAAAGTGAAGCTCAGGGAAATGGAAGTAAGGCTGCTAATTGGAGCTTCAACCATCCCCAACTCCCTGACAGTTCCAATCTGCAGTCCATCATTGCCTCTGACTTTCTTTTTCCATGCAACAAAGGCAACAGAAAGTCTCCTATTCAGGCTTAGGGCAATTCTGAACTTAGTATACTGGACCAGCAGCAGACATGTTGGTGTGATCTAAAGGAGACACTGTCCAAAAGGGCACCTGGAAAGGAGGCTCCTACTCCATTTCAAAATTGCCCTTGGTTAGATAATATGGGGGAAGACGACAATATACAATGGTCTCATACGTAATGAGAACAGGTGAAGGTCTTTCCTTTGGATTCTGCTTGAGATGGCCAGAAGCAATTAATAGGCCACTGAGTAGGACAGGATGCTGAACTAGATGGGCTGTGGCTTGATCCAGCAGGCTTCTCGTGCGAATATCCAATACGAACGCATATGTATCCGATACTCATCCGATACATGTCCCATAGCATATCCATTCTGAAAGTGTCAAATCTGCCCTGAATCCACTTTGAATCTGCTCTCAATCCAAGTTGAATACACTCTGGATCCATTGCAGATGTGACTGGCACAGCCATTTTCCCACCTTCCCAGGTTCACAAATGTTCCGAAGTATCCATATGAATGCTCCAAAACATTCATACAGATATGAATGAATGTTGTAATGCTCTTGTCAATTCCTATACAAATGTCTGAATTCATAGGAAGTGTACAAACACCAAATGTTAGGAATATTCATGTACATCCCTATCAGTAGTTTGAGCTGATGATCCACCTCACTATAAGAACCTGGAATGGTCACAATGGCCCTCATTTGGGCAAACGTTTCAGAGAAAGATGTTCCAATCTGTCTTTTAGAGGAATGCAGCAAAGACCTTGGCAGCCTATTAACATGTGAGCCCAGCTACTCTCACCATCTCCCAAGGAAGGTTCACGTTTTGTGCTATTTTTATCACCAAGCACAGAGTTTGCTTTTTTCCCCCATTACACTGTGAGCTAAACTGACTCTGTAATTCTGTTCCTTCCACAAAGGGACAAGCTGAATGCTTTGGTCCAGGAAACTCTTAAGTCGCTTCATTATAGTATTGAAAAATGCCACTGTGATTTAAAGAAGTATACCGGATAGGGATGTGCACAGATATTCAGAACATTTGAACATAAGAACATAAGAGAAGCCTTGCTGGATCAGGCCACAGCCCACCTAGTCCAGCATCCTGTCGCACACAGTGGCCCACCAAATGCTCATGGGCATCTCAAACAGAGACAAGGACAAACCTTTTCCTGCTCTCGAATCCCAACAAATGGCATTAGAAGTGTCCTGCTTCCGCCCCCCCCCCCATATACCCCTAAATACCTTGGTTTGTACCCCTGAGGATAGAGGTACCCCAGGTGGGGAATCACTGATCTAGAGGATCTTTCCTTCACTACTCATTGATCCCTGGTTATCTTTTTCTTATGTACCATGTAGCCTGCTCCCTACTATTATACAAAGACTAACAATTTCACACTTCCAGTACTCTTTTGAATGTGGTAGGATTCTATTCGATTGAATTCGGACATTTGAATTCTAATAGAATGTCTCTAAATTTGAATGTAACATTCAAACAAATTTTTGAATCTTTCAAATCGTTTTCACACATTATTCGGATGGGTGTGTACAGATTACATACGTATCCGTACACATCTTACTGGTATCTGTATGTATTTGTACGGATATGTACAAGGATGAAAAATGGGATGTATATGAGATAAAAATGGGATGTGTACTGATGGGTACGGATGCGTATGGACACATTCAGATGTTGTCAATATCCGTGTCTTCAAATACGAATTGAAAATTCATACAAATTCATACAAATTTGAATGTATTTGATTCGAACTGAATGTGAATACATTCAAATTTTAAACATTTGAATCTATTCAAATCTTTGGATATTCCAATCAAACTGAATCCCAAAAATTGCATTTGTGCACATCCCTAATACCGGAGTCTGCAAAATGAGAAAGCAGGACAGTTCCTTCCTGCGTGTAGGGAAGCTCTGCCCAGCTCCCCATTCATACTTATAGGCATTGTTCTTTATTATTAGTATTCAGCACCTGTTCGAGTGTGGCTTTATAAAATGTCCTTCGTTGTTTGCTTCATGTCAAAGTTGGCTTCAAGGCAAGGTTCTGGACAAGAAGCAATAGCAGGAGTGTCTTCCACCATGGGTCGGAAGGAACCTTGAGTTGCAGATGGAAGATACTGCAAATAGAAAATAACCATGCTGACATCTGTTTCTACGACATACAGATACAGATGACATATTGTAGATTGAGACATAGAATTATATAGCTATAGATGTGAATAGAGACATAGATAGATGAAGATGTATAGAAGTAGACCTATAGATGTAGATGAGGATGTAGATGTAGACATAAATATAGATGTGCACAAAGTAGTGTTTGATTGAAAGAGAAAGAAGGTTAGAAGTCATGGAGTGCAGGGGACCTACCTATACCCCTGGCTCCCTTTGGTTTCATTATGCAATGCTTTAGGTTGGCAGTGTGATGTGTGACTATTGGATGGTAGAGCCAACTGATGGCTATGCTGCTCCTGCTACCATCCTGCCTGCTTGCCTGCCTGCCTGCCTGCTGCTGCTGCTGCTGGCATTTCAGCCCTTGTCCCCTTGCTCCACCCCCTGTTGCC
Organism: Aspidoscelis tigris stejnegeri; assembly: GCA_023333525.1. NCBI lineage: Eukaryota > Metazoa > Chordata > Lepidosauria > Squamata > Teiidae > Aspidoscelis > Aspidoscelis tigris. The sequence goes on along the minus strand of JALMGA010000003.1, from coordinate 99,225,653 downwards.
ACCCCCTGACAAGGCATGGGTCCACTGGATTTTTTACATGCATGCAAGGGAAGTGAGTCAACAGCACAGCTGCAGAAATGCACACATGTCTGGACAGGGTTTGCCGCAGTTTGGTCTAGTGGCTAGGGAGCCAGACTCTCATCTGTGAATACCGGGCTCGATTCCACCCTCCACCGTGAAGCCAGCTGGGTGACGTTGGGTTAGTCACAACTCTCTTCTGAGCTCTCACAGCCCCTCCTACCTCACAGGGTGTACTTTTGTGGGGAGAAGAATAGAAAAGCTTTGTCAGCCGCTTTGATTCCCCTTAAAAGGGTGAGAAAAACTGGGTAGAAAAGCCAACTCTTCCTCTTCTTCCTTAAGGTAAGCTAAGGGGGCAGCCGAGGTGGACATGGGGGTGAGGATTAAGGCAGCGAGGTGGGAGGACCAAGCAGCTGCAGTTGGACAGAGCATGGCATGGCGCGGTTAGAGTGCCAGACTCTTGTCTGGGAGTCACACAGTTCAATTCTGCACTCCTCCATGAAGCCAGCTGGGTGACCTTCGGCTAGTCACAGCTCTCCTTCTGAGTTCCCCCAGCCACACATACCTCAGGATTTCTGATGTCAGGAGAAGAACACAAGGTTTGTTAGCTTCTTTAGGTCCTCTTAAAAGGGTGAGAAAAGTGGAGTATAAAAGCCAGTTCTCCTCCTCCTCCTCCTCTTCTTCTATTCATGTCACCATGTCATCTAGCAGCAAATTCCACAGACTGATTATCCTCTAAGTGAAAAAATACTCTCCCTCCACCAGTCTCCTGCCCATCAGCTTCATAGGGTGGCCCCTGGGTCTAGTGTTATGTGGCATGGGGAAAAAAAATCTTTATCTACTTTTTCCACACTATACATGATTCCATATACTTCAATGAGATCACAATGTTAATGTCATCTTTTCAAGGTAAGCCTTTGGGTGGGCAGAGGTAAGGATTCAAATCTGTCCTATGGTTTATTATTGTAATATTTATGAAGGATCTTAGGCTGTATCCACACTTCCTCTTCCTTCCCCAGGACAAGACAGGCTGACTCATTGCAAAATACAGGCGGGAGGTAGGGTATATATATAGGTATATATATATAGGTATACAGTATATATATAGGTGTGTGTATGTATGTATGTGTGTGTGTGTGTAGGTATATAAAGAAAGAAAGATACTTTTTCTTCTGGGTCAGGATCCCTTTTTAACCTGATTTCCTCCCATAACACCCAGTGAGAACTGCACTTCTCCAAAAATAAATGAAAGGAAGGAAGGAAAGAAGGAAAGAAAGAAAGAAAGCATTGGGAGCACACCTGATTTCCAAAACTTTCTCTCACTCCGATCCCCACCATTTTTGTCAGTCCTAGTGAACAATCATTAATAGAAATGTCAGTGTTGCAGCGAGTGCCATGGAGATCAGCAACAAGCATTTATCCATTCATTTATTTGCAGTCTTATAGCCCTCTTTTCTTTATAAACTAATCTCAAAACCATTTACCCAAAATAACATGCAGCAGATAAAGCACCATGAAACAAGCTGAACTTAACAATAAAAGCAGTTTAAATTACTAAAATCAATTTTGTACAGTGAAGCCAGGAGCGTGATAAAATAGGAAGAACTTTAACCCACTCCAAACATTTGGCAGAAATAGAAAAGTCTAGCAGCTCGCCTGAAGCTTAAATCTCGAAGATGTCCAATAAAACTGAGCTAATGATTCTATACTGCGAGCTTTACTTTTACATGAAGGCACTGAGTATGATGTGCAGAGCATTTGTGTTTTAGGTAACCTAATATAACCTCTAGGAGCTCAGTGAACCACTAATGCCATCTTAGTTGTCATAAGATGGAAAGCTTTTGTCCATAAAGCTATCCTGAGGCCTTTTCACACGAGGAGTTTTAGAATGCATGGAGAGCACCTTGGGATGCAGCATTCACTCTTGCAGGCAGCCGGATCCATTCCAGACTGCCCCCAAGGGTCCCAACTTGCTCTCTAGGTGTCTGAGTTTCAGAGCACTAAAAAGTGCCCTGAAACCATCTCTGCGCATTCCGTGTGTTCCAAGCTATCTCAGAGAGAAAGCATTTGCACGCTCTCTCTCTGTGACAGTTTGGCCTCTCCCCCAGGCTGCTCCCATTGGCTCCTATGGACCCAGAATGGGCAGCCCAGGTGCCTTCTTTCCCTGGGTTCCTGCTCACTCCCGAACCCCAGATTGGGCTCCAGGGACAGGCAGGAACACCAGCCAACACCCACCCAACCACCCCGGGGTCACGCGCACGTGAGAACGGGCCTTACCTTCTCTTCCCAGCCTGGTTCTTCTAGAATAGGCTGGGCCATTCTGAACATGCTCAAGGTTGCGGCCCCTCATTGGCTGGGCACCCGCCTGGCCTCAGCTGGCCATCTGAGCACGTGCGGGTACCCGGCCAATGAGGGGCCACCCCCTCGAGCATGCTCAGAATGGCCCGGCCTATTCTAGCAGAATCAGGCCGGGAAGAGAAGGTAAGGCCCGTTCACATGCACGCGCAATCCCGGGGTGGGTTGAGGGCTGTTGGCTGGCGTTCCTGCTCACCTCTGGAGCCTGATCTGGGGTTCAGGAGTGAGCAGGATCCCAGGGAAAGAAGGCGCCCGGGCTGCCCACACTGGGTCCATAGGAGCTAATGGGAGCAGCCCGGAGGAGGGTCTTCCCCCCAAATGGGTTGAGAACACTTCCCCGTTTGCACTGGCAGGTAAGGGAACTGTTCCCAAAGCGTTCCTTACCTGCCCTCATGCGAACGAGAAATTGTTCTCAACCCATTCGGGGGTAAGCATTCCAAGGCATCTTCGCCTTCGTGCGAAAATGCCTCTGCATGCATAAATTTAGTTCACTAATTCAAAACTGCCAACAAGAAGTCCCGTGGCAACTTAAAGCCAAGCTAGATCATAGTGGCAATGTTTTGAGACTTCAGATATAAATATGTTGCAAGGTTTCCCTGAATTTTGGGCAGGAATTTTAGAAGAGCTCCCAACACTGAACAACTGAGACCCAAGGTAAGGTGATGAAGTATATGGCAGCCCACAGAGAGTGCCACATCCCTATGGCAGAACAGAGGGGGGGGGGAGGAAGAAGAGTTGGCTTCGATGCCGCCCATTTCTCACCCTTAAGAGGACTCAAAGAGGCTGTCAAACCTGTTCTTCTCTCCACCACAAACACCCTGTGAGAGGTTGGTGGGGTATGAGAGGTCAGAAAGAGAGCTGTGAGTAGCCCAAGGTCACTCAGCTGGCTTCATGCAGAATTGAATGAGGAGATCTCCAGATAAGAATCCAACACTCTAACCAGAGGACTAAACTCTCATTTAGGCTACTGTAATGTGCTATACATAAGGCAGTCTTTGAAAGCGGTTCCGAAATTAGGGTCAGTGCAAAATTCAGCACCAGAGATGGGATCACACTACACCAGTCCTTGTTTATTTGCATTGGATGACACTATGTGTGATTCTGCTCTGGTTGGTCTACATAAGAAGTCCCAGCCCATCTAGTCCAGCACCCTGTCCCACACAGTGGGCCACCAATTGTTTATGGGCATCTTAAGCAGAAGACAATAGGGATATGCACGAATGGGTTCTTTTGCATTTGATTTGTATCAAATTGAATGTAAGAAAATTCATAGTTGTTCAAATATATCCCCTTCGAATGTGGTAGGATTCTATTCCATATTAATGTATTTGTACAAATTCGTATGAATATCCAATACGAATGCATTGCATCTGTATTCCATACATATCTAATATGTATCCAATACGTATCCATATGTATCTGATACATAGATCGTAACATATCCACTCTGAAAATCCGCCCTGAATTCACTTTGAATCCTCTCTCAATCCATGTCAAATGCATTCTGCATCTGTTGCAGATGTGACTGATGCAGCCAGTTTCCTACCTCCCTGCTTCACTAATGTTACGAATGTTGAATGTTACGAATATTCATGCACATCCCTACAAGACAAGGGTAAAACCTTCACCTGCTCTTACGGGAGATCTAAAGAAGGTCCTGGGACTTTGGGTTTCCAAGCCCAATTCAAAGTGCTGAGACTAATCTTCAAAATCCTGCATGGCTGGAACCTTGCGATATGTTGGAACGCCTCCTCCCATGCAGGACCTGTAGTCAGGCCTGTGTTCAGACTTAACAAAAGGGGCTTTTTGGCCTGTCTCAGAAACAGTAGTGTGCAGCTTTTATGTTCCCAATCCTTCTCTAATGCATCTTGTCCAGGACAGAATGCTTAGCAGAGGCAAGAAGGGCAGGCCGGTGTGCAGACGATGCCACCTTGAAGCCTTCCCTGAAGTCCCTTTCTTTTCTTTTTTGCTGTATTACCCCCCCCCCCCCCGCCCCATCTGCTGCAATAAATTAAGGTTAGGGTATGTTCAGTAGTCACTCCTGATTGTACAATTCATTCTCCTGGTTCATCCGGCACTTGATTAACCACAGGTAACAACATGGCTGTTTTTCCAGGCATCTGATTTGATTATTTGGATTTGAATTGATTTGATCAAACAATGTTTTACTGTGAGGGAGAGAATATATGAATGTTTGAACTACCCAGTCTGCAAGTAGATCCTCAGAGCATCAAAATCCAGCTTAGTGGGATGGAAAGGGGGCTTTCAGTTGAGCCTCATTTCTCATCCCCATCTTGTCGTGCCAAACTGTGGGCCTCTCTTGCTACTAAGTCTTGTGCTGGTTTCAGAAACTGCTGACCTCTTTCCCATGCATTGAGCAATATCATTGCAGCTTCTTACTGAAGAACTTTCCCCAGATTGGCTCTCCCAGGACAGGAAGGACATAAGACAGCTTCCTGTCTGTATTTATTCAAACAAATCTTCTTGGGCTTTGGCGTGTTTATGTGCCCTCTGATCCTGACTAGGGATGTGCACGAATATTCAAAACATTCAAAATTCAATCAAACTCAATCAAATTCGGACATTCGAATTCAAATAGAATATCTCTAAATTCGTATATAACATTTGAATACATTTTTGAATCTTTTGAATCATTCGTATGAATTAATTAGATGCCCATATGTGTACCTATATGTATGCATCTTATTTGCATTCATATACATTTGTACGGATACATACGGGGCGAAAACGGGATGAACACAGGATAAAAACAGGAGGCATACGAATGTGCACAGATGCACACAAACACATTCGAATGTTGTCAGCTTTCGCGCCTTCAAATATGAATCAAAACTTCATATGAGTAGGTTCAAATGTATTAAATTCAAATCAGATGTGAATACATTCACATTTTAAACATTCGAATCAATTCGAATCTTGCGGTAATCAAATCAAATCAAATCCCAAAAATTGCATTCATACACATCCTTATTCCTGACCTTTGAGGGCTCCTTTGATCGTGAGTCCTGACCCAGTCAGACTTCCAGCCATGGCCTGACCCTGAGAAATGGCATCTCCTAAAGCAGTGGTTCTCAACCTGGGGGTCGGGACCCCTTTGGGGGTCGAATTACCCTTTCAGAGGGGTTGCGATGAGTCTCCTGCCGCCCTTCCCTCCCACTTCCCAGCTGCTCCACCCCTGTGGTTGGGGGTCTCCACAACATGAGGAACTCCATTAAGGGGTCGCGGCATTAGGAAGGTTGAGAACTGCTGTCCTAAAGTCAGCCGTTGTCATATGCACAGCAGCCATGAGATGGCAGCTTTGCCTGTTGCCAACAAACAGGAGTTGGAAACAATTAGTTTGTGGGGAAAGAATGCATCCATCACCCAGCCCCATCCACGAACACTACCAGATGAGGATGGTAGAATAATAAAATATTTGTCCCCACCCCCTCTTGCAGGATCCAGGTTTATTGCAACCAAAGTCCATGTTACTGGGGTACAAAGCCACTATACTTCCAGATTAACAAAATGAGTTCATTTGCAATCTAAAAGGACAGCTAATTATAGAAAAAGGAAGGCAGGCTGTGCTTGTGAAAGAGCACATTTTGTTTGCATTAGCTTATTCTCGCTTTCTGCTTGATACCCTGGTTTTCTTTCATGGAAAAAAATGTACCTCCATAATCCACCCACAAAGATGGATTTTATTTCAATAATCACTTTCTACTTAAATACATTGTTCAGCAAATATGCTATACTTATCATGGCTAGAATTTAACATCTTGCCATTCTTGAATGTTTCAAACATTTTAGATTCAACAAGAGTACAGCTGATGATGACATCCAAGAGCAAAGTAGCCAGGCCCAATATACTAATAAGTAACATGAACCATTCCGTATACTTTTATGGTTTGAAATGGATTTAGCCTTCATCAGTATGGTTGTGCTGCTGGAAACCATCAAGTCACAGACAACTCCTGGTTGACTGCATGAGATTCTCCATGGGCACCTCTATGCAATTCTCTTGGCAGAGGCAGAGATGGTTTGCCATTACCTTCTTCTGGGGAGATGCCAAAAATCACATCTGTGACATTCTGTTTTCCAGACTGTTTGCATTATTACTGAGTAGGGATTGTGCACATTGTTGGAATTCGTATGAATAGGTACAAATTCTGACATTTGTGGATGAATCGAATTGGGCCTACATTTGTAGGCCCCATTCATCAGTGAATCAGATATTCAGGTATCCATCATCAAACCTTCAGTTGAAGCTTCAGTAGATACCAGATCTCCCTTGGGCCTCCTCCCCCAATGCCCTCCTGCCCCCACAGGCCCCCTGTTCACCCTCACAGGCCCCATTGCCCCACTTACGTGCCACCACATCTTCTTCGTACGTCTTCCGCAGAACTGGAAGTGCTTTTCCGGGCTCCAGAAGGGCTGTTTCGGCCTCCAAAGAGCACCAAAATAGGCCTGGGGATGTCACTGAGGCCTTCCATGCGCCCCCTAAACTTTGAAGAGCACATTTGCAGGTGGGGGAGCTCAAAGCTTCCACAAGCTTCTCAGCTGCAGGGAGAAATGGGCCGAATCAGTGGGCCCTAGCGTTGTGTATGGATTCTTTTTCCCATTTGCTTTGCATTGAAATTCACATTCATGTGAATGGATCCTCTTTGCATGTGCTGGTCTTCAAATTCGATTTGAGCGTTCATCAATCCCTGACGTCATCAGTCTTGCCTCCGAATCTGCTTCAAATCCTCTCCAGAAGCAACTGGGCAGCTGCTTTCCCTAGAAGCCCTGCGAAGGTCAGCCTCCGAACCTGGCCAAAATTCTATTTGAGTGCAAAGTTTCGTACAAACTGCTAAGGTGTCAAACATTTTTTTGCCTAGTGGGCCCTGTAATTCTGGACCCATGGATCTGGATCAAAGGCCAGTAAGTGTAGAAGATGCCTTAGGCTTAGCAACGCTGAAGACAGAGAAATCTCACGTGTGGGACTGTCTTGCAACTTATGCTGCCTATTGTTTATATGATTCATTGCTGCAAAATACTAGCACAATCATCTTTTCATACAGGTACTTAAAACCTGCCCTGGAATAGCCTCTTCAGAAATCTTCTAAGCCTTTTTTTTTTTTAACTCCCTAAAGCGGGGGAGAGATGTTGGCTATTACTTGAATATTTTCTTCATCCATTGCTTACGCTACACATTTGCAGCTACCAGCTTTTTCAGCACAGCTTCCCATGCAGGGATGAGTCCTGCATGAAGAAATTCACACAATGTACAAGACAAATCCTATTTCAGGAAACAAGTGCTCTGAATCATACAGTCACAGCCATCCAGAAAAACCAGAAAGCAGACTGTAAAGTGTTGTGTGATGGCTGCAAATCGGCAAAAGCACAGCAATGCTTTGCAAGGCCTGCACAGCGTGAGAAAAAGCACATGAACCCTAATCAAAGTGAGGGCACAAAAGAGGGGGGAAGAAAGAAAGAAATATTTACAAACAGAATTTTCTCTCTGCCAAGGGAATAAGGTCTAATATGACTCCACAAAAGTTCTTTGCTTTTGCTTCTCATAACAAAGTAAACACACACTATAATGTCTTCCTTAGTACACGCCAGCAAACAGCAATTGCTGTGAATGTACTGTATATAGAGCCAAAAGGATCAAGAAGAAGAGCTGGCTTTTCTACCATACCACACTTTCCTTGCCCATGTAAGGGGACTCCAAGCAGCTGACAAAACTTCTGTTCTTCTCCCCACAACAGACACCCTGTGGGGTAGATGGGCTATAAGAACTCAGAAGAGAACCGTGACTAGGCTAAAGTCACCCAGCTGGCTTTAAGGAGGAGTGTGGAATTGAACCCAGTATTCCCAGATAAAAGACCGGCTCCCTAACCACTAGACCAGCAGTTCTCAACCTTCCTAATGCCGCGACCCCTTAATGGAGTTCCTCATGTTGTGGGGACCCCCAACCACGGGGGCGGAGCAGCTGGGAGGTGGGAGGGAAGGGTGGCGGGAGGCTTGTTGCGACCCCTCAGAAAGGGTGATTCGACCCCCAAAGGGGTCCCGACCCCCAGGTTGAGAACCACTGCACTAGACCAAATTGGCTCAAAGAAAAGCCGGTTCACATTACAGCTAGTAGTGCATGATTAGTGAATTTCTGGGGAAGGGCATCTGCACTTGGAGAAGGTTGCTACAGCCTCCAAATGCCCGCTGCCTTCCCAGAAGTTCACCAATTGTTGATTAGGTGTGGAGAACAAAATCATGTTCCACACCTTTACCAATGTTGACCAAAAGCTTACCTGGAGTGTCTAGGCAGCAGCCATTTGCCCCTCTTCTGGTGCTCCAGGGTCATCTGAGGTACCACACAGTTGTAGAGAGCGCCTCAACCAAAATGGCAGCATCCAGAAGAGAACTGGCCCCCGGATAGGTCACAGGTGAGTGACTGATTACGCTGGGCTTAGTCTGTTAGTGACTAGTGCCTGCAAGGGCGAACGCTAGTTAATTTTGGGTCATCATTCTCTTTTCCCATCCTTTCCCATCCAGCCATGTCTTAGGCTTTCTCTAGACAGCAGCTAGGAAGTGATAACACAGAGTATTGCTCCTGCAATATTATCCCTTCCTGACTAGACAGCACTGTGGCGTTTTCAATTTATTTTTATTATAATTACAATAACAAAAGGAAGGAAGACAATGCCATATAACTCAATCACCTTAAAGCACCAACCCCCCCCTCCCCAACCCTCAAAACAACAGATCCTTCCTTACTATATCAAGCTTTTATTAACGTTTCTCAATCTGTCTCACAACACATTAGATGTTTCTGGTCTATTAATGCAACATATGAATTCCTTCCACTCCTCCTCCACTATACTTCTAATCTGGATTCCCATACACTTCATTCGATAATGTCTGTAAAAATCAAATTTAAATCGAACAATAACATATTTATCCCATATTTCAATTGTACGATGTACTGTATCTTTCCATGCGTACACTATAATCACCAGGGCTGCCATCATAAATTGGTTTATAATGTATTAATGGACTTCTTTTTATCTGGTTCCATATAAAAATCTGTGGCTGGTGTTATCTTTGAACATTTTAAGTTTCACACACATCACCACCATTGCATATATGTGGCCAGGTGTTTTGGCCTCCATATATGTGCAACAGATGGAGCAATGATCGCCACTCTGTCCCCCAAGGTGAGAAAAAAGTGCCTTTACTGGGAAATCTATTACCACTGTTGGGTTTTCCAGCAACAGGTTCCCCCCTTTTTAGGGGAGAAAAGGAGGGGCTATGGTGGGGTTGCCGCAGTTATAAGTGGCAACCCCACCATAGTAGCACCATATTGGCCCTATATTCCCCCCATCTGGACAGGGTCCGTCTCAATGTTTAAACGTTGCATTTTAGGGTGTTTTTCCACTGTCACTAGAAGTACCCATTAAGTACCCATTAATGGGTACTAAATGGCATTTTTGTACCCATTAATGGGTACTTCTAGAGACAATGGAAAAAACACCCTTAATCTCATCTCTAAGCCTTTACAAAGTTTCTGGCTGAAGCAGATTAGGTATTACCTTACAAGTTTACCATTTGAATAGATATAAAACACAAGGAAAAGAAAATTGGCAGGAAAAATAAAAAATAAAAATTGTGGCAGGACGGATAGGAAGGCCTTGGTGTCCTAACCTTTCACCATCTTCTGGAGCCCAAAGATGGAATGGGTACTTTGATGCCAATTAATGGAGGCAACCTGACAGATCTGTCTCTATGCCCTCTAGTAGTGCAGCAATTAAGAGCGCTAGGCTAGAACCCAAGAGTCCTTTAATCCTTGCTCTGTTATCCATTTCTTGCCTTCTAGTGATGCAGCAGTTAAGAGCACTAGGCTAGAACTGGGGAAGAGCTCCCTTAGTTCGAATCCTGCTTGGTAACAGAAGCTCTGAGTAGAGATGTGCACGCATTTTGTTTGTATTTGATTCATATTGAATTAAATGCAAAAAAAAGTGTATTCATTTGAATAGATTCCCTTCGAATGTGGTAGGATTCACATTTGATACGAATGTTCAATCCCATATGAATGCATAAAAATAGCATATGAATCCCATGTATGCGCAAATAAGAATTGAGTAAAGAAAGGATGAGGAATGCTACAAATCATACAGAAGAGGATGTGATGTCTCCCAGCCTAGATGGTTGCAAGGTCACTTACCTAAAATTTCCTTCCATGATACCTGGGCCCCCTGCTGATAGTTAATCTTCTTTATTTCATCCTCCTCAACTATTTCACCTTCTTCTCCAATAATTTAGCTGTAATATAATGCACTGAAATTGATATCCCTTGTAAAAAGAATTATTTGAGACAGATATTGCAACTGGTTTATCATTTCTTTTGAGTGTAACTTGCTTAGTATGTTATATACACACAGCTATTGTTTTTTCTTATCTTTTTTGTTAATTATTCTTATTGTTGTTAGAGTTGATATCCTAATGGATTTTGCATTGTTACTGTATTAAATAAACAAAAAAAAAGGGGCTGGACAAATTCATGGGGCCTTTTCCCACTAGGGCTCCTAAGACGCCATTAGGAACCCAGTTGGTACCTGATTGATACCAACTGGGAAGGCCCTGTCCACACCTGGACCCCATTGAAGGCCCCATCTGCAAGGCCAGGGGAAATCTAGATTTAGTAACTCCTTCAGGCCCCTAAATCTGGATTTCGTGTGGACCTGATTAAAGGTGTCCACGCAATGGGGTCTTCAGGCATCTTCAAAATCCGGATCTCCAGGAGGACCCCATCTCAAAGATCTGGCTCTTGAAGATCCAGATCTTTGACTGTGTGTGGGAAAAGGGGAATAGAGGACTGGTTAACAATGAATAATTGATTTGATGCCTGTATACCACCTCCAGGTTGGAGAGACAAGCAGGACATCTCTAAAGGCCATTTATAGGGAACCAAGATGATGTTTGAGCTTCACCTTTATCTTCTGCTCGAGAAAGCCCTGGAGCAGATGATTGGCCACTGTGCAAATCGGGCTGCTGGACTAAATGGGCTGTGACCTGATCCAGCAGGGCTTCTCTTATGTTTTTATGTTCTTAATGTGCTTTACACGCTCATTTTCTTGTTATGTAGAGTTTTCTGCATAGGGAAGCACTTAAAAATGGCATCACTGTGAATCATTTGAAGTTACTGAGTCTGCTCCGCCACCAAAAGATTCCACCAGGAGAAAGAGTCAATATGGGTTGCACCACTTGAGTCTGCAGACAGGAGAATTCTATTTTTGAATGCTTCTCTGTCTCCCTGCAATATATAGATAGTGAGTAAGTAAGAATGGCGACTGGCCTGGCCTTGGTCAGGGATTTACTGTTTCACCGAAGACCAGAACTGAAACCAGATTTACTCACATAAAAACTACAATGATATCACAGATAAAAATGGGGGAATAATTTGTAGATGGGAAGGTGCTTTTTAAAACATCACGACGATCAACATATTTAAACCCATATTCAAGTAGCATTAAATATTTGTTCTTACTCTGAATTTTTTAACAGAAATGTGCTTACAGAAAGGCATAGTATATTACAAAGATATTAATATTGATATCTATATCAGCATTGACATTGAGACCAAACATTTCCATTTATGTCCCATGAGGACTTTTCTAAGATTCCAGGTAACTTGTGATGATGATGATGATCATGATGATCACAAAGAAGAAGAAGAAGAAGAAGAAGAAGAAGAAGAAGAAGAAGAAGAAGAAGAAGAAGAAGAGTTGGCTTTTCTATCCTGCTTTTCTCACCCATTTAAAGGAACTCAAAGTGACTGACAGAATACCCTGTGAGGTGGATGGGGCTGTGAGAGTGACTAGCCCAATGTCAACCATTTGGCTTCATGGGGGAGGGTGGAATCAAACCCTCTGTTCCCAGATAAGAGTCCTGCTCAGTTGGACCCAAGACAGCCAGCAGGTAGGTGCACATGCACATGTGTCCCCGGGCCATGGGGGTGGGTGGGTGGGTGCCCGGAGGAGTCCCTGCAGGCCCTAGGGGACACGATCCTGTCCCCTAGAACTCGCAGGGACCAGGGAAGGGCCCTGCCGGGTCTGCCAGCCCCTGGGTCTTCTCTCACCCAATGGCGAACAGGCCTGTCCCCGCCCGGCCTCTTCAGGCTAGGACACTTCGGGGCACTTTCCCCATTCGCACTTAGGTGGGTAGGAACATGTGTAGACGTGTTCCTTTCCTACCTCCATGTGAATGGGTAGTGTCCTAGCCTAAGGGCACTACAGCTGTTCTGGCTGTTGTGCGAAAAGGCCTCTCCTCTCAACTGCCCTCAAATGACCTTTAGAGGCATCTTATCTGTCTCTAAGAGCTGGAGGTGGTACCCAGGCATAAAATAAACTTGTGCCACCGTGAGCATCATGAGGCATTTTGAAAAAGTTTAAAGGCCTTTTCTCACCTTTGCCTGGCATGAAGGCTGATGAAGTACTAGGATACACCAGGCAATTTGTGCCTTACAATGCTCAATGCATCCAGAACTTACCCAGTGCTTCCCCAACCACTGGATAAGTGCAACTATCAGGATCACCTCACCATGGCAACAGGCATGCATGGAGTCATTGCCCTGGCAACCAGGTGACACAGTGTGGCTGCACCGCCCTACCCCAGGCTCTGTTTACCCAAAATAGGTTAAAATGGCTATATATAGCTGTAGAACACATTTTTGTGCTCCACAGCTATACTTGGGGGGCACACTCCAGCATATGCAGCAACTTCTAGGATAGAAACAGCTCCTTGCAGCGCATATGCTCCATTTGCGAACAGCCTCCATCTGCCCTGCTGGAGCTAGTGCAAAAGGGTGCTAATAAGCAAACAGAGGCAGGGAAAGCCTTCACCATTTTGCGAAATCAGACATTGTAATAGTAAGCCCTCTAAAGTTTGGAGACATTTCACTTTCTTCTGTGATTTATTTCAGGGGTATTTCATTCCAACTCCTACCACTAAACGCAATGAATAGTTAAGAAACAAAACCAGTAGAACTTCTCATTCCATTCCAGGCCTGGCACAATATTTAACCCAATTTCAGTTTATTATTGCTTGATGGAAAAAGCACAGTGAGGAATAGATAAATGCTTATTGATTCCACATTCCCAGTGGAAACGTCATGGCTTTGCATTATAAGTTTTCTTCCCTGTCAAAGTGCAAAGTAGTTCAAGGAAGACAATATAACTTTCCTACTTTCACACATTGGACTTATTACGACATTATGCTATCTACCTCAGCATGTCACAGTGATATCAGGGGAAATAAATGCTAGGTTCGATCAATTTTATATTAAAAGATAAATTCTGATACTTTTCATTGCGCTATATGCTAGAGCTGGAAAGAAGTAAGAATTTTTAAAGAAGAATTTCTGGCATCTGGCCCCTGTATTCCAGTTCCTTTTGACTAGTATTGTCTCTTTTACAAGATACAAAATGTTTCTGAAGATATATCAAAAAATAATTAAAGATGGTAAAACCTGCTAATCATGGAAGAAAACAGGATTGATAGCAAAAGGAATGTAGGAAGGTGTCATAGACTAAACTTGGAACCAAGGTATCTTAAAGAAGGTATCCCCTAATAAAAACATGGAAGACTTTGAGATTATCTAGAGGCATCCTGCTACAGCTTTCACAAAATATAGAATTTTACCCCATGATGGCCTGCAGCTGGACTTTCTCTGTTCTAGTACCTGCCTCGTAGAATGGTCTCTCCTCTATAGGAATGTGCATCAATGTTTTTCTTTTGCTTTGCTTTTTGCAAATTACTTGGAATTAAAAAGGAAATAACAGAAAGCTGGTGGCCCAATCCAGCAGGGCTCCTCTTATGTTCTCTTATTGTGGAACTGGAGAAGATGCAGAAAAGAATAGTCATAATGGTCAAGGGGCTGGAACAACATTTTCCTTATGAAATTGGGTTGCAGTGTCTAGGCATCTTCAGCCTTAAAAGGCAGTGTTGAAGAGGTGACATGATTGAAGTGTGTAAAATCATGTGTGGTATCGGAAAGGTGGATAGAGAAAAACACTAAAACCAAGGGGCATTCTATGAAGCTGATGGGCGGGAAAGTTAGGACAGACAAGAGGAAGTATTTATTTTTTTCACCCAGAGAGTTATCTGTCTGTGGGATTTACTACTGGAAGAGGTAGTGACAGCAACCAGCCTGGATGGCTTCAAGAAAGGATTGAGTTCATGGGGGACAGGTCTATCAATGGCTACTAGTATGGATGCCTAAGTAATGCCTCCAGGTTGAGGAGACTAGCAGGATGCTTCTAAAGGCCATTACCACAGAGTTATGAGCAGGTGAAGATTTAGCCTTTTTCTTCTGTTTGAGATGCCCAAAAGCAATTGGTGGCCACTGTGCAACAGGATACTGGACTAGATGGGTTGTGGACTCCTCTTATGAGTTATAAGTGCAGAAAGAGTTTTGGTCTAGTCTACTGAAAGAGTACAGAAACAGCCTTAATCTAAACAGTACCTTCCACAGGATCTTTTTTCTTAGCAGAACTGAAAGACATGGTGATTGGATGATGGATGTCCATTGTCGCATTGTCATTCCTTAAAAAAAAAAAAAAATTGAAACCCTTGATAAACAAGCCTTTCCAAGCTGATGGACTCAGTATCTATAGCCAACACACATCTAGCGATATTCGATCTCATAGTAGGAAGAGTCTATTTTCTCAATTGCCCAGAACATCTTTTAAGCACTCTGTTTGGGTTTCATCTTTCTGCTTCAGCCTTCTCTTTTGCTGCCATATGGGATGTGGATGAATAGCAGCGTGACCCCCTTTCAACCTTGGGATACAACATATTGGCAAAGGCTTAAGTATCACTGAAAGAAAGAAAGTCTCCAGAGGGAATAGCATATTATTCAGTATAACCTCTAACATTCGCTGAGGTAGTTTGGATTAAATATCAGGGATAGGGAGACAGATGTTCCACTTTCTAGCCCATGAGAAGGTGGGGTAGCCAGGCAGAAGATAGCCCCTCCCCCAAATATTTAATCACCTAAAGGATGAGTTCAAAATTTGTCAGAATGTGGAACTAAGTAAAAATCAAACCTTTAGATCTTTTCTGTTCTGATCGTGTCTCCAGTTACCTGTGGGCCTTTTTGCACTTACATTTGATCTGGGCATGATGATAGTGGGCATACACAGCGGTGTCGCGATTGTGAAGATGCCTTTGAAACACCTCTGCAAGAGCAACCACAGTGGGGTCTCCACACTTCAATATTCATAACATGCAAAATTCGTATGAATTTGGCTGAATTCGGTCATTCAAATTCAAATCAAATGTTGGCACATTTAAAGATTGACATTCGAATTCAAGTCCAATGTTTTGATACATTCGTATGAAGCATCGTATGGGATTCGTATGCTATCTGTATACATTCTTACGGGATTCATATGGGACTGAACATTCGTATCAAATACGAATCCTACCACATTTGAAGCGGATCTGTGTGAACAAAAACTAATTTTTGTTGTACATATCCCAACTTCAAAGCAGCTTCGGAGGCACTTGAAAGCAGATGTACTGCTTGATTGACAGGACATGGCCAATTGCATCAGGTGTTGGCAATGCTGTGGGCCAATTGCAGCACAATGTGGAAGGTCCTACAGAGGTCGCAAGCATTCATGGCAGCAGAACAGGACTTAGGCATCTGCGCTGCATCACTCATTTGCATACATTTGCCATTCTAAAGCCTGTGCAATGCAGATGCCGTGGCCTCCGGTAGATCCAGGTCTATCTAATCTGGATCTATCCATCACAGATATGCTAATCCAGATATGGGGTTTTTTTCCTACTCACCTCCCTTAATCTGGATCTAAAATAATCCAGATGTAACTAATCCGGATTTAGAAGATCCAGCTCTAAGGAAGTACCTGATGAGTCTCCACAGGCAGAGTAGCACCCAATAGCAATGGGTGCTAGGCAAGCTCCCAGTGGGAACACCGGAGCACCCATGTGGAGCGTCTATCTGTACCAAAGTAGGAGACATCCATCATGCCTGAAGGACCCATTTAGTCCGGATTTCCCTAGTACAGGTGTGAACAAATCAGGTTCTAATGGGGTCTGCAGTGGAAATGGGGTCTTCCTGCTCTGAGCCTAATGGGTCCTTAATGGGTCCCTAATGGGTACTTAATGGGTACTTAGCGCTAGTGGAAAAAAACCCCATGCTTGATCCAGATCTACTGAGGTAAGCGCAGGAACAACCTCTGTCCCAATCAATGCATGCCCAGCAGCCAGGACCCTTCTTAAATTCAGATCAAAATCTGAGCAGGATAAACGTGAGCCTCTTACTTCTTGAGATGGTTTTAGCTTTGGAAGGATTCCAAACTTCTTTTCTGAGCCTAGTCCAAGAACTCTGCAGACAAGCATAATAAGAACACAGAACTTTCCATTGCTTCTTTCATGACTGTTTCTAGCATGTTTTTGCTCCCCCAGGGTATACCAGGCTGCAGCTGTGCTTCTGTATTGGCTCAACATTTAGTTGGCAACATGGCATTTATTAACTTATCTTTAGGCACAGGGATACATTTAATGCCTGAAGTCCTAAACGCTGCACTGTTGATCCAATTCATATTCTTTGTTAGGCGTGAATTTACCATTACAGTATTTATTTTCCTTTTTTAAAGAAATACTTAATGCTATTTAACATACATTTAATGACTATCAGTGAAAGGATTCTTTGAGGATCTATGGTTGCTAGGAAACTATTGCCTCAGTTGTGCAAATCTTCCAAGCTGCACATATTATTCTGTATCAGATTTTATTGTCTCAGGGCCTTTGAAATTATGTCCCCTCCTCACTTTTTCAAGACAGATGTTTGCCAAGTTTTGAGGTCTGCTTAATTTTCAGGAATATTGCTTTGATGTCATCATTATTCAAGTTTAACATAGACTCATCCACAATCCAAACTGACTAGGGATGTGTCAAAGTCACTTTCATTGAATGCAAATGGGGGTTAGAAGCTAAGGACTGTGAGGTGCTTTCTCTAACAGTCCTGGGGCTCAGTTCAGCTCCACTCACTTAACAGGTGAGGAAACCCACAAAGCAGGGAACATACCCACTCGATCCTTGCATCATCACCACTACCATGCGTGGGCCTGAAGCATGTGATGGTGCACATCAGTGTGACATCATTGCACATGCAAATAGTGCATGCACGTACATGCATACCTTTGCACACCAAAGGCTATCCACAAAGGGCCCCATGATAGTAGCAACAGGTGCTGACCAAAAGAGCTAACCAGACGCACATCACACCAATTTTAAAAGGGCGGCATTGGCTGCCAATTTACTACCGAGCTCAATTCAAGGTACTGACTCTGACTTATAAGGCCCTAAATGACTTGGGCCCCAAATATCTAAAAGAACACCTTCTCCCATACTGACCTGTCCGTGCCTTAAGATCTAACAGTGAGGCCCTCCGGGTTGTGGTGGGTACCCAGGAGAAAGCCTTTTTGGTGATGGCCCCCAGACTATGGAATAGTCTCCCCCTCGAAGTGTGTCATGCCCCTTCTTTACATATATTTAGGAAGGCGGTGAAGACACACCTCTTTACCATGGCCTTTGGCTGAGATTATTATATTTCCCATCCCAGCACAGATGCCATCATTTTAAATGTGCTGTGTATTCTTTTTAGATGTGTTGATTTTTTAAAAGTGCTTTTAATGTATATTCTGTTTTTAATCTGTTGTTTTAATGGTTGTTACCCACCCAGAGACCTTCAGGTATGGGGCAGGATAGAAATGAAAGAAAGAAAGAAAGAAGCAGGTAAACTGCTTCACTAGTTTCCTTGCATGTAGTCTTTGGTCAGTAACCTCTCTTTATGTTCAGTGAAAAGAATTCTCTGCATCCCTACTGATTTTCAGAGTTGTAAAGTCCAATGGGAAAGCTGAGAATTAGAGCATCATTTAATTGAGTGATTTCCAACCTGGAGCATACTTATCCCCAGGGTATGAACCAGGATATTTTTGGGTAAGTGGAAAAATGAAAAATGGCAGAATCCCATTATTGGGCTATTTATTTACAGTTACAAGCATTTTACTAATATGAAGAATACAATTTATGGAAATGGGCTGCCAGGTTTGGGAACCACTGATTTAGTTGAAAGAAAACCTAGAAACAATTGAGTCAAACTTCCCTTGCTTGAATCCAAAGCAAGGAATCCAACAGACAGTTGTCCAGACTCCACTTGAACATCCAAAAGACATAACATCTCTGGCTCCAAACCCCTTGTTTTTAACCTTCAGAAAGTAACTTGCATTTTGTCCAGTTAGGTTTTGTGGTTAGAGTGTCAGACTCTTATCTTATAGTTTTCGAGTTTGATTCCACACTTCTTCATGATGCCAACTGGGTGATCTTGGGCTAGTCACAGGTCTCTTTCTGAGCTCTCACAGCTCCAACTACCTCAAAGGGTATCTGTTGTAGGGAGAAGAACAGAAGGCTTGTCAGTCACTTTGAGTCCCTCTTAAGGGTGAGAAAGGCCAACTCCTACTCCTTTTCTTCTTCCAAATGTGTATAGCCATGGGCTTGGCCCATTATCTAGAAGGGTCCCCAACAGGATTTTAATGTCTTCAACAGACTTGGAATAAAAGTATTTCTGTAAAAAAAAATGTGCTACTGTTTGGAATCCAGCCTCTTGTAATTTTACTCAAGAACAAGAGGATATGGAACAGGAGCATTAGCTAATACACAGAGACTGGATAAGAGAGACCAGGGAAGAGCCAATGCTTTCCCTAGAACTTCCAGGAAAGCAGGGTGCAGCAAAGAAAAGGGTTAGGAACATTAGTAGCATGAAGAGAGAATTTAGTAGAGAAAAAAAAATATTTAAGCTGTGGGAAATCTAGCAATTCAATAGAATTCATAGAAGCCCAGCAGGGAGGAGAAGGCAAATACACAGAGAGAAGATTATGGAACTGACAGGAGTCAAAATAACGAAAGAAAGAGGGGTATCTCCAACCTCTTCTTTGCATAGGCCTTAAGAGAATAGATTTAGCTATTCTAGGGTGTATCCAGCCAAAAATATAGGTATCTATTTTCTGGGACCAGGTGGTGCAGGGTTTTAGAAATAGAAAATAGGTAAGAACTCAAACAAATAATGAAAACCAAGCATAATTTTCATTTTAACAGCAGCAATATGTCCCCTAATGACAGGTGTTTTGTTCTTCTTCAGCAAGCCCAACTGCGTGGTAGTCTTTGCGCAAAGTGATATAGGCTGCATTCTCACCTACGTTTTAATCCAATTTCAGTCCACTTCCAGCAGAAAGTGACTTGTCATTTTCCTTCCCTGTTACCTAACTCAAAGGTGGATTTTCTGAACCAAAAGTCAAATGGCTTGTCACTTCACCAATGTGTTATTTCATTCTGAAACTGGACTGAAGCTGGATTAAAATGTAGGTGTGAACATAGCCGTATGGTTGATCTGAGTAAGATTTTTAGGGAGCCATACCCCAAGGTATTTTATTTTCTTAGGAGCTATGCTAAACTCAAAGATATGTTTCATATGTTGGTGCTGAAAGGGAGAAACTTTATGGAACATAATATCAGACTGATGGTCCAGAGTATAGTCCAAAATGATTAAGCTATTCTTTGAGGACTCCTGTGAGAATTATAAGGTCATCAGCAAATGAATGTAATCCGTTGAGGACCAAAGTGATAGGCCTTTGTGGCCAGCTTATTTCTAAGTCTTTAATCTATGTTAAAGGCCAGAAACAGCAATTCCAAAATGCAATCTCTGGTGCTAATGTGCATTAGAGGTGGGAAGGGAACACTAGTGGCCATATGCTACCACCTCTAAGCTGTTTCTTAGTTTAGGTGACTCAAGGGTGGCTGTGTGAAGATGGCACAGCAGAAAAAGACACCCTATCCATCTCTGTTTTGGTACCAGGAATTTCCATTTTCCAAGGCACCTCTATGCAGGGCAGGAAAAAGCACCCTGCATAGGAGGTCCCTCTGCTAGCAATCATAGGGCCAGTGTGGTCTCTGTAAGGTGATGGGGTAAGCAACAGGAGCCTTCTTGGACCAACGCGGTAGGGGTGTGCACAAATGCAGTTTTCAACATTCGATTTGTAACAACTCAAATATTTAAAAATCCAAATTTGTAAGAATAAAGAAAAACATTTGCACCAATATGAATACATTCATATCTAATTGGTTTGAGTATTCGATACGTATCCAATGTGCATCTCATGTGCATCTCTACGTACCTGTATGCATCCCGTATGCATGCTGTATGCATCCTGTTTTCATTCCGTACATCTATGTATGGATGTGTATAGATATGCACAAGATGTGTACGGATACATATGCAATGTGTGCATATCTGTGCACATACAAATGTCCATGGGTGCTTCTGCACTTACCGCTGGAAATCCGGATCTACTACATCCAGATTTACTAAATCCGGTTTAGAGTAGATGCGGATTTACTAACTCTGGTTTAAGGTAGATCTGGATTTACTAAATCCAGTTTAAGGTAGATCCGTATCTAGTAGATAAGGATCTACCAACACCCCTTCCATCCAGACATGCGTGGGATGGATTGCGAGAAACACATTCTGCCTTCACTGTGCGGACGCAGTAGCACAGATTTCAAGATGGCTGCCCCAGGAGCCGCGTGATTGGAGCCTTCAGCCGTCAGTCACCGCTCCTTTCCTGCCGTGCGCGGACCAATCAGTGGCGTGTCTAAGATCCAGTGCCCGCCTGGTGCCAAAGCCGGCTTTCTGTGCATGGAATCGCTAAATTTAGACTTGTTGTCCCTCTGCCGCCATAGCTGGGCACCTGTCTGATGCAAAGCCCATGTGAGAGGGACTTCAAGGCTGGACTGTGCTTCTCCTGCCTCACTCAACATGGCGGCTTCCTGCCACTGCCTCTCTCAACATGGCAACTTCCTGTCCTGCCCCATGTGTTCTCTCTCCCGTCCGTGTGCGGACGCGTCCTCCGTTAATGCGGGTTTAGAGGAAAACACCCATTAAGACCACCTTCAATGTGGTGTTCCGTTAAACCCCATTAAGCACATATTAGATATGGATATGTACGGACGCGCCTCACCGGAAGTGTGCTAAATAGGTACGTGTGTGCGGACACGGGTTTCCTAATGTGTGCTTAATGGGTGTTAAGAGGCCTGTGCCCAAGTTATTTGTACAAATAACTTAAAATATTTGTTTTCAGGTGAATACTAAAGTATGAATGTCTGGACATTTGATTCGTATACAAATGTCTGAATTCGTATGAATAATGAATATTTTGATTATTTATGCACATCCCTACAATGCAGACATCTCTGAAGTAAGAGGCCTCAGCATTTTTTTCTTCCAATGTGTGTGGATGCATAGCTCAGCGCGTAACAAAGCCAGTTCTGATAATCCTTAGTGTCTGAGCATCCTCAGGGTCCTTGTTAGAACTAGTTCAGTTTGTTCAAATCCTTCTTAAAGTGAAGTGCACAAAATGAGACACAAAGCTAGCCAGTATCGTACAGAGAGGAACTATGGTTATGCTTGATTTAGGAAGTAAAATTTTTGTGATACAGTCTAGGATTAGGGAAGTGCACAAGTATTCATAGGCATTCGATCAAACAAATAGAATGTCCCAAAATTCAAATGTAGACATTCAAATCGAATTTCAAATTTTGGATCTATTCATTCGAATTATGTGGACATTCATATGTGTACGGGTTCATACACGATGCGTCCTTGAGGATCCGCATCTTTCCCGCATCCGTACACATTGGCATGGATCCGTACGGGATGAAAATGGGTTGCATATGGGATAACTACGGGATGCACAGAGATGTGTATGGATGTGTACGGATGTCGGGAAGATGCGAGTGGGCAACCAAGTGGCAAATGTGCTTTAATCTTAACAAGTGCAAAGTAATACACATTGGGGCCAAGAATCCAAATTATGTCTATAAACTGATGGGGTCTGAGCTTTCTGCAACACACCAGGAAAGGGATCTCGGGGTTTTGGTGGACAGTTCAATGAAGGTGTCAACCCAGTGCGCAGCAGCAGCGAAAAAAGCAAATTCAATGCTGGGAATAATTAAGAAGGGAATAGAAAATAAGTCAGCAAGTGTCATTTTGCCCCTTTATAAATCTATGGTGAGGCCACATTTGGAATATTGTGTACAATTCTGGTCACCACACCTCAAAAAGGATATTGTGAAACTAGAGAAGGTGCAGAAAATGGCAACCAGAATGATTAAGGGACTAGAACACCTCCCTTACGAAACCAGGCTACAACGTCTAGGCCTCTTCAGTCTGGAGAGACGGCGTTTGAGAGGGGACCTGATTGAAGTATATAAAATTATGCATGGTATAGAAAAGGTGGATAGAGAAATTTTATTTTCTCTATCACACAATACTAGAACCAGGGGGCACTCTATGAGGCTGATGGGTAGGAGAGTCAGGTCTGACAGGGGGAAGTATTTCTTCACCCAGAGGGTCATCAGCTTATGGAATGTGCTGTCGGAAGAGGTGGTGACAGCTACCAGTCTAGATGGCTTTAAGGAAAGGATAGACAAATGTATGGATGACAGGTGTATCAATGGCTACTAGAACAAATGCCTAGGTGCATCTTTCAGGCTAGGGGAGGGGGGAACTGGGGCTCTTCTAAGGCCATTTGCTGGGATTCTAGAGCAGGAATAGGTTTGTCCTTGTCTCTGCTTGAGATGCCCATGAGCATTTGGTGGCCCACTGTGTGCAACAGGATGCTGGACTAGATGGGCTGTGGCCTGATCCAGCAGGGCTTTCCTTATGTTCTTATGTTCTTATTCGTATGTGCAGATTCAAATCAAAAATTCAAACGAGTAGATTCAAATTTGGCAAAAAACAAATAGAAATTTAACAGATTCTGAATCGAATATTGGGGTATTTGATTTGATTCGAATAGAATATAGAAAAAAAATTGTGCACATCCCTATCCAAGATTGCTTTGCACATTTGAGCTACAAGCAACTTGCAGGCACTTCTAGCTCAGTGATAGACTACTGTACATGTTTTGTAATTCTGAAGGACCAAGTTCAGTCGCTGGCTTCTCCAAGTATAGTTGGCTGGCTGGCTGGCTGGCTCCTTCCAGGCTATGAATCCATAAAACTGCTGCCAATCAGTTAAGGTAGAGCGAGGGTCAGAAAAATAAGTATTTGTTACTGCTGCTTCCTCAAATATACTCATAATTATTTCTGGACAAGTCCCATGGCCCAATATGAATCCTTAGCTTATTTCTGATTCTGCACTTAAAGGCATCATCGATCTGAATTTTGCTTTCATGTTCTTGAGGCTTTAGAGTCCTGTAGATAAACTGGGGTAAATCCTCATTTGGATGGATATGATATTCCTTCCAGGTTGACCAGAATGGGACTTAATTCTTCATGCAGAGTCTACTGGGATGCAGCAATTCCTTTAAAGTCCCAGGGTGGCTAAAGCAAACCAGATGGGCAGATAATCAGTAGGGAGATTCTGCACTGAGGTCCAGCTAACACTTTAAGCAAATGACACAAAGACTTTCCCGCATGTCACCAAGAATTATTCATTAAGTCCATAAGGTCAGTTCAATATGTGACAGATTAATTAATCTTTAAAGCACCACCTTGGTATTATTAGAAATGGGCATCATGTAAGTTGTTTTTTCTGCATTAACAAATTCAATATTGGGTGACCTTGTTCCTTAGGGGCCCAGAGTAATCTGTAAGCAAACAAATGTTGCCTGCTGCTGGATATAAATGAGATATTTGCAAAATATTGCTAAGAAGCTTTTTATAAAGGAGGAAGACGGTAAAAGAGAATATGAGGTTCAGGAATAAAAGACCTCCTTGCCTTAAATCAATCACTTTTATCTGCGAACTAGAGCCATCCCAATTCCCCAGGCTTATCAGACATCCTCAAAGGGTTGAAAGCCACTTCAGAGCATCTTCAGTTTTGTAGGAATGGCTTTCTGAGGGGCAGAGAACATGGAGCTATGGTAATGTAGAGGTATCAAAAGGAATGGTAATTTTCAGTGAAAGGGTTTTTTTAAATAGAAAGTCATGGCTTACAAAGTCCTGGCTTACTTCGAAGCTGGACACTGTTCACTGGGATCATCTTTCCTTCATATTCTGAGTAGAGGTGGGGAGGAGAAGGGTTACCTAATTTCCATGGAGATAACCCTATGCCTGTCAGGGGACCTTTTTGCATTTATTATTCGTTCGTTCGTTCGTTCGTTCGTTCGTTCGTTCGTTCGTTCGTTCGTTCGTTCGTTCGTTCGTTCGTTCGTTCGTTCGTTCGTTCGTTCGTTCGTTCGTTCGTTCAAACCAGGGGGCATCTATGAAGCTGATGGGTAGGAGAGTCAGATTCGACAAGGGGAAGTATTTCTTCACCAAGAGGGTCATCAGTTTATGGAATTTGCTGCCAGAAGAGGTGGTAACAGTTAACCAGCCTAGATGCCTTTAAGGTAGGGTTAGACAAATTTATGGATGACAGATGTATCAATGGCTACTAGAATGAATGCCTAGGTACATATTTCAGGTTTGGGAGGGGGAAGCAGGATGCTTCTAAGGCCATTTGCTGGGATTCTAGAGCAGGAAAAGGTTTGTCCTTGTCTCTGCTTGAGAGGCCCATGGGCAGTTGGTGGGCCACTGTGTGCAACAGGATACTAGACTAGATGTGATGTGGCCTGGTCCAGCAGGGCTGCTCTTATGTTCTCCAGAATCATTTTGTCAATCAGTAGCTGGTCTTTTGTGCCCCTGCTTCTCCGTTTGTTTCCTTTTTGCTCTACTGGCATGATGTTGTTGTCTTCGAGGTAGTCTTGAATCCTGTCTGCTATTATGCCTGTCAGCAGCTTGAGCATAGTAGGTAGACAAGTTATCGGCCTGTAGTTTCCTGGTGTGGCTCCTTTGGCTGCATCTTTCTGTATTATGTTTTGCCAGTTGTTAGCCATTCACTGATGTTTCCTGCTTGCAGCATTTCGTTGAACAGTTCGGCCATTTTTGCATGCAGGCTGGTCAGGTATTTGAGCCAGAAGCCATGCAACTGATCATTGCCAGGGGATGTCCAGTTCTTCACTTTCTTCACTCTTTTCATGACCATTTCAGGTGTTATTTCCAGCTGCTGCATTTTGTTCATGGAGAATTTCTTCTCGAAATCCTTTATCCACCCAGCAGTTTTGTTGTATTCTTTTTCAGCCTCCCAGAGATCTTTCCAGAAGTTGGTTGTTGCTACTTTCTCTGCCTTTTCCATTTTCTTGTCTACTTGCTGATGCAGGCTCTGGTAGAACTGCCTCTGATTAGACTGGAACATTTGGTTCTGCCTGTACTGGATGATTCTTGCTTCATATCTTTCGATCTTCCTGGCTGTAGCTGTTATCTACTGTTTCACGATTTCCAAAGCTTCATCAATTTTCCTTGTATTCAGCCAGTATTTTTTGATCAGATGTTCTTTAGTCTTCTTGTTGTTCAGTTTCTTCTCCTTCATGTTTTTTAGGTTGCTGGCATCTGATCTCAGGCTTTTCATTTTTAGTTCCAGTCGGACTTTCCACTTTGGTTTTTCAGTTGATTTTCTAATTGGTTTTGGCTGCAGTAACCCTAGTTCTTCTGTTACTATCACAGCTGTACTGTAGGCGACCTGGTTCAGTTCTTCGATTGTTGCTACCTGAACAGTTACAAGGGCAGAGTTGATGTCATTCATCAGTGGGACAAGTCGTTTTCTGCCTATAGTTTTTAGGGTTGGCAGTCGCTTTCGCTCTGTACTTGATGCTGTATGAGCCATTATTCTGTCCTTCAGTTCCTGCTGTCTTTGAGACAATGTGCCAGGTGTTTCATCCATGACTTCATGCTGCTGTTCTTCCTCTTCTTGCAGAATTTCCAGATTTTCATCAGGTTCTAGTTGATCAGTGACTCCTGGTCTTGTTGGAGCTTCTATTGCTGCCACAGTAGGCTTCGGTTCTTCAGTTTCATCAGCTTTTCGTATTTCTTCGAGTTCAGCTTCACTGAACACTTTAGTCCCACTTATGAATCTTCTCTGATCAGCTAGCCGCAGTTCTGTTATCTTTGAGTCTGGGTATTCTTGTTTCCATAGCTGGTGCATCCGTTTTTGATAGCCTCGTTTTCCAGGTTCTGATTTGTAGTAGCACTTCATGATTATACGATTCTCTGGCCTTGAGAATTTCTGCCGCTTCCTTGTTTGTGAATTTTGTTCCTGTAACCCATTTGTCGACGGTTGCCCAGGTTCCTCAGCAACCACCACGGTCCTTTTTATCCTGGGCGACGACCGAGCCAGTATAGACTTCTTTTTTGTTTGTGTCTCCATTGTGATAAATGGGTTGGGTGCACTTAGTCTGGCTCCTCTGCTTCGACCTCTCTGGCATGGTTGAACCTTCCAGTAGTTTGCACTACCGCCAGCCCAGCTCTCAGCTTCATTGGAGCACTCAAGCCCCACCGCCACGACAAGGCCACACCCATTGGGGGGATTATTATTATTATTATTATTATTATTATTATTATTATTATTATTATTATTATTATTATTATTATTATTATTATTATTATTATTATTATTATGCAGTTCACAAGAAGTGCAGCAGAGTAAAACTATCCCCATTTGTCAAATTTCTGATGCTACCTCAACTATATTTCTGAATGAATTCAAGAGCCAATTCAAAATTGCCTGCAAATGCTTCTGAACACCTCCACTGCACAAGTCCCATCTCTTAGAATTTTGTGATAGAATGAATTGCACAGAAGAAGCTTTTCAAAAGGGCTTCCCAAGAAGAGGGGAACCTCACAAAGCATATGTACAAGGGATGCCTTGCTCAGAGTTGAGAGGAGGAAGAGGAGAAGGTTGGCTTTTCTACCCCGCTTTTCTCACCCATTTAAGCAGACTCAAAGTGGCTGACAAAACTTTTCTATTTTTCTCCCCACAACAGAACACCCTGTCATAAAAGGCTATAGCAGTTCGTAATCAGCGAGGAGTGTATATTCGGAACTCAACCAAACAAGCACACTGAGAAAAACAAGAGACCAGATCTGGATTTTCAGTTCAAACACAATGCATGTGACATTTATTAAATCATCTTAACATACAATCAAACAGAGGGATCCCATTCACTCATTACACACATTCATTTCATACTCACATAGCCTACTCCCGATTCGGATGATCAGTCCAATCATAGAGGCGATGGGCACGCATCGTTGCAGCTGATTCGATGGGCAAAGCATCAGTCCAAAAGCCTTGTTTTTATATCCTTTTTACAGGGTGTATCCGATGCATGCTCAGATATGTTGGTTTCCTCATTCTGCTGAGCTTGGTCTTGTCCTGTTATTCATTTACCCAGTCACTGGTGGTCTTTTCGACCTTATCAGCCCTCATTCCAGGGGTCACGTACGTTTCTACATCTCTTATCGCCATTATTCAGTTTATCTTTCCTGTTAATGACTCCTTCGGCCTTGCCACCTCGCAGTTTCGGCACTCCTTACTTTCAGTATCAAAGTTGTAATTCCACAGTCTTCGCTTTCAAATGCCAAATCGCCATTTTATCATGCATTGCGAATCCTTGGTTTCGGCTCTCACTCATGCTCACTATCATGCCATCACAACCCTGTGAGATAGGTGGGGCTGTGAGAGCTCAGAGAGCTGTGACTAGCCCAAGGTCACCCAGCTGGCTTTGTGAAGGAGTGCAGAACCAAACCCAGTATTCCCAGATGAGAGTCCAGCTCCCTAAGCATTAGACCAAACTGGGTTACTAACTGGAAGGGGAAGGGGGTGAAAAGAAATGGTACTCAGAGTCATCGTAGCCTGAGAGTCAGTAGCTCTAAGAAAAGGCTACACATCTATTCAACCCCATTTGAAAATTGATCTCGCCAAACCTAATGGATTATGCATACAGTTAGCCAACCTTGAACTGAAACATGCATGAAGGAGAAAGGAGGAGCAGACTTAACCTCTGGGTTTCAGGTGCGGTGAGGCATTACCAACTTCATCCTTAATCTCCATCACTCAATGTGACATGGATATTGGATACCATTTGCACCAAATGTTGAGAGAATTTGTTTATCACAAACCCACATTTATCCCTCCCTCAGGACTAGATGGAGCCTTCTTTTAGTTAAGTCGGTGTAGGGGGATGAGAGGGTGGCAGACAGATGTGCAGTGCTCAGGTGGAGTTCTCCTAGAATGTCCCAGGCAGGCTGGGAGTGATTGGATTACTCCTGGATGGCAGATTCCACACCCTCTTCCAAGTGCTGTATGGGGAGGGGCATGACTGTACAACTGTGTGTAGCTGCCAAGGTTGCCGTGGTAACATCTGACTGTGCACTGGATGCTGGTTCAGGCATTGCCTTGGTGATCCAAGGTGGCCATTTGCACTACAAGCCCTGCTGGCCAGGTACAAGACCAGTTCAGTGCTTGGAGTGTGAGTGCCTGCCACCATGCTCCAACCCTACTGGCCTTATGGCATTATGACATCATATCAGACTGGTAAGTGTGAAGAGGCTGTATGTGTAGTGCAGTTTGATTCCATAGATGCAGGCAGGCTGTTAGTATAATCAGTATTAATAATGATGCATAAAGAATTCAGTACCAAAGCCAGAAGCAAAGATAAGAGAGCGTAATTATTTATCTTTAGTATAATTCTTGCTGCTAGTGTTTTTAGATGACACTGAATCATATTACTTGTTTGGGGAAATTTTATTATGTTTTCTGTCTCTTTAAAAGAAGCTGTTTTGTAATGCCTTTTTTAGGAATGTGTACAATTTTTTTTTATTTGTATCAAATCGAATGCAAGAAAATTCATATGCATTCAGATAGATCCCCTTTGAATGTGGTAGGATTCGTATTCAATATGGATGTTCAATCCCATATGAATCACATATGAATGCCGTATGGATACAAATAGCATACAGATCCTATATACGAATCCCATACAAAGCTTCATGCAAATGTATAAAAACATTCTATTCAAATTCAAATGTCCAAATTAGACAAATCCAGCTGAATTTTGCATGTTATGAATATTTGTGCACATCCCTAGTTCTTACAAAGCAACTTGTCTAAAAAAGAACCTTCAGAAACTAAACATCTGGCCATTTGTATACCAGGGACATACAGGCTATCTTAAATCCAATATCAGCCTAGAAATCCCACTGGTTGGGGCAAAATAATTTGTATGTGCAGTTCTCTCCTATCTTTCAGTTTGTGGATACCTATGGCATGGTATGAGAATGGCTGTAGCTCAATGGTAGAGCAAACTGCCTGCAAAGCAGAGGGTTGCTGGTTCGATCCCCAGCCTCTCCCCAGAAGCACCGTGGCAGGCACTTGCGCTACAGCAAACCACTTCTGCATCTCTCTCACAAAAACTGTGCACATGAAGGTACCCATGCAGTCAATCAGGAGTCAGTTATGCCTAACTGGTACCCAGTAACAACAACAAGCACTATAGTGCCTTTGGTCTCTCAAGATGTGTTTGCTCATGGGTGCATCCCTGTCGCTGTGGTCACCTGGGAAACAAAGACACTCAGCATACTATCCAAGGGTGAGTTGGTGGCACCCTGAATTCACCATGAAAATAGATGGACAAATAACCACTCTGGTAGCCAGCAGTGACCTGGTCAAAATACTGTGAACACAGGGATGCTAGGAGACTGCAGGAGGGGTGAATGGCTGGCGAGCATAGCCACACAAATATCTGGGCATAGCCTGTGAGGTAGGTGGGGCCGTGAGAGCACAGAAGAGAGCTGTGACTAGCCCAAAGTCATCCAGCTGGCTTCATGTAGGGAATCAAACTTGGTATTCCCAGATAAGAGTCCAGCTCCTTAACCACTAGACCAAAGTGGCTCATTGTATCAAGGCTGTTTTATCACATTGTGAAGTACAGTAAGTGAAACCATTCACAGTGCCCTCAAAGATGTTGTAAGGGACTTTATAAGAATCTTAAATCCATGTCGATAGCTAACTAAATCACTGGCCCGAACAAGGACTTTAGTGTTCTGAATCCCATCCACAATGGACAGCATTATCACAAAATGCCATGAATATTAATAGTCCCAAGGGCAGCCAGGTCTTGTCCCTGTGGTTGATCACTCTTTAAGTTTCAAACAGTCCTCCGAGTGCAACCTGCATTCTGCCGGTGCTGAGACACACCGAAGCTTGCACTGTTTATCAGACATGTGAGCAACAGCCAGCCCTGCTGAATCATTGACAAATTCAACCCTAGCCACCTTCTCAGTGCTTGCCTTGACAACTAGTCTACTGAACGGCAATTGGATGAAACCCCTGTCTAAAAATAGTATCACACGGGGAAAGAATGACGAACACAAGCCACTAGCTAATATTCACTGAATGTTCCTTCAGAGGTTTCCCCCCCTTCCCTTCTTTATTTTTTATGAGAGGGAGGGGGCAGGAAGGAGGAAAGGATTGGGTTGGAATTGAAAATGTGTTGCATGTGAGGTGCCATCTGCAGTTTTCATAAATATGGCTTCCTTTTTGACAAAGATACCTCCCAGGACTGATTTAACGTCTCCTTTGCAAATCCTAACGACTCCTCATTTTTTCGTGTGTGGGAGTCAAAAACCGACACTCCTACTTGTAGGAAAGAGCCTGCAGAGGGGAATACTAATGTATAGCACAGAGTGTAGCAGGGGAAAAGAGAGAGACTTCTTATGACCTTTTGGCTATTACAATATCACTCGAGTCGAGTAAAGACTTCATTTCATGGGCTTTTGAATAGAGACTAAGTCAGGGATCCTGTACTTCCAGGAAATGCACTGATTTACAGCACAGAAAGAGATCAGGTGGGAGGGAGGGAGGGAGGGAGGGAGGGAAGGAAGGAAGGAAGGAAGGAAGGAAGGAAGGGAGGGAGGGAGGAAGGAAGGAAGGAAGGAAGGAAGGAAGGAAGGAAGGAAGGAAGGAAGGAAGGAAGGAAGGAGACCCTTTCCATTTCTTTCCAATGCAGGGAAACAATATTTTGCTGCACATATTGTATGTATATGACAGAAGTCTGCTTTTTTGAATGGAAGATATACCTCAGTAAGGCCATGCCTCCACTTACCTGTAAAAACCAACAACTTTGCTAACATAATTTCAAACACATTGGCAACAGGTACCTCATGACGATCATGCCACCTCATTTCCTGGCATGACTGCCATAGGAGGTGCTATCTCTGTAGGATCCTATTTCATACCCTTGATGAAGTCTCCTTGGAGAGCTGCTCCAAAGCACACGTCCTTGTCTGTGAAATGGGGTGAGCTATAGGGCCCTGCAACAATGGCACCTCCCATGGTGACCACACCTGGAAATGTGGTGGTGTAAATGGAGACAAGAAGGTGTCCTGTGCAGCAGCAATCATGGCATCTCCTCCACATTCCCCTAGCATGGCCACCTCACACCAGCAAGTGGGCACCCAGCCTAGATCAGGCTGATATGTCTCTGGACACCTGTCTGTATGTATTAACATGGCTGCTGTTGTTATTGACGTGGTTTTCCCTGACTCTTTGTGACCTCATGGACCATAGCTTGCTAGTCCCATCTGTATTTCACTATCTCTTGGAGTTTGCCCAAACTTATGTTTATTGCTTCCATTAACAGTATCTTACTATCTTATCTTCTACCAGCCGCTTCCCCTTCTGTCCCAGCAATAGGGTCTTTCCCTGTCCTCTCATTATGAGGCCAAAGTATTTTAGATTCTTCTTCTGAATTAGTCCTTCCAGTGAGCAGTCAGGGTTGATTTCCTTTAGTATTGATTGTCCCTAAGGGTGCTTCCGCACAGGCGCAAATTAATCCGGATCTACCACACCTGGATTTAGTAAAACCGGGTTCCAGAGGACTCGGTTTTACTAAATCTGGATGCCCGGTAGATTTGGATTTACGGGGTAGATCCGCATCTAGTAGATGCGGATCTACCCCCTCCCCATCCCTCCACACGCGTGACGGGAGGACGGAATAAATCCGGATTGGAGGTGGGTGCTGTGCGGATGCACAGCACCCGCCTCCCATCCGTGCTCCAGGGCCCTCCTCCGGCCCGCCATGATTGGCTCAGAGGAGCCAATCATGGTGGGCCGGGGGAGGGCCTGGCTAGGCACACTTTCGCTGTGCACACGTATCCTAAATGGATGTATTTTCACAGCAGAAGACCCATCAAGCACACATCAAATGTGGTGTGCAAGTAACACCCATTTAGCACACTTTAAGTACGGATAGGTGCGGATGCACCTAACTGGAAGTGTGCTAAATAGACCTGCAAATGCGGACGCGCCGCCACAAAAGTGTTCTTAATGCGTGTTGCTGTGCGGGCACACCTCACCGGATATGTCCGAAACAGCAACGCGTGTGCGGACGCGCGTTTCCAGATGTGTGCTTAATGGGTGTTAAAGGGCCTGTGAGGAAGTACCCTAAGATTTTTCAGTATTTAGGAAGGTGGAAACCATGTAGCAATGCATTTTTCCTCCAGATCAGTTTAAAACCAGCAGAGATGACAGCAACTACAAGTATCTGGATTGCATTGACAGTTGAATTAGTTTGTCACCTTCACTTTTTGAGAATTAGCCTGTGATTTTTATATAATTCTCTTTGCTCTGCTACCCTTTGGCTGCCTACAGTTGAGCACCTACAATTATAGACCTTTATGCTCTTCTTTGTTGGAAAACTATCTGTGAAATGCCTTGTAGGACTGGCAGTATTTGCTAACATTCTAGGAAGCTGTCTGCTTCCTTCCTTCCTCAACGTTTCAAATTTCTGGGTGCAAACACTGCATGGGGGCAGCGTTGTGTGACGGTGGCTGCACCGTCACACAAAATTGCCATGTCAACAGTAAGCACATAGCAGAAGTTGCCGTGCCTCTTGCTATGGTGACTGGGATGGTCCAAGATTGATCGTCCACACTGGAATCACCCAAAAGTAAGTTGGGGACGGTGCCAGCTCTTGCAGTACAAATGTGTCCACTGTTCCTGAAATTAACTTCAGTGGGATACTGTCCCACACTAAAGTTAAATGCGAACAGGCCCTGAGAGAGATTTTTCTAGGGGTGTTTCCGCCCAGGCCCTCAAGATCCCATTAAGCACCCAATAAGGACCCATATGGCACACATCTGCAAGTTACCTTCCGCACAGCAGGACGGATTAGGGCCACTTCAGTCTCTAATGGGGTCTTCCCAGTTTTTGAGAAGACCTGAAATGTCAGGTCTTCAAACCATTCCTGCTTCCAAATTCTGGATCAAAGGAGGACGCTTCCGCACAGGGACAGGATAGGGAATGGATGTGGGTGGGACCGGAAGTCGCCATGTTGAGCAAGGCTGCAGCGCCACATTCTGGCTACATTGTCCATCCCACAGTTGCTTCACATTGGACATGTGTCAAGTTATGTCTGACCCTTCTGGATATCAGTGCTGCTGCACCCACAAAGCAGCCACGCGATGTGTGCCTCAGTAACCGTTCTCCCAATGCATGTGTGGATGTGTTAGGCCTCATTTGGATCCATCCCTATTTCAGACGGATTTTCCCAGGGACGGATTTCAGAAATCTGGAATTCCTTAATCTGGATTTCAAGCAGTAAGTGCGGAAACACCCTAGGAAAAACAGGAATCCATTATGGGAGAGGTATTGCAACAGGGATATTTGCATGACCCTTGGGCAACTTCAGGAAGACAAAACAAAGAGATGCCACTCAAATGCCCAGTTCCTGTCCACAGATCTATAGGTTTCCACCTGCATTTTCAGCAATACTTGCTGAATTATGCTAACAAAGATCACACAAAAAGATTTGCCTCACTTGGCGAGAGAGGAGTTTGACGGTTTCAGGGTGCAGGCTGCAGAGAGCAGTAATACTGCTTTGGACTTTTGCAAAATGCATTGCTTTTTGCCCTTGCGAACCCTGGTTTGCAAACAGCAGAAAGGGTGGGAAACTTTGCCCAGGCCCTTTTGCAATGATTGGCTGCTGGCAAATTGGAGGGAAAACTTGCCCAGGGACCTGGAGGCTTGATGGACAGGCAGGAGGAGTTTCCTTCAGTAGCCAGTAGTAACAGCCAATCAGAACACTAGGGTCAGAAGGGTATAAGGAGCTTAGCTCTGAGCTGACTGGGTTTTTTCTTTGGGGCAAGAGTTGAAGTGGACAATTGGGGGGGGGGCTGTGGCTCTCAAGGAACTTTGCTAAAGAATTGACCAGGGGCTGGGACCTGCAGCCAAGCAAGGACAGACTAGGCCTCGCTGTTACAAGGAATTAGTTGCTATTCTTTAGCTGGGCTTGGGGCTTGGGCACTGGCTGGACTGTTGGGAAGTTGTGACAAGGAGCCTCTGGGCAGAATGCTAGTGATAGGGTAACTATCAGGAAAAGGAAAGATAAAAATAGACCAAAGATGGCTAAGGTCTGGTTTTGAGCCTCATTTTCCTTGCTCACCTCTGCACTATACTTCAGAGCCTAGGACCATCAATTCTACTTGACAGCTATTGTCAGCTGGCTGTCCATCTTCCCATACTGCTGCATTCAGTGGAATGGCAGGAAATTAAAAGTGGATAGGAAGAACCAGGACAGACGAATGGAATTTTTACTCAACTTTGGAATTCACTCTCACAAGGTGTGGTACTAGCTATCAGTTTGGATGGCTTAAAAATTATTTGGACCAGTTCTGGAGAGTCAAGGCCATCACTGGTTATTGGTCCTGGTGGCACCAAGAGGAGGTATGTCTCTAAAGGCCAACTGTTAGGAGAATGCAAGCAAAGCAAACTGTGTTCTCATGTCCTTCTGGTAGGCTTCCATGGTGGTCCTGTGAAAACAGACTGCTAAACTAGATGGGACATAGCTCCAATCTAGTGGGACCCTTCTTACATCACTGTGTTATTATTACATAGTATAATGGTTGTTTTCTTGTTGCAAGTCCCCCCAATGAGATCACAGTCAGGTGTCCATTTCAAGACATTAAAGTCTGTAGTTGCGGTTTCTTACATGTCTCTTCAGCATGCAAGAAGTAATGATGATTCTAATTTCAACAATCACCTGGAAAGCTAACAAAATCAGAATAGCATGAAACAGCAAATGCACTCAGCAGTTGGACTCCAATTATCAATCAATGCATCCCACCAGGAATGTTTTGAAGCATTGTCAATTTATTTGCCAATTCCCTCCACCACCGCGTTAGTGTTTTACTCCACTTAATTTGCTCTTTGGTTTCAGCCATACACTTTGTTTGTTCCTGAAATGCCAGCAGATCTCTCAACCATTCAGTGAAGTCCAATTCATCTTCCAAATGGAATCCTCCTAAGTCCAGATATAGACAAATCCATCTGTTCTTCCATACAGAGTCTTGGATTCACTCCTTCAAGGGAAATCATCTTCCAAAATAATCCACAATGTAACTGTTGGAACCACAAGTGTTGCCTAAAGAGAGTTGAGCGGGGATTGGACTCAAGGAAGAGTGGTTAGAAGTTGGCCAGGTACACATTACTCTGGTCTTAAAAGAGTTGCATTGGCTGCCAATTTGCTATTGAGCCCAATTCAAGGTGTTACCTTTAACTTATAAGGCCCTAAATGACTTGGGCCCTAAATATCTAAAGGGACCCCTTCTCCCATATTGACCTGCCCATGCCTCAAGATCTGGGGGGGAGGGAGGTTCTCCTGGTTGCCCACCACGTTCAGGGGCAAGAGGGATGGGCACCCTGGAGAGCACCTTCTCAGTGAAGACCCACAGGCTATGGAATAGTCTTCTCCTTGAGGTGTGTCAGGCTCCTTCACTGTATATGTTCAGGAAGGCACTGAAGACGCAGCACCTCTTTCCCTGGTCTTTGGTGAAATGGGAATATACTGTCTCTTCCCACTTTACAGGCACTGTAAATATATATTGTTGTTGTTTTAATATATGTCTGATTTTAAATGTTGTTACCTGCCCTGAGACCTTCAGGTAGGGTGGGACAGACAGATGGACAGACGGACGGATGGGCGGATAGATGGATGGATGGATAATAAACAAACAAACCTCCCGTATACTGAGACATATTCCAGAAATAAAGCCAAGTGCAGAAAGTGCCCTGGACCCTTTCTGCATTTGGCCTCCTTCTGGGATATATCTCAGGATATGAGTCTGTTGTCTTCATGCAAATTCAGACTATGACATGTCTTACCTGGGGCCTGCCATAGTCTGCAGTAGAATAAAGGCAAGTGCAGAAATGTCCCACGTCTCTGACATAAATTCAATTGACTCAGTCAGGTGCACATTAATATCAAAAGTCCAATGACCCCTGGATACAAAGTTGGAGTAAGGGTTGCCTGAATCGCCTAGAAAGGCAATGTCAGCACATTTCCTTGGAGCTGGGTGCACATTGGGTGGACATTGTACTTCACCTGCTCCACAAACTCCAGTATAATGTCCTTTTCCACTCCAATGTATTGAGTCAACAATTGCCCAGTTCTTGAAAGAGGTGGGTAAGGCTGCCCATGTTCCAGAACTCATTCCCAGCAACTGTTTGCCACAATTTGAGTATCAACTGCATCCCAAACACCACCACCAATTTCTAGAATGTCTACTGCAGTCTCAAAATACATTTTTGGCATGGCCAACTGATCTCCATCAGTTTGTCCCCATCAGTTCTCCTAGGGTGTTTTCCCACTGTCATTAGAAGTACCCATTAAGTACCCATTAATGGGTACAAAAATGCCATTACGTACCCCTTAATGGGTACTTTTAGTGATAGTGGAAAAACACCCCTAGTCTTCCTACTGAGTCCTTGCTGCCTTAGCACACAGCTCACAAACTTTAGAAGTATTTTATGCAACAATAAGAAAAGGTTTATTATGATCATCAGTCAAAATAAAACATAATATGCAATAAATTTTAAGTGCCCATTTTGCTCATTACAGTCTGACCACAATGTATTTTGTGCGCAAACATCGCATAAAACGACGTGCCAACATTTTCAGCAGTCACGCTGCACTGGGTGGATTTAGTGGAAATCCAGTAGTTTTTTTCTGAGTCATTTTGACCCAGAAACACTGTTGAAGACTATACATCATGGAATTCCTCATAGCAGAAAATGTTCAAATGAAAATGTCACCTGATTCAAGTGGCGATTGAACCCTCTGTCTCACACACATTTACCGTATATTGCGGCATATAAGACTGGGCGTATAAGACGACCCCCAACTTTCCAGTTAAAATAAAGAGTTTGGGATATACTCGCAGTATAGGCAGACGACGCCCGGCGTATAAGATGACCCTCAACTTTTGAGAAGATTTTCCTGGGTTAAAAAGTAGTCTTATACGCCAGAGTATACAGTATTTATTTTATTTACTTATTTATTTATTTACATTTCTATCCCACCCCATACCTGAAGGTCTCTGGGCAGGTAACAACAGATTAAAACAGGATACAAATTAAAACAGATACAGATTAAAATGAAATACTGATTGAAACAGGATGCATGTTTAAAAACCCTTAAAAATTCAACATATTTTAAACCGTGCACTCCCTAGTGCATTAATAGTGATGTCATTGTAACTGCGGAGGGAGAATAAAACCGCAGCCAAAGGCCAAGGCTAAGAGGTAAGTCTTTACGGCCCTCCTAAATAAATACAAGGAAGGGGCATGATGCACCTCGAGGGGGAGGCCAATCCACAGTCTCGGGACCACCACCGAAAAAGCTCTCTCCTGGTGCCCACCAACCTCGCTACTGAATGTGGCGGATGACCAGGAGGGCCTCATCGTTGGATCGTAAGGTACGGGCAGGTCAGTATGGGAGAAGGCGTTCCTTTAAATATTTCGGGCCCAAGTCATTTAGGGCCTTATAAATCAGAGTCAAAACCTTGAATTGGGCCCAGTAGTGAATTGAGCAGTCTGAGCAGTCTGCTGGTGGATCTCAAGTACTACGTCCATGGCTTAAGGCTGTCACAAGGGACCAATACTGTCCAGCTCTCCAAAGTGGTGCCGTCCATCTCAGCCTCCTTTGGTACTGGTGACAGATGAGGAAAGGCCTAATGCCAACAAGAGGAGCAGGCTGCCCAACACTTGAAGAGAAAGGGACTGATGGAAGATAGGGTTTGAGGAACGTGGCACTGGTGGAAAGCTGAGTCCCAGGTAGGAGGCCAGCCAAGTAATGTAATGGGCACCAGCAGGTGAGGGACGTGAGGCAACCAAGTCTATGGTTCTATCAGACTTGGCAGTGCATTGATTGTATACACCCTGCTTAAGCATGCAAATCCATGACTGTATGAGATGAAAAGGCTGAAAAAGATGTGCAGCTTGCATCTACCAGGCGTGATCTGCACCTGCTTGGTCACAAATGCAAGACCCTGCTGCAGTCGGATGTGTTACCTGTTTTACACAGATTGACCCTAGGAAAATTGCTTGGGTTTCTAGACTTTCAGTAACAACTTATTTGCTTAAATACTCAAGTGACAGCTGGATTGATTAAGATGCAGTCCATGCTGCAATTAGATTGAATCATAGATTTCCTTTCCTTCATCTTCTAAGGAGCTGAAGGCAACATTTCTGTTCCCCTCCTTCTCTATTATTTTCTGTATAATACAGTGTAAGGTTGGCTGACCTAGCATCACTTAAGAAGCAGAAGCGCTGACTTAAGGATTTGAACCTCCTTTTGAAGTTATCTTTAACTCCAGAATAAGGTGCCTCTTAATTCAGATCCTGAACCTCCTCATCAGCACATTGATTCAGCTCAAGGAGGCCACACCTCCAAATGGGGCAGGATACAGATTAAGAGCCCCTTAATCTGCATCTCTGGTATACCCATTTAATCATGTCTACTAGAGGGACTAATGACCTTGTTCTGGACCAAGAGAGGCATGTAGATGGCCTGCAGTACTGTTCAGGGACTACTGGGAGATGCCTTTTCAGCGGCATGTCATAGGGCATCCCCAAAATGCATCCCTCCCCCAGGCTCTTAGGATAGGAACCTTCATTCCTAGCTTTCAGAAGTGTGTGCAAGGATCTGCAAGCTCATGTGAGGTTTGAGGAATAGGGAGGCAGGGCCCAGATCAGCACTGTCAATTCAGATGGTGCTGATCCAGCTCACACCTCCATGTGTTTCAGATCAGTGAGTCCAGTTATTCCTTATCTACTGATCCAGATCTAAGCCAGGTAAGTGCAGAAAGGACCTAAGCCTCTATAGTTCAACACTCTAAATATGGCAGGTTCCACACAATGGCAGAACCTGCATTTCAAATGAAAATTGATCCTTGAGCAACCTTTGTTCAGCAGGAAATTGCTTCGTAATGCAGCAGTGTGTGGTTCACATACGTTCAGTATCCCAAGTACTGAAAACACTAAACTAAGAAACTCAGGATCCTTTCAGTGACCACCAGAAGTGGCTTTAGGAGTTGGCCATTTCCTGGGTTCACTGAGGAGGAGGAGGAGGAAGAGAGGAAAGTCCATAAATAAAACGGCTAGAAATGAAAACGTGTGATCAGTCAGACCTAAAGATGAACTGAAGAAGGCTTAAATTGAAGGTATGGCCACAGCTTCCTGATCTTTTCCCCACAACAGACACCCTATGAGGTGAGCTGAGTTCACCCTATGAACTCAGAAAGAGAGCTATGACTAGCCCAAGGTCCATGCAGGAATGCAGAAATGAACCAGGAGACTAGCAGCTAAGAGTCTGACTAAGCAGAAGACCAACTGGCTCCCTAGAAGTCTGCACTGGACCAGGTAGGTCCATGTATACCAAGTGAGGAGTGATGTCAGAGCTTTCTGCAGCAGTTTATCATGAATGGTTGGTTCCCATATTTATATCCCACCCTTCACCAAATGGTCCCAGGGTAGGTCGCAGCTTTCATACAAAACATAACATCAATGAGACATTCTTAAATACTCGTGTATTGAAATGCCACCCTCCTATCTCAACAGGACCACATGAGGAAAATATAATATTTAACCAGAATCTGAAACCAATACAATGTTGGCAGGCACCTGGTATATCACTGTTGGGGGGCTATTCTACAGAGCGGTAAGAATGCAGGGGTGCCTTCAAGGTACAGGATTGTGCATGTCCTGCACCTTAGGAGGACACTTTGGTCACCTAGATGTGTGGCCAGCATGCCTCCAGTGTGGTCCCACAGTGACATTAAGATCCCATGTGGGATCTATGAAACTGATGGATAGGGGAATCAGATCAGACAAGAGGGAGGATTTTTCACCCATAGGGACAAGGGTCTATAGAATTTGCTCCCAGAAAAGGTGGTAACAGCCTAGATAGTTTTAAAGGTTAGACAAATTCATGGATGACAGGTGTATCACTGGCTACTAGAATGGATGCCTAGGTATGTCCTCCAGGCTGGGGAGACAGGCAGGATTCCTCTAAAGGCCATTTGCTGGAATTCAAGAGCAGATGAAGGGTTTCCCCTTGTTTTCTGCTTGAGATGCACATACGAAATTAGTAACCACTGTGTAAGACAGGATCCTGGACTAGATGGGCTGTGCCTGATCCAGCAGGACTCCTCTTATGTTCTTATTGTATCTTTCTGCAGTAAGAAAGGTCCTTGGAGTGCTAACCTCAGTGCCCTTGACCACTGGTTCTGTTGACAAAGGCTAGAAAGAAGATCAGAAAGGATCAGAAACATTTAATAAGAATACATGTATCTGATGCGCAGAGGTATAACCCTAAATATTTATTGCAGAGATAACACAGTCCTCTGTTTCCTGTTACCAGGAGGTGAGCTTAATTCAGATATATCTTCACCTTTACTTGTTTGTTTACGGAAAATTCATTTAGGATGGATCATAAAAAAATATGGTTCAACTTAGCACTTCACTTTTTATTTCTCCATGGGAGATGGTTTGTTGTTCTGCTCTCAAATTGCTACAGACAATAGTTGATCCATTAAGGCATACTGTTAAAGAATAATTACACAAGCTCAAAAGTCATGCCAATCCAATTTGATTTTGTCAAAGCTGATAGACATCTAAGTCAAATAAAAGAGTATCTAGCTGGGAAAAAGTATCTGCCTCCTATCACCATGATATGGTCCCCTGACAACTTTTGTTCACAAATAACTTTGCTTCTAGCATTTTGTACTTGGTACCTCACTTAAAGAACAATGCATTTGAACATGATAAAAAATTGATGTAGAGATCCTTGCAAAAACCAAAGGCAAATGAAATATAATAGTGTTCCAGGATTGGGGGGGGGGGCTATTAGCAAAACTCTAAAAGCTTTTTGCACCCTATCCTTATGGAAAAACCATAGAAGCAATCTATAAGCATGTGTCTGGACATGGTTTTTTAATGCCAATCATCTCCATTGCTGTATGGTGAAGAGAGCTGACATGACATTCAAAGCAGCCTCTACAAAATAGAGATAAGAGTCTATATAAATGGTCTCCACAAGTTATGATCCACCACGCTGCCACGTCTCCTCTTTCCTGGGGCGATAAATCTCTCTTCCCCGGCTTCATTAGCCTCTATGGGTTTTATTTATTTATTGCCAACCTTCTAACTAACAAAATAAGAAGGCTTCTTTTCTGTCTTGAGCTATTAACATAGACCACAGTCTCTCCCTGTTGAACTCAGATACTTTATATCCAGCCCCTTTACCAAGGCAACCACAGTCTGGGGCACTGTTCAACTTGAATGTAAGAATTGCTTTTATTGATACACTTTAAAACAGGTAACAAGTTTCATCTTATGAACTTCCCTCTTCAAGGTTAAAACCCTTCATTCAGTGTCCCTGTTCCCTTTCAGGATCCCAAACTTATTTCACTCTTTGAGGGCTTGTCTAGGGACCTGGCCATTATCCCTTCAGCTCCCTTTACTTACTAAGATAACGAACAAAACTGTCACTTCTGCTCCCTCTATTTAAGCCTTCTATTCCACTGTTGTCAGTCTCTCATTGGTCCAGCCACTGGAGCTTGCTCGCCCCTCCTTTCTTAGGGCCTGTAAGCTCCGCCCCCTTGCAGGCTTGCATTCTCAGCTAATTTGTTATACAATACCTACCTAACTTACCTACTGCTTCAGCTTAGCTGTCACACATGCTGACAGTGGCCAACTCATTATGAAAGAGGATGAGATAGACAGTAGGGATGTGCATGAATATTTGTAACATTCAAAATTCATACGAATTTGAACATTTGAATTTGAATAGAATGTTGGCACATTCAAAGATTGACATTCAAATTTGAATCAAATGTTTTGATACATTTGTATGAAGCTTTCTATGGGATTTGTATGCTATGTGTATGCATTCTCATGGGATTTGTGTGGAATTTGCATAGAACTGAACATTTGTATTGAATACAAATCCTACCACATACAAAGGGGATCTATTCAAATGGATACAAACTTTTTTGCAGTTGATTCAATGTGAATCGAATTTAAAAAAAATGTGCACATGCCTAATAGAAGCCACAAACATGGAAGCCACAAAGGCAGTGGAGGACAGAAAGGCCTGGCATGCTATGGTCCATGGAGTCATGAAAAGTCCAACATAAGTGAACAACTGAACAACACCAACAGCTGGAACACAAAAAGTAAGAAATTTCTGAGTACATGGCCTGGACTAGGGCCTGCTAATCTACCAGTAGGGGTGTTCACGAATGCAATTTTTGGGATTCAATTCAAATTGAATATCCCAAAGTTCAATTTGATTTGAATCTTTAAAATTCAAAATTAACCAAATTCAATTTGAATTAAGCAAATTTGAACCTATTCATATGAATTTTCGATTTGAATTTGCACTTACAAATGTCAACAACATTCGTATGTACCTGTATGCATCATTAGGCATCCCTTACACATCTGTATGTATCTGTATGCATCCCGTAGTCAGCCCATACAGATGCTTACAAATGCATACAGATGCGGGAAAGATGTGTATCTGCAAGCATGCATCGTGTATGACCCCGTACACATGCAAATGTCCGCATAATTTGAACAAATAGATTCAAAATTTAAAATCTGTTCAAATTTTTAAATTCAGGTGTAAGGACATTTGATTTGAATTTGAATGTTGAAATTTGGACAAATTTGATCAAATTTCAAAAACCTTCGAATATTTGTGCACCCCTGTCTACCAGTAGAATAGTTTAAATGGGTCTATCATTCCTATCAGTGAAGTGCTCTCTGGTCAGGACTATGCTCTGTCTAATGCACATCAAGTGTACAAGAGATGGACCTCATGGGCCTTTCTGCACTTGCTCTGGTGGAACAGATGGAGGCACTGCCCAGAGCTGGCTTCTTTGCATGCTGAAGTGTGCCACGCATGCATGGCTGTAGAGCACAAAATGTGCTCTGTAACTATAGTAGCTGCTAGGCTAACAGAACCTGGGCACCCTCAGTTCACACTGCTTTTGGGTAGGACCAGGCAGTGCAGCTGGGGTTGCAGCCATGTTGCCCATCACTACAGAAATTGCATCATGCATGCCCATTGTCTCAACAAGGGCATCTCAGCGATTGCACTTGCACAGCACTTACGGAAGCATTGGTTAAGTTTTGGATGCATTGGGCATTGCAAAGCGCAGACAGCTAGATGCATCCTAAAACTCTGAGCTAGACAAATGTCTGCAAAAGGCCCTTAGTTTGGACTAAAGGTAAGTGCAGAAAGGGCGCAAAGCTACTTCCCTTTCCAGAAGTCACCTCCTACCCCTGACATGGATCCTGAACTGATAAAGATGGACTGAAAACAACTGACTTTGAGCACCATTTCCACTCCATCACTGCGAATCTCTTTCTGTGACCTGTGCTGAAGGTAGATGCTCCCTGCAATGGCTTGCAGCCTCCTGCCCCAAATTCTAAGAAACCTTTGTAAACCTACCTCTTCTGGCTCAAATCCAGTGAGCCGGTTTGGTCTAGCGGTTAGGGAGCCAGACTCTTATCAGGGAATAGCGGGTTTGAGTTTGCACTCCTACACAAAGCCAGCTGGGTTACTTTGGGCGAGTCACAGCTCTCTTCTGAGCTCTCATAGCCCCACCTACCCCACAGGATGTTTATTGTGGGGCGAAGAATAGAAAGCTTTGTCAGCAGCTTTGAGTCGCCTTAAATGGGTGAGAAAAGTGGGGTAGAAAAGGCAACTCTTCTTCTTCTTCCACCCCTTCTTCTTCAGGAGATACTTTTAAGGCACTGCTTTGCCCCTAGTTTCTTGGGCAATGTTTGATTGCTTTCCATTCTGATCGTGAGTTCTGAGAAGACATTGAGAGATCAGTTGTAGATGTTAGCAGAAGAAGTTCCATTTAACCTTGAAGAAGAATCTGCCATGCTACCACAGCAGATGGATGGGGAAAAGAGAAAAGGATAGCCTTTTGGTTCACAAAGGTCCTGTGTGACTTGCTGGGACGCCTTATTGTTCCAATTAGTCAGTTGTCTGGCAAATACTACAACACAGGAAAGGCCAAAGAGTTGTAAAATCCAGTAAAAAATATGGGTAGACTAGAATGATGAAAGAGGATGAAGATGTGGATATGGAGTATCCAAGCATGCAGAACAGACCTGCATCAGTATGTCCAACCCAGGTCTGTCACCGATAGAGGCCTTCATCTCTGCAGTGATGTTCCCGTAACATGGTTTGGAGATGGAAAACTAGCC
The DNA here is from genome assembly GCA_023333525.1 of Aspidoscelis tigris stejnegeri. NCBI lineage: Eukaryota > Metazoa > Chordata > Lepidosauria > Squamata > Teiidae > Aspidoscelis > Aspidoscelis tigris. The sequence continues at coordinate 99,180,772 of JALMGA010000003.1, read as the reverse complement.
TCTCATGCTGGAGATTAGAGGTGCAGCATCTAGGATGATTTATATAAGAAAAGATAAAAGGAGCCCTGCTGGAATGGGCCACAGTCTATCTAGTCCAGCATCCTGTCACATAGACTGGCCCACCAATTGCTTATGGGCACCTTGAGCAGAAGACCAAGGCAAACATTCACTTGCTCTCAGATCCCAGCAAATGCCCTTAGAGGCATCCTGCCTGTCTCCCCAGCCTGGAAGATGAACCTGGGCATCTATTCTAGTAGTGATTGATACACCTGTCATCCATCTATGTGTCTATTCCTTTCTTAAATCCATCTAAGCTGGCAGCAAATTCCATAGACCAATGAGCCTCTGGGTGGAGAAATATTTCCTCTTGTCTGATCTGACTCTCCTAACCATCAGCTTCATAGAGTACCCCCTGGTTCTAGTGTTGTGAGATAAGAGAAGATAATTTTTCTCAATCTACCTTTTCTGTACCATGCATATACTTCAATGAGGTCCTCTCTTAAATGCCGTTTTCCAAGGCTAAAGAAACCTGGATGCTGCATTGAGCCAGTTTGGTCTAGTGCTTAGGGAGCTGGACTTTTATCTGGGAATACTGTGTTTGATTCTAAACTCCTCCATGAAGCCAGCTGCGTGACCTTGGGTTAGTCACAGCACTCTCACAGCCCCACCTACCTCACAGGGTGTCTGTTGTGGGGAGAAGAATAGAAAGCTTTGCCAGCCGCTTTGAGTCCCCATAAATTGGTGAGAAAAGCGGGGTAAAATAAGCCAACTCTCCTCCTCCTCCTCCTCCTCCTCCTCCTCCTCAATCAGTGATTCCCAACCTGGAATTTGCATACCCTCTAGGGCAGGGGTAGGCAAACCACAGTTCAAGAGCCACGTGCAGCTCTTTGGCCCCTTGAGTGTGGCTCTTCCAGGTTAGGAGTACCCCAATTAAGTTAATAACAGTGTACCTATCTAGATAGCTTAAGTTTTAAAAATTTGGCTCTCAAAAGAAATTTCAGTCATTGTGCTGTTGATATTTGCCTCTTTTGGCTAATGAGTTTGCCGACCACTGCCCTAGGGGAATGAACCACAACATTTAAGGGTATTAAGAAAAAACTGAATAAAGGTGGGAGAAGCAGGGTAGGAAAAGATACGAGTCAATAGTTGTGAAATTAATTGGAGTTTCCTTCATTATTTAACCTTGAGAAAAAAAGCCTTTTCTTGTTTTGTGGTTTTGGCAAATGATGGAAAACCCCTCCCTTAACCTTGAGTTGTTTGGAGGCACACACCTCATGGCTCAGCTTCCAATCTACCCAGCTTTGTAACCACTCAAGTGGTGTCATGCCAGTACCAGTCTAAATGCAAGTGGGCACCCAAGTCAGTCCTTGAGCTGTATCTTTCATCTAATACGAAGTGTACAATTTATGGGAATGGGCTGCCAAGAGGTACACAAGTGAAAGCAAGTTGTTGCTGACCTACCGCTTCCTTCAGTATGGACAGAACAATGGTAACAGCAGCTTAACAACATCTGCGGGTGCAGCCAGTTGTCAACACGTTGGCCAAAAGTATCTTTTTGAAAAGATATGGAGAAGATCCTATACGAAAGCAAACAGGCTAGTCCAGTAGTATCAAGAGTGTCTGGCAGAGGCGGTTCTACTGTGCAGACGAACTGCTGGACCCCTGTGTCTCCATGCATCTACACCCACAGCCATCTAAAACAGAATGCAGCATTCCTTCACTACCACTAAGACTGCAGTTTTCACTAAACTGGAAGTCCTGAGTCTGTCCTTAGCGATGGCCAGTCAGAAACAGATGGGTGGTCGTTCAGTCCAGCAAATAAATACAGGAAATCATCTTCAGCCGCCCTTAGAGAGTTATAATTAGGGATTTGGCACTATAGGAGTCCACATGGTATGTGATACGCCCCAAACTGTGGCCCCTAATACACACACTGCAAATCGCTTGAACTCACACATACTGAATACTGTTCAACAACAAAATATATGTGCTGGTAGATCATGCTGGTTTTTACTTGCATTTTGCTATCAATTGCCAAGGCAACAACAATAGGCAGTGAAAGGCTGGAGGTATTGCAGGGAAGAGCTATGAATGGGCCATGGGAAAATGAGAAATATGCACTGAAAGATAGTGTTTTGCTGATAATTAAGGTGAAACCCCAGTGTACACTATAAAAGCCCAAGGGGGACAACCCTTGCTCAAGGGGAGCAGGTCTCCATGAGGTCACTTCCTGTCTAATGCTCCAGGTTTCATTGCAAGAAGATATATGGGGTGTGCCAGTAGAGTGAGATTTTTGTTCTTGATTTTAATTTAAATTTCCTGCACAGATTTTAAACTTCCCGGTTTCAGATCCATTCTTCTCCTTTCTCCTTCTGTTTCTATACCTAAAGACAGCCCAAACCGCTGAACTAGGGCAACCGAAATAGGAGGCTTTTAAATGAAAAGCTGTTCATGCCTTCTGGGATTAAAGGGAAAACAGGTAACTAGCTTTGACAGGTGAAGATGTTCCCTGCGCTTCTGCAAGGATTATTCCCGGACTCAGAAAACCTGGAGTGAAAACGGTAAAACTCCCCTTTGGATTTATTTTGGAGGAGAGGTGGCCATCACCAGGACCCAAAGTAAAGCGTAATCCTCGGTCGGGTGTGTGTGAGGTTTTTGAAAGGGGGAAATGCCCCCAAAAAGAAGGCATCAAAAAAGATCCAGGGGCAAAAGGCTGAATAGAAGACTTCAGTTTTGGCCATAAAAGGCCCTGAGTTTTTTGAAAAGCTGTTTCCTATTAGTATAAAAGTAACAGGCTCATGGTACAATGAAGATCAGGGTTGATCCAGCCAGCCTCTCACTCTGGCTTCATCGGGCAGCCAAGAGTTAAGGCGTCCTCCTTGGTGGTGCCCCCAAAGCCCGCACAGCAAAGAGCCCGGAGCCGCGACGGCTACGTTTGGATGATCTTAGGGAACTCCCCCGCTCTCTCGCCGGCGATGCGCTGGGAAGGCTGCAGCCGGCGCGGCGTCGGCGTCGAGCTCCGTCTTTGGCCATGCCAACACGGAGGGAGAAGGGCCAAGCGCATGAAGGAGCCAGCCGGCCCGAAACTTTCCCTTGCTCGGGGGCTCCCGTCGGGCTCCTCAAAGGGCAGGCGGGAAGGAAAGGGGCCAGGAAGAAGAAAGAGGTGAACCGAGCGCGGCTCTGCTGGCGGAGTCCCGAATTCATCGCGGGAAGGAAGGAGGGAAGGAAGGAAAGAAGGAAGGAAGGAGGGGAGGAGGAGGAGGAGGAGGCGAAGCCGGTCGGGGGAATTCTGGCTCAGGCTGCGGCTTCAGGCTGGCGGCGGCGATGCCCACGGCCGAGATCTTGGGGGAAACGTGAATTAAAACCTGGTCCGTTGCCTCCTTCCTGCCGCCGCCGCCTCCTCCCTTCTCTTTCCCACCTCCCGGTCCTGCAAACCTTCGAGGGCTTGCAGAAATCCAGCCGGCAGTAGTTCTGCTGCCTGTGTGTGCTGGTGCATGGATGCATGAGTGTATGTATGCGTGTGTGTGTCTGTGTGTGTCTGTGCATGAGTGTGTGTGTGTGTGTGTGTGTGTGTGTGTGTGTGTGTGTGTGTGTGTGTCGGCGTGCTGCCTGCGTCCCCTCCCCGCTCCCTCCTTCCTTCCCTCCTTCCTTCCTCCCTCCCGCACCGACTGGGCTCTGCTGCTGCTCAGCGATGGCAACTTTTCTCCTCTGAAAGACGATCGGCGCAGCAGTGTAACCTGTTACAGGCTCTCCCGGGCGTGCGGCGCGGCTGCAAACTGAGTCATTCATTCCGGGCTGGGCAGCAGCCTCGCTATCCTATCCTATCCTATCCTATCCTATCCTATCCTATCCTATCCTATCCTATCCTATCTCCTCGCGCCTCTTGGGGCGCAGGCAGGCAGGCAGGCAGGCAGGCAGACTCTGCATCCGGCTGCTGCCTTCTTCTGGAGTTCACCTGCTGCTGTCCATGTGTGCAGCAGATGGGGGGTCCCTGCCTTTGCTAGGAACGGGGACCGACCGGCGGCGGCGGCGGCAGGAGTAGCAGCAGCAGAGCAGCCGCCCCCTTTTTGGATAAGCCGCCGCCGCCGCCGCCGCCGAAGTATGCCTAAAGGCGCCGCCGCGGAGTGAAGGCTTTCTCCGTGTGCATTCACTTGCTCCTTATTTGTTTCGTTTCTTCTAGGCCTCTGCGGCAGAGATGGAGAAAATCAGGTAAGTCCACCAGTTCTTTCTCTCTTCCCCCGCTTCCGACGCCTCGCTTCCCCCCCCCCACCTCGCTTTGCAAAGCAAGTCCATTGCTGCTGCTGGTGCTTCGATCCAAGAGGACCCCCCCTTTTGCAAACCAGAACGCTGCCTCCCCCTTTCTGTTTGTTGGTGCCGCTTGCTGTAATCACCGTATCACGCTGATCGATCGATCGATCGATGGTGTCAGAGAGAGGCAGCGGTCTGGAGGAAAGAGGGGTGCGGTGGGGTGCGGTAGGTACTGCTGGCGAATGCCTCCTGCGAACGTGCGAATGCGAATGGGGGGGTCCCCGCGATCCGCTGCTGGCGGGTTTCCATTGCCAGATTTAAGGGACAGCCGCGGGAGAGGATGACCCCAGAGGTAGCATCCAGCCCTTGGTGGTGGAAGTTGAGACCAGCCTTCCCTGGAAACTAAGGGAGAAAGAAAACTACAGCTTTGAGTTGGGAGGAATTAAACCATTGCATCACTGTGGAGAGGGTGGCCCTGATGGTGTCACCATCACCAAATGTTATAGCATGCTTGATTTTTATTTATTTATTTGGGGGGGGGGAAGGGAGTTCCATTATGTTTTGAACAGCCACAACATAGTTATGCAGTTTGTTTGTTTGCTTGCTTGCTTGTTTTAAAAAGAGAGAGATCACAAAATGGAAAATGTTCTCCCTTCCCTGTTCAAAAACGTTGCGTGCCTGTGAAAGTTTCTTTCTTAGTAGCTTTCTTGACTTTCCATCAAAGGGGTGATGGTGGAGTTTCGGAATGTACCAGGTGTCTCATCTGTTTTGAGTGTCCACGTCCAGTCCTGCTTCTATATTTCATGTCAGTTCCCCACCCCCTCCCTTGGTTTGCCTCCTCCATCTTCCCCCAAAAGCCCCAATTGCAACTTGCTGTCACTCAGTCATAGATATAATTCAGGGTACGGCCCTGACCATCCTTTGAACGAAACCCCACTGAGGTCAATGGGAATTGAAAGGCCCACATATTTCACGGAACCCGCTGGCCCATGTCTGTCTTCCTGTGTGTCTGAATTCCTAGGTGTGCTTTGAGGTCTATCAAGTTCTTTCCCTTCACTTTCTCATTAACCACTGCAGTCTTCAAGACCCAGTTCAGGGCACGACGTTCAGACTCATTCATGTCAAAAAGATTTGACAAAGTTAAGAGCAGGAGTGTCAGAAAAGTGTGGCATTCTGGGAAGGGGATGGCTGGGTGAAGTGGCACGAAAGGCCTTAATGAGGAAGAAGAGAAGGCTGGCCTCTTGGGAGACAATCTAGATGCACTTCTGTAAGTGGAATTGGCTGGAAAAGACATGGGAAGTTTGGCTTCCATTTGTAATTCTCCCCACCAAACACACCCTTGAGTGGATGCTTTGATCTTCATTCATTGCCATTTGGCTTCGCAGGATTCAGTGAGCTACACTGCTTTGGAATTGTACCAAATGCCTTAGGGGTTTGTTGTGGTTCCCTAGGTGTTAAGAAACAAAACAAAATCAGTATAGTCGCAGTTGTGATACCTCTTGATGACCGATTCTGCCCTGGGCCTTATTCTGGATTATATCCCCGAATAGGGACTTGCTGTCCACATGTTCATGCAGACCACAGCAGCTCCTGCCTGGAGCCTGCTATAGTCTGTACCAGCATGCAGATGGCAGGTGTCTGTTCTGTGGTATATTCCAGGATAAGGCCCATGGCAGAAAGGGCTGATGTCAGAATCACTGCCAGCGCTTTGGTCAGGTTGTTCATTGATTTAAGAAATTGAAGAAATTTATGGAAGGAGGCCTGCTGAAAGTGAAAGGAGGAAGGTCTCAAATAAGTCCCTCAAATCTTCAGAAATCTTCCAGAAACACCAGGGAAATTGTGTATTCCTTGAAAATTAAGTCCTCCCCCAGTCTTGTAGGAGTTTTTTTTACACATGCAAACCATTAGATTTTGTTGGACAACAAGCTACGAGAAGGCCCAGATCACCAGTGCTGGTTTATAGCAGCAAGGTGTTCAATGAAAGGACGGTTGTTTTTAACCAACAGGGACCTGAAGTTGAAAGGAAATGGATTGACCCATATATTGCAACAACAGTATAACAGAATTCTCCTTGGCACTAGCAGGTGGGCAGATTTTTCAGCATCTCAGATTCAAATGCTAAATTATTCAAGAATTCTTGTTGTTCTGCTCAACTCAGTAACATGCATTTTAATAAAAAGATAATAACAATTGAATGGGCCTCTAATGTTCCAGAAGGTCCCGGGACAAGTTCCTAGTGGCTGTCCAGAATAAGACTATGGGAAATTTTTATCTTTGTCAAAAAATTCCATAGATATAATCATGGAGTCATGAGGAGTCAACTTGAGGGAATCAGTGCTTTTTTTATATATAATTAGACTTTTATGTCAAGAACACAAATCCTTTCCCTTCATAAAAGAAGGATCCTGAGCTGTTCCTATATGAGAGCATAATTTTGAATATAAGAGGAGCCCTGCTGGATCAGGCTACCGGTCCATTTAGTACAGCATCCCATCTCACATAGTAGCATACCAACTACTCGTGGGCATTCTCAAGCAGAAGGCAAAGGCAAAACCTTCACCTGCTCTCAACTTTCTGAAAATGTCCTATAGAGGCATCCCACCTGTATTTCTAACCTGGACGAAGTACCTAGGTATCAGTTTTGGAAGCCATTGGTACATCTTTCCTCCATAAATCGATCTAACCCTTTTTTAAAAGCTTCTGGTTGCCTGAGCGTGGTAGGCAGGGGAGGCAGTGGCTGTGCAGGCTGTTTGCTGTCACCACCTCTTTTGTTAGTAAATTTCATAGACAGGTGTTCCTCTAGGTGAAAAAAAAAACATTTCCCTTTGTCTGTCTTAACTCTCCTGCCCATCAGCTTCTTAGGGTCACCCATGGTTCTAGTGTTGTGTGACAGTGAAAAATGATTTTCTCTATCTACCTTTTCCACACCATGCCTAATTGTATATGCTTCAATCAGGTTGTAAACACCATATTTCAAAATTGACGAGGCCCAGATGTTTCAACCTGATTTCGTAAAGGTGTTCTAGTTGCTTTATCATTCTGGTCGCCCTATTTACCAGTTCCACAACATCATTTCTGAGATGTGATCAAAATTGTACAAAATATTCCAAGCCCAATTTTTATGATAAGAGGAAAAGGTAACACCTACCCTTGAAAACTGCAAAAACAGAACTTTGTGTTTTATCTTGAACGTATTCAAATATTTGCTTTCTAAATGCTTTCTAAAGCTTCAGCTCCCTGGGGACCTTTGTTCTCCATGCATGGTCAAACCATGGCTCACCAGAGGCCAATTCTCACTTGGGCCTCTGGTAAGCAATTAGTACAGCTCTGGTGAAGAGCATTTGCACGCCCCCTAGGCTGCTACAACCTAGAAGTATCCGCACTCTCATCAGAGCTGTACTAATTGCTGATTAGGTGTGGAGCACAAAACCTATCCCAACCTTTACCCAAGGCTTTACTGCAAGTTTCTGGTGGCATGACCATTCATTCTTCTTCTGGTTGCCTGAGCATGGTAGGCAGGAGGGGCAGTGGTGGTTGTGATTCATCTCATGATCGAACATAGGACTGTGATCAAACTTAGGGCCACAAGAGGGGCATTCAATTGGCAATGGAGCTGTATTCAAACACTGGTAGTGGGGGGAGGCAGGACGTCCGGCTTTCGATGCGGTGCCGCTAACTGGTAAACAGGAGGACCATTCACATTTCAGGCCAGTAAGGGACTCTTTGGGTAAGCTTTCCTTTGGGGAAGTGCAAACAGTCCTACTGTCTGCCTGGAGTAAGTGTAGAAAGGCTTCTGATCTTGTTGAGCTATGGTACTCATATTTCCTTGCCATTCCGATTGGTCGGAGCTCATGGAGTTGTAGTCCAGCAGTACTAGATCATAATATTTGGGCACCCCTGTTCTAGATATTTAAGTACCCCCCCCCTTTTGTTGCCTTAGAATTCAAGGTATTTTTGTGTGGTGTTGATACGGCTAGGATGGCTCTCTAATCGTGGACATGGGTAGGTGGCCCATAAAGGCAAACCAGGTGGGACGTCATCATAACTAAGAGCTCACAGCTTGAGTCTGCTCATCTTTTCTTCCTCGTGCATATTTACAATTCAGAATTAGCCAATTTGTGTATTATATAATACACAATGTTCATGTGGATTCGCGTAGAATAAACAGTCTTATAATGCTGCATATGGGAGTGGCTGTAGCACAGTGGTACAGCAAACTGCCTAGAGAGGAGTGGGTTGCTGGTTCAATCCCCATCCTCCCCCCAGAAATAGGCAGTGTATTAGTGACAATACAGTTAAATGGTAGTGCGCAAGCAGTCAACCGGCAGTTGGCCACCATTTAGTGGTACACCACAACCACAAATATTTCTCGTTATTGCCATATGTGTTGGGATTGCCCCCCCCCCCATTAAACTTTTTTTGGGGGGAAAAATCATAGAATTTTGAGGAGAGTGTTCCCGATACACATATCACAAATTCCAAAAATATTCTTACTAGAGTATTTTTCAGTTTTGAATGTTGAAATAGAAGAACAAAAATGATTACATCTTTTAGTGGCGGTAACCCATCAATGTATGGTGCATAACTGGAAGTATGCCTTGAACCTGACTGAAGTAGAATGGTATAGGAGCAGTATGGAAAGTCTTGATGAATATTTGAGATGGAAGAATTTGCTAACGTTCAACAATTTAGACTGATCTGGAACCCGTGCATTGAAGAACTGAACAGGAGATCTTTCCTAGATTTGGCTGAAAAGATGGTTAAACAGATGGTTAACATAAGGATGGTGTTTAAGGACCTAATTTGAGATTATTATTTTTTTAAGGGTACAGATGACCAAGTAGAAGGAGACACTTGGATTAGGGTGTTTTTTCTTTCATTTTGTTGTATGTTTTCTATGATTTGTGTTTCTTTTTGTGTGTTTGGTTGGTGTTTAATATACATTTACATACTAATAGAAAATAATAAAATATATTTTTAAAAAATGACAAAAAAAATAGATCTCCCTATTCTTCTCTCTATTCTCCTACCGGTCTTGCCCTTCAGACCACCAGATGACAATGGCCACTACTGGCTTTATTGTCATCACAAGTGACATACTTCCATGTACAGCGCTATCAAATTGTCCCCTCTGTTTTCCAGTCAATGAAAGCTAGTTGTATGGAAGAAATCCCCAACCAACGTGCTGTCTCGTGCTGTGCACTGTTTGGGTTTCCTTTATCTTTGAGTGGTGTTCTCCAACAAACAAAGCTCTTGCAAACAAGCATATCATCTGTTTAATTTTAATTTTTTTAAAATCCAAATTTATCCCCAAATACAGCCTTGAGCTTTTCTGTTGGCACGGGTGTTTCTCTCTTGAAAACCTTCAGAAGTATACTGCAAGGGGTCTCATATGGGAGCATAATAGTTGTGAAAAGATTGTTTTGCTTACAAAGTAAATGGTTTCTCCCTCTAGATAGATCTGAAACAGCGTCACACTCTCTGGTCTTTCCTTGTGGACTGATTGATCAATACCTTGCTGGCTGTCCGCTGCTGTTTTTCCTCCATCCAGGCAAGCGGCAGCCACTGAGCCACCCAGCTAGGCTCCGTGAAGGGGTCCCCTTTGGGTGGCACGTTCACGCCAGAAGGAAGAGGGCAGGGCAGCCCCGAAAAGCAGTTTTTAAAAAGTAGCCACTGGAGTCCCCCCTTGAGTCACGTACGTCCTCAGAATCCCGATTGAACCAGATTCTGGCTGAAAGTAATGGGATCAGGCAAATTCGTGTTTGCATCCGGTTCTGTTATTTCGGTTTAGGGAAACTGTATTAAGCTTATAATGGGGATGCGGCCTTAAGGTTCTCCTTTTCTGGTTAGCTAGTTTTAGGCAAAAGCATGAAGTGTTCCAGCTTAAATGGAGACCTCTTTCTGGACCCTTGGAGGCTGCTGCTTCTGCATTTTTGGCACGTGAGATCCACTTCTAAAATGGGTCTTGCCACCGAAAACCGGATTAAAATGACCTTAAAAATTAGGTCTTCAATCCGTTCCTTCACCTAGATCCATGTGGAAGCAGGACACTTCCGCATATGGCCAGGCAAAGGAACGGATGTCCCTGTGGCCTCCATCTTGGGGAGGGCGGAAGCAGGCCAATTTGCCTCCTTCCGCCCTCCCCCACAGGCCGCGTACCGCCAGAAACACATGGTGACTGGCAGCTGCATGCTTCAGTCCCATGGCTCGGGGGGTGGCATCGGCGGTGGAGGAATCCCTCCTGCTGGATCCGGCCTCCCCACGTGTGTGCAGACACGTGAGGGCCCTTCAGATCCGTCCCTATTTGGGACGGATCTTCCGGAGGCCAGCTCACTGAAAAACGGATCTTCTTTGATCCAGTTTTTGGCGGCAAATACAGAAGCACCCTTCACTAAAATGTGCAAAGGGCACCAACCATGATGTTGTCTAGCTTGGAGGCAGTAATCACGTGGTGAGGATTTCCCACATTATCTCCTCCTTTTTTCTCCCAGCCTTCAAAGCAACTGTTTCACTTCATAGCTGCTGGGTTAGGTCCTTGATTGGCCTTATCCCTTCAGTGAGAAGACACTGTGTTGCCCCATATATAAAGTTTGGATATAATTGAACTCCCAGCATTTTTCACAAGCAGTGAATTTCATTAAAAAAAAAACTGCAGAGTTTGTATTAAATGAAAATACACACAACAAAATTAGCACAGCCTTGGGCACTTCTATGCAGGCAACAGATGGCCTGTTCTCACTGGAGTTGGTCAGCCTTAAGGTGTGGTCACACCTTCACTTTAAACCTTCTTCAGTCCATCTTCAGGCCTGACTGCTCACACCTTTTCATTTTTATCTCATTTCATTTGTGGACTTTCCATTTAGGAAAGTACAAATGGATAGTGGGAAGCCCACAAATAAAATGGATAGAAATGAAAAGATATTAGCAGTCAGACCTGAAGATGGACTGCTCCATAGACACAAGTGAAAGCAGGCCCAAGGTCAGGCTGAAATTACTGGGATTTGCTTTGAAGAATGTGTCTTTTGACTTCAGTCCTGTGCTTGGCTCTGCGGGAGTAAGAGATGTGTGGGCTCCAGAGATTTTCCCATGAGATCACAGAGGTAGGGCTTCATTGCTAGCTTTCTTGGTAGAAAAAGCATCTGACTATCCTAGCACACTGAGGTTGCATCTACACATATACAAAAATGGATCAAAAGCAGCTCAGAGGTGGTGATGTCCACATTAAAGGCCAGAAAATGCATTTCCAAAATCTAATCCATGGGCCTCCCCTCTGCATGCTGTGTGGGATTGGGGAGGCCTTCAAGCAGAGGCTGGACCTACATCTGTCTGGGATGGTTTAGGAAATCCTGAATTGAGCAGGGGCTTGGACTCAATGACCCTAGAGGTCCTAATTATGATTCTATGTCCTGTCCACACAGGACAGAGGATAAACTGGGCCTAGCATGTTGGTAGACCCTGGTGTTGAAGTCTATCGGTAAACTGGGCTAGGGTGCCTTTTTGGGCCTAGTCCAGTTTACCAATAGACTTCAACATCAGGGTCTACCAACATTCTAGGCCTCTCGCCTGACGCAGTCGATGTATGCAGAAGACACTTGGCCCCCGGTTCCGATATTTTGACACCATTAATAGGGTGTGTCACTGAAACAGGCTCCCAGGGCAGCTCAAAATTCCTGGCCTTCAGAAATTCCAGCTCCATTACCGGCACAACCTTCAGAGCTGCAGAGTGGGCTGGTGCAGGATGGGTTGTCCCACTGTGGAAGGCCCTATCCTGCATTAGCAGGAAACCATCCCAGCCAGTATGGGTTGCATAGCCCAGGCTGGGCCAGCTTGCCCTGGCCCAAGTTATCCCAGGTAAGTGCAGATGGGGTGTCTGGCCTTTATTGTGTCTTCAAGATGTAATGGGAACATTAGCATCTGCCACTTTGGGGCTGCTTTTTTTTTTTAAGATGGATACTGCCTGTTTCTTACATCAGATCTTTTCAACCGACAGCTTAATTTTGCAAGAGGGACTTCTGCTGAAGAGAGACTGGGTAGTATGGCTATATGCCAAATGCTCTGGTAAAGCAACACCAGAGAGAAAAGCTTGAACTTTACTTGGTCAATGCCATGTTTACTTGTTCCTTTCTGTCTTGGATATTATATCCATCCCCAAAGATTTTATGACAGAAAGAACATATTCTCTACATATTAATCCTGTTTGTCCCACCAGCTCTGGGGGATTGGTTACTGAATATAGGAACTGGTAAGTCCTAGCTGTTTCAAAACCAGATGAACTTTATTTCTGTTTGATTCTATTTGTTAACTCATCAGGGAAGAGGCTTCTTGCTTCTTGTGTTACAATAGGAAATGCCATCCATGCTGATGCTGCAAAAGCACTGTGCAGCTACATTTGGGGCTCAAAGGAGATATAATGTAAAGGCATCATCTGAATGTGCCCCCCAAACTGACCTCTGGTCAGCAAGAGAGCGGCCAAATGTCTGTATTCCTAAATGCACTGACCTTCTGCCCCTTCCTCCAGATGGGTTGACTTAACTAGTGAACCGCTTTGATTTACTCCAAGATGGCTCCTTTGGGTGAATTGGCAAGAGGGTGTCATTTGGATCACACACTCTTCCCCCCATGCCAATTTTTTCACTGGAATGTCACACCATATCCCTAGCATGAGGTCTGAACATTCAGTGTCACTTTCAGGCAGGGAAGACACTTTGGCTGACAATCTGGATGACATAGAGTGTTGACTTGCCCCTTTTTTCCACACACAGTCAAAGATCTGGATCTTGATGTTCCAGATCTTTGAGATGGGGTCCTCCTAGAGATCCAGTTCTTGAAGATTCCCAAAAACCCCATTGTGAACACCTTCAATCAGGTCCACACAAAATCCAGATTTAAGGGCCTGAACGACCTATTAAATTTGGATTTCGCCTGCCCTTGTGGGGACAGGGCCTTGCAGATGGGGCCTTCAATGGGTTCCAGGTGGAGACAGGATGTTCCCAATTGGTACCGATTGGGTTCCTAATGGGGTCTTAGAAGAATTCTAAGCCCTAGCGGAAAAGGGCCCTTGGAGACATAAGCTAGAGACATGCTGCTCCATAGAGCTGCTGGTGGTTCAGCTCCATAAGGAGCTCCATTTGGATGGGGCCAAAGATGCCCTTGAGCCAAGGTTGGATCCTGCTAACACAGACTAGAGTATTTATTTGTTTTTGTTTTTTTAGCAAATTTACAGAAATGGGCTCCAGATGGGGGATTTATAGTTCTGTTATATTAGGGCTATGGTGAAATTGCCACATGATTACTGGCATGTTACAGCTAGTCTAAAAGCAATATAGAAACGCGGATTAAATCAGATTAAATGAAATGTATAATCTGATAAGAAGTTTGTTATTTTATATTGTACCTCTTTGGAAAAGGTGTCAGCCATACTGTAGAATTGGAGGAAAACAGGAAAGGAAAAACTGTGTGAACCAACATTTGTGGAACATTGATGCTAATTCAAGAGATTTTTTTTAAAACCTAAAGTAAAATTACAAGAACAAAGTAGGGCACCACCCAGCTACACCAGATAGCTCAGGGTTTGAACACACACTTCTTCATGTGTGTGTTAAGTTCAGGATTGTCCAGTGTCTGCACAACTCACCATATTAAGTTTGCTTATCTGCTGACCCTATTAAATTTACTTGCATTGTTCATTTACTTGGTTTTGGTCTAGTGGTTAAGGAGCCAGATTCTTATCTGGGAATAATGGGTTTAATTCCATCCTCCCCCATGAAGCCATCTGGGTGACCTTGGGCTAGTCACAGCTCTCTTCTGAGCTCTCACAGCCCCACCTACCTTACAGGGTGTTTTCTGTTGCAGGGAAAAGAATAGAAAGCTTTTTCAGCTGCTTTGAGACCCCTTAAATGGGTGAGAAAAGTGGAGTAGAAAAGCCAACTCTTCATCTTCTTCATCTTCATCATCATCAACAACAGCAACAACCTGCCTTGCTCCTACCTCACAAGCTCCACCACTGGCTCTATGGATCTAAGACAGTGGTTCTAAAATGGTGGCCCACCAGATGTTCCTGATGACAACTTGCAGCATAATTCTGGGAATGAAATGCTGAGAATTGCTTTGGGAACCAGAGTTTGAAATCCTCTACCTTAGATTCTTATAGTCAGTGGAGGTTGAAGGAGGAGATGTATTACATGACTAATGTAAGGGGATTACCCTAACAGTGACTCTATAACCCATGAATGGGTTTCATGAGGGAAGGAGATACATATATTCCTTTAATAATAAGTGATTTGAGCAAATAAAAAAATAACTTACATATGTCAAATGTGTTCCTAATATAATTCGGGAGGAGGGGGGATATTTCCCAACGTTATCATCCCTTTGCCTTAATGATATAATTTAGATAGCAAGAAGTCTGAGGTCTGCATTGATCTAGGTCTAAACCCCTGGACCACCAGGGCAAAACTCTGTAATCTGGGGAAATCATTTATTTGAAAGAAGTGGGGCAAAAATCCAGGCATCTAGGAAAATTAAAAAAAAATTACAAACCATTTCAAATTCTTCTGTGTGGTGCTACTGTGTATTCCTCAAGACTGAGGGAAGAGAAGATGTCAACATCAGAAGGGACTCTGAAGTTAACAAGTTTTCAGCATAGTATTGATGCCAATTAGAGGCAACGTTATTTTCTCTGGCTAAAAGAGGAACATTCTTTTCTGTTGCATAGGCATGTGATCGTGACCATAGAAACAGTTGCTCAGGTGTGCATGACTGAAGTCAATCCAGGAATCCTTTATGGAAAGCTAAATTTATTTTATTTTATTGAAGATTGCAGGTCAGGTGTTTCAATGTCCTTGTGTACTGTCACTTAGAAGCATTTCATTTGTCATTCCAAATAAGATGGGAAAGTAAATCATGACTGTATAAGGAACAGGAAGTGGCACTGATTGGAAGGCTTTTGTAATCCTACACAATATATTGTAGAGAGAAGGAGGTAACTCAACCAAGCAGACTTAAAAGATGAATTTAGGTTCGGACTGATTTGTTTGGCCCATGACTGTTGCTTTATAGATTATCTTCTGTATTGTTTATCAATAGCTCCTTTGTTGAAGTAGAGTATGTTTGTTAAATTGCTATCCTGTCTTTGTTAAATTGCTATCCTGGACATTGTTCCCTACCTATTTACACAGCTGAATTATATGGATAAAGATGGTATACAGTGTATTAGCCCAGCCAGGTATGATGCTCTCAGCAACATCTGGAAGGTACTTTTATTTGTCTACGAATAAAATATTTCATTGATCCAAATTCTTTGTCTGTGTGGGTACACGCAGGTGTGTGCTAGGTGATGTAAATGCACTCTTAGATACAATTGAACTGTGCATTTAAATGCTCTCCTGCTACCATGTTATTACACAGT
Organism: Aspidoscelis tigris stejnegeri; assembly: GCA_023333525.1. Classification (NCBI taxonomy): domain Eukaryota; kingdom Metazoa; phylum Chordata; class Lepidosauria; order Squamata; family Teiidae; genus Aspidoscelis; species Aspidoscelis tigris. The sequence goes on along the minus strand of JALMGA010000003.1, from coordinate 99,165,117 downwards.
AAACAACCATCCTACATTTCTGAAACAGAAATAGCAAAAACTAGTACTGTGTTTGTATTTTATTTTTTAACAGATATAAATTTCTGTGTTGCCCTTCATCAGCACCAGGTCTTGGTGGAGTGTCATGTAAAACATTAAAATATATAGCATTTAAAGATAAGTAAAAACAAGTAAAACTCTTTAAACGCTCCTCTCCCCAAATCCCAAACCTATAAGACAGCAGAGAGAGCTTTAGGGCAATTCAGCCTCACTTATATATTGGTCCAGCAAATATACTAGGAACCTCCCTTCCACACACTGATGTGGTGTGAGATTCATCTTGGGCAAAGCCTTCCTAAGGCCATTTCTGCACTGGGCCTTATAGTATATAGGCCCTTATAGTAAAAGGAGTAGAGCGCTCTATCCTGGAAGAAGTGATCTTTTGGATAACATGATACTGTGCTGCTAAGAGCCGTATGAGCCTGCAGTAGAACCTGAAAGGTGACCCAGAGCTTTCTAGATAGAAATGACAGGTACACTGTGGTAGTGAAAAACTCCGTTGACTGTATGCTCCAGCCTTCAGACTCGCTTCAAAGATAGAGCCCCAGAGTGTGTTACTGTTATCCATCCAGTACATACACTACCATAGCAAGTCTATTCATTTTAAGGAACTCTCACAGTTGTTGTTTCAACCAAAACTAATAGTAGATGCTCCTAGAGCAGTGATGGCCAACCTATGACACGCGTGTCACAGGTGACACGCCAAGCCCTTTTGGGTGACACACATGGTCACCCTAGCACCTGGGCATGTAGTGCTTGCTTGTTCTTGAAGTGTGTGAAATGCCAACTTTCAATTGAACATATAGCAAATGAAATTCAGCAACAAGTCACTAATGTAAAGAATTATTCGTTTTTGCCCTTAATAAATACATATATCAAAAATATAACTTTTTTACTAGAGCTACAAATATCACAAAATTATGGATATTTCTAGAAGTGACACAGTACCTGAGTTAAGCTAGGTTTTCTTGTGAATTTTGACACACCGAGCTCAAAAGGTTCGCCATCACTGTCCTAGAGTCTCCAGATGCAAAAGAAAAAGGACCTGTGAGCACCCTGGGCTACCTATTACTTTCCCTCAGGGGAAGGGCAAAGCATTGGGCAAGGGAAATTATCAAGCTGCCGAATGAAAGAAAGAGCCTCCAGTCTGTAAAGCCTCCATCTAACCAGGATTCAGGTTACTGGATCTAAATCTGTCCATCCCTTCTCTCCGTTAGAGCTCATATTTATTCAAAGTGTGAGGGGAAAAGAGGATACATGATAATGAGCTACAGTGGTAGGGAGTTGGTATTTATTTCTTCTCACATTTATAACCCACTTGGCTTTCAACATTGTTTCCCATTATTTTATCCTCAGCACAGCTCTGCCTTTAGATGAGACTGAGATGCACTGACCAGTCTGTCACTGTTGAGAAAGTTTTTGCCCCGTCTCATTGTCCAGTGTTAGACAGTGTGTCGTGTTGTTTGTCTTTTTGTTTGTTGTTTTCCTAAACACCTGGATCCAACATTCTAATAGTCCAGATCACCATTCTCAAGACCAGGTCCAAGAACACAGAGACTTGCCTTCATAGCAATGTGTCAGTGTACATATATATTGGCAAAAGATAATGCAGAAAATATCACCAGCAGATACATAGATCCCTTAGCACTTTCCCATCCCTGTTGGCACGGGCAGCCCTCACATCAAATGCTAAGTTATCTTTCCATTTTTCTCTCAGGCTTTGACTGGGGTTGAGACAATACCATCTCCAATTATTTCCCAACACTAAATGCTTATCCCTATAGCAAAGGAAACACAGAGTTAGTAAAACATGCAAGCAGGCATGGCCTGATATTACAGATCTTCAGAGATGCAGTGCAGTGGCCACACTGATACTAATGCTCTATAATGAGTTCTATTGATTGGTACCGTTCTGTTTGTGCCAGCTCCATGTGACTGCATAGGCACATCTGTAGTTTCCTTTGTAGATACAGAAGCAGTTTACTATTGCCTTCTTTCGAGAAGATGATAGGGGCAGATTACCTCAATAAATACACTTTGCTTCTCATTTAATAATCTGTATCTTGAAAATGCATGTGAACACCACTGCCATGCGCACATGAACACACATCAATGGCTACTAGAACTGATGCCTAGGTGTTGCCTTGAGGTTGGAGAGACACGCAGGATGCCTCTAAACACCATTTGTAGGGAGTTCAGCGCAGGTGACTGTTTTGCCTTCGTCTTCTGCTTGAGAATACCCAGAAGCAATTGGTGAGCCACTGTATGAGACAGAATGATGGATGAGACAGGATGCTGGACCTTCACAGTAGTGGCCCTCAGACTATGGATTAGTCTTCCCATGAAGACACCCCTATGTACCCTGGCCTTTGAGTAAGGAAACATCTTTCCCTCCCCAATTCCAGACACTATTACTGTTTTTAGCATGTTTATTTCTGTCTTGTGTTTATTGCTGTATTCTGTCCTGAGACTTTTGGGTATAGGACAGAATAAAAATGGAAATAGATAGATAGATAATAGATTGGCTGTGGGGCAATCCAGCAGGGCTCCTCTTATATGCACACATAGAACAGCAGACCTTTTAGGAACCAGAAAGCAAATAGAGTTATGAGCATATGGCTTCCAGTCTCCAGAACAGATATTTGAATATCTAGCAGGCTAAACCTTAACAGCTTGAAGACTTGGCCTTGGCATATTCAGAGTCATGTGCTTTTTTCCTTACCTGCAAATCCTACCTTCCCTAGTTCTAGATTCTTGGCTCTCAAGGGGAGATGATTCACACCCATTCACCTCTTTTTCAGAGCGAGGACATTTTTGATAGGTCAGAGCTTTCCTTTTGCTTGGCATCCTTCCCAGAAATTTGTTTGGCAATCTTCCTAAGCACCTTACAATAACTCCAGGTCCTGGATCCTGGTTGAGAATACTGTTGAGTGATCACTATACCCCCAAATTCTTGCTTGTTGACAAGATTCTGCAGCTGAACACTAGTTATTTCAGGACCCTGGTCAGTTCCCTGTGGAGCACAGATCTAAGGCAAAGTACAAGATCAACTGTCCAGAGTTAGATGAGGTGCTTAAAAAGTCTGACAGCTTTTGCCTTTCACTTCGGCTTTCAGAACAAAGCTACTGCCTATTTATTTTGATTTTGGCTTTAATGTAATCAACAAGCTTCCATATCCTTCCAGTTGCTGAGCAGGAGAGCACACTACCTTCTGTATCTTGTGTAGTTCTAGCAAAGAACATAAAAACATAAGAGGAGCCCTTCTGGATCAGGCCACAGACAATCTAGTTCAGCATCCTGTCCCACACAGTGGCCCACCAGTTGCCTATGGGCATCTCATGCAGAGACAAGAGCAAACCTCCTCCTGCTCTCGAATCCCAGCAAATGGCCTTTGAAGCATCCTGCTTGCCCCACAGTCTGAAAGATGTACTTAGGTATCCATTCTAGTAGCCACTGATATATCTAACCCTTCCTTAAAGCCATATAGACTGGTAGCTGTTACAACTTCTTCTGGCAGCAAATCCCATAGACTGATGACCCTCTGGGTGTGCAAATACTTCCTCTTGTCTGATCCGACTCTCCTGCCCCTCAGCTTCATAGAGTGCCCCCTGGTTCTAGTGTTGTGCTTCCTTTGGAAGTGGCCCAGCACTAGGGAACCTTCCTCTTATAGGGGTCTTGCTCAGCAGCAGTCCTTACGATTCTTTGTTCTATGTCGCTTTGCTAAGGATCATGGAAGAGAGAATTGTCCATTAACTTTGTCTACAGAACAATTGAAGCTGTTTCAGAATGTGCTTCCTTCCTTCCTTCCCTCATAATTTGTGTCTTTAGATTTCCAGGCTGAATCTGTGGCAACCTTTAGAGTGCAACTTTTTTTGTTTCAGACAAAAAACAAAACAAAACCCACATACCAAAAGACAGAGATACCAGGAAAACTGAAGCACTGCGGTCTCAACACTAGCGAGTTCACATTTTGTTAAACTCCTAAAATAGTATTTTTAGATCGCTTTATTTCCTATGTTTTCACTTATGAATGAGCACTCATAGAAGTGTGCTTTAATTCATTTCTGCACAAAACATTTATTTATTTATTATTCATATTTCTATCCTGCCCTATACCTGAAGGTCTCAGGGCAGATAACAGCATTTAAAATCCAATACATTAAAACAGTAAACAATCTATATTAAAATGATAATATTTGCAAATTACTTTCCGTATGCATTCCAAGTCCTTTTTTCTCCTTTCTTTTCACATTCATATCTAGATATATAGATAAATATGCACATACCTTCTTTCTACTGATTACTTATCACTCAGGACATCTTACAGTGAACTAAAATCATAATATTTCAGTAAAATAGCATCTGCATAAAAATTGAAAAACACAATAGAAACAGGCATGAAGGTAAAAACTAACTCTTCAGATAAGCAACAGTCTATTTCTAATCACATTTTAATCTCAAAATACATTTCTCTTGTTTTCTTCTTCACAAGTAAGTTGCAAATTTCAGAGAAGAGCAAATCTGAAGTGTATCTTGGTGCAGCAAGATAATGTCAGTTTCTGTTAGAATGCAGAAAATCTGAATTCTTTCATGGCTGCTAAACGTAGGGTGCTTTTGAACATCATTATTTTGATACAGAAATACTCTTGCTTTCCTTTGGTTTTGTCATTTGGGATTAGAGAGCGATGAAATCAATAGTGTGCTGCTGAAACCTGATTCCGTGAGTAGAAAAGGAAGAGGTCCATATCATAACTTGTTTGTTGGTGAGGAAACTAAACTCACCTGCTGTGGTTCATCTTGTCCTCGGGTTGAAGGCTTCAATTGTTTTTCATAAAGACAATGGGGAGACCTGGAGGGGAAATTGAAGAATTCTCAGGATTTAGTCTCAAGTAGCAGGAATTTCCTTTTTTGAAGTGTGAGCATGTTATTTTCCTCTTCAGTTTTACCTGCTGGAATACCTGCTGTAACACACTCTTCCCGCTGTGAATAATTCTTAGATGTCCCTTGCACCACAGAGCTGTGTTTACCAGACTTAAGTATGTGTTTTCTGAGCCCGGAAGAGACACTGAACTTCTTAATCACAAACCCCTTCCTTTTACAATCTACATTTATGTAGGTTGGCTGTGTATGTTTACATAGAAACTTAAAAAAGGGAGAGAACAGACACTAATTACTGCTGATTCCAAAGCAGACAGCTCAAAATGTGTCTACAAGCAAGGGCAGAAAAGCTAAGTCCTTTGAATGAAATTGAGAATACAGCCTAGGGAGGCACACATAGTGTTTTATTCTAATGAGGTCCTTACTACTGACAAAGTAGGCAGATTTTATTCATAGACTTGCACTTGCTTATTTGGATCTGCCTCAGTTCTTGCAAGACTATAAAAATCAAGTATTTAAATTGAATTGAGCAGGACTCAGAAAAGGCTCCAAATAAAGGAACAAAAAATACATCCGGTTCCTTGCTGACTTCTTGGATCTGCAGAAGTGCTAAAGCAGACCTGTTCTAGCCACCAAGGCCTAACTAAAGCAAAAAGCACAGAGCAGCTTTTTCCTTTCCTCCTATTTAATGTTGGGATCTGCAATAATGGTTCACTTTAGCATGCAGAACGTGGCCTCTCAGAAAGATAATTCAAAAGTACTGACACTTTGCTTTCATAGCCAAGTCAGATGAGGCAATACAATAAATACAAACCAGCTGCGATTTAATTACCTGGTGCTGCTACAAAACAAATCTGAATGGAATGAGATTTGAGAACGGAGATGGTCAGCTGCTAAGACTCTGGAGGAGAACACAGAATGCTAGTACAGCTAGACAGCATGAAATTTATCTTTCTGGTTAATCCATGAAATCAGCAGTCTGGTTAGGATGCCAGCTAGTAACAACAACTACCAGAAGAAGAGAAAACACCCTGCAATTTGTCCTGGACTGGAGTGCTGTATTTTAGAAACCTCTTGAACTGCAGATACCAGAGAATGAAAGCATTTGTAGCTGGAGATGGAACATGATTGCCCTCTCAGATTTGTGGGTCAGATGATTGTTGAGAGACACAGCTACAGAGAGTGGTTGGAAGGTTGACAGACTTCTCTGAAGTTCAGATTATTTTGGAAACGCCAAATGTTTAAGAAAAAGTAGATACTGATGGTTGGATGCACACCTGAGGCAAGAATTTAAATGACTAAGATCTGAGGAATGGGGACAGCCTGTATCACTAGTTTGCATATGGTGGATGCTCAGTTGGTTGGGACTGTCATGGAATCATGGAAGTTGTAGTTCAAAAATAACTGGATGACCATAATTTAGTTCCTCTGGTTTCTTTGGATGTCCTAGTCCTCCTGAGGCCCTAAGCACTTAGCCCTAGCTCCAAATTACCAAATTTTCCTTTCTGCCACAGAAGTTAGATAACAAACTGCAGGGCAGGTGAACATCCCCAGTTTGGCTCCTGTTGGCTGCATGGATGAATACTCATTGTTTTCGCCTGTCTCTAGCCATTTGTTGCAGATTTTCCAGAAACACATCAGTAGACCTTTTGATCCATTCGTTCATGTTATCCATTATCTTTTCCTCCTTCTGCTTCTCTCTACCTTACAAGCATTTCACATCACATATGCAGAGAAAAGTGTCACTTTGCTATACTGTCACTGCCTTAAAGAAGCAGTTGGATTTTGTTTGACCCCAGAACAAGCACTGCATTCTTCAAGCAAACATAGTACTCTTAGCAATCGCCTACAGATCCATAAGTAAACAGATCTATCTTAGGGGTGTGCATGAATGCATTTCTTGGCATTCCGTTCAATTTGAATTGAATATTCGAAGATTCAAATCGATTCAAATGTTTAAAATTCAAATGTATTCACATTCAATTCAATTCAAATACATTCAAATCTATTCATACAAATTTTTGATTTGTATTTGAAGATACGAACGTTGACAACATTCAGATGTGTCCATAAGATCCATATGGATATGTATGTAATGTGTACAAATCCATACATATATGTAATGCGTATGAATCCATACACATATGAATGTCCAAATCATTTGTACGGATGATTCAAAAGATTCAAAATTTGTTCAAATGTTTAAATTCAAATGTATAGACATTCAATTCAAATTTGAATGTCTGAGTTTGAATGAATTCAAGTGAATTTTGAATGTTTCAAATATTCTTGCACATCCGTAATCTATCTCCTTCCCCTCTCTCTTTCTTTCTCTGTGTCCGGGTTTCACAGCAGTATGGGACAGTAAGAAGGAGCGTTACTTTAATTATGGTGACCGCTGATACTGAACAGACTTCACCCAAACATGAAGCAGATCAGCAAAGTATCCTTAGATACACCTAGGCAACTCAGAAGCCCATTTAAGTGCTACCTTGTTAAAGCCAGTGTTGACACTAGGGCCGCGTTCCCATTATAAGCTTAATTCGGTTTCCCTAAACCGAAATAATAAAACCAGATGCAAACGCGAATTTGCCTGATCCCATTACTTTCAACTTAATCATGTTCGATCCGGATTCTGAGGATTGTACGTGGCGTATGTGTCTCAAGGGGGGACTCAAGTGGCTACTTTTAAAAAGTCGCTTTTCGGGGCTGCCCTGCTCTCTTCCTCCTGGTGTGAACGCGCCACCCAAAAGGGACCCCTTCACGGAGCCTAGCTGGGTGGCTGGGTGGCTGCCGCTTGCCTGGATGGAGGAGAAATGGCAGCGGGCAGTCAGCGATTCTTTACCCTCTTCTCCCCATTGCTCAGGGCACACAGCAGCAGCGGCAGCTCAAGCCCCCTTCACCTGCTCACCGCCACAGCCTTAAAAACAGAACCTGCAGCTGCTTTCCTTTCCCTTTTCTAAAGGTGAGAACTTTCACAAAATTGCAACATTGCTTTCAGGTGTGAAGTGGGTATATTGCTACAGTGTAGCAGCTGCTTTAAGGGGTGGATTTTTACAGTAAAATCACCATCTTTGGAAGCAAGCTATTGGGGGAGGGGAACCCTACACACTCATTCTCATCCCTTAACACAGTACCGATCCCACAGTAAAAAATGTAAAATGTTTCAAGAGCATGAACCGGAGTGAGACCTGTTGAAATGAGGATTAACATTTACAATGCTTTGGGGTGATTTAACACACGGAAAGCGTGTTAAGCCAACCTGACGTGGGAACTGCGAGGACTGAAACCGTTTTGAAACCAAAATAAGCTTATAATGGTAATGCGGCCTAGTAGGAGCCAGCAATTTCAGAAGAAGCTTGAATTTATAAAGCATACAATGAACCTACCTCAGTATGCAGCATGTGTCTGTGTGTCCAGACCTCTGTCTGTGTGTCCAGTAAGATCTGATGCACTGCAATTTTTCAAAACTTACAGAACAGACTTTTAAATCTGATCTTACTTATAAGATCCAGGTAGGGTCTTCTGAGACTTTTATTTTTATTTATTTTCTTTGTTTAATAGTTTATATCCTGCTCTTCACTAAGAGGTCCCAGGGCAGGTCATGATAACAATAATAGCAATACATCAAAAATATTCTTAAAACATCTTTAAAATACAATGCTCCCTTCCCCCCCCCCCCAAAGCACGGCTGTACTCAGAGGAAGTTAAAAGTCAAAGGCCTGGGTGAACAGGTAAGTTTTAATAAGGCACTGAAAGCCTTCTTCCATATCGATGTGCCCGTGCCTTAAGATCTGGAGGGGATGCCCTCCTGGTTGCACCGCCACCTTCAGTAGTAAAAGAGGTGGGCACGCGGGCGAGGGCTTCACAGTGATGGCCCCTAGGCTGTGGAGTAGTGTCCCCCTTGAGGTGCATCAAGCACTTTCACTGAACATGTTTAGGAAAGCATTGAAGACACACCTCTTTGCCCTGGGGATATTCTTTCCCTTCCCATCTTCAGATACTTATTATTTTAATATATACTGTTATTGTTTTACTGTGTCTGTATCTGTGTCTGTTGTGCAAATACACACACATACACTTGATTTTAAATGTTGTTATCTGCCCTGAGACCTTCCAGAGTCTGGTGGCCATGTAAAAGACCCTCTTGCCTTTATGAGAGAGGAGCAAAATAGTCCACAAGGGTAGCAGAATCACAGAAGAGAATCATGCTTGCTTCTCCTAGATGCCAATCAAGTCATGGGGTGTTTTTCCACTGTCACTAAAAGTACCCATTAAGTACCCATTAATGGGTATGAAATGGCATTTTTGTACCCATTAATGGGTACTTCTAGTGACAGTGGAAAAACACCCATGGTTAGTCTAGACTGAGGGCAGGGGGTGTCCTTGAAAAATACTGTGTCATGGGACCTCTGATGAAATTGCACGCCAATGGTTATGAAAAATGATAGGAGCAATGCTGTAGCAAACAGAGCAACAGTATCTGGAATATTGCAGGGAGATAAAAGAGCCACTGACAGATGAGTAAGAAATATTAGCAGTGGGTCCTGCAGGGCCCTGAATGCTGGTATCAGTCTAAGAGTGCCATTTGGAGGCAGCGTGCCTGATTTAGGTATAGTATACCACTGCTTTGAGGTTCTTGTGTGCACTAAGCCTCATCAATTGAAAGTAGTAGATTGAGAAATAACCCCCTGCAGCAGAGTTTGCTGCTGGCTTCTCGCTGTGACCAATTCCCGTCTACTCTCCATTTTAGAAAGCTCAGGTAACAAGCACATTCTTAAGGCAAAGCCTTCCCTTTTCTTCAGTTACCGTCTTTCCACAAAAATCCATTTTTAGTGCCTGTCCCTTTGTTAACCCTCTTGCTGCATTTTGGAGAGCTAGACACCACGCATACTGGGGCAGAATCTGAACCACTTTTTGGAATGGCAACCTCAAAAGGTATGGGTGCCTGGTCCAAAGCCATGGAACCCCAAGATTCTCTTCAGAGCTCTTGTAATGTTGGTGGGGGGCAGGCATTGCTCCCGGCAGCCTGAAATGCACCAATAATTGCTACCATGGACCAGAAGTGCAAGCAGAAGTCCACCAAATCTTCATTCCACAGCAGTGGTTCTCTTTGTGTTTATCAAGGCACATTGCATGGCTGTCAAGAGTTGACCTCCCGCCCCTTGGAAGAAGAGTCTCAAAGAAGTCTTTTAAGAGAGGCCCTGTAGATGTGGTCTAGGCTGCAATCCATAAGCCATTTCATACCCACCAAAGGCCCATTCTTTTCCCTGATGAGCATTACCATCAAAGCCTAACAAGTAAAACCAATTACTTTTTTCCACACATCAGCATCTGGAAAGCATTTTTTTTCTTAGCTGTCAAAACATAAAGGGGAAGTTTATCTCAGAGATGTATCTACTCTTCTTTGAAATAACGTCTTTCCTCTGCAGCCTCCAACTTCTAACTGCTGCTTTAAAGAGGGCCTATCGGTTTTACTCCTAGACCTACTTACTTGGAAACTCAGCGGGGTGTGATGTTTTGAATAGGTCCTTGTAACAGGAGAAAGAAGGAGGGGTTTGTTTCTCCTCTTAAAAAACTCAAATATTTATTATAGTTATAGGATGAGACTGGTCAGAGTAGTGCTTTGTAACATCAAATTGCTGGGTGAAATACTGTGGGCTAGTGTATATACATTTGCCTCATTGGGCCTGCAGAGCAGGGGGCAGGAGCCACCTATAGGCTCCCAAATGCCCTGTCCTTCCCCCCCTTTACCCTCATCTTTAGTACAGCAGCTCTTTATGCCTCTGAAAACATGCCTAAGAAGCATTTTGAAGTAAGGATGTGCACAAATGGTTTTTTTTTTTTTGCATTTGATTTGTATCAAATCAAATGTAAGAAAATTTGTATTTATTCAAATACATCCCCTTTGAATGTGGTAGGTTTTTATTTGATATGAATGCATTAGTACAAATTTGCATGAATATCCGATATGAACACGTAAGTATCCGACACGTATCCAGTACGTATCTGATATGTATCCAATGTGTATCTGACATGGGTCCCATAACATATCCACTCTGAAAGTTTCAAATCCGCCCTGAATCCACTTTGAATCTTCTCTGAAACCACGTTGAATGCACTTTGGATTTGTTGTAGATGTGGCAGGTGCAGCCGCTTTCCCACCTCCGTGTGTCACGAATGTTCCAAAACATTTGTACAAATACAAATGTCAGTGTACAAATATTGTAACATTTGATTCATATATGAATGTGCGAATTCATAGAAATATCGAATGTTATGAATCTCTGTTTTGAAGCTTTCTTTGTGGAAGCTACGTTGTTGTAGTTCCTAGAGCAGTTTCGGCAGTGAAACGTGTCAAGAAAACCTTCAAAGGGAAGCATGAATTCTCTTCCTCCTCCTTCTCCTCCTTCTTCTTCAAATGGAAACCTGGCTCCTCCTCCTCCTCCTCCTTCTTCTGGGGTTGGGATTCAAGTTTCACACAGCTACTTCTTCCGCTTTGAAGATGAAGAAGTAGCAGTAGTTGTTAGTAACATGGAAATTATGAGGGGAGACTACAGAAGGGACAAGCCTCACTACTCCAAAAGTCCCAAACTAAGGCTACAATCACACAGTTAAAAAGAAAAATGCCTTCTGATGCAGCTTAAGCCATTTGCAGCTGGGATCATTCAAATGCTGGTCTGCCTTCCCCTCCTTGAACATAGGCCAAAAAGGATAGATTAGAGATGGGATGAGACCCCAAAGGCCACAGAATACCACCTCTAAGGCACTTTTGAGATGCATTCTTTGGGGGGCTACTGGTAATCACAGCCTACTTCTGATCTACGACACATCAGAACTGGATTGTTCCACTGCAGCTCTCCAATTTCATAAGCCATTGCAAGAGGCAGAGGCTTTTCCAATGTTCGGCCCTTTAAGGTAGTAGGATCCATGCTCCAATGCTCCATAGTTCCATAGTGTGGAAGCTCTCCTTTATGCTCCATATGAAGAATAGTAAAGGATAGGGGTGTGCAACAATGCAATTTTGGGGATTCGGTTCAAATCAAATATCCAAAAATTTGATTCGATTTGAATCTTTAAAATTCAAATTTAACCAAATTCAGTTCCGGTTATGCAAATCTGAATCTATTCGTTCAAATTTTTTATTCGAATTTGCACTTATGAATGCCGACAACATTTGTATGTGCCCGTACGCGTCATTACGCATCCCATACGCATCCATTCACATCCGTATGCATCCCGTAGTTATCCCATATGCAACCCGTTTTCGTCCCTTATGGATCTGTACAAATGCGTACAGTTGTGGGAAAGATGTGGATATTCAAATACGCACCATGTAAGAGCCCCTACACATACGCATGTCTGAATAATTTGAATGAATATATTTGAAATTAGTTTGAATGTTTTAATTTGAATTTGTGGACATTCGATTAGAATTCAAATGTCGAAATTTGGATGGATTTGAATATTTATGCACACCCCTAGTAAACGATGCACAACAACACCACACGTATTGCTAAGAAGACAGGTTGTATTTTTGTTGAATGCAATGTAAAATACCAAATAATGTATATGCAATGGAAGTAGCTAATTAAAGTAGACGAAAAAATATATAGGGAAACACGGACAAGATTGAGGTGGAGATTTGCAACCAGAACACTGTATTGTTGTTTCGTTTGTGTCTGCCACTGCCAAGCCCAGTAAGGTCTCCAGGGGGAGAAGGGGGAGATAATCGCCATGAGTGCTGCTATCCCAGTTTACATAGAACTTTCCCATTAATTTGGCTTGCAGCAACCATTAAACCTATGTGAGCCCAATGCAGTGTGATTGACTGTTACAGCGGACTTGACCTGAGTTTTTGCTAGTGTCTTTACTTGAAGATGGAGGTCTGGGACACATGAGAAAGGCACCATAATTGCCATGCAACAGGACACCTCATCTCCATCGGGTATAGGGCGGGATAAAAATGTAAATAAATAAATAAGAGGTGTTCTTCAGAGCAACACTCTTGAGGTACCTTCATTGAGGGTTATGAAATCATGCACCACTAAATGGAATCTCAGACAGCCTACCAATGGGGTGGCATAATCACTGTGTGGTGCTTTCTGCTTCCATACATGGAGATGTGTCCTTTGTTGTAAACCACCTTGGGCAATTTTCTGTGGAAATAATTGCCTACTCTAACATCTTGGTGGCTGATTTGAACCAAAGGGTGGTTCCGCACTGGCCAGTTAAACCAGTTTAACCACCCTTTTAGGACAGATTTAAAAAACCCAGACACTTACCCTCCACACTGGAGACTTCCTTCGTGACCCTTCGCGGCGGCCGCTTCTGCATTTTGGCACACGAGATCCGTTTCTAAAATGGGTCTCGCCACAGAAAACCAGATTAAAATGATCAAAAATGAGGTCTTCAATCCGTCCCTTCACCTGGATCCGTGTGGAAGCAGGACGCTTCTGTACATGGCCAGGCAAAGGGACAGATGTCTCGGTGTCCACCATGTTGGGAGGGTGGAAGCAGGATGCCCTGCCTCGGAAGCCCCTCCCTCGCACATTGCAGAAACATGTGGCGACTGGTAGCTGTCTGCTCCAGTCCCATAGCTCCAGGGGCGGCATTGGCAGTGCGGAAATCTGGTAGACTTCTGGAATGAACCATCCGCCTTGCCGGATCTGGCCTCCCCGCGCATGTGTGGATGCATGAGGACCCTTTGGATGTGTTTGAAATAGGGATGGATCCTCAGGAGGTCAGATCACCCCCAAAACAGATCTTCTTTGATCCATTTTCCAGTGGCAAATGTGGAAACACCCAAAGTCTATCCGTGTTCTACCTGATACATGTCCTCATTTAGTTGGCTATATTTTTGCTTATGTTGGAAGCTCCAAAGTCTTGTTCCCTTTTCCCAAGAATCAGCACCAGTGAAAGTAATTATTTGTTCGCACAATGCATAATTAGACTTTGGAATTTACTGCCCCCAAAACTGATATTGGCCACCATCTTAATTTGCTTCAAAAAAAAAAAAGCTTAGTCTGGAGAGATGGCTATCAGTGCCAATTGATCATGATGACAGTGTGGATGCAGCAATAGCCAACAAAGCCCACTAAGAAGTTAGGGGACTTTGGTGTTTCTCGTCCTAACCGATTTACCAGTTTAATCTGTAAATAACATGGATTGTGCTATCCAATAATATTCTAAAGGATACAGTCAAGAGTTTGCAATTTTCTCCCTAGTGGCAGATTTATGGCTTTGTTGCCAGTTTTACAATATCTGTGAGCTTCTCTACATGATTGAGATTGCTTCCATAAATTTAGGAGCATCTCTAAGACTTTTTGTCCTCACGAACATATTGCTTGGAGTGAACCACCTGTTACCTCAGTGGCACATTGTAAACACTGACAAATGTCACCACCATCCAAGGAGATGTTGTTTCTCGCATCAGCAAAGTATGAACATGGAAAGCCATAGAGGAATGTGCTGTACTCATTAGCAGCAAATAGTGTCTTCCTGATTGAGTGCCATTTCATTGTTTTCATAAACAGAATGCAGTCAAAACACATTGTGATCTAGCATTTGAAGGATGGACCCCATGGAAAGGAGAAGTGTTATGACCAGATCTTTCTACTGTCCAATAACTAAGGGCATTTCAGCACTTGGCCCTGTAGTTAGCTTCCAGTGTGCTCCCAGATGGAGCATCTGCACTGGAAGGGGTCATTTTCAACTCAGAAACGGCCCATTCTGTGTGGCAGTGCATTGGAGGCAAATTACGTGTGGAGTGCAATTTGGTGCTCCACATGTGCCCTTATTGCAACCTGTAGCATCGGGCAGTATCCCCATCTGCACCTCTGTGGTGCACGGAGGGGCATGTGGTGCACCATGCAAGAGCACTGATGCATCAAGTGATGTTCTGATGCCACTGCACATGCCCGGTGTGTCAACCTTGTTCCAGTGATGGTGCACTCACGGGGTGCTTCCACACAGGCCCTTTAACCCCCATTAAGCACGGATTGGGACACGCGCGTCCGCATTGCACACTTCCGGCCACGTGTGTCCGCATTGCACATCCCTCTTTAATGTGGATTTCAGTGGCAAAACCGGTTTGGCGCCACCGCATCCACATTAGAGGGGGCTATTAAGCACACTTCTGGTAGATGCGTCCGCACCTACCCGTGCTTAATCCGTGCTTAATGGGTGTTAGTTACACACCACATCTCAAGTGGTTTTGCACCGTGAAAACGCATCCATTTAGGATGCGTCCGCATGGCGCAAGTGTAACTAACGAGGGCCCTCCCCCCGCCCGCCATGATTGGCTCGCCGGAGAACCGGTTTTAATAAATCCGGGTGCTGTAGATCTGTGTTTTTTGTTTTGTTTTTGTTTTTGCCCCTGTGCGGAAACAGCCACAGTGGCACCAGCATTGGGAGGGAAGATGGCGGCACCCAGACCCTGCATCCACAACCTCAGATAAGTCTGCAGACGCATGGGGGAAGGGAATGCATGTACGAGCATTCGCTAGAGCAAATGTTTAGTACATGCATGGGAACTTCAACTTTTCCCATCCTTGGACAGGTGGCAAAGTGTGAATCTCCCCCTAGTGTCATGCATCCAGCCACATTGCTGCTTTCCACCTACAGCTCTTCACATAAAACTATTTCTTTGGTCTGGCATGATAATACAGTGATTCCTTGGCTTGTTTCAGACTTCCATTGTCACCTTATTTTCATTGTTGTTTTACAACATGTTGGTTATATTACGCAAAGGGATTAACAAAAAATGAAAGAACAAACAATGATTGACATGGTCAGCAGGGAACGCCTAAGACCAATGCTAGCCCTTGGTTTTTCCATTTATTGCCAGTGTCAGATAGTAGAATATTGGCGATTGAAGTATCAATTGGTGCATTGTGGGAAGTCCATGGGTGGTTTTCCACTGTCGCGGCGGCCGCTTCTGCATTTTGGCACACGAGATCCGTTTCTAAAACGGGTCTCACCACAGAAAACTGGATTAAAATGATCAAAAATGAGGTCTTCAATCTGTCCCTTCACCTGGATCCGTGTGGAAGCAGGATGCAGATGTCTCGGTGTCCACCATGTTGGGAGGGGTGGAAGCAGGTTGGCCTGTTGTGGGGAGAAGAATAGAAAAGCTTCGTCAGCCACTTTGCGTCCCCTTAAATGGGTGAGAAAAGCTGAGTAGAAAAGCCAACCCTTCTCCTCTTTCTCCTTTTCCTTTTTCTGCTTCTGCTTCTGCTGTATGCAGTTGGGTAGTGTGCGTTGCTCCTACATTGCATCAGGTGTGTGAGGGCAGAGTTGAGCAGTGCAGTATCCATACCCAGTATTGCAGGGTCTGAATCTCAGAGGTGAGCCCAAGAGGCTCCAGAACATGGCGAGCCAAACTCCAGACCCAGCCATGTTCCCTCCTTCCCCCCAGATTCTCCTGCTCCAACAGCAGACCATGGGCATTCTGGATGTTTATGGGGCCATTCAGAAACAGACTCTGGAGCTCACATGTGGATTCAGAGCAGAAACAATGCAGCTGCAGTCACACAGCTCCAATCCCCAGCAGCAGGTACCCTTATAGACTGCCTTTAACTGGTCCACAGCTGGAGTAGAACAGGGAACTCCTCAGATGCTTCTGACACCCTTCTGCAAAACACATGTGTAGAATAAGCAGTCCAAAGAAAGAGGCATTTCCACCTTGGGAGACCAAGACAATGTTCCCCAGCCTGCCACTTCAGCCACAGCCATAGCTGCTATCTCATCTCCAGCAGTGAAGGAGGATTCAACAGCCAGTCTAATCTCATCATCTTCTGTTCATGAGATGGGAAGAAGTCCTGTCTTGTTCTTTGCCTCAAGCAGAAAACGGTTTTTGTTTGGTCCTATCTGAAGTGCTCAGAGATCCAGATAGTACATTCTTGCTTTCTAAATATACCAAATACCTCAGTAGTATTCAGGGATTCAAAGTTGTTGTGTGTGTTTTTTTAAAGAGAGCAGTAATTGACGATGGAGATTTCAGGCCAATTCATCTCTGAACTTATAAATAATATGCAAACGCTAGGGACTATCTGTCTCCCTGCCCACCCTTTCCCCTTCTTCTCAACCTGTCTCCTTTGCTTATTTTAGTATAGCAGAGCATCACTTCTGCTAATTGGTTTCAAGTGGATTGGTGCCGGTTTGCATCTTTTTAAGGCTGCATCCATTCATGCTCTTTTCTCGTCCTTTTTAGCATTTCTCAGATTTGTTCGTCTTTGGGAGAAGATGAGCCCTTCCATTCTTAGAACTTCCTAATTTGGAAACTGAAATTAGAGCATATGCATATAAAAATAATCTCTTGGGAAGAAAATAGCTCAGCAATTACTCGAAGCCTGTGAATTGTGCTGACAAGCCACAATTAAAGGACACTGTGAGGGCCAGTGGGAGACACAGTTACTCATTTAACCCTATCAAAATGAGCTGCAGTCCGGAGGAGGGATCATTTAATAGGATTAACACCGTGGAAGAAGGCTGTCCTGGTAACACAGTGCCACCATCCCGGGGGAGATGCTCTTGCCCCTCCCTGAAGTGATTTGAAACCGCAAGACACAACATTACAGGACTGTCAACAATTTCCCGGGCTGTGTTCCCTTGCAAGTTGCAAGATTACTGTAATTAAAGGAAAGGAGACCAGCCACCTGTGACTGAGTCTTTTGAGATTTCCCCAGTTGTTCCTGTTTCATATTTCTTTTCACGCTGCATAACCAGGATTCACTCTGGGATGAGTCAGAATGCTGTCCCCTGTCCCTGAATGACTTTGCTAATATTTTCCTCGAATGACAGCTGTTTGCAGAGGGCAGTCTGTGTCATTCCACTTGACTTATGCAAAATGAACAAGGCATATACAGTGCTGAAGCAAACCCATGCAGAAGTAATCTGAAATCTGTAGGCTACAGAGTGATCCTGGCAGGGGCTATTTGTTCCCTTACAGTCTTGTGTCATGTGTGGATGTCCACATCAATTATGGATGTTTTTCCAAGACAGTTACTCAAAAGGACGATCATTTCATACACTGGCATTATCTATTGTACTAAACTGGAGGCGGGACCTGTGATCCTAGATGTTCTTGGATCCCTCATCCTGGTTACCATAGGCAATAATCAGGGAGGATTAGCGATGGAGTGCAGGACATCTAGAGGTCTACTGGCACTCCATTTCTATTCCAAGCACATGCAGTTTTTGCATCCTAACACTAGGTAAGCCCATCCCAAATGCGCCTGATCTCACAAGCTAAAAAGGGTCAGGATTGACGATCACTTGGGACTACCAAGTGCTTTCAGTGAAACTGAGAAGCTGAAACATATCCTGGAAAAAGCAATATATTGTTGACAAGAAAGCTGTGTAGGTCTCTTGATGCAGACATCAAGAGCTGCACTGGATCCAGTGGTGTCTTTGCCTAGCTAGGTAACCCTGCTTCAACCAGGGGGGAGCAGAGAAAAGCAGTGAAAGCTGGGGCATAAGGGGTGGGTGGGTTCAGAACTGGTCACAGTTCTTCTGTGGTCATTGTAGAGTCTTAGCATAAGATGGCTTTAGACTTGGTCACATTTGGGTAGAATCAGGAATTGTCTGTTACTGTTATAAAGATTAAGGCAAGATCTGCACATGGGGTCTGTGGCACCATGAAAGTGCACTTGAGGGTGCAGGGATTTCTCAAAGGACACAAGGACTGCAGGTCCCTATAACTGCTCATTTCAGCAATAGGAAGAGCTTTGAGGGCTGTTTGTACCATTGTTTCCTTCCCCACCCCAAACACTGTGCACAAGAACATAATAGGAGACCTTCTGAATCGAGACACAGCTGATCCAGTCCAGCATCCAATCTCACACAGTGGCTCGCCAACTTTCTTCTGGGCATCTCAAGCAGAAGACAAAGTCAAAACCTTCACCTGCTCACAGCTCCCTGCAAATGGCCATTAGAGGCATCCTGCCTGCTTCTCTAACCTGTCTCTGTGCAGACATGCCTGACAGGATTGTCGAGTTCCACAGCCATTTTCTGTGTTCCTGAGAACAACCTCAGGTGGAAGCATTTAAAGCCAAGGGACAAAAGTTAAGGGTGTTTCATGGCTGCGTTGTTTTCACAACTGGGAGCAGCAACAGGTGTGCAGACAGCCAGAGCTGCAAGTACAGAGATAGCTGTCTTCCCTTGGATGCTTCAATAGACAGTCTCTGCCGTCATGTGGATTTTACTTGGTTGTGTGGTTAGCATTCCAGACTTGTATCCCCTAGGGGTTTGATTCCGCACTCCTGCATGAAGCCACCTCTCACAGCCCCACCTACCTCACAGGGTGTTCTGTTGTGTGGAGAACAGAAGGTTTGTCAGCCGCTTTGAGTCCCCTTAAAATGGGTGAGAAAAGTGGGGTAGAAAAGCCAACTCTTCTTCTAACAACTACAGATGAGCCTTGCAAGGCCATTCTCTCTTTGCAGCAATCATCTCCAACAGGAGTTTTTTTCCTGCTGTGGTACTCAATTCTGTGGAACATTAAGTATAGGAGCCATCCTCCTGAATTTCCAACACTTGCTTAATAACATGTTTGTGTGTCAAGGTTGCTGATATAAAAACAGTTGATATTTAATAATAGTTTTAAAAACTGGCTTTATTGCATTGATTTTGAATTTCTATTGTGTTATCATTCTGTAACTCCCCTGGAATTTTCCTAATAGGTAATAGCATTTGAATGATTTTAAATAATACATGAGCATCCACTTGAACAGTATTCTATAGTCATGGAACCACTAGAGGGAAAACTTCTTATTTGTTATTACTGCGCTCTGCATTTCATTTGGCAGAGGCACCATCCATCAAAAGGGGTGGGGACCCATGATAGGGCCTGCTTGATAGTGGTCCCCAGATTGTGGAATAGACTCCCCTTGAGATAGGCCAGGCACCTCCAGTCAATACATCCACATACCCTGGCATTTGACTGAAATAAGGAAATGTCTTCCTCTCCAGATATTCACTTATTATTTTGCTTTCTTGTTATTTAAATTTGGTCATTTTATATTTTGTTTTCTATTACTGTTACCAGCCCTGAGATCTTCAAGTATAGAGTGAGATAAAAATCCAAACAAACAAGATAAATTGAACTGGCTAGTTATAGGCCAAATGCTCCCACAAGTAGTCCAGAGGCCCATTTGCACTTAAGCCTCTGGAAGGAATTAGGACAGCCCTGGGACAGAGCATCCGCTCTGTGGGGCTCCCTTACCTGCCAAAGCTAATGGTCAGGCTGTCCCCCATCTGTACCAGCCATAGAGCACTTTCAGCCATAAGGCTGAAGTGCAAAAAGGCCTCAGGTTTGCCTTATAGAGGTAGGCCAGAAATTATATGGTTTTCAGTCCCTGGTTAAAGCATATCTCTTCACCCATGCCTTTGACATTTAGCTTCATCTAAGTGTCATCCTGCCAGGGAGCATATATTTTAGGTTTTTTTACCTATTTTTTTCTTTCTATTGTTCTGAACCCTCCTTAGGACCTTTGGGTGAAAGTTATGAGGGGATCTACATTCTTAAATAAATAAAATGACTAATTAACTATGTATTGATACATGTACGCAGGAGTCAAGCTTGATCTGAGAGGATCTTAACCAAAGTAATTAAGACAAAGCTGTATAGCCTGGATGAATAAGATCAAAAACACATAGGAGATAGAGTCAAGGTGTCTCTGTGGACAGGAAAGGTGTGATGAACTAACATTGACTAGCAAGTGCATTTGGCATCACTAGTCAATGTTAACCTACCACCTGGCGTGATCGATCACTTACCTCTGATTGATCACTGGCCCGGTCCTCTTCTGGGCACCGCCATCTTGAGTGTGGTGCCTTCCGTGACTGTGCATGCATCAGCGCCATTGCTATGATGATGCTGACACTCTGCATAGTCACAGAGGTGCAGATGGTCACCACTAGATGCTTCAGGTAAGTCCCTGGTAATGGTTAGTAAGCTTGTGGAGCATGATTTCATGCTCCACAGCTAGCGTGCAATTAGGCAGCTTCTGCGCAGGCAGGGAGAGTTTCTAGCATGTGGACGCCTCCTGCCAGTGCAGATTCATCTGCCTAGATGTTGCCTAATTGCATGCTACAGGCTGAGTTGTCCATTCAGCCAAGCAGACCTGCGTGCATGATGACCGTGGGGACATCAATAGGGCCATCCACAACCAGTAGTGGCTGGTGTTCATTGGGGCTGGTGGGGTGGAAGACACAGCAGCTTAAAAGGATGTGGTATCATGGCCAGAATCAGTATACCCAAATAGCTATATCTTTTTCACTTTGAGAGTGAGAGAATACACCAGCAAAGGGACAAACAGTTTTCTTTTTACATTATGTGAGCCATAATATTTCCCTTTTTGTTATACAATGCGGAAAGAAAATGCTGAAAGGGGATCGAATGTGGATTATAATTTATATGTAGCTGGGATCCAAGGCTGCAATTCTGAAAACTGAACTCACCAAGTAGAGTGGATTATGACCATATGCAGGAAAAATAGTAAAAGGGAAACAAAGGGAAACTGGTGGGCACTTCTTACATCTGGGTACTTTCAGAAGAGCAGCAATCACATGAGAAAGCAATAGACAAACTAAAAGCCTGGGTTTGCCTCAGGATTGTCTCCTGACATTGAACAGAGGTGGAGAGAACCAATTGTGGGATCTTAAGACAATGACGCAATTTCCTCTTCCTGTCTGGAGCACCCTATATTTCAGAGGAAGCCTTCACTGAATACTGCAACATCTCTGTTGCAGACATTTCACTCCTTACATACAGATAGTGTAGAAATGGGCGATAGGGACACAATGAAGACAGCGGGGCAAATGAGTTTATCTTTGCTATCCCCAATTAGGGATTCTAACTGCACAGGGAAAGAGTAATTGAAAAGAACAAGAGAATAAACTTTAGTTTTTTAAAAAAATATATATAGTTCAATAACCTTTCATAATAAACTATTGATTTTTTTGATTGTCAGCATTTACAGTATGCAATAAGCTGCTTATAGGCACAAAAGCAGCTTCAAAGTAAAATGACTCACTCACAGAGGATGTGGCTTTCAGTATTTATGAGCCTGTTTGGCTAAAGAGAAGCTCAGTTTTCAAGAGATACATTGTCTTCATGCTTCTGGATAACCTCTGTGGGCAACTGGACGCTAGATCCTAAGAGCCTTAGTATATCTCTTAATTTTGAATGAGAAAGCCCAGGTTCCCGCAGAATTCTGGAGAGAATAGAGCAGTCAGCGCCTTACGGAGGAGGAGGAGGAGTTGGCTTTTCTACCCTGCTTTTCTCACCCATTTAAGGGGACTCAAAGCAGCTGACAAAGTTTTCTGTTCACCCCTCTAAAGTAGATGGGACTATGACAGCTGTGACCAGCCCAAGGTCACCCAGCTGGCTTCATGAATGAAACCCAGAATTTTCAAATAAGAGTCTGGCTCCTTAAGCACTAGACCAAACTGGCTCAGTATAAAGAAAATGATCCTTCATCTAGGACCAGTTCACACTTTGGACCATAGTTGATAACTAGGCAACATCTGGGCAAGCACCCCCTGACTGCCCAGCTGTTGACTAATTATCAACTAGCTGTGGAGCATGACTGTGTGCCCCACAAGCTTACCTACCTTTATCCTAACCTACCTACAAGGGTTCAGCAGTGACCATCTGCACATCTGCTGACAAGTGTGCTGGCAGCTCTGATGGCCCCCTGACATGAACAGCGCTTTATAAATAAACTATAATAATAAACTATAATGATTTCGCAGAGCCATAGCATCATCATAGTGATGGCGCTGATGCATCCACAGTTGGTGGGGGCACCACACACAAGATGGCGGCACCTGGAAGAGAACCAACCAGTGATAGAACAGAAGGTATGTGTTCATTCATGCGGGGGGTAGGCTAACTTTGGCTAGTGCTCACAAGTGTGAGCACTAGTCAGCGTTACCTGATTGCACTCGTTTCTGTCCACAGGACGGAACAGGAAGTGCATTTGGTAATCAGTTGCTTATTGCTTTACCAATCAGAAGAAAAATCTTTGCTATCTTCTGCACTTTAAAGATTTCAGGCTGAAGTGAGTTCTCCATGTGGTACCATTTAAAAATAATTTTCGCTTGCTGCCAATTTTATATGATGTTTCACTGATATTTTTATTGCATTTTTATCATACCTTGCAGCCCACCCTTAAATCTTAGTATGAAGACTAAGCTGTAAATATGAATTGCAGTAGTTATGATTTAATGAAAACTTTAACTTGTGTTTTGATTGTATATGACCCTGGGAATTTTGGTGGAAGGTCTGTGCATAAATAAGATTACATAAATAAACATCAAAAGGCCCAATTTTCCTAAAAATAAAATATAAAAATAGTATTTTGAACTGTCATCTGCCTTTTTATATATTATTATTTATTATTTAAAGTATTTATTTATCATTTCCCATTGGAAACAGAATCTCAAAGAACTTTATAAAACATCAAGTATCTTCAGGGTTTTTTCCAAAGTTATACTAAATTGTAGTTCCAAAACATGTGTTGTCTGTGGCTGGATTCCTCCACCCAAATTGTTTTGTAGGTTTAGGAACAGCACATAGTCAGGCTATAAGTTGGGTTCCAAACTGTGAGAAAGTCCCAGAATATTGGATTGGCTGACTCAGTGGAGAAAGTGGACTAAGAAAAGGCCTTCTGGGTCTCTGCAGTGAAACCTGCAAGGGTTGAGAATCTTTCCACAACACCAGCCAGGTTACCTAGTCCCGGTGTAAAGAGGTACGGGGCCTATTATGGGCTTGCTCGGCCATTCTTGGCCTGTATTGAGTGATCCAGCCTAAAATCAGCAAGGTGGCCAGTGATCCATACCAAGGGCCTTCTGCGTTGTGGTGCCCCATCCTGACCTAAGATTGGAGCATGCCCAGCTTCCAAAGTTGCCAGCCAAGGTTGTTTTAGCCAGACACAGTTTGTCTATAGTAGAAAATATCAGTAGCTCAGGGTTATAGTGGGCTTTGTTTTCACGTGGAGTTCTGTTGTATGTTTACATGTGCAGTGAAAGACAGTAAAGCATGGCTTAGATGCAAGGAGTACGTGCGTGCAAGCGGAAAACAGATTGGACGGAAGAAGAAGAAGAAAAAGAAGTAGAAGAAGAGTTTGCTTTTCTACCCCACTTTTCTCACCCATTGAAGGGGACTCAAAGCGGCTGACAAAGTTTTCCAATTTCCATTCAAACTGAGCAAATTGAAGTACATAAAATTATGCATGGTATAGAAAAGGTGGACAGAGAAAATTTATTTTCTCTATCCCACAATACTAGAACCAGGGGGCACTCTATGAAGCTGATGGGTAGGAGAGTCAGATCCGACAAAGGGAAGAATTTCTTCACCCAGAGGGTCATCGGCTTATGGAATGTGCTGCCGGAAGAGGTGGCGACAGCTACCAGTCTAGATGGCTTTAAGGTAGGGTTAGACAAATTTATGGATGACAGATGTATCAATGGCTACTAGAATGAATGCCTGGATGCATTTTTCAGGCTGAGGGGGGGGGGAACTGGGGCACTTCTAAGGCCATTTGCTGGGACTCAAGAGCAGGAATAGATTTGTCCTTGTCTCTGCTTGAGATGCCAATGAGCATTTGGTGGGCCACTGTGTGTGACAGGATGCTGGACTAGATGGGCTGTGGCCTGATCCAGCAGGGCTTCTCTTATGTTCTTATGTTCTTAAATTTGAATCTATCCAAATTTTTCATTTGAATTTGCTCTTACAAATGTCAACGTTTGTAGATGTTCATACGCATCTTCCCTAGTTCCCTACACATCTGTATGCATCGGTACATGTCCATATGTATCCCACAATTATCCCATGTGCAACCAGGTTTTATCCTGCACAGGTCCATACAGGTGTGTACAGATGTGGATCTTCAAGTACACATCGTGTATGAACGCATACGCATGCAAATGTCCAAATAATTTGAACAAATAGATCCAAAATTCGGATCGAATCTTTACATTCAAATTTAAGGACATTTGATTTGAAGTTGAATGTTGAAATTCAGTCATTTCGATTGAATTTTGAATGCATTTGAATATCCATGCACGTCCCTAGTAGGAGAATTAAGACAGACAAGGGTTAGTATTTTTTCACCCAGAGGATCATTAGTCTGAAGAATTTGCTCCCAGAAGAAGTGGTGACCGCTACCAGCCTATAAAGCCTTAAGGAAGGGTTAGATAAATTTATGGATGACAGATATATCAGTGGCTACTAGAATGGATACCTAAGTACATCTTTCAGACTGTGGGGCAAGCAGGATGCTTCAAAGGCCATTTGCTGGGATTCGAGAGCAGGAGGAGGTCTGCTCTTGTCTCTGCTTGAGAGGCCCATGGGCAGTTGGTGGGCCACTGTGTGCAACAGGATACTAGACTAGATGTGATGTGGCCTGATCCAGCAGGGCTGCTCTTATGTTTTTATGCTCTTTACTAGAACTGCACAAGATACAGAGGGTGGTTTACTCTCCAGCTCAGCAACTGGAAGCATATGGAAGCTTGTTGATTGCATTAAAGCCAAAATCAAAATAAATAGGCAGTAGCTTTGTTCTGAAAGCTGAAGTGAAAAGCAAAAGCTGTCAGACTTCTTAAGCACCTCATCTAACTCCAGACAGTTGATCTTGTACTTAGCCTTAGATCTCTGCTCCACAGGGAACTGACCAGGGTCCTGAAATAACTAGTGTTCAGTTGCAGAATCTTGTCAACAAGCAAGAATTTGGAGGTATAGTGATCACTCAACAGTATTCTCAGCTTCGGAGTTCGCCGCTGGTCTCTCCAAAGAGATCAGTGCAGACTTCGGAGGTGCTCTGAAGGGACTCCGGAGTGGTTTCGAAGTCTCTGCCAATCTCTTCGGAAGGACTTCGGAGGGGAGTCCACACGGTCTGCGCTAATAGGGCACAGACCGCACAGACAGCTCCGGCGCCTCTCTGAAGTCCTTGGCAAACTCTTCGGAGGGACTTCGGAGTCATTTTGAAATGATTTCGAAATCACTCCGAAATCACTCCAAAGCTGGGACTTCAGAGATCGCAACCCCCTGTCCCCAGAGACACCTGGGGTGATGGACCGACCCCTTGGGGGTTGATCCGGATTCCCCACATGGGTGCAAAGGTGTTTCCATGGCAGGGGGGTTAGCACGCATTGCTAATGGATGCTACACCTCCTGTGGAAACACATTGGGTGCTTCCCTTAATCCGGATCTACTAGATCCGGATTAAGGAATGTACCCATTCCTTAGATCCAGATCTTCTTAGATCTGGATCTAAGGGCTGCAGTGGAAAAACACCCATGAATAGGCAAAAAAAAAACCCACAGGAAGCACTTTCAGAGGTGGACTGCCTTCTTTCCCTTGTATGTTTAGCTGCACCATAAGTGGGTGGGAAACATAAGCAGAGGATTTGAGGATTTGGGGTGCTCTTGAAGAAGTACCACCCCCATTGCAATGTCAGCTGTGTCTGCTTGTACATTGATAGGAAGCTCAGGATTAAAATGGATTCAGAGATCAATAATGTTCTTATGAACGAATGCCTAGGTGCATCTTTCGGGCTGAGGGGGGGGGAGGAAATGGGGCGCTTCTAGGGCCATCTGCTGGGACTCGAGAGCAGGAGAAGGTTTGTCCTTGTCTCTGCTTGAGATGCCCATGAGCATTTGGTGGGCCACTGTGTGCGACAGGATGCTGGACTAGATGGGCTGTGGCCTGATCCAGCAAGGCTTCTCTTATGTTCTTATGTTCTCTTATAATATCTTGAGAGTCAAAAATGCTTGTTGGCATTACTCAGTCCATACAAATGTAGGTCTACGTATGCCCTCTGGATGACCAGCATTTTGAAATATGTATTGTCCCATAACCAGTGGATCAATTTTGCACTTCCCTTCCCATCTTCTGGACGGTAAAGGAGCACAATCACCCAACGTTGATGCTAGTCACTTACAACCTAAGCCTCACATGATAGGTCACTTACCTGTGACCGATCCCGGGCTTGGTCCTCTTCAGAGCACCACCATTTTGTTTGCGGCGCTCTCAGCAACTACGCATGTGTCAGCACTATTGCTATGACAACAACTCTGCACACGTGCAGTTGCATCTATGGTCGTCCCATGTGCCAGGACACTTGCACAGCCCCTCAGGTGACCCTGGAGCACCGGAAAAGGTGCAACTGTTTGCCACTGGATGCACCAGGGAAGGAACCGGGTAATGTTAATAAAGGTGTGAAGCATGATTTCATGCTCCACACCTAGTGCATACTTAGGGAACTTCTGGAGAGGCAGGGGGTGCCTGAAGGCTGTAACAACCTCCTCTAGGTGTGGATGCTGTTCCCCAGAAGTTGCCTAATTATGCACGACAGCCTGTAGCGCGAATAAGCCCCAGAGTGTCAGGGAAGCAGCAAGGTTTTGAACTCTTCAAATTGTGATACCAGATCACAGCCATGCTTGGGGAACTTTCTAGGGCCCCTTCCAGGTTAGCGGATTAAATCCACAGTTATTAAAAAAAATTTCAGCTTACTTGCTGCAAAGTGGGGATCCGGCATTCAGACTCCAGCAGCCCCCCATAGCTTCCAAGGAAGAAGCTGCGGGAGTTTGCGTTGGCGTGCATGTCATGTGGAATGAGGCAGCCAATCGCAGTTGAGCTTCCATCCCTGTCCTTGCCAGCAGTTTCCATTGTCCTGTCCAGACTGGTGAGAAGGTTCGAATTTGTGGAGCGAGTGTTCTCCAACACGCATTAAGTAAATTCACAGTAGCGTTGCTACAGTGCGATGCCACTACAAAGTATCAGTCGCCATGTGTGATGGCTCTATCTTGGCTGTGCATTCCAGTGCACAGCATCAAGAAGTCTGGATGCCTGCTAGCAGACTTTCATTAGTCTCATCCTTTACCCTCTGCTCTTGCAGAAGTATTGTCATGTCTCCACTGTCCAAAAACTATCCTGAATCCATTAGACATCCATAAAATAGCAGCAGCCAGCACAGGTAAGCAGAGCTGGAATTCCTTCCTCACCACTGCAAGCTGATTCATGAGCTTCCTTTGAAGTCCACGTGGCACCAGTAAATCCTCCCTTGACCCAACTTGTATCATGGACTTCAAAGGAAGCTTACAAACTGGCTTTTGTTGGGAGTGGCATTTGGCTGCACTTGCCTGCCAAGGCCATAAGAGCTTATTTAACTCAATTTTACCCAGTGTTTCTTCTGCTGGTGTGAAATATTTAACCTCTTGTTTAACCCCTGCAATGCTCACTGCTGGGTTCCAGCTTTGAAATAATTACATACTGTGTATCTGGGATAGTCAAGAATTCTTTCCTCTGTTCTTTACTTCCTGCTTTCTGAATAAATTAATTAGACTTAGCCGTTGCTGGAGGGAACATTCTCATTAAAGTTGTATATGTAGCTCCTGAGAGTTGTGAGGGGTGTCTGCAAGGCCATACAGAGGGTGCTGCAGGAGGCATAGGTAACTTTAACATTATATGTACAGTTTGGTCTAGTGGCTAAGGAGCCAGAGTCTTATCTGGGATTACCAGGTTTGATTCCGCCCTCCCCCATGAAGCCAGCTGGGTGACCTTGGACTAGTCACAGCTCTCTTCTGAGCTCTCACAGCCCACCTATCTCACAGGGTGTTCTGTTGTGGGGAGAAGAACAGAAGGTTTGTCAGCCGCTTTGAGTCCCCTTAAATGGGTGGGAAAAGTGGGATAGAAAATCCAACTCTTCTTCTTCTTCTTCTTCTTTTTCTTCTTCATCCAGCATTTCGTCTGTAGCTGATGCTGGTTGTAATAACCAAATGTTTTACTGTATCATCTCAATAAGTGATCATTTGAACCATACCTTTTAGAAGAGGTTTCCAGGACTCTGAAGCACTTTGTACATGGCTGTAGGGATGTGCACGAATATTTGTAAGCATTTGAAATCCGATTGAATGTGGTGAATTTCGACATCCTGACTTGAATAGAATGTCCCAAAATTTGAATGTAAACATTTGAATCGAATTTCATACCTTGGATCTATTCATTCGAATTATCGGGACATTCATATGTGTATGGGTTTGTACATGATGTGTACTTGAAGATCCACATCTTTTCCGCATCCGTACACATTTGTACGGATCCATACGGGATGAAAACAGGTGGCATATGAGATAACTACAGGATGCATATGGATGCGTACAGATGTGTACAGATGCGTGTGTGCACATACAAATGTTGTCGACCTTAGTGTGTGCGGATTCGAATAAAAAATTTGAACTAATAGATTCAAATTTGGTAAATACAAATTGAATCTTGTTAAATTTGGATTTAAAAGATTCTAGTAGAATTGGATTTTCAGGTATTCTATTCGATTCAAACAGGATGTCAAAAAAGCATTTGTGCATATCGCTACATGGCTGTCACATGCTCAGGTGTGAACAACGCATGGGCCTATGGCTCCTGGGCAGCGAAGGGAATCACAACAGCAGGGATTAGCACCTTGGTCGTGGTTTGGTTGCCACACCTCATAAGGATCGTGTGACACTAGAAAAAGTGCAGAAGATGATCAGGAGGCTTGAGAACCTCCTTCATGTCTAGGCCTTGTCAGCCTTAAAAGACAGAAGTTAAGAGTGGACAAGGTTGAAGTATATAAAATCATTTAATACCGTGTGGTGTGGGGTGGTGCAGCACTGTATGGTAAAATTATTTTCCGTATTGCGCAGCACTATAACCACGCAGCACTCAATAAGCCAGTGTTTCCCAAACTTTTGACATACGTGTACCCCTTCTATAATTTTCGTAATGCTGAGTACCCCTCATAAAAAAACATATACTTTAATAAAAATCAAAATATATATATTTTTCTTTTTTTGGTACATACACAACGAAGTGCAGTATATTCACGCTGTGTCACGCCTCACAAGACTGTTAGATAACACTGCAATTCTCCGGCGTTTAAACAGCTCCGCGGCTCAACATCAACTGTTAATGTTCCCGCAGTTTAAAAATGGCTGAACCTGAGCTGCGCGAAGGATGCGCAGAAGTTCCCGCCATAATGAGTTGCGATACGATGTATGATGGCCCCAGTTCCCGTGTAAAAACTGCGATACGCACCTATTTCTTTCCCTGTTCTGTGGGCGCAGCTAAGCACGGTGCAGTGGATATTCCCACGTGATCCCCACCAAACTCTGGTGCAATGCGTACCCCCACCAAACTCTTCCCGTACCCCTGGGGGTACGCGTACCACACTTTGGGAAACACTGCAATAAGCTGATGAACAGGAGAGTTAGGGCCAACAAAGGGAAGTTTTGTGTTTTGTGTTTTCACTCAGAGGGTCTTTGATCTGTGGAATTTACTTCCAGAAGTAATGACAGCAACCAGTTTGGCCAGCTTTAAGAAAGTTGAGACAAATATGTGGAGAGCAGATGTATCAACAGCTACAAGAAGGGATGCCTTGGTACTGCTTCCAGTTTGGAGAGACATGCAGGATGCTTCTAAAGGTCATTAACAATGGTGGGCTGTTCTATGAGACAGTAGGCTGGATTAGGTGGGCCATGGCCTGATCCAGCAGTGCTCCTCTTATGCTTTTATGATGAATGAATGTGCATCTGCTGTGTAAAATGCCAAGCGTGCTAGGGATGACTAGCAAAGGGGTTGAAATAAAGCAACCAGATTATTTGGATGTTGATACTGTTAATCCCTCACCTGTTCTTCCAAACAGAGGTGTAGGGTAAGGAATATACCAGGTGACACAGAATAAGGGCTTCAACCACATCCATTAGCAATTCCACAACTGCTGTGAAAAGACTCCTTTGTTTCTACTGGTACCTTACTGCGGGCGGAAGGAAGGAAGGAAGGAAGGAAGGAAGGAAGGAAGGAAGGAAGGAAGGAAGGAAGGTGAGAGTGGTAACAACACATAAAGGAAGATTTAGGTTAGTTGGAAGTATGAGGCAGTGGAACTTAACATAGAGGTCTGTGTCCAATGACATCCTTGCCTCCAAAACTCTATATACGACCTCTTATCCATCCCAATTTCTTCTCAAGACAATCATTTTGTGAGGTTGGTTACGTTGAGAGGCAGTGGTTGAGTTTAGGTTTCACTCTGGACCTTGAGGTCCTCCCAGATTAATGCTCTCACCGCTACTTTTTCTAAATGTACATGTGCATATAGTTTATGCACACATAGAATAAGTACCGGCTGCCTTTGTTGTATCTCACTGCATGTCTTTTGAGCTGATCTTTGTGGTACAGTGGCACAGCGCGCGCACAGGGAAATTAAATGACTGCAGGCAAGGCTGCAAACAAAGTTCGAGGCTTTTTGCTTTAGATGAAAAGAGAAGGGAGGTGTGATAGAAGTCAAGTGAAATACAGAAGTGGCCCTTTGCCAGCTTCAATTAAGAAAAGCCATAATACGTTTCTGAACGGCTAATTCTGAAGCTGCAGCTGTGCATTAAAGGAGGGATGGCAGCAGAAAGCCCTTGGCTCTGCACTGCAGTTTGTACCTGAAGCCAAAAGATGCAACTATAAGGGTGCTTAAAATGACTGATGCCAGGAAATTGCATGCAGCAAGCTGTATAGAGTATGATTACGCTACTGGAACCATAGTGCACGGATTAATCATTGTAGGGATCTCCAGGTTAGTTTTATGGTGTTCTAACACTTGGGAGATGAAATATATTATTTCAATTAATTCCTTATTTTTGAAAAGAAGAACTCTGTGACTTAGCTGAGAGTTGCAGAATGCGTGTTCTAATCCATGGTGGTCAGTATCAGAGAAATAGCCATGTTAGTCTAATTCAGCGGTTCTCAACCTTCCTAATGCTGCGACCCCTTAATGGAGTTCCTCATGTTGTGGAGACCCCCAACCATGGGGGTGGAGCAGCTGGGAGGTGGGAGGGAAGGGTGGTGGGAGACTCGTCGTGACCACTCTGAAAGGGTAATTCAACCCCCAAAGGCGTCCCGACCCCCAGGTTGAGAACCACCGGTCTAATTTGAGAGAAAGGTTGGTGGCATGTCCTTTGTCATCTCCTACATTCAGTTTCCTATAAGTCTGTTCCTGACACTGGGTCCCCTAGCATCTGAAGAAGTAGACATGTCTATGAAAGCTCATGCCACCAACCCTTCTCCTGTTAGTCTCCAAGTGCTACTAACTACCTTGCTGGACTGTTGTAATCCAGTTTGCTGAGCACTTATCAAATGTTTGCTACCTTTGGAAGAACACTCAAACCCAAGCCTTATTCATTTACTTTCTGAAGATCTTGTTCTTAACCATATAGTGCTGGCGCAACACAGCATTCCTTGGATCAGTATAAGGAATGTAACTTATTACCTTTCTTTTTCTGATCTTTATTTTTCAGCTGAACTCTATATCTCTATCATTAATCAAGTCATTTTTATAATCATGTTTTGCCTTTATAATTCTATATAATATTTACAAATTATAATTTCTTTTCCTACAAAAGCAGTGTGATGTGCAGTACATATGGCCAAAAATTATTGACAGCAGCTGAGCTACTATATTTTGCACTAATTCCAGCATCCAGTGGCCTGATTCAGAGGTTACTGGTGTGTGGTTGCCCCTACCGAGAAAAGGTTGGAGCTGGTGAACCAGCAGGAGATGAAGCACTTCTGACTACCACTTTTAAATTGTTTACAGATTCTATTGGGGCAAG
The DNA here is from genome assembly GCA_023333525.1 of Aspidoscelis tigris stejnegeri. Taxonomy (NCBI): domain Eukaryota; kingdom Metazoa; phylum Chordata; class Lepidosauria; order Squamata; family Teiidae; genus Aspidoscelis; species Aspidoscelis tigris. Next base: position 99,132,561 of record JALMGA010000003.1, on the reverse strand, counting down.
ACAACTCCATCCAGAACTGGGTGCCACTTAATTTCCTGGACTTGAGACCCCATGACAAACATAACCTCCATCTTGTCTGGATTCAGTTTCAGTTTATTGGTTCACATCCAGCCCATTACTGCCTCTAGGCAAGGATCGACCACCCGGACTGCTTCTCCTGACTCTGAAGGAATAGAGAGATAGAGCTGACAGTCATCAGCATACTGATGGCACCCGATTTCAAATCGTTTGATGACCTCTCCCAGTGGTTTCACATAAATGTTGAAAAATAGTAGATGCTGGTTCACTCCTGTGGAGCTCCATATGTGAGTTCCTAATGTATTGAGCAGTAGCCCTTCACCATTACTTTATGAAGCTTACCCTGGAGATAGGAAGAGAACCACTGTAAAATAATGCCTCCCAGTCCCAATTTCAAGAGTCTAACTGCCAAGGGGAAGAGCAGCAGAGCCAGAGGCCTTTTCTGCTCTTACTCTTTTGTAGTTAGAATCAATGGGTCCAGACCAGCCTCAAAACTCATGCAAGCTTAGAGACTAGACTCCCATTCCTAGCCTTCAAAGCTTTGGGGGATGTATCTTGGTGCCACTTAAATGCATCCCCCAGTAGTCCAGAACCCATAATCTGGATCAGGGCCTCTGGTACAATAGGCTTTATTAAACAGGTCTACCAGTGATCCCAATCAGGGTCCTAATTTGAATCAATGTCCATCCAATGCAACTGGAGCAGAGCAGAAGAGAGCATAGCCAAACATTTTTACACTAACATGTATATCTCTAAATCCCAGACCTGCACTATGGAGCTGTTAATTCTGGATTAGATACCATATTTACATACTGTGCCATTTCAGTGCCAGCTAACTATCATATTGCTCTTCCTCCTCTACCTCAAAAATATTTTTTAGCACATCCTTAGCATTAACTGGACATTTTCTAATTTCATCATCTTTTTGACACTGTCCAGTTCCACAACACAGGCCTATCCCCCGCCTCAGCTTAATCAGACATACAATCACTTCCTAGCTTTGGGGCAAGGACTTGAGAAACTGATCTTTCAGTGAAGGCTTAGAGTAAAAACTGTCAAGTTAATTGTTGACAGTGGCTTTAATGTTCATTGTCTTTGACATATTATGGCGCATAAATTATTCCACTGCACGAAGGTGACACTGTTGGCAGTCAGCATCAGTTAGAAGATGGACCCTCACAAATGAGTAGTTGAAATCCAGTGCTGGTCGTCTGTCACACAGCTTTCCAAAGGATTCAAATCAACTGCAGCTGATGCATCCTCCATTTTCTTTTAGCACAGACTCTCTCTCTCTCCCCCCCCCCCCCCACTCCTGCTATGTTTATCATGAGTGCTGCATCCCATTCCTACATTTCAAAAAACTAAAGTATGGCACTGAATCCAAAAGACCCAGGCTACCTCCTAATGGTGGGTGGATATCCCACCAGGAGAAAATAATATGGTGGGAAATCCTCCTCCTGCAATTGCCAATTTGTGGTCTTGTGGTTAGGGTGCTGGCCTCTTGTCTGGGAATCGCTGGGTTTGATTCCTGACTCCTCCACAAAGCCAGCTGGGTGACCTTGGGCTAGTTACAGTTCTCTTCTGAGCTCTCACAGCTCCACCCACCTCACAGGGTGTTCTGTTGTGGGGAGAAGAATAGAAAAGCTTTGTCAGCCACTTTCTTCCTCCTCTTCTTTGTCTTTCTCCTCCTCCTCCTCCTATCTAGATGGCACTGTGACTGTTGTGGGAAGAAGAACAGAAAACTCTGTCAGCAGCTTCAAGTTTCCTTGAACCGGTGAGAAAAGCTGGGTAGAAAAGCCAACTCCTACTGCTCCTCTTCGGCTGCATCCCCAAAAGACTTATTTGCCTCTCTACTGTCCCTCTACTGTCACTCTATTGAAGTAGACTTTAAAAGTGCCATGCAAATCAGGAATAAGCGTCCACACGAGGCTCAGCAAAATGTTCGTTTTTAACGCACCTTCTGTCCCCATGGGAGCTGTGTTTTCTTTGTGCGCATCTTTTTCTCCCCGCCCCTGCTCTTGTTGATAGGGTGCCAGCGGGAATGGGGAGGGACTGCGCTCGGTGCGGCCGCAACCAAGAAGACAATCCCTGACAAGTCCAAAGGAAAAATAGCCATCGGTTCTCTGTTCATCTCCCAGATCTTCTGCCCCCCGAAATGGCTTCTTTTGCCGGCAAACATTCACTCTCACCACTTTCCCCTGTTATTGCTGCCAAAATCCACCCCTAGCAATAATCCACCCATTTCACACCTCATAGCAATTGCAACAACGTTGCAATTCTGCGTGATTCTGGCTCTTTAGTTCTGAGCTTTAGAAAGGGAAGCTGCTTGTGTTACTGCTTTGTATGCAGGCGGCAATCCCTGCCCCTTTTGCCACAGAGCGTCCCCAAGGTAAATGTTGCGAGGAAAACCTGCAACTTCCAAAAAGAGCTCTGAAAGTCTTATTTAAAGGGCACTTTTGTTGTTGTGTGTTTTCCTCTTTTTGTAGCTCTGGAAGTTTGTTAAAAACCCTGGCATGGGGGCGCTCAGAGGCAAAAGAAGAGTTTTAACAGACTTTAAATTGCTTGGGGACAGGGCCTTCTTCTCCTAGTTAGTTAGGGAGCCGGACTTTTATGTGGGAGTATCAGGTTTGATTTCTCATTCCTCCGCTAAGCCAGCTGGGTGACCTTGGGCTAGTCACAGCTCTCTTCTGAGCTCTCACAGTCCCACCTACCTCACAGGGTGTCTGTTGTAGGGAGAAGAATAGAAAACTTTGTCAGATGCTTTGGGTCCCCTTGAATGGGGGAGAAAAGCAGGGTAGAAAAGCCAATTCTCCCTCCTCCTCCTCCTTCTCCTCCTCCTCCTTCCCTTTGTTTTCTTCCTCCTCCTTCTAGCTAGATGGCACTGTGGCTAGCACTGTCTTTCTGCCTGCAGGCATCCAGGCATTCAGATGTCCGTAATTCCCAGATGGGTGCATTGTCACATCTGGGCATGTGTGAGTGGGCAGAGCTACAATGGCAGCTCCCTCCAGAAGATAAATAAAAAGCATGAACAGCATTGGGCTTTCCAGCAACTGTTGTTCATGGATTTTAGGAGGGAAGCAGCTAGACGATGGTGGAGTTGTCTCAAATACTTCACCATAGCATCACTGTAATGGCACTATATTTACAGGATAGTTTTTTCCCCCATTCTGCAAGTAGAGCACTCCCAAAAGCATCTCCCATTCCCAGGAACAGGCCTAGCATTGGTCCTCATTTAACATGCAGTGATGTGTAAGTCACTGTGTGCTTGCCCCACACTTGGCATGGCCCTGTCACTCCATGTATATCTTTCCTCTGACAACAATAGGTGTCCATCATCAAACAGAATGAGTTTCTTTCCCATTCTTTCTGCCCAAGACTCTTTCTATTCTGCACTGATAGATAGAGGATGAAGCAAAGAGTTAACTGAGGGCAGAAACTGGAGTACATAGTAGAAAATAGGAAAACTGAATGTATTAAGCCATACTTGCAATGAAGGAACACCGAAGTAAAAAAATAAAAAGGGGGGAGGGGAAGTTTAGGAAATAGCCTATTAAATCTCTGCTAGAACAAAGAGGTTTGGCTTGGGTCTTTAATACATATTTTGCAAACAGTAAAATAAAACTGAAGCAGCCAGTTTATATGTACCAAATGTTAATTGCCCAAAACCCTTTGGTCTAAAATATTTTACTGAATTGTATTATTTACTTTTGCTTCTCACTCTGGGTGGTTCATAAGGACCCCCTAGATGGGGGAAGACCCTCCTTTTGGCTGTCATCATGTTGTCAGTGGTCAGTTTGACGGCTCAGTTTCAATTTCAGCGTGTTTTAGTGGGTAAACATTCATTCAGCTTCCACACTGAGAATTGCTGTCTTGAAATGAATGCTCTGTGTACACTTTTGCATTGAGGTAGTCAAGAACCAATTTACACAATCTCTTTCAAGGCAACGGAGAGTTTGGGGGGGGGGCAACCCCAGCATGTCTCAGTAATCCCGTGTGGGTGTTCAAATGATTACTGCCCAGTTTTCTACAACCATTTGCAGCCTCTGGCTAGCTCTGTTGAGTCAGACTGTGTGGATAAATGACTGTCACAATGTGAATCGAGAGACCAAGGTGCCCTAAGAGCTGATAATCCTGCGCTCATATCAGGGCAGGTGACAGTGACAGTGAGGGTTTCAGGAATATTCCAGGCAGAGAGATGTAAAAATCCATCATACTCCACCCCCAATGTGTAAAGTTGTCCTCAGTTTGATTCTGTTAGACCTCCCAAGGAATTAAACAATGAGAAATAATTATTTTTATCAATAAGTCAAAATTCAAATCTACTAGCGATTTATTCTCCAAAAGACTCATGAAGAATCTGTATGTCTGTGCGTGTAGTCTCTACAAAGCAGTAATGCTAGGATCTAAACTAATATTTGAACAAACAACTAAATTTCATCTCCTCTTGATTTAGCAAAGTTACATACTATTTCTAACAGAGTCATTCAGAAATGCAAAGTTAATATTCAACAATCTGAAAATTATCATTTGTTACTTTTTTCACCATCTCGAGGTACTGTTTTTAGGAATTTTCAACATAACCGGACAATAAGACCACATTAAAGGCAATAATAATTACCAACTCACAGCTGCATTTTGTTACAAACAAAACTATAACGTCTCGGCAGCTGTGGGTTTAATGGCATTTTTAAAAACATCAGCAGTACAAATGTTCATCATATATTAAATTCAGTAACTCTAAACATTTACATTTCAGAACCCAAGAGTAATAGGTAACAAGGGTAATCATTCTCTTCTACAGAAAATTCCTGTTCCTTCAGCAGCAAAAACTACTTTGCTGCTGTAGCCTCAAAGGTCATAGCTATGATGTTCCCATTGTCTGACCAGGGTCAATAACAAATGCTTGGCATTGTGAGTCTGTTTTTAAATTGCCATGCGATGTGCTTACTGCCAAGAATGTGTTCCGTGTCCCATTGAGGGTCAAAGATCAGTCTAAAAATAAAAAGGCAGCCAACAAACTGCAAGTATATCTAGTCGATGAGTCCAGCGGTCAATAGAATGGAATTGTGTAGGACAAATAATTATGGGACTCAATAGCAGTCAGTGCTTAGGACCAAAACCAGCCAGCTCCTAGCTATCAGCTAAAGGAATAGCGACGTTTGGTCGGGCCTGGATCATAGTTCAAACATCTGCCAACCAAGCATAGATTGGGGTGGAACATCTTCCCATCTTCATGGTAACTGAAAACTCAGCAGCCGTTTTCCATAAAGGAATTGTTGAGTTCACTTGCTAGCTTGTTCCATGCAGACTTGCCATCAGTGAAGATCTTAGGATGAAAAGAAGGACATTATACTGGTATATTTTGTGGTGATAGCTACATACAAGTTGTACTTGGCATTGGATCAATTTCTTCCATGGGGAAATTACACCAAAAAATTATTTTTTGTGTCATTTGTGTAGTATTTACCTCCAAATCCAGGTTTTCTGCAATGTATATTTTTTTCACTAGGGTCATTTTATTTGTGTGCCAGTATTTGAAATTCTTAGAAACTGCATGCAGAGATACCAGGGGAGGGTGAGAAGGAGTTCTCCACTGTTTGGGGAGGGGGAGAGGCAGAGAGGAGAAAATTCATTTACCGGTGGTACAGGGTCCTAGAGATTGATGGGGAAAAGAGCACAATTCTGCCTTCTGGTTTTTTATATATATATATATATATATAAATAGATACATACTTTAAAAATAAGGTACTTCACAGATACTTTTTTGTTCAGAAATCTTCTGTCATTATAACGGAATCCAGGTTCACTCTCAATACTAGAAAATGGAATTGTCCAACTGGCCTTTTTTATGCATAAGTATTTGTCAAACTTAATAAAACAAAAGGAAACATAAGAGGAGCCCTGCTGGATCAAGCAATGGCTAATCTGGTCCAACAGTGGCCCACCAGTTGCTTCTGGATGTCCTCAAGCAGAAGACAAAGACAAAACTATCACCTGCTTTCAGTTCCCTGCAGTTGGCCTTTAGAGGCATCCTGCCTGCCTCTCCAACCCAGAGTAGTTATCTAGACATCCATTCTAGTAGCCATTGATAACGCCTGTCCTCCATGAATTCGTCTAACTCTTTCTTAAAGCCATCCAGTCTAGTATCCATCACTATCCCCTCTAGTAGTAGCTTCCATACACCAATCAACCTCTGGGTTGAAAAATAATTCCCCTTGTCAGTCCTAACTCTCTTCATGCTCATCAGCTTTGTAGAGCGCCCCTTGTTCTAGCATTGCATGATAGAGAAAAGAATTTTACTCTGCCCTTCTTTTCCACAGTATGCATGATTTTATAAACTTCAATCAGATCACCTCTTAAACCTGGTCTTTCTAGACTGAATAGGCCTTGATGTAGCCTGGTCTCATAGGGGAAGTGTTACAACCCCCTGATCATTTTGGTTGCCCCTTTTTTGTACCTTTTTCCAGTTCCACAATACCCTTTCTGCAATGTGTTTGCCCAGAATTCCAAATGTGTCCTCAGCATAAATTTATAAAGAGTCAAGATTGTCAGACCATCCAGTCTACACAACTATGGTACAGTTGGTCCACTGGAAAAGTGCAGGGTCTTCACAGTCTTGCACTCCTCCAAGCAGGTATTCCATCCTGAGACGTTTTCGCACGGGGGTGAACGGGACGCGTGGGAGACAGCTGCGGACACGGCATCCGCATTGCCCGAGCGCGGCTTGCGCTCCGACGTGTCCGCAGCTGTCTTTCTCGCGTTCGAAATGTAGAGCACTTTAAAGTGCTCTACATGCGTTCGAACGCGGACGAGCCACCCGCAGGCGTTCGGGAGGAGAAGCATTCGCGCCTGCTTCTGTCTCCCGAACAGCTGCGGCCGCCTCCGACGCCGGCGCGGCTTCGACAATCAGCTGTTTGACAATCAGCTGATTGTCGATCTGCCTCCGCGGCTGTCTCCGCGCCCCTGGCCGGCCTTTGCCGGCTAAGACAGCTCCCGGCGCTTTGAGCATTCGCACACAGACGCTCCGGAACGCGTTTACACGCGTTCTGGCGCGTCTGTGTGTGAAAGGGGAAAGCGCCGGGAGCTGTCTTAAGCTTCCCGTCCTACTCCCGTTCCAAATGGAACGGGAGTAATGCAAAAACGTCTCTAAGTGCTCATTAAAACACCAAAAGGCAGGCTGGGAGTTGGTGCAGTGACAGTGCTTACATCCACTTTTCCAATGCTTCTATCACTTGTGTGATTTACTTGGACTGCATTCATCAGTGAGGCTTACCTTGCCCTGTTTTCATCATATGCAGGAACTAACCCAAGTCTGCTTCTGGACACATGGCCAGAACAGGCATGGCCAGCAAATTTGAAGGCTGGGAACCTTTGTTTCCAAATTTGAGGTGGGGGCACCCATAATGTGCATGGCCATTGGCTCAGGCTGCTGGCTGCCTGGCCTGACATGGGCCATATCACTTACATTGACCCAGCCAGCATGGGATTATTCATGCTGTGCCAAAATAGCCTTGGATTGGCACAGATCGCATTTACTTACTTACTTACTTACTTACTTACTTACTTACTTACTTACTTACTTACTTACTTACTTACTTACTTACTTACCTACCTACCTACCTACCTACCTACCTACCTACCTACCTACCTACTTACTTACTTATATCCCTCCATTCACCAAATGGTCCCAGGGTGGGTTACAATAAGAATAAAACATATAAAATATTAAAATGTAATTTAAAAATATAACTCTCTTCCTGCCTGCCTGTTTAAAAGGCAAAAGCCTGGATCAAAAGATACATTTTCACCAGGCACCAAAAACTATACAGGGTAGATGCCTGGTGGATCTCAAAAGAAGGAACTACAAGAAGGCCCTCTCCTTGAGATCTCATTGCATGGGCAGATCTATATGGGAGAAGGTGCTCCTTCAGATACCAAGGGCCCAAGCCATTTAAGGCTTCATGTGTTAGTGTCAACACCTTGAATTGGGCTTGGTAGCGAATAGGTAACCAGTGTATTGTCGCATATAATGTGCAGTGGCAGCACCAACATGCCAATTATATCATTCTGAGATATAATTCCGAATAAGCTCCAGAGCAGAAAGGGCCTGAGAGTCAGCAAGGGTCAGCCTAAAAGCGTTGAATTGGAGAGGATTGGAAGATTATTCAGTGAAGCTGGCAGAGAGCTAAAATCTTCCTCTGTGTGTTTATGGAATCACAGCAATACCTCAAACTGTTTTTTTAAATCAATGTTTTCGCTTCTTGGATTTTCCTCTTGTGCACTGAGGGGAAAACATAACAGTAAGTTAACAGTAACTGAGCTGACATTAGCCCAGGAAAGAAGGTGTTTGGCAGATTGCTGTTTTTTGCTGAATATATAGGAGCATTCACAGAACTAAGTATTAAAAGGGTTCAGCAAGATGAATTCTATTAAAACTTCTGAAATTAAAGAAAAATACACCAAATCTGAACTGTTCAAGTTTGATTTATTAAGAACATTCAGACTATATACTTTTTTTTTAACTTTTGTACTTGCATTTCAAGCCAGAACCATCAGCAGCTGGCCAGTAAACCACCCACTATTTTGTTAGTATATTTCTACTTTATTCCCTCAGAGTTTAATTTCCTAACTTCCTGGGGGTTTTAATCTCAGAATCTTGCATAGAATGATTGTCACAGACAAATGCATTAGCTGTAAAGCCCTGTTAAGGATTAATGTCTTCTCTTTGTGTCTCCCCTTGAAATTCACTTAAATCCCTTCTTCTTTGCTATCATAGAAACAATCCATAACATTCTTCTGAGAAAAAGAATCCAGAACAACCACCTTGGAGGACATGGGTGGCTAATACAGAATATTTTTAGGTACTTAGTTACCTACTTTCTTAATATGTTTATGTCCTTCCTTTCTTCCAGATAACTCAAGGACGTTGCATGTTATTCTCCTGCCCTGCATTTTATCCTAACAACCCTGTGAGGAGGGTAGGCTGAGAGGTCATGATTAGCCCAAAGTCATTTTCTGCACTTCCATATTTAAATGGGAAACCAAAATTGGGGATTCCTAGGTCCTAGGGTCAGGATCCATGTGATGGAGATTCCTGCTATTAGAAGCACATTCTTCCATGTGAAAAGCTGAAAGCAAGGCATGTATCACTCACACAGTTCACCCTCACTCCACCCATGACATTTCTACCTGGGACTGTTTTGGCGGGCACAGGAAGTGACTGTGATACAACTTCTTCTGTTGTTCCTGGAGGCAGTGAAATTGAGAAAGATAGAGCAGATCACACAGCACAGGCATTTCTGTCTTCCACCAGTTTGATACCTGTTAGCACACGCCACCAGAGGCAATTCTCACAAGCTGCCAAACACAAGGACCATCTGTGAGGTGATATATTCAGTTATCTCATTTTTTAGGTATCTGCAAACAACATGGTATCATATTACATAGCAGAAAGGATCATTCTTTATCCAGCCCTGGCTTTCTTGTGCCTTAAGTGGGACTTGCATTGATACCTCATAGCAAATGTGGGAAGACAAGGTACCATTGCATTCCATTTAAATAAATTTAAATGTAAATGTCACTCTAATGTAGTCGTTTTAAGTTTTTCTTTAAAGTAGATCAAAGCCGCTGTGCCCTCCAGATTTTTTCTATGGGCAAAAAGGATTGATGCTGCTCCTTCACTGCAAAATCTTCTTTGAATTACGGGAGGTGGCACAAATGAGCGCTTGGGGAAACCAGCCCAGTATTAAGCCATATACAGATTTTTTTAAAAAATAATACTCAGTACAACATGTTCAACAACAGTGGGCTTAAAAGACGAGAAGGAAGATAATTCAGTCAGCATAATGGAATTAATTGCATCATGTTGCTCACACTTGGCAAACAAGGTTGTTTTCTGGTTTTGTTTTTGAAAAGAGTAGTGGGGGTTAAATATAAAATTATTGTTTTTTAAAGAGCTTACTAATAGTATTTGCAAGCTAAACACTTTCTCAAGTATAAAGAACTTGTACAAAATGGTGGCAGTTCCTGCCATGGCAAAATCCATCCACTTGGGCCATGATCACCCTTTCCTGAAACAGTCCATCCTGTTTGCGTTGGTATGTTCACACCTTCCTGTTCCTATCCTGAGACTCCTTTATGAATCTTTTTTAGGTCTCCATCATCACAACAGAATAAAGGTTCTGTTACTCAACAGTGTGTAATCACACATTGGACAAAAGGAAAGGCAAATCCATGCAGTATCTGTCCACTATAATACGGTTCAGCTCCCTTTGGTCCTTTTTCTCAATCACACCCAAAGATTAACACTCTGTAATGGTGTGAGGCCTGTAAACATCAGGACTCAGGAAAGTACAATTGAAGGAGGAAAGTCCACAAATAAGGTGTGAGAGATAGAATCCAAAGATGAACCGAAGGAGGATTAGAGTGAAGGTGTTACTATAGTCTTTTAAGCCAGAACTTCACCCTTAGAATGGGCAGCATGCTTCTCTCTCCCCACAACTCAGAAGCATCAGGTCTGGGGAGCCTACATTCCCTGCTTTTGATGTTTCAGACCAGTACTGTTTTGGCAGGCACAGGAATTTGGCATGAAAGGTATTCTTAAGAGGAAAGATCTTGGTCTTTGGGTTAGAACGGAAGCAAGTGAAAAGGGATAGGATAGAGGTATATAAAACTATACATGGTGTGGACAGTGTGGATAAGAGTTTGATCAAATAAAAAGGAATATTTTTCACACAGTACTTCTGTATTGAAGTTTTGCAGTTGTTTTTAACGATAGGATAAATTCAGTGGAAGAAAACAAAAGAAAACAAGCCCTTCCCTCTCATTTATCTACCCAGATAGAGAACTGCACAAATCCAATTACACATAGCTGTAGCTTTTTCCTGTTTGCTTGGTTGATCCTGCTTAGCTATCCAGCAGTTTGGACATAATTAATCAGGACTCTTTCCTCTGCAGTCGAGCGCCATGAATAAGCAAGTTCTAAGCCTTCCAGTGAGGTTAATGCAAAAGATCTCCCTAGCGGATGTCCTTCACGAAAGGAAATAAGCACTTTCTTCGTGGACAACTCACACGCATTAAGGTGAATCCCTCATAAGACTCCATCTACACATACCCTGAGAGAGGAACAACTCAGAGACTGTATTCACACCTAAGTTTTAACCCACTTTCAGTGTGAGAGGTTCACAACAGAAAAGTGTCAAACTGTTTTCTTTCAGCATTATCTGACTCAGAAATTCAACTTTGGGTTAGATAAAGTGGAAAGATAATGACTAGTCACTTTGGCTCATGGGTTCTTTCACTTTGAAAGTGGATTGAAACTGGGGGTGTTTCCGCACTGGCCCTTAAAACCCCATTAAGCACACAACAAGGACACATATGGCACACATGTGCAAGCTACCTTCCGCACAGCAGCACAGATTAGGGCCCCTGCAAGGATGCCGCTTCCGCACAGCATCCGTCTCTAATGGGGTCTAGAGGCTGCTAAAACTGGTTTCTGGGAAGACCTGAAAAATTAGGTCTTCAAACTGTTCCTGCTCGCAAAATCCGCATCAAAGGAAGATGCTTCCGCACAGGGACAGGAGAGGGAATGCATGTGGGCAGGACAGGAAGTCGCCATGTTGAGTGAGGTGGCAGGAAGTTGCCATGTTGAGTGTGGCAGCAGCACCATGGCAGCCATGGGATCTTAGGCATGCTGCTGATTGGTGGGGAAATGAGCGGTGACTGACGGCTGAGTGCTCCAATCACATGGCTCCTTGGGCTGCAGAGAAGCCTGATTCTTCTGGATATCGGTGCTGCGGCGTCTGCACAGCAAACATATGAAGTGTTCCTCACTATCTGTGCTTCTCAGTTGAGTGCAGAAGCATTAGACCTCATTTGGATCCATCCCTTTTTCAGACGGATCTTCCCACGGACGGATTTTAGAAATCTGGATTTCTTTAATCCGGATTTCAACTGGTAAGTGCAGAAACACCCTAGATTAAAACAGGTGAGAACGCAGCCCGAAATCTGCTCCTTTCAGAGAATGTGGCATGGGGTGGTGGAGCATTTGGACTGCTGCCTTGCTGCCATGCAACCCGTCACCAATAAAGTTGGGTTGTGTATAGGGTGTGCAGTATGACTTCAGGTGGAACCTCAGAACTTGCATGGAGTTCTACATACTGGCCACAAGTGATTTGGGGCGAGACTGGCTTGCATGTGACTGGGTGTGGGACTGAACCCGAATCTTGCCCATCCCCATGCCATGGCCGCACCAGTTTGCACTTGGCGTCTTAGTATGCAATTAGTTAACATCTGGGCAGGTGCATCTGCACTTGCAGGAGGCATTCACAGCCTACAAATGCTCCTTGCCTGCCCAGATGTTAACAATTGTGTACTAGCTGTTGTGCACAAAATTGTGCACCACAAGCAACCCAACCCTCCCCAGTCCCAAGCAATTGCTTACCATTTCCATCCACGCGGTGACCATCTGCACTGTTTCCTATGCAAGGGGTCATCTTAGGTGTCGGCAAGCACGCTGGCACCTCAGATGATCCCTGACACGGCTACACGTGTGCAGAGTGTCATCATTGCCCTGACAACAATGCCAGTGCATGCACAGTCACACAGAACACCACAACCAAAATGGCGGGCACCCTGTGGAGGGTCAGACTCATGACCAGACCCAGGTGTCTGATCACACTGGGCTTAGGCCAATGTGTACTAGTGTTCCCCGGTACACATTAGTCTCTAATGCAGTCTTCCCATCTGCTTGATGGGAAGGCAAGTGGAGAAATACCCTAAGATGGAGCCCAGATCGAGCCATCTGTACTTCAAATGCTGCTGCAGGCCTCGACTAGGCTGCCAGCACTTGGAAGTGCAAATAGCCAGGTCCAGCCTGGGCAGACTGGAAGAAGGCATGAATGTTGATGACTGGGAAGACACTAGTTGCTCCTAGTCAACCTGTGGACAAGTTTTTACTGGTCCACAACTAGTGAAGACTGGGGCAGCCTCAGTGAGCTCCAGAGTTATGGCAGCAGCATGGTTTGCAGACAGGCCTCCCCAGGATTGGCTGGAACCATTCTTGCAAGATAAGTGGGAAAGGCTGGAGATGACAGGGAGCAAAGCTAGGGCCTTCTGTAGGCAAAGTGGATGGATTTTCATGAAGTTATAGCTAATCTTCCTTTAAAAGAAGGCAAATTCAAGAAGCATCCATAGGGTATAGGCTTTCATGCCAGTGCATGGTTAGTTTCATTCATGTCCCATCCTTCCATCCAGAATGGTGCTTACTGTATACTTAAAACCATAAAATGTACTACTTAAAATTATATTGTAAACATGCAATTTATCTATCCCTCTAGATAAAGAATACTATTATCTCCTTCTTCCTGTCAGCTTTTATTTATGTGATCGTTTTATCAATTTAGTGCAGCATAGTAGTTTCAACACTGTTGGAACCCTTAGGGCTAGCATAGAAATATAAACATAAATTCTTTGTCACACAGCACTAGAACCAGGGGGCACTCTATGAACTTGGTGGTAGGAGAGTTAGATCAGACAAGGTCTATGGGATTTTTTGCCAGAAGAAGTGCTAATAGCAAGCAGCCTAGATGGCTTTAAGGAAGGGTTAATCAAATTCATGGATGACAGATGTTTCAATGGCTACTAGAATGGATGCCTAAGTACATCTTTCAGGCTGGGGGGGGGGATGGACGGACAGACAAGCAGTATGCCTCTAAGACCATTTGCTGTTATTCAAGAGCATGTGGGGGTTTTGCCCTTGTCTTCTGCTTTAGAATGCCCAGAAGCAATTGGTGGGCCACTGTGTAAGACAGGATGCTGGACTAAATGGGCTGTGGCCTGATCCAGCAGGGCTCCTCTTATGTTCTTATGACTCTCTTTGCAAATATATAAAACTGAATGGGTTTCAATTCAGTCTGCACTCGGTAACCTGTCAGTTGCCTGAATGCCTTTATTTGATAGGAGAAAGTAAGAAGGGTGCGTCCAGACACAAGTTAAAACCCGTGATACTCCCTGGACTATATTGTGAATGCCACACATCCAATATAGTCCCTAGATACCAAGATGGTATCTGAAAACATCATTATTGCAGGAATTCCAGCAGTGATGCCAAGTTTCCTGTATTAGCAATTGCTTTTGACTCCTTGCCTTTCATGCATTGTCCACAGCTTCAACAGAAGCAGCTGGTGAACTCCCAGTCTCAGTGTTTGCACCCTGTTCTGGGTGCAGACCCTGTAGACAGGCCTGACAGTGAGGCTGCAGCTGTGGCTGCTCAATCATGCACCACGGACCAATTGCCATGGCAGTATCCTGGCATAAGCTGGATGTTGCCACAGCCATTGTTGTGATGATCCAACTTATCCAGGTTTGAGCCATTTGCACTCTTCAAATGCTGGTGGTGCACTAGTTAGTACTTGGACTGCGGGTGTTCCCTCTGTGCCTGATCTTTGCCTCAGTGGTTCAGGGGATGGTATTGTTAAGTGTGAACAGGCTGATTGTGTCCACAATCAGTGGTCTCAGATCACTTCTTGCAGGGTTACAAAGGTCTGTCCTGATGTTACTGCTTGACAGTGGAAGCAGCTGTTCTGTGGTCTTGAAAGTTGCATGGGCCAGGCCTTGCAGCCTGAGTGGACACCCTTCCAACCTACCTCTGAACCAAAGCAGTACAGTAGCAGTCACTGCTGTATGTGTTCCATGCTCATATGGATCTTACCGTAGAAATATAGAGACTGGGTGAGTTGACACATAGGCTATCAATCTTGATCCTTGCCATAGTCAAAGGATCTCTAACACAGTAGGAGGAGCAAAGATAACTTGCATGGTTGGGAGAATGAACTTCAGAGCGATGATCTCGTTGACTTCAACCGGTGATCAATGTCATTCATCCTGTTAGCGTGTTCTCTTGGGGGTCAGAGGATATTGTGAAACAAAAGATCTCTATACTTTGAAAAAATACATTTATAGAACAGGAAGCTGTGGGGTGAAATGCCTTTGAAGTATTATTGAGGTCAGCTGAAATTTTTGATTCATAGGATTTATATAGCTAGCCTATATATTCTTTGCTTTTTTTATTTTAAAAAGGAACTAAACCACAGCTTGATCTTCACTTTTCCCTCCAGACATTTTCCCCTGTCTTCTCCTGGATTTGGGAGTTTCCCTGCAGAGACAGAATGATGCTTCTGGTGTCTCTTGAAAGACAAGTGTTCTTTTGTAGAACACCAAAAGCATAAAGGAAATCTTCGGAGATGGCAGTCAAAGTTCCTGCAAATTGATGGGGCATTACTTAAACCCTCTTTTTAGAAAGCGCAAGACATTCTGGTTCCTAGCAACTCTTAGTAAAGGAGTTTGGTGGCTCACCAAACTTTATTTTCACTAAAATAGGCAGTAGCAGTGGGTGAATTCATTTCTGTTTATTGAAGTCATTGGGAGCCAATAAATTGTGGCAAAGTTAAGGTGCTTACATACTACATTCCTATAGATAAAGAGTTTGGCCCTGTCTGAACTGGTCCAGTAGATGTCCCTGTAGAACCCAGAGAATGCATCACCTGCACTATGAAAAGGTCTACTGGTTGTCTGTTTGCCTCATCTGCACATGGCAAGTTCATTGGACTAGGATACAATGCAAAAATGACATTGTACTCTGGTAAAACCTGACTCTGGTACGATATACCAAGCCTGGCACCATTTCATTGGGCACCTGCAAGCATGCCATTTCTGGGTTCCTGGCCAAAACTCCCCTAGCCATCAACTTTGGAGACAAGAGCTCTTTCTGGATTTTGTTATTAATCAGCAGTTTATTTGCAGTAGTGAACATAAACTAGAATAGGTAATGGATATACACAAGATACGGCATCCAAATGGGAGCGAACTTTTTACCCACCATGCCATCTTGCTGACATAAAGATTGCCCAAATGCCCATGTAACTGCAGCCCAAAGCTTGAAAAGAAGCAGATATACATGCTACTTAGGCGGTATATTTTGGGCAGATACGGCTGGGCATCCTCTGACCAGCCAACGTTTGAGCTTTGACTCACCTTGTGCTACTTTACAGATCTAGTTATGCCCTCTGATTATTTGAAACCAACCATAAAGATAGTTGAAAAACACAATAATTATTATGTTTATATTTGGATACAGGAGATCACTGCTTTATTTTCAGAACCAAATGGACCATATATTACAGACATGTACATTGTGCATAGCCTGACTCTGGGCCCATGGCTGGTCTCTGACCAGCATCCTCAACCAGGAAATTTGGCTCCTGCTGGAAGATTTCACTCGTAGAAGCATTCCAGTAAGGAGGGCTGACCTGGAGCTTCAGTCTGTGTCACAGGCCATGGTCACACCTTCACTTAAACCTTCTTCAGTCCATCTTCAGGTGTGATTGCTCACACCTTTTCATTTTTATCTGCTTTATTTGTGGACTTTCCATTCAGAAAAGCCCCAGTGGAGGGTGGAAAGCCACAACTA
Source organism: Aspidoscelis tigris stejnegeri (assembly GCA_023333525.1). NCBI lineage: Eukaryota > Metazoa > Chordata > Lepidosauria > Squamata > Teiidae > Aspidoscelis > Aspidoscelis tigris. Next base: position 99,116,075 of record JALMGA010000003.1, on the reverse strand, counting down.
AAATGGACAGAAATGAAGAGCTGTGAGAGCAGTCAGTCAGACCTGAAGATGGAGTGAAGAAGGTTTAAAAAGAAGGTGTGGGCTTGGTCACAGTGGCAGTTTGCTGACACTCCCATTCAACTCCAACTGGGGCTTCATCTGAATGTGCCAAAGAAGGTGAAATTCTCCTGAAACTCTCAGACCACCAACCAGCGGCATGTGGAGCAGCAATAAGAGGGTAGACTCCATCTACTGTTGAGCCAGGGATCCGTCAAGATGTCAAGCACATCGGAGTCCTCCTTCTTTTAGAATTTCGCCATGTGATGTTTTGCATTGTATCAATTGACATGACTACTGAAAGCAACACACAAATGTCAAGCACTATTCCTGGAAACATTTGAACACCATTGACTAATTAATTCTATTACGAGCTGCCTTGCGGTCAGCATTAACATATAGGGTTTTTTTAAGCTGTCATCAAAGGTTTTTTCTGTCTGTTTATATTCGTTATGATAACCATGCAATAATAAGTTTTAAAAAGAAAAAGAAGCACGGATAGATGGGCGGGCGGGCAAAAGGAAGGAAGGAGGGAGGGAGGAAGGAGGGAGGGAAGGAAGGAGGGAGGGAGGGAGGGAAGGAAGGAAGGAGGGAGGGAGGGAGGGAGGGAGGGAGGGAGGGAGGGAAGGAAGGAAGGAAGGAAGGAAGGAAGGAAGGAAGGAAGGAAGGAAGGAAGGAAATCTGTGCATTAGAATTTATCTAGTGAACACAAGGCTCAGGTTATTAAATGTGTTGAGTTTTCTCAGCTTCTACCTATCTGACATCACTGCAGGGTTTATTATTCACAGTTCCCCTTTCCTTTGTCTTTTCTTTTGCACTGCCTCTGCTACTCCTCGAATGTTACTCCAAAAATACACTCAGGACAAGGCAGTTTCCAGGAACTCATTGCCATCATAAAAGGAACCCTTGGCTTCCACATTCGGTGCTCAGGGGAAGTAGGTAGATATGATCCCTTGCAGGGAAAATTGAAACCTTCCGCTTGTTAAGCTGAAGTCAGATTGGAACTTCCCTTGGATCAAGAGCCAGTTTTTATTTGTTTTGTTTTTATCTCAAAGCTATTTCTGGAGCCTTCCTTGAGTAAATGTTAAACAGCTCTCTGGCAGCCAAATGAGCTGGTCTGGATGGGAGAGGAGGTCTCCTGTTTAAACAGGAAGATTAAAGTTTCATACAGACAGCATTATTTGGGTAATCTGGAAAATGCATGGATAATCTGAAATAAAATGTGTCTGGACATCCAGATTATCCAAAGAATGTGGATTAAGTAAGTGCTCAAGTGTCAACATGACAAAACAAATAAGTTTGCCAAGTGTCTTAGGGTCTATTCACATGTTCACTTCCCTGGGAAAGTGCCCCAAGGAAGTAAAGATTGGGGGGGGGGGGAATGGGTCTAGCACTGGTGAAACTTTGGTATGTCGGGTCCATTCCAAATGTACCTGGCATTTCCTAAAGTGCCAGGTAAGTGGAAACTGCAGTGACACAGGAATGGCATCAGCAGACATGAGCAAAGACATTACCAAAACGACTGGGCTGTCATCCAGAAGAGGTGCGAACGGAGCATGGCAAGCTTTACCGGCACACAACTAGTATAGTTGTGGAGCACAGAAACGTGCTCCAGAACTATCCAGGCAGGGTATGGTCCGCGACATGCAGAAATGCTCCCAGGATCTAAGCATCTCTGTCTCAGAGCATCCCTAGACTTCCAAACATGATCTTACTCTGCAATTTTTATTTCTTAGATCAGTAAATTAAATTTCAGAACCCTCAGATACTCCAGTGTACTGCACATTGCAACCTGCATAGGCAGTGAAACTGGAATTTTGAACCATCCTTATAAACAAATTATAATGGGCATGCTATGGTTTCTTCTAGTCCTGCTCATTCTGACCGTGAGAGGGATCAGCACTGTTTGCACGATGATGGTTATCCAGACCACACCACACTGTCGCCTCAAAGCTCATGTGGACTTTGTGGTCAGACTCTCATGCTTCTGAGAGCTAGGAACAAAAGTTCCTAGCCTTGGGGCCTCTGGGGAATGCATTTCATCCTCTCCTATGTTGTCTTTCCTTCCTTCCTTCCTTCCTTCCTTCCTTCCTTCCTTCCTTCCTTCCTTCCTTCCTTCCTTCCTTCCTTCCTTCCTTCCTTCCTAAATTATGACTTTGGCAGGATCCACATAGTGCCAAAATGATGCCCACAGGGCATGGGGATCACACCTTCTCTCATCCACAGAGCGGAGGAAAATGCTATCAACACACTTTAGTGACAAAGCAGGCTCTCACCCTGCTGCCCCACCACAGCTAATGAAGGCGCATGCTGACCAGCAGTGTGTCCTAGCTAACAGTCTTGTTAGCCCTGTTCCTTTAGAACAGTGGTTCTCAACCTGTGGGTCGTGACCCCTTTGGGGGTCGATCTACTCTTTCACAGGGGTCATTATGAAGTAGCAATGAAAATAATATTATGGTTGGGGGTTAGGTTGGGGGTCACCACAACATGAAGAAGTGTATTAAAGGGTCCTGGCATTAGAAAGGTTGAGAACCACTTCCTTATAGAGCCCCCAGCAGAAACATCAAGCCTTTCTGAGTTGTGATGTTTCCACAGCTAGGCATCTATCTCAGGGCCTTTCTCCAAGGATCCTTAATCCATAAAGGGTCCATTTAGAACTCTTCTAGGCCACATAGATCCTCATGTTAAGGCAGATCTATGAGGCCATGTCTCCTGCTGGTCTGCTGTGTCAGCACGAGACAGAGACAGATCTGGATTAAGGAAGTCCTTAATGCAGATCTCTTGTAGACCCAATTAATCAGGTCTACATCCATACCAAAGGTCTTGATCTGGACCACAGGTGATGTTCAGACAGCACACTTCCCATGATCCAGGCTTATTGGAGGCTGCTTTTCAGCAGCATGCTGTGGTGTGCTGCCCAAAAGCACCCATCCCCAATGGCTAGGAGCAAAAGTTCCTAGCCATGGGTATGTGTGTCTCTTCCCCGGCTCCTTTGAAGGCAAGAGGGAACAGCTAGGAATCTTGTGTAAGTTTTGCAGCCACAGGGAGGTGTGGGCCGGATGGGCGCCACCAATGCAGATGAAGCTGATCTGGGCCATGCCTCTGCAAGATCCCAATTGGTGAGTATTGTTAATCCGGATCTACTGATCTAGAGTGCAGATTCTGCCAGATACTAGTTCATTGATTAAGGCTTTGGGTGTTCTCAGAGAATCTCACCTGTGTACCAGAACATAAAAATGTGCTAACCACAAATCAGTTATTGGGCACCAAAAAAGAAGAAAAAATAAAGAAAACAAATCACTTGTGGCATATGCGATTTGTTTTCCTTATTTTTTCTTCTTTTTTAGTGCCCAACAATTGATTTGTGGTTAGCACATTTTTATGTTCTGGTACACAGTTTATGTTTTATGTCCCTTATTTCTCTTTGGATATACAGTATAGCCGGCACTTCATAGAGCTAGTTATAGAAAGATAGCATTTCCATAGAGAAAAAATGTACCAACTTCATACTATTGGCATTTTTTAAAAAAGAAAAAAAATACTTCTTTAGGAATGGATGTTTGTATCAATTCAGTAAATATTCATTTTTTAAAAAGGCTTCTCATCACACTGTGGATGGTTTCTTTTCCTGTTGAATTACCAAGAGGACAACTTCTTCCATCTGCAAATTAACATCAGGCTGGGTTGGTTCTTATTTTTCTTCCCTCTGCTGGTGATGAAACGGTTTTCAATATAATTCCACAGTGTCACTAACTTCATTTTCATATTTCTAATATGCCAGGCAAATAAATAAGTCATGTAATTACTCATTATCTCTCAACCTTATACTTCTGAATTGGATTAGTGTAACTACAATTGACATTGATTATCCCCGACAGAAGGTTATTCAATCCCTTTTGGGAGACTCTTCTTTTTTTAAAGCAGGGTTTTGCTACATTTATGACATAACAGCACATTTTGCAGCCTGTGTTCACTTCGAAAGAACTATGAAAGTCTGATTAGCAAAACATGTCTTGCGTCCCATGGAGAAACAGAAGAGAGAGACACAACACTTGGTCATCTACCAGAATTAGCACTGTATTATTTACTAGCATTTTTAAAACAAAGTTCTTGAAGATTAGTACCCTTAACAGGGCTAATATATCCTCACCATTCTAAAAACACTTCCTGTGAGTCCATCTTTTTTAAGAAGAATAAATATACTTTGGTTGCTTCTGAGAGAGACTAATTTATCATAATCTCCCAGGTCAGTGCTATATTGAGGTTAATTGTAGGAATTCAAAACGGTCCCTTCCTCATTCAGCTTTCAAGTTCTTGACCAATTCACACTTGACCCATTATGTACATGTGGCAAACTTCCAAACAGAGTGTACACGTGTGAAGGAACTGCTTATTTACCAGAAATGGCTTCTTCTGTGTGGGGGCTCACCACACATGCTCTATACGTGGTGCTGGTTTAAGTACACCATGCGCGCACTAAACCTGCACTAGCTCCGGAGCTGGTAAGGGAGCTGGACTCTTATCTGGTAATATCAGGTTTGATTCCACACTCCTCCATGAAGACAGCTGGATGACCTTGGGGTAGTCACAGCTCTCTTCTGAGCTCTCACAGCCCCACCTACCTCACAGGCTATCTGTTGTGGGGAGAAGAACAAAAGCTTTGCCAGCCACTTTGATTCCCCTTAAATGGGTGAGAAAAGCGAGGTAGAAAAGCCAACTCTTCTTCTACTTCTCCTTCATATTTGGAAGAGGTGCAGGAGAGTCACATGACTGGCACATTTAAGATAAGCCAATGCAAATGCTTAGAGCATTCCAGCACTATCCCTCCTAGCCTCCAGAGGCAAAGTGCAAAAAATCTAGATTGAAAGTCTAGAAAAACTTACAAAGAAAATCTGGGAGGCACCATCATAAAATGTGTTGCTCACCACTTACATGGTAATCCAGAATAAAGAGCTCGGTAGTCCATATAGTCTGCACACGACTAGTGATAATCTGGATCAGATTCATACTAAGGGTGCAGTAGTTTGGATTAGTTGTGGACCTGATTAATTTGTACCAGAATTGTACTAGGACCATCTGATCTGGAACAAGCATTGGGGCTTCTGGATGTAGAACAGAACGAGAAAGACTATGGGTATGGCATCAAGGAATACGGGTTGTGACTGCAAGGTTGAAAGACACCTTTGCAGTTCAGAATAAAGCTTATCCATGTTGATGGTGGTGGAGTCTTCACATTGTCTGTGAAGACACCGTGCCCTTACTGCCTGGATGCGCCATTTGAACTAAGTGCATCAGAGTTTTGGAGGTTCTGTTGACAGTAGTTCACGCCCACTAATATGAAAGAGTGTTTACATTCTGCACTACTTCTCCATATACCACACTGGCCACTGGCCAGCCCATCTAATGCAGATGCCTCCAGTCATGGTTTAACTAGCAGCCTTTCCACACTGGCCACTGAAAAACGGATCTTTTCAAATCCGTTTTCCAACAATCCAGTCTTTCAGAGGAGCTTCAAGGATTTGTACCTATTTCGGACAGACCCTTGAAGGTGTGCACGTCCACACATGCGTGGGGTGCCGGTGGCAAGGCCGGATTTTGGAGATGGATTGGAGCGGGTCCTGTGTGGGTCCAGCACCTATCCCAATCCAGCCTCCGAAGGCCCTCCCCCTAGCCTCACCCATTGGCTCCCTTGGAGCCAGGATGGGGAGGTTGTCAGCCGGCTTCCCTGGGGTCCCCCTCATCCAAAAAGCTGCAATCGCAGCTTCTCAGGCTAAGGGACCACACAGTCTACCCCCACCCCCCAGGTCACGTGCACATAATCACGTGCTTACCCAGTGGTGGCCAGACCAGTTCTGCCAGCAGGAGCCCAGCGTGCCATGCTCATACATGCGCTGCAGCTTCCCATTGGCCAGCCACCCTCAGGAAGCTCAGGAGGGTGGCTGGCCAATGGACAGCCACGGTGCACACACGCTCACAGCATGCTCCTGCTGGCAGAATTGGCCCAGCCCCTGCCAGGTACGAACACGATTGCACGCGTGTGACCTGGGGTGGGGTGGGGGGTGTAGGCTGCAGGGTCCCCTGGCCCAAGAAGCTGCAATTGGTGGGTTTCTGCCAGCTGTACAGGACCTGATTGGGTCCTCTACAACTGACAGGAACTGAGGAAGCCGCCTGACAGGTCTGCCTGTCCCTGGGTGCTCCCATCCAATGGCGGGCAGGCCTGGGAGAGGTCTCCCCGTCCCTGTCCGGCTTTTCCCGGCTAGGACAGTTTGGGACGGTTTCCCCCGTTCGCATGTAGGCAGGTGGGAACACGTATAAATGTGTTCCTGCCTGCCTACATGTGGATTCTGAAACCGTCCCAAACTGTCTTAGCCAAAGGCCTATGTACTTCTTCAACAATAAGAGGTTCCAGGGAATTTACGGAAGATTGTGACATAAGAACATAAGAGGCCACAGCTCATCTAGTCAAGTACTGTGTTTCACACAATGCCCACCAGTTGCTTCTGGGCATCCTCAAGCTGGACAAAGAACCTTCCCTTGCTCTCAATTCCCTGCAAATGGCCTTGAGGGGCTGTCTCTCCAACTTCGAGGCAGTACCTACCTAGGCATCCATTCTGGTAGCTATTGATTCTTCTCTTTGTCTGTCTTAACTCTCCAGACCATCAGCTTCACAGAGTGCCTTCTGGTTGTAGTGTTGTGCGACAGAGAGTTGTGTTTTTTTTCTGCCCACCTTTCCCACACCATGTATTACATCCTCCATAACAAAAGGCATTGGCTTAAGGAAGACTTTTAGGGTGTTAGATAGCAACAAATGTTCCACAGCTAAAATTTTCTTCCATCACACAGGTCACTTGGCACCATGAGTAGTTAAGTAAGCTGCCAAAAGCATGACACTCAATATTGACAATCTGCCCAGACAAAACTGATGAGGCTTAGCTTTTAGAATAAATTTTAAAGTTTCTTGTTCATTGGGTGTGGTAGGATATCAAGGGAATGTTTTCAGAAGAAAAGCAAGTGGCCTTTCTTTTCTTTCATAGCTTAAACAGGGTTTGGAAAGAATTTCTGTTCATGTCAGGGTCCTCCATTTTGCTGGAGAAATCTGAATGGTAGAAATGCTTCTGGTTTTACACATGGACGCACACAAGCATATGCACACAGAGACAAAAACATGGTACTAGTGGTGATTTATCAGCTGTTTCTGGCAGCTTCCTTAGCCTTGAACCCCCTTTTTTCATGAAAGACAAGGCTAGCTGCTCCTAGCTGTGATAGCAGCATATAAGAGGCCCCAGTCTTGTGGGAATCAAGGTACTATAGCTGCACCCAGATAAAATTAAGACCTTGCAGGGAATGTGGAGCAGCTTTCAACTTCCCAGCAGGTTTTACAATGCTCTACAGTCCCTGTGCATTATGGAACGATTCTCTGGAGTAAAAAAAAAAAAATCTATTTACAAGGACTTTTGTTGTGGGGTATTCCATTTCTCTGCATTTTCCTGGATGTTTTGAGCGAGATCTCACGAAATCTCGCGAGAGTTCCCCCGAGAAGCAGCGGGCCTATCAGTGAGGAAGGAGCTAAGCACATGGACAGAAGACACTTCCCTGCTGCATCAGAGTATTGAAGACTGTGCGAATGTTTTGTTTTCCCTGCAGAGCAACTTGACTGTGAAGTAAAGATAAGCTCTGCATTTTAGCTTGCTATCTGGAGGCACTCAGGTCCTCCTTGTCAGCTTCCATATGTAACTGGTCAGTCACTGTAAGGTTGTGTTCACGGGTAGTTTAAAAAAAAGAAAAAAGTCCTTCTGAGATGGTTTAGAGACAGTTTTCAAGTGGGATTGTTCACACACCAATCTGCCCTCCTCTCTCTCACAAGTATTCTAAGCTAGGATTAGAGATGGAAACAGAGGAAGAGGACCCCATGGTACTATCTCTGAGGTTCTTTTGACACTTCATTTTTTCTATGTGTGACTGTAGCCTCAGAGGGCTGCTGGACTAGATGGGCCACCAGAAGTGTTTTTCCAATAGTCACTTGGCCATCCAGCTTTAATTCTGTTTTTACATTTGGCTTACTCTAACTATTAAGATCTGCCTTTGGATTATTATTTTTTTAAGATGAGGAAGCAATGCACAAATGTTTTAAGTAAATAAAGGGGTTCTGAGTAGGGATGCGCACAATTCAATTTGTATCAAATCAAATGCAAGAAAATCTGTATTCATTCCAATAGATCCCATTTGAATGTGGTAGGATTTGTATTTGATACAAATGTTCAATCCCATACGAATCCCATATGAAGCTTCATACAAATGTATCAAAACACTTAATTTGAATGTCAGTCTTTGAATGTGCCAACATTCAATTTGAATTTGAATGTCCAAATTCATATGAATTCGTATGAATTTCAAATGTTATGAATATTCATGTATATCCCTAGTTCTGAGGACTTGGCATTTGGAACCCCAGTTTTGAGGGAATGTAGGTTTGTGAGCATGCGCGAACACGTGTGGAGAACAGCCTCATGAAATGTGTCCGTTTCAGGACTCCAGATAGTTGAGTTACCATTCTTTACTGTTGCAATAATTATTTCTACAATATGTTTAATGACTAAGTGTAAAAAAAAAAATTAAAAACCTTAAAGTGTAGAAAGTATTCAGTCATGGAAGAACAATAGTGCCCACTATACATATATATACACAGTAATACCAAAGTAATTACATTGAAGAAAAGATTTGTCATTTAATTTAAATGAACTTAGCCGTGAAATAACTGTATGAATTGCTTACAATTACTAAAGCAGGGATAAGAAATTGGGGGTTTTTGTTGTTGTTTTTGCAGGGCAGTCTATTGAAAGGTAAGCCTAGTGATTAGCAACAATAAAAACTAATGGTGATCAGGAACAACCTAGATGGGACTACAAAACAATAGATGCAATGAATGCATTTTCTGCCATGTGCTCCAATCACCAGAGGAAACTGGTGCACAATGCAATAATTGTGCACAATGCAGTAATTGTGCTGGTGAGGTGATAAAGGGCAGAGAAAGAAGAAGAATTTCATAAAAATCAGATACAAGTTCACCTTTAACAAAAAAAAAAGAAGGTATTTCTAACATGGAAACCTTTCATAGTCTCAAGACCAAACTCTAATGGCCACTTTCAGAGATTTGAGAGTAGGTGAAGGTTTTGCCTTTGTTGTCTGCTTGAGATGCCTGGAAGCAGTTGGTGGGCTGTTGTGTGAGACTGGATGCGGAACTAGATGGGCTATGGCCTGATTCAGCAGGACTCCTCTTATGCCCTTTGTCTTCTAGTCCATAAGTAATTCCTATAGTAGCATCTGGAAGAGAGAATGCAGTTACTGTAATGCACTTGCCTATTCAGGGCTTGTAACAACTGGAAATGGTGTTCTGCCTTTGTGCAGATGGTGTCAGAAAGTTAAGTTCAACTTAAGAATGTCCTTAATTTTTTTCCTTGAAACCAATGCCACACAAGCTTGCATCTTCCTGTTGCTCCTTTGCCTACCTGTTGTCTTTGCAAGATTCTTAAATCTGCTTCAGCTCTGTGTTAATTTTGGTCTCTGTATTTGTTCCCTTGAGATTCATCCCCATTATTATTTTATTATTAATTATTATTAATTATTATTATTATTATTGTGTTCGTGCTGAGTTGATATGCAGAATTTTCTTCCTAGTTCAAATTTGAAGTCAGTCATTTCTTGGGAGGCATAAACACATCACTGCTTTTGCCTTGGGGCTGTTCTTGGAAGGTTTTGCAGCACTGCAGTAAAGTGAATGGATAACTAACAGGCAGCCATCAGTTGCTTTCACATGTTCATGTATATTCACATGGTTTTCAAAAAGAATAATTCAAAGGCGAATGAATCAGCCAGCATAAAAAACAGCACCAATAGGTCAAGGAAATCTTGCAATACTGAAGATGGATATTGTAGCTATACCCGAAAGCTCAGGTTCACAGAATAACCCTGGAACATGGCATAACCAACCCCAAAACTGCAACAAGTAAGAACATAAAGCATAGTTCAGTGATTTCCACCCTAACCAGTGCCCTCCTGTTTCCACTTTGTCAGTCAGAGCTGGGATCCAGTACATGTTCACCTCTATAAGATTCCTCTTGCGCAAAGGATCATGTGATAGAAATTCAGCATAGACTAGGAATGGGCCAGGGACATTTCTACTGCTGAAACCACATAAAGAGTAGAAGCTTGATTTTTTTTTTTCATTAATGATTGTGGTGATGATGATAAATAATGATTACAGCAATAATTGGTTATTGCATTCTGAACTTCAGACAAATGTTCCAATGATTGACTGATGTTTGTATCACTGAATACAGACAGAAAGTAGAGGGTAAGGAGTAGGAAATAAGCTGTAATAGGTCTTCCCTAAATCTGAGGCAATTTTGCACTTTCCTTCCCATGGATGGAAAAGGTGTGCACGAAACTAACGTCAATTAGCGCTGGTCAACAACAACCTAGTCCCCACGCAATCAGTCACTTATCTGAGATTGATCACATGACCAATCCACTCTTGGGCACCGCCATCTTTAGCGTAGCGCCCTGCATGACTGCACATGCAATGCTGACACTCTGCATAGTCAGTCACATCAGGGGGTCATGTGACCTGCCAGCACGCTTTTGCAGCAGCCCAGCTGGCCAGAGTGCAGAGGGCTGTGAGCTGAACACTTAAGGTAAGCTTTCGGTTGGGATTGGGGAGGGTTGGGTTGCTTGTGGTGCATGTTTTCATGCTCCACAGCTAGTTGACAGTCAACATCTGGGCAGGCAGGGGGTGCTTTTAGGCTGTACACACCTCCCGTAAGTGCAGATGCACCTGGCCAGATGTTGACTAGTTGTAAACTACAGGCCAAAGTGCAAATCAGCAAACTGTTCATCATCAGTAAACATAGGCCATGGTCACACACACTCTTTAAACCTTCTTCAATCCATCTTGAGGTCTGACTGCTCACACCATTCCATTTCTATTCATTTTATTTGTGGACTTTCCATTAAGAAGAGTTCAAATGGAGGGTAGAAACAGATAGAAATGAAAAAGTGTGAGCAATCAAACCTGAAGATGGACTGAAGAAAGTTTAAAGTGAAGATGTGACCATGGCCAGTATTGTATACATCAAGTCAGCCACTATTTATTGCACCTTCATGGGGTATTCAAATACCCAGGTACACTTCCTGTTGCAAGGGTGTCCCAAGGGCAACAACAAAAAAGAGAAGCAGATCTCAGAGTGTTATCAAAAGCCTAGTTTCTCTACTTTTTGTGTGTGCTTTTTGGTGCAAACCTGTCTCAAGTGCAAGCCATGCCTTCTTCCTTATCCCAAATTTTATTATACGAAATAAGGATCCAGAAGTTTGTGAGAGCTCGCGCAACCTACATTACCTAGAAATCTATCTGGAACCTATCCCCTTTCCACACTCGACCTTAATCTGTGTGGGGGCTGCCATAGTCTGCATCAGCATCCAGACAACAGGCCCCTATGGAAAGGACTCTAGATATAGTGGCACTCAGAATTTGCGGGAAAGTCAGAAGGTGCTGCTCATCTTCACCTTTGTTACTCCTGAGGCACAATAAACCATCCTTGGATCAGACTTATCGTTAAGATCTTCCACATCCAATCAAAGAGATATTTGCTGTGTAGGGTTCAAAGGTGAACAGTCCTTCTTCTCACCCCACAACTGCACGTAACCATGCCAAGTTGACACAGTCCTCAGTTGCCAAGCCTGCCAAATGAGTCAAACACAGCAAGTATAGTAGAATTGACCTGTTAGAAGTGATGGAGCCATTATCACAGAGGGGGTACAATTCTTGACGGCAAACAGGGATAGTTACATCATCTCTAGTCACTGTTTGCAGTGTAGACGTATCAAGATTTATTTGCACGGTATTCAGACGTGTATGAAGAAGAAAAACTGTGAGCTGGTTCCAAAGACTCCTCAGGCCACATCTACCTTGCTAGCTGCTGATCTACAGGCTCCCAGATGTTGCTAATTACAACAACCAGTATTCAACTCCCAGCATTGTGTGTCTGGTGTCATATGACTGTAAGTTGAATGCTGTTCAGAAACATCTAGAGGAACATAGATGAGTAGTCCTTTCTTTCAAAGAAAGACACAGGATTGAACTGTCAAGCTTTTTTAAAAAAAAATGATATGGACAGGTAATTGAATTTATGGTACATGAAGGAGTTTAAGTGCCAAGCCAGATCATGAAACTACATGGATGTTGTATGTTTCTTGTCTAGAGGATTTTTAGCTAGGTAACCGCACAGAGATGTCTGTTTTGACCCGTGTCCTAGCCATGGTTTATCCTCTATTCATGCTGCAGGGTACGAAATTCCTGGGTGCCAACCTGCCTATGGCAACCTAGAATACTCCAGGGCAGGCTCGCAAAATCTTCACCTACCCTCTGGGACAGGTAATTAATACAGTGATTATTTTTTCCAAGTTGATGTTTCTCTTATAACTTTCTACTGTTGCTTCTCCCCATGCCCTTTGCTTCTGCTCTTTGTTTCTTATCCTCCCTAGCTATTCATTTCCCAGGCACATAGACGAAACATGTAGCACTCTGGAAATTAGAGAAGTGACGGCAGTTCCATTCGATTATATGCACCATGAGTTTCATGGCAGCATATTGTAATTACAAATACAAGTGTATGAATATTGCAAGACAATTAAGTTTTAAGGTTACAGCTTAATTTATCTTAGGGATTATGATGTGCAGTGCTCCTCAACCAATACTGTATAGACCGGGGAGCTTCAAACAGTGATTCTCTAGATGTTCTAGAACTGAGGGCTCTGCTTTGGGTACACAAGAAGAAGAAGAAGAAGAAGAGTTGGCTTTTCTACCCTGTTTTCTCACCCATTTAAGGGGACTCAAAGCAGCTGACAAAGCTTCAGTTCTTCTCCCCACAACAGAACACCCTGTGAGGTAGGTGGGGCCGTGAGAGCTCAGAAGAGAGCTGTGACTAGCCCAAGGTCACCCAGGTGGCTTCATGGGGAAGGGCAGAATCGAACTCGGTATTTCCAGAAAAGAATCTGGCTCCCTAGCCACTAGACCGAGCCACTAGATGAAGAGACCTCCCCTCTTTGAAATGGCTACCTGATGACCAACTTTGCTAGATATTTCACCATAGGAAATTTGGTCTATATGGAAGAGGACCATGACTATTTCTAATGCTATGAATAGCATTCAAAATAACATTTTGCACAACCCCCTAGCATGAAGTCTGGGGTTAATCACTCTGAGTTAGGAAGGTTAAGAAATTTATAAAATTTAATAGCAAATTAACTCTATTTCCCTTCCCAAAGACTAGGAAAGTTTCACCTCCGTAGACTGCAGCTCCCAAAATCTTGCAGTTCTCTGATGTATGAAATGAGACTTCAGTTCAGTCTTTGACAAACCAGGTTATAGATAAAACAACGTACAACATGCCATGAAATACGTAAGTTGCTAGTATTAAGCTAAGCCATTGACCAGTATTGAATAGAGTGGCGTATCAACTCCTGCTGGAATCTGAACTAGACTGTGAATATTTTGCTGGACCCTGCTTGTGCACACTCAAGTAACAGTCCTAGTCTCCATGTTTTGAAAGAACTTCCTATGCTCATTTTCTACTTGGTGGAACCTTTGGCACGATTCATGTGGTCCTGTGAACCAGTTTGGTCTAGTGGTTAGGGAGACAGACTCTTATCTGGGAATACCAGGTTTGATTCTGCCCTCCTCTGCAAAGGCAGCTGGGTGACCTTAAGCTAGTCACAGCTCTCTCCTGAGCTCTCACAGCCCCACTTACTTCACAGGGTGTTCTGTTATGGGGAGAAGAACAGAAAGTTTGTCGGCCACTCTGAATCACCTTAAATGGGTGAGGAAAGTGGGATAGAAAAGCCAACTCTTCTTCATCATCATCATCTTCTTCAAGAGCTTGCCAGTAGTATGCTGGTGCCACAGTTTCCACATGCTGTTGTGTGCCAAAGAAGTCCATGGCCTCCTTGGCACATGGCAGCGGCATAACCTTCTGCACCTGATCTGGTCCTGGATGCAGAATCCACGCTCAAGAGCATTCTAGCGGGAGATCACTTGAAAGCAGTTCCAGCACAGATCATATAGGGCCCTTGTTCTTGCCATGGCTATGTAGACAGATTGCCATAGCAGAAGCAACCCATACCCATTCAGGAGCCCAGATGACCTACTTCTGGTGCCATTGCTACAGGTGCAGTTGAAATATCCCCAGCCTGCAATGTTGGCCTTGAAAATAGGACATGATGGCTGACAAGCAAACAGAGAGCAGCCCACCTTGCCCATGCCACTCTATTCTTGGCTTAGAGCCAAGACTGGCATGATCTCCACATAACTAGATGTGTGTGTGCATGTGCAAGTTACATTTATAGCTTTTCGTATTAGAATCTGTGATCCATGCCTTTATTTACAGAGGCTGGTTAGTCAGATGACATTTTAGTTAGCTAGTCTACTTATTTGTTGTATTTCTATTTCACCCCATACCTGGATGTCTCTGATGGGTTACAATAAAATGCCCTTTTGTAACTGAGATACAAGGAGGATGACCTAAGGGGCGGTGTCTCCCATGGCAGTGTGCAGAAGGGAGGTTCCTAGTACAGCTGCTGGTCTGGCATACTGGCCAATGTGAGATCACCCTAATCATTGGCCCTATCTGCACTTACCTTTAGATCTGGACTTTCCACTCCCGAAACCTTGCAGCTCCCAAAACCTTGCAGCTCTCTGATGTATGAAATGAGACTTCAGTTCAGTCTTTGACAAACCAGGTTATAGATAAAACAACGTAAAACATGCCATGAAGTACGTAAGATGGTCTGGATTCTGGGCCTCCTCATCTACATGTTAATGCAGGTCAAGGGGGGCCCACCCCATAATAGTCCAGCTCTGCACAAGACAGTGCCAGATCTGGATTAAGAAACCCTTAATGTGGATCTATTGAAGATCTGTTTAAGGGCCTTGTTCTGGATCATGGGAGTCGTGCAGATGACCCATCTTCATGATCTGGAACTACTGAGTGCCAAACCCACTCTCTGGACTCCAAGATTAGGAATTGTTGTTCAAATGCGGGCGTGTGTGTGTGTGTGAAACCTGTGCAAGCTTTGAAGCCATGGGGCAGCATGGGCTGGATCATCACCATCAGTGCAGACAGCACTGATCCAGCCCACTCCTCCACAAGATCCAGATCAGTGGTTGTGGTTAATCTGGATCCACTGACCCAAATCTAACACAGGTCAGTGCAGAGTTTCTGCAATGAAATTGCTTCCCGCAGAAGGGAGAGGCACAGATTCCAACCAGGCCTTGATTTGTGCAGTTTCAGGCAGCACCTTTTCACTCTTGCATGTCTGATTGTGACCTGCCCCTAACTGACACCCAGTTACTCACTGTTGCTCAGTTTGATCCCATGGGACCCAAAGGCATTCCAACCACAGCCGCACCTTCGTATTAGGCCAGATGATCTGAGGTGTGTTCCCTTCACCCCGTTTACAGTGCTTTTTAATTGCTCAAAAATTGTGTGCATTTGGTTTGCACTCCATTTCCGAGGAACTGAATGCCCCTACAAACTGCACGTAGTGCCAGTTTGTGCAGCAACATAGATGCACAAGGTAGCAACTGGAGGATGTCAATTTCCTTGCACTGCTTTGACCCTGTTTTGATACGAGGCTCTCCAAGTTGCAACCTGACTCCTTGCTTGGAATGATTTGGGTGTGCCTTTAGGTTCTGGAGACCTCCCAGAAGGTCTCGTTGTTCCAATGTGATGTCTGTGTAGCACCTTCAAATCTTTATTTGCCTGCTTGCTGCCTCCTTCCACATTCAGGCTCTCAGATGGTCCTATCCCATATCAGGCCACCTGCCTCGGCTGGTATAATTTAAAATGAAATGCATATTCAGAAGCTTCGAAGGCTACAGTATGACAATTCAAGCTCCTTGTACTGTCCATTCTCCTTTAGATCTCCTTAGTCATCATTGAGTTTGGCAGCAAGTTCCCCTGCACATCTCATCTAAGCAGAGCAATTTATCTTCCTCCAGCATACAGTTCCAGCCACCCTCAGAAATATCATCCCCAGAACTGTCTCCTCAGCAGAATGTGATATCTTGTTAATAAAAACTAGCAATGCATTCTGAAGACTCGAAGCCAGGTTAGAGACGATGCTCTCTTTTGGAGGGTTGTCTGCATGTCAAACTCCTATCCATCATGCATTATTCTCTCTCTCTCTTTCTCTTGCCCTTTTTGGAACAACAATATATATATATATACAGAAATTTAAAAGTTCAAGATCAACTACACGGGGATGATTTCTGAGTGTGTTTCTTCTGACATACACACTTTAGCTAACATGCCATCCCTGCTATCTGTTCCTAGCTTAGTCCCTCCTGGGTCTTCCTACCACCCACTCCCAGACCGTGGTCACACCCTCACTTTAAACCTTCTTTAGACCATCTTCAGGTCTGACTGCTCACATCTTTTCATTTCCATCCATTTTATTTCTGGACTTTCCACTCTCCATTTGGATTTTCCTGAATGGAAAGTCCACAAATAAAATGGATGGAAATGAAACGGGGTGAACAATCAGACCTGAAGGTGGTTTAAAGTGAGGGTGTGACCATGGCCTCAGGGTGCGTCCCCATGATCAAAATACTCCGAGGCAAACCTGAGTGCACCTCGGAGCCTCATGGAAAGCCTCTAATCTAGGCTTCAATTAATGATCCGGGTTCCCTTCCTATTATGCCGCCCTGTTATCATCTCTTATCGATGCGTTGTGTGGTTTTTGGAGGTGCAGAAGGGAAAGTAGCTCATTGATTGAAGCCACGGCTGTGTTTCAGTTATTTTAGCAGAGGTTCGCTCCTCTGCTCAACAGCGGGCATATCATCTGACAGCTGATCTTGCTCAGCTGAGTGCAGGGAAGCTATCAGGCGCCCATGTGCTAAATCCTATGCCTTGCGGATCGGGTGATCAGGCAAAGATGTGTGTGTCATGCTTGTACCCAGGGGAGAGGGGGTAGATGCCGTTCCCCAATGCAGGGGTTTACCACATTTTTCATGGGGACAGGCAGATTTGGCTTGAACCCGCACTGTCCTCAGTCACATGGGGACGTCTTAATGCAAGCTACAATTCGCATTGGGGCTGTCCCAAATCCACCCCAAAGTAAACGGAGCCCATGGGGATACACCCTCAGTCTCTTATCTACCTACTCACATGTGTTCTGACTCATCCACCCCTCAGTTGCTTCAGAAGTTTTTGAAACAAGGAAACAAGTAAGTATTTCCCGCACCAGTTTCCCCAGAATCCTCTAGGGATTCTTCTCAACCATCTAACCCAAGCTTTCTGGAACTCTCATGCACACTTGACCATCCTTTCACTTGCTGGTATGGAAAGCTTTCAGAAAGAAGGAAGTAGGCAGGTGAGGGAAATGTTTGCTCTTCTCCTTCCAAATTTTCAGAAGCAAGTTAACAAAAGGTTGAGCAAGTCATGGCATACAAGAATGCCAGGGGGACAGAGCTAGTAGCTTGGAGGAAGACTCAGTGGGAAAAAGGACAACCCATCATTCCTGAAAGCAGAAGTCCCACCTCACACACCATCAGCTGTGGTTAAAAAATATCATAGAAGGCAGTCCTGGGGCCTGTTCGCACTTGGGCTTTTCCTGGAGTATATCTCAGGGTAGGGGTCTGTGGTGTGCAGGCTAATGCAGACTCTGGCAGGCCTCACTTGGGGCCTGTTATACCCTGCACTAGCATGTGGACAGCCAGCTCCTATTCCAGGATATGTTTCATAAAAAAGCCAAGTGCGAATAGGTCCCTGGTCTTGATAAAATATATTTCCTGGTGAAGATATCGTTCCGTCATGTCCATCCTGCACTACGTCCCGACCATTTCTCCCCTGACATTGCATGCAACTTTGAAGCAGGAAGCATTCACCTGTGCAAGGATTGCTGAGATACCACTTCCTAATGCGGTGATGGCCAACCTATGACACGCGTATCACAGGTGACACGCCAATCCCTTTTGGGTGACACACATGGTCACCCTGGCACCTGGACATGTAGTGCTTGCTTGTTCTTGAAGTGTACGAAATACAACTTTCAATTGAAGATTTAGCAACAGAAGTCACTAATGTAAAGAATGACTTGTTTTTGCTTTTAATAAAATACATATATCAAAAATATAACTTTTTTACTAGAGCTACAAATATCACAGAATTATGGATAATTCTAGATGTGACAGCACCCAAGTTAAGCTAGGTTTTCTTGAGAATTTTGACACACCGAGCTCAAAAGTTTCGCCATCACTGTACCTAATGCATGTTTTCATGTGTGGACATAGCCTAATAGTGCATACAGATGTTGCTTACTTGATCCACTACATTTGGATATTCTAGAATAAAGCATGGATATTCTGGAATACTTTATTCCAGAATATCCAAATTAAGGGTGTACACGGATGCAATTTTTTACATTTGTTTCGTAATGAATTGAATATTTGAAAATCTGAATTCATATGAATAAAGAAAAAAGAATGACCAGACATTTGAACGGATACAAATACATTTGTATCTATTTGTATGAATATTCAATACATATCCAATTATACGAATGTCATACGCATCTGTACGCATCCCATTTGCATCCCACAGTTATCTGGGATGCATACAAGATGTGTACAGATATGTCGTATTCGTATGAATATAAAATACAAATGTCTGGACATTCAATTCATAAACGAATGTCCGATTTTTTTCCCAATATTTGTGCACATCCCTAATCCAAATATAATGGATTAAATGATCAATGTCTGGATGCAACCTAAGATAAATACAAACATAAATAGAATCTTGAATATTACCAGATCTCATCTTCTCTTTACATTTTCTTCATATGCTTTGCTATTAGAGATGTGTCAAACTGGTTTGGGTTTAAATCTGTTTGAATCAAATTGGGTGTTCAAAGTGTTTGGGTTTGAACCAAACACCCTGCCTTTTTAAAAAATACTTTTCAAATTCAAACCAAACAAAAGGGTGAACCTAGTGTTTGATCTGATGTTTGAAGCTGTGTGGAAGATTTGTGTTCAGACGGCACATTCTGCCTGTTAGAAGAAAAAAGTTCTTATTTGAGCCAAACAAAAGGTTGCTCAGTTCCATTTGTTCCAGAAAGTCAGTTTAAGTTTGTGCACGTCTCTGAGTGCCACATAATTTAAATTTAGTAAGTACAATGAACATTGCCAGGGCTGTGAAGCCAAAATGGACTTTTGTGAAAAGAATTATGGGAGTTTAGAATAATATAGTTAGTGAAATAGAGAAGCTAGTAGAACTTGCACAGCTAAGCACAAGATGCTGAGAACACAGATAAGACTAATTTAGTAGTACTGTAGAAGTTAATCTTGAAGTCCTGTGATAAAGCAAAAGCTTCTCTTGTTCTGTCCAGTCCTGTCCTGTTGTCAGTTTATTTTAGGCCTTACTGTATCCAGTTAGTAATGCTATGTTTTTCTGTATTCCTGAATGTAATAGTCAATCAAGAATATGATTAAATATGATTATGATGTGCCCATTTTCTATTACTCTGTATAAGCGTACTTTAAGAATCAGAAGGTGTGACTCCATTGATTATGACATCTGTGCCCTTTTGCACTAGTAGATAATAAAGCTGTGGCTTTCCCCTGATTTTCTTTTGGCCCAATTATTCTTTTCCCAACAACATATATATATTGAACTATGAATGAGCCTCAGAGTTAGAAATGGGTAAGTATTTTACAAATAACTGAAAGTTTTTGCCTGTTTTCTCAGATGCTAATCAAGCTGGCAGTATTGATTATTCATATTTCATATGAATACAGGAAGACTACCTTCTCTTGCTCAGAAATTCACTTGGTTTTTCTGTGGAGATGAAGGATAGATATTGCAAAGAGTCAAAATTTCAATGTTGGATTAGATTTATCTTTCCAGCCTTTGTGTTTTATTATGCTAATCTCATCTATTCACCATTAAATATCATTAAGTAATTCTGTTTATTTCTGAAACTATTCTGCTCCGGAACATTGGGATACTCCCAACCCATATTTCAAAATTTTTGGGAGTCTAACTCAGTAGTCATAAGAACATAAGAGAAGCCCATCTAGTCCAGCATCCTGCCTCAACAAGTGGCCCACTAATTGCTTGTGGACATCTCAAGCAGAAGACAAGGACAAAACCTTCACCTGCTCTCAAATTCATGCAAATGGCCTTTAGAAGCATCCTACCTGTCTCCAGCTTGGATAAGTATCTAGGCACCCATGAATTTGTCTAACCCTTTCTTAAAGCTGTCCAGGCTGGTTGCTGTTACCCCTTCTTCTGGCAGCAAATTCCATAGATTGTTGACCCCCTAGGTGAAAAAATGCTTAACTCTCCTGCCCATTAGCTTCATAGAGTGTCCCCTGGTTCTAGGGTTGTGTGATAGACAAAATAATTTTTCTCCGTCAACTTTGTCTATACCATGCATGATTTTATATACTTAAATCAGGTCCCTTCTTAAACACCATCTTTCAAGGCTGAAGAGACCTAGACATTGCCATCTGATTTTGTAAGGGTGATGTTCGAGTCCCTTAATCATTCTGGTTGCCCCGTTCGGCACTTTTCCAGTTCCATTCAGAGTCCATCAGTAGACAGATGAAATCTGAATGGATTTTCATGTATATTGGCTGATAAGGATTTATGTAGCTTGCTACACTAGAGTGCATTCCATTGGTCCCAATCAGTGTTTGCTCCTAGTTCTTCTTCTGTCCCTTTAAACCACTTAGAATTGCTGAAGAAACAGGCCTGGGCCACCACTGGAGCACACCCACAGGTAAGTGGTCACCGGGGAGGTGGGTAGGAGAACTCCAATGGTAGCCCGGGTGGGAGCACTCCAGTTAAACCTGAAGGCCTGTATTTAGGTTCTGGAAAGCCTGTTTGGCATTCATGATGGCCTGGGAAAAGGTCCAGGGTGGCACCAGAGCAGGTAAGGGAGCCCCAAGGAAGCCCCAGGGGGAAGGCTCAGGGAGGGGTGCCCTAGGGAATCCAGTATCCTTAGAAGCTTCTACCGAAGCTTCTATGGATACTGGACTCTCTGATTTGTTGATGGATAGGGCCCTACAAATAGGGCCCTATTCGATCCGTCCAGGAATGTTGGAATTTGGACACTTTCGTCCAAATTCTGAACGTGCCAAAGGTAGGAGTGCTCAAACAATGGTCCGTCAGTTATTGTAATCCTCCACGGTGCTCAGGAACCAGGTATGGGTTCTCCCTTTGGAGCTGAAAAACTATTTTCTGGTAGGTGGCATGCAGGGAACACCTGCCCAGGTAAACAGCAAAGCAGATGATTTTCACAAATGCATAACCTATAAAATATGAATGAAGCATCCTATAGCTTATTTTTAGATTCATAAAAGGGTAGGAGACATTGCCATTAAATTTTATCATTACAGTACTGTATTTCTGCCAGAAAAGGAGCAGCTTACATCTTGAATGGGAATGAGTGGATTTGTTGAGCTGCTTTCGTGAGTCCCCCGTTCACAAGTGCGAGTTCCATAGGTCTGAGGACTTCATTGGTTAGCAGCCTGGATGGCTTGAAAAGGCATTTGGACAAGCGCATGGAAGACTGGGCCAGTATGGGATAGTAGCCCTAATGGTTGGTTACCTTCAGGCAAAGATACGTAGGAAGCAATCTGCCTCAGAAGGCCTTTTGCACTTGGCCTTTTTCTGGAATATATCCTGGGATAGCAGTCTGCTGGCCACAAGTTAATGCAGACTATGGGAGGCCTCACTTATGGCCTTCCTTAATCTGCACAAGCATGCAGATAGTGGGTCCCTATTCTGGGATATATTCCAGAATAAAACCAAGTGCAGAAAGGGCCCTGCTGTCTGCATGCTAGTGTGGACTACAGCAGGTGTCTTTTCCAAGATATATTCCAGGATAAGGTCCAGTGCAGGAAGGGCTTAGAAGTCCCTGGATTCCAATCTCCACCCATCCATGAAAGCTTGGTAGGTGACCTTGGGCCACCTACTGCCCCTTGGCCTAGACTACCTCTCGATATTGTTGTGTGGTAGTTTTATGATCTAGCTTGGGCACAAAAAAAGAAAGAACAGGGAATCTGCACAAGGCCACTGCTGCCAAGCTTGCTTTCTGGAGGCCAGTCCAGCCTGGACAACACTGAGGAGCTCCTGCTTTGGGGGTCAAAGTTGGTGAACCTCAGCAAAGCTCTATGGTTCATAGCAGCTTCTTCCCTTGTGCTCCAGTCTCAGCAGGGAAAGGTGGTACTCTGCTCTGATCTAGGCAAGCTGGCAGCAAAGCGGTCGATGCAAGCAGGGCATGGTTGCCATGGGAGCAAGAGAAGCCAGCTAGTTATGGGTACCAAGGGAGAAAGAAGAGAGAGAGAGATTCTGTGTGTTGAGTATTTGAATTAGAAGGTGGGGAGGAGGAAGGAAAAGTGAGTGAGTGAGCGAGAGAGAGAGAGAGAGAGCATCCAGACACGACATATATTTTGCAGGGGCTGCAGAGCAGCTGTCAAAGTACCAGACATCACCTTAGAATGCTCTACAATCCAGATGTTGTGCAGCAAAGAAGGCTTCAGATTTTCCCTTTCCTGGGTGTTTGGGTGGGATATCACAGGATCTCACAAGAGTTCACGCTCACCAGGAAACAGCAGGCCTCTGAGAAAGGCAGCAGGCCTCTCAAAGAGGAAGGGGGTTACAAAAGCCCTGTCTGAAGCTTTGGAGCATTGGGAAACTGTGGGAATGATCTGTTCCTTGTGCAAAGCTTCTTTGCTCTGGAGAACAGTTAAGTTTCACATTTTTGTAATTTATGTCTGGAGGCACCCTGAGTGAAACAAATTGAGGGGCTTGTAAGTTAAATGTTGGGCACCAACCAGGTAAATCGTGCATGTGCATCTGGGGGGTGGCATAGGCCCCTGGAAGTTGGGGGGGCAGGGGGTCCCTGCAAACTCCAGAGACAGCTAAAGCCCATGGGGCCCCTCAATAGACTGGCCCAGTCTCACCCCTCCCCCAAAAGGGGCTGTTGGCCAGAGGGCCTAATGGCCGTGGGGCAGGGCGGGGCCCAGAGCTGTCTGACAGGGAGAATTCGAATGTTCTCCCTTCCGGACAGCTCTGGGATGGCCAGGGACAGCTTGGGCTGGGTGTAGATCATGATTTCGTGCTCTACACTCTGGCCATGATTAGGCTACCCTGGGACAGGACAGGACAGAACCACCCACCTGGCAGAGGAAGTGGTGTGTCCCAGGGTTGGCCTAATCGGCCTGTCTCTTCCCATTGCATACCCTGAAGCAGAGGAATGAAGGTTCCTTGGTTTTGAAGTTTCATTATCTGATCCACAGGAAATGTCTGCAAGTGGGAAGGGACCAAGTGCGAATGGGCCTCTATACGGACCTTTTTGCACATACCTCTCTTCATCCGGATTAAGAAGATCCAGATCTTTAGTATCCGGTCCTCATGGAAACTGGTCCTCAAAATTTCGCATCATGGTGAGGGCTCAATACATCTGCATGGGCCGTCTAGAACCCAATGGCAATGGGTGGTAAACAGGACTGCCGTAAGGCTGCTGTAGCACCCATCCCGAGGCTCTGATTAGACCCAAACAGGAAGGTCCACCAGTGGTGCAACGTGACTGGCCTGCATAGCTGTCAGTCAGGAGTCACTTCTGATTACATCAGGCGTGGTGGAGAGACATGGCTTCAAAGCTGCCTTTGTAGCTGCTACGAAGCTGGCGCTCAGCTTCATAGACCTCTACAAAGGACATGCAGGCCTACATAGCATGTGTGTTGCGGGGCAGAGCCAGAGCCACGCTGCCGCAAATGGTGGCCTTTAGGTCCGTCCCAGAAGCCCATTGCCCCAGTATTTGTGCGAAAATGCACTCTGTGATCCAGTCTTCACGGCAGAAGACCAGATTGAAGACACCATTAGAGGAGTCTTGCATTAATCTGGATTTAAGGGCCCGAAGACCCCATTCAATTCGGATTTCAGTGGAGCTCATGAGGACAACCCGTTCAGAATGGGGTCCTTAAGGGGTCATGTGTGCAGAAGGTACACAGAGAATCCGTACCAAATATGTTCCTATCAGGTTCCTTATGAGGTCTTCACTGCATGTGCAAAAAAGGCCTGTGATACATCAATGCTTATTACAGTTGGGTAAGAATCAAATTAATTCTTTTCAAGCTGGGGTTCTTTGTGTCTCAGGATTATCATATGAAAAAGAGGACAGAAGTCCTATAGTTTAAACAGTTATACAGAAGAGGCCATTTAATCTGGTGTACTGCATTTAAAGTGATAGGATCTCTGTCCTATTTCTCATATTGTAAGGATACTAATAATCTTTCTTTCCCATCTCATACCGAGGACAATCCACTGTCCCCACAAGAATCCTGCTGAGAAATACTACTCCAAATTAATTTTTAATATCCTGTGTGCCTGCATCATTTGGCTCAATAAGATGTTCAACACAAAAACCAAATGTCAGAGTATGGGAGGCTCAGCAGAATGAAGCAACTTACTTCAGGTGATGTTTAGGAGGCAAGAGCAACAGGTGGAGGCAATAAGTAATGTCTGAGTGAGGCATCAAAGGCTGTTTCTGTGCTGGGCCCATATTCTGGGTTATATCCGGGAATAGGGACCTGCCATCTATATGCTGCTGCACATTATAGCAGGACCAAGCCTGCCATAGGGTTTTTCCCCATTACCTCCCTTAATCCAGATCTAAGATGATCTGGATCTAAGAAATGGGTCCTTCAACTAATCCAAATTTAGAAAATCCAGATCTAAGGAAGTACCCAATGCGTCTCCACAGGCAGTGTAGCACCCAATATCCATGGGTGCTAGGCAAGCTCGCAGCGGGAATGCTGGAGCACCCATGTGGAGCATCCATCTGTACCCAAGTGGGAGATGTCCGTCACGCCACATTTCGGGAGACTGACGCATCTAATCCGGATTTAATGACCAGATTGTAGACCCTTTTAATGGGGTCCACAGGAAATCCAGATTATAGGTCCTGAAGGACCCATTTAATCCAGATTTCCCTAGTACAGGAGTGAACAAATCAGGTTCTAATGGGGTCTGCAGTGGAAATGGGGTCTTCCTGCTCTGAGCCTTAATGGGTCCCTAATGGGTACTTAATGGGTACTTAGTGCTAGTGGGAAAAAAAACCTTAATCTGCACCAGGATGCGGATGGCAGGTCCCTATTTCCAGGGTATAATCCAAAATAAGGCCCAGTGTAGAAAGGATCAGTTTCCACTCCTTGGATTTGAATCCTCATTTTCTGGAAATCTTTGCACCAGCTCCAACCTCTCTGCTGAAACTGGGTCAGAAAGGAAATTGGCTCACTCTGATCTGACTCAGCGTGGTTTGGGTAATCAAACTAGCCAAACTCCCAAGTCAGGGAGACAGTCTCTTGGCATAACATAAGACTGAAGAGGTCCAAACCTTTCCTTCCTTCCCCAGCACAGTGTGGGGACCAGACCAATGGGGCAGGTTTTTTTGATGGAGAGCAAATCAAACTGAAACACTTATATGTGACAAAAATAACAGCTCTTCTTGTCTGTGGCTCCCCTAGGTCTAAATGGAAGATGTGAGATTTGAGCTTCCTTCTCAGTGTGTTTGCGGCTGGTGCTTGATGAGGTCTCCTGGGCAGCTCAAAGAACAGTTACCTGCTTGTCCATTCATCCATTCGCCTGTTTAGGAAAGCTCTTTCCTTACTGAACAGGCTCTCAGCACAGAGCAGAAAGGGGAGAATTCAGGCGGTGCCAGGCAGCACCGTGGAGTTGGCAGGGTGGTGAAAGAGAGCCCACAAAGCAATTGTCGAGGCACATTTCACTCTGCTGGCCAACCCAAGGCCAGTTTGTAGTGGACAATGGAGTAGCTTCTGGTAAGGTGCATCTGCACTTGTAGGAGGGGTTTTCAACCCAGAAATGCCTCCCGCCTTCCCAGAAGCTACCCCAGCATCTACTGGTGGTGTTGCATGAAATCCTGCACCACACGCGTCCTAATCTCTACCTTTCCTGGTCAGAGGAGCGACCATTCACACCTCTGCTGGGATTGGGATCATCTGAGGTGCTGTGCAAGTGCACTGGCACCTCACATGACTCCAAACGTGACTGTGCATGTCTGGAGCATCACCGTCACCGTGGCGCCGGCACACACACATGGATGCACCAGGCTAAGCAAGGAAGATGGCAACACCCAGATACACACTGCCAGTGCCCGGACCCACGCCCGGACCCAAGTAAGTCTCTAGGTGCATGGTTGGTGTCTACTAGCATTCCCAAGAGAGAACGCTAGTATACATTAGTAGGTAATGCACTCTTCCCATCCAGTGGACGGAAAACGAAGTGCAGAAACACCCCCTGTTAATGCCCACAACCCCTGACAGTAGTAGGCAATAAGAGGCTAAGTAGATTGTTCATACACTGTCAAGCCAGTGTCCTCTTTAATTCTTGGCCCTTTATGCATTGTCCAGTGCAGAAAGGGCCTTAGTATTGTCCTACCTGCATAAAATCCTTACCTTGTTCCCTTCAGTGAAAAACAAGGCTCCAGTCAGACAGGCATCTGTCCATTCCCACTAGAGGCTGTGAAGATTGCACTGAGGTAGACAGTGGCTTTATTTATTTATTTATTTATTTATTATTTACATTTATATCCCGCCCCATACCCGAAGGTCTCTGGGCGGGTTACAACTTTAAAACAACAAATTAAAACAGAATACACATTAAAAGACGTTAAAAGTTTTCTTGAGAAAACTTTTTGTCAGGAAGAAAACCTGGTGGACCTTTTTCGACACCTCCCTCATTATTTCTTCATGTGAGTATCAACATTGAAGCAGTGAATATCAACTGTTCTAGGTTATACACAAAGCATCTATTGCCTGCTAAGTAGTTCAGTATAATTTTCTTCAGGAGCGTTGTCAAGCAATGCAGTAGACCATATTCCAGTGTCTCCCCCTGGAAGACATACTGGGTGTGGTTACATTACAACCACAAAATCCACTTCAGGAAGGCTGGGGGACTGAGATCACAAAATGGCAGTTATCATTCTTAACCGTTGAATCCTCCCTGATACGCTCAGCTGTTGTTCTCTGCCTCATACTGGTAAGGGAAGGAGACTATTTGAGGCAAGTTATAGGTCGGCAGAGGGACAGTCCCATTTCCCCTCTTGTCCATTGTGGAGATTTTAGAGGGGTGGCACCATTATCCTTCATGTGGAATCCATTTCTTCCCCCTTACCTCAGCCATTTTCCCTTCTTCCTTTTAAGTCTCCCTTTTTGTAAATGGGAAAAATTGTGAGCAAAGGATCAGGTCACAGCACATTTGGGGCAGCATCCTGTCTCACACAATGGCCCAACAATTGCCCATGGGCATCTCAACCAGCAAATGGCCTCAGATGCATCCTGCCTGTCCCTCCAGCCTGAAATATGTACTTAGGGATCCATTCTATTAGCCATTTGATACATCTGTCATTCATAAATTTGTCCAACCCTTCCTTAAAGCCATCTAGGATGGTTGCTGTTGCCACCTCTTCTGGCAGCAAATTCCATAGACCGATGACCCTCTGGGTGAAAAAATACTTCCCCTTGTCTGATCTGGCAAGGGGAGGATCTCCTCCCTGCAACACTGAATTTCCCATCTCTGCTGACCTGGCAATAAAATAAAGACAGACAGGAGTATTTTCCGGGAACGTCGTCATATTCATTCTTCATATTCTATCACATTTGTTAATACTGTCCGGTAGTAAACAAAAAGGGAGCCTTTTCACTCTTGCTGGTGGGGAGAAGTCCTGAATGGATCATCCACATTGCGCAAAGCTGCTTCTTCCCCAGATGCAGGTCCACACGTGCAGGGTTTCCCCTCGTGTGTAGATGTACAGCAGGCATGGCTCCATTCACACCTTTCTCTGGTGGGACAGACTCAGACGGAACCTGGGGAACATGGTTAGTGCTGCATCATCCCATCGCCACAGCAACAGTGCCATGCAGGTGTGTTGGCACCACTGCCACAGTTCCATGATCTCTGCCATAATGGCAGCAGTTTGCATCTCACCAGCACTTACTACTCAGCCCACATAACTTTTGACAAGTGTGGTGGTTTTTAAATCTTTAGGATGAATCCAAATGAAACAAGCTGCTTCAGGTGGCAAAGTCACAGAGAAATTGGCACCTTGCTAGCACAGCCTCCAGTTCTGAACATCATTTTAAAAACATGAAGGCCTGTTCCAATCTGGAAAATGTACCCTTACATAAATTTTATTTTCATATATTAACAGCAGACATAGGAGCATGAAAACATGCATGCTTAAATTAGAGTTTCTGCAGCTCTGAAACCCAGAAAGCATTGCACACAGGAAGCAACATATCCTTGTAATTTCAGCTTCTGCTTTTGATGCAAGCCTAAATAAGTCCGATCAGAGGGACGCTTGCAGGTGCTCTCTATTATGGATTCAGCTAATGGGACCATTCTGGACACTTCTAGCAATGATTCTGTATGGACAGAAAAAAAACCTTCCGGATGAAAATTTCTTCAGCCAGTTCCTTGGCTGAAGTAATGAAATCTATTCATGCTATCTTTTTTGTGCATTCAAACCATTTGGGATGCATTTGAGTTGTCATTATTTGTTATTCATGTTTGCACTGCAGAATTCACTGCGATATTTGAGCCAGAGTTTTACAAACCCTCACTAAAGCAACCCAAAACAGCCAGATACTCACTCAACAAAAAACAAGCCACTATGAGTAAAGAAGAATCATGTCCCCAGCTCACCAGGGATGTTTTCGCACTTCCCTTCTCGTCCCATGGACGGAAAAGGTGTGCGATAAACTAATCTCTAGTCACTTAAAAGCCCACCTCCTGCACAATCGAATACTCACCTGCGTTCGATCGCTGGGCTGCTCCTCTTCTGGGAACCGCCATCTTGAGTGGAATAAGTAACTAACATCTGGAGCGATTTCACACTTTCCTTCCTGTCCCATGGACGGGAAAGGTGTGTGGAAGACTAATGCTGACTAGCACTCACACTTGTGAGCGCTAGTCAACTACAGCCTAGCAGCCGCGCGACTGATCACAAGGCCAATCTACTCCTCGGGGCTGCCATCTTGAGCGTGATGCCCTGCATGGCTGTGCATGTGGAGTCACAGTTGCGTGAGGGAGTCACGTCAGCTGCCAGCACACTTTCACAGCAGCTTAGATGACCTCCTCAGCCAGTCGGAGTGCAGACAGTCACCAGCTCAGCGCTTAAGGTAAGCTTTCAGTCAACATCTGGGCAGGCAGGGGTGCTTGTAGGCTGCAAGTGCCTCCTTTAAGTGAAGATGCACCTGCCCAAATGTTGACTAATTGTAAACCATGGGCCGAAGTGCGAATCTGGATGCAATCCAAAAGGAGCTCCCATTCACTTTTTCCCTTTCCCTTACCACAATCTGCTCTAGAAACTTGGGGACCCACCACAACCACTATAAAAAGTAGATTGGAGGGGTAGAAGAAGAAATTGGTAAAATAGTCACCTGGTTCTTCCATCATTGGAAGCTTCTGCTGGATGGAAGAACTTGTGCTATGAATGGAAACATGTCTTTGGAACTAACCCCATGTGCTTTGTATGTAAAAGGCTGAGCATTAGAACCTCCAGGTAATCAAGCAGGTAAAATTGCTACCTTACTGAAAACCCACAACTAATGAGGGTAAAGAACATTAGTCTAGATGGGCATTTGTATGAAAATAAAAAACTCCACTGTTTAGGGTCATTCTTCCAACTAGTCTAGGACTTTTTCTTCAGCATCATCCAGATCAGCACTTGATGCGCCTTAGGGGCTGACCCAGGTGCAGGGAGTACAAATTCATGTGTCCTTGATAAGCCTCTAAGCCTTTATAACCTGTTCTGGGGTCAACCTCATTGTAAGCCACATGAAACTACCTCTGGGGCACGTTATGGTGGATGCACAGAAGGTGATGAAGCAGTTTTTCAGGTGCAATTTCTGCCTGGACCCATTCCACAGAGAACCAAAAATTGCTGATTTCCAGCCCTATTTCCAGCCATCTAGACTGAGATATTTCTGCTGATGATTTCTGCTTACAGCAGTGACCGCAACAAGGTGAACTTCGTTTGCCTGCTGCCACACCTGCCTCAGTGCTGGTCCCATACCTTTTGCCTCAGGGTGCAAGTGACTACTGACATTTGCCCATGTGAAACTTCTAAGCAAAACATAAGCACAACAGCTTCTCAGCACTTAACATTCCTCAGCCATTGGTTTCCATGGGCATCTCTCCTCCGATTACGCCTGGATTATCTCAGAGGAAAAAGCTCAGCTTTTTAAAATAGGTTATCTGCCTCTTCTAGTCTAAGCAGGTATCCTCATTGCCAGCTCCCCTGGGAGGAAGGAAGGAGAAGTGGCCACTGAAAATGAGTGCCTTTCCCTGCAGTGATTGTTAATTCTGCTCCCAGTTCACTGCAGTGGTTGGCACTCCTGTTGCTCCGGTATGATCTTCTCCCCTGTCTCTACTCTTAGTTGCTGCCTTTTCTGGGCCATGGTCACACCTTCACTTTAAACCTTCAATCCATCTTCAGATCTGACTGCTCACACTGTGGTCTAGTGGTTAAGGAGCCAGACTCTTATCTGGGAGTAATGGGTTTGATTCTGCACTCCTCCATGAAGCCAGCTGGGTGACACTGGGCTAGTCATAGCTCTCTTCTGAGCTCTCGCAGCCCCACCTACCTCACAGGGTGCTCTGTTGTGGGGAGAAGAACAGAATATATGTCAGCTGCTTTGAGTCCCCTTGAATGGGTGAAAAAAGTGGGGTAGAAAAGCCAACTCTTCTTCTTTTATCTGTTTTATCTGTGGACTTTCCATTCAGGAAAGCCCAAATGGAGGGTGGAAAGTCCACAAATAAAATGGAAAGAAATGCAAAGGCATGAGCAGTCAAACCTGAAGATAGACTGAAGAAGGTTTAAAGTGAAGGCGTGACCACAGCCCTATTCCTGCATAAATAAGAGCTCAGGTGTACCTATCTGCACTGGGGGTGGCAGGTCATTTTTAAAAAGATACTCTGAGTAACAGCCCCCTGAATACTGAAGTGTACCCATTATACAGCCATCAGGTAGCCACTAACAGCAAAGTTCAACATAGAATAGTTTCACGGGTTCACGAGTAGAAGCCTGTGGACTAAATGTTGGCAGCGACTTTAGTTCCCAAAGGTCATTCAGTCAATCTGCAGTCTTGATCCACAGGGCAGCTGTAATTCAAATGCCAGCACCGCCAAATGCTAACAATTAAGCACCATTATTCATTATATTACTTTAAAGTGGTGCAATTTATGAGACTGTGATCGCTTTGGTCACGAAGGGCCTCTGCAAAACTGCTCATCGGCTGCAACCCTTTTGTCCTTCAGCACATTACAAGAACAGAAGGGGGAACTCCGGAAGCGGCTGTCTTACACAACTCACAAATTGGAAATGCTCGAAACGGAATTCGATTCCACACGCCAGTACCTTGAAGTAGAACTCAGGCGGGCTCAAGAGGAACTTGAAAAAGTGACAGAAAAGCTGAGAAGGTTAGTTCCCAAATGCCTTAGCCTTATAAGGAAATATGTTGTGTGTTTTGTTTTTAATACATTTTAGAACTTTGTGAAACGTTTGACATCCCCTCCAAGTTCTGAAAGAGGTCTGCTGGGAATAGGAGGCATTAACTTGTGCATTTCAAAGTCAACAACCTTCACCCAACAAATGTTGGCCAAAGTTATTTATTCGTTTAATAATAATATCTAATAATATTTAATAATAATATTTAATAATAATATCTAATAATAATAATATCACCCAACAAATGTTGGCCAAAGTTATTTATTCATTTAATAATAATGTCTAACTGATGCTAATTTTGGTTCTTGCTGTGAACTTTTGGGGGAAATCCGCTACTCTTGTCTTTTTATGTTATTGTCCCATTTTAAAAATCCAGATGAAATTTGCCACTAAATCTGCATTTTGTCTAAAAAAAATTCCCATCTCTAAATAAATCTGAAAAGTCTTGTTTCCAAACTCAAGGTATACAAAAGTGTCTTTGTTTGTACAGAAGCTTCCAGGTGCATTAAAAATACCAACCGGTTGCTGTCGTTGCAGTGAGACCACCAGGCAGCAGAGGTGTGCACAAATGCAATTTTGGGGGCTCAATTCAAGTCAATTCGGATTTCCAAAAATTCAGACTGATTTGAATCTTTAAAATTCAAATGTATTCACATTTTATTTGAATTGGATACATTTGAATCTATTTCTTCAAATTTTTTATTCGAATTTGCACATACGAATTTCAACATATGTGCCCGTATGCTTCCGTATGCACCCCGTACGCATCCATACCCATCTTGTATTTATCCCGTTTTCGTCCCATAAGGATCCATATGAATGCGTGCAGATGCGGGAAAGATGTGTATGGGCAAGTACGTATCCGTACGCATACAAATGTCCGAATAATTTGAGCAAATAGATTCAAAAATTTGAAATTTATTCAAATGTTTAAATTTGAATTTGTAGACATTTGATTGGAATTCAAATGTCCAAACTCGAATGAATTCAATCAAATTTTGAATGTTTCGAATATTCATGCACCTCCCTACCAGGCAGCACCAAGAACACTTTGGGACCCTACTGATCTAATATCTTCAAAATTCATATTAAAGATAGTGCAAAAAATTCTGCACTGTCTTTAATATTTGGGCTTGCTGTTGGATGACCAAGCCCCTTTCTGCACTGGACCTTATTCCAAATTATATTTCAGAATAGAGATCTGCCTTCTGCATGCTGGTGCAGTCTACAGTAGGCTCTGCCCAGGGTCTCCCATAGTCTGCACTAACATGGGGATGGCAGGTCCCTATTCCAAAATATAATCTAGACTAAGGCCCAGCACAGAAGGACCCTATTTTCTGACAGTGCTTCTGCAGCATAACATCAAATTAGTTTTCCAGGATTTTGTGGAGGGAGGAAGGACTGAAGAAAGGAAAGGGAACAGAGAAGATGACCTCATGGATATTCAATTCAAACCTATGCTGGAGGACCGGCTGTGGTCACACTTAAGGTTTAATCCAGCTTCAGTCCACTTTCAGAGTGAGAGAACACATCAGCAAAGTGACAAGCCATTTTCTTTCCGTGTTTAAAACTCAGAAGATTCACCTTTGAAATCAATAATGGGGAAATAAAATTACTGGTCACTTTGCTGATGTGTTCTCTCGCTCTGAAAGTGGACTGAAGCTGGATTAAACCTTACATGTGAACACAGCCACCACCGAGTCTGGTGTCGTATGTTGCAGAGAAATGCCAGTATTCATCTAAGAGACAGTATTTCTACCCTCTGGAATAATCTCCCCCTCTGATATTTCTAGAGCACCTACACTCCTAGTCTTTAACTTTTTACCCAGGTCTTTCCAGAGTGAATGTCATTTGATTGTTTCCCCCATCCTTGATTCCAATAATATTTTTATATAACTATTAGAATTTCAATTGTTCTTTTTTCCTTGCACACCACTTCAAGAGTGTATATTAATGGGAAGTGGTATATAAATACTGTAAATAAATAAATACTCCTTTTCCTTTTCTGTATTCTGCCCTATCTGCACTGTTAATCCTAACAGCCTAGTGCAGTGATGGCCAACCTATGACACACCTGGTCACCCTGGCACCTGGGCGTGTAGTGCTTGCTTGTTCTTGAAGTGTACGAAATCCCAACTTTCAATTGAAGATTTAGCAAACGAAATTCAGCAACAAAAGTCATTAATGTAAAGAATTATTTGTTTTTGCTTTGAATAAAATACATATATCAAAAATATAACTTTTTTACTAGAGCTACAAATATCACAAAATTATGGATATTTCTAGATGTGACACAGCACCTGGGTTACGCTAGGTTTTCTTGCGAATTCTGACACACCGAGCTCAAAAGGTTCACCATCACTGGCCTACTGACTGACTGCTTTCTTTAAAAAACTCAGAATTGTAAAGTTGCACATTTCATAGTTTTAGTTAAGACACATACAATATCATGTTACTGGTTTTACTTGGTAAGGAAGAGTTTATATTAACAGAAACTCATTAATTATTATTAATTGTGTTCAATATGCTTCAGATGTTAAAAACCACATGTTACAAGGATATAGATTTCTTCAACCTTTGACAAAATAAAAAATTGGTAAAGAAAATGCTGACACAATCAGTTACTGGGCCTGCTCACATTTACTCACTAGACGGGCCCATCTGCACCCGGGAACCACGACAGCTCACCAGAAATTGATGCAGGCTCCCCCAAAGCCAGCCAGCATGCTAAAGAACAGTCCATAATAAGGATGTGCACAGACATTTGAAATATTCATTATTTTATCAAATGCGGACATTGGAATTTGAATCGAATGTCTGGACATTCATTTTTTAATATTCAAATGAATGCAAATATTTCAAATTATTTGTAGAAATAATTCAAACATTTGTATGTGTATGGATATATTTATCTTATTTGTATCCGTACACATCCATATGGATACATATGGGATGAAAACGGGATGCATACAGGATAAAAACTGGATGCGTACAGATGTGTACAGATGCATACAAGATTTGTATCTTCAAATACGTATCGAATATTCGTACGAATAAATACGAATGTATTCATATACCGTATTTTCGGCGTATAAGACGACTGGGCGTATAAGACGACCCCCAACTTTCCAGTTAAAATATAGAGTTTGGGATATACTTGCTGTATAAGAAGGCAACACCCGGTGTATAAGACGACCCCCAACTTTTGAGAAGATTTTCCTGGGTTAAAAAGTAGTCTTATATGCCAGAAAATACAGTAGGTTCAAATGTCTAGACATTAGTTTTTTCTTTATTCGTACAAATTCGGATATTCAAACATTCAAATCGAATCAAATTTGAAAAATGCATTCATGCACACTCCTAGTCTATACAGTTACCAGAAACAACTAACTCTCTCTTGGGCATTGCGTTCACACCTCTTCCATGTGTGGCACATCAAGTGGGCATAACATGCAGCATTCAGATCATCATGGCAACATTCGAATGCATACCAGATGTTGCCATGAATGTTACCATAGTGATGTGGCCTGCCCTGGCCATCTATGCTTCCAGTGCTGCTAGTCCAGTATGGTGGTTTTCCAGCACTTGAAATTCTGATGGCTGCCACCACACTATTACCTTACCTGACTGGTATGGTCTTATTATACCATACCAATCAAGTAAGTCCAAAAAGGCCCATTTATCTCTGTCTGATCCATGGGCAGAAGCACAGTTAGTGTAGAATGGGCTTGGGAAAAAAAGTGAGATAGGTCCTTTATACCTTGCAGACTGAGACCAAAATTCTCCATAGTGCAGTAATAGATAGACCCAAAGCTTAGCAGCCAACCAAAGCTCCTCAAGCTCCCCCCTTTGTCCATGAGATGTCCAAATAATGTTTTCCAAAACATTATGTGGGGATTGAGTTTGCTAGGTGGAATGAGGGTGTAGGTTCACCTCAGCTCACCTTATTCCTCTGCTGCCCTTCCTGGTTTTATTAGCACCTGTGGGTCAGGGCTTCTGCTGCCGTGTTGTGGGCTACCACTCAGTGGCATTGTCGTGTGGCAATATCAGGCCTTCTGGGCTACCCTCAGCACCTGCAAGCATCTAGAGTGGCAACGTCATCTTGAGTGTCCAAAAAGCACTCGAAATAGTATTTTGCACATCCTCAGCCTCTGTCAAAAAGCCAGACTTGCTCAGTGTTTAGGGCCTTTCTGCAGGTGCTACTGATGTACACCAGCAGGTGCACTAAGGGCATCCCTTCTGCATGTTAACACGGACTAGGGGAGACCTTGCTCATTGCGGGTATATCCAATCTACACACGATGGAGTATAATCCAAATCAGCAGGCCTCTGATCTGTGTTGCAGGTAGTTCTCAAAACCGAGGACAACCGGCATACCAGTCTGGATTATGGAAGCATCTGTCTGTCTGTCTGTCTGTCTGTCTGTATTTCTATCTACCATATACTCAAAGGTCTCAGGGCGGGTAACAACATTTAAAATCTGTCTGATTTTAAAATCTATGTTAAAACAACAACAGTGTATATTAAAACAATATATTAAAACAATAACAGTATATTCCCATTTAACCGAAGGCCAGGGCAAAGAGGTGTGTCTTCACTGCCCTCCTAAACATATACAATGAAGGGGCCTGCTCTCACCTCAAGGGGGAGACTAGGTATGTGCACAAATATTAGTAACATTTGATTGATTAAAAATTGAATGCCAAAAACCCATTTGTGCACATCTCTAGGAGAGACTATTCCATAGCCTGGGGCCATCACTAAGAAGGCCCTCCCCCAGGTGCCCATCCCTTTTACCACAGAAGGTGGTAGAACAACCAAGAGGGCCTCCCCTCCAGATCTTAAGGCACGGGCAGGCCGATATGGGAGAAGTAAACGTTAGTTGATTGTGCTCCTTTCCCATCCAGCGGATGGGAAGTGAAGTTCAAAAATGCGCCAAGTGTCTAAG
Source organism: Aspidoscelis tigris stejnegeri (assembly GCA_023333525.1). Lineage (NCBI taxonomy): Eukaryota > Metazoa > Chordata > Lepidosauria > Squamata > Teiidae > Aspidoscelis > Aspidoscelis tigris. The sequence continues at coordinate 99,079,501 of JALMGA010000003.1, read as the reverse complement.
AGGTGGCATGCTTTCACTCTGCTTCAAAATCGGAATAAAAGTAAAAGTCAGTCCTGAGAAGAGTAAGCCCATTCAATCCTGCTCGGGTATTCAAGGAATTTTTCCCTGCGAACATTTTCTTGGCCTCAGAATAACTTTCCTGCTAATAAAAGTTCTCCATCTCCATTCTTGAGATCTTGTATTCCCTTCAGTAGAGTCCTTAGAGGGCCTGGTACATAAAAAGGGAACATATTTTGTAATCCCCCATTGTCTGCTACAAGACATTTTTGCCATGTTGTTAGAAAAGGAATGTCACAAAGAGCCAATGGGATGAAACTTTTTTTTTTTTTAAAAAGTATTATCAGCATAAAACTCTGCTCCAGTTTTAAGTAGCCCCATTAAAAAATGCTAACATTTGTTTGTGTACGGATTGCGGCTGGCAGGATGGACAGATGCTATGGTGAGTCTCCCCTGGCTTTCCCACCTACCCAACCCCAAAAGACCAGATTTAAGAAAGCGGGGGACTTTCTACACATTCTTTAAAAAGGTGGCACTTTCTTTGCTGTGCCAACATGAGCCATGTTTGGGACAGCTGGCAGAAATTGCTGTAGGCTCAGCGAAAAAGCACCAAGCCATAGGGATGTACACAGAAAAAAAAATCATATTTCTTTTGCTATCAAAAATAAAACATCTGAAAATTTATTTCATCGCTGGTGCATTCATTCGAACATCCAGATTTTTGCATTTTAGATGTTGTTACCTGCCCAGAGCAGGATAAAAATGTAAATAAATTTGCATTCAAACATTTTTGCAAAGTTTTCATGGCTTTTTCCCATAGAAAAAGCCCTTTTTCATGACCAAAACAGTGAAATGGAAATATTTAATCATTTTTTTTTTTGGATTTGTGAAAGGGAGTTTTTCGTTTCAATCCAGTTTTCAGACGTTCAATTTGATGTGAATGTTCGCAAATTTGAAATATTTGGTCAAATTTGCAAATACGAATCTCATTTTGCACATCCGTCCAAGCCAACTTTTTCCCTGGGCAATCTTCTTCTGCAACAGTGTGGGACAGGTCCTACTCTGCCCCAGCATGCCGATGGCAGGCCTCTGTTCCAAGACATACAGCACGTCCCAATATCCACAGGTGATGCGTTCCATCTTCTACCTTGTATAACAAAAACACAGATAATACAAACGTATTCACTGAACTGTGATCGACCATGGTTGAGTGGATCAGAGGATAGTGAATCATCCTGTAATCCAGAATAAGGTCCAGTGAAGAAATGGACTTTGAATGTTTTGAATAGTATTTGAAATGGAGTTTCCAAAACAGCAACAGAATTTGGCTCTTTCTGCACTGGGCCTTATTCCAGATTATATCTTAGAATAGGGACCTGTCATCTGCATGCTGGTGTCAGGAAAGATCGTTGCTCTATCAACTTTCTTCTGTCTAGATGGGTATGTTTGGGAAATAAGCAAGCAGAAGACAAATGTACCCATATTTTCCGGCGTATAAGACAACTGGGCGTATAAGACAACCCCCAACTTTCCAGTTAAAATATAGAGTTTGGGATATACTCGCCATATAAGAAGCCAACCCCCAGCATATAAAACGACCCCGGACTTTTGAGAAGATTTTCCTGGGTTAAAAAGTAGTCTTATACGCCAGAATATATAGTATTTTCCTTTGTCCTTTTTTATTTCAATAAAAGAAAAGGGAGTTGGTCTTTGGGTTTTCACCTTCCAACCAACTCAGAGAATACACAGTGAAACAAATCCTTTAAATTCTACCCCAGCTGAAAATTCCCTCCCAAAACCTATATTGGTTTAAGAGGAGATTTTAGGTTACAGACAGTTTGGTCTAGTGGTTAGGGAGCCGGACTCTTATCTGGGAATACTGGGTTTGATTCCACCCTGCCCCATGAAGCCAGCTGGGTGACCTTAGGCTAGTCACAGCTCTCTTCTGAGCTCTCACAGCCCCACCTATCTCACAGGGTGTCTGTTGTGGGGAGAAGAATAGAAAGCTTTGTCAGCTGCTTTGAGTCCCTTTAAATCAGTGGTTCTCAACCTTCCTACTGCCGCGACCCCTTAATGGAGTTCCTCATGTTGTGGAGACCCCCAACCACAGGGGCAGAGCAGCTGGGAGGTGGGCGGGAAGGGTGGTGGGAGACTCATCGTGACTCCTCTGAAAGGGTAATTCGACCCTCAAAGGGGTCCCGACCCCCAGGTTGAGAACCACTGCTTTAAATGGATGAGAAAAACAGGGTAGAAAAACCAACTCCTACTACTCCTCTTCTTCCTTCTCCTCTTCATCTTCTTCCTCCTAGCTTGATGGCACTGTGGCTAGCACTGTCTTTATGCACCCCTTAAATAGGTGAGAAAAGTGGAGTACGAAAGCCAGCTCTTCTTCTTCTTCTTCTACTACTACTACTGCTGCTGCTGCTGCTGCTGCTACTACTACTACTACCCAAAGCGCCTCCCCTAGTTAATCTGCATCTAATTTATTCACAGTAAGGAGGAGATTTTACTATCTATAAGCCTGTTACGCAGCCATGTTTACAGCAAAGCAGACCCCAGTTCAAGCAGTGGTCAACTAACTGGCTAGAACCAGTTTCCATCCTTAACTTGTAACAGACCTGAGAGTTAACAGGTCTTTGCAAGCACAGTCTACTCCTTAAAATTCTTTACCCTGGTGCAAACTACAGTAGGTCCTGGAGGGCATCTGATGTAGTCTCCATCAGCGTGCAGATGGCAGGTCCCTGTTCTGAGATATAATCCAGAATAAGGCCTGGTGCTGAAAGGGTTTAGTTTTCATCCCTCCAGACTGGCTAGGGCTGCCTAAAGCCTAGATTGAAACCTCACAAACTTGTGCCACAGATGGGTCCCTTCAAAGATTAATAGGGATATTGGAAGTGTCCAAAAATTGGTTTTTCTGTTAATGAAAAAAGACTCCACTAAGCAGCAGACAGAGATGATCAAACAGACTTTAATTTCAGTCAGTCGGAAAGGAAGTTAAAATTGCTTGTGGAAGAATTGAGGTTAAAACAGTATAGGACAGACTGTGCAAGGATATGTTAATTACATGATTTCATCTTTATTTTAGGATTCAAAACAATTACCTAGCCTTACAAAGAATTAATCAAGACTTAGAAGACAAATTGTACAGAATGGTAAGTGCAAGAGGTTGTTATACTGTTGTTATGCATATCACAATGATACCTTCAGCTTGTCAAATGCTTAAAGAGAGCAAACGTTGATGGACTTTGCATTTAAGCTATTCTTGCAGAATTGGGTCACTTAAAGAATATGATGGGTTTGTAGTAGTCAGGATGTTGCAGGAATACAAGAGGTTTGGAAATGTATATGGTCCTTTCTTCAAGAAAGAACGAAAGAGACAAGAGAGAGATAAAGGGTCTTTCTGCACTGCCACGTAAACAGGATTTGGACCACTGGTAGGCCACAGAGGACCACCACAACTTAGTCCAGAAAATGGAGGCCTACCTCCAGGTTCCAGACAACCTGATGTGCCACTAAAATGGGTTCCCTGCAGGCTCCGGGGCTAGGAAATTTCATCCCTAGTCCTTTGGAACAGTTGGAGGCTGATGCCGAAGCTCCTGAGCAGATGATGCTGTTCCAGACCATGCCTTGCTGGTCCATACCCACGGATCTGGATCACAGCCTAGCAGTGCAGAAAGGCCCAAGGAAAGAAAGTGCTTTGATTCAGAATCGTTCTGTATATAAAGAATGCTTTAACTAGAATTAGTCCCTAGCTGGGGACAAAAAGATTGCAGAGAGAATCAACGCTCAGTTTGTAATTCTCTTTTTAATTGCCACAAACCATACTTTGATCCACTGTGGATCGAAGCTGAGACTGGGGAGCTCATAGGGAGGCTTCCAGTTGACTTTGTTGCCTTATTATTGGAGGGGCTGTGACCTTAGTGGTGACTGTGCAGTGTCTTCGAGCGATGTCTTTTGGGGGGCAAATGTTAAAAGGGTGAAACAGCGATATGATGCCTTCCTGTCTGTTGCTACTGGTGAAAAGTTGTTATGCAAATATGGAAATTAACTCTGGACTTATCTTTGAAGTAGTGCTATACGTATGCTTGGAATGTTCCATTGCTGGAGAAATTAACACAAAACAGTAGACATTCTAAAGGCCAAGTGAAATCAGATGCTTTTCTTTATACCCATTTCCCCAATTTGGTAGGCTCAGGCTTTGCCCATTGCAATGGGTGCTAGCCTGCCTGCTGTGAAAACACCAGAGCACCCATTTGCAAATCCGGATCTACCCACAAGGGCTCTGCCTCTCACCTCAGGTGTTTTGGGGGGCAGGGGGTGCAATATCTGAAGTTGCCTTCAGCACAGGCTCTGCAGAAAAATCCCTTCGGAGCCTCTACTAATCTCCAAAGGCAACTTCAAAATGACTTCAGAAGGACTTTGGAACCTTTGCTAATTTCCAAAGGCAACTTCAGAATGACTTCAGAATAACTTCGAAGGGACTTCGGAGTTTTGATTTTGGGGCACCGAGCCTCCTCTAGACCCCATTGCCCAATTGCAGTGGTAACAGGTTACTTATAATCTGGATTGTAGATCCCTTTAATGGGGTCTATACAAAATCCGGATTATAGGTCCTAATGTGTCCCTAATGGGGTCCATTGTGGAAATGGGGTCATCCGGCTCTCAGCCAAATGGGTCCTTAATGGGTGCTGAAATGGGTACTTACTGCCTGTGGAAAAACACCCAATGGAAGTGCACAATTTTTTTTAATTTGATTTCTATCATATTGAATTGAATGCAAGGAAATTCATATTCATTCAAATAGATCCCCTTCGAACGTGGTAGGATTCATATTGAATACGAATATTCAATCCCATACAAATGCATATGAATCCCATACAAATCCCATACAAATGCATATGAATCCCATACAAACCCCATACAAAACTTCCTCCAAATGTATCAAAAGATTTCATTTGAACTCAAATGTCAATCTTCAACTGTGCCAGCATTCAATTCAAATTTGAATGTCTGAATTTGGTCAAATTCATATGAGTTTTGAACAAACACGGTGGCTCATTATGACCACATTATGACCCCCACCCCCAAAACACACACAAAAGATATTGTTCAACCAATAGGAAAAAGGCTGAACTAATACTCTGTCTTCATTTGTAGAGGTGTGATTTTTTTCCACCTCCCTTGTCCGCTGGTCAAGCCAGTGACTAAGGTGCTAAAAAATCACACACTCCTCCTCACTCCAAAAGTTACCTGGGCTTGGCTTTGGCAACATTTAGTTGACGCTGCCAATCCAGGGACGCTGGCTGTTGAAGATGACAGAGGAAGTTTCCTGGTGGGAAGCTCCCCCCCCCCCACTGCAGTCAGACCCTAGCCTAAAGAGCCCCCTCCCCAAGCCTAGCCTAACCTAACCCATCCTGGAAAAGAGAGACCACTGCAGCCTCTGCACCCCTTGTTTCCATCTCGGCTGACAGGAAAGACTCTTCACTTCAGAAGTAAAATTTTACTCCCGAAGAGAACTGAAGAGTCTTTCCTCTCAGTCGAGATCTGAGCAGGGGGGGGGGGGGGCGGGGGGGCAAAAAAGGGAGAACACTGCAGCCTCTGCACCCCCTGTTCCCATCTTGGCTGACAGGAAAGACTCTTCAGTTCACTTCGGGAGTAAAATTTTACTTCTGAAGAGAACTGAAGCTAGTTAGCCAAGATCCTCAACAGGCCGATGTCTTCCTCAGGACCGTCAGGAGCAGGGCAGCCCAGCCCCTTGTCCTCAAGGGTGCCGGGGAGTCCAGGCACTGGGCCCGGACGGCAGATGCCACCGCACCCACGGAGCCTTCAGGGGGCACCTGAGTCCCTTTCTGTCCATTCACTGGCCAGCAGTGGGCTCCGCCCGATGCCACTTGCTCTGCCACTGCCAGCCCCTTCGCTCTTGGCTCCAGCCAGCGGCCCCACTTCTCCTCTGCCCTCTGCTGTGTCTTTGTGAACCCTAACCCCTACTCCTTCCTTCGTTCCTTCATTCTTTCCAGCAAGCCGTCCCGTTTCTATTCTTTCCTGTGCTGTGTCTTCGTGAGCCCTGCTTCCTTCCTTCCTTCCTTCCTTCCTTCCTTCCTTCCTTCCTTCCTTCCTTCCTTCCTTCCTTCCTTCCTTCCTTCCAGAAGGCATCTCCCTCCCTCTCTCTTTGAGATGCATTTGACTACCACAATTTCATGATATTTATAGATCAGCATCAACACAACTAAAGCTAGTACTTAAAATTCTACATCAATATTCTCCTAATGATATTCACATTACATTTATTCAACTCCCAAAAAAACTTCAGTGCTTGTAATGTCCTAGTACTTGTAATGTTTATAAAAATAAAGCATCCAGTTAACCCATTGACAAATAGTATTTTAAGTACTGTATTGCCGTCTTTCAAACGTATAATAAAAGGTGTCAGGGGCCTGGTCTCTATTCCACGAGATCTTAACAAGCAGCATTGAATCTAAAGGATTTACATCCACAGTGTATAGACTAATCCGTTATAGTACTTTAATTAACTTTACTATTCAAATGGGTAGAGCAAATGAAATAGGCTATTGATGTCTGCTTTGGAAGCATCTAATTGAGAAAGGAGAGAAGTCTTGCATGCTCACGAATTTCTACTTAATTTGCATTTGTTTTTAAAGGCAAAGCAGTTTTTTCCTTTGCATGTATATTGAATATGAGAACTGTGATTGTACTTATCCAAATACTTAGAAAATGATCATCATTCCATCATATGCCATGACACTGAAAACTGATGAGATTTTATTTTACATATATTTTCTCCTGCTTACATTAGAGCAAAGATAGTGTTTGATTTCTGTTTCCACAAAAAATAGATGTGGTAGTAACTTTAGGCAACTACCATTTATAGGCCTTGACTCCAGTTACTTCCATGATGCTTCTAAAAATGACTTCAGATGCTATTCCAGTTGTTGTGTCTCCACTTTAGCAGCTCATCAAACCTGCCCAAGGTGCATGAGGACAAGGGGGCGAGATCTCACTCTCCTGAGAAGTGCCCTCGTCTGTGACTTCATGAGATGCCTATGTTCCCAGACATGGACATGTGATGTAAGATCTCAGAAGTGTCCCATGTTGCACATGAGTACATGGCCATAATTGATCCTAGGAATGTGTACTGAAACTGACCTTAAGAAAAGTAGCCCATTGAACAGAAAATTAGTGTAGTTCTATGGTGCATGTGCCCAGATGGTATCTCATTTTGTACTGCAGACATCTGCTGAATGAGACAGATTTAAAAACAAGAGGCTGTGCATTAAAAAGAACTATGGTTTATTTTTTGCTTTATCAATCAATAACTTCTGTCTAAAAATTGATTCACATAGTTCTTTAATTATCAGGGTGGCCAACATTTCTTCGCCCAGAGGGGTAATTGGTTTGTGGAGTTTGCGGTCACAGGAGGTGGTTTCAGTGGCCAGTCTGGGTGGCTTTAAGAAAGAGTTAGACAAGACACTGTTACTGATTTTAGTGTTTCTTTTATTTAACTTGTTTCAATTTGTTTTATTTAACTTTTATTTAACTGTTGCAACCTGTCCTGAGACTTTCAAGGAGGGAGGGAGGGATCCTACAGGGAACTCATCAAGATTAATAAACTATTTGCAGATAACACTGTGGTTTTTTGGATTTGTTAGGCAACCCTCTTTAAGCCAAAATTAAACTCCTGGTGAAATTATGAAAGTCCAAAATATACCCTGAGTGTTATGAGATCAAAGAATATTGTGCCTTGCTTTCCAAAATTGATAACTCTTTAAACACTGCAAAATAATACAATTAGGCCATGCATGTCATATATTCTTTAGATTTTATATTTGTATTGGCTAGTTTTCTAAGGTTTTTATATTTTCACCCAGTTTAGCAATATTATATTATAATGTCTCTGATGATCTGGTGCACAATAAGTTTTTGTAGTTACTTTTTAGTTGCAACTACTTTGTAGTTACTTTTATGGAATTTGCTGCCAGAAGAGATGGTAACAGCATCCAGACTGGGTGTCTTGTTAGACAAATTCATGGATATCAGGTGTATCAATGGCTACTTGAATGGACGCCTAGGCACATCTTTCAGGCTGGGGGGACAAGCAGGATGCCTCTGAGGCCATTTGCTGGGATTCAAGAGCAGGTGAAGATTTCATCTTTGTCTTCTGCTTGAGATGCCCAGAAGCAATTGGCAGGCCACTGTGTGAGACAGGATGCTGGACTAGATGGGCTATGGGCTGATCCAGCAGGGTTCCTCTTATGTTCTTATTGCTGTTTTGTGATTCTTTCACTAGCAATTTTTCTGCTGCAAATCATATGGCACTTAGATAAGCCAATATGTGATTGTGGACATGCATGCAGAAAAAACAGGTTTATATAGTTACCCATATATTCCGGCGTATAAGACAACTGGGCGTATAAGACAACCCCCAACTTTTCCAGTTAAAGTGTAGAGTTTGGGGTATACTCGCCGTATAAGAAGACGACCCCCGGTGTATAAGACGACCCCCGACTTTTGAGAAGATTTTCCTGGGTTAAAAAGTAGTCTTATATGCCAGAATATACTGTATTCATTTCATGAGTTCAGTTCCATGCATAAATTATTTTATTTATCTGGTTCTGTATCTTTCTGACCCTGGACCCCACCCACGTGACCTCAGTGGCCCAATTTATGTGACCTCAGCATCTCCACCCCTGTGACCTCAGCAACCCCGCCCCCGTGACCCTTCCCCACCTTACCCAGCCCTGAAGTCCACCAGCCGCCACTGAATGTTATGAATATTTGTAAAGTAGACTGTTAAGTGCTTCAAAAGGATCTCTGCATACTGAGGAAAAGGGCATCAGAGGGCCTTTCTGCACTTGCTGGTATTTCTTACCACATGTGCTACACAAGTCTTTTTGCTGTGCACTTTCTTGTAATTGCTTTCTTGCCATTCAGAAAACGTTAGGCCTTGTTAGCTTTCAATTCACATAAAGGTCAGCTGTCTCACTATTCAAATGAGCTAGTTGGATTCCCAATGCCCAGCTTGCATTCTGGTGTGCTGCCTGCCCCACTAAGACCATGTCATGTGAGCCTCCATGGAAGCAGCATCAGCATCACCTATTACCTTATACTTTTAATTGGAAACACCACTATCGAACCTGGGATCTTCTGCATATAAATAAGGAAGGAGTGTGATTTATTAATATATTTAAAGTATTTCTGTATTACTTTCCATTAAAAATTCAATCACTTCTGTATAGATAAGGTTCCAGGTAAATTTTATGAGCACTTAGATGGCATTAGATATTATTATAGGTGGGTTTTTTTAATTAAAAGTATATTAAGTAGGTGTCATATAGTCCTATTCTAACACTGTGTTTTAATATTACACATTCACACTGGGAAGACCTGGGTAAAAAGATGGGTCCTCAGTCAGCAATTGAAGGCCAGAATTGTAGGTGCCCCATGAATATCAGAGGGGAGAGTCTTCCAGATGATGGCTATCACTACAGAGGAGGCTCAACTGCGGGCAATCACAAAAAAGCATTTCAGTAATTTCTGGTACCTGCAGTAGGATCTCCCTCGAAAATCTTAATATGTATGAGGTGGTAAGCTTCCATTAAATCAGGTTTGGTGAGTACTTTGCCCTGTTTCAATCTATGTAAATCCCTAACAAATGGGAGTGGATAATGGTTCTTGACAGAGGTTTTATTCAAAGCTCTGTAGTCAGTGAGTAGTTACACCTGCATTGTGAGCAAGTTCTCCACTTTTTTCCTTTACAAAAGAACAGGTGGTACCGTAGTTTAAAGTTTAAAGAGTTTAAAGTTGCCATAGGAGGAAGAGAGGGACATCTAAAGTTGCATGCAATGTTTTTGTCAAGAAATGATTTCAGGGTGTGACGACCACGGCCAGCAGCCGCCAATTACTAGGCCCCAGCCGGGCATCCAACTTTCTTCAGTTCGGCCACTATAGCCACGGACTTCAAGTTCTCTTTTAAATAGCAGGTTTCTAGGCCTTTTTCTCCTTCTGAGCCGAGCTCCAACACTTAGGTTACACTATTACTGTTAAGTTACTACGACAACTCTTTCCCCCTCCCTTGAGTGTCTGAGCCAGAAACAGGCCTCAAGCAGAGTCTTTATAACAAATGTAAATGTAACTTTAATGGTTTACACTTCTTAAGTCAGTTCAACTCTAACACAAGCAGTTCACTTTAACTTATTTTCTTAACTCAGGACCCTGCCTAATCCCTATCTGGATTCTCCTCAGGACCCGGATCTGTACTGGCTAACTTCTACCTAAGTCTAGCCCCAGTCACAGAACAACAGCTCTGACAGGAAGGCCCTTTTTATAGTCTCTGCCAGGGTTCCATCTCTTCTGATTGGCTAGTTTCTTTGGGCTGCCCCCCCTTTCTTCAATATGCTAATTGAGCTGGGCTCAGCCCCTCCTCATCTGCTCTTTAACCTTCCTGGTCAGTGCCTTTTCCTTTTAGTACATTATATAATATTTACACATATGCAATCAAAAATACTACAACAGGTGCATTAATCAAGCCTGGGCTCCACACAGGGCTTTCAACTTAGGTTCCAACATGGAAAAGAGATGGTCTGCTGGTGGGGAAGATCCACCTTGAATGTAATTCAGTAGCAGTCAAATGGGTGAAGGGGGGAGGTAAACTGTCCTCCTCTGCCTCCTTGAGTACATCAGCATATGTCAGTGGGATTTACCACCAGAAGAGGTGGTGACAGCAACCAGCTTAGTTAGCTTTAAGAAAGGGTTAGACAAATTCATGGAGGACAGATGTATCAATATCCACTAGAATTGATGCCTAGGTAGATCTGGGTTAGAGAGACAGGCAGGATGCCTCTAAAGGCCATGTGCAGGAATTCAAGAGCATGTAATAGTTTTGGTTTTGCCTTCTGCTTGAGATTCCCAGAAGTATTTGCTAGGCCACTGTATGAGACAGGTTGTTGGACTAGATGGGCTGTAGCCTCGTCAAGTAGGGCTTCTCTTATGATTTTAAGGCTGTGTTTACATGTAGGGAAAGAATCAAAATCACTTTAGAAATGGTAGCTTGTGGCACTCATGTTGTCTTTCATGTTGTCTTTCATGAATGTCCAATGTGCAAACCACCTCTAAAGCCATCCTTAACCTGCCTCAGAAATGTAAGTCTGTTTGCAGCCCAATTGGTAGATTATGTGAATTCCATTGACAAGTGTGGGGCATCTTACATGCTGGTTCCTGTCACCTGGGCGAGGGCACAACACATTTTGAAACTGTGAAAATATTTATATTTTGGCAATGAAATATGTGACAAGTTACATGCATATTTCCAGTTAAATGTGGAAAATGTGTACTTTGTATTTTTGCACATCCTATAGAAGTCTTCTCCAAAGTCCGTGCAAAGGAGATTCTTTCCTAACTAAAGCTTAACCTTGAATTATGTGCGCAGTGAAAAGTTAATGGTTTACTTTTTAAGTGCCTGCCTAGACATGACATTATATCAGTGAGTCTCTAATGTCACTATTTATCACGAAAATAAACATATATTAACTTCACACTCTAGAGACTCTAATCCACATTAAAAGTCAGAAAATGCACTTCCAAAGTGTATTCCCTGGATTTTAATGATAAGTAGAGGTGGGATGAGATGCTTCACCTCTAAACTGCCTTTGAGCTCTGTTTTCTGTTTTAATGTGTGTGGATACAACCTGAGATTTTGCCTATGATTTAGGGCAGTGGTTCTCAACCTTCCTAATGCCACAACCCCTTAATGCAGTTCCTCATGTTGTGGAGACCCCCAACCACGGGATCAGGGCAGCTGAGAGGAGGGAGGGAGGGGCGGCGGGACACTTGTCGCGACCCAACTGAAAGGGTAGTTTAACCCCCAAAGGGGTCATGACCCACAGTTGAGAACTACTGGTTTAGAGATTAACTTTGGAATGCAAGTTGCATATAATTAATGGCTGAAAATGATCATAAAGACTCTTGAAGAAGACAAGGCAGCAGTCTGCAACCACAGAGGACTTTCAGACAGTTCATGGGACTCCAAGACCAGGAACATTTACTCCTGGACATCAGAGCTTTTAGATGCTGGCTCCAAAGCCCATATGAGCTTCAGGGCCAGCAGAGGGACTATCCCATGATAGCCATCCAAATGCATATGGCTTTGTTCCAGAATATGTAGACGTGTCCTTCTGATACTTTCTCATTGGAGCCGTCCATTGAAGAAAGGTGCTGAAACCCTCTATATCCCTGTTTGCCATGATTCCTATGGAACACATTTAGAATGGTTGTTAACTCCTTTCTCACATGCTGTTGTTTCTAGTCTTGATATATACAGTGCTTTAAAAATTCCACTTTTTTCCATGGATGATTTGCACTGGGGAACTAGCTTTAAAGGAATCAACTTAGACCTTATCCTCACTCACCACAGCCTGACATATAAATCACATATACACCAATTCTACGTGCCTACATTGAAGTAGAGGAAAGAAAACAAGATGAATTTTCACCCATCTCTGACAAACTAGGTATTAGTGGTGATCTTAAGTCAACTCTGTTCCATAGAAATCTACAACGTTTATTGAAAGCATTGCAGAACAATCACTGTGAGCAAGTTGGGATATAGACTCAGCTAAGATGTTTTGTTACCGACATGGTTTCTGCTGTTCCGCTCTTTTAGTGACGATTTTTAGAGGGAATCTTAATTTTATCATCCCAACAGCTAAAGCATTGGTGCAGATTCTTCTCCTTCATTTTCCCTGTGCTAGGTTTTAGTACACATGGCTGCCATTTTGTGTCCCTGTAATTCCAGTGTCCTTGCTTTCTTATTTTTAAGGTTCCTGCCATTTTTGCACAGAGTAAATCCCTGGATTTGTGGAGAGGATATTTAGAAGAAAGGGGCTGAGTAGAAATTTGGCACTTCCCTCCTATTTTTCACATTCAGGGCTTTAATTTCACCAGAGTCATTTGAGCTGTGATGGGAAGCTGCAACTCCCATTCACCAAAAATGCACCATTTTCTGCTGTTTCTTTTGATGCCACTGCATTCCATGGGTGCCAGAAGTCCTCTGCATATATAATTTGCTGCATTGCCATTGTCAGCAGTCATTAAAGATGATGTTCAATTATTTGTCAGGCACATGACCTATGTAGTTGCTAACTGCAACTAGCAGGAAGCCAGAGCAAGAAAGCTTTTCAGACATTCTCTGATTGGTGTGGGAGAAACTCTGGAAGCAGTAGCAACCATGCCATTAAAAATCTAACTATTATTAGACAGTACACAGAATTTTAAAGTGACTTTCATTAGTGTTAATAGTAATGATTGAGGCTGCCATTTAAACAATTAAATCTAGTGGTGAATGAGTGTTCCTGGCATAAATATGTGCGTGTTAAGGTATCTGATGTCTTTTGTTGCAATATGAATTTGAAAATCTTTAAGCACAGATCTTTAAGCCTTATTTATTGCTTTTTCAAGTGCTATAAATGTGTCAGCCTTTCAGTTTTATTTTTAATATCCTACTTTATCTGTTTTCATTCTTAGTGAATTGTTCTATCCCAGATATAAACACGGGATGTCCTGGCTGCTGTAGAAATTCAGTATAATTAATGGGGACCATATTTGCATGCTGTCCTTGAGTTTTAAAAGCAGCATCTTGAATTACCTTATCCCTGGATGTGATATGCTTATTGCTGTGACAAATTCCTGGATGCTTTTATTATGCATTGTCTTATGGTGTGAATCCTACTTTTCTAAAACAGTCATAAACTACTTTTATGGGTTTGGTCTGGAGATGTTTTCCTTGGCAGAGATGCATGATTGCTCAAAAATGTGTCAGGACTGATTGAAGGTTCTAAGCAAGATGGAATGGGCTTTTCCCCCCATGCTTGGTTGTGTCATGTTTTGGTACAGCTCTGCATCTCAGGAACTTCCTGTTCTGACCATAGTTCAGTCTAGACCTCTACTGTCTACCCACGAGTGTGGAATAGCAACAGCTCCATCCCCATCATACTTTGTCCTCATTGAATAAGGGTAGACCGGGCTAGGATGCTAAAAATGATGCCTTTGCCCAGTATAGCTGTAGACTACAGGTGTGCAATTTTTGGGATTCAATTCAATTCAAATTGAATATCCAAATATTCAAAATTTGAATGTATTTACATTCAATTCGATTAGAATACATTTGAATCTATTTGTGCGAATTTTCAATCCGTATTTGCAAATACGAATGTCGACAACATTTGCATGTGCCCGTACACATCCCGTATGCATCCTGTTTTTGTCCCGTACGGATCCATACAAATGGGTACGGATGCAGGAAAGACGCATTATGCAAGTATGCATCATGTAAGTATCCATACACATGCGAATGTCTGGATAATTCATACAAATGTTTCAAAAAAATCAAAATTCATTTGAATGTTTAATTTGAATTTATAGACATTCGATTCAAATTTGAATGTCCAAATTGAATGACTTCGATTGAATTTCAAACGTTTTGAATATCCATGCAGATTCCTACTGTAGACTTTGATGTCCAGATCTACAGTCAGTCTAGGGTCAGTGTACCAGACCATGGAGTTGTGCGGATGACAGAGCCCTGCATCCAGTATATTAGACAGGCTCTTTTCAGTGGTTCTCCAGTAAGTATCACCAGAAGTGAGTCTGACCCCAAACCAGCCAGGTCATAAACTTCAGAACTTCACTTTCACAGACTCTTTGGAGGCAATGGTGAGGGCAGAAGTGGTATAGACGGTCTGAAGTCTGGTACCTCAGAACACCACATTTAAGTGCAGAAATGGCCTCCGTTAAAGAACAGTGTATGCAACTGTTCTTCATTTAATGTAAAAACAAAGCAACTCAGCGCATAAAAATAAGAAAATGCAAACATCTATAGCATATAGTAAAGTCAAGCCTCTCGAAAAGCATCTACTTTCAAAAAAGTAGAAAGAAACAAAATTCAACAATCATCCTGAGTGCGTCAAAGCAATACAGATTGTGCAGCAAATTATCAAGTGCTCCGTAATGCCCAGATGAGCCTGTGTCACTTAACTCAAGCAAATCATGACCTGAATTGCTGATGGTGCCTGATGTACCTCTGGAGTCTGAGAGCATCAAAAGACCCTTGATCACTAGATTAAACTGATGGCCCCCAGACTATGGAAAAGTCTCCCCCTCAAGGTGCGTCATGCCCGTTCCTTACATATATTTAGGAAGGCGGCGAAGAAGCAGCTCTTTACCCTGGTCTTTGGCTGAGATGATTATATTTCCCCTCCCAGTACAGATACCATCATTTTAAACACGTTGTGTATTGGTTTAGATTTCTTGAATTTTAAAAGGGTTTTTAATGTATATTCTAATTTTAATCTGCTGTTAGCCACCTAGAGAGCTTCAGGTATGAGGTGGGATAGAAATGTAAGTAAATAAGTAATTCTAGATCTTATGATGACTGCAGTAAGTGGCACCTCCATGCCAGGTTTCTGCCTTGATTCTAAGTTGTTCATTTTCTGATATCATTGTCTTAAGTATTGCTCCACATTACTAACTGCCAACATAGCATAGTGACTGCGGTATTATGCTAGGACCTATGAATCTCTGGATTCATATCCCCCTTGATCAGGGAGGTTCACTGGTTGGCCTTCTCAACCTAATCTACTTCACAGGGTTGTTGTGAACATAAAATGCTATGCTGCACCTTAAGGTCTTTGGAACAATGGCAAGATCAAAATGCCCTAAACAAATACCATTTGGAAAGCTTCCTGGAATCAGAAGTCCTGCTTTACTGTTTAACATTGTGATTGTATCTATCTTTTGAAAGAAGCACCTACAGTTTTTAAGATAGTTATTGAGAAGCTGCAATTTCCAAGTCCCAACATTTTCTGGCCCTGTGAGTCCTAGGCCCTTTCTGCACTGGGCCTTATTCCAAGATATTTCCCAGAACAGGGGGCCTGTTGTCCACATGCTAATGTAGAGTGTGGCAGACTCCACCTGGGACGTAGCATAGTCTGCTCTAGCATGCAGACATCAGGGCCCTATTCCGGGATATATCCTGGAATAAGTGGGTGTTTTTCCACTGTCACTAGAAGTACCCATTAAGTACCCATTTATGGGTACAAAAATGCCATTAGTGACAGTGGAAAAACACAGAGTGGCAGTGCTGAAAGGGCCCTAGATAATTACTTTTACTTTTATTTTTATTTATTTATTTTTATCCCACCCTATATCCATAGGTCTCAGGGCAGGTTACAACATATAAAATGAGCACATTAAAACCACAACATATTAAAACCATAAGAGTGCCTGGATGTGGGGAGGAAAAGCTGTTCCCTTATTTAGCCAAAGGCCAGGGTAAAGAGATGCATCTTCATAGCTCTTCTGAACACAGAGTGAAGGTGATTGACACACCTCAGGAGGGTGACCATTCCACAATCTGGGAGCCATCACTGAAGAGGCCCTATCCCGGGAACCCACCCCTTTTGCTGCTGTGGGTGGTGGTACAACCAGGAGGGCCTCCCCTGCAGATCTTAGGACACAGGCAGGTCAATGTGGATATTTGGGGCCCTAGTCATTTAGGGCCTTATAGGTTAAGGTTAGCACCTTGAATTGGGCTCGGTAGCAAACTGGCAGCCAGTGCAACTCTTTTAAGACTGGTGTGATGTGTGTCCAGCCAGTCATTCAGGTCAGCACTCTAGCAGCTTCTGAGCCATCTTCAGGGGCAGCCCCATGTAGAATGCATTACAGTAGTCTACTCTGGAGGTTACCAGAGCATGGATAACTGTGGCCAAATCATCTATGTCCAGAAGGGGCATTAGCTGTGTTTTAAGAGAGCAAATTTCAAGAAGATTTCATCTGAGCCATTCTCTCTCACCAGCCAACTTTCTCTAATTGACTGTCTGAAAGTCATCAAAAAATCCACAATTGTCATCACTGACTGCTAGAAAATAAACTGCCCAGGCTAAGCTGACTGTAAGCTCTCCTTGTCTTTTGAGCTACTGCTCTGTGATGGAGCCTTTATTTAGGTTGTCCCCATTTAACTTTCACAGGGCACACCAAAAGAAAGAAAGAAAATGCAGTTCTCAGAACAAAACATTGAAAGAAAGATGCTTTAAATCATTCCAGCTACTCAGAGTCATCTTTGGAGTTGTCCTTCATGAGAGAACAAAAATACACAAGGTTTGCCAACTTGCCACCTCAAATGTCTGGCCAGCTTTCCTACTCCCCTGTGAGAAACTATAGCAAAACTTCCAGAGAGAACATAAATTTCAAGTATGATTTGATTTAGCAGCTTCATGAGCACACACTTTTGCAGGCTAGCAGACGCTTCACCCCCCACAAATACATTCTGTCCACATTTAACAAAATAGTGGAGAGGAATACAGAGCCAAAATTGTGTCATATCCGGATCCTCCAGTAGGCCTGTTAAAAGTAGACTACTAGACCACTGACATCATGAAGAGCATTTGACAGAATGTCCATGGTCCAGTGTACAAGGCCCCCAACCCTTTTGATGGGGCTCCAGAAGTGGCACTAGAAGTGCACAAATATTCTTACCATTCGTTATTTGTACAAATTTGGCTGAATTTGGACATTCGTATACGACATTCATATATTAACACTCATACGAGTACAAGTGTTTCTGGACGTTTGTACAAATAGTTTGGAAATTCATGAAACTGGGGAGGTGGAAAAGCAGCTGCGCCAGTCATATCTGCAACGGATCCAGAGTGTATTCAAGGTGGACTGAGAGTAGATTCAGATTGTGTTTGATGCTTTCAGAGCAGATAGGTTGCAGGATACGTATCACATACAGATTCATTTGTATAAGATATTTGTATGAATTCATACAAATCCATTTGTATCGAATAGAATCCTACCACATTCGAAGGGGATCTATTCAAATGAATATGAATTTTCTAACCTTTGATTGGTTACAAATTAAATGCCCCCCACCCCAAAAAAAATTGTGCACATCCCTCTATATGTACAGCCAAAAAAGTCCAATCTGGGGACTTCAAACTCTGGCCGCAAGATAGCCTGCATCATGTAGAAATAGTCTGAATGGGCACCAATGTGAATTCATCCCTTTCCCGTGGTCTAGGCCTTAAGAGAAACACCACCACCTCCATAAGATCAGTCTGATGACAGCAATAAGCATAGGACTTTTCTGAAGTTGACTCTAGAATAATTAAATCATTCCATGCTGAGCTACATTTCAAGGAATGTAAGCCACATGAGTGGCTTTAAAAAGACAATAAAAGTGACTTTACTTAAAATGAACTCTTAAAGTATTTGTTTTAAGGTTGGCTTGGCTGTGGCCCATCTATAGTCCAAAATGGAAGTGCCAGACATCATAGGGCAAATCAGCCATGAACAAGACTGCCATGAAACATCAACATCTGAACGCTGATGGAGCTTCCTTGAGAGGCATACAGGCATCTTGGTGCAGATCTGCAGTGATCCAGGATTACCCTATGGATAAGGAAAGTCTGAGTAGACTGGGAGGATTGGTACTGCCTATATATATGCTGTTTCCAGTGAGGGGCCAGTCCTTCCGTTCTCTCAGCTCCTCTTTTTCTGCCAGATCTGATGGATAGAATTATAGCTTGCTGTGTGCTACATTTGTACGATCTAAGGTGCATACCTAAGCACAGCACAACAGAATGGTGATGATCATCTCAAGACATAATATGATGTTGTCTAATACACTTCTTAGGAAATGAATGCATAATTCAGGGGCTACCACCAAAAAGGTGCTCTCAAGTATCTTGCCTTAAATGTTCTCCCTCTATAGAATAGGTTCCTAGTGGTTCCCTACTGTATATGGTTGACCTGGCCCGAGAAATATCCATTCATTGCCCTATCCTACGAGAATTTATTTGATTAATGCCAGTTTTAATCTAAGCATGGTCACCATTTCTGGCTTCAGTAAAGATCATGCATTAATTACCTATAGTAAACTGGATTTCTTTTTCTCTGTGTGTCCCAAACCAAACGATAATGCATTTCATTTTAGTGACCATAATGAATTCTTTTGCTAAACCACTGGAAACAACTTTGATACACTCTCTCTGTATACATTAGTACATCCTATGGTTTCATAGAAGGAACCCAAAATAAATCATTTGGAGTTGAATTGCAGCAAAGTCTGGAGGTTTCTTTTAGAATCCATAGACTATTATTTTTTCCTGAATATTTCCCCTGAATTCTCTGATTTTGATGGATGATGGTAATGAAAGTGAAATATTTTAAGAAATATTCATTAGATGACTCTCCCCCATGCAAGGCAACAATTCTAGTCTATAACCCTGATGAAATTTCCAAAGGAAATTTAAGATAAAGGCTACAATTCTGGTCCCTTACTGGTTACAAAACAATTTAGAAGGGAAAAGAGCTGGAAGCAGACATGCAAGTGAGAATGCAACTCACAGCATATTCATACTCTCCTTCCTGTACACTGGACAGGAAAAGAGCACAATGACCCAACTGTGACTAGCACTTGCGCTTGAGTGCTAGTCAACTTTACCCGCCCCCTTCCCCTGGGATCGGATACTCACCTTACTCGATCCCAGGGTCCAGTCCACCTCTGGGCACTGCCATTTTGGCAGCAGCACCTCAATGACTGTGCATGCGTTAGCCCTGTCACCTTGGCAATGCTGACACTCTGTGCATGTGCAGTCACATCTGTGGTTGTCCGAGGTCCCAGAGGGCTTCTTCATGACCTCAAACAACCCTGATGGTCACACCACTGGACTCTTCAGGTAAGCAATTGAGTACCATTGGTTAAGGTGTGGAGTATGATTTCGTGCTCCACACCTAATCAGTGATTAGTGCACTTCTGGGGAGGGCAGCCACACTTGTAGACTGTAACAGCCTACTCAACATGCGGAGGTGGACTAATTATGCATGAGAGGCCGTAGTGCAAATAGGACTTCAAGCACCACACCAGCTTACTTCTCCACTTCAAATTTCCCCCTCCCAAAAAATGGGACAGGAAATCATTGTGTCTTTAATGCCATTGTATCTTCCAGAGTAGCCAAGTACTGTTGAACATCAGTTTACATGGGGAGCTGGGGAGAAGGAGAGGTAGTGATGAGTAGAGGAACGTTTGTGTATTGAACCAGGTGCAAAACTGCTATGAAACAAAACCCAGTTAAGTAGAAAGGGCCATCGCAAGACTCTCTCCATCGCAGTCTTGGTAACCCCTAGTGTGAGCCACAGCTAATCTGCACCTGCCTGCTTTGGAAGCGGCAACCACACTGAAGCAGCTATGGTTTTACAGTATGTCGTGATTTTTGCTGCACAACCAAGCAGGTGTAGATCATGAGTCACTTGCTCCTAAGAGATCACCATTTTGTGGCTATGGGTGTGCATGGGGTTTTAATTTATTTTAGTTTCATGGGAGATGAAAATTGGCCTGCTTAGATAAAACAGTCTAGCAGCTAAGAGGCCTAAAGGAAAGCATGCCATTAATCAAGACAGGAGCACAGAAAGAAGGAAGGAAGGCTGGCTTGGATATAGATCTTTTATAATTGGCCTTCCACACTCAGGCAGCAATGTCTGGAGCAAATGAAATCCTTAATATTATGACATCTGCTGTCAGCGGTGTTATTAGTTCACCTCTAGGTACTTATTGATTTAATTATTTGTCGCATTTGGGGGAAACAACCCTTTCCTTTGTACAAGTTGCTGTCAATGCAATCTCATCTCTGAAAGCTCACATTAGGGACTCAAGGGAATTAACTGTGAATTAGTTCCATCTCTTCCCCTCTAGCTAGAAGGCTCTTGCATAATGTGTTATTATAGATCCAACTCCTTCTCTGCAGCTCTGTGCAGTGGTATTCATATGCAGTGCAATAGATGCCCAGTCTCACCCCAAGCCACTGCAAGACTCTAGAATAGGAATAGCTAATGTGTAGTGTTCCAAGTATTACTGAGCTACAAGTTCCTTCCATCATCTGGGTTTTCACTGGCTGTGCTAATTAAAGTTGTAATTCTGCAACATTCGCAAGACCGTCTATCGTCTCTGCTGCAGGGACATTTGGGATGTTCTGTGCATCCTAGCTGACCCATACCTAGACTCAGGGATCCTTTTGTCATTGTCTAGTCTCTAGGTAGTGCATTAAATGTCTAGTGCATCTTCATGATGCATAGCTGACAGGGTGTCAGGCTGGCAAAGAAAGACCATGAGATTCTTTTGTTTAGAAAGATGAACAGTGATTTATTTCAGCTCAGTGATAAGGCATTTCTTGTTGGGAGCAACTTGGAACAGAAAGCCCGGCATATTTATATGTTCCATAGCTGGGCGGGGTTTAGCCTTCAACCAATGAGCAATAACTATTTTTCAAAACCCAGTTTAAACTTGGAGCCAAAATGTATCACTTGACCCCAGCAGGGAGCGGGGGGAGTCAACTGTCACTTCCAAAACAACAGGCAGCTACTATATACATATATACAGAATCACATAGGTGGCAGAGATCTTACATTCAAATATTACGGCAGGCAGCTAGCCCTGCCTGACACAGGGTAGGATTCTGAGACAGAAACCCAGATTTACCAAGAGGTTAGGCTGATTGCATTTTAAAGGACATTCAACAGCACATGTCCCTATCTTTAGATCAATGATGAACCAAAAAGTCCAGCTTCTCACACAGGGCTGGCCTCTATAAAGGATAACAACGAAAGCACCCTCAGAATCAGTATGAGATACTTCAGTGTCTGGCAGGAAGGACAAGATGACCTCTCCTAAGTCCATGTATCAAATCTGATTCCACTGGTGAGTCATGGCTGGTACCCATTGAGGTTGGTGAGGCAGAGGGCAAGGCAGCTAAAAGGAAGTAAATCCAGAGGTGAGGATGTGAACAGGTACAGCTAGTAGTAGGTGACCCTTGTGAAAATATTTTTGTTTATTACATTTATATCTCTCCATTATCTCACATTGAATCCCAAAGCAGCGCAGGTGGTCACTCACAGAAGCAGTGAGCAAACGCAGATCTCCTGAGCTTCTAAAAAGCAATGAATTCTTGCATCTTCTGGACTATTCCTGCAATTATAATTTTAAATTACACTACACATCCAAACACAAATAAGACAAGCATATTACAATACTTTGCAAAGTTATATCAGGCTTCCCTGGAAGGTGTTCAAACTGCTACTGCCTGGAGTGGTAGGAGTGCATTAGGAAAGCAGTAATGGATTGGATGTGGAACAATAAATTGAAACTGAATCCAGAAAAGATGGCGGTACTGGGGACCCTAGTCCAGGAAGTTAAGGGCACATGATTCTGGATGGGGTTGCTTTGCTCCAGAAAGACCAAGTTTGTGATCTAGGGATGTTTGTGGATTCATTGCTATGACTCGAGACCTATGCTCGATGTGACAACAGTAGCCAGGAGGGCCTACCTCTGACTGATTGGTTTTCTAGCTTCAGCCTTTCCTGGATAGGGACAACTCAGTCACAGCGAATCATGCTCTGGTAATCTCCAGACTAGACTACTACAGTGCGCTCTGCATGGGACTAACCTTGAAGATGGTCAGAAGCTGGAACTAGTGCAAAACACAGCTGCTCAAATGCTGGCATTAGTTTTATGCCAGTTTTAAAAGACCTACCACTACTAACAGTCCACAGTCACAGGATTCTTGAAAGACCACAAATAAAGTTGGTTTCCCCATGAGATGAGGCCCTTTTGCATTTTGTCCACCTGCATACTCTGGCATCTCCCAAAACATAATTGGTGAGGTGGCAACTTCTGAGGCGTGTGGAGGGAGGTCGTACTAACACCACCTTACATCACACCTTCTTGTCTCGATTTTGCATCAAGGAGACATTATCTGGAGCAGTGCTCCAAGGCGCCTTCACTGATGACAGAAAAAGCATGACCTCACAAAATTGCATCTCAGAAAACAATTGTGCCTAGAAATGGAGTAGGATGGACACCATGAGGTGCTTTCTGCCACCTTGAATGAAGATGTGGACACAACAGTTAGTTTTTCAGGTGCCTCCATGGAGAAGCAGCCCAGGTATCATTCTGAGAATTTGGTCCTTTCCACACTAGATTCAGTGATATAGCCAGAGGCTGCTCCCACGTAGAGTATATCCACGGTGCAGAGCCTCTTCTTTCCCAGAAACAGCTCCATGCATGCTGGAGGGTGCCCTGAGCGTATAGTTGTAGAGCACTAGAAGATGTTCTGCAGGCCTTTACTGCAGGTTCCTTTTGTGCAGTGGCACTGTGCAGCCACTTGACCCCAGTCACTGCTGCAACAGCACTGTGCTTCCCCATTGCCATAGCAAGGGAAGCACTGGGTAAGTTTTGAATGCACTGGGCATTGCAAAGTCCAGACACCCAGTGCATTCTAAAGGTGAGTCAACCTTCACACCTGGTGAAGGTGCAAAAAGGAGTTTCAGTTGCAAGTGGTGGGTCCTCTTGTCCTTGATTCTCAAAACTATTTCCAAGCACAGCCATCTTTCTGCCCACAGACACTACAGGCTTTCTGCCTGCAGAAGCTTCATTTTTTTTACCTCTATATTGTTTCATCTTACTTCCATGTTTGCTTTCTGTTATGACAGCACAGCTCCTTGTGCTGTCAGTAGAAGTAAAATAGAAAGCAACTGTGGCTTTGTCCGGGCAACCAAGCAAAAGGCCATTCAAAGAGTTTTAAGAGCTGGACTCCACCACAGAGAAAGGAAGAGACACATTGGTCCCACAATTGCTGGCTCCTGAACTCCAAACTCTTACAGACATGAAATGAAAGTTCCTGAGCTGTGAGACTCAAACTGCTCCTGGTTTAACATCAGACCAAAAACTGTCCTGGAAGTGGGCCATTTTCACTCCAATGGTAAACCGATACAGGCAGAAATCACCTCAACAGTTTCTCTGACACCACTTCACATAGAAGAGGAAGATGCAAACTGGACCTCAGAGTAGTTACTCCCACCTTACTGCCGGGCTAGTTCTGTTGGTTGGTTGCAAGTGGACTTGTTTCTCCACCAAGCCCTGGGGGCACTCAACGAGCGTGTTTTAATGGCCATTTTGATGCAGGCTACTATAAGAGCTCCTGGCTTGCCTTGGAGCACGCAGGAAGCTCCAGGTAGAGACATTAAGGCATCTGCAAGTCACTTCATCCCTAAATATATCCATGCTCTTTCAGCCTATTTGCATACAGTTATATGTATTTTAAAACCAATCAACCTGCTATTTTAGCAAACATCAAGTGCTCTCATCATTTCTCATGCTTCTGAATATCAACAGCCCTTTTCCAAAATTAAAATCATCTGCTTCTTTCTTAAATGTTTTGGCTGCCATGTTCTATTCTCTGAACATCCTGATTATTTAAGAGCTTACTTGAGCAAGAGTGTCCTCTTTTACGAATAAATTTGTCACATTTATTTGGGTGACATTCAGGGTGTGGATGAGGGCTATGCTGGTGTGGCATCACAAATCATGTATTTCACTGTAATAACACAGTTTGGGTGTATCCCCATGGGCTCTGTTTACTTTGGGGTGGATTCAGGGCAGCCCCAATGCAAATTGTAGCTCGCATTAACACATCCCCATGTGATTGAGGACAGCGTTGGTTCAAGCCGAAGCCCCTGTCCCCATGAAAACCATGGTAAACCCCTGCATCAGGGAACTGTAACCTTTTTTCTCCCCCCCTCCCCCCTAGGTACAAGCATGAGACTCCCCCCCTTGCCTGATCACCGGATTGGCAAGGCACGTGTGGGTGCTTGATTTAGCGCATGAGTGCCTGATAGCTTCCCTGCACTCAGCTGAGCAAGATCAGCTGTCAGACAGAGGAGCACACCTCCGCCAAAATAGCTGAAACAGAGCCACGGCTTCAATTAATGAGCCGCTTTCCCTTCTGCACCTCCAAAAACCACACACACTGCATCAATAAGAGATGATAACAAGGGGGCATAATAGGAGGGGAACCCGGCTCATTGACTGAAGCCGTGGCTGTTATTTTAACGGAGGTGCACTCCTCCGCTTGACAGTGGGCATACCTCTGTCTGACAGCTGATCTTCCTCAGCCGAGTGCAGAGAAGCTATCAGGCGCTCAGGCGCTAAATCAAGCCCTTACCCATGCGTGCCTTGCAAATTGGGCAATCAGGCAAGGGGGTCATGCTTGTACCTGGAGAGACACTCACAGGGCAAATGAGAGCTCATCACTTTTGAAGAGATCCCCAAGCAGTTGTGATTGCAGTGCGCATGACAGGGACAGCAAAATCCTGCCTGCTAATGCTCCGATCACCAAACTCCTCCCCCAATAACCCGTGAGTGGCCCCATGACTTAAGATAATATGTGTTTGCCTTCCTAATTCGGAGCGAAAACAGTTGCCACAGATTTGTGAAATTTGTCCCACGTGTAGCCCGGATTAGAAGCTTTCCATGTGGACATTCTGAGGCGAACTCAGGTTCACCTCAGAGTATTTTGATCATGGGGACGCATCCTTTCAGCAGCCCAAGGCTGCGTTCCCATTACCATTTAAAACTGTTTAAAAGCAGTTTAAAAACGGTTTGAATCCTCATCATTCCCACCCTCAATCAAGTAAAATGGTTTAAAAACTGTTTGGATCCTCGTCGTTCCCATTCACAATCAGTTTTAGGGCTGTCTTGAAGATTATTTGGCTTTAAAACGGAATTAAATAAACATCTGAGTTTTCAGGTGTTTTCCCGTTTTGCTTTTAAAACTTTTCTTATTGCTGTGGGAATGCTACAGCATTATCAGGGCCAATCCATAATGAAATGGCTGGGATTTCTCCCAACAGGACAGGACAGCCCATGGCCAGATTTTTAAAGTGCAGGGAAGCACTTCAGCAGTTTACTTTTCAGCCATCCTCTCCCTGATCACAAAGTAACAGTTCACGCAATACTCCTTCACACCCACAGACGTGAATAACAATGTTGCCACATTGCCGGCAGTTTTTGGCTTCCCTGAAAGGCAAGAGGAAGGAGGCGACAGGGCGGCAGCAGCAGCGTGTGTCAGAGAGAGAGAGACGGGGAAGGAGATCAGAAGATTCTGCCTTTCAAGTTTCTCTTTTGCCTCACACAAAGGACTGCTCTCGCTCTCTCGCTCTCTCTGTGTGTGCTTGAAGGATCTTACCTTGCTAGAGCCTTTTTTTTTAAAGGAAAGGAAGACGAGGGGACTGAGTTTATTGTTAAAAAAAAATACTTCTTCCTGCAACAGGCTGCATTGGCTTGCCTTGCCTTGACAAACAAGCTTTCAAAGGGGCAGCAAAAACAGGAGGGAGGGGGCTGGGATTCCCCATGTCATCGGATCAAAGCCAATGGGGAGAGAGGAGTGGGGAAAGGCTCAGGAGGGGAAAGAATGCTTTCCCCAACCCGTTTTTGGAAATATTTTAAATGGTAGGACAATGGGGACAGAAAATCGGGGTTGAATCTGATTGCCAGATGCTGTTTGCTTCCTTTTAACACGCTTTACATATCAATGCAAATCCCGATGTAAATCTCGATGTATATTCCATTTTATTCCTTAATGGGAACTCGCCCCAAGAGTGCGCAATCCAATTGTTCGTAGATAACTGTGTAGGGGTTTTCCAATGGAGTGCTATTTTAGCCTTAGCATTGTAATCATCATATATATATTTCTGATAGAGTTTCATCGAATGGGTGATTACACGCTGTTGAGTCACAGCGCTTTTACCCTGTCAGAGCACAGGGGGTGTTGTGATGTTGGAGAGGGGTGGAAATCTAAAAACGTCTCACAAGGAGTCTCAGGACAGGAACAGAAAGGTGTGAGCATAACTGAGGACAATCTGAGGAAGGGTTATCAGGTATTGGCTGTGGTTAGAGTTACTGCATGTTGAGTCCTGTTTCTTAATAAGATGGACTATTTCAGCAAGGTGTGATCACAGCCCATGTATAAACCAAATAAATACAAGTGTCACTCATGCCAATATTCATCAGAAATGGGCTCATTCTCACTTCTTCCTGTAGTTCACAATAGGTGAACATCTGGGCAGGTGCATCTGACTTGCAGGAGGCACTTACAGCTTACAAGCATCCCCTGCCTTTCCAGATGTTCACCTACTGTGAAGTAGCTGTGGTCCACAAAATCATGCACCACAACCTCACCAACCCTTACCCCATGTGACTGGAACTTACTTGCAAGCATCCAGCTGTGTCAACCATTTGCACCTCTGCCAGCTGGCGAGTTCATTGGAGCTGCTGTGCAAGTGCGTTGGCAGTTCCGGTGACCCCTCCCCCCACATGACTGCACCTGGGCAGAGCATCAGTGTCATCATAGCAATGGCACTGACTTACATGCAGTTGCAAAGGACGCTGCACTCAAGATGGTGGCAACCAGAAGAGGAGCAGCCCAGCAATCGAAAACAGGTGAGTGAGTGATCGCATGGGGGGGGGGCTGTCAGTGGCTACTGCTCACATGTGTGAGCAGTAGTCAAGGTTAATTCATCACACACCTTTCCCATTCACCGGATGGGAAGGGAAGTGCGAAATTTCCCCAGGTATCTTATAATTTCTGATGTCTTGGGATGATTCAGTGAACAATGAAGAGCTCAGGGCTATGCTGAAAAATGGAAAATTAAACAAATTCCTGTCTATCTCGGGGTTTTCTCTTTCTTCTTAGCTTGCTTTCAAGGTGGCTTGGAGATGCTTATAAGTGCTTTAAAAATGCAAATTGAATCTTCAGCTACAACCTTGATGGGTGGTCCTGCCAGGTACTTGATTGCAGTGGTTCAAAAAAACTGTAATAATGTTTTCCTTTCCTTTCTTTTTTTAATCTTTTTGAAAAAGGCAAAAAAGAAAGACCTTTAAATAAACCAAGTCAAATGAAATATTGATCTTGGGTAGTCATTAGCCACATTTTTGCCCTTCTAAGATCCAGTAATCTGCTTTCTTTATTTCCCACACATCTCCTCCTAGGAGGAGACACCACCTAGAAGGCCCCTTTTTCAGATAAGGAAGTGATGATAGCTAGTGGGCTTGCGGAGTGTTGAATAAATATCGCAACACTATAGAAAATGCTGTCTCACACTGACCGATATCATATTGAATTTCTAAAATGCTCCTAAGGGACAGGAGGAAAAAAAATCCTTTTTCACTAATGGAGAAAATGTTTTTGGAGCACAATTGCAGGAAGTCCCTAATTATAAGACAGGGTGAAATAACCAATCACTGGAAAACAAAATGATTCTGAAATGGACATTGCCAAATAGGTATGAGTCACCCCACTCTGAACAGATCCATTCATAGACAAAGAGCTGTGCCTGGAAAATCCCAGCCATGTCGTAGAATCATAGAGTTGGAAGGGACCTCTGTCTGCATTCCAAGAGAAATTTCTCCATCCTCCCTACCCCAACACACACAGGATGCATTCCCACTTAGCTTTTTAAGTCCTGTTTGGACTATTTTTTAGTCCCATTTAGTCCTGTTTGGACTATATTTTTAGTCCCATTTGGATTATTTTTAATCCAAATAGAGTGTCTGATGATTAATCCGAATATAGCCATTCCCATTCAGAACAGTACTTTTACATTTCCCTCCCCCAGTACAAACCCTGCCTGTGATCAAAGCAGCCACACTTTTCCCTTCACTCACTCATTCCCTTTGAGCTGAAGCCGGAAAGCTTCAGTTAAAAGCTAGTGCTTTAAAATAAAAATTTTAAACCCAGCCACACTTTCTCCTTTCCACAACTTCCCTTTCCAGTAATGTGAGGTACATCGAGGTTACCAGGGAATGTGCGCTCAAGCAGATCATCAAAGGAGCAGAGCGCAATCGGAAGACAGGGATGAGCTGCTTTGACTTACGGTTTTACTTCAATGCCTTTTTGCTTATATGTATCATTCTGATGGTTATCAGATACTGGAATGTAGCTACATTTCTAGTACATGGTAACAATCTCAGAAAAGATACAAATGTATCCGGCAAAAAGGTTTAAAAGCAAAACAACATCTGAGAGCTCTTCCCTCATTTTGCCTTCTTTGATCAGGGCTCTAGCATTGTGGCCATGGCAAGGAAGGGAGGACCTTTGCACCTGGAAATACCACCCACAGCTGGCTGGCATTGGCCAGAAGGCTAGATCTATGCCCCAAATAGCCTGGTAGTGTTCCCATTTTGGGTGAAAAAAGCAGACTCAGCTCCAAGAA
This sequence comes from Aspidoscelis tigris stejnegeri, assembly GCA_023333525.1. NCBI lineage: Eukaryota > Metazoa > Chordata > Lepidosauria > Squamata > Teiidae > Aspidoscelis > Aspidoscelis tigris. Next base: position 99,050,389 of record JALMGA010000003.1, on the reverse strand, counting down.
GGGGGAAAAGTCCTGTTTTCATCAGAACTTTTTTTTCTGCAGATTTCTGCAGGATAGTCCTCAGAAAATCCAGGAATAAGAAATTGAATGGGAATGCTAGATACCAAGTTCTGATTCTATTTGGATTTATACATAAGTAAATGTGAACTCTGGATACCAAATTCAGATTCAATTTAGATTTAAATGCCTATGGGAACACACCCACAGTCTTCAAAAAATAATCAATCTTCTTAGTTATCAAAGTCAAGACTGAGGAACAAAAACAGAAATAATTCATGGCGAACAAGAAGAAAGGTAAGAGTTACAGAGACCCCCATTACAAGAGAAGAAAGTGGAGTAAGAGGTGGATAATGCCAGATGTTTCCACTAGTGACATTTTATACTCATACACATTTTCTATAATTAACTCTGTTTAGTGCTGATTTAGTGCCATTATAACAGAAACAAAGAGCATTTGATCCATTGCCAACCTCTTTGCTGAAGTGCCTGAAACTAGATTACTCAGGGCTTTAATGTCTCCAAAAACAAGAGGGGAAATTATGCTCTTTAAACATCTCTGTCAGTAAGATTGCATGGAATTCGTGCATCTGCCCCAAAAGCTGACAACTCCAGGTTTTAGACGGCAGAACCCCAATGACAATTGCAGAGTACTGTACTGTAGCTATAGCTGTACCACAGCCAGCCCATATATTAGATGAATGGGACATTCCTCCTGGGCTCAGCGGCTGTAGGAGAAGCTGATCACACGGTTCTCTCACTGATATCCAGTCCCTAAGTTGCCAGCCAACTTGACTGGGAAAGTGGTCCATGGAAGCCAAGTGCTAGAAGGCCAGAAATAGTCTCTAAAAACAGTACTATGCGAATAGAAAAGCATCTTAGAAATGAATGGACTTGAGGTGGTCTGACAGAAAAACGTGTACAGCATTAGAACATATACTCAAAGCAATTATTAATCACCACACAAGGCACATAGGAATGGGTTGGAGAAACAAGAACGCATGGACTTTAGATACCTGCTATAAGTATGTTGTGGATCAATATAAATTTGATTTTACCCAGAAGAAAATGTTTTATATTTTTAGGAATTAAGTTAAAAGGATCTTTTGAAGAGAAATGGAACTCTGCTAAGATATACAGGGATCAGGCTCTCAATACTAGGAAAGAAAATACAAGATTCAATGAACTTTAATCTATCAGAGCCTTTTCTGTGGTGGCCCCCAGACTCTGGAATAAGCCTCCGTCTTGAGGTTCACCAAGTGCTTAGATTTTTTTTTCAGCACCTGCTTAAAACATTGCAAGTGCAAGCACTAGTCAACGTTGGTTCACCATGTGCCTTTCCTATCCATGGGATGGGAAGGGAAGTGTGAAATCACCCAGGATTTCTAAGCATGCAGGATTTATTGAACTAGATCACTACCAGTTGATAGTAAAACACAGTTTCCCTTTTATAATGCACGTTTGTCACCTCCTGGCCTGAATCCCTCCTGGTGCCATAAACGACACCTTCCTCCGTTGTAGCTCTCTATTTCCTCCACCACTTGTCCTGGAGAACTCTGTGGCCAACCATAAACCTGTCACTTTTTGCATTATAACAGTCCAACAGTGCAATGCTGCAGTAACCATAGCACGCACCTATACTTTCTAAAAATAAATGGCAGTATACTTGGGTGCAGATCCAAGGGTTGGTGCTCCATTCTGTGCTCACAAATCTTTGTATATGTTCTCTAGATTCATACATGTTCTCCCAGTGTTGGGCATTTCATAAACGTGACAATATCTGCTGCCCTTTAGTAGTGGAAAATCAAGGCATTTAATACCAGCTGATAGACCACTCAATATCATCTGCTGGGACGATTAGCAGGCCCATTTCCTTCACAGCTGTAATCTTTCTTGCAATAACTTGGCTTTTCAAAATGAGAAGCAGGGCAGATGGAGCTTTAATCTGATAGTTCTGGTCTTTCCTTTGCTATCGCTTTTCTCAATTGCAACAAAGTGTAATTTAGGACAGAGAGATGGCATCTTCCAATCAGATGGGATTAATGTTTTTGCATGTTCCTTCCTATTCTCCTCTCAAGCTTATGAAGGATAGCAGAGCAGCTTACAAAGTGTAATACCAGGCAAGTCCTCAAGATTACAGTCCAAGAATCCGGCCACAGTCATGCACCCTCTCCCCACCCCTGTGAGATGAAGAACAAGGATCACTGCCTCTCACTCACATGTCCCTTTTCCAAATATGCTGACAGATACTTTCAGGTGCCATTCCAGCAACTCAATCGCCAGTACGACTCCACCATCAAACTTCCTTTTAGGGATGTGCACAGTTTTTGTGTGTGTTCAATTCATATCAAATCAAATGCAAAAGAAAATAATATTTGTTCAAGTAGATCCCTTTTAATGTGGTAGGATTCAAATTTAATACGAATGTTCAATATGAATCTGATTCAAATCCCCACTACAGATCCCCTACAGATCCGCGTTAAATGCGAAAACTGTGGTCTCAATCCACTTTTAATCCATTCTGAATCTGCTTTGAATCCACTCTGGATTCATTGCAGATGTGACTGGGCCAGTCGCTTTCCCACCTCCCCAGGTTCAAGAATGTAACGAAGCTTCATACAAATATATTGAAGCATTCTATTCGAATCCAAATGTTAATCTTCAAATGTGCCAACGTTCAATTTGAATTTGAATGCCCGAATTTATATGAACATCAAATGTGGCAAATATTTGTGCCCATCCCTAGTTCCTTTTGCCAGGTTTCCTGGAGATTCAGTCTGCATCCAATCCAGACATACCCATGGCACATGTGTCACATTCATAAGTAGGTATCCATCCATCCATCCATCCATCCATCCATCCATCCATCCATCCATCCATCCATCCATCCATCCATCCATTCATTTTATTTGTATACCGCCTTTCTAATAAATTACTCAAGGCGGTTTACAGCAACCATGAAAAAGAAAAAAATATACAATATAATACAAAGTAGTTCATGATACATTAAATTAATACACTAATATATTAAATAAATAATATATTATAAAATTATATATAAACGGAATAATACATTATGAGAATTATACAAAACATTGGGGGAGGGGAAAATGAGGCAACAGTATTGCCTCCTTTCCCCTCTCTGAGCTCAGTCTATACCCACCAACAATGGCTGGAAGAGATATTGAACAGTGAAAGTATTTTAAAAATAGTACTATTTTTAGAAATACACTCTCATGTACACCACCTCTCAACACTAATCGCATTTTGTGTGGGGGAGGGGCCCAACAGGCAGTGCCAGGTGTTCTTCAGCGTCTCTCTCTACACCTTCTGCTTTTATATAGTTGCAGAGAAGGTGGAGTCCCGTCAGGCAGCACCAGGATGGTATTCGGTGTCTTTCTCTACTCCTTCCTGCTTTTACATAGTTGTAGAGGAGGAGGCAAAGCCAGGTGTTCTTCAGCCAAGAGGCAAAGGTAATTGGGAGGGAAAAGGGAAAGACTGTCAGAAATAAAAAAGAAACTCTGCTGTTCCATCCATTCCTCCTCCTTTAGGATCTGAAAAATGGTGGCTGGGATGGAAGGTGAGGGAGGTACCCCATGGCGCTGGTCTGCGGCAGAGCAGAAGGGAAAGCTCAAAGACCCGTCCTCCTCCCCTGTTCTGCAAACCAAGTAAGAAGCGCCTAACAAATATGCTCTTCTGGCCTGCTGTAGGTGTCCTCTGGTTCTCATGTTGTGCAACAGAGAAAATAATTTCTCTCTATCCACTTTTACCACACCGTGGATAATTTTATATACAGTCAGGTCTAGGGATGCACACAAATGAATTTTTTGACATTTGATTCGTAACAAAGCGAATATTCAAAAATCTGAATTCGCACAAATAAAGAAAAATGAATGTCTAGACATTTGAACTGATACAAATACATCTGTATCTATTAGTTCAAGTATTCGTTCATCCTGTACGTGTCCATACGGTCATATGCACAAGATGCGTACGGACACGTACATGATGTCTATGTATCCATACGCATACCAATGTCTGAATTATTCATACTAATAACTCAAAATATTTGTATCCGTACAAATACTAAAGTACAAATGTCTGGACATTCAGTTTGTCTACGAATGTCCAAATTCATCCGAATAGCGAATATTTTGAATATTTGTGCACACCCCTAGTCAGGTCTCCTCATAAATGCTGAAAAGACCTAGATATTGCAACCATTTCATAAGGATCATTTTGGTTGTGTTGTGTCTCACACAGTGGCCCACAAATTTCATGTGAGGAGTGGTTTGGTTGCTGTGACTGTTGTTACACCAAGGGGCCCTTAGGCCCTTTCTGCACTGGGCCCAATTCTGGATCACATTCAGGAATAGGAGCCTGCCGTCTGCCTACTGCAGCAGGCCCTGGGTGTGATGTATTTTGCATCTAAGCATTCAGTCTTGTACTGTGTATAGCTCCTTTAACAGACTCTGTTCTCTTTCTCTGCTTTGTACTTCAACTCCTGACAGACCCAAGTCTGTTGCAGAATAATGAGGAGACTTAAAATCAGGAGCAAAGCTAAACTCGCCTGCCCTAGACCACAGTCGCTTTCAGAACCAGGGAAAGGGAGTCTCTCAGTGTTAATGTGAAAAAACGAAATGCTTTTATACATCCAAATGAGCTGTTTGTGTATTCAGAAATAAGCAATTTTTGACCCACGTGAAGCACAAGGGGATATGTCCTTATTATGCAAGTTTACCAGAATTTTATGCATGTTAACAGGGTTAGTCCACTGATGCACTTAGACCTTGCACCCTTGCACTGAACTGAACCACCTTATCTTCTAGGCACCTAAATAATGTCTCCCTTTGGAGTTCCATCTTAGAATCCAATCTGTAAAGAAGGCTGCACAACAATCACACCCAATTAATTGGAATGAGCTTAATTAGGATTTTTACCAGTAAATCTCTCAGGGAACCTTGACTAATGAGAATGGATGCTACTTGACTACTGATTAACTAGGAGAAGGTTGAAGATGTCTAATAAAGGTAGACTGGCCAGCCAGTTTGAAGATCTGTTTTGCTAACAGGAAGGTTTGGCTGTGGTTCCTTTACTCAATGGAACTCATTGGCCCAAAGAACAGAGCAGACATTCAATTCTTCCATATAGATAGTTGGTGCTGGAAAACCCCATAGTCTTCAGGTTCCTTTAGACAAAACACATTCAAATCGAACCAAATTTGCGAGTATCTGAATTGAATCCCAAACATTGCATTTGTGCACACCCCTAATTAAAATTGTTTCTCCTTAGTCTAAGGAGAAACAAACTTTCACATAGGGAATGCCTGCCTAAAAAGATAGGTGCCTGTTCACGTCTACATGTGAGCAGCTCACGAACAGCAGAGGGAAGGGCATTCCGAAGGGGAAAGGCCCGACTGCAAGCCCTAGTAAGATGACATTGCATATTATGTCAAACCAGCAGCAAGACCTCTCCTGCCATCCCTACTTATGAACCACTGCCAGCTTTGCCTTCCAGCGATTTCCCAAATTCCTTTTTGAAACAATCCAAATTAGTTGCCATCACAACATCTTGTGCTAAGGCCGTTCCTTCATTTAATTATGTGTTATTTGAAGGGTGATTTCCTCTAGACATGATACTTCTAGAAATATAAATAGCTTCCTTCCCAAATTGTTACAATGACCTAAATGGCCCAACTAATGTATGAAGGATGATCTAGGGCAGATTTCTGCCATCGTGTGATTTCCAGTCCTTTTGGGTAGAATTGCCATTAGTCCCCAGGCAGTAGTCAGGATGCAAGCTGTAGCTAGCTAGGAAGTTAGGCTCTTTCTAAACCAGGCCTTATTCTGGATTATATTCCAGAATAGGGGCCTTCCAGAATACACATGCTAGTGCAGACCACAGCAGGCTCCTGGTGCACATAGCACATTCAGAGTTTTACGTCTAGTCATGCTTTGTCTTTCACGTTGCTTTGGAAAGGGAACAAAGAATAGCTAACCTTTCATTGATAGGAGTGAGAAGAAGTATTGTTACGGCGGAGCCAGATGGTATCTCTTAAGAAAGAAAAGACTATTGCCCCATGGACACTCTCACCAGGTGGAAGTCTGAATACCTCTTAAGTAAGAGTAGATGACATAGGCCAGGGTCACACCTGCACTTTAAACCTTCTTCTGCCCCATCTTCAGGTCTGACTGCTCACACCTTTTCATTTCTATCCATTTTATTTGTGGACTTTCCATCCTCCATTTGGACTTTCCTGAATGGAAATTCATCAGCCATAGAGGAGAAAGCAAAATATTTTGAGGTGGGAAGGGCAGAGCAGAGGGTAGTATAAAAAAACAAAAGAAGAGTAGGAGGGAAAAAATTGGAGGGGTGGTGGGAAGAGCCAAGAAAGGGGCTAACTAGAGGATGATGAAGATCCTTGTCTTGCTGACCTCCCAGTCCTGTTCATCCTCACCACCTGAATTTGTGGTCCTGCATCATGCTTAGGTCCTCTCTCTCTATCTCAGGGTAGGTTTCAGCAATCAAAATGCATAAAAGCAGAATTAAAATATGCAAAAACTGCAGAATGCATCAGGGAAGGCTGCAGCTTTGCCATTCTCTGCATCTTAGAGAAGAGGTCATTCCACGTCCTGGGCACTGTAATAGAGGGTTGTGGCACAGGCAAGAGAGCTTCTTCAGCAGATATGAATCCCTAGGCAGGTCTGTGCAGGAGGAAATGGTCCTTGAGGTATTTGAGGCCCAAGTTAAAACCATCAGTGGGATTCAGGAGCAACCTGGCAACCAATCTGATCGAGCATTGTGTCAGCATCTCTGCGAAACACCTAGACCCACCCAGGGGGCATCTCCTCCAGGCTCATAGCTGTGGGCACTGTTTGGATCAGGCTGAGAAGCCTCTTTAGCCAGAAGCAACAAGTCCAAACATTGCACTTCAGCAACCCCTTGGAGTTGCTGTGGGACACCCTTGCATGATGCTGTGCTGCATATCTCTCTTGAATCTCCCTGTACTGGGCTCTGTTCTCTGAATGGTTCAAGGCAAAGTGCTTGGGTGACTCACAGCTGGTTGGCAGTGATTTGATGGTCGTGTTCAGTGGGAACCTTTCCCCCATGGTAGGTAGCACCTCTGAGAAAGCAGGCTAGAAGGGCCAGGATTCCATCGGGGTGAAGAATGGCACTTGGAGGTTGGGCAACTGCTTTGGGTTGTCCCTATGACCTGGAGAGCCTTGGTTGGCACACTGAGGTCCTAACCATCCTTCTTCAGCAGGAAGAAGCAGTGCTTCCAGGCACTTGTCTTGCCTACCTGAGCATTTGAGAAGGTCCCACTGCTACTTCTGTTTCACCTGTCTTGCTAAGCCTGAGCCTGGCCAAGCCTCCCTCTCTTCTGCCATCTTACTGCCTGGGAATCTTGCTCGGTTTGCTGCCTAGTAAGCTCTTTAACTCTTTTTCATATACTTGGCATTTGGCATTCCACAGAATTTAATATGTTTTCTATTTTGCAGAGAGCATGTACTATTGCAAATACACTGGTTTCTGGAGATAAATTGCTAGGTTCACAAGAGGTTAGCAAGACTGAATACAAGACTCTAAATGCCCTGTCCAAACACTGAACTCTAGTCAACAAGCCTTCCATTAAGTCTTCCCTCTTTAATTCAGCTACTACTTAAAGGCTGGTGCTGGGGGATTGCAGAGGGCCTTGCAATCCTTTGCATGAAAGCCTGGAAACAAAACACTGCAGCCTGAATGATTTATGTGGCTGTTAAAACAATTGTCAAATGTTACTTTCTGTAATTCAAGACCTCCCCTGACTCACATTCTGTAGAGCTGTCTGGCATGCCTTCCTGGTGATCGTTCTGAATAATGCTGGATTCTGAAAAGGTATCCTCTCCGCACATCTGACCATAGTAATTAACACTAGAAGAGAATCTTTGAACATCAGAGTATACGGGGAGCCCTGCTGGATTGGGCCACATCCCATCTCGCATGGTGGCTTACCAGTTGCTTCTGGGCTTTCTCAAGCAGAAGGCAAAGGCAAAACCTCCATCTACTCACAAAGGCTGCAGAGGGCCTTTAGAGACACCCTGCCTTTCCCTCCAACCTGGAGGCTTCTGTTCTAGTAGCCCTTGATACGCTGTCCTCCATGGATTCATCTAACCCTGTCTAGATGATTGCTGCCACCACAGATGTTTCTGCACTTGATTTCATTTCTCTTGGATGGGAAAGGTGCATGATAGACTAACATTTACTAGTGCTTGCGCTATGGCGATGCTGACTCTCTGTGCACACTCATTTAACCCCTCACACTGGTACAGATGGTCGCCACTGGACCCTGCCAAGTAGGTTCCCAGATGCGTTAGGTTAAGGATAGAATGCCTGTGGTGCACAGTTTCATGCACCACAGCCAGTATGCAATGAGCAACCTCTGGGCAGGCAGGGGGCGTTTGTAGGCTGTAAACGCCTCCTGACAGTGCAGATGCACCTGCCCAGATGTTGACTATTGCATACTACCGGACCAAGTGCAGAAATTTCACCTTGTAAGCACTTAAGAACCCAGTGGATCTATTCCAGTAACTGTTTTCCTAGGGCAGTGATGGCCAACCTATGGCACGCATGTCACAGGTGACACACCAAGCCCTTTTGGGTGACACACATGGTCACTTGGCACCTGGGTGTGTAGTTCTTGCTTGTTCTTGAAGTGTACAAAGTACCAACTTTCAATTGAAGATTTAGCAAATGTAACTAATTATTTGTTTTTGCTTTTAATAAAATACATATATCAAAAATATAACTTTTTTACTAGAGCTACAAATATCACAAAATTATGGATATTTCTAGATGTGACACAGCACCCAAGTTAAGCTAGGTTTTCTTGCAGATTTTGACACACTGAGCTCAAAAGGTTCTCCATCACTGTCCTAGGGCTATCTAGATGCCTTTTTCTTCAATTAATTGAAAGTCTGGTTATTATTCATTCTCCACTTCAAGCAATAATATGCCTACCAGTTTTAGCAGCTGAGAATTTTCTCTCCCTCTCCTCTGGTTGTGCCTATGTCCATATCTTCCAGAAGCACATATGTAGTAAAAGAAAGTTAGGATTCCATTTCAAAGAGAACCGTGTGGTTGCTGTACAGTGGCGAATAAATACTTGAACCAGTGGGGGTATCCAAGGAGTTGCCTATCCAAGGAGTTGCTGAATGAGATTTTTCAGTCTTAGGGCACTTCTGCAATGCCCGGTATACTGGACCAGCAAGCATCCTAGGCACTTGCCTTCCAGATGGGGTTTCCCTTTGACTGCGTTTGTGTGCAGAAGGGAGGCACCTATTAAACTGGTTTACCAGCCAATGCAGAACCGCTCTTACCCACAGAAGAGGGAAGCCCAATCAATTAGAACTCAGACAATGCAATTACTAATCAGAATCATAGTAATTATAATTTGGTGCAGGCAGGGTGTATAATAGCTAATAACGAGCAAAATGCAACACATTTTCATTGTTACTTTCCAGTGAACAGTACAAACAGCCTGGTTCATTCACAAGAATAACCTTATGTTTGTTAATAATCATACAACAGTATGGGTCCAGACCAGCTCTCATCAAGGCCTCAAAGCTCATGCAAGCGTTGTCATTGCACTTCCACTCTAGCTCAGTCTTATTGCCACATTTTTTTTCAAAGAACCTGAAAGGGAGGAAGATGCTGCACAAACACATAGAAACCCATTGCCGGAACTTCCAATGGGGAATCGGTATTATAATGTGGATCACAGGGGGCGTCCCCATGCACTCTATAGTCCAAATTGAATCTGAATTCAACTCGGAGAGTCCCCATGCAAAGCCCCCAAACTGGGCTACTTGCAGAATAAATCACCCAAATCCACAGTAAATAAACTCCCCTTGCAAACTGTTCTCACTGTGGTTCGGGAGGCAAGCCCGGATTATTTTGGAAGTTTGGGGACGCTCCCGGGTTATTAGAGGAGGAGATTGATGCTCATGTCATTAGCAGGCGGGTTTCAGGTCCTGTGCTCGCCATTCCTGTCCTGTGTGTTGGGGATTACAACTGCTGGACATTTTTAAAGATCAAATGGTGTAAAAGAACTGATCACCTGGTAAAGATGCAGCGATGAGTGGGGTCATCTGGCCCTTGTTGTCCCACAAGCCTCTTCCTGCAACCCTTATTCCACCCCCCTCCCCAATTGCTGGCAAAGAGCTTCTGAAGTTAGAGGTAGTTTAGCAGAGGAGCACTTCTCTGCTAAACTGCCTCTAAACATTGTAGTGGCTCTGGTTAGCTTTTTAGCTGGCAAACTTCAGAAGCTGCTTGTCGTGGAGCAGGGGTGGAATAAGCTAACCAAAGTGTAAGGCCTCAGAGTTTAAAGGCAGTTTAGCTAAACTGCCTCTAACTTCAAAAGCTGCTTAGCGGCAATTGGGGAGTGGGTGTAGAATACGGGTTGCAAGCTAAGGCTTGTAGGACAGCAAGTGCCCGGTGACCCCCCTCATTGCTGTATCTTACTGGGGAAATCAGTTCTTTTATGTTTGCCCAGCGATCAGATCGTAGAGAGAAGAAGCTTGATTCTGTTTGATCACTGTTTAATGCCCAGCAGTTGCAATCGGGGAAGGGGCATTGAGTGGTATTTCCCTGCCCTCACTCCTATCAGAGAGGGGGTGGAGAGAAAAACATGCTGTTTCCCAATACAGGGGTTTAGCGCGGCTTGCATGGGGACAGGTGTATTCGACTTGAGCCCTCACTTTCATCAGTTGCATGGGGACAGGTCAATTCGAACTCGACTCCGTATTGGGAATAACCCAAATCCATCCCAAAGTAAATGGAGTGCATGGGGATTCAGTCACAGTGACTCTGACTGGCACAGAATGGGAAATATACCCACATGTGGGCAATTCAAGACATCACACTATTATGCTCTAGGCCAAAGTTTGGAAACTGGCTCAGAGGTCATTTGTCATGTCATCTGCAGTTTGTATCACCATTGCTATGGAATGTGTTAAAATGGAAATGCACTGTAACACAATACAAGTCTGGCTACTCAAGCTAAAGACTAGTCTGGCCCTCCTTCCCAGTAATAGCAATCCAGGTGTTTCTGACCAACCAGGAAAGTGGAGTAATCTTCCTGGTTGGTCAGAAACACCTGGATTGCTATTACTCCCCTTTCCTGGTGGTAACAGCAACTAACCTAAATAGCTTTAAGAAAGGGTTGGACAAATTCATGGATGATGGGTGCATTAGTGGCTACTAAAATGGATGCCTAAGTACATCCTCCAGGCTGGGGAACCAGGCAGGATGCCTCTAAAGGCTATTTGCAGGAATGTGAGAGCAGGTGAAGGCTTTGTCCTTGCCTTCTGCTTGAGAACGCCCAGAAGCAATTGGTGGGCCACTGTGTGAGACAGGATGCTGGATGAGATGGGCTGTTGCATGATCCAGCAGGGTTCCTCTTGTGTTCTTATGTTTGCCTTTTACCAGATATTTTGAACCCTACTCTGGCCTTTTCACTGATCTTGAAGATAGGCATTTATAAGTTGGTGAATTTGGGTCGTGTACACTCAGAAGTGGTTGTCACGCATGACTTCAGGCAGAAGTGCTTGAACTGGTATGTTCTGTTTCATGTGCTACCTTTAAAGCTCCTGGAATGCCTCTTTTAAGATGGATTGGATTAGGCAGCATTCTGTGGGCTTCAAACAAAACAGTGAAACAGGCCAGATGATTAAAGGGGCCACTCTGCCACTGGGCACTCCAGTATCTACTAAGATGGCGATAATACTCCATAGTCATGCATTCCCTTGCTGAACTATTTGTGTAGCCTAAGGTTGGATACAAAATTGCAGTGAAATTCCAATTCACAGGCACTGCATGTAATCTGAAACCTGAATTTCAGGATTTAAGGGGTTGGACCCTTCCATAGAATTGGGTTCCAAAATTCAATAAAAGCTCAAATTTGTCCATATTTAATGAACTGTGAAAATTTGAACATTGAGAATTTGAACATTTATTTGAGTTTGATCCATCACTTTCCAGTCAGCTTCACTGGATGACCCCAACTTCTAGAATGCTGTGAAAGGGAATAGGGGAAATCTTATCACTTTTATCCTGTTCCCACAATGAAACCTCTTCACTGACTGAGCCAGTTTGGTCTAGTGGTTAGGGAGCCGGACTCTTAACTGGGAACACCAGGTTTGATTCTGCTTTTGTTCATGAAGCCAGCTGGGTGATCTTGGGCTCATCACACCTCTCTTCTGAGCTCTCACAGCCCCACCTACCTTCTGTGGGGAGAAGAACAGAAGGTTTGTCAGCTGCTCTGAATCCCCTTAAATGTGTGAGAAAAGCGGGGTAGAAAAGCCAACTCTTCTTCTTCTTCTTCTTCTTCTTCTTCTTCACTTTGTTGGCCATAGTTTTGGCTATGGATCATTGGAGCTATGGTCAAAAAAGAAGAATTTTGACAAAGCCTACCTTTTCAAAATGTCAAGCTGTACACGGAATGCTAAAGATGACTATTATGCTAATTTCTTATCTCCTTGTCATATCTGGCTCATCAAAGGACTCACTGAGGAGACAGAGATCATGATATCTTCAGTGGACAACATCATGTCCTCTGCTTTCTCATCGCTGATGGTTTGTGGAAGTCAAATCTAGCATTGAGCAACCATGGAGGGCCCAGTCTACCAATTATAGACCAGTGGCACCACAGACATGAAACCTAAGCCTTTTTTGCATGTACCACACCTAATCCAGATCAACCATAGCAGGAGGCATCTGCATTAAAAGGGCTGGATGTTGGCTAACGCAATCTAAAAAGAGGTGCAATGCAGACGCCTTATTGCTGATCTGTATCAGTAGATGAGAACTACTGGCAACCCCAGCTCTGAAACCCAGTGCTCATATCCCCATTGACCAAATGCTGTATCTGGTAGCAGACAGTGGGAAGACACCATTGCTGTCAGTGCAGCCATTGTTCCGAATGGACTGTGAAGGCATCTTCCAGGTCTTGCCACCACAGTGCATATTCCTGCCATATCCACAATCTTCCTAGCTCTGTTCTATGTGTGGATGCCCTCATACTCATTCCGGATTGGACAGCACTAGTATGGTTGTGATGCCAGTGAATCAGGTCCACCACTAATCCATATTACTGTGCCCTTAGTACAGATCTGATCTGGATTAGCACTAATCCTATGTGGGTGATGTGAACTATGTGCTCCTTGATCTGGATTACCAGGTAAATGCAAAAATGGCCCTAGTCGATTAGTATAAGTCAATGGCATTGTGAAGGGGGCACTCCACAGCTATCAGTAAGTCAGTCATGTTTTACCAACTGTATAAAAGCAAAACCATGTAAGACAAAGCCATATAATACAGCAGATGGTTTACTATACATGTCAAGAAGGGGAGAAGGAATTCAACATGAGGGCACTAAACTTGATAGCTGCAAACCAGGAGTGCTGAATAGCATCCGGTTTCATTATGAAAGTATTACATAAAGGGCCAAAAGGAAGATGGAACAAAGTGTTAAAGAAAATCTGAATTATGCACTCCAACCTAGTTATGAGACAAAACCTATGGGGATATTTTTTTTCAGGTAGCTTTTATTACTATTCAGATGATGATTATGATTATTTTAAGGATCATCTTCCTTTATAAGCCTCAGAGCAAACACAGCTGGATTTCGGTGGGTTTAATCTTAGCTCCATGAATCCCCCATAGATTCCAATGTGGAACAATATTGTTCAGATCAAAAAGCATTCTGATTAAGTAGATAATTAAGAAATGCATGGAATCAGCCGAGTAGCAAGATTTTCCCCACTCCTGCCATCAGGATGAAAGGGAAATTCTCCTTTTTTGACAGAGTTAAGGACAAATATTTACTTTGCCACCTCCTAATTAGTGCCTATAAAATTAGATGATTTTCCATCCCACTTTCGCACAATATAGTACAGTGAGGTGGGTGGGGGAAAGAAATGTAGAAAACAGGATCAAGAGGAAAATGGGTACAAGAAAGAAGAAGATGGTGAGAATGAATAGAACTAAATTGTGACCTGAAGAATAGAGAATACATTATAAGAACAAGAGTAGCCCTGCTGAATCAGACCACTGATATCTAGTGTCCTGTCTCATGCAGTGTCCCACCAATTGCTTCTGGGCATTTTCAAGAAGATAAACATAAAACCTTCACCTGCTCTTGAATTCCTGCAGATGGTCTTCAGAAGAATCCTGCCTATTTCTCCAACTTGGAGGGAATACCTAGGCTTCCATTCTAGTAGCCGTTGATACGTCCGTCCTGGCTTCTGAGCTGGTATATAAATTCATCTTACCGTATACCAGTACATAAGAGCATAAGAGGAGCCCTGCTGGATTGGGCCACAGCCCATCTAGTCCAGGATCCTGTCTCACACAGTAGCCCACCAATTGCTTCTGGGCATTCTCAAGCAGAAGAGAAAGCTAAAACCTTCACCTGCTCTCCAATTCCAGTAGATGGCTTTGAGAGCTTCAAGCAGAAGACAAAGGCAAAACCTTTACCTGCTCTCAGGCCTTGAATGGTATCCTGCCTGTCTCCCCAGCCTGGAAGTTGTACCTAGGCATCCATTCTAGTAGCAATTGATACACCTGCCCTCCATGAATTTACCCAATCCTTCCTTAAAGCCATTCAGATTGGTTGCTGTCACCACCTCTTCTGGTAGTAAATTCCACAGACCAATGACCCTCTCGGTAAAAAAATACTTCCCCCTATTAGTTCTAACTCTTCTACCTATCTGCTTAATGGAGTGTCCCCTGGTTGTAGTGTTGTGTGACAGAGAAAATAATTTTTCTCTATCAACCTTTTCCATACCATGCATGATTTTGTATACTTCATTCAGCAAACCTCTTAAACACCATTGGTGATTAATAAAGTCATGCAAAAATGTCATGGCTGAGGCTTCTTCAAAATGGCAGTTCTGGGGACCAAACCTGGGAGCCTTTATATGAAACAGTTTTTCAGTCCCAGACCTTTATCTTCCGTTGTCTTCCTTTCTTCCTCTCTCCACTACCTGTTTTCTTGAACGAGGCAAATCCAAGCAGTCTGGACAGACATCTGTTTGAAATACTCTAGTGAGATTTCTGCATGGAAGAAGAGGAGACTGGCCTCTTCCAAGAGGAAGGAGTCAAAGGCGTGTCACAAAAAAGGAGTATACAGTAGGAACAACAGTTGCCGTATTGTGGTTCACTTCACACAAGCTTTTAGTGCACCAACAAGTAGAGCCCTGATGCCCAGCCCAGAGATGTACAGATCACACCCTTTGGGGGTAGAAAACTGTTGAGAGCAGTATATGATCAAAGGGGTGTGTTGCCAGCCCTCCCCTGGTAACATATTCTGGTCCCCAATTGGACTGGAAGGCATTATTATGTATCTACACTGCCTGTGCTATTGCACTTGAAAAGTCTGTGCAAGCAAGTTGTCAAGGGACAAACTGTATCCTTTATTTATTTATTTTTTTTTTAAATATCTTTATTGAGTTTTAATACATATTATTAATAGTCAGCAATATTAACAAATCCTTCTTTAAACAATGTGCATTTCACCCGTGATTCTACTCCCCCCTACCCCCCACCCCCATCCCATCGTGAACTCCAAAGTTTGATTTTAAAATGAGATGTTTCCAATCCAGTTCATCAAAAATTCTCTTTCAGGTAATGTTGAATTAGTTATTGCTAACATTTCATCTATACAGATTGACCAAACATGTAACATCCTATTGGCATCGAGATCTCTCGAATAGCTTCGTCCTTGTACGTTCATTATTTCATTGAGCATAATATACCAAAGTTCATGGCACCATTTGCCTATGTTTAAATTTTCTGCATATTTCCAGCTGATAACTATTCTATGGTGGGCCGCAAAAATTAACCAATGAAGTAGCTGGTGGAGATGGACTGGTATATTGCAATCTTCAAATGAGTGCAGAATGAAAATTTCTGGCTGAAGAGGGATTGCTAGTTTAAACATAGTATTTATTTTCATACTAACCTCCAGCCAGAACTGTCTGATTGGGGGACATTCCCAAATTAGATGGAAGTAGGTAGGGTTCTGCCCACAGTTCCTCCAACAATTCATTCTGGCACTCCCAGTTATTCTAGCCAACCTTAAAGGCGTATAGTACCATCTATACCAAACTTTTAGAGTGATTTCTTTCATCAAAGTAGTAGACCACCATTTATGCTTTTTATTTATTAAGTTAACCCACTTTTCTTGTGAAAAGTCAGTTCCTAAATCCATGTTCCAATTTCCTCTTATAGTTTCTAAGTTCCTATCTATGGTACAGTTCAACAGGGTTTTGTAGATCCTAGAGGCTAGCCCTTTGATGGATTCGGAAGCCTGTTTAATAGTGTTTTCGTATTCATTTAACGGTCGTTGCACTGCGGTTCTTGAGTCTTGAGAAACTAATACTCTTTCTATAGCCATACGTGAGAGCCAGTTGTTTTGGAGAGGAATACAAACAGCGGTTAATTGCTCAATTTTAACTTGGCCTAGTGAATTATAGCAATCTCTCAGCGTTTTTATACCAATATTTTCTAATCTCTCCCAAATTACTACAGGGATTTTATGAATCAAATCTGGATGGTACCGCAGTGGTATTAAAGAAGATATTGAGGGCAGTAGATGTTTCTGCCATGATATCCAGCAGTCTATCTGTGTTTTGATAAATGGATTCTGATTTTGATGTGCTCTCCTGTTGATTTTATTTCTGTAAAATATGTTATTCAGTATGTCACATTGCTGTTGTTCTATCTCCCACCAGAGTGGGCGTATCTTTCTTAAACCATGTAAATTGATTGGCTAGTCTAAAAGCTTGAAAATAAAGCTGGATATTTGGAACTGCCCATCCTCCCATATTAGATGGTTTTTGTGTAATCCTATTCCGTATTCTGCTCCTTTTAGAGTTATAGATATAGCCATTTATTACATCTTTGAGTTTGTTATATATCTGTCTTGTTGGAGTTACAGGCAATGCTTGAAATAGATAAAGCAGTTTGGGTATTAAAAAAGTTTTTACAGCTGCAACCCTTCCCAACAATGATAGATGTTTATCCTTCCACTCCCTGATTTGTTTCTTTAATTGTTGGAGTATTGGATTGTAGTTTTCTATGAGAATCCTATCTAAGTTTTTTGGTATATAAATACCCAGATACTTTATTTTCCTTTTGTATTGTGGGTTATCGAGCAGCGCCAGAGTTTGTTGCTGTATATTTGGACTGATATTGTGGAACTGGATTTCTGTCTTTGAGTAATTTATTGCCAAACCTGAAGTGTTCTTAAATTCTTCCAATATGTGCACAAGTCTTCTTGTTGTCTCCAGAGGCCTGGAGGTAGTAATGACTGTGTCATCTGCAAAGTTTTGCGTAATAATATGTAAATTCCCTATTTTATAGGGTTTTATCATATTGTCACTTCTTATAACTCTCATGAGAGGTTCCAAAGCTATGTTAAATAAAATTGGTGACATTGGGTCACCCTGTTTTGTTCCTCTCTTTAATTCAATTCTATCTGAGAGAGTGTTGTTTATTCGAAGTTGTGCCATGTTGTCCGTATATAGACCCTTTATAATATTTACAAATTGATCGCCAAAATTCATTTCTTTTAAGACTTTTTGCAGATACTTATGAGAGATTGAGTCAAAAGCCTTCTCTAGATCTAGAGCCAAGATAGCTAATGGTTTATTATACTTTTTTGCATGGTATTTTATGTTTAACAAAGTCCTGATTGGATCTATTATTAATCTTCCCTCCATGAAACCAGATTGGTCCCTGCTTATATAACTATCAATGAATTTAGTTATCCTGCGGGTCAAAATGGCCGTGAATATTTTTGTATCCAAATTAATTAAGGCAATTGGACGGTATGACTTTGGGTCAACCAAATTTTTGTTTGCTTTCGGTATTGGAAGGATTAAGGATTGTCTCCAAGATGGAGGAATGATACCACTGTTTATAATATGAGAAAACGTTTTGGCCAATTTATTAGCTAGTTGATCCATAAAGGTTTTATAAAATAGGGCTGAGTATCCATCCGGTCCCGGTGCCTTGTTTATTTTCAGTTTTTGTATTTCCACTCTAACCTCTTGCTCTGTCACAGGTAGGACCAAAGTTGCTCTCTGTTCTTCTGTAATCTTAGGAAGGTTAGCTTTATTGAGAAAATTATCCATAATAGTAATATCAATAGGTGGGTCTGTGTAAAGATTGGAATAGAATTCCTTCATAATCTGTTTTAATTTTTTATTCAATCTGTGCTTTGTTCCATTGGAATCCGCTAATTCCAAAATATGATTTGGCATTTCCTTCTTTTTTCTTAATAAAGTTGCCAGAGATTTGGAATTTTTGTTTGCGAAGTTATATAGCTTATTGCTACTTAACATAGCCTGATATGATATTTTCTTTGAATCTAATAGTAATAATTTGTTCTTTTCTCTATCTAAGTTCTGCTTATTTTGAGGTGACGGGTGCTGCTTATGGATTTTCTCCAGTGATAGAATTGAAGATTCAAGGTCTTTTCTTTCCTTATTATATTTTTTGTTTAGCCCAATTGCAGTTGTAATCGCAATGGAACGCATATATGCCTTCATTGCATCCCAAACATATATTGGATTCAATAAATCAATATTGTTATTTAAAAAGTAATATTGCAATTCGTCGTTTATCTTTTGTTTTGTAGCTTGATTGTCTAAAATATATAATGGAAATTTCCATATTTTTTCTTCCACAGATTCATCTGAAAGCAAAATTTTTGCTTCGATTGGGGCGTGGTCTGAATACATCCTGGGTCTAATATCTGCTTGAATTAATTTATTTGCTAAGTTTGATGAACATAAGATGTAATCAATTCTAGAGAATGATAAAAATCTATTTGAGAAGAATGTATAATCTTTATCAATAGGGTGGAGCAATCTATAAGTATCAATTAGGTCATGTTTGTCTATTAAATCTTGAAATCCTTTAGGATTGTGTCTTAGTTGATCGAGGTTAGATCTATCTTTCTTAGGTACCGCTGTTAAGTTAAAGTCACCTGCTAATATTATAGGTGAATCAGCAAAGATTTTTAATTTCTTTAAGATCTTCTTAATATAATTATATTGGTTAGTATTGGGTGCATAGATTGTAGCCAGTGTTAATTTTTGATCTTGTAGTATAACTTGAAGAAAAATATATCTGCCCTCCAAGTCGATTTCTGTTTTTTCAACCTGTAGTTTCAATGTGTTCTTAATCAGAATAGCAACACCCCTCGAGTTTGAGGCCCCTGGTGCTTTAAATTCTCGATATTTCTTTCCCATTAGGAGATCAAACTTGGCCCTTGCCCTATTCTGGTGGGTCTCCTGAATCATTACTAAATCTGCCAGAGTTTTGTTAATTTGATTGCTTATGAGCTTCCTTTTCCTTGGAGAGTTCTGACCTTTTATATTGTAGGATAGTATTTTCAACATTATCTATTTATACCTTGAAAATTATACTTAAAGAAAAGTATGGATTGGATTGGATTGGTTGCTAGTGGTAAGGTTCACGAATTCCCTACTTTCAGGAGGTGTGCCTGATGGAGATTGCCTAATGGCAACCAGCACCTTTCAACAAAGGTGCTACCCCTCCTAGCAGATTCTGCTTGGGTGGCGGACTGGTATCCTTTATTTATGAAAGAGCCTAGGAGAATAAAATATGTCTTTGCCTAGCACCAAAAAGGCAACAATCACAATGCTGGCGGCTAGTGCTGATAAAAACCCTATCTCCTGTGGATCGCTCTTTCATCTTCTGCCAAAGAGGAGACTGGAATGCAAGGATCAGGCAGCATCACATGAAGAATGACATTTTGTAAGATTTAATAAAAACAGGTAGATTTAAGGATCCTGGGCAAAACTTCATCTTGCAACAACAGCGTCATAGAGGAACCCATTTACCCATGGTTGTGGGGTGGTGTTCTCCTTCGGGAGGAGTATTCAAGCTGAGCCACTAGTCACAAATGTTCCATGTCAAGATTTTCTGCACTGGACTAGCTGATTTACAGTCCCAAACAGCCTCCCAATTTGCAACCTGCCCTCTTCCAGTCTCTAGCAGGATGGAACAGATAAATGAAAGCGGCAGAGTTAAAGATGTTCTCTGTCAAAAGAAGAGATGCATTCACAAAATCCACTGACTGTAATTTTCTTCCCAATTAGTTTCATCACAGTTTTTGTTAATCACTGTAATCCTTTTTTAACAAGTTGGCATTTTCGGGATTTTATTAGTTGTATTTGCAAATTTCAGCACATCCCTGCTTCTTGATAGGCACACAAACATACATACGACACAGTTCTCTGTATCAGGATTTTTGTATGATCTGAGACCAAAGCACCATGTTTAATGCATCCCAAAGTAAATTATTCTATTCACATTTCTAACCATCTCAGCTTGTGGGCTTATAAATGGGACAGCGAGTGGGGTGGGATCTGCTAAGAGAGAAAAACCCAAATACTTTCAGACAAAGCCCAGATTGCTGGAAACAGATGTGGCTCACTTGGTTTCATCAAACTGTTTCCTAAGGAAGAAATATTCTATGGAAGGAATATTTTCTTATATGTCAGCCATCTGTGTACCGGAGAGTGTTGTGACTCTGCAGGCATACTTGGAAACTAGTTCCATTTCCATCTGGTTATGGCATGGAGATCACCTTGGTTGCCCTGGTTGATGACCTTCTCTGGGAGAGAGACAGGGAAAGTACAACCTTGTTAGTTGTCCTGGATCTCTCGGGAGGGGGAGGGGGTTGGATACTGTTGAACATGGGAGCTGAAGGCAGTGTATTGCATTGGTTCTACTCCCATCTCCAGGGCCAATCCCAGAGAGTGGTTGTGGGAGATTCTTGCTTGACGTCGTGGGAACTTACTTGTGGGGTTCTTCAGGAGTCGGTCTTATCTCCCATGCTCTTTAGTACCTACATGAAGCCTCTGGGTATGAGGAGTCATGCAGTGTGCAGATAACCACCCAGCTCTATCTTTCTGTGCAAACCAAACTTGGATTGGTGCTTGCAATGCTTGACAGGAGCCTAGAGATGGCAATGGGCTGGCTGGGGGTGGGGTGTGGGGTGTGGGGAATAAATTGAAACTGAATCCAGATCGATCTGTCCATACCTTAAGATCTGTAAGGGAGGTCCTCTTGATTGTACCACCACCTTCAAGTAGCAAAAAGTGTGGGTACCTGGGATAGGGCCTTCTCAGTGATGGCTCCCAGAATATGGAATGATCTTCCCCTTGAGGTGTGTCAAACACCTTCACTGTATATGTTCAAGAAAGCAGTAGAGATTTATCTTTTTGTCCTGGCCTTTTGCTAAAAGAGGAAATAGTTTTTCCTCCCCACTTTCAGGCACTGTTATTGTTTTAATAGGTTCATTTTTATATTTGTTTTTGAATGTTGTATGCTCCCCTACAGAGACAGGACAAAATAAAAATGCA
This sequence comes from Aspidoscelis tigris stejnegeri, assembly GCA_023333525.1. Taxonomy (NCBI): domain Eukaryota; kingdom Metazoa; phylum Chordata; class Lepidosauria; order Squamata; family Teiidae; genus Aspidoscelis; species Aspidoscelis tigris. The sequence continues at coordinate 99,028,952 of JALMGA010000003.1, read as the reverse complement.
AATAAATAACACACTATGCCTGCTGAAATACCCTCTTCTGTGCTGTTCCTAAAGGAGGTTATGATAACCCTATCTAAGATGTGATCAATTAATTCTTCTCCCAGCCTCTAATATTCTTAGTGCAGTATTCAGAAACATCCTGCTGTGTTTGGTGGAATTTGCTTCAAGGAAAATGAATAAATTACCTCCTTGAGTTTCCAACTGTATATAATGGACATTGCATCATGGATTTGATTCTGAATTACAATCTGGAAACCACCATGTTTTATAAATGGCACTAGGGCAGGGGTAGGCAAACCATGGCTCAAGAGCCACACGCGGCTCTTTGGCCCCTTGATTGTGGCTCTCCCAGGTTAGGAGTACCCCAATTAAGTTAATAACACTGTACCTACTTATATAGCTTAAGTTTTAAAAATTTGGCTCTCAAAAGAAATTTAAATCACTGAACTGTTGATATTTGGCTCTTTTGACTAAAGAGTTTGCCGACCACTGCACTAGGGGAAAGTGGTGTTCTTACCACTTCTCCTAACTTCCAGTTTTCACTTCCCAAAAATTAATTGCTGTATCATTGAACCTCAATTACTGTTTTTGTAAATAGATTCCATGCATTTTGGAGTGAGTGGATTCTTCTAACTTTCCATTTGCACTTCCCTTTTACTAGTTTCCTCATTTTTGGAAAGCTTTCTGTTTCAAAGTTTAAGATTTCTGAGTTGACAACTTATTGCCTGTATTTAAGTTGAAGGTTAGCACATTGTGGATCAATGACATTGATATCTTATACCATATCCTGTGCATTACTTAAGATCAAGTTGTTAGCGTATCTAGGAATTTTATTTCCCATTATAACTACCTGTTATGGCTTGGTCTAGTGCAGTGATGGCCCACCTATGACACGCATGTCACAGGTGACACGCCAAGCCCTTTTGGGTGGTCACTCTGGTACCTGGGCGTGTAGTGCTTGCTTGTTCTTGAAACGTATGAAATACCAACTTTCAATTGAAGATTTAGCAAATGTAAAGAATTATTTGCTTTTAAAAATATACATATATCCAAAATATAACTTTTTTACTAGAGCTACAAATATCACAAAATTATGGATATTTTCAGATGTGACACAGCACCCGAGTTAAGCTAGGTTTTCTTGCAAATTTTGACACACCGAGCTCAAAGAGTTTGCCATCACTGGTCTAGTGGTTAGGGAGCCAGAATCTTATCTGGGAATACTGGGTTTGATTCTGCCCTCCTTCATGAGGCCAGCTGGGTGACCTTGGGGTAGTCACAGCTCTCTTCTGAGCTCTCACAGCCCCACCTACCTCACGGGGTGTCTGTTGTGGGGAGAAGAACAGAAAGCTTTGTTAGCCATTTCAAGCCCCTTTAAATGGATGAGAAAAGCTGGGTAGAAAAGCCAACTCTTCTTTTCTTTTTTGGAGGCCTCCTTGACCTCATTTTCCAAATGCCCGTCTGCTTCAGAGGTTTGGTTCTTAACACACCACCCTGTAGTTCTCTTTCTGCCAGTGCAGATGCTGGCAAAAAGAGGAATTTGTGACTCTACCTTGCTCTCTTCACTCACAATGCACCTTATGATCGATTTGGCATTTTATTGGATTTTCCAACTAGAACTGCAACTTCAGCAAGACCCTCCACCTCAGATATAAAAAACCTCAAGTACAAAGCCTAATGGGACTGTGGCTGAAAAATGAAATGGGTTCAGTGACAGAACCAGTGATACATTGGGTTTGCCAGAGTTTGGGGCCCTTTCTGCACTCTCATCTGTTATTCTGGGGCAGGCAGGGCACTCTATCATAGAACCAGCAACCAATCCTAAACTTGGACAGGGAGCCAATTGGCACTTCAGCCTGTGGTTCATGATAGGTGAACATCTGGGCAAATGCATCTGCACTTGCAGGGGGAAGAAGAAGAAGAAGAAGAGCTGGTTTTTCTACCCTGCTTTTCTCACCCATTTAAGGGGACTCAAAATGGCTGACAAAGCTTTCTATTCTTCTCCCCACAATAAAACACCCTGGCTCTCAGCCTACAGGCACCCCCTGCCTTTCCTGATGTTCATCTATTGTTAATTAGCTGTGGTGGACAAAATCGTGCACCACAAGCTCACCAACCCTTACCCCATGTGACCAGAACCTATTTGGAAGCGCCCAGCCGGTGACCATTTGCACCTCTGCCAGCTGTTGAGGTCACTGGAATAAAGAACAATGCAGAGAGAGCATTTGTGTTTTCATGGTGGAGTTCCCATCATGCATAGCCACAGGGGCATATGGGAACTGTAACTCAAGAAGAAACTTAGGAATTCTGCCTTGCATTATAAACAGAAACACAAGCTGGCCCTTGGGTGCTATGCACACTAGTTTCTCCCCCTCCCACCCCCACTGTGGGAGAGGAAAGTAGTTAAATTCTCATTTAGGGGTCTCTCTTCTTTAATTCTCCCATTTGGTTTTAATGCAAAATTATTTGTCTTGGCAGCTTCGGTGCTAAATCTAGAAGCGCTGCCATCAACTGAAGTTCACCAGCAAAGAAAATGCTGTGTGCTGCCTGGAATAAATATTATGCCCTGCCTGAGAAGTATCAGATGCGAATGAAAGGGAGTGAAAAATAAACTAAATAAAAAAATTTAAATGACTAAATGCCACTGATGGATAACAGCCTCTCGTAAATCAGATGAGGAACTGGACGCAGCACTCAAATCTTTTTCTTATACAAAATTACCAAGCAGATGTCCGAATTCAAAGTCCAGTTTCAAGCCTAGGTCCACGTAGTAGGTTTAGGTATATTGATACTTATGCCACGTGGGCTCTATGTGCATCTTGCTGCACATGCATGAAGGCAGCAGTTTCAGCACTCAAGTACTGTGGTCGCAACATGCTAAAACAGTCCATCTTATTAAGAAGGTGGACTCAAAATTCACTAACTCTGATCACACCCAATACTTGATAATCCTTCCTCATTTTGTCCTCATTCTGGGTCTCTACACTCACACCTTTCTGTTTCTGTCCCAAGACTCCTTTACGAGACCTTTTTAGATCTCCACCCCTCTCCATCCTCACAACACCCCCTACACTCTGATAGGATAAAAGTTACGTCACTCAACAGCATGTAATCACACACTGGGCAAAAGAGGAGGCAAATTCACGCAGTATCAACCCACTGAAGTACGGTTCAGCTCCCTAATCACACCCAAATAACTGCTTGAGATCTGGAAAAATCAGGAGTCAGGAATGTACGCTTGAAGGGAGGAAAGTCCAGAAGCAAAACATACAGGACTAAGAAGGTGTGAGTGTTGGCGTCCAAAGATGAACTGAAAAAGGACTGAAGCGAAGGTGCAACCACACCCACTTGTCATCTTCAGGAGTTGGCTGGCATCTCCTCAGAAGAAGGCATGGTAAACCATTCCTGTACCTTTGTCAAGCCTTTGTAAACCGTCTCTACCTTCATTCACTTTATTCATTAATGAAGAGAGAAAATTTGAAAGAGAATAAGAAAATTCCAGCAATAAGAAATGAACTGAAGAATTGGAACTGAAGACCTTAAGTACCTGCTTTTTGCTGTTGGCCAGATAATGAACTATCTGCATTATCTATGCAGCATGGGGGGGGGGTATTATTTTTATCTAAAGTAGTCTCCTTTTGGGAGTGACAAACATGTTTTTAAAGACCTGGTTTTTTTCTCAATACAAAAGGTTTTAAATTGTTTCATTTCTGGTCAAGTTAAGGTCTTTAAGAATCTCATTTTAATTTGTATGTAATATTATTATCATTAAGAGTGTCACTGTTCCCTCCCACACCATTTTCCTTTCGTATCTTGTTTCTTTAGATTGTAAGCCTGAGGGCAGGGACCTGTCTAAGATGAATACAATATTGTAACCTGCTCTGAGACCTCCGGGTATAGGGCGGGATAGAAATACAAACAAACAGATAAGAAAACAGTGTGATCTGAAGGGAGCTTTTACCTGGTTCCTCTTAAATTCATACCTTCACCTCTGTGGTATTGGTAGGTTTATTGCAGGAGCTTTATTCCAAATATTTCCCCTTCTGTTGAATGCTTCATTTAGTATCAAAGAACACCACGTTGAAAAGAGTTAAATATGCACATTTGTTCTGAGATTAAATATATAGCTAGCAAAGAGCTGTCATTCCAAAGCACAAGCTTATCTGCAAAATGCTACGACACTGCCTTTTGCATAGAAGCTTTAGTGAGGATCAAGGTCTTATAGTACTTATTTTCGCAGTAAACAAAAGACAAAAGGGATTTGAAGCAGGGCTGATTACCTAAATTGCATTCTCTGTATTTTAGGTTATACCAGATATTCAGAGATCAATTACTGTGGGTTTATGCTCAGCTGTTCTCTTCTCACTTGGAGAGTGGGGGAGGAAATGGATGAAACTTACCATTTGCAATTTGAAGGAAAGGAGCCAAATAAAAGCCCTGTTTAGGGTTAGAGCCTGAGGTCCTCTTTACATGAATACAGAAACAATGCAAGTAAAGAAAAACACGTGGCTTTTCCTCTTCTAGCACAGTGAAGGAGACTTTGCCTGGAAGCATGCCTTGATCTCTTTGAACAGTGTTATGATCTACTTCTCATCCAATTGCAGCCTGAGGATAAAAGTTCTCTAGTTGGAGCCTTATCTTTTCCTCACGACCCTTCCAATCCCAAATGGCAAATTGCCACCAAATATAAGTGCACCTGGCACTGAAACTATTATTTCCAGAGCTGTTAAAGCATTTGCATTTTCTCATAACACTTTAAATTATTGTGTTTTGAGTCATGGGATGAAGTTACTTTGCTATAATAGCATTACTGAATGATATATCTTGTTTTATGAGCATATTGTAGATTTTCTGCTCACAAGTATGTTGCTTGAAATCCATTGCTGGATGTTAAAAATCAAGAAAAAAATACTCTGGATTATTTCCTTACATAAAAATTCCTTCCACCAATTTTGCAGTGGGATTCATATAGAACGCAATCAGACACTGTTAAAGGGTCATCTTCTGGGCAACCTTCATTTTTAACCAGCAGACAGCAGCCATCAGCAGGTGGTTTCTTGGGTCTTGAAGCCTCTGAAAGGTTGGCTCAGTAATAGGCGCAGAAGTCTTCTCTTTTTTTTTTTCAAGACACACTGGTCTCCTATTTCGTGAGAAAACTATACAATCAATGGGTGGTTGGAGATTGCTACAGCAGAAGAAGGATATCAGTGATGTAACCTGCTTGTATTTCATGGAATCATAGAGGTAGAAGGGACCAGTAGGGTCATCGAGTCCAACCCCCTGCTCAATGCAGGATTTACTACATCAGAATATCTGAATATCCTTATTTCCAGATATATGAAACCTGAGACTGTTTATTCTGCATGGTGCAGGAAGCAGAAGGAAGGGACATTTGCAAATGGCGTAAGTTAGTACAGGAAGACTGAACTAGTAGAGTGGACAATGACAATTAAGAAACAAAAGGCAATGGGGGAGAAAGGAAATCTCATATATATATATTATAATTTCCAGAAATCTGGATTTATAGAGATCTGAAATCGAGAAGATAAACGCAAGCAAGAGGTGGGAAATATAGCCAATCATTGAATAGGAAGCATTATGCAGAAAATGTTACCAATTATAAAGACGGAAGGGTGGGCAGACTAGTGGCCAACCAATGGACCTAAAATGGACCAGGAGACCATTTTAGGCCGTCTGATCCAGAATACGAATGCAAGCAAATTTGTATTCGTTTGAATACGTTCCCTTCAAATGTGGCAGGATGCGAGTTTGATACAAATGTTCAATCCCAGACGAATCCATACAAATCCCAGATGAAGCTTCATACAAACGTATCGAAACATTCTATTCAAATTTAAATGTCCATCTTAGAATGTGCCAACATTTCATTTGAATTCAAATGTCCAAATTTGGCTGAATTGTGCAAATTTCAAATGTTATGAATATTCGTGCACATTCCTATTTCAGTGAAAACCTTACATGCACACACACACATCCCATCAAGATCTTGATGCTGGAGAGAGAGACTGGCACGTACAGTAATATGGTGAGACACTCCTGATTTTTAGCTACTTTTAAACTAGCTTTATATTTAAAATTTACTAAAGCATGGGAGTCGGTGGCAGGGAAGGATGCCTCATCAACTTGCCAAATCATTGAACTGCCAGACACTCCAGTTATCCTTAAGGAATTTCTGGAACTTTTTTTCCAAAGCCCTATGGGGATTTGGCAAAACTTCAAAAAATTATCTTAAAAACTGGGAAATTCTGCTAGTTCTTTCAGAACATGGTTCAATTTTGTTCTGAGCTCAGGAAAAAAATCCTGGGTTTGCTGGATATTTTGTTTGGAGTTCTAGTCACTCAGAAAAATGAATTCTAAATCTGGGATGTTCTGTCCAAATAGTCAGACTTCTCACCCTACTGGAACCCAACTGAGTGGAATTCCCATTAACTAAGACGTTTTCGCACGGGGCTGAACGGAACGCGGAAAAGACAGCTGTGGACACGTCATCCGCATTGCCCGCGCGCGGCTTGCGTTCCGACGTGTCCGCAGCTGTCTTTTCCGCGTTCGAAATGTAGAGCACTTTAAAGTGCTCTACACGCGTTCCAACGCGGACGAGCCGCCCGCAGCCGTTCAGGAGGAGAAGCGTTCGCGCCTGCTTCTGTCTCCCGAACGGCTGCGGGCGCGCCTCCGACGCCGCGCGGCTTTGACAATCAGCTGTTTGTCAAACAGCTGATTGTCGATCTGCCTCCGCGGCTGTCTGCGCGCCCCTTGCCGGCATTTGCCGGCTAAGGCAGCTCCCGGCGCTTTGAGCCTTCGCACACAGACACTCCGGAACGCGTTTACACGCGTTCTGGCACGTCTGTGTGTGAAAGGGGAAAGCGCCCGGAGCTGTCTTAAGCTTTCCGCCTGAAGGCGTTCCGTTTCGAACGCGATGCAGTGCGGAAATGCCTCTAGTCTTTGATACAAATTATCTCAACCAAGGATTAACCATATCAGCTTTAAGACTTTCCTCTTCCCTCAGAAGAGTCTTTTTAGTGGTGACCTCCAAACTCTGGAACAGCTTCCCTACATCATACGGTTTTGGGGGCCAGTTAAAACATCCCTATTCACCTGGGCCTTTAATATTTACATCCCCGTAGGAGGAAGGGAGGGTTATATTTTGAATATGTTTTAATGTTTTGTATATTTTATTTTTTACTATTGTGACCAATCCTGGGACCTTTTGGTAAAGGGTGGGATATAAATTCTTACATAAATAAAAAATTATGTGAATAACCATGTTAATATGTTCTTAAATCTGCATCCAGATTCTCAGTTCATTTGTTCTGAAGCAATACACACACTTTACCCATTTAATATCTGAGGCAGTTAGTAAAGTGCTTTCTGTTGCCACATTTTTACGTACAGCAGAAAGCATCTCACTGTTGTTGCATCACTTCATTCCCATGCGCAATCACTTCAGAGGTGCCATTTTCACAGGGCACCATTTTCTTCCCTGAAGAAAATGGTGCCTCCATACTCTAAAATGGAGTCATCTTTTCCAGAGAACAATTGCCTCACCATTCACACAGACTTCCAAAGTAGGGATGTGCATGAATGGGTTTTTTGACATTCAATTCATTACAAAAATTCATTTGAACAGATTTCCTTCAATTGTGGTAAGATTCTACTCGATACAATTGTATTTGTACAAATTCGTACGAATCTCCAATACATATCCAGTACAAACAAATACGTATCCAATACAAACAAATATGTATCCAATAAGTATCCTGTAACAAATCCGCACTCTAAAAGTGTCAAATCCGACCTGAATCACTTTTAATCTGCTCTCAATCCATGTCGAATATAATCTGGAACAAACCAACACAAATTCCCAAGGCAAAAAACCCAAGGTGCAAAACCAAAAACCAGATTGTTAATTCTGAATCGTACAGAGTCACATTGTGAGCTGGGTATATATTATTTTATTTTGAATATCCATAGGCCACTGAGGAAGACTTTTAGTCGAAACGCGTCTGGCCTCTTGCTTGGCAATGTGGAATATTATTTGATTAAATTGTATTTAGTAATTTTAACTTTTCAGTGGGGTGTTGTACCCTTCTAGTAATTATATTGGCTTCTCTGCGTTTGAATTCAGTTATTTCTTTACATATTTGCTTTTGTATTATATTTGTAAAAAGGGACTTATTTTACCCTGTTTATGATTTACTTTATACTTTTTGGCAGACCCCTTTTTTTGTTCGAATATAATCTGGACCCATTGCAGATGTGCGGTGCAGCCGCTTTCCCACCTCCCCAGTTTAACGAATGTCCAAACTATTCGTACAAATATCCAAAACATTCATATTGTACAAATATTAATGTATGAATGTTGTAACATGCTAGTCATGTGCGAATGTTCACATTCGGACGAATAATCAATCTTATGAATATTCCTGCACATCCCAATCCCAAAGAAGTCGCTTTGGCCAATAAGTGGAAAACGGGCCACTTTCCAAGGTTCAGGAAGTAAATCAGGTGTAAAATGTAGCAGCAAAGCTTTTTTCATTGAAAGCCCAAGCCTGCACTTAAGTTCACCTGCACTTAATTTTGATGCTTTTCTAGTCTCAGTTCAAGGTGCTAAACATTTTCGTGCCTTGGATCCATGGTATATGTCAAAGTTCCTTCCTCCATATAGTCTATCCTCCGCATACAGAATGTGAGATGTGTCATTATGTCCCATATCTATATGACACCAAGAAGATTGTGACCAGAGATAAGGCCTTTGATGTAGCTCCAGATCTATGAACAATGCAAAAGAGAGGCCCTCATCCTATCTAGCAGCATCCCTCAAGTACTGTATAAAAGTGTGGTTCTTTAAGAAGAATGAAACTTTGAGGTGAATGGTTAGTCCCTAAGGCCTCATCTATATGGGAGGAATATAGTGGCATCACAGCACTGCTGTCGTGGGGTTACCTCATGTATCTGAGGCAATCCCACCAGAACTTTGCTTTTGGCTTCCCCAAAAAGCACCAGAAACTACAGCAGTGACCATCGGTTTTCCAGCAACAGAGATTTTCACTTAAGTTCTGGATGAAGCTGCCACCATACTTCCATCCGCAGGACGCTTCTGGGATTCAAGAGCAGGAGAAGGTTTGCCATTGTCTCTGCCTGAGATGAACATGAGCCACTGTGGGCCACTGTGTGTGACAGGATGCTGGGCTACATGGGCTGTGGCCTGATCCAGCATGGCTCCTCTTATGTTCTCATGTACTTATGTTCTGTGTGTGAAGGCTGAGACAGATATCCACACATGTGCCGTGACGCACACATCCAGACATTTGGTGCCAGCCCAATATCCAGATGCACACAGCCGTAATATGTGTGAAGTCGGCGCCATAGCTGGTACTACCAGGCTGGCAAGGGATAATGTCAGGGCCTCAGTATCCCAGTGTACTCCTGACTACTGGGTTATTCAACCACTATCTGAAGGCAGTTTAAATGATTTAATACTTTGAATTGCTGCCATTATGATTTACATTGTTGGACTGAAAGTATATTAATTGAGCTTCTCTATTTAATGACTCCAGAGATATATATAATTTTAATGATGTTAATACCACATGAATTTATAATGTTTATGTCTTTATTTTTATTTGTGTTTAGTCTCCACTGGTCTTACAAGCATTTCTCATTATATGCTTCACCCTGGATTGTATAAGGGGAAAAAGCGATTAATGATCCTAGAACATGTTTCAGGGTTCTGGGAGAATAGATTCAGTATTCATACAGTTCCTGCCCAGTTCTAGGTAATATCTAGAATTTGTATGCCTATCTCCTATTTAAATGATTCTCTGTGGCCTTTTAAAAATAATAAGAAAAATCTTCATTATTCTTTTTCAAGAGGTTCGACTGAGAAAATGCTATTTAAGATTGTAAGATTGAAGATTTTTTCCAATTATGTGAGGCCCCTTTGGATCCTGAGAATAACTCTGTAAGTATTTCTACTCAGGAGAGAGAGAGATTCATTAATATAAATTGCTCCATTCTAGCCTTCTCTCTGTGATCCTCTTAATTTGAATAGCTTTTTTTAAAGGCAATGTGTCAGTTCAAACCTCAGTAGTGCACATTATAATAACTGTATTAAATAACTTACATGGAAAATAAAAATGTTTAAATGTGTGTATGTGGGGGGGGGGGAGGAGTACCTTTATGTAAACCACCAGCATGCATTAAAGGAGGACATAAAAAAAAGGATTCGTCTTCCAAAGCTGTTTAATATGTTACTTATGCCTCATTTGCTTTTGTCCAGTTTCCTTAAAGAAGCTTATGGGTCATAGCTGTTGACTGTCATTCCAGCGTGGATCATGGCATTAATGGGAATAAAAAGAAGACAAATGGAATCACTCATTTCAATACAAAAGCTGATCCAGGGCATTTACAGAGCCCTTAAATATTATTTCAAGAGTGCATTGGTTGCTTTTTAATGTTTCTTTTCAATTTTGTGGTCTGCACGGCATTAACACAAATCAGTTCTGATCTGTGAATCCAAGTACAGCTGGGGTGAGGATCAGAGTCCTAAGGCCTTTTCGCACACACGGTTTTCGAACGCGTGGAAGACAGCCCGGAGCGCGGCATTCGCATTGACGTGGCCGGGTTTGCGTCCCGGCCCGTCCGGGGCTGTCTTCCACGTGTTCAAGATGCAGGGCACTTTAAAGTGCTCTGCATCTGTTCCGGCGCGGACGAAGCGTCCGGGCCTGTTCGGGGAGAGGAGCGTCCGCACAGGCTCCTCTCCCTGACAGCCGTCGGCACGCCCCCAGGGCCAAAGTCCCGCAGAGCCCCCCCCCCCCCGCCCCTCCTGCCAGTAGATCCAGGTGGAAGGTGCTTTGACTCCACTTCCAACGTGGAAGAAGGAGTGAAAGTTTTTTTTTCTCCCTGCGAGATCGGAGCCTTGGAGGGGTGGGGTGGGCCGGCCCCCCTGCCCCAGGTGGGCACCCCCGGGGCCCCTCAGGAGCAGGTGGGACGGAGCCCCACGCCCCTCCCCCCCAGCGATCTCGCCGGGTAAAACTTTACTGCACTTTGCTCGCACCCAATGGGAGGCAGCCTCGCCGGCCATATCCCCGCCCCTAGCCGGCCTTTGCCGGCTAAGTCACTGGGGAAGTCTTTTAGCATTCACACACAGGCGCGCCGGAATGCGTTTACACGCATTCCTGCGCTCCTGTGTGTGAATGCTGCAAGCGTCCGGAAGTGTGTTAGGCTACCCGTCCTACACCCGTTCCGAATGGAACAGGTGTAGTGCGAAAACGCCTCTAATCTGCTAATCATTCCTGGTGATTGTGGGGCAAATCCACGTGATTTTCATGGCATCAGCGCAAAAGTATTTGGTGGCTGTTTTCTTCAAGAATATTTTTGGACAATTCTTCACTGGCTGGTATACCGGATCAGCAAACATACGTGGCCTGATCCAGAAGGGCTGCTTTGATGTTTTTATGACCAGACAAGACAGGAAAGCAGGCAGGCAGGCAGTAACTCAATCGCTGAGGCACCCAAAACTGTGCAGCCAGGAAAAGCATAAAAACAATACTATACACAAAATAAGATAAACACAAAAGTTCAATTATCATGCTCCTAGTACTTGTCCTAAAGTAGTATTGACAGTCTGGCCGGCTCCTGGGAGACTGTGAGTAGGACATGAGCACACAACATGGTGGGATTTCCTGTGTAGCTGGTTGGCCACTGCAAGAGCAAGCTGTTAGACTAATAGACCATGGAATCAATCCAGTGGAGTATTTCTTATGTGAGATAGTTTGGTCTAGTGGTTAGGGAGCCGGGGTCTTATCTGGGAATTCTAGGTTTGATTCTGCACTCTTCCACAAAACCAGCTGGGTGACCTTGGACTAGTCACAGCTCTCTTTTGGACTCTCATAGCCCCACCTACCTCACAGGGTGTTCTGTTGTGGGGAGAAGAATAAAAAGCTTTGCCAGCTGCTTTGAGTCCCCTTAAATGGTTGAGAAAAGTGAGGTAGAAAAGCCAACTCTTCTTCTTCTTCTTTACTTATATACTGGCCACCAGCTAGTACACCCCAGTATGGCTCCATTCACACCACTTCCAGGTGAATGAAACCTTGGATGGGCTAACCTCAGTTGTGCACCAAATTGCCCAGTTGCCGCATCAATGACACTGTGCATGTCTGTTGCCGCGGCAAGGTGATCCCAGCAATTGCACTCACCCAGCATTTGGGGAAGTTCCAGATGCATCAGGTGTCACAAGGTGCAGATGCCTGATGCATTCCATACATTCACCAGCCTGCATCCCTAAGGCTGTGGTCACACCTTCACTTTAACCCTTCTTCAGTCCATATTCAGATCTGACAGCTCACACCTTTTCATTTTTATCCATATTATTGGCGAACTTTCACCCTCCATTGGGACTTTCCTGAAGGGAAAGTCCTCCAATAAAACGGATAGAAATGGAAAGGTGTGTACTGTCAGACCTGAAGATGGACTGAAGAAGGTTTAAAGTGAAGGTGTGGCCATGGCCTGAATTAGGTGCAAAAAGGCCCAGAGTTTCAAAAAGCATTTGGAAGATGGGAAAAATGCTTTACAGGTTGTGTGGAAGTGAGAATGAAGGAAGAAGCTCTTACTCATCTGTATCTACCATTCAGCAAGAAGATCGGCTTCCATAGTCCATAGAGGTTGAGTAACCAAGGTTGCAGCCAGGAATTTCTACAGCTGGCTGACAGGCCTGGACATGCCCAGTTTGGCTAACAACTGATTTTGCTGTTCATTTATCCATGCTTTGTCCATGCTTTTGGTTTGATTGTATTTATCCTCTTTGCCAAGAAGAACTTTAAGCCCTGGTCACACCTTTTGTTTAGGATGACTTCAAGTCATCCTCAGGTCACGTTACTCATATTATTTTAATTCAATTTGTTTTCCAAACTGGCCTACCCCCATTAGATCTTCCTAACCAGAGTCCTCTTTTTCAGAGGACTCAGCCCATCCTGGCATCCCAGGCCATCTTTGCTTCCTTGGTGTGAGTAGGGAGATGGGCTAAAGGAGGCTGAACTGTGCTGTGGTTGGTGGGCCCAGTCTTTCAGCCAATGTGCATGCATGAAGTTCATGGGGCACCTCCCCTTCTCTCTTCAGTTTATGCATATTTATTATTTATTTATTATTTACATTTCTATCCCGCCCCATACCCGAAGGTCTCTGGGCGGGTGACAATGTTAAAACAGATTAAACAAAGTATACATTAAAAGACTTTTAAAAAGATTCAATAAATATAAAATGATACACAATATGTTTAAAATAATAGTGTCTGTACTGGGGGGGAAACATAAGCAGCTCAGCCAAAGGCCAGAGTAAAAAGGTGCATCTTCACCGCCTTCCTAAATATATATAAGGAAGGGGCAAGACGCACCTCAAGGGGAAGGCTATTCCACAGTCGGGGGGCCATCACAGAGAAGGCTGTCTCCCTGGTGCCCACCAACCTCACTATTGAAGGAGGTGGGACAACCAGGAGGGCCTCACCACTCGATCTTAAGGCATGGGCAGGTCAATATGGGAGAAGGAGTTCCTTTAGATATTGGGGGCCCAAGTCATTTAGGGCCTTATAAGTCAGAGTCAACACCTTGAATTGGGCTCGGTAGCGAATAGGCAGCCAGTGCAATTCTTTTAAGACCGGCGTGATGTGCATCCAGCTAGCTGTTCCTCTATCTAGCATTTTTCTGTAATTTTATTATTATGTAAATAATAATAATTGCCGGGGGAAGAAAAGCACATAAAAAAGGAAGGGGGCATGGGGGTGGGGGAGCAGGCTTTAAAAAAGAGCCGCAAACAAATCCTCGCCTCCCTTGAATGACACAACAGCATCCAATAAAAAAAGGAGATAGATTTCACACAGAAAAAGGGATGGAGAGCCAAGAGTACAGTGGAGAAGGCTCAGGTTGATCGTGGAGAAAGGTGTGAGTGATGTAGCTCAGAGTGAGGATGGTCTGAGGATGACCTATAACAATCTACGTGTAAACAGAACTGGTACGACCTCAGTTCAAATTATGAATAGGACGTCCTGTGTTATATAGGTGTGATTAGGGCCCTAGTTAACAATAAGGTTGGAGTCTGTGTGAAAGTGGATTGACTCTCGTTTGCTCCATTTTGAGCAGATGGGCAGTTTATTGGCTGTTCCTATTACGAGAGCTCATTCAGGCTATCTTCACGTTGTCCCCATATTTTCATTGTCCAATGCCCATTTGTTCTCTGTGGCTTTACGTTGCTTCTTGCCCTGTCCCCAACCTCTTACTTCCAAATATTCAGAACCATCTCTTTCTACCAGAGCTGCATAATGATGCAGTGAAATGGCTCTTCCAAGTTGCACTCACTTACTAATGAGGCACAAACATGACCTGCATGTTGAACCAAGCAGTAAAGCAAAGATGAAAAGCAAAGTGCTCACATGGCTCAGCTGTCATTCAAATGCCTCTTTGTTCTCTCTACAGCAAGCTTAGGTTTGGAATCAGCATTCATACTCACTTAAAAACAAATGCAAAAGCTGTGCTTGGCATGGCCTGAGGCAGAGATAGCGCATGAGTTTGTGGTAACTTGGGGCTTTGGATGTTGGAAGAACTTTGGATGACCAAGGCAAAGGTCCAGCCTATTCAGCCCAGTCATCATGTAGATGAGACAGTTGTCCAAGGTGGTGGGCACTGGAAGCAACAAATTGTCCCAACGTCATCTTGCTGCTGCCCATACCAGCTTTTGGGGAGAGACAATTCCCATTCTTTTCATTCTCTTCCACCCAATCTGGACAAGAAAATGTTTGCCTTGCATAATATAGAAACAATTCTTATTTCCTTACCAACATAATTTGCTCTGAGAAATAATTATTTTATCTCTTGCTCATGGTAGGGTTTGGAAAAAGGAAGAGTAAGAAAAACAGCCAGGTAGACAGGGTGCAGAAGATAGTAGACCCTAGAATGGACGCTTAGGTACTTCCTCCAGGCTGGGGAGACAGGCAGGATGCACCTAAGGCCATTTGCTGGGATTCACAAGCAGATGAAGGTTTTGCCTTGGTCTTCTGCTTGAGGTGCCCATAAGCAACTGGTGGGCCACTGTGTGGGACAGGATACTGGACCAGATAGGCTATGGCCTGATCCAGAAGGGCTCCTCTTACGTTCTTATCTTCTTATAATGAATTCCCTATTCGAGTCACAATCAATTGCAGTTATTCTCACCAACTTCTTCCTTCTCGCACCCAGTTTCCTCCTGATCCTGCTTTCTACATTTCTTTCCCCCAGCCACCTGACTGTACTCATGGTCCAGTATGCAGAAGTGGCTCTGTATGGTATGGATGCTCCATGCTGGAGCATTCCAGGTTCTTTTCTGACAACTCTGGAGTTTCTCTTTACAGCTCCATGCTAACCCAAAGTTTGAAAGTTGACAACACTAAAGTCACTCCTAAAAGCTGACCGTGTTAGGGGGCTACAATAGGAAATGTAGTTATATGATAGGGGCTTGTGATATGATTGTTCCTGCAAAGGATTGTGTCCATCAGAGTTGATCCTCTCACAGAAGGAAGATGGAAACTGTTTCCAGAAGAAGAGCTGACTTTTATACACTGTTTTTCTCACCCTTAAAGGGACTCAAAACAGCTGACAAGCCTTCTGTTCTTCTCCCCACAACAGACACCCCACGAGGTAGGTGGGGCTGTTAGAGCTCAGAAAGAGAGCTGTGATTAGCCCAAGGTCACCCAGGTTGCTTCATGAAGGAGTGCGGAATCAAGACAAGACTCTGGAACTCTAACCACAAGAACACACTGCTGTCCTTCTGTCTGCTGTGGCTGGTGAACATTTCTGCACTTTCAAGTTTTGTTTTGATGTCCCAGAACTGTATTTTCTTTTACACCCCAAACTGTGAGCTTCTCTTGCCATCTGCTGCAGTCTCTCATGGTACTCTATTTAAGGCTCTGTTTACATGAGCTTAAAAATCTGCTTTTTGGGTCCCTCTGGGCACACCTTGTCAGAGGCATTCGGATCCCACTTTCTTGGGTGAGAAAAGGTGTCCTCAAAAGGAGCAGGAGTTCCTACGGCTGACATAATCTCTTCAGAAGGCAGAGACTTTGCAGACCTATGCAATCAGAGACAGTGTTATTTGTGTTCCTGTTATTCAGGGGATGGGGAGAAAGACTTCCCTCTAAGTGTATCAGGCACCCTCATTGTACATATTCAGATGGCCGTTGAAGATGTACGTCTTCGCTCTGGCCTTTGATTGAAGGACAGAATGTTATTGTTTTAGCTACTCTGTTATATCTGTATTTATAGTGATTTTATTGTGACCCATCCCAAGACCTTCCTTCGTCCACTTTATCCTCAGTGAACCAGTTTGGTCTAGTGGTAAGAGAGCCGGTCTCTTATCTGGGAAAACTGGGTCCAATTCCGCACTCTTCCATGAAGCCAACTGGGTGGCCTTCAGCTAGTCACAGCTCTCCTTCTGAGCTCTAACAGCCCCACCTACCTCACAGGGTGTCTGTTGTGAGGAGAAGAACAGAAGGTTTGTCAGCCACCTTGAGCCCCCTTATATGGGTGAGAAAAGCGAGGTAGAAAAGCTAACTCCTTCTTCTTCTTCTTCTTCTCCTCCTCCTCCTCCTCCTCCTCCTCCAGAACCACCCTGGGAGTTAGATTTCATCTAAGAATCGGTAACTGGTCCAAGGCCAGCTAGGGTGCTCAAGTGGAGATTTGAACCCAGGGACCTCCAAATCTTAATCCAGTATGGGCATCGCACAGTACTGTCTCTAAAGAGCAAAGAATCTAGATGTGTAACTGGCTGAAAGAAACTGCAGTATCTTAGCGCAGTAACTGGAAATTTGTTTGGACAAATTTTCCCTAGTAATCTAATCACAAGCCAACTGGTTCTAAACCAAATTCTTCCATTCTGCTGATTTCCTATGAGGCATGTAGAACACGTTCCTACATATACACACCAGATGCTCTGAAAATTTGTTACTGCAGATTCTTGCTGTTTAACCTTGAGTATATCTGCAAGGTGCTATTCTGGAGTTTATTCAATGTTTGTTCCTCTTTTACAGAAATGGCACTCCTGATTATGAGGACTAATGAAATACAAAATTAGCCTCCTGGAAAAGACTCCAGAAATGATTAATAACAGCTGGAAGATTTACATACTGGGCCCAAGCAAGCTAGAAGCCACCAACACCACCAGCCTGGTTCTGCTGGCCTGTATAGGTTCATTGCTTGTGGCTTTAATTTGCCAGAGGGCTTTTCTGCACTTACCTCTGTTTTGATCCAGATTAAGTGGACCTATTGATTTGGATTGTGTAGCGGTGTGGGCCAGATCACTGCTACCTGCTGTGACACCTCTGATCCATTCCATGCCTCCCCATGGCTGTGAAGCTCAAAAGTTAGCCAGTGCTTCACTAGGTGCCAACTAAGTGTACACTGGCACCATTATGGCAGTGATTGCTTTGTCGCAGCGATGGTGCCAAAGCACATGTGTGACGCCATTGCCAGGGGAGCCAGACAATGCAGTGTGCCATTGCACCTGTGCTGCCAGTCACAGGGTCCCCCTGCACCTCTTCCACTCAAGTGCAGATGCAGCATGCAGCACTACACCAGCCCTGCCACTAGCATAGGTACGCTCCACGCCTGTATGCGCATGGGGAACTCCATCATGCACAGAGCCATTTTTAGTAAAGAAATGGCTCCATATAGTGTGGATGTACCATATGGGACTTCCCCCTGTCATTCCCACAAAGGTAAGTATGAAAAGGCTCTACCACTGCTACAAATGTAGTACTTCTCATAATCTGAAAAAGGAAGAATCCTACAGTAGTAGACCTCTTCCCTTTCCTTTACAGATATTGCCTGAGCTGTTCCTTTCCAAGTCACTTCTAAGATTGCTGTATTCCCATTATGACCGCATCCAGAGACGTTTTCGCATTACTCCCGTTCCATTTGGAACGGGAGTAGGACGGGAAGATTAAGACAGCTCACGACGCTTTCACCTTTCACACACAGGAGCGCAGGAGCGCGTGTAAACGCGTTCCGGCGCGTCTGTGTGCGAATGCTCAAAGCATCGTGAGCTGTCTTAGCCGGCAAAGGCCGGCCAGGGGCGCGGAGACAGCCGCGGAGGCAGATCGGCAATCAGCTGATTGTCAAACAGCTGACTGTCGAAGCCGCGCCGGCGTCGGAGGCAAGCCCGCAGCTGTTAGGGAGGGAGAAGCAGGCGCGAATGCTTCTCCTCCCGAACGCCTGCAGGCGGCTCGTCCGCGTTCGAATGCATGTAGAGCACTTTAAAGTGCTCTACATTTTGAACGCGAGAAAGACAGCTGCGGACACGTCGGAGCGCAAGCCCTGCTTGGGCAATGCGTATGCCGTGTCCGCAGCTGTCTCCCACGCGTACCGTTCAGCCCCGTGCGAAAACGTCTCAGGTGATGGGTACTTATTCCACTGTATTTAAACATGGATATTCCAGAATATCCAAAATAGCAGAATGAATGGGTGATATTTGGATGCAATCTTAAGTCTCATAGCTGCATTCCATGGCAGGTATTGGTTTATGTCTGCCATTTATGAGCTTTCATTCCTGGCCATTGGAGCATTGAGAATCTCCTGGTGCAAACTTTGGAGTCATTGCAGCATCTGACATGGTGCCCCATCTTAATGCATTCAGCTTTGTCCTGCACCAGAAGCAATCTGTCCTATCTTGAGACAGATTGCTAATTTTGGGTTGGGTTGCTAATCCTAGTGCAAATATGGCCTATGAGAGTAAGCGGTGACAAAATATCCAGGGTGGAGGCCTCCAAGTCTTCTAAATGGACTAAAGATCATCTCTCTACTGGCAGGTCTTGGAGCTATCCCAGGACCAAATGTTATGAGTACCAAGAGGCCCACTCGAATGCTCAGGATTTCCCCATTGTCTTTTGAGGCAGATTAACCCTCCCCTTTTTTTTCTTTTACGCAGCTTCTTTGTACAAAATAACCCCCAAACGAAAAGAAACCCATTGTAAAAGCAACACACACGAATCTTGCAGTAGTGGAATTGCAACCAGCCTGGATGGCTTTAAGGAAGGGTTAGACAAATTTATGGACGACAGATGTATCAGTGGCTACTAGAGTGGATGCATAAGTATATCTTTCAGGCTGGGGGAACAATCAGGATGCTTCTAAGGCCATTTGCTGGGATTCAAGAGCAGGAGAAGCTTTCCCCTTGTCTCTGCTTGAGATGCCTATGGGCAGTGGGTGGGCCACTGTGTACGACAGAATGCTGGACTAGATGGTCCATGGCCTGATCCAGCAGGGCTCCTCTTATGTTCTTATGTTCTTACGTAATATCATGTGTGTGCCTGTGTGTAATTGTTCAGCTTACAGTCCTATTTGTCTGATTACAAGGAGTAAGATGTGGTAGAATAACGTTGCTGTAATACACAACAACAAGAGATCCATAGTGTGGATAATCCGTATTGATAATCTTCCCAAGAGCTTCTTCCTTCCTTCCTTCCTTCCTTCCTTCCTTCCTTCCTTCCTTCCTTCCTTCCTTCCTTCCTTCCTTCCTTCCTTCCTTTCTTTCTTTCTTTCTTTCTTTCTTTCTTTCCTTCATCCATCCATCTTTTTCCTATGAGGAAGCAGATTCTTCCAACAGATAAATGCCCCAAGGGTAGATAACAACTGATCTTCCTTGACTCATCTCAAGAAAGGGAAGCTGTTTTAGCATCCTTAGTGCTATGAAGCCATTTTTGCAGGCTAGGGAGTTTGCCTTTGGCTTTGGCGAGATAGTAAACCACATTAAGCAAACAGCTGATATGAGACAGAACAAATAGAATGCGTTACTAATTACCCTTGATCAGAGCTGTAAAAAAAATTAAAATGGGTGGCCTGAAACTAGGGAAAATTAGCATGAGAAAGAGTTGATGTGCACATGAGGAGTTGTGTCCTGAAGCTTTCTTTAGAGGGAAAACCGAGATGCTGGAACCAGATAGCAAACTGTAATTAGATAGCATGATGGCTTGTGTTGTGTGTGTTCCTATACAACTATGGCTTGGTTATTATTCTTTTTAAAAATCTTCTCTGATTCCCTCATAAACGTGTGTGTGTAGGTCATCTACATGCTGACATGAAAATGACGTTCAAACGTTCATATGATTTCAAATGTAGATGTACCCATAATGCATGCCCTTTTCTTCATTTGGCAAGCATCATAAAAGGCGGCATCAAATGAAACTGCCAGAAAGCCTGCCTTGTCTTGCTTGTTTGATCTCAGGGAGAGGAAGTGCCGAGCATTAAACATGAGCCAGAAGTGCCCCTCATTTTGGCCCACCAGACTCATGAAAGGCTCCCCTGGGATGGTTTTGTTTACCAGGATATCTGGCAAGTTTTATGTGGCATTACTTCACTGAGGATGCCCCCTACATCCACACACTTTCTTTCTTTCTTTCTTTCTTTCTTTCTTTCTTTCTTTCTCTCTCTCTCTCTCTTTCATTCTTTCTTTCTTTCTTTCTTTCTTTCCTTCCTTCCTTCCTTCCTTCCTTCCTTCCTTCCTTCCTTCCTTCCTTCCTTCCTTCCTTCCTTCCTATTTGGTCTAGTGGTTCGGGTGCCAGATTTTTATCTGGGAATACCAGGTTCAATTCCACCCTCCCCCATGAAGACAGCTGGGTGACCTTGGGCTAGTCACAGCTCTCTTCTGAGCTCTCATAGCCCCACCTACCTCACAGGGTGTCTATTGTGGGAAGAAGAACAGAAGGTTTGTCAGCCGCTTTGAGTCCCCTTATATGGGTGAGAAAAGCGGGGTAGAAAAGCCAACTCCCTTCCACCCACCCACCCACCCACCCACCCACCCACCCACCCATCCATCCATCCATCCATCCATCCATCCATCCATCCATCCATCCTTCCTTCCTTCCTTCCTTCCTTCCTTCCTTCCTTCCTTCCTTCCTTCCTTCCTTCCTTCCTTCCTTCCTTCCTTCCTTCCTTCCTTCCTTCCTTCCTTCCTTCCTTCCTTCAGTAACCACTAATACAAAGTCTAAACCATTTATGGAAACTTGAAATTTGCAGGATTTGGTGTCAGTGGTAGTGATGGGGAAATGAGTCAACAGCATCCTAAATGGATATGACTGGGATTACAGACAACAACATAGAATTTGAGAACAGCTCAGATGCTGTGATTTACCCCTTTGATTATGGAAAACATTAGAAGGAAACAGTTAAAATTCTGTCGGCAAAGAATAGCAGCTCATATCTGCTACACAAAAGTAATCTGTGTCGAGTAACCAAGTTTTCCAGGTAAGAATGAGGAAAGCACCTGTCTGAAACTGTTGAGTGTTGCATTCTGTCAAAGTTGGTTAGCCCTCCAGCTGTTTTGAGATACAATTCCCACTGGTCCAGTTAGCACAGACTGGCACAGACTGATGTGTGCAGTACTGGACTGGTTGGTTGAACAGCCTGACAGTCGGTTCTAAGTCCAAAACTCAAGAGGTGAAAGGACTCTCAAGATAAGCTTCGGGGTATGTTTTGTTTCACAAAAAAGCAGAAGCCGAAAGATCAGTAGAGGAGCTCTGTGAATCTCTAATTTGTATTCCAAGCTTTGATCTCTATTGATCGATAGACACCCAGAACTTCTTCTTTTGATTCCTATTAGCATAACAATATACCTTCCTTGAGTATTAAGCTGTTGCCCAGTTCCTTCATTAAACCTTTTGAGTGATGTGTGCAGCCTTTTGATATTTTATTTTTGCATGATCTGATTAAATATTAGTTTTGATGTGTAATGAAGTCCCCCCTGCTTTTCCTTTTATGGACTGAATCAAAGACCACTCTAGGCTGAATAATGCAGACACTGTACTAACAACAACTTGTCACTTTTTGACTCATCTTTGTCTTTCATTTCTGGAGGTACAGTGAGATTTTATTTTTGGAAGGCCCAGAGAATTCAGGAGGCTTGTTAATTCTTTCCCGAGCTATAGTGATTTGGGGGTGGCAGGGAGGAAGGATTCCTCCCTACATGGCTACGGGAAATGAAGAGCAAACCTACTGCAACTCTGACATATTGGATGGGATTGGGTTTTTTTCTGAGATTCATGACTAGGAAAGGAAGTGACAGATGTTCCCATAGAAATTGAAAGAAAAGCCGATTTCCTGTGCCCAGGCACTCCAGAACCAGTGTAGATAGCTTTTAGAAAGGATTAGACAAATTCATGGATGACAGGTGTGTCAATGGCTATTAGAATAGATGCCTAGGTAGCACCTCCAATCTGGAGAGGTAGACAGGATGCCTCCAAAGACCATTTGCGGGTAGCTGTCTTCTGCTTAAGATGCCCAGATGCAACTGTGTGAGACTGGATGATGGACTAAATGGGTTGTGGCCCAATCCAGCAGGGCTTTTCTTATTATTGCATGTTCTACCGAAACAAAGGCCCACAAGCAATGCAAATAGGGCAGAGGACTTCACCAGGCCCACTTTTCCAATAAGGTGGAGAGACGCCCCCTGTGTAATCTGAGTGTGATTATCACAATGGGTTAGGCCCAGCTCATACTTGACAATAGCCAACCTGGATAAGTTTAAGAATGCGTTAAATAAATTCATGGAGGTCAGGGCTGCATCCAGACCTGCAGAAGAAATCCAGAGTTATAACTAAAGGCTCAGCTTACCTGCTGTGCAGCAACGACCCATTATCCCAACTAAAAAGGAGCTCTATAGCTTCCTCCATGGAAGCTGTGAGAGCTGAGTCAGCACATGCAGTCACGTGGGATGAGGCAGCCAATCAGAGCTGAGCTGCCCTCCTGCTCTCGTTCATCTCTTCTTGCCATCCTGTCCAGACTGGCGGGAAGTTTCAAATTTTCTTAATATTGCACAGCAAGGGTGTTTCCCAACAGGCCCTTTAACACCCATTAAGCATGGATTGGGACACGCGCGTTTGCATTTATGTGCCTTTTTAGCACACTTCCGGCCACGCGTGTCCGCATTGCATGCCCCTCTTTAATGCAGATTTCGGCGGCAAAACCGGTTTGGCGCCACCACGTCCGCATTAGAGGGGGTTATTAAGCACACTTCCGTGCTTAATCCATGCTTAATGGGTGTTAGTTACACACCACATCTCAAGTGGTTTTGTGCCGTGAAAATGTATCCATTTAGGATGCATCCGCATGGCGCAAGTGTAACTAACGAGGGCCCTCCCCCCGCCCACCATGATTGGCTCACTGGAGCCAAGCATGGCGAGCCAGGGGGGCCTCGCTGCTGCGGCTCGCCCTCGCACCAGGAGCAGCGGATCACTGCTTCCAGGGCCAGGGCAAGCTTCCAAAAAGCCCACCCTAGCCCACCCTGCTGGGCCCGCAGCGAAACCCCTCCTCACCTCTCCGTGGTCGTCTTCGTTGCTCCTGCTCAGATCGCTCCTGAGGGCAAGGGCTGCTACTGGCAGCCCCAGCCACCCAGGAGACGTGCAGGACGCAGGCGCGCTGCATCCTGGGCGAAGACCCTCACAACGAAGATGACCACAGAGAGGTAAGGAGGGGTTTAACCACGGGCCCAGCGGGGTGGGCTAGGGTGGGCTTTTTGGAAGCTCGCCCTGGCCCCAGAAGCGGCGATCCGCTGCTTCTGGGGCGAGGGCGAGCCGCGGCAGTGAGCCCTCCGGCTCGCCATGCTTGGCTCCGGCAAGCCAATCATGGTGGGTGGGGTGAGGGCCCTCCATCCTGGATCGAAGATGGGGGCCGTGCCTCCGCACAGCACCCGCCTCCAATCCAGATCTACGCCGCGTGTGTGGCAGTAGGGGTGCGGGGTAGATCCGGATCTCTTAGATCTGGATCTACCCCGTTAATCCGGATCTGCCGCTTCTGGGGCAAGGGCGAGCCGTGGCAGTGAGCCCTCCGGCTCGCCATGCTTGGCTCCGGCAAGCCAATCATGGTGGGTGGGGGGAGGGCCCTCCATCCTGGATCAAAGATGGGGGCCGTGCCTCCGCACAGCACCCGCCTCCAATCCAGATCTACGCCGCGTGTGTGGCAGTAGGGGTGCGGGGTAGATCCGGATCTCTTAGATCTGGATCTACCCCGTTAATCTGGATCTGCCGTGCACCCGGAGCTATTAAAACCGATTCCCCACAGGGAACCGGTTTTAATAAATCCGGGTGCCGTAGATCCGTTTGTTTGTTTTTGCCCCTGTGCGGAAACAGCCCAAGTGTCCTTAATCCAGGATGACAATCCATCCATCGTCATGTGTGACTCCTCAGTCGTGACTGCGCATTCTGCTGCACAGTATTAATGTGTCTGGACACAGCTCAGGTGTATCAGTGGCTACTAGAATGGATGCCTAGGTGTTCCTGCAGTTCGGAGAGACCGGCAGGATGCCTTTCAGGTTCTGTGCTTTCTGAGTTTGCTAATCTTAGTGTTCTACCAAGGTAGTTTACTTGTTTGTTTCATGTATCAAACTAGGCCTGCGTGTAAAGAGGAAATGCCATTTCAAGTGTTTCATAAAATGTTTGAAATGCTGTTTTGCTTATGCCTAGATGCTAGGAGAAGGAAGGAAGGCGGAGAGGCAACAACACTTTCTAGTGTACTTGACGGTTTTTACACTGCTGTTATAATTTCCCTGTGTGAGCTTTCAGCATTCTATTAACCCATCACGTTTAAAAGCTGAGACGGCGAAAAGCTGGCAATTTTGTTGCAATCAGCAAAGCAGTCATGAAGGAGATCTAGTACTCTCCATCATTTTGTCAGGCTGAAAATAGAGTTCCTTCTGTAGAATTAAAAATACAAAAATAACCACTATTCATCGAAGTGGCTATTTTAGTCGCTATAATCAACTGGACTACAATAGAATGGAGAAAAATCTCATATTATCCCCACGAGCGTAACGGTACTGCAGTTTGCAGTGTATACAGGGCTCCAATCTATACTTACAGGCTGTGAGTGCACAATATCGTTTAGGGCTCCCATAGTTCTGCAGTTCACAGAACTGGAATAGAAATGTCATCCTAAGTAGGGACGGTTGTCCATTGGAACAGAATAGGCAGGGTTTGTCAATGGAAATTTCTGTTTAGGAATGTGCATGAATATTCATAACATTCAAAATTCAGCCAAATTCGGACATTTGGATTCAAATTGAAGGTTGGCACATTCAAAGATTGACATTCAAATTCAAATCAAATGTTTTGATGCATTCGTATGAAGCTTTGTATGGGATTTGTATGCATTCGTATGGGAATATTCATATTGAATACAAATCCCACCGCATTTGAAGGGGATCTGTTCAGGTTTCTTGTATTCAATACGAATTGGATTTTTAAAAAGCATTTCTGCACATCTCTTTTCCTGTTGTCCCAATTAAGAGAAAAAGCTGATCAGAGTAAAAATGCGGTAATTCCTGAAAATCACAGGTTTACCAATCTGTGAATATACAAATATCTTTATTATAATCCATAAAACAGAATTATTTATTATAATCTGCAAAACAGATTTTCTTGAAATCTCTGTCTGATTATTCCAAATCAGGATGCCAAAAGGGAACCAACAGTAGAATGCTGCCCACTGGGTGGATATAGGCAGGAAAACAGATATTTGTGAGTTTGATTCCAAGAATCTGCCTGGAAGAAGGTGATGATACCAAGTAAACTGTGTGGATAGGTCTATGTAGTCAGAAGGGGTCACCCTCAGTTTGATATTACCTACCATGAACAGCAGAAACACATTGTGATTTTTTTGCTCTGGATCCAAATCTATTTTCTTTTTATAAAAACGAGAATAAGGGCTGCATTTCCACTTGCTCCAGTAAGTGGGTGTGGGAATGAGATATTTTTTGGATCTGGCCTCGTTTGGCCCATGAAGCAGGATTTTTGTTTTTTGCTGCTGCCGCCGCCACCACCACTGCTGCCACCACTGCCACGACTGCTGCTGTTGCTGCAGCAAATTGCACAGAAAATTTCTGGTGCCTGAACACATAGGCTGAAGTTTCCAGTCTTCTCACAACTTGGTCTCCATGGGAAGACAAAGAGTTCCACAAATATTTGGTGAATGATTTAGGGAAACAGGGCAGGAATTTCCTTTTCTGAGTGGAAATGTCCACCCTGACCTTAACATGCCCTCTGCCCCACGGGGTCAGTGGAGGTCCCAAAAGCATCAGTGCAGGGAGCGGTAGAAATGGTACTTCCCTGGGGGTGTAGGAAAGACAACTCCACCATGTTATGGAGGTGTGGCATAAGACATGAGAACTTGATGTCCTTTTTATTTGTTGCTGTCAGATTAATGTTAGCTCAGAGTTTGTTTGCTTATTTATTTAAAACATTTGTATACTACTGCCTATTAAAATATCTTAAAGTCATGTACAAAGAATGAAAACAGCTAAAACCATAATAGTTATATAAAGCATAATTAAAATCAAGAATAGAGGAAACAAACAAGCAAAAGGGTACAATCAGATAGTGTTTTTTCACTCGTCCCATACACACGCACAAAAAAGCCCTAGAAAGTTTCAAATAAGCAGCTGAAGTTAGAACCTACTTCATTTTGCCACACTGAAGCTTGCAGGCAACATCTACTCTGACTGCAAGTGCTTCACAACACTGCATATTCAATTAACATATACATGGAAGAAGAAAAGCTAAGAATGCGTTCCCACAGGCAATAAGACTTATAAGGCCCTAAGTGACTTGGGCCCCAAATATCTAAAGGAACGCCTTCTCCCATATCGACCTGCCCGTGCCTTAAGATCAAGCAGTGAGGCCCTCCTGGTTGTCCCACCACCTTCAACAGTGAGGTTGGTGAGCACCCGGGAGAGAGCCTTTTCTGTGATGGCCCCCAGACTATGGAATAGCCTCCCCCTCGAGGTGCGTCGTGTCCCTTCCTTATATATACTTAGGAAGGCAGTGAAGACACACCTTTTTGCCCTGGCCTTTGGCTGAGCTGCTTATGTTCCCCCACCCAAGTACAGACACTATCATTTTAAACAAATTGTATATTGTTTTATATTTGTTGAATTTTTAACCTCTTTTAATGTATATTCTATTTTAATTTGTTTTTACTTGCCCAGAAACCTTCGGGTATGGGGCGGGATAGAAATGTAAATAATAAATAAATAATAAACAAATAAATTAAATCCTTACTGGATTCGAACTCGGCATTCGACAGGCTTATGTTCTAGGTCACTTGTCCTGTTTTAGTACTTTTGCTTATGTTTATAAACATTAAGATGATTCAATTAATGTATTTTAATGTAATCATACTGTTCAACTTGTTAACATTGGGTCTGCTTGCACTTGGCCATATTCTGGAATATACCTCAGGACAAAGGTCTGTTGTCTGCACGCTGTTGCAGAATCTGTGGCAAGTCTCGCTTGGGGCCTGTTGAGGCCTGCACTAGCATATGGACAGCAGGCCCCTTTCCAGGATATATTCTAGAATAAAGCCAATACAAACAAGTCCATTTGGTTTACTAAAGCTAAAAAATATATTTTAAAAAACCCTTCCATGTAAAATTGACATGTTTTCCTCACTTAACTGTTCTGAAAGGGGTTAAATGGAAGCATTTTGCTGGTTTCATAATAGTATTTTGAGCTATTCTGCTGTTAGCATAGAGAGAAAAGGCAAGGCCAAGATAGCCCCATTTATCCCAATAGCCTAGAGGATGTTCAAATCACTTAGCTAATCATATGGTTAGGTAAAAGAGCAATACAAATTGTGTGTGGTTCATTGGGCATGTGGGCCATGCCATTTAAGGGCTGCTGATTAAAAATAATTCATGCCTAGTGAACGTAGTTGTTTAAGCTAACACTGCAGTATGCACTGTTAATCATATAGCTATGATGAATATTTTACCCCAAAATGTGGTTTCTAGGTACAACTAATGTGAGGTTTGTTTTCATGACAAATGCTCCTTTTTTGTTGTTCATATAGAGTGCTCTCATCTAATGACCTTAATACTAGACTTTAAGGGACCCCCAACAGAATCTTCTTAGGAGTGGAAGTTGGATCTGACACCTACTTACCCCTACTACTGGATCATTTTTGAATAAATTAAAAAACACAGGTTGTAATACTAAACCTAGAGAGACCCCACTTCTCACCTCTTTCCAACTCTGAGAACTGGCCGTTTTTTACTATTCTCTATTCTCTGTCTTTTAGCCAGTTACCAATCCAGGACAGGACCTGTCTGCTTCTTCCATTTCTGATGAGTTTATTCAGAAGTATTTGATGAGGGTCTTTGTCAAAAACCTCCTGAAAGTCCAAATAGATGTCATCTGATTCACCTTTATCCACCTGCTTATTGACACTCTCAGAGAATTCTAAGCTGTTTGTAAGGCATGATTGCCGTTTGCTGAAGCCATGCTGATTTTCCTTCAGGAATGCTTGCTCCTCTATGTGCTCAAAGACCCCATTAAATCCGGATTTCCTTGGTGCCCATGGGTACAAATGGGATCCTTAAGGGGTCTTGTGTGCAGATGGTATGTAACAGATCTGTACCAATTCCATACCAGTCTGGTTCCTAATGGAGTCTTCGTTGCAAGTGCAAAAACAGCCAAATACTTCAGGAGGGAGTGGTCTACTTATTTATTTATTTATTTGTATTTCTATCCTGCCCTATACCCAAAGGTCTCAGGGTGGGTTACAATATTATA
Organism: Aspidoscelis tigris stejnegeri; assembly: GCA_023333525.1. Taxonomy (NCBI): domain Eukaryota; kingdom Metazoa; phylum Chordata; class Lepidosauria; order Squamata; family Teiidae; genus Aspidoscelis; species Aspidoscelis tigris. The sequence goes on along the minus strand of JALMGA010000003.1, from coordinate 99,000,358 downwards.
TTAATCTTAGACACGTTCCTGCCCTCAGGCTTACAATCTAAAGAGACAAGAAACAAAAGGAAAATGGTGTGGGAAGGAACAGGGAACAGCAAAAAGCAAGGACTTGAGGTCTTCTGTTCCAATTCTTCTGCTCATTACTTAGAAATCTCCATTCAATCTGTGACTGAGGGGCTTTTCTCACTTGCCTACTTGGAAAGGCCTCACATGCTCTGGGGTAATCTGGACACATGCCACAGTACCTCCATCCCAGTGCAGCCCAGACTGTGGGAGGCCATCCCAATCTTCCATAGCTGTAGAGCAGTAAAACCTGCTCCAGAGCTTCACCAGAGACGTTTTCGCACGGGGCTGAACGGAACGCGGAAAAGACAGCTGAGGACACGTCATCCGCATTGGCCGCGCGCGGCTTGCGTTCCGACGTGTCCGCAGCTGTCTTTTCCGCGTTCGAAATGTAGAGCACTTCGAAGTGCTCTACACGCGTTCCAACGCGGACGAGCCGCCCGCAGCCGTTCGGGAGAAGAAGCGTTCGCGCTTCTTCTGTCTCCCGAACGGCTGCCGGCGCGCCTCCGACGCCGCGCGGCTTTGACAATCAGCTGTTTGTCAAACAGCTGATTGTCGATCTGCCTCCGCGGCTGTCATCGCGCCCCTTGCCGGCGTTTGCCGGCTAAGCCAGCTTCGGGCGCTTTGAGCATTCGCACCCAGACGCTCCGGAACGCGTTTACACGCGTTCTGGCGCGTCTGTGTGTGAACGGGGAAAGCGCCCGAAGCTGGCTTAAGCTTTCCGCCTGAACGCGTTCCGTTTCGAACACGATTCAGTGCGGAAATGCCTCAGGAGGGTCTAGTATGCTCCCAGTAAGCTCCTAGACACAGCATTTGCACTATTTCCTAGTGCAAACACTACATGAGGATGGGGCTGCTGTGAATGCACAGTTGTGCTTCACACCACGATCACCATAGCAACAGCTTGGCACACACTGGAGGTTGCAGGAAGTTGCCAGAAGGTAAGTTGAAGGTGGCTCCAGTGCTCATTTTGCAAACACCAGCCACCATCTCTAAACTTCAGTGGGGTGCTGTTTCACTGAGCCTTAAGTGTGGAAAGGGCCCTGAGAAATTTGTCACTGGTGCTTCACACTGTCTTAAATCTACACCAAAGCAAACAGTTCCATCTTCAGAAGATTTGCCACTTTAAACGACATGAAAACATTAGCAATTCCTGATCACAGCTACAAACTGAAAACATTGCTTTTGTTGCTTTGCTGTGTTTGCTAACATAAATTAGCGTAATTAGGATTTGCTCAACAATCTCCAATTATTTTACAAAAGTCATGCAAATATTTATGAGCTTGAGCAAATGGAACAGAATCGTTACTCTACAAGGGTCACTCACTGTTTAATTTGCAAACCTACTGCTATTATGAGAATGTTAGAATGGCACAGAATCATTGTACAAAACCATTGGAAGCCTAGAACCAGGAGAATCTAGACATCTTCACATAGGTGCAGGGGAGCAACATATCTGTCACATGTCCCCATGCTGACCTTAATTGTGGAGTTCCAAAACACTTACGAGCTCTGCAGCCCAACTTCCAGGTCAACATTCCACCCCAGCTGTTGACCCTCCTTGAGGAATTTGGCTGTGAGGCAGGCCACAACAGAGCTTTGTCCATTTGACCACAGCACCCCCATCATAGCAGTGGCTCACTGTCACACACAGCCAGCGGCAACTGACACTTTGCCAGGTTGGTTCCTGTGAACAAAGTACATTGTACATTGTAAAAAGAACGTTGAATGAAATATATATGATGGGTTTGGCCCTCTGGTAACCGGCTGCTTGACAGAGCAGGGCATTGGTCTGATAGGAAGTTGCCTTGTAACATTTCTGACATTCAGCTTGTTTACTTTTGAAATGCCTGTGCTGCTTGCCAGTGGGTCCCTAAGGCAGAGGTGGCCATTATGGCCCTTCAGATGTTGCTGAACTGTAGCGCCCACAAAGTCGCAGAATATCTGCCCAGGTGCAACATCTGGAAGGCTATAACTTCATAATACTGGCTATCTGATGGGAACCTATCTGGATCCCTAGAACAGAGATTCTGCATGATAATTTTCTTCAAATCAAGCCTAGAGGTGCATCGCTTCCTCACAGTTTGGTTTTGTGCTTAGAGTGCCGGACTCATATCTCATAGCCACTGGGTTTGATTCCACACTCCTATACCATGGTCTAGTTACAGCTTTCTTTCCAAGCTTTCCCAGCCCACCTACCTCACAGGGTGTTGTGGGGAGAAGAATAGAAAGCTTTGTCAGCTGCTTGGAGTCCCCTTAAATGGGTGAGAAAAGTAGGGTAGAAAAGCCAACTCTTCTTCTAGCAATGCAATTTATGTATTTCTTTGGTCAAATTTAATGACTTTTGCATAGTTCTTATTTCCTCTTGAACATTTCCCCAAAATGTTTGTACTGATGGATACGTCTATCTTTCCTTGAACACCCATGCCAGCAGTCCAAATTGGTACTCTTAAATATGTGTGGAGTTTTGACTGGGAGTGGTACCACTTATGTAAGATCTTCATTCTCAATTCCTTTGGGTTGTTTGGGTTTTTAAAAAATATTTATAACGTCTCTTTGGATATCTTCTACTTCTGTTGTGAGATTCTCTTTCCAAAGTCTCGACAATGCTGTCCCCGCTTGCAGGTGCTATTGTTTTAATACATACTGTTATTGTTTTAATAATGTTTCATTTTAGATGTTGTTACCTGCCTGGAGACCTCCTGGTATAGGGTGGGATAAAAATCCAGATAGATAGATAGATAGATAGATAGATAGATAGATAGATAGATAGATAGATAGATAGATAGATAGATAGATAGATAGATAGATTACATTTTTTCTTGTCTAATAGTTTGCTGTATCTCCTGCTCCCAGAGGGTGCTGATCACAGCAGAGTTGTTGGATGAAAGAAACGACATTCTCAAACACCTCTGACCACCTTAAGCACAAACGTGTTTGCTAGCATCAGCATACAGGGAGCGACAAAGCAGTGATGGGTTCATTTCTTTAATAAGATTAATGTGAGACATTTTTTTGTGAAGTGTTCCAGGATGCTGCATTATTTTGAAGTTGGGAGACAGATTTATTACCAACCTAAGCTTAAATATGTTCTGCATGCATAAAATAAAATATGCAGTTTTATAGGCATGGGAATTTTTTTTTAAAAAAAAACTTAGGTTTTTACTGTAATTAACAAACTTTAATTATTTAATTCTCCATGCCTACAGTTTTTCGTACATGCAGATTTTTTTAGTTCCTTACAGGAACACAACTGTGCATTCATAGAACATCAGTAGACAAAAAAAAAGCAAGCCTTCTCTGTTTCATACCCTGCAACCTAGAGAGGCCCCTCCCCCTGCCAGCATGCTGCATACCATTGGATGTGGCATGGGCAGGTCTGGGAGGCCCAAAATGGCTGCCTAGACTGGAACAGCTGCAGAGGTGTTTTAACTGCTCCACTGCCACTAAGAAGAGCCCAGGGAAACACACATAAGAGTGCACACCTCCGTGGGCTGGGTTAGCAGGGGAACGAATTTTGGAAGTGCAGGACATTGTTCTTCCTAAAGGAGTCACCCTAGGCCTCTTAGTTTTGGGGGTCCATGGCTCCAAGGGGGGGCACAGGAGGGGCTTTGGGGGGGCAGCGAGCAGCAGCAGCAGAAGAGTTGACTTTTATGTCTTGCTTTTCTCGCCCTTTTAAGAGCACTCAAAGTGGCTGACAAAGCTTTCTATTCTTCTTCCCACAACAAACCCCTTGAGGGATAGGTGGGGCTGTGAGAGCTCAGAAAGGGAGCTGTGACTAGCCCAAGGTCGCCCAGCTGGCTTCATGGAGGAGTGTGGAATCAAACCTCAGGGCTACAAGATATGAGTCTGGCACTCTAACCCCAAGATCGAACTGGCTCACAAGCTGTACAAGTGTGGATGACCTTTTCCCAGGACAAGGGGCCCACTGGAAGACTACCTGTCAGAGCCATCCCAGCCACAACGTTGCTGCCACTGCAAGTTTTCTCCTTGTCCCCAAAATGTTCAAATACCACAGCAGGAACACATCTCTTCCTCACCTCAAACCACAAAGGGTCTTTTTGCACAAGTTTCAAAGCAGGGTTCTGAAAGCAGACCGCCAAAGTTAATTTTGTGTGATGATCTGGGCCAATTCCTGATGTTTATATATCTCCCCTTTATATTTGCTATGTGCACCTGTGGCATTTGGCTCTGATAGCTTTTCAAATTTACATCCAGTGACACACTGAGAGGCTCTGATCATTCTCACTAGACTTTTCTCCAGGCCCTGAGCAGTTTCATATGCCAGCAGCTTTGTAGGCAAAAAGTTTGTCAGACTAACATTTTGCTAATTATATTTTAATTCTCTTGCCTTCCTCTCCTCTTAGAATTGCATGGTTCAAGACAAAACAAACCTTCTTGTTAGTGCTTTAAAACAGAAATAACCAGGAATTATGTCACTTGTTACACATATGCTGCAAATTCTTCTGGAGAGAGAAACAGCATGCCTTGTGGTACTGGTCATAATGATCCTCTGGTTAATGAGGACAATGCAAATTCAACCTGGGCCTCTGATATCCCAGGAAACATGCTCTGGCATGCTTCAGAACCACTCAAGAGCTGCTGAATGTGAGCCATTTGCCACTTTTCAGTTTTAATAATCTTTTTATCATTTGCACTGTGCTCCATGTTTGCAGATAATTAACCTCAGTACTCATTGAGGGCCCACAGGACAAATACTTCCCTTTGCTGTCAGTTATCAAACAGTCGGGAGATGGATGACGAAAAGCCATGACATGTGCAGAGACGAAGTTTACTTAGCACAGCTGTTCCTAAAATAAACTAAAACTGAATCTCAACAAGGCATAGACTCTGTGGGTGGGTGGGTGGATGTCATGTTGGGGTAATTGGAATTTGCGGGTTCTAGATGGAGTTGCATTCCATCACCATCATTGTCATTGGAGACCCAAGTGACCTCTATGGCTAGGAGGGCCTATTACCATCACCGGCTGGTTTGCAGACTGCACCCATACCTGGATAGAGATAGTCTGCCCATTGTTGTCAATGCACTGATAACATCAAGTTTAGACTATTGAAATGCACTCTGTGTGGGGCTGCCCTTGTACCTGGCTCAGAAGCAGCAGTTAGCCAGTTTGGTCCAGTGGTTAAAGAGCCAGACTCTTATCTGGGAATACTGGGTTTGATTCTGCCCTCCTCCATGAAGCCAGCTGGGGGACCTTGGGCTAGTCACAGCTCTCTTCTGAGCTCTCACAGCCCCACCCACCTCACAGGGTGTCTGTTGTGGGGGGAAGAATGGAAAGCTTTGACAGCCACTTTGAGTTCCCTTATATGGGTGAGAAAAGCAGGGTAGAAAAGCCAACTCTTCTTCTTCTTCTAGTACAACATTCAGTAACCAGATTGTTGAGTGGGACAACTGACTATGCACATATCACACCTGTGCTTAAGCTCCTACATTGGTTGCCAGTTATCTACTGGGCCAGATTCATGGTTTTATCTTTGGCAAACCATCTCTCTCAGTATAGACCTGGAAGATCATTATGATCTTCAGGGGAGGGCCTGGTGCAGGTACCATGAATCAACATGGATGGCTGCCCAACACTGGGGCAACAGAAGAGCTTCCTGGCTCTCAGTTAAGATGGAGATGTATATCACTTCTCAGTGAGAATATCTGGAAGCAGTTTACAGAAGAGATGAAAAGCAAGGGTAAAGGCACACCAACAGAAATCAACAATAAAACTCATTAAAAATTGGGTGGGTCAAGGAAAGGAATAAACATTCACAGGGATACCTGGGTGAAAAGATAGGTTGGAGGGACAGGCAGGATGCCTATTAAAGCCATTTGCAGGGAGTCATGAGCAGGTGAATGTTTTGCCTTCTGCTGCTGCTTGAGATGCCCATGGGCAATTGGTGGGCAACTGTGTGAGACAGGATGCTGGACTAGATAGGCTGTGGTCTGATCCAGCACAGCTCCTCTTATGACTTTAATAGTTGCCTAAATGCCATAAATGAAAGTGCCTCCACTCCAGGGAATGGCATGTTTACCCTGACAACAAGCAGTTTTACATTATCCTATAATAGCAGATGAGTTGGGTGGGGGAATGACTTGGTATGGTATCTTATTGAGAATGGCATCTTTCACTGTGGGACATCATCTCCCCTCTGGTCATCTATTGGCGCGAGTGGAAGACCTTTTCTCCTCCTATTTTCTTTTTTTCTTAAATTCAAGACAGGTGCCATGTATGATGATATGATATGGACAGATGAAGTATGAATTTTGTTCAGTCGGACTCCCTAACTTCTTTTTAATGGTCTTTGAATTTTGATTCACGCTCAAGTGCTTTGACATTTGATGAGAAAAGCAAGATAGAAGTAATAATGTTGATGATGGTGCCATCATAACCTCTACAGAGGGAAGGCAGGATACAACAAAAAATAGTAGAGCTCCACATTACTAAGTGTCTATCAGATGCAACCCTCTTGTCTATATAATCTTTGTTATTTTGTGCAACAACCAGCAAGTTGCAATGATTCCATTGTCAGGCTCAGAGTTTAGAAATGTCCTTTGCACATTTGCTGAAGACCATGGAACAAATAGTCCGTAACTGGAACTTTTTCAAAGCCTGCGTTGCATCTGCACATGGTTTTTTAAAAAAATAAAAACTAGCCCAAAAGTGGTTTAGAAGCAATGTTCTCATCCCACCTCTAAGCTGCCCACTTCTAAGCTGATTTTGAGCTACTTGTTTTAACTCTCTTTGCATACAACACAAGTCATAGGGAACACCACATTTGAATCTTCTTCAGCTATGAAATGCACTGGATTGTATCCTGGGTACTGTTTCATCTCTTCCTTGAGTGAAAAGTAAAAGGTATGCATTTAATTGATGCTCCCAACATGATTGATTTTAAAAAAAGAATAAAATAACAACAACAACCCTGGGGCTTGGGGCTTGCTGGACTTCAACAGAAGTTCATAAGAAGTTCAACAGAACTTCATAAAACTTCAGCAAAACTTCTGATGCGTCAAACCAGTGGCCCAAATAATTCAGCAGCCTGTTCTCACAATAGCATGTAGGTGTATAAGGAAGTCCACAAGCAGGGCATAGGTATAAACCTTGCCCTGGTCACAGTCTCCCATCAGGTGGCTTTTAGAAGCAAATTGCCTTCTGTGCCAGAGGAAATCACATAACCACAAGGTCTAGTAGCCATTGGTAGCCCTGTCCCTTATCAACAATGGCAACCATGAAAGCAGCATTAAACAGATTTTATTTCCAGTGAAGGTGATTAGCAGGCATAGTGGCTGCTGTCTTCAAGTGCTCCTTTTGGAGTATTTTCACTGATAGAGGTTGTGCCTGGACAGGGCCTAAAATATGGAATTACTTTGGGCCTACATTGGGATTAAAACACACAAGAATTGCAATCTCAACATTGCTCCAAGATATAAAGGGGAAATCCCAAGGTATCACTATTTTGGGAAAACAAATTCCCACCCCAGGCTTTCCCAGAATAGTGATATGGGGTTACCTGTCTGGAAATTTCCTTTCTGGACCCGCCATCTTGAAAATGGCCATCTTGCATGTGTGGAGCCAAAACTGGACTAAAAATGGTTTGTAGTACGTCTGTGTTCAAAGAATGAATTGTTTTTGAATAGGGTGGCAGGCCTTTATTTTCAGTATATGATGTTCTAGAATTCTGTTGTGCAAGAGACAGTTCATATATGATACATAGTTCATGGACCATTTTATGTTGCCCCACACTGGAATCAGATTGACTCAATGTGCAAAAGTAACTCAAATATAGTTTTCCTTTTATTAAATTAAATGTGGCTTTTCCCTTTTCCTTTATATGCTATGAAGAACGTGAACACAAAGAGGAAATGTGGTATTAAGGAAGGAAATGGGACATCCTACATTTCTTCTTTTGTCTAAAAATGATTGGGTGCATGTTCTGTAAAAAGAAAAAAGAACTTGATTGAATTGTTTTTGTATACAGGGTCAACATTACGAAGAAGAAAAACGAGCTCTAAGCCATGAAATAATTGCTCTCAATAATCATTTGATAGAAGCCAAGGTGACGATTGACAAATTATCTGAAGATAATGTAAGTGGCTATTTCTCATAGTTGTTTATGAAAATAAAAGCTTACACAATTATGGCTTACTGCCATCAAAAAATTCCATGGGGGCAAGAGGTGAAACATCCCTCTATTAATTAATTATCCAGCTTTTTTATTGCTCTACTTTGTTTGTGACTATTTTTAGTTTTATGTTCTAGGACTGGAAGAATGCTGGAAAATCAGTTCTGTTGTATTCTGATTGCCATGTAGCATGTTTATAGCAAGTCCTTTACAAAGCAGATTGTGAACATCTTTTTTTTAATTAACAGGAAATATACTTTACAAGCAAGATTAAAGAATCTCTCTCTTTTTTTTTTAATCTACATTTAAGTTGAGTTTTGCCACTTTGCTCCAAAACCTCTTCCCGCATGAGTAATATAGCTTCTCTGAATGCTGGCCTGTACAAATCCTTTAAGTAAACCTATTTGTTACTATTTTTGAAGCTGGGCAGTATATATGTATTTGCATGGTACTTGCTTTGCACATGGAATTTGCTGTTTGTTAGATAGTTTGTGATCATTTGTTTGCTCTAAATTGCAAAGCAGCAAGGACACAAATTTGTGGAAATGTACGAGGCAACCAGGGCTTTTTGCACACTTACCATGTGTGGAGTGGTCTAACTGATCTGAGACGTTTTCGCATTACTCCCGTTCCATTTGGAACGGGAGTAGGACGGGAAGATTAAGACAGCTCACGACGCTTTCACCTTTCACACACAGGAGCGCAGGAGCGCGTGTAAACGCGTTCCGGCGCGTCTGTGTGCGAATGCTCAAAGCATCGTGAGCTGTCTTAGCCGGCAAAGGCCGGCCAGGGGCGCGGAGACATCCGCGGAGGCAGATCGGCAATCAGCTGATTGTCAAACAGCTGATTGTCGAAGCCTCGCCGGCGTCGGAAGCAAGCCCGCAGCTGTTAGGGAGGGAGAAGCAGGCGCGAATGCTTCTCCTCCCGAACGCCTGCGGGCGGCTCGTCCGCGTTCGAATGCATGTAGAGCACTTTAAAGTGCTCTACATTTCGAACGCGAGAAAGACAGCTGCGGACACGTCGGAGCGCAAGCCCCGCTCGGGCAATGCGTATGCCGTGTCCGCAGCTGTCTCCCACGCGCACCGTTCAGCCCCGTGCAAAAACGTCTCTGGATTAGATTGCATGTGGTGTGGAAGATGGCTGTTACCATTTGAATGCCTGTTCAGCCCAGTCCTGATGCCTGCTCCAAAATTTGCAGCAGCTTTAGAGCCAGCATAGGGGAAATGAAAGTCCTTAGCCTTCAGAACTCCCAGAGGGCCCATTTCAGCAATGTGCCTCGTTGCACTACCAAAATGTTCCCTGTGGTGCACTGAGAAATTGAGACATGCTGTTCACAAGCCTCCATGCTCCTGTATAACACCCTTTAGTATGCCAGTAGACCTGGAAAAGAGGATTCCCAGTAGACCAGACGAGGGAGCCATTTTGGACTCATTGGTCTGGTCTATGGTCTGTACTGTGTGAACAGAACATACTAAGAGGTGTGTCTGGCCTCCCTTAGACCACACCAGTATACTGAAGGCAGGTCTGCAGGCCCAGGCATGGTCCGGTCTATTGACAAGGAATTGCCGTAAGGCCACATCTGCACACCTGAAAATGGTTTGAAAGCGGCTTAGAGACTGCAGCACGCAAATGCTAGTGTTCCCATCCCTTCTCTAACTCATACTAAAGACCTTTAGAGGTGCATTTTCTGGTCCTTAATATGGATGGACTAGTGTATGGATGCTACCACCTGTAAATCACTGTCAAGTCGGGATGTACACGAATATTAGAAATACTTGTTATTCATACGAATTTGGACATTCATATACAACGAATGTTGTACGGATACGAATATTTCAAGTAATTCTTAAGAATATTTTGGGCATTCGTATGTGTACAGAGGCGTACAGGATGCATATGGATGCGTACAAGATTTGCATCATTCTTGTATCGAATATTCGAACGAATAGATACGAATGTATTCATATCGATTCAAATCACCAGGCTTTTGTTTTTCTTTATTCATACAAATTTGGATTTTCAAATATTTGATTTGTTGCAAAAATTGCATTCGTGCACACCCCTACTGTCACATCTTCTTTTTGTACTGTGTACAGATGCCTCTATGGAGCTGTGATGATGTTCTCTTAGGTGACTTTAGCCACTCTTGAGTAATCTATTTATGGTGGCAAAGCCCACGGGTTTCAAATTAATTAGGCCGTAATCCTCAGGTGTAGAAAGCGAAGAAACTTAATCACTTTATCCTGTGATCTGACAGGTTCTTATATTTCTTTTTTTGTTTGTTTCCAGGCCTTTTTTTTTTAAGTGTTCATTTTATTTGAAAACAGTGAGAACAAAAGTAGAAAAAAATAGAGAGAAATTAGATTTAATATTTATGCTCTGGATTTCAACCAGCTCAAAACAGATTATAAGAAAATACAGTTGCATAAAATGTCCAAAGCAATATTTCAGCGATAAAATATTAAAAGAATTACACTATCATATCAGAAAGTAATCTATCGAATACTTCACAAAAGAAAAAAAAATAAACTGAAGTTTGGATTGATAGTACATAATAGGGTCTTCACTGGGGCACTGTTCCAGCAAAGTTAAGTGTGAAAAGGCTAATTGTCATGACCCTTTGGGATTGTGCTATAATTTCACCTGATAGTGTAGTATTTCTTTCAAATTGTTAGATTTTAGGAATTTTAATTCTTGCTTTGTTACCAGCCCTGGCAATTTTAACCAAATAAATAAGCTGTCCTAACTATATGTAGTCCCAGTCGAGCCGCCATCTTTATTTGCTCCTTCTATTTCTTGGCCTTGTATTTGGACCACAATGTGCTCACACCAATTGGTAGATATCAAATCAATTTGTGTTGTTTCCAGTAAAGTAACTTGGATTTTCCATTTCAGCCAGGATTCTTACCAGTGTAGGGAATAAGGTTTTATTGAAACAAAGGCAGGAACAGTGTTAATCGCATGTGCGAATGGAAACTGAACCGAAAGGCATCCATGGTAAAAATGATAAATAATAATACCCTTTGGGCAAAACTATATGTTTCACAGGCTCCTTCAGTTCAAAATAATTACTTTTGGTTGTTACTCAGATATGATTCCCCAGCAGTTATATGGGTTGAAGTGAACAACATCAGTCTGTTTCTTTGACGACTTCATGAAATATTTTCCATCCCTGCCTTGGGGCTTCTCTTGATTGACTTGGATGCTAAGAAGAATTTATTGAAAGAATAACATAAGGAACTCTCTCAGCCCCATCCCCTTTCAGTCAACTGTTTTCCCTAAAAATCCTCCAAAGATTCGAGAGGCAAAAAACATAAAATAAAGTATATAAAATCATACCCAGTGTGGGTAGAGAATTTATTTCTCCTCTGTTGCACACCACTAGAACCAGAGGGCACTTTATGAAGCCTATAGGCAGGAGGGTTTGGACAGACACAGGGAAATATTTTTTCACCTTAGTCTATGGAATTTACTGCCAGAAAAGGTGGTGACTACAACCAGCATGGATCGCTGTGAGAAAGGGTTTGACAAATTCATAGAAGCAGGTAAATCAGTGGCTGCTAGACTGGATGCTTAGGTACTACCTCCAGGTTGGAGAGACAGGCAGGATGCCTCTAAAGGCCATTTGCAGGGAATTGAGAGAAGGTGGTGGATTTATCTTAGCTTTCTGCTTGAGAATGCCCAGAAGCAATTGGTGTGCCACAGTGCAAGACAGGATGCTGGACTAGATAGACCATGGTCTGATCCAACAGGGCTTCTCTTATGTTCTTCTAGACAAATTCATGGAGGACAATGGCTACTAGGAGTAATGCCAAGGAATCATCTCCAGGTTGGAGAGACAGGCTGGATGCCTCTAAAGACCATTTGCAGGGGGTTGAGAGCAGGTGAAGTTCTTTGCCTTCATCTTCTACTTGAGAATACCTAGAAGCAATTGGTGGCCCACTGTATGAAACAGCATACTGGACTAATCCAGCAGAGCTAATCTTCTTAGGTAATTCAGGATCAAGGAATGGGAAATTTCCCAGAGTTTTTTCATTGTAAGATTAAAAAACTAAAATTTTATTACTGGGATCCCCAGCAACTATAGTCTATCTAGTCCAGCATCCTGTCATGCACAGTGGCGCATTGAAGATTACAGGTTTCTTCATTGAGGACACACTCAAACTGATCTTTGGTTCTCCCAGCTCAGGAAATGTGGCTAATCCCCTTAGCTAATTCCCTTCCTTAGCTCCTCTGATTCACCAAAAACTGTCAGCCCTTCCCTTCCACCCTCAGAGCATGTGCTCAGGCTAGCTTAGGAAAAAAGCCCACCCGAAGTAGCTAAACCAGCAGCCACAGCAACTTCCCAACACCCTCTCCAAACCCCAGAGGATTCACACAAAGTTGCCAGTTACTCCTCAATCCTCTGTGTGGCAAGTCTGAAACAGCTTCTCCTGCAATCATCTGAATGCAATTAGATCCTCCAACCCAATCAGAAACCCTGATTGTTGTATGTTCTAGATCACAAAATGGCTCCTAAGAACATACAAACATTCAGGGGGGGGGGCTCTTATACTTACCTGCTCAGAAAAGTAAAGGTAGTGGTGGCAAGATTATTGGGGTGGAGTAGTGCAGGGAGATTTCTAACACATTCTGTTCCTCACACCCCATGTGTTATTTGAACTAGAGTTTGGAAATCTTCCTTGTTTGGACTACAGTTTCCATCATCCTTTGCCAATGGCTGCTTTGGCTAATAATCATGGGAATTTTAATCCAATTTTTTTCTACACCATGGGCTTGTCCCCATAGGGCTGCCACTGCCCTGCGGTGGCTTCGGGGCAGTGTTAATGCAAATTAAGATTCGCATTAAGGAGTCCCCATGGCAATGGAGGACAGGACAGGTTCAAGGCAAACCTGCCCATCCCCATGAAAACCGTGGCAAATCCCTGCATCGGGATGCCACGGTTTTCTCCACCCACCCCCCTTGCCTGAGTGCTTAATTGCCCAGGAAAGGGCTGGAATCGCCTGACAGCTGCCCTGAAGTCAGCTGAACAACTGCCAGGTGGGTATAGGGGCTGTCAAGAGCAGGGCAGAGCTCTGGTAAGATGATTAAAACAGACACGAAAGCCGCATCTGTTTTAATCATTTTAGTGGCGCTCTGCTGGTGCGCATGACAGCCTGACAGCTGCCCAGCTGACTATTGTTTGGGGTAAATCAAGCCCTAACCTGGGTGATTAAGCGCTCAGGTAAGGGGAGGGAGCAGCATTAGCAGTGGGGAGAGCGAAGCCCTGCCCGCTAATGCTGTGATTGTAACCCGCAAGTGTCTCCATACTGTTCGCCTCACAGTATCTTTACCATGGAGGCGCCCACCATGATTTGATCACACAGATAGAATTTCTGAAGAGCTGAATTTGCTCTCCAGAACGCATTGATTACTTGAATAATCCTTTAGTTGTACTTGGACCATATTCTTACTTAGTGAAACTAGAAGGTTGGGTGTCCACAACAGCTAAGCAGATGCTGAAGGACTGAGAAATTCAGTTTTCTTACCCATTCTACTTTTTTAAGAGCTCAGTCCCTAATTAATAGAAAAGTAAGCCCCTTGTGAATCGTGTTTGTCCGCATTTTGTGTGATGGAGGCAAGTAAGTCCACATGATGTTCAGTCAGCGTTTCTCTCATTTGTTCCCTCAAGAGGCAGCAAAGGAATGAAAACGGTGGGGGAGGTTAAACCGCTCTGTGGAAATATAATGGATATCGTTTTGTTTGTCATTCACATTTTGAGAATTGAAATTGCTGTGCAGGATAATAAGAGACTAACAATATTCAAGCATCAGTGTCCTGTTTTTACCACAGGGCGCTGAACAAATACAATAAGTATTCTTACTAGAAGGCCATGATTACCCAGTTGTCATGGCTGACTCAGGCTACATATCTGCCATCATTATACTTGGTCATCATGGTAATAACCCCTTGCTTTCTCTCCTGAACGACTGATGTTGGTTTGCCTGTCACATTAAAAGGCCACATCTGTAAAGTGCATCCAGTACTCTGTAGCTCTTAAGTCTATGCCTCAGATTATAATATTCCTACCACTGTAGACCTCTGCAGTGCCATGCTCCAGTGGGCCATAAAACTTGAAGTATACTCTGCATTTGCCCAGTACGTGGGCTGTAACGCCTACAGGTCTTTCGCAGCCAGCTATAAAAACAAGGCTTTTTAAAATGGATCTTTTTCTGTTTTCTCTTTGCAGGAGCTCTATAGAAAGGATTGCAATTTAGCAGCTCAGCTGCTCCAGTGTAGCAAGAATTACGATGGGGCACATAAGCTTTCTGAGGTAATGCCAACAAATGTCAGTCTCAAAATTCACAGCTTGCTTTTGCGGCTCACAACCCCGGGGCAGAAAAGGTTCCAAGGAAGACCTGGCACTGTGCATGCTCAAGAAATGACAAAGCAACCCCAAGGCGAAGAGGGGACTGAGGGGAAGAAGCAAGGGGGCAACCATGGCATTTTATTACGAGCAGCACTGAGCTCAGTGGGTAATTCCACACAGGCTGAGGTGGAGCCTTCCTTTGACCACACCAGCCTCCTGAAGGAAGGTGCCTAGTATGCCAACCAGCCCGTGTAAAATTGCCCTAAGACTTTGAAGTCAAGACAAATTCCCCTTTTGGACCAAAACATCCATGCCCCGTCCCCGCCGGTAGCAACACTTCAGCAAATAACCTTACACAAATCAAGGGCGCAGTCACATTCTGGAATATTCTGTGTGGTTTTGGTTGCCTTGTTTCAAAAAAGATGTAGCAGAGCTGGAGAAGGTTCAGAGGAAGGCAGCTAAGATGATTAAGGGGTTGGAGGAGATTCCCTATAAACAAAGGTTGCAATATTTGGGGCTCTGGGCAGCTTCTGTCCAAGTGGGCTAGGAAGGGTGTAGGAAGGGGCAGGCGCTGCCAGGAGTTGTCTGCACAATTGCTGCCTTTCCTGTCCTACCTTTGCAAGCTGAAGGCACACCCAGGGGCAATCCTGGAAGTGGACCTGGAAACTGCAAAGTTGTCATTACGCACTGCATGCTGTGTGTACCACTTCATCCATCCACCAACACCTATCCAGATGGCAGTGGGTGGAGTAGATCCCACCCTGGGAGCACTTCTGGGCACAATTTTCATGTCCAAGTGTGCTGCAGCCAAGAAGCCATCTCTCTGCGGAACACTCTAGTGTGCATAACCAGCATCCATTGAATCTAGAAAGGAAACAAGTGAAAGGGACATGATACAAGTACATAAAGTTAGGCATGGCGTGGGCAGTGTGGACAGGGAGACATTCTTCATGCATTGCCAAAATATTTGAACCAATCCACCAGCTTGGATTTTTTCAAAAATGGTTTGGATCACTTCATGGAAATCAGACTATCCAAGTCCTGATAGTGGACTTCATTGTACAGCTGGATAGGAAAAGTGCATTGCCTACTAGTGTGTACTAGTTTTCACACTTGGGAATGCTAGTATATGCTGAACCAAACCCCATACGGCCTGGAGACTTATCTATGTCTGGACGCCGTCATCTTCTTTGCAGAGCCCAGCGATGCTCCACACACACTCTACTGTGTTTGGGATCACCTGAGGTTCTAGCATGTTTGCACGGCACCTCAGATGACCCCTAGCACTGGAAATGGTGTGAATGGTTGTGGCGCTGGATGTGACAGGTAAGCTTTGGGTAAGGGTTGGGATGTGTGTGGTGCACAATTTCGTACACATGTGCTAGTAGACAATAGAGTAACAACTGGTAAGGCAGGGGGCCTTTCTGGATTGAAAACTCCTCCTACAAGTGCAGATGTTCTTTACAAGATGTTACCCTATCCTGTACTACAGGGGCAAGTTCCGATTGGCCTCTGGTTAGCAGCTGTAGTGGGAAGCTGCTGGACTGAATTAGATGTGCCACAGGTCTCATCCACTGGGGCATTTCTTACATTCTTAGGGTGTCCTGGAAGTGTGTCTGCAGTAGGTCAGACTACTAAATGTTCATCCACTTTCCATCCCCTAAGAAACATCTCTTAGCAGGAATGTACAGATATTTCCACAACATGCGGACAGTTTGGGAACAAAGCAGTTCATACTTGTGATACCGGGTTTTTATTTGTTTATATTTAGTCAAGAATTTTGCAGAAGAGTTGCTAACAAGAGCTCTCCTGCACGCAATAGTTTATGTCACCTCGCTACTGCAGAGTTTTCAGCTGCTTACTCTTATACTCCCTCACAGAGCTGGGAACACTATCTATTTTGATGTGGGTTTGATATGGACTATTAGTTTTCTGTTCTGTTCCCCCTGTCGGCCTTACAGCTATCAATCAATGAGTTAATGAAGCACAAATCATGGTGCTTCTTGATAGTAAGTTTTAGAAAAAGCTTGGCATGGAGAAATGAAAGATTGTGAATCTCTGCTAAAGCTAGAGATGTACACAAACAACTCTCTGAGCAGTGGATTTAGGAGAACATTGCACCATTTTTCTCCTATTGAATAATAAATTACTCAAAATCAACCTTCCCTCCTTCCCTCCTGCCCGCCCGCCCGCCCGCCCGCCTGCCTGCCTTGCAACTGATAATATCTACATCAAGCACCATACTAACATTCTACACAATGTTTTGCCATCCCCACAATGCCACAGTCCCAGGTCACAGGGATGGTTAAGTTTAGGAATGATGGATGCAGCGGTTCTCAACTTTCCTAATGCCGCGACCCCTTAATGGAGACCCCCAACCACGAGGGTGGAGCAGCTGGGAAGTGGGAGGGAAGGGCAGTGGGAGACTTGTCGTGACCCCTCTGAAAGGGTAGTTCGACCCCCAAAGGGGTCCCGACCCCCAGGTTGAGAACCACTGGATGCGACAATTGAGAGAGAATTCATAAAGTACTATCACAAACACTACCAACGAAGAACTTTGAGGGGACATGTGTCCATTGTTATGACCATGCCAGGCCTGGCCAGGGCCAATGAATGCAATTCCCTGTCACCATTGCTGCCAGGCCAGGCCACATTTCAGTGTGCCTGCCCTTCTGCATGACAGGCAAACTCGGCCTGCATGCCCATGCACAGCACAGCAATGCCTTCAGTCAGTGTGACCTACTGGGCCCTCAATTTAAGACTTTTTTTCTGACCACCAGCACTCAATTAACTCCTCTCTGAGAGGCTTCAGCCAGGGTGGCTTTTTCATCTAATGGAGACATGGCCTATAACTAAAACTTGAGCATAACAGACAGCACATTTCCCACTTGTTTCTCAACAACAGTTCACAGATTCGCCACTTCGGTTGCCAGAGATGATACAGAACCATCATGACTAGCAGCCATCAGCAGCCCAGTTCTGCATGAATTTGTCTAATCCTCTTTACAGCCATCCACGTAAGAGGATATCAGTTCTTGCAGCAGCAAATACCATTGTCTCATGGGTTGTGCCAGAGGGGTGAGGCAGAACTCAGTGCTAATCTGAACATTGAAGAGTCAAAAGCACAGTGGTCCCCAATCATGGGAATCTGGCCTTTTCAAAAGATGAGGCGGGGGGGGGGTAACCACATCTGATGTGTGCCATGGAACCACCCCATTTGCACTTCTTCCAATGCTGAAGGAACACATGATGCACTGCACAAGTGCACTGGCAGTTGCCCCAGTGATGGTTGCCAGCACCAGCGCACTGGCACCAACACCGCCAAACAAGATGGCAGTGTGAATACTTAGGCGGTGTGTGGGCAGGTTCGCCCTTTGCTTCCCACCGGTGGGAAGCAGAGGGCAAATCTCCCCAAAGTTTCAGTTGACATTTGACTTTTAAAGATCTGCTCAGCACCAGGAGATAAATATGTACAATTTGTAGATGGTGGAGTTGTTTTGTATTCCACTTTTTTTTATAATATATGCTAATGGCCTGATTTCTGCAGGGATGTTTCCTGGGGGCAGTAACAGATGAGCCTGGTGAGCACAAGCCAAAGTGTCTTGACCCATCAAGCACCGGTCTGTGGGCATTGTTTGAAGCCTACACTATGCTACTACATCTCTCTTTCATGTGATTTGTCAGCATCATGCAGCTTCTGTTATGATGCTCACATGCACTCACGTCGCTAGCACTAAGAGAATGTCCTAAATCCGTACAACATATTCATACTTTGAACATTGTACAGAAAAATATATCTACGCTTTGGATTAGAATTAGATGGTCTAAAATATGAAAATATTACTGCCAGAGATATTACTGGCAAGAATGCTAAACAGATAATAGATAGATAAACAATTTATTTATTATTTATTTGTTTACATTTTTATCCCACCCTGTATCCAAAGGTCTCCGGGTAATTGGGTCTGTTCACACTTGGTGAATAGGGGAAGTCCAGGAATGCTCAGAGATTCAGCATCTGCATTGCATGGAGACACTTCCATCCCAGAACCGTCTCCACATATCCCAGACCATCCCCTGGCCCAGATAGCTGTGGAGCACTTTGGGCACTTTATCTCAGTCTGTGCTCTGTCCTGTGCAGATGGGGATACTAGGAGGAGATGGGGCCTCCCTTAAAGTACACCAGTGTGCATCTGGCACGCTCATAAACCCCTTCTTGTTCTGCACTACCAACAATTTCAGAAAGGTATGTAGTTCAGAGACATCTGCCCACCTGCAGTTGAGCAACTCTGCTTTTGGAAACGCCTTTCAGCAGCACTTCTGCTCATCCCTCTTCTCCTTCCTCTGTTTGTTGCAGCTGCCATCTGACTTCCAGGAACGTGTCAGCCTTCACCTGGAAAAGCACGGCTGCAGCCTCTCAGTACCTCTGTGTCATACGTCATTTGCGGACAACATCCCAACCTGTGTCATTGCGAAAGTCCTGGAAAAGCCTGACCCAAGCAGCCTTTCTTCACACCTGTCAGGTTCATCAACCCGTGATGTTGCTTTCCAGGACTCAACTGGTAAGCTTGGCCAAAGGTCTCAGTACAAGTCTGACATTTACTGCAGTGACACGGCTCTTTACTGTCCTGAAGAAAGGAGGCGGGAAAGAAGGCAGAGTGTGGACATGCAAGTCAAAGACGTTGGGTTTCTGAGGTCCCAGAATTCCACTGACAGCACAGTCGAAGAAGATGGCTTCCATTCCAGCTTCTCTCACGAAGCATTCCCAGAATACGTTACCTCTCTACCAACTTCTAGCTCTTACTCCAGCTTCAGTGTAACTTCAGAAGAAAAGGAGAACGCCCAAGCGAGTACGCTGACAGCTTCCCAGCAAGCCATCTACCTGAGCAGTCGGGATGAGATGTTTGAACGGAAGTCCCCTTCTGGTTACGACCACCAGGGCAGTCCAAGGTTCACCAAGTCTAAATCTGTTCAGCACATGGAACTGGCAGACGACAACGACAACTCCCCTACCTTCACTAGGACTATGTCACCTTATGCAAGCGAGCCTTATCATTTCTCGGCCATAACCACCCAGCAAGCTTTAGCATCCCAAAAGATGCGCAGTGAGTGCAGGAACACCAATTTATCAGATGAGGACCTACCAGGACGGTGGAGGCAGCTCAGCGTGGAGGATATCGGTGCCTATTCTTACAGGAACAGTGGCAGACTTTCACCCTGCAGCTTCTCAGAGCAGTATTACAGGAGTCCCATCAAGAAAGCCGACAGCCGGTCGAGCCCCATATATGCCAGCTACAAAGGGGATAGCTTCTCAGAGGGGGACGACATTTGTCAGAGCAGGTTAGTGGATTCTTGCTTCCTCAGAACAGACAGTGGCCTGAATATTGACATCAGCGCCAGCTGTAAGCAGGACAAGTTGTCCTCCTATAAAACAAAAGACCTGAGAGACAAAAAGAACGAGAGGATCACAGTCCAGGTATGCAGCAGTAAAAGCATGGACGGGAGCCCTGTGTTGAAAAGAGAATATGTCGATGTGAGTCCAAACAGCTCGGCAGAGTCCCTCAACCAGAGTTCAATGGAGGCCTCTGAGATCCACCAGTCTTCCATTGAGCGGGGAAGCCATTCCAGTCTCCATAGCAAGCCGCATCAGTTCCAGCGGACTGGAAGCACGGGCTTGAGTCGGAAGGATAGTCTCACAAAAGCACAACTGTATGGGACCCTCCTCAATTAAACATCTTCCAAAGCTGCAATAAGGAGAGAAGAAACATGGTGGCAAGGACAATGATATTTGATACTTCTAGCTTATAGTAGGCTCCTGAGACCACAGAATTAATATAATATATATAAATATATATATATATATATTCCTATTCACAATAGCACTGTTTTAAAGGGGGAAGGGGGGGCGACGCAAACCTGGTGACAGACACAAATGTTACACAGCACTTTTCACATGAAGACTTTTCCATCTTGGATACCAACCCTTGACCCACTTTTTGTAACCTGAGATATTTTTATAAAACAAATGGGTATTTATTAGACTGTCCTTAGTACTCTCAAGCGCTTTGAGTGACATTTTTTGTCCCCTTTAAGTAGGTTTCATATTTATTTTTTTGTGCATGAGGCCACACGTGCCTGAATTGTTGGAGAAAAAGGCTCAAAGAGAAAAGAGGGAGAGGGAAAGTGAGAGGGAAGAAAGAGATAGAGATCCGTATCACAAGGACAAATCAAAACCCTTTATGATTACTCTTGAAATTTGGATTCTGTGTGCTGCAAAGTGTCTAAGAATGGTGACCATTTAAAGAAGTCTATTTTTAAAATAAAATGAAAACAAAATGACCCATGGCAGTCCTTTAATACAGACGTATTGGAGGTCAAGGGGAAAACAAATACACCACTGAGTCCATCTGTCCCATTGTGTTTCTAATTCCCCATCCTTTACACTACCTCAAAGTTAATTGAGGGTTTCTTTGTCACTTATTTTTCTGTAGGCTTGCATTTATATTGTCTCAAATGCATGGAGTGTCATAATTAGTACTGTATTTTGCATTACTTAATAAAAGACACCAGTGGACATGTTTTGATTTCTCTTTTGTCATTAAAAGACGTTCTAAAATAATTCTGTTTCTGGGTATTTTATTATGAAGAATTGACTTGTTCACAAAGGTTAGGAGACTTTGGACTGACAAAGGGAAAGTTTTTTTTTTCCACCCCGAGGGTTATCGGTCTGTGGGATTTTCTACCAGAGGAGGTGGTGATGGCTGTTATCCAGGATGGCTTCCAGAGGGGGTTGGACAAATTCACAGAGAACAGGACGCCAGTGTGGATGTCTAGATTGGATCCCAGGTACTGAGATCTGTTCCATAACTACATGAGGAGCAGGCCTGGGAAAGCCCTTCATGCTCCATCCACACGTCTTCCAGGTGGAAGAGACGAAATGGAGCATGTGACCAGATTGCACAGGTGTGGTTGTGTGCTGTGTTGCCATGCATGCACCTTGGCATCATTGCCACAGCAATGCAATCACCCAGACCATTCCAGAGGCCTATTCACACTACAGCCTCTAGTGAAGAAGTAGTGGACCTCTGGTGAAGGGCACCCGCACACGAGTAGGCTGTTACAGCCTCTAATTATGCCTGCCCTCACCAGAAGTTCACTACTCATTGATTAGGTGCAGAGTATGAAATCGTGCTCCACACATTAACAAACATTTGCCAGAACCTATCTTAAGCGTCCAGCAGTACAACCATCCACATTTCTTCCGGTGCACCAGGCGCTGGCACTTCAGATTACCATAGATGCAACTGCACATGTGCAGAGCATCATCATCATCAGGGTAACGGCACTGACATACGCGCAGTCGCGGAGGGTGCTGCAACCAAAATGGCAGTGCCCAGAGGAGGACTGGGCCCCAGATTGAATAAGGTAAGTATTCGATCTCAGGGGGAGGGAACGGCCAAAGTTTACTAGCACTAGTCAGCGTTGATTAACTGTGCTCCTTTCCTGTACAGCGGACAGGAAGGAAAGTGCAAAAACGCTCCAGAACTTTGATTCCCTGGGACATTGTCCCAGGAAAGTAGAATTCTGAAAAGCCCCTGTCTCTTAAAACTAGAAACTCAATTTACTAATGGTACAAGCAGTAAGAAGACCCTTTGCTGGCTTGGACCAATGACAAATCTTGTTCTCATAATGGCTAGGCAGATGCCTATGGGAAAACTGTATATCCAGCCTAGGTGCACAACAACAACAAGAAGAAGATTGGGCTTTTCTACCCCACTTTTCTCACCCATTTAAGGGGGCTCAAAGTGGCTGACAAACTTTCTGTTCTTCTCCCCACAACAGAACACCCTGTGAGGTAGGTGGGGCTGTGAGAGCTCAGAAGAGCTGTGACTAGCCCAAGGACATACAGCTGGCTTCATGGGGGAAGGCAGAATCGAACCCGGTATTCCCAGATAATAGTCCGACTCCCTAACCACTAGACCAAACTGGCTCACACTCTCCATGCACTGTCCACTGATCTTCAAAAGAATAACACCTCCAAAAGGCCCGGCTTAAGGTTCATTTTTAATTTGTGCTGCATAATTTATATCATTATCAGCAGATGGCAGCATAGAACCTAAGGCCTCCACAATAAGAGTTTTTCAATATCTGCTTGAAAAACAAGTTTCATAATTTTGATAATTTTGTAGTTTCAAGGCTAGCATGCAGGTATTTCATCTTTAAAAATATTCTGCCCTTTTTTGTTTAGCACACACATCCAGCAAGTAATCTTAAATGCATGGGCTTTTGTCAGAAATCTGAAATTAATAACATATGTTTTCTATGGCAATCAGGTAAAGTCAGGTCTGACTCCAGACCTGCCTTTTGTAGGAGACTAAATGGATACCGTTTAGGGACTATCATATCCCATCCTTAATTCAGGTGTGCATTAAAAGAAGCACTGAAGCAAAACTGCATGCTGGTGAGACCTCAGGGCAATTCACACTTCAGCCTGTAGTCAGCAATTAGGCAACATCTGGGCAGGTGCATCTGCACTTGTAGCAGGTGTTTACATGCTAGAAACACCACCTGCCTGTCCGGAGGTTGCCTAATTGCTGACTAGGTGTGGAGCGTGAAATCGTGCTCCACAACCTTACCAACCCTTACTCCAACTTACCTGATAGTGTCCAGCCGGCAACCATGCGCACATCTGTCAGCTGGGGAGGTCATTGGAGGTGCTGCACAAGCACGCTTGCAGCCCTGCTGGTCTCCTGATGCGACTGCAAGTGCACGGAGCATCACATCAGCATCATAATAGCGACGGCACTAATGCGCACACGGTTGCAGAGGGTGCCACACACAAGACGGCGGTGCCCGGAAGAGAGGCAGTCAGTAATCAAACAGAAGGTTGTGGGGGAGGGGGTAGGCTAACAATCACGAGGGCCAACTAACAATCCCAAGCGTGAGTGCTAGTCAATATTAGCTGGTTGTACTCCTTTCCCATCCACAGTATGGGAAGGGAAGTACAAAACACCCCTGATCTGGAGCATCTTGTTCAGTTCTGGGTACTAGTTCCAGAAATATGTTAGCAGGTTGGAACAGGTTCCATAGAGACCTGAGGGCATGTCCTACTAGGATACTCTGGCTCTAGCAGATCAGGCTCCCAGAGGAAGGTGGTAGAAGCCTGATCTCTGAGCAGGGACAAGCAGGGGATGAGTCCTGGGTTTACCCTAGGGTGGCTGGGCCAATAAAACCAGGGACCCGACCTGCTATTTCTCAGGGACCATGCCACGTGCACCCAACACCCCAGGAGGCAGCCAGATGGGTATATGATTTTGCCCGGCTCAGCCACAATAGGCTGCACCTTGTCACCTGACTAGGGGTGTGTGTGAATATTCGAAGGTATTCGAAATTCAATCAAATTCATGCAAATTTCCACATTCAAACTTCAAACAAATGTCCATAAGTTCAAATTTAAAAATTCAAACAAATTTCTAATTTTAAATCTACTCGTTCATATTCGTTATCTGGACATTTAAATGTGTACAGAGTCGTACACCATGTGTACTTGCACATACACATCTTTCCCACAATCCTACGCATTTGTACGGATCCATACGAGACAAAAATGGGTTGCATACGGGATAACTACGGGATGCGTATGGACACGTAACGATGCATACATTCCTAAGTGCAAATTCTAATCAAAATCTTGAACGAATAGATTCGAATTTGCTTAATTTGAATCAATTTGGTTAAGTTCAGATTTTAAAGATTCAGATCAAATAGAATTTTCCGAAATTCAATTCAAACTGCACCAAATCCCAAAAATTGCATTTGTGCACGTCGCTACACCAGACCTACTCACGTCATGATTTTCTATTCCTATTAGCCCATGGGAAAACCAGGAGGTGCAGGTTAGAGCACAGCCTAGATTGAATAAACGAGGCAATCGTTATACCCACCTGGCAGTTTTCCTAGGGTGTTAGAGCAACACAACTTGGCACACTCAGGCCCCTCCACGCTCTCATGAGCTAGGGGCCCAGTGTGGTCACAGCAGATACTTAAAGGGATGCCATAGGGAGGATGGTCAGCTACAATTTCCCAGAGTTGTAGATATCCTATCCTCTACCAATTCAAGGTGTTGATGCTAACATATAAAGCCTTAAATGTCTTGGACCCTGGATGTCTGAAGAAGCACCTTGTCACATATAGGCCAACCCATGAATTGAGACCTCAGGGAAAGGGACTTCTTGTAGTTCTTCCTGTCTCAGAGGTAAGGGCATGCAACAGAGCCTTTTCTGTGGTGGCTCTCAGACTCTGGAACATCCTCCCTCCTGAGGTTCACCAGGCGCCTACATTATATGGTTTTCAGTGCCTGGTTAAAACTTACTTCTTCACTAGGGCTTTTGAAGTATAGTTCCCTCTGGGTGCTCTTGTGCTGGGGGCGACAGATGGGAGGGAGGGAGGGAGGGAGGGTTGCATTTTAAATATGTTTTAGTTTTTATTGTTGTGCCCTGCCCAGAGATGTTTTGGTGAAAGGAGGGAGGGAGGAAGGAAGGAAAAGACATTATGGGAACAAGTTGCAGCTTCCTAGGTTCCAGCTGAGTGAGGAAAATCTAACTAATGACACGACATGACATGTATTGTATTGTATTGTTTTGTATAACAAAGAAATTGTCTGTCTGTCTGTCTGTCTGTCTGTCTGTCTGTCTGTCTGTCTGTCTGTCTGTGGTTCTCCCCAGGAAGCAAAAGTGTGACTTGGCTTTTTGCACTTGGCTCCGTAGGACAGCTCAGGGATGCTGTGCCATGGAGCATCCACAGAGCATGGAGTCACATCCTTTCGGGAGCAGCTCCCAGCACGCAAGGTCATCCCCCACTGTGGATAGCTCTGGAGCCCTCAGACGTGCTCCATAGCTACCCTAACTCCTGCAAGGGGCCTTCCCATGCACTAGCCTGCAAAGGCTGGGGAGGGGAGGACAGCACAGCTGCATCTGCCTAGTCACGTACCACGTCACCCAGCTGCTACAGTAATAGCCCAGCATGCATGGCCATTGCTTCAGTGAGTGGTGGTGCTGGCAAGCAGCAGTGTTCACACTTACCCTGCTGCAGGGTAAATGCCAGGTGACTTTGGCGTCCGCAATGCAAACTCCAGCTTCCATGCCTGATCTTAACTTCCCTTGGATGGTGTCCGAGGGAAGTTAAGAGCAAAAAGCACCATTGTTAAAACTGACTTCAAATTGCCACCAGCTTTTCCCAGAAGAGCCTCCAGTTAACGTTGTATCTAAACGGCATCATTTGCTTGCAAGCCAAATCCAAGGAGATCTCCCTGAGATCCACGTCTCCTACAACTCCGCTTCTCTTAAGCCATAGACTTGATTCCGTTTTCCTCTATGATTCATTTTCTATCTGCTCTTTTTGTCTTTGGAAGTCGGTTGCTTAAAGTACCTGACTGATGAGAATTGTCTTTGAACCTGTTGAGGTCAATATTTAATTCCTAGATCAATACGTCTTCAGATTGGCTGCAATTCCCAAGCTGTCTATTTATGCGATTCAGCAAGTGATTTCATGCCAGGAACTGAACCTCAAAACAAGTTAAGACATCTGAGTGGAAGGTGCAGGAGGGGGAGCGGAAGAGTTGTGCAACACCAAGAGAGTTTTGTCAGAATCCGAGAAGCTAGTGCAAGAGGAAAGGAAGAGTTGTTTCCATAGTGTATCTAGGGCCATGCACAAAACTGCTCACATACTG
The DNA here is from genome assembly GCA_023333525.1 of Aspidoscelis tigris stejnegeri. Lineage (NCBI taxonomy): Eukaryota > Metazoa > Chordata > Lepidosauria > Squamata > Teiidae > Aspidoscelis > Aspidoscelis tigris. Next base: position 98,974,090 of record JALMGA010000003.1, on the reverse strand, counting down.
CACGAGGTCCCCTATGAATCTGCTCTGAAGGCATCAAATCCACTCTGAATCCACTTCGAATCCACTCTGAATCCAACGCAGATATGACTGGGCAGCCTCCTTTCCTGCATCCCCAGGTTCACATGTGTATCGAAGCTTTGTGCAAATGTATAGAAGTATTCTATTCGAATTCTAATGTCAATCTTCGAATGTCCCAACATTTGTATGTCCGAATTTGAACGAATTCATATTAATGTTGAATGTGATGATTATTCATGCACTTCCCTAGTACAAGCCAGACACCCAGTGCAGATGTGGTCCCAGTCTTTATTGCAGTAATGGAGACTGGCTACCCTGATGTCATGGTTAAGCTGCTTCTGCTCCCTCAGTTTCCATGAGATTGGGGTTTACTCTATTTTTGTGAAGCCTATCCCCTGGAAATATTGAAAGGGGTTATGAACCTCCCTTCCAAATGCTGGTGCAGTTTACGGGAGGCCCCACCTTTCTCCTAGTACACATTGTCCACACAGGACAGGATGTAGACAACACTAGGGGGCTTCTAGTATTTAACAGTGTCCCAGGGAAGTCGAGATGCAGTACAGAGGCTGGCATTCACCTTGCGAATGCCGACCCCGTCCCAAAGCCTCCTGGTGCTTAATTGCCATGGCAGTGTGATCACTCCCATCTGGGAGCTATCACTCCCCACGTCAATGGCTGTGTTTGGCAGGCTATTCCTGTGATGACTGGGAGACAGCAGCAGCAGCAGCAGCCACCCTGTCCACTCACCCACAACCTTCATGTGAAGGCTCCATGCAGGAGTTTACTAGGAGTGCAGTAAACTCTTCTAGTAGAGTTGTGGAGCACTAAAATGTATTCCAGTTAACAGTAATTGGGGACTGCCCTGCACATTCAGAGCAGCTGGGTACCCAGGCACTCCCAATCCCCAAGCTCCCCCCATTGCTGAGGTGCTAAAGACCCCAGGATGACCGAAATGGTGGCCTGATTTACCAGTAGACCTCTTTTTTTATGTCTACTGATATACCAGGGGTAGTACACTGGCTGATAGTGGCATGTGGGTTCATGCCCCTATCATCCGCTGTACCATAGGTGACCCATTCTGGTAGAGCAACAAAGTGTGACACCAAAATGGGGGCCCCAGGAACTCCAAAAGCCAAGAATCTCAGATGAGTTGCTTATTATGCAGAAACAGCCTAACACTCGAATAAGGAACTTAATGAGTTGCCCAACAAGGAAGTTGTATATAGAAAGGGATGTGATAAAGGGTCCATATTCTATCTGGCTTCCCAGATGGCAGTCCCCATTGCTGGCATCTCTTAATATCTGATGCAGTGACAGTTGCTGGAAAATGATGGTGCCATGTGGACTGTCCTGACATGTCTCAGCCTTATTGACACATCTAGGCCCAGCCTTGGGGTTTGGCAAGCAAGTACATTATAGCTGAAATGCCAAACAGTGAGAATTTCATGGAAGTAGAAACATCCAGCTGGATCTAAATGACCAATATAAATGGAGTCACTCTATAAAGGTGGCTCCATCTCTGTGTGACTTTGAACATGTACTTCTAAAATGGGGGGGGGGCACAGACAAATGCACCCCAACGGAGAGGCTTCCTGTCTTTATGAGTCATACATTCTTACATCTTCTGGCCTAGTAAACAGTTTACAAAAGAGAGAGAGTTATCCCATGTGAACTTCAAGAGAAACTGCACTGGCACTTGGATTTTGTTGAGGTGTGCCATTAGAGTTTTGACTCTCCTTCTGCAAAAACCCTTGACAGCTGTGAATGGGATCTCATAGCCTCTCGCTGTGCTATTACATGCCCACCGGCTGAGGATACTCAAATGACCTCCTTAGGCAAGGCTTCAGACTGATTTCTGAACTTCTCATCCCTTTCCTTTCTCAAATGCCTCTTCAGAAAATAGAGGCACCCAAATCACCACTTTTGTGCCTGATAGCAAGAGCTTCCTCATCTTGAAAACTGACCTGGCCAAAAAAAAAAAAAATAACCCAGTGATCCTATGAAGAAGGTTTACAAATGGCATCCCTAAAACTGTTTTCTTCTGAACGTATTATAATCAGTATTTTTTATTTGCTGTTCCTTTCACAAGATTAATGTTGCTTTTTCTGCAAATCATCCAAGGGAATTTAAGCTCATTTGAGACTTCATTTCTCCCACAGTCTTTTTACTTCAGTACACTGTAGAGTAAATTGTAGTTTAACAATACTAGCACTCTCCATGCTGGACAGCTGTGGGCACCGCCTCACGGCGATTGGACCCTTTTGGGCCCTCTGGCCAATAACTCCTTTGGGGGGAGGGGTGAGATCAGGACAGCCCGACCTCAGGTCCCGCAAGCTGTAGCCGACCCAGTCAGGTCAGCTACAGTGTGCAGGGACCCCCTAGGCACCCCAGCCACACATGGGCCCGCACCACCCACCAGACCCACACACGATAACTTACCTTTTCAGACCCTCTGGTCTGATGTGGTGCTTGCGTGGCTGGCCAGGGCTCTGTGCGCAAGCGTGCAACAGTAGACCACCTCCACACTGACCTGATGCTGTGATGCCAGGTCAGCATGGGGGCGGTCTACCTTCACATGTGCCTGTGCGCAGAGTGGCACATTACCCTGGCCGGCTGTGCGAGCACAACATCAGACCGTAGGGTCCGAAAAAAGTACGTGACCATGCAGCTGGGGGGACAGCAAGAACCTCATGGGCGCCGGTGGGCACCTAGGGGTTCCTGACAGCTGGCACAGCCCAATCCGGGCCTCACCAGATGCCTGTGCACCAGGCCAAGATCAGGCCTATGCAGAACACCGCACTCCAAACCCAGAAAGACCCACCCACCCAGGACTTGCCAGTTCAAACCTGGACCCCAAAAAGATAAGCCACGTGCATGTGTCCAGAGGGAGGTGCGCAGCCCTGGGTGGGGTATGGACCGAGGGGGCCTCCACAGGGTGCAGCCGCTTCAATCGAGGCAGCTGCACCCCACGGAGGCAGAAGACTGGCTGGACCCCAGCTGCCTGCCACTCTTTCCTCAGGTCCTGCCACATTCCTGTTACACACAGAGATGTAGATGTGATATTTACCTTGCTTATCAGGGAAAATAAACTGCAGGGCTATTTTCACCTGTGCATAAAGACTGTCTTGGACAGACTCAAGCATTCCTGCTTGCTAACCCAGTCAGCAGCTGTTGGGAACTGTAGCAGCCAAGCTTCAGTTTCTCCTGGACAGGATAGGAGAAGATTGCCCGAAACCATGAATTATGCAGGCTTTGGTAGGTTTGCAGCTGCCTGGGCTATCAAAACTGTTGCAAGTAGTCCAGGGCCTTAACAGGGAAATGGGGGGAGAAGCAAGATTCACATGGGATAGTGAGCCATGCAGGAGTTGCTATGGCAACAGTCCTGGATATGTGTAGCCCGGGTACAGCAGTCATTTGCATGGACATCTGAGCATATAAAGAGTGTGTACCAACACTTAGCCCTTCATTAAGTTGCAGCTCAGGTTATACCCCCATGACAGGGAACTGCAGTTCCTTCCTGGCAGGATCTCTTGCTCCTGCCCCAAAGTCAAGGCTCACAGTGTCTGTACCCAGCATCTCAGCCCCTTTTGCTGTCTTTGACGCTGAAGAATGAAAGTTTACCTGGCAGCAACGAGGGCAGCGGGCATTCCCAGAGTAGTTTCTCATCTCTAGGGAAGGATGCTGCAGAGGGCACTTGTAAGCCTTCCAGCACCCTTCTCAGAGCACTCTGTGTTGGAGGACACCTTTAGTATTCCAATAAAGCATCCCTGGGGCTTCCTGAAGGGGTGTTTGCCACCGTAAGTGTGTATTTTGGTCTGTGACCGTAAATAAAATTCATTCATTCACAAATGCGTACCATCTTTGGACCTCACTGGAGTTAACAAAAACATATTATTTTTGTCACCAGTCAAATGAGGATCAACTATCTATAGCATTTTTTCCCACACTTTATTATCATCTTTACCACTTTACAATACATGAAAACACATGTGAATCATACAAATAACGCCCCCAAATTTAAAGTCCTCCCATTGTTACATGGGCTCAAAAGCTAGTCCGTCTTTCATCCTGTTCGGCAGGAAGTCCTGATTGCTATCCTCATACAGTCTCTTCCACAAATCCTGTAGGCTCTTCTTTGGTCTCTCCACCAAGTAAAGAAGTATTTGGTGCCTAAGGGCATCAAGTTTAAATATTTCAAGCACATAGTCTTGCCATTTTTCCAACGTCCACCGTGATTTTTCCATCCACCCCCCTGCAATACCCATCAAAGCTGCCCACATCAGCCTGTCCAATATGTACCTTTCATCCTGTGCCAACCATGCACCACGATATATCTGCAATAAACATCTCTCAGGATGTAACCCCACATTTACCCCAAACACCAGCTGTATATGATCCACCACCTCTCCCCAATACCTTAATACCTCCAGACAATCCCACCACATATGAAAATATGTTCCCCGTCCTCCGCAACCATGCCAGCATGTAGGAGCAAGTGTAAGGATCATGTGTGAAAGTTGTGCAGGAGTGTGATACCAACAATGCAGTAACTCTAAATTCAACTCCTTCCATTTTACATTTTTCACTTTCATAATACTTCTTCCTTTCAACCTCTTCCTGCTCCACCCATAAATCCATCCCCCATATATCAGTCAATGACTGTATTATATTTCCCTCTGTGGTCAAAAGCCTATGAATCATCCTATTGACAACAGTCTTTAAACCTTAAGGATGAAGAATACCGCTGGCAAAGGAGAGCCCTAAAACCACCCAAGGGAGCCTGTTCCACCACTGAACAGCTTAAACTCTTAGGTGGTTTCCACTAATGAACCAACATCTACCATGGTTCTACTAAAGGGCGAGTGAGCATCTTAGGAACATCCCTTCTGTACGTTGGTGTGGTGGTCTAAGGGAAACTCCGTCCCATGGGTCAGTCTAAGGGGGGGGGGCTTAAGGGGTGGAGTTTCCCTTAGGCCTATCAGTGTGCAGAAGGGAGGTTCCTAGTACATTTGCTGGCCAAGTATATTCATCAGTGCGGAGTTGCCCCTAAGGAGCCTCCAAAACAGCCTTCCTTGACATTTCTGCTTGCCAGTTCCAGGCCTGACCTCTCAAGCTGAGAGCAAGCTTGCCTGATGTTCTGCACGGCATTCCTTTAGACCCTCCTGGTAACTTCCTTTTAAAACCTCTGAGCTAAACATCTCTGGACGAATTCACACCTTCATTAGGCACAATAACCAGCTAACTTCTGGAATAAATTGGCGGTCTGCATTTTGCAACGCCCAGCCCCAATCCATTCCAAACTTAAGCCAGCACTTCCCTGAGCATCAGCTAAGTACAATCACCTCTAAACCACGTCATGGCAGCAATGGGGCATGCACAGCACAGTTGCTGTGGTGACCAGGTGGTGCAGTGCACAGCTGTGCCTACACTGCCCTGCTGCACACACTGTTCACCCTGAAGAGGTGCAGATGGAGCATGCCTAGCTAAACCAACAGTGGCTATGATAGTTGTAGACCACATTTTAATGCTCTAGAGCTATAAGTCCCGGGGGACGATCCAGCACATGCAGAGCTACTTCTGGTATAGAACCAGCTCTGCGCATTGCAGATTCTTTGTGTGGGATCCTCCCCTGGCTATCCCACCAGGCCTAGTGTGCATAGGCCCCCTGTCCCTGGGCTTCCATTCCATCACTTCTGCACATTCTTAGAATTACTTGCCATTCTACAACTTGCTCGCCAGGATTCATAAGGGTATTAGGATCTGTGCCCTAACTGCTCCCTAATTTGGGTGCCAGGGACACATTTCCAAGTTGTGTTTGCTGCTGCTGTTGTTTTCCAGATAATGTCCAATTGTACCCTGGCGTGGACAGAGAGGACGCAGGACAGAGCTCGGTTGCCTTTTCATCAGATCCTCATTTAGTTCAGACTGTACGCCTTGAGAGTTTTTCCATTTATTTTCCTGGCTTTCTACTCCGAAGGCATCCATGCGGGTGACAGGTTTCGTTTTGCAGGCTGGCAGCAATGAGAAGTGGCCTGCCTCTGTAACGATGAAGGCAGCATGAAAAATTAAAGGGACGACGCTATAGAATGGAGCCTGCCTTGGCATGACTCGGAGACGGGTCTACAAGATAGACTTTCAGGCATTTCATTATTAAGCACTGCTAACGCATCAGGAGTTTGTCTTTAGAACCTTGTTTAAACTCATGGCTCTTTCCGTGTGTTCTGAATGCAGAAACACTCACAGATGCGCACACAACTGTATGTAAACATGCATGTATTTGCAAGTGGTACATGTTGGATATTTTAGACAAAATGCTACCTGGGGGGGAAATGTCACATTTCCTGTCCCACCCAGAGGACCGGAGTAGTGAATGTGCCCTGCAGTGTACTACTTGCAAATGCTAGTAAATGCCATCCCTGCCTCCATGCGTTTGAATATATTCATTAGGTGCGGACATGTGGTCTGGGTGCCACCATCTTGGGTCACAATGCACTTGCATGGCACATCAGATGACCTGCCCAACACCATTGAGGCGAGAATGGGCTCTACCAGAGATGGGAAAAGGCGTCTCTGGTAAAGGTAAGTCAACATGTGGATCACAAAATCGTAGTCAACCAGCTTTGCGCTCCTGCATGGAAGGAGCTGTTTCTAGGTTGGAAATGGCTCCATGCACTGCAGGTGCTCCATTTTGGATCACATTGCTGGTTGACTACGGGGCAAAGTGCAGAAAGGCCCCTGGTTTTGGTCTAAGGGCGCTTTCACACTTTGCCTCCCATGCAAGGGAGGTGAAGGCCTGGAATACTTTGGGTGTCCACACTTAAGACATGCCCCAAGCATTTGAAACTTAGCTGGTGCTGTACTAGGCACCAGCTAAGTATGAATCACTCCCATTAATCGCTTTGCCATGGCAAATGCACCAACACAGTGGCACGGCACCATTGCTATGGCAACCAGGCAACTCAACACACAGTCATTCCTGTACTGCTGGTTATATGATCTCCCTGCACCTGGCCACATTTGCAGACAGAAGGTGCCAGGCTATTCTAGCCTGGCTGCTAGTATAGGCTAGTATAGGGCAAAGCCATTTCAGGTAAAGAAGCAGGTCTGTGAAGTGCACATACATTGTGGCAGATTGTCCCCCATTCACCACCAACTTGGCAACTTTGCAGATGGGCTTCTATTACAACTTAATTTTTTAAAGGGTTCACTTCTCCATTAAAAGGGTAGCATATCCATAAAAAAACATAGCTAGAAGGGTCCTGTGAGTATGATTAAGCTAGGAAATCATATAGGTTTGGGATGTGCATGAATATCCATAACATTCAAAATTTGTACAAATCTGGCCAACTTTGGATGTTCAAATTCAAGTCAAAGACTGACATTCGGATTTGAATAGAATGTTTTGATAAATTTGTATGAAGCTCCGTATGGGATTTGTATGCTATTTGTATGCATTCTATGGAATTCTTATGAGATTGAACATTTGTATTGAATACGAATCCTAACACATTCAAAGGGGATCTATTCAAACGAATACAAATTGTCTTGCATTCGATTCAATATGGGCACATCCCTAATACAGGGCTTTTTCCGTTTGTTTTTACGGAAGCAAGACAAGGGTTTTGTTTTTGTTTGTTAATATTGTGAGCAGTAGTAAGAGAGATTAACTTCTCTTTTCTGTCCCGATTATGAAAGTGCTTGAGCTTTTTCTTCTTTCCTTGCTGGTATATTCATAACAAAACTGCTTATTGCATTCACAGAATGAGCATTTTGACCATTAGATTGCTTCACCCTCTTTCTACAGCCTGTAGACAATCTTAAGAAACTAGTCATTACAAAAAGATAATCATGCAGTAAATCTGCACAACTAAAAGCAGTTTTCCGGAGACTCAGAGCTTGACTGAATATGGTTGGAAGCGGGGGGGGGGGTGTCAATTCACACAATTCTGATTTTATCCTTCAGATAGGCAACATAATCTCTGAAGTTTTTCTCTAAAAAGTGACTCAGCTGATAATCCTATAACAGTTTGATGGGATTTGTCCCTTTATTTACAAAATGGATGCAAATGAGCAACTGAGCCTGATGTTCCTCCCAAGTAAACTAAGCTTAATGCTCACGCGGCTCTCCTGTTTAAAAATAGAATCAACAGCAGGTCCTTAATTAATTATTCTCTTCGGTTTCCAACATCAATAGTTGTCTGCATCATTTTATATTCCCCACAGGGTGTTTCATAGCAACCCGTGAACATGCACATCACAAGGATCCAAAACCCAGAGAATCTATTTTGCATCTCGTACATGGCTTGCATTTGAAACCCACAAGAACCATTGACTTTCAGGCATTAGGCAACAGGGGAGAGTGGGAGACAATTCAGCAAGTCCAGCCAGGAAAGGAGGACATAAGCCAGAACCCTTTGTAATACAACCCAAGGGTTGCTGCTTGACGAGTTGGAAGCTATTTTAATCAGATGAGTTGGCTTCCCCAAAAAATGTTCAGGCTCAAGAGGGAGCAATCAAAGACTTAAGAATTACTAATCTTTGAACAAGGTAACTCAGTGAGTAATTAGGTATTCTGCATATTTTTAAAAATCACACCACACAGTCTTATTGACTAGGTTTGTCACTCTTGAAAATTATCTGAGACAACTAGAGATATCTTAATAAAAAACACACTCTTCAGATTCATATCACCTTTTGCATCTGATGAATGGAAATGTCAGTTCCTCATCTGCTATAGTATTTCTCTAATTCTTTGGTATGATACCAATCACTAGTGGTAATATTGCTAGGCTATGTCTCTACTTACTTTCAAAGTCATCCACAAAATCATCTTTGTGGCTGTTTGTCCACATACCTCACAGCAAGCATGCTACCCCATTTGTGGGCAGGATTGCCACCTAATGTGCCTGTTCTGCAGAAGTGCAGGAACTCACTCACTCACTCACTCACTCACTCACTCACTCACTCACTCACTCACTCACTCACTCACTCACTCACTCACTCACTCACTCACTCTTATTTGCATTTTTATCCTCCCCTGTATCTGAAGGTCTCAGGGCTACAACATTCCAAACCAAACATAAACTTATTAAAACAATTAAGTATCTGAAAAGTGGGGAGAAAAAGCTGTATCCCCATTTAGCCAAAGGACAGAAATGGGCCCAATCTCTGTATGAGTTTCGATAAGAATGAAACCAGTCCTGACTTGCTGCTAGCAGGGATGTGCGGAATATCTTTGTCAGCTTCAAATTTGCATGTGAATTCGAAACTTTAATATTTTGTGCACTAATCAAAGGTGCCTACATTTGTAAGCCCCTCTTCACACATGAAGCAAATATATTCAGTCTTCATCAAAGCTTCCATGGCCAAGGAAATCCCTGCCCACTCCCCATCTCATGTCCCCCATGGCTGCCCCCCTCACCCTGAGGTTTGGCCGCCGCTGCCTCGTTTGGTGCCATGTCCACTGCTCCACCTCAGAGTCAGCCCTCCTGGAGGTGCAAGTGCATCCAGAGTGGACTCCCAATTTGGGAACTATGGGGAATCTCAAATGATTCCCCAGGAATCATGGGGTATTTTGCACAATTCCCAGATTGGGCTGGCTTGAGCCTCTGAGGTGGTATGTGGCGGCGGAGATGGCGGTGAAGGAGGACGAGGTGGCAGAAGGTGAGTCAGGAGAGGAAGGTGAAGCCCCTTATGTTCACACAAAGCCAGAACATTTCCCCCCTTCAATTCAACTTGAATCGAAGTGGGGAAATGTGTTTTGTGAACATCCCTGGCTGCCAGTGGTCATTTTACGATAAAATCACACACCAGAAAGGTTAACCATTAATAACATTTAGACCCTTGATGATTGTGAGCTAAAATAACAAGGAAGGAGAAAACCTGGGAAACTACACTGAAAATCAAATAGATAGAATCCCTTCCTAAAGCCTGAGATCTCCAAGGCCACTGTGACTCAACAGTTAAAGTGCAATTAACTTAAGCAACATGTGCCCAAGGTTGGGAGTTCAATACCCAGTAAAGGGGAGAACATCAAATATGGTTTAATGTGGCTCTGGGTACCAGACGACTTCCAATAAGAGTGAAATCAGCCATGTCCTGCCCTCTGGTGGTCAATTAAAGATAAACACGTCTGTATTGTCTGAACTTTTGTATGCTCAGAAAACTCAGTTAAAACATCTGTGCCTTTTCCAGGTGCCAATCTTTGCATTAATAGGGGAATAAATAAATTTTGGCAATGTGTCTTAAGCTGTTTTATTGTGTGTGCTCTAGAGTGAATTTAGGAAGTATTTGCCCACTTTTTTAAAGAAAAACTCAAAAGTGGCTTAGAGGTGGTAGCACGTAAACATTAGCATTTCTATTCCACATTAAAGGCCAGAGAATGCACTTCGAAAGTGTGTTTTCTGGACCATTGATGTGAATTTTAGGCTCTTGAATGTAGATTTAAGGCACATGCAGACACAACCGTCTTCTGAGCTGTTTTTGAGATATTTTGGGTAGTTGTTTTTTACTGTAATACAGAGATAGGCAGTGTTTACAACTGGCTGTTTGAAGTGAGGAGTGTTTCTTTGCTTGGCAGGCTAATCCTCCCACTGTTTCAATTCTTCTTTTTTAAGGTGTGTTTTCTCTTCACTGCTTTTCTCTAGATTTCAGATCACTCACAATGCCAAATGCTTTGAAACTCTGTTAAAAGATCCTGTGAATATAAGCATTAATAAGTGGAGTCACAGCAGGATTCACAACTCAGTACTACTGTATACATTCCGGAAACTTTCCATGGTACTGAAATTCATGATACAGTGGTACCTTGACATACGAGTTTAATTCGTTCCGTAACCTTGCTCTTATGTCAAATCGCTCGTATCTCAAAGCAATTTTCCCATTAATCCATTCCAGCTCCCAAAACACCACCTCAGTTGTTTTTGTTATGTACTGTACTGTATTTACATACTCGTATCTCAAATCTTGCTCTCATCTCAAAGCAAAATATCACTCGCTCGGCGGCTTGTATCTCAAAACACTTGTATGTCAGGGCACTTGTATGTCGAGGTACCACTGTACTTTGAAATACAATAGTGGCCTTGCTTTTCATCAGGTACATTGCTTGTTTCACTTTGAAGTCTGCATTGAGGGCGGCGGGGTGTTCTGCTAGCTAACATCTTCTAAGGTTTTTCTGAGCCTTCCAGGCTAGGTGTTTTAGGCTGGGATGTACCACCAACACCAACACGTTATAGTGCTTACTAATGGGAGCTGACACAAAGCTTCAATTTAATGGGTCGTCTGAGTCAAAACATTTATTATGTTGCCCTGATTTTTAAATCACATTCAAGGAGCATCTCTAAGGCCATGGTCACACCTTCACTTTAAAACTTCTTCAGACCATCTTCAGGTCTGACAGCTCACGCCCTTTCGTTTCTGTTTTATTTTTGCACTTTCCACCCTCCATTTGGACTTGGTTGAATGGAAAGTCCACAAATAAAATGGATAGAAATGGAAAGGTGTGAGCAGTCAGACGTGAAGGTGGGCTAAAGGAGGTTTAAAGTGAAGGTGTGACCACAGCCTAAGAGAGAGGGCTTTTAGGAGTGCAAACACCCATTTCCCTTTGTCTCTTTGTACAAATACAAAATTTGGATGGGGGGGGGCATCATGGAGTAGTTCCTTAGTACATCTAACAACTAGATGTTTTGTGATTGGCACTAAAGAAAATAAACTGTCCTGGGCCATTGTAATGAAGGCAAGGAGAAGCTCTAAGAGAGGGACAGATGAGCTAATTGAAATAATGGATGTGTGCCATGGGGGCATCACACATGACGGTCGATGGATTGTCGCTGTGAAGCATTATCTCATCGCTACTGCACATTTACCTTAATCCTGGATTAAGGACACTCACTGCGCAGTGTAAACAAAATCCAAAGTTTCCCTCTGTGCAGGCAGAACAGCGAGACAGCAAAGAGGAGAGCAGGAAGGGCAGCTCAGATCTGATTGGCTGCCTCAACCCACATGACGGCACACACCAACTCAGCTCTCACCGCTCCAATGGGGAAGCTACAGAGCTGCCTTTTGAGTCGGGATGGCCAGTCATTGCTGCACTGTAGGTATTCTGTGCTTTAACGTTTAACTGCAAGTCTGGAGGCAGCGCTGCTCTTTTAAATATCTGTAAATTGTTTCTTTCTGTTACTTTAGACTAGCACTTTCATAACCAAAAGTGGCATACATGTTGGGGCTGTGAATATTCCCAGTAATTAAAAACTCAAGCCCTTACTCAGACTCTAGGGTAGCCAATCTGTTTGTTTTCTTGTGTGTTTGTCCTTGAAGAGACTCTGTTTTTATTACAGAAAATTGAAACACATTTATTATCTTCAGAGGACTAGAGTCTGGGGGAGGGGAAGGCAAGAGAAAGGAGGTTGCATGATTACCATGATGGTGTCATTAACACCTGCTGTTTCAATAAACAAGGCACTGCAAACAGAAAACAGGTGTTACCAGAAGCACTCAAACAAGTAATTCCAAAAATATGTTTTCAAGGAAGATGAACATTGACTAACAGTCTGAGAACTTCCTTGAGTACCAGAAATAGATTCCAATACTCAGAAGCATAATTTCAGGCACTGAATATTCAACCAAGTCTGAATCTAATGAGTATCTGGGTGGAATAACCTTCAGTTCCAAAATACACAGCCCATCCTTCTCTTATTTGAAGAACTTTTTGCTTTAAGTATGTGGCGTAATGTGTCCAGCAGAGGCAGAGCCATAATCAGTGCTGAGGAGTGAAATACCCCTACAGTGCCATGAAGGTCTCCACTACTGTGCTAATTGAGTCGACAATGTTTTCATAGGCAAAACAGGCTACATTGATCCCAAGTTAATGGACAGAAGTTTCCTGTGGACATCTGCAAGAATTGAAAGGCCTGGTTCAATCTCTGTAGGCCTGCTATCTTTGGTTTGTTCAAGGACCTTGAAAGAGCAGCTAATGTTTGTTTGTTTGTTTACACTTTTATCCCACCCTATACCCAAGAGGTCTCCAGGTCAGGCATCATTAAAACAAAATCAGTGTGTATTAAAATAATAGCACCTGCAACTGGGAAGACAAAAGTGTTGTAAATAGGGAGACAAGATGGAAAGGGGACAGGGCATCTACCCTTTAAGAAGAGGGTTTCTCAGCGAGTGTCACCTGTCTGCTGAAATTCAATGCATCTATTGCACAACTTCTTAGAAACTCCCAACACTGTTGGCAGACTGCAAGGAGGCCTGGTTTATGTTGTGGTTAATAAAAATCATGAACTCCCATTCTGAATTCTGTGGCCCTCTTCCAATCATTCCTCTCCATCTTAATGGGCTACGACCACAATTCATTACTTTCTCCTTTCTGAGATCACTCATCAGAGAGGACATGTACCTGATTTGGGGGGGGGGGGGAGAACATGATTGGGAGAAGATGAAGAGCTGGCTTTTCTACCCTGCTTTTCTCACCTATTTAAGGGGACTCAAAGCGGCTGACAAAGCTTTCTGTTCTTCTCCCCACAACAGATTCCCTGTGAGGTAGATGGGGATGTGAGAGCTCAGAAGGGAGCTGTGACTAGCCCACGGTCACCCAGCTGGCTTCACGGGAGAGGGCGGAATCGAACCCGGTATTCCCAGATAAGAGTCCAGCTCCCTAACCACTAATGCACCAAATGTAGATCAACCCTGAAGAAAATGTGGAGGCATCTACACTGAGAGCAGCAAAACCCAGCTCTGGGCCACTTGCTACCAAACAAAACGTACGGATGTGAAAGCTGGATGGTAAAGAAGGATGACAAAATTTTTGCCTGCCTGTTTCCACTTCTTCCTGCCCTTTCCCCTAAGGGGTCAGGGTTAAGGGGAGGGTAATAGCATTAAAAACAAAAACGTAAATCGTTTTTAAAAAATCAAATGCAAAAGTTACAGTAGGTTGCCAAGAAAGGGGAGACAGGCACTGTATCCTATCGAATGGGGTGTCTATACGCTTCCGATCTGAATTCAAGGTGCTGGTAATGATCTTCAAAGCCTTAAATGGCTTGGGACTTCAGTACTTGAGGGAACGCCTCCTCTCATATAGACCTACCCGTGGTTTAATATCTGTTGGGGAGGGGCTCCTCCGTGTCCCACCAGTTAGAGAAATCCGCTGTGTTAGGACATGAGGGAGGGCCTCCTCAGCCGTGGCACCCACTTACGGAGGCCTGATTTGCGCCAACTCTTCCAACTTTTAGGCACCAAGTAAAGACCTGGCTCTTTGTTAAAGTTTTATTTATTTGTTTGTTTGTTTGTTTGTTTGTTTGTTTGTTTGTTTGTTTTTCTCTCCCGCCCTATACCAGTAGGTCTCAGGGCAGGTAAGAAGTTTTAAAACAACAGATTGCAAGCAATATATATTAAAAATAATATCAATTTTAAAAATCCAACATATTTAAAAGCATATAGCAAATATTAAAATACTAATATCTACAATGGGGGGGGGGATATAGTCACATTAGCCAAAGGCCAGGGCAAAGAGGTGCATCTTCACCGCCTTTCTCAATGTTTACAGAGAAGGGGTGTGACACACCTCGGGAGGGAAACTATTCCATAACATGGGGGCCATTACCAAAAAGGCCCTTTCCCAGTTGCCCACCCACCTCACTACTGAGGGTGGTGGGCCAACCAGGAGGGCTTCACCTCCGGATCTCAAGGCATGGGCAAATCACGCTATTTTAATTTTACTTTAGCTTTTAACTAACTGTGCCGTTTAACACTGTTTTAACGGGCTATGTATTTAATGTCTTATTTGTATATGGATCTTTTATAGTAAGCCACCCAGAGATCTTCAGATATGGGGTGGGATATAAATATTTTAAAGAAAACAAAATAAACAATAAATATCCTGGAATAGGGACCTTCCACTTGGATCATAATGCAGACCACAGCAGACTCAGGGCAGGCCCTGCCATATAATCCAGAATAAGGGCCAATGCAGAAAGGGCCAGAAAGGGTAAAAAGCCTGGTGTGCCTTCACCAACTTCCTGAATGTGTATAGGGAGGGTGCCTGATGAACCTCATAAAGAATAACCTGGGGGCTACTCAGAGAAGGCTTTGTCATAGGTTCACACTCTTTTAGCATCTGACAATAGTGACACTACCAAGGGGGCTTCTCAGGCAGATCTTAAGGAGAGACCACGTCTTCCCTTATATCTTTGAGGCCCAAGCTTTTTAGGGCTTTATAAACCGAAGCAAAACTCTCAAACTGAGTTCAGTCCAGTGTGATAGGCATCTGGTCAGAGGTGCCCACCAGATATGTTCCTGTTGCATCCTCTGTTAGGTGCAGCTCTGGAACAGTCTTCAAGGGCAGTCCCACAGCACAATATGGCAGTCTATTTTCTGAAATGAAGAAACCTAGGCAGATATTGAGAATAGCTTGGATAGAAAGAAAAACAACTGAATAGGGGTGTGCACAAATGCAATTTTTGGGATCCAATTCAAATCAAATGTCCAAAAATTTGATTTTATTCAAATCTTTAAAATTCAAATGTATTCACATTAATTCGAACTGAATAAATTTGAATTTATTCATTTGAATTTTCAATTTGAATTTGCACATAAGAATGTCAACAACATTCATATATGCCCATATGCATCTGTATGCATCCTGTACACATTCCACATTTATCCTGTGTGCATCCTGTTTTCATCCCGTATGGATCTGTACAAATGCATACAGATGTGGGAAAGATGCATATGGGCAACTACTCATTGTGTATGCATGCGTACACATACGAATGTCTGAATAATTCAAACAAACAGATTTGAAAATTCAAAACTCATTCAACTTTTTAAATTCAAATTTATAAACATTCAATTCAAATTAAAATGTCCAAATTTGAACAATTTTGATCAAATTTCAAATGTTCGTGCAGATCCCTACGATTGAGTTGATGATGGAGAAGAAAGTAGACCAGGAAGAAATTTGATAGAACAGAAAGTAAAGGAAACAACAGTAGCTTGATCTTAATGTCCATAACAGTAGTCCATGCCTGTAGGATTAGAAAACGGAGGGATGTAAAGGAGAATTATATCTTGTGCAAAGAACCCTTGAATTGGGGGAGGGGGTTGAAGGGAAAACAAAACACCTTTGTTGTTTGCACCTCAGGTTAAGGATAAATGATCCCAGACAACTCCATGTTGCCATGGCCTTCAAGCAGGTCACACTTGTGGAGAAAAGTAGAACATCATTGGAGGCTGCAGGTTTGAATCCTGAAAGCTTAGCTGATAGACAAAAAACAATCCATCCATTCAGTGAGATTCGCTATAAAGAAGAACACTATTAATAGAAGTGATATTGCCCAGCATTGCAAAATCTGTATGTGGAACAAGAGGAGTGTGTTAAACCCAGATGGGGTGGGTGGGTGGGTGAATCTGGAGGAATGCATTTACCTCCTACCTTTTCACCTATTACTGGGATTTGCCTAGTTCCAACTTTCATTATGTGAAAGATGCTAAGTGGCAAACTCTCTCTGGCTCACCAGGTCTACAATCAAAGCTCAGCAGCACACGAATTATCAAATGTTGCTTATATCTACACCATCATTCTGCAGACCAGCAGGTGGACTAAAATAGCTATTCATGAACTTCAGCTGCTTTTCAAATCTCGCAAACCTGAAACCTTCAAGTACAAAAGGCACTAAATTAAGGGAAAGCCCAGCGGGGTCTCCAAGGCAAAGCTGGAAAAGGAACTCAGGTACATGTTCTGTTCAATAAAATGTTTGTGGAATTGACTAATGGGAAGGAAGAGAGAGAGAGCAGATAAGCATCTGCTTATCTGAATGTCATCTCATGTTCTGCTACGAGCCAACTCAGATTTTCATATGAGGCTGGATGCCAGCAATTTTGTAAAGAAGAGCCAAAGGAACACTTATTATATATCTGCTACAAACCTTGCTTGGTTAATAGATCCCTCACATTTTTCACAGAAGTTCAGATTTGCCCAAACTATGCAAAATTGCAAAGTTCTGATTTTAAGAATTTCTGAATTTTAAGCCTGGTTTGGATTGCTGGGAGTTGCAATTCAGGAACATCGGGAGGGTTCAAAGTTGGTCAGGCTGCTCTAAATAACCTCATGATCTTCTACATTCAAACTCTTTACAGCTCCCTTTCTTCAGCCTCCCACACAAGGAAAGCCATACATCCATAGTAAGTTCCACTTTCACTCAAAGGATTGGGCAAATTAAGCTTTAAAATTAATCCCCATCCCTATTTCTATCTTTGTTCCCAATTGCTAGAGTCACACTTTGCCATCACTATAGATCAGTTTGCTCTATAGTGTTAGAGAGGTTTGTTATCTAATACCTAGTCCCGAACTGCAAAATCTCAAAAAGTAAGAATATTTCCCGCAATGACTTCAAGACCCCGAATGATCGGATTTATCTGCAATTATTGCAATATTTCATCTTCTTGAAACTGGGCTGTTAGAAACTGAGTGCCATTAACAACAGTAATGAAGTGTTACTGTTTGGTCAAGGACAATTAGATCAGCAGATTCTGTGCAGGAGGGATATCTCAAGGATCCAGCCATCATTAGCTATGAAGAATTGTGCACTATTCAGCTTCTTTGTAAGGTATGTGTTAGAATGGATGCCTAGGTACATCATCTAGACTGGGGAGACTGGCAGAAAGCCTCTAAAGGCCATTTGCTGGGATTCGAGAGCAGGTGAAGGTTTTGCCCTTGTCATCTGCTTGAGATGCCCATTAGCAACTGGTGAGCCACTGTGTGGGAGAGGGTGCTAGACTAGATGGGCTGTGGCCCAATCCAGCAGATTATCTTCTTATATATCTTCTTGTCCCTTTTATTGATGGTTACTATGAAGTCTAATTTGACGCTTGGTGATCTTATTTGCCTTCTTCACTTTCCTTTCATAAGAGCACTTGCAGACATCTAAAACATTAGTAACTTAGCTGGGTCTAAAGTGCCAGCTAACTATGAATGGCTGCCATTATGATGGCCACTGCAAAGTCCCTGTGATGGTTCCAATGCACCTGTGTGGCAACATTGCGGGGGCACCCTGGAGATGCAGTGCATAATTGCATCTGTGCTGCCAGTTACACGGTCCTCCAACTCTTCTTCCATGAGGAAGAAGTGCAGAAGGGGAGCATGCAGAGCCTTACTAGGCTGTTTCTGCACTTACCACAGTTAAACTGATTAAGGAGATCTAAATCTCCAAGATCTGGTCCTCACTTAATCCTGTCCATCAAGTTCTGGATCTATATGGAGACTCCATGCATCTGCACAGGGTGTTTTTAGCACCTGGTTGCAATGGGTGCTAAACAAAGCTGCCATGCGGACACCATAGAATGCATCCCAAGGCCCTGAGGAGGAAGTTCTGCCAGTGGCACACCATAATTGGCCCATGAACCTGTCAATCAAGAGTCACTTCCAGTTACAGTGGGTGTGACAGAGAGACACGGCTACATAGTAGCCTATGTAGCTGCTACATAGGTTGTGGGCAGCTTTGTAGACTTCTTGTAGGCCTTGCAGGCCTATGTAGGGTGTGTGTACAGGGGCAGAGCTGGAGCCGCCCTGCTGCAAATGACGGCCTCCAGACCTGCCCCTCGATCTCTTTGGCCCAGTATGTGTGCAGAAGGCGCTCTCAAATCCAGTATTCATGGCGTAAGACCAGATTGAAGTCATGATTAGAGGGGTCGACTGGTAATCCGTATTTTAAGGGCCCAAAGACCCTATTAAATCCAGAACTCTGCAATGCTTGTGTGGATGGTGGGATCCCAAAGGGGTCTTAATGGGTTCCTCAGTGCAGAAGGTATGTAGCAAATCCATACCAAATGAGTACTTATTGGGTGTTTAATGGGGTCTACGAAGCCCATGTGGAAACAGGCCTAGTCCTAGTACTTACAAAGGCATGGAGGTTTAACTATTCCATGCCTATATACGGTATAGGGAATGTTCCTGCATGCACAGAACTGTTTCTCATAAAGAAACAGCTCCATGCCAGAGCTTTCCCCATGTGCATTTACAACATAAGTGTGAAAAAGGCTCTGGATTTTCTTTCGGCAAACTATTTGCTACTAGACTAGGCAGCATAATTGTTCTTTCTTGGTTGGTGTCAGGTTATGTAACATATTTGCCTATGTTATCTAGTCTGGTAGCAAAACATCTTCAGAAATAATATCTGTCTCCAACCATGTAAGACTCCAACCTTGGGCTACAAATATTCACCATAGCAATGTATTTTCTCCATAGCACATGGGCAATCTGCCCATCTAAGGGCCAGACAGAACCAGCAGGAATCTTCAGTAGAGTACAATGTGTGCAATTATTTTTGTTTTATCTGCTTGGAGCATATTTTATAGTATACTCCTTTAAGATTCCCTGGGTGGTTTAAACAATCAACAAATCTTCACAACAAACACTAATTCAACCAACACATAATCTCACCGATAATCAACACGCAGGTGGCTACAGAAACACATTTTAAGCCAGTACCAGATCCGCGTCATATTTTGAGGGATGAGGAAGCATTCCACAAACAATGTGCCAAAGCAGAAAAGTCATCCTCTTAATACCACCAGATGGATCTCAACACGTGGTGATGCAATTAGGAAGGCATCATCTATAGGTCTACAAGCTACCAACTAAGCTACTGTTTCCTGTAAATTGCTTTTTTTTTTCCAGTCTGCCAAAGTATTGTGACAAGAGCCCAATCTTTCTCCCTTCCCTGGCACCATTCTAGCTAGCAGTCTGAATGGCTTTAAGAAAGGGTTAGACCAGTGACATGCCAAGCCCTTTTGGGTGACACACCTGGTCACCCTGGCACCTGGGCGTGTAGTGCTTGCTTGTTCTTGAAGTGTACAAAATACCAACTTTCAGTTGAATATTAGCAAACGAAATTCAGCAACAAAAGTCACTAATGTAAAGAATTGTTTTTGCTTTTAATACAGTAAAATACATATATCAAAAATATAACTTTTTTACTAGAGCTACAAATATCACAAAATTATGGATATCTCTAGATGTGACACAGCACCCAGGTTAAGCTAGGTTTTCTTGTGAATTTTGACACAAGAGCTCAAAAGGTTCACCATCACTGGGTTAGACAAATTAATGGAGGGCAATTCTATCAATGGCTGCTAGAATGGATGCCTGGGTACTGCCTTTGAGTTGGGGAGACAGGCAAAATGCCTTTAACAGTCATTTGCAGGGAACTGAGAGCAGGTGAAGGTTTTGCCTTCTGCTTGAAGCCCAAAAGCAATTGGAGGGCCACTGTGTGGGACAGGATGCAGGACTAGATGGGCTGTGGCCTGATCGCAAGCAGAAAGCAAAGCCCAAACCTTCACCTGCTCTCAAATCCCTATAAATGGCGTTTAGATACCAAATGGTCCCAGAGTGGATCACAATAAGAAAATGATAAAATATACAAAGCACTATTAAGATATATTTAAAATATAACTTTTATTATTTATTTGTGCACCCATATACCCAGGCACAGAGAAGCCAGACTTCCAAATCTTCCCTGAAGCAAATTCCATCATGCCCCCCAGCTGCTAACGGGATCGGCCACAATATGTCCCTATGGATGAAACACGCCCCTCTGCAATGGTGTCCAAGTATGTCATGTAACATGATGACGCAGCTGATGGTGGAACTTCTGACTTCGGACCCTACAAGTTCTGAGCTAGCTGCTGCAACCCTTAATACGGTTTAAGTTGCCCTGAAGCAACTTCCTCTCAGGCCCAGCCTGGGATCTGCACTAGCAGGCAGATAGCAGACCTCTACTCTGAGGTACAATCAGAATAAACTGCATTGCAGAAAGGGTCACAGGCATTGAGCATTAAGGAGCATTAAGATCATAAGAAGAGTCCTGCTGGATCAGGCCGCAGCCCATCTAGTCCAGCACCCTGGGCATCTCAAGCAGAAGAAAGCAAAACCTTCCCTTGATCTCGACTCTCTGCAAATGGCCTTTACAGGTATCCTGTCTATGAATGGTGACTGCTTTATGCCCACAATTCATTGATTGATATTGGTTTCAGGAACTGAAGTTCATGCTTTCACAAATATCTGAAAAAGCTGAATTCCCCAGTTCTCACTACTGGTATCCCATTATAGCATTTCCTGAACAAATTAAGTTCTCCTACAGTTTGGGTTGTTGTTTTTTAACTGTATAGGTTCCCCCCTTCCAATTTCAGAAAGCAATGGGAGGAAATACGAATAAGTAATGACTGGGTCTCACTAAACCTTCTGCTTTGCATAGACGTCCAGTTCTTTGTTGCTGCAGAAATTGCATTAATGCATCCATAGTGCCAACAGGAGCTAAGCTCCATCTGAAAGAATGTTTATCTTCTATGTTTAAGGTAATGATGGATTTTTAATTTTGCTAATCACTTTTCCTAATTGCTTTTGTACTGCTTTAGGATTTCAAATTACATATTTTAAATATGATGGGCATTACAGAGATTTATTGAGGCTTTGTACTCCTTAAGGATACGTTCTGAGCTTTGAAGTCTATGCCCTACAACAGTGGTTCTTAACCTGAGGTCCGGGGACCTCCAGGGGTCCACAAAGGGGGGTCTCCAGTCAGGCAGCAGCAGTGGGGGGTGGGAGTTGGGCAGGTGGGGGACACAAGGCAAGAGGGGGATACAAGGTGAGGGGCCGGGGGGCACGGTGAAGAAAAGGTCAAAGACCGCTGCCGTACAAAATGTAAAGAAACAAGGTGCTATTATGTCGGCAGCATTTGCCACTGGAGTGCACAGAAAAACTGACCAAAGAACTAATTCGCTTTATTAAAAATATGTAAGCACTGTAATCTTTTCCAAACACATTTTCCAAACATATTTACAAAAGCAATGGACATTTTAAAAGTTTGATTTTATTTCAACATTTCCATTGGCTTTATCTATACATCTTAAGATACATTTTTAAAAAGTTTCTTCAGCACAGCATAAAAGACACTCCTATTTACACAGGATACAGTCAAGTAGAATCACTTTGAATGCCCCCAGAAGGCTGCACGATATATCTATAGAAATCAATAATGTGGAGTACTGTTGGATCCCCATATCCATGGGGGATAGGTTCCAGGCCCTACCGCAGTTACTGAAAACAGGGGATATTTCAAACAGTAGGAAACTGCGCCATCTCTGATTAATCTCTTGTAAAGAAATGCTTTCCAAACTTAAATGTTCATGGTCTTAACTTTGTTAACTGCTGTATGTCTTGGAGTACTGCCTGGCTGGACCCTTTCTTCCAGCTCTATAATTAAACAAAATGAAGGAATCACCTACTCCATTCCCAGACACTGGTCTCACCACATAGCGGGTCGTGTGAATACAAGACAGACACAAATCATACTTAACAGTCATTTTGTGGTAGCTGGAAAGCGTTCCCTGATCCAAAATGGCACCCATGTGCCAAAGATTATGGGGAATATGTGCCGGTGGACTAGCTGTGGACATAATCTTGCTTCCATATCCTCTTGGGGCTGACAGCGTTAAACACATACAAACAGAACACCATATAGCAGTTTAAATAAAGTCATTATTATAAATGACTACTTTTAGGTTCGTTTTCCAGCATCAGTGCTATGAATATCATATAATCCCACAATATAACAACGGAGCCACCTCCTGATGGCAGCAAGACATTGCGCTAGAAAGCAATAATGCTTCCTGGCCAGACAAGAGTGCCACCACTGATGCTGTCCTTGTACATGTGTGCATCCGGGTATCCAGAATGCCTGGACATTCATTTCCTTCGCCGCACACCTGTGGTTGGATGTTCTGGCCTCCATGCATGTCCAGTGAGTCAAGCAAGCATCACCATGCTGCCCAAAAGGAGTTGTTAAAGTGGTATTACAGGAAAACCCAAGACCAGCGTTAGGTTTTCCAGCAGTGGTTTTTTCTTGCTTTTTCCAGAGAGGAAAGGCAGGGCTATAGTGGGGTTGATGCAGAAATGTGGGGCAACCCCACCACATCAGCACCATATTGGTGCTATATCCCTCCCCGCCCATCCAGAAAGGGACAGGCTCAGGAAACTGCTTCATAGAAAGCTCCCCGCAATCATGAGGATTTTAAAGCATCAACCTCCCAAACATAACTTTAATATCATCAACATGGATGTGCGTTGGTGATTTTCAAAACCAGTCATCATCTTGGACTGATCAGTATCCATGATGAAGTTGTTCCTCAAATCTTCCCACTGCAATTAGAACTGTAGTAAATGCATTCATATCCAACAGCCGCACTAGGTTAAGGATCACTGTCAAGCATTCCTCTTTTGCACCTTCTATAATGCAGAGGGATAGAGGAACGGGCCAGCAGGTCTGCCCCTATCTAGAATAAATATCTTAGTGATGAATTTCTCTGAATAAAAAATAAACTAATCCTGCTTCAAAGGACCAAGAAATGTAGGCTTTTCATGTGGAATTCAGGTCAAGGTTCTGTATCATTATGGTCATCCAGAAGGCAGAACTTCAGTAGGAACTGCTGACATTACAAGAACTTCCTGATCTGGGGCTTTTGTGCACTCACCCTTACTCTGGAATATATCCTGAAATAGGGGCTTTCTGTCTACATGCTAGGGCAGACTATAGCAGGCCCTGGGTGAGTCCTGCCATAGTCAGCATGCATATGAGAGACCCCTATCCTGAGATATATCCCAGAATAAGGCCAAGCATGAAAAAGCCCCTAGATCCCATACAGCGATCCTACTCAAGAGCAAAACACTGTAAACTGCAGTCTGCAAAGCCTTTCTTCTATGGCCACGAGGAATGCATAGAGACACAGTATCTCAGTTCCAACGACAAAACATGGGAAAGGGAGCCTGGCTACATCTTACTTGCGTGAAATGTTTTTCTTTTTAAGTGTTTAAATCGTTATTGCCAGATCTTGATTGCACCTTCCCAGTCACACGTAGCAAGGAGCGATGGAAGGACCGGGTGAAAAGTTGCAGCCAGACAGGCCTGACTATGTGCATGCAGCACATGAATGACTCGAGCGGTGTGATAGTTATAGAAAAACACTTTGCCCTCTGAGCTTCCCGTAGCAAGAACCATTCCATCGGGAGAAAACCCGCAACCTATCGCAAATCCTTCAACCTAGAAGACACAGAAATTAAGAGTTCAAATGAATCAAGTTGTTAATTAAGCCAATGTAACAAGATCTATAACCTTATGAAAATCCATAACAAAACAAACACATCGTTTTTTTTCCTTTCGCCATAATGTCCTAATCGCTTCCCCAGGTGTTTAGTAAAACAGCCCCATTAAGTATTTTACATTGTTAGCGGCAGTCAGTTTCTCTGTAGCAAGGCTATTAGCAACTAATAACGCTTCCAGTTATTTTAAGCACTATGCACACTTCACTTTAATTCTAAATTAACTGAAATATAGAGTGCAGGGTTGAAGTCTATTAATTTTTTTAAAAAAATTCCTGATGTAAATCAACAGCATAAGCAGCCATGCTACAGGAACAGGCTCAATTGAAGAAGAAGAAGAAGAAGAAGAAAAAGGAGAAGGAGAAGGAGAAGAAGGAGAAGGAGAAAGAGAAAGAGGAGGAGGAGGAGATGATGATGAAATTGGCTTTTCTACCCTGCTATTCTCACCCATTTAAGGGGACTCAAAGCGGCTGACAAAGCTACCCTGTTCTTCTCCCCACAACAGACACCCTGTGAGATAGGTGGGGCTGTGAGAGCTCAGAAGAGAGCTGTGAGAAGGCCAAGGTCACCCAGCCGGCTTCGTGGAGGAAAGTGGAATCAAACCCAGTATTCCCAGCTCCTTAACTACTAGACCAAACTGGCTCACCAGTTGAGGGACTAAAGTGACAGAAAAATACCTTGTGGCCTTCATATCTCTTCTTCTTGTTTATCTTGTAGGGTCGCAGGCTAGAAAACAAGGCCAGATAGTTGCCATTCGTCTGAGCCACGAAGATGGGGTCTTTGGGGTGGAGGGCAAGACTAGGGCACGTATAACGTTCCTGCAAAGAGAATAAGAGTAAAACGGCAGAAGAAAAAAATCCCTTGGAACAAGACTTAATCCCCCCCCCCCCCCAGTTTGGCAGCCAAAACCAGGCAGGGTCACAAGAGACACATCACACAATGTTCCCCTATTTTGCCCAGCTTCCTCTGCTCTCCCTCTCCTCTGTTTCACCTACACTAGAGTTTAGATTATGTCAGCTCCCGGGACCAGAGAGCTGTCCTCTTGTGCATTGAACAATGCCGCACACAGTGACAGCACCGTGTGAATTAACAAAATCGTCTCCTGAGAATGGTTTTCTCCCACCTCTTCCACCATCAGAGAATTTCCTTAGCTGAATGTTTGGTGAAATACCTTCTGCTCAATTTTGCTGTTTGAGAGGATGGAGAAGACGTAATTGAATACATTTTATTATTTATTTATTTGCATTTTTATCCTGCCCTATACCTGAAGGTCTCAGGGCAATGTACAACATTAAAAACCAAATGTAAAATGTACTGACTGAAACAATAACAGTTCCTGAAAGTGGGAAGGAAAAGCAGGCTACTCCATAATGCAAGAGCCATCACTGAGAAGGCCCTATCCCATGTGCCTGCCCTTTTTGCTAATGAAGGTGACAGTACAACCAGAAGGCCTCTCCTTAAAGATCTTAAGGCAAGGGCAGGTTGATATGGAAGCAGGTGTTCCTTTATATGTTTGAGGCCTTCTAAGTTGAACTGGGCTCAGTAGCGAACTGGTAACCAATGCAGCTGTTTAAAGAGGGCACTGTACATTTTAACTGTTATATCTGTAAAGCACTTTGAGGCTGTTGGGCAAAGGATACTATAAAAATATAATGAATGAATGAACAAACAAACAAATTATTGCTAAAAGAAGCTATTGGCTTGAGGCCTAGGCTTGGGCCCAGAACTGGGCCTCTCTATGGTGCCTATATACATGTGGGGAGCAGGTGAGCACCATGGAAATTGTGTGGGGAACTCACCTCTTCTCCACCATACTGTCTCAACCTATATCTCGAGACTCCTGGGTTGGGTCATACAGGTATGTTTTGAAGCTCTAAGTGTCTGTGCAGTCATGTCATGCATAGACACAATGTGGCCTCACAGAGTGACTCAGACATTTAGATTTGAGCCCATATAGTAGAGAGCAAGTGAGCTTCCCATATGGTTAACTTCTGATATAAACTTCACTTTGGCACAATCCTACTGGTCTTCTAGTAGTCTACTGGTTAGGGGGCTGGACTCTTATCTGGGAATACCCAGTTTGATTCTGCCCTCCCCCATGAAGCCAGCTTGGATTAGTCACAGCTGTCTCCTGAGCTCTCACAGCCCCACCTACCTCACAGGGTGTTCTGTTGTGGGGAGAAGAATAGAAAGCTTTGTCAGCCTCTTTGAGTCCCCTTAAATGGGTGAGAAAAGCAGGGTAGAAAAGCCAGCTCTTCCTCTAGTCTGCCCATCACTACTTCCCATTAATATAAAATATATAGTTTCAATGAACTAACATTTCTCATAAATTAATCCGCCGAGCAGTTTTTTGTTTAACTCTTTCCACAATACCTTGGACAAATTAACACACATATACACATTCCTTTAAAAAAACCATTGTTCCATGAACTCTACTCTCTTATTTTTTCCATCTCTGTACTAGTCTACATACTAGTACAGAACGTTTGGATTTTTGCTTAGCCTTGAAACAAAACAATAAAAATTTATTGCAAAATATCTACCACAGATTCAATGTTTAGAAGCTAGAAGGGGAAAAGAAGCATAAAGCAAGCCTATAAATGCTTGAGTAAACAGAATTCTTTTCTATGGTGTGATTTCATCAAACAGTGAAAACAATCTAGTGTGCTGTGGGCTGTAAATGCTTTCCTGTACTTCCTTTATATTTTTAAAGACATTCTGCACAAATGCTGCCTCATAACAAGTGTATGTGATACGAATCCTTCCTCTTTCAAAAGCAAATGCAGCAATAAAGTTGCACATTGGAGACTCAGGGCAAACAGAATTTTATTCTTCTTTTCTTTTTTTACACAACCAATAGTTAAACATTGGAATTTGCTCCCAAGAGATGTGGTGTTGGCTACCAGGCTGGATGTTGTCAGAAATGGTTTGGCTCAATTCATGGAAATCAAGGCTATCGATGGCTATTTAGACTAGAAATGTGCACAAATTTATTATTTATTTATTATTTCCATTTCTATCCCGCCCCATACCCAAAGGTCTCTGGGCGGGTAACAACCTTAATGTTTTTTTGACTTTCTATTCAAATTGAACACCCAAAAATCCAATTCGATTTGAATCTTTTAAATTCAAATTTAACAAGATTCTATTTGAATTTACCAAATTTGAATCTACTTATTTGAATTTTTGATTCGAATCTGCACATACAAATGTCAACAATATTCATATGTGCACATATGCATCTTCCCCACATCTGTACACATCTGTATGCATCCGTACATGTCCATATGCATCCTGTAGTTGTCCTGTATGCAACCCATTTTCATCCCGTACGGATCCGTACAAATGTGTACGAATGCTAGAACAATTAAGATGTTCAAGTATGCATCGTGTACAAACTCTTACACATACAGATGTCCGGATAATTTGAATGAATAGATCCAAAATTCAAAATTCCATTTGAATGTTTACATTCAAATTTTGGGACATTCTATTTGAGTTCGAATGTTAAAATTCAGCACATTTGATCAGATTTCAAATGCCTACGAATATTCATGCACGTCCCCAATTTAGACCATGTGGAGCAGGAGGTGGTCTGCCTCTGAAAGCAGATGCTCGGAGACTGCAAGAAGAACAATCAGTGTGCTTATGTCCTGTCGGTGGGCTTCCCTGGGTATTTGGTTGGCCATTGTGGGAGCAGACTGCTGGACTAGATGGACCACAGGTCCAATCCAGTGGGATACTTCTCATGTTCCTAGGTTGCACTGAACTGAAGAAAATTGATGCTGTTATTAGAAAAAAATTGGAAAGCTCCTAAGGAAAGAAAACTAAAAGAATGGTGCAATTATATTGCAGAGCAAATGCTTTTCGATTTCCTAAGGGAAGGCAACTGAATTATATGTGCTACCTGACTACAATACCTGGAGGAAAGTAATGGCCTACATGAGGAGAAAAGGGGGGGAACCCAGTGGTACAAGGAACTATAAAGGCAACTGCCAACATGGAAATAAGTGGAAAAAATAAGAATATTCTGGCTGGGATGGGAAGAGGGAAGGTATGTTTAAAACTGAATCTCAATGGAGATGGATTGTAATATATGAGATTTAAGAAGAAGAAGAGTTGGCTTTTTAGCCCCGCTTTTCTCACCCATTTATGGGGACCCAAAGTGGCTGACAAAGCTTTCTATTCTTCTCCCCACAACAGATCACCCTGTGAGGTGGGTGGGGCTTTCAGAGCTCAGAAACAGAGTTGTAACTAACCCAAGGTCACCCAGCTGATTTCATGGAGGACTGCAGAATCAAACCCGGTATTCCCAGATAAGAGTCCGGCTCCCTAACCACCAGACCAATCTGGCTTGTAAGTTATGAGATATATGGATTATATAAGAAAATTTTAAAAATAAATAAATAATTTGTTTAAGTTTGTTCCTGTTACAAGTATAGTAATAAAATTTAATTTTAAAAAGAGGAATAGTTAAACAGATGGGGAAGGCTTGCAATAGCAAAAATAAATGCTGATCCAAAAAAATTAAATTAAAAAAGCTGAACAAAGCAGATGACACATGCATTCATTTTGCATAGAAAGGACACTATTAATTCTTCCATTATTGATGCAAATTATTATAACAACTAAAGTCCTTAGGCCAGTTCAATCTTTATCTGTTGGTTACATTGACCTGTCACCTTTCTTTCAAAAGTTCTAGGCAATAAACAATAAAATAGAGCTTGTAGCATGGACGAAGATGCTGTGCTTACAGAAAAATGGGCAAACACCTTCCTATTGTAAAACTTTGTACCTAAAGATATTTTAAGGCAGGATAAACACAATGGTTTAAGTTTATGAACAGTCATTGTATAAAACAAAGCAAGATTCCACCCAGGGAACAGGTCATTTTTATTCACTGCTGCTACTGCTGCTATTAAAACATATTGATTGTCTTTCTAGGAGGGAAAAAACCCTCAAGGCAATTTAGGATGGCAACAATGTAAATTATCTCTTGAGACCACAGAGGAGGCAGAGAAGGGAATATTAATGGTAGAAAGCAAAAGCAAACATGTCAACAACCTGAATAGGCAAATTACAGTTTGAGGCATGAAAACAAGGCTGAACATAGCAAAACAACAGTTTTTGCTTGTTTTTTTCCATCCAGGAAATTGCCTGTATATAAAATTAGACATCTAGTCCATTAGGTCACAGAGGCCCTGCCTCTCTACTGTTCAGAACAGGGATACTTTTCAGTCCTATTTGAAGATGTGCTACAACAAGCTTTCGTTCTTATCTACTAAGCAA
This sequence comes from Aspidoscelis tigris stejnegeri, assembly GCA_023333525.1. NCBI lineage: Eukaryota > Metazoa > Chordata > Lepidosauria > Squamata > Teiidae > Aspidoscelis > Aspidoscelis tigris. Next base: position 98,944,635 of record JALMGA010000003.1, on the reverse strand, counting down.
ACTATGCTACAGAGTAAGAAGGTGTAATTCCTCCCATGGCCTCACCCAGACAGGCCAAATATAACACCATTATGATGTTGCTATGTGGGGTAGCTGCACACCATCATAGGCAACACCATCACAGTCCTCCTTTTTGCCCCCTAAAAAGCACAACAGCCAAAGCAAAGGTATTCCTTGAACTGGCCTTTGAAATAAAACAAACAGCCCCACATGTTTAACAGGGATCATGGCCTGTTTGTTTCTCAGCAACATCTGGAAACCTTTATACAGGAACAAGCAAAACAAAGATTCATTCCCACCATTAACACTTCCACCAAAGGAAACAGCCAGGAAAAGACCCATGCCACATTAGCAACACACACAAAAGAAGAACTGCCAAACAGAGAGCAGACATCTATAAGAAGGGAAATGAGACTCAGGAAGACACCAGTCGCCTTTGACTCTCCGCCCAGTCAAGTCCCTTGAAAATCGGTATCACAGTGTATCTGAAAGCTCAGGTTCCAAACTGAACTCTAGAATATGGCGGAACATCCTGGAAATCCCAACAAATAATTAAATAAAAGGCTCTATTCTTTTAATCAGCACATCGACAGAAAGGACCTTTTCTTGAGAGACAGCATTTTATGAGTCCCTTAACCCTCTTTACTAGGAATGAGGGGCTTGAGGGTGAAGAGAAATAAGCTTTAAAAAAAATAAATCCATAAAAATCGGGGGAAACAAAGGTTGTTTTGGTTCAGTAAATGGTGCTTTATCCCAAAATGAAAATAGGCTTTTCAAAGTACAGCACTAGGAGTGCACATAGAACGAAAGCTAGCATCTGAATTTTAGAAAAGGAAATGTATTAAACTAAAAGCATTTTTTTTGGGGGGGGGGGTAACTGTTTACAAAAAAAGAAAAGAAAAACTTAATTTAATGCTAGCTCTAAAGAACGCAGGAAACTGCCCCAATCAATAGCACTTTTTTCTCTCATGGAAATCATCTCGATAAGCTTGTGAATGCATCAAAATTGAGCAGTCTGCAGTTTCTTATTCACTGAAGCTCATCGCTTTTGAAGTGCAAATGACTAACCTACTATCACAATTTATGCACTGGATTCTGCATCTGCAAGTCTGGACAAAAGCAATCATGGAGACTGGGATGCTTAAGTTCTATTAAATTATCCATTCCAGTCCTCTCCGCCAGGGCAGAATTGTTTCTTTTCAGAGATAAATGGATACAAACTGGCCAAATCCACTTTGGGATATTTTTTTTTCTTCCCCAAACCAACTTGGACTTAAACTGAATTTCCATAGGACTTCAGTCATATTTGGAGGCAACAGCTGAATCATTTAAGTTGATATAACTACTCTGAGCTCTGTGTGTTAGCTTTGGATGGGAGTAGCTTGTCCCATAAGCATCATAGCAGAAGTGGTTCTGATGGTCCAAGGAATATTTCTTCTCCACCCTCATTCAAACCAAATCCAAGATTATCTGGACAAAAGAGATCTGAAAAGAAGATTGAAATAGTCCCACCAAAATATACTATAACAAAAACGAGTGCCCTATATCAAGGTAGTATCCACCTGACTTCTGAAGGGAGAAAGAATAGAATGGTTTGATACCAACTTGGGGTACTTTTGCCTGTAACTGAGATCACTTTCACTGAAGTAAAAAAAGGTTTAATGAGCTCTTCTGCTTTCGGACCTGTTGGTCCTCAGTTCAAGATGGTAAGCAAAGTGATTCCTAAAAGTTCAAGCAATTAAGCACATAAGGCCCTTTCTGCATTGGACTGTATACCTTAAGTCCTGGAATAGGGGACTGCTATCCACATGCTAATGTAGACCAAGGCAAGCCTCAGGGCCTGCTGCCATCTGCACTATTCTGGAATATAATTTGGAATAAGGCCCAGTGCGGAAAGGGATTTTCTCCATGGTATGTGCTTGGGGGCAAATTCCATGGAATTTAAAATGATCGACTTCCAAGTAAATCAGCAAAAGACCGAGGATATAGATCTCTCCTGCTTCTCCAAAGTTCAAGCTAGCATTGGCTGATGGGACCTGCAGATTACAAGTGGCAAATCATAGCCTTTTATGTTTCTGTGGCTAATATCCTACAACAGGAACAACCAAAAATCCCAAAAGAAACCCAAACAAACACACCAAAAGTGACCAAACAAACAATTGGGTTCTATACCAAAAGAAAAAATATCTGTAATATTTACTAAAAGGGTTACAATGACCCCACTGATAATGCAAATAATAAATGCACTGATAATGCAAATAATAAATGAACTAAATCAAATAATACAATATAAAGCACCAAAATTAAAAAAACTCACTGTAAGAAAAACAATTGTGGAATAAAAAGTAAACCATAAGCCACAGCCAAAAGGTATATTAAAATCAAAGCAATAAAGAAAATATAGATAAAATATAGATAAAAATAGGCCTACAAACATCTTTTCGGCTGATCCTGTGAATGTTGGATCCTGCGAATTTTCTTTAAAAGAAAATGAAAAACAAAACAGCAACAAACATCTCACATGGAAGATTTGATTGGAGATCCTTGCAGCTGTGTCAAAGTCCCATGCAATTATGGTACGGTCAGCTGAATCTTGGCTTACTGCATCGGTGGTCGTAAGAAATTCTCTTCCTTCAGGGAGGAACATGATATCCAAAGTCTGCTGAGCTGCAGCTTTGTAGACTTTTATGGCCTGTAGCACAAAGAACAAAAAGAAAGGGAAAAAAACATAAAGCAGCCATTTTCTCCCCCTAGTGACTCCTATTCAACTAGAAATAGATTATATGGTATTGAATTTTAACCAACTGCAGCAGAAGTCCATGTGAGTTCAAGGAAAAATGTACAAAGGGCTATGGAAGGAAAACAATTCTGTAGAGTTTGCCATTACCACACTGAAGGCTTGCTAGTGTCACCATAGTGCATTTGGGTTACAGCTTCCGTACTTTTCCTACTTATTTATTTGCATTTTTATCCCACCCTATGTGGTACCCATGTCTATTTAATGTATTTATTTAAGTTGTCTGTGATGTATTTAAACGTATCTATTGAGAAGTTGTCTTTGTAGTAGGCACAGTGAGCAAGCACAGGTAAGAAAAAGGGCTTAGACATCCTAATTAGCATCAAGGAAGGGGGAGAGAATGCCCTGGGAGCAGCCAATCAGAGAGAAGACCAGTGTGAGGTGGCAGTATAAAACCTAACTGCTAAGGGAAAGAAATGTTCTATGTTCTGTGCTTGGGTTTTGGAGGTGGGAGGCTGTGAGTGCCAGTCCTGAATCCCTGAGGGGAAACCACATAAAGCTAGAGAAGAATCCTTATAACAGCCTGAGAGGGATAGGTTGTTGAAAGCCTGAGTTTTACTAGAAAGCTTATTTATTTGGTGTGTTTTTTTACTTATACATTTAAACGCAGCAGTTGTAATCAATAAAGTTACATCTTCTTATTTGTTTTTAAGAGAGAGTCTGACTGCAGTATTTATTAATAGCAACCAGGTTTACTAGAGTAAAGGGAGCCTGCGACTTGAAATCAGTGAAATCAGGCAGGAAAAAGTGGAGCCTTGGGTGGCTGACCATATCGCTTCTAAGCTTGGGGGCTTTTGTGAAAGCCGAGGCTTGTGGCAAACTCTTAACAAGTGTTTTAATCTTAACAAGTGCAAAGTAATGCACATCAGGACCAAAAATCCAAATTATGTCTATAAACTGATGGGGTCTGAACTTTCTGCAACATACCAGGAAAGGGATCTCGGGGTTTTGGTGGACAGTTCCATGAAGGTGTCAACCCAGTGTGCAGCAGCAGTGAAAAAAGCAAATTCAATGCTGGGAATAATTAGGAAGGGAATAGAACGGTGATGGCCAACCTATGACACGCGTGTCACAGGTGACACACCAAGCCCTTTTGGGTGACACACATGGTCATCCTGGCACCTGGGAATGTAGTGCTTGCTTGTCTTTGAAGTGTATGAAATACCAACTTCGCCATCACTGGAATAGAAAATAAGTCAGCAAGTGTCATTTTGCCTCTTTATAAATCTATGGTGAGGCCACATTTGGAATACTGTGTACAATTCTGGTCACCACACCTCAAAAAGGATATTGTGAAACTAGAGAAGGTGCAGAAAATGGCAACCAGAATGATTAAGGGACTAGAACACCTCCCTTACGAAACCAGGCTGCAACGTCTAGGCCTCTTCAGTCTGGAGAGACGGCGTTTAAGAGGGGACCTGATTGAAGTATATAAAATTATGCACGGTATAGAAAAGGTGGATAGAGAAAACTTCTTTTCTCTATCGCGGAACACTAGAACCAGGGGGCACTCTATGAAGCTGATGAGTAGGAGAGTCGGATCCAACAAAGGGAAGTATTTCTTCACCCACAGGATCGTAGGGAAAGCAAGCAGTTTGGTCAGCCAAAGGCCAAGATAAATAGCCTTGTAAACATTTATAGTGTAAGTACTTGGTGCATCTCTAGGGGGGAGGCTAATATGGAATAGTTTGGGGGCTACCAATGAGAAGCCCCTATACCGAATCCTCATCTCCAATAATGTGCCAAATCACAGCTGCAGTTCAACCCCCAAAAGTAAATTCTTGACATAGATGCAATTTCAAAAAAGCAAATTGTTCCAAATTTCAAAAACTGTTAGATGATGATGCAGTTAGTGAACTTTCTCCCACTCCTCAGTACAATGATAGTTATCTAGAAGCTGTGAAAAAGTGTTCCAAGGCTATCTATTCCATGAAGTAGGACAAATTATATTCAAGGTCTAATTCCTGAAGTAGTGGGGGAAATGAAGGGATATTTGGCTGTCTCTGATGAAGAGCCTTATCTGCAATATTAATGAGTATTACAATGTTTAACAACAACAACAACAACAATAAAAGCTGCTCAAAGTGCAAAGTCAAAAAACAAATACTGTAGAAGAACAATGCAATGTAGAACTGAAAACTGGCAAAAGAAGGCATTTCACGGGCAGTTCCTAGAAAAAATCAAAGGAAAATCAACAAGGAAAAGACTTGGATGTGGCTTACCAGTGGAACACTGAAAAAGGAGACAGAAGGTCTGATACTAGCAACACAAGAACAGGCCATTAGAACAAATGCTATCAAAGCCAGAATTGAAAAATCAATAATAGATCCCAAATGCAAACTCTGCAAAGAAGCAGATGAAACCATGACTCACATAATAAGCTGCTGTAAAAGGACCATGCAAATGGACTACAAGCTGAGGTACCATACTGTTGCCCAGATGATACCCTGGAACCTGTCCCACAACTACCACCTGCCTGCAGCCAAGAACTGGTGGGAACACACACCTGAAAAAGCCACTGAAAATGAACACGTCAAACTACTTTGGGACTTCCAAATACAGACTGATAAAATCTTGGAACACAATACGCCAGACCTCATGATTGTGGAAAAAAAAAAGTGTGGATTGTTGACATTGCCATCCCAGGAAACAGTAGAAGAGAAAAGAAGCAACTCGAGAAAATGATGCGGTACAAAGATCTGAAAATCTCTGTCACTAGGGGAAGTCACTAGGAGAATATCTCTGGCACAAACCAGTAGAGGTGATCCCAGTGGTGAACGGCACACTGGGTGCTGTACCTAAAGACCTTGGCCAGCACTTGAAAACATTTGGCATTGAAAAAAATCACCATCTGTCAGTTGCAGAAGGCCACCCTGCTCACTTCTGCATGCAAATTGTAGGTGCTTGGGAAGCACTCAGTGTGTAATTTAACATAAAAACCAGCATAGTGATCTTGTTTGCTGTGTATTACTGTTATATATAACAACAACAACAGTCAGACTCTTCAGCACTGACATCAGCATGGAATTTGGCATGGATAAATGTGCCACAGTGGCATTAAAGAAGGGAAAGATAACTGAAAGTGAAGACACTGAAATGCCAAATGGACAAGCCATTAAGCGCCACCAGATGGAAGTCTACAAATATCTGGGAATCTTACAACTGGACAACATCAAGCATGGGTATGTGAAAACTATGATCAGTAAAGAATACATCCAGAAGGCAATAAAAATTCTAAAGAGCAAACTGAATGGCGGCAACACTATCAAGGCCATAAATGCTTGGGCCATATGTGTTATCAGATACACCACTGGAATTGTGAACTGGACACAGGCAGAGCTTGACAACCTGGACAGAAAAACAAGGAAACTGATGCCGATACACCATGCATTACATCCCCGCAGTGATGTTAGCAAGCTGTACTTGCCTAGAAAAACAGGTGGCAGAGGGCTTTTGCAAGTGAGAACTTATGCCAGAACTACCATCTGCCAATGGCAAAGAACTGCTGGGATCATAAACCAGAAAAAGTGGTTGAAAACAAACGAGCCAAAACTGTGGGACTTCTGAGTTCAGACTGATCGAACACAGGAACATAACACGCCAGACATCACAATCGCAGAGAAAGACAAAGTGTTTATTTTCGACATTGCTATTCCAGGCAACAGGAGAAATGATGAAAAACAGTGAGAAAAACACACCAGATCCAAAGACCTGAAAATAAAACTGCAGTGAAGGTGGTCCCAGTGGTTCTTGGCACAATGGAGGCAGTGCTAGAAGATCTCAGTGGGCACTTGAAAAGCATTGGCATCAACAAAATATCCATCTGCCAGCTACAGAAAGCCACTTTGCTGGGATCTGCTCATATCATTCGCCAATACATCACTCAGTCCTAGGCGCTTGGGAAGGGCCCGACTAGTGATAACAATTACCCAAACCAGCATAAATATCTTGTTTGCTGTGTGTTACAGTTGTTTTATGTTGTTGTTGTTTTATGTTGTTGTTGTTGTTGGCTAATAACTGGCAAAACATACTTAATACAGAAAGATGCAGCCAAAGGAGCCATACCAGGAACTACAAGCCCATAACTTGTCTACCTACTATGCTCAAGCTGCTGACAGGCATAATAGCAGACAGGATTCAAGACTACCTCGAAGACAACAACATCATCCCAGTAGAGCAAAACAGAAACAAACGGAGAAGCAGGGGCACAAAAGATCAGCTACTGATTGACAAAATGATTCTGGAGAACTGCAAAAGCCGAAAAACAAACCTGCATATGACTTGGATCGACTATAAAAAAGCTTTTGATTCACTGCCACATGGTTGGATCACAAAGTGCCTGGAAACCATCGGGATCAGTCAGAACATCACCAAATTTATAGAAAGTGTGATGAAACGCTGGAAGACTGAGCTTTTTGTTGGAAATGAAAGCTACGGACTGATCAACATCGAAGGGGGCATCTTCCAGGGGGATTCATTGTCCCCACTGCTGTTCATCATCGCTATGATGCCTCTGTCACTCATCCTAAAGAAAACAAACATAAGAACATAAGAACATAAGAGAAGCCTTGCTGGATCAGGCCACAGCCCATCTAGTCCAGCATCCTGTCGCACACAGTGGCCCACCAAATGCTCATGGGCATCTCAAGCAGAGACAAGGACAAACCTTCTCCTGCTCTCGAGTCCCAGCAGATGGCCTTTGAACCGCCCCAGTTCCTCCCCCCCCAGCCTGGAAGATGCATCTAGGCATTCGTTCTAGTAACCATTGATACATCTGTCATCCATAAATTTGTCTAACCCTACCTTAAAGCCATCCAGACTGGTAGCTGTCACCACCTCTTCCGGCAGCACATTCCATAAGCCAATGACCCTCTGGGTGAAGAAATACTTCCCCCTGTCAGACCTTATTCTCCTACCCATCAGCTTCATAGAGTGCCCCCTGGTTCTAGTGTTGTGCGATAGAGAAAAGAAATTTTCTCTATCCACCCTTTCTATACCGTGCATAATTTTATATACTTCAATCAGGTCCCCTCTCAAACGCCGTCTCTCCAGACTGAAGAGGCCTAGACGTTGCAGCCTGGTTTCGTAAGGGAGGTGTTCCAGACCCTTAATCATTCTGGTTGCCCTTCTCTGCACCTTCTCTAGTTCCACAATATCTTTTTTGAGGTGTGGTGACCAGAATTGTACACAATACTCCAAATGTGGCCTCACCATAGATTTATAAAGGGGCAAAATGACACTTGCTGTCTTATTTTCTATTCCCTTCCTAATTATTCCCAGCATTGAATTTGCTTTTTTCGCTGCTGCCGCACACTGGGTTGACACCTTCATTGAACTGTCCACCAAAACCCCGAGATCCCTTTCCTGATGTGTTGCAGAAAGCTCAGACCCCATCAGTTTATAGACATAATTTGGATTCTTGGCCCCAATGTGCATTACTTTGCACTTGTTAAGATTAAAGCACATTTGCCACTTGGTTGCCCACTCACCCAATGCTAAGAGATCCCTCTGGAGCTCTTGGCAATCTCTTTCAGATTTTACTACCCTAAATAATTTAGTATCATCAGCAAACTTTGCTATTTTACTATGTACCCCTTCTTCTAGATCACTGATGAATAAATTGAAAAGCATTGGTCCCAGTACTGAGCCTTGAGGGACCCCACTTTTTACTTCTTTCCACCCTGAGAATTTGCCGTTTATTACTACTCTCTGCTTTCTGCCCTTAAGCCAGTCACAAATCCAGAACTTGTCCTTTTATTCCATGGCTGATGAGTTTACTCAGTAGCCTTTGATGTGGGACTTTGTCAAAAGCCTTCTGAAAGTCCAGATAGACAATGTCTACTGGTTCACCTTTATCCACGTGTTTATTGACATTCTCAAAGAATTCCAATAAATTTGTGAGGCATGATTTACCTTTGCAGAAGCCATGCTGGCTTTTGTTCAGCAATGCTTGCTCCTCCATGTGCACACTAATTTTGTCTTTAATAATGGTTTCCATCACCTTACATGGAACTGACGTTAAGCTAACTGGTCTGTAATTGCCTGGATCACCCCTGGATCCTTTTTTGAAGATTGGTGTTACATTTGCTACCCTCCAGTCCTCAGGTACGGAACCTGATGTTAGGGAAAGAAACCTGGGCTATCAAACTGCCAGGAATTCACAGAAAATTTCACATCTACTGTACATGGATGACTTGAAGCTTTATGGAAAATCTGAAATCGAGATCCAGTCACTGACCAACACAGTGCGAATATTCAGCAGTGACATCACTATGGAGTTTGGCCTGGACAAATGCGCCACAGTGGCACTGAAGAAGGGGAAGATTACTGAAAGTGAAGGCATTGAAATGCCAAATGGTCAAGCCATCAGGTCCCACCAGCCAGAAGCCTACAAATACCTTGGCATCTTGCAACTGGATAACATTAAGCATGGCCATGTGAAATCTGTGGTCAGTAAAGAGTACATCCAAAGGACTAGAAAAATCTTGAAAAGTAAATTGAATGGCGATAACACCATTAAGGCCATAAACACCTGGGCAATACCAGTCATTAGATACACTGCGGGAATTGTGAACTGGACTCAGCTCGAATTGGACAACTTAGACAGAAAAACCAGAAAACTGATGAGGATCCACCATGCACTACATCCTCGGAGTGATGTCGACAGGTTGTACTTGCCCAGGAAAGCAGGCGGTAGAGGACTTTTGCAAGTGAAGCAAACAGTGGAAGAAGAGAAGCACGCATTAGCAGATTATGTGGCAGAAAGCAAAGAATCAGCTTTGATTGAAGTCAACAACCAGAAGCTTCTCAAAGTGCAGCAAACCAAGAACCAGTACTGGAAAACTGCAATTCAACGCCAAACTGACAGCTGGCGCAATAAAACACTGCATGAACAGTTCTTGGAGAACATCAAAGGCAAAGTGGACATGGAAAAGACCTGGTCTTGGCTTAAGAATGGAACATTGAAAAAGGAAACAGAAGGACTGATTCTTGCTGCACAAGAACAAGCAATAAGAACAAATGCCATCAAAGCCAGAATTGAAAATCAGGAGAAGATCCAAAGTGCCGACTCTGCAAAGAAGTGGATGAAACAATCGACCATATACTCAGCTGCTGCAAGAAGATCGCACAAACTGATTACAAGCAGAGACACAATGCTGTAGCACAAATGATCCACTGGAACTTGTGCCAAAAGTATCATCTGCCAGTGGCAAAGAACTGGTGGGATCACAAGCCAGAAAAAGTTGTTGAAAACGAACAGGCAAAACTACTTTGGGACTTCAGGCTTCAGGCTGACAGAAAACTGGAGCATAACACCCCTGACATTACAATTGTTGAGAAAGAGAAGGTGTGGATCATTGGCGTTGCTATACCAGGTGACAGCAGAATTGAGGAGAAACAGTTGGAGAAGCTCACCAGATACGAAGACCTGAGAATTGAACTTCAGCGACTCTGGCGAAAACCAGTGAAAGTGGTCCCAGTCATCCTCGGCACACTGGGCACTGTGCCAAAAGATCTCAGCGGACACCTAAAAAGCATTGGCATTGACAAAATATCCATCTGCCAACTACAAAAAGCCACTTTACTGGGGTCTGCTCGCATAATTCGCCGCTACATCACGCAGTCCTAGGTGCTTGGGAAGTGCCCGACTAGTGATATAATACGAAATCCAGCATAGTCATCTCGTTTGCTGTGTGTAACTGCTGCTTTTACATAATAATAATAATAATAATAATAATAATAATAATAATAATAATAATAATAATAATAATAATAATAATAATAATAATAATAATAATAATAATAATAATAATAAAAGAAGAAGCCTGTAAATATGTAAGACTCCTTAATAATGATCAAACCCAACTGAAACATGATAATGTTTTGACAGAACAAAGAGCTAATCAACTTCTTAAAAATCGCCTCTTGAAACTCAAAACAAAATTCAATAGAAATAAAGAGGATGAATCAACCCTTCTTTCTGCATCCTTCATTATGAAGAAGTTGAATAGAGCTATTGACAAATATAAACCACAAGGCTGGATGATAGCTGTACTAAGCAAATTAAGCATTTTGGACAGAAAACAAGGCAATGGCTATTAGAAATGTTCCACACCTGTTTGACGTTCTGCCAAATTCTAAGTATCTGGCTGAAACATATGGTAACATCACTCTTAAAACAAGTTAAAGATGCCAGTAACCCCAAACGTTACCGCCCAATCTCTCTCTTTTGTCATACCTATAAAATGTTTGATATAATAATTCAACATCCTTTCTTGAATTCTCTGTTACCATAGCAAGCTGGGTTCCGTCCAGAAAAAAGTTTCAAATATTTAACTGACGATGGGTTTCAGAAAGACAAGGTAAAAGGAGCAGTGTTCATTGATTTAACTGTGTATTTAACTTTTAGTTAATTTTTAAATCTTGATGCGAAAAATTTATGGGATTTCGACCTTGCTAGCATCATTAGAAGCCTACTTCAAAACTGTTTATGATGATTTTTGGAAGAATGTTGAAGATGGTGACATCAGAAGAATACAGGATAGAGTATTATCTTCCACTCTTTTTAACATATATACCAATGATCAAGGGCTTCCTAGGGCCACTATCAGCTGTATTTATCTAGCAACCAAGCAACTGCTGTACAGGCAAGTACATTTAAAGAAACTTAACTACACACTTTGAGAAATACATCAATACTATAATGATGCTCAGCTGAGACCTGTGGCCAATTTATACTTCAGCCCTTAGTTGATAATTAGGAAACATCCAGTCAAGTGCATCTGCGCTTGTGGGAGGTATTTACAGCATAGAAACACCCCCTGTCTGCCCAGAAGTTGACTAATTATCAACTAGCTGTGGAGCAAGAAATTGGGCTCCGCAAGCTTACCAACCTTCACCCTAGCTTGCCTGCAAGCATCCAGCTGTGACCATCCGCACCTCTGCTGGCCGAGGCGGTCATTGGAGCCGCTGCACAAGCATACTGGCAGCTCCAATGACCCTCTGATGTGACTGCAACTGCACAGAGCTTCAGTATCATCATAGCGACAGTGCTGATGCATGTACAATCATGCTAACGTCTGAATGACATCTTCTATATGGACTCCATCCTACTCACAAAAGGCTGAAATCATTCATCAGCTTCCTTAAAGTGATGGAAAATTTTGAAGAACAAGCTCCTAGATCTAGTTTACTGTAGATCTGTGGAGGAGCATGGTTGGCTCCATCAGAAGCCTTGTTGCCAGGCTCTAATGCCTGCTGGGAAGTTTGGAAAGCACTAAATAGGTTATGAACCAGTATAGCCTGATCCAAACAAATTTTAAATAACCGGGGCTACCAGTCAACTACAAACAACTGCACATTTGTGCAACGGCCCATAGCATGCAGCATGGTTCAGTTATGAGGTTCTGATGTTTGCTTGACCTAATGCATTGATGTTTCTCACTTCTTTGCAAGAGAAACTTAAATTTTTCAAAATGTACTTATCTCTGTTCTTATTGCAAATCTGTGTTTTACATAATTCTTAAATTCATACTTCTGTTTTATTTTTAGTAACCACTTCTGATCATGCTTCTGACACTAGAAAATATAGATCACAGTGTTACTAATTACTGCTCTATGCATCTAGCCCTTTAGCCTTTAATTCTTTTTTATTGCTATATCCTGTATACTAATCGAATTTGCACTTAGGAAGAACACTGCATTGAAAATGTGGCACTTCTGCATATTGTTAACCCAGTGGTTCCCAAAGTTGTCTGAGCTACAACCCATCTAATATAAGTTTACCAACTCGGGACCCACCTCTAGGAAATTTAACCGTTACCAATATGAATAAAGGCTCGGTCGGTTGGTGTGTCATTCTACAGGCGGGGCCCACTCAATATTCGCTCGCGACCCACCAGTGGGTCGCGACCCATAGTTTGGGAAACCCTGTTAACCTGCATACCAAGGACAAAGCAAGTTAACCGAGCCGTTTGTCCTTACCCCCTAAGCACAGTAATTTAATTTTATTTCTATTTCACTTCTGATATCTGTTTCAGCTCTCTTTTCAACTTTCTTCGTACTGGGTTTGAACTTGTAACTCGCACAGAGCCATATGATACAGAGTGAGATGTGGCACCCCCTCACTTACCCAGCCCCCAGCTGTCCTCCTTCACTCTGCTTTCAACCGAGCCAGTCTTTTCTTTCCCCCTGCTGAAACGGGGAGGGGAAAGGAAGGAAGGCAGCTGAAGTCATCATGAGGAGGCTGGCAGTGCCTTCCTTCCTTTTCCTTCCCTCCCTTCTGCACACCCCCTTGCTCGCTTACCCGGCTGCTGGTTGTCCTCCTTTGCTCAGCTTAGGATATTAGGAGGGGGGTGGCAGTGGCGGTGGCGGTGGCAGTGGCAGTGGCAGCTTGCCGCGCCACTTGCAGATGGGCTTGTGCACGCCTGTGAGTTCTGTGGGAACAGCCCGGCATGCGCTTGGTGCTGTTCTCAGCCTCCAACCCCAACCCGCAGCGGAACCCGGAGCAAACCCAGATCAGAGTAATTTGGATTTGCTACAGATTTGGGGTAGGTGGGAATGCGGCCTTTATGATTTTTTTATCAAATACAGCTGGAAAGCATGGTTAAGCTAGTGCTGCCTATGTTTATTCTAGGAACGCCGGGGAAGAGATTCTGAAACCAGTCTATTTTTCACTTCTCCCCAGTTCAAGTTTACAGACTCCAAGCACTTTTTCCTGAGCAAATAAAGCCTTTAACTGGAAAAAAAGAAAAAAGAAAAAGCTTCCCTAGTCCTACCCTAGATATACTCCTGGAAATAAGCCCCTTGATCTAAACTGGTCCTGTCTTTCCACAGACAAGCATAGGATCATACAGGAAGGGCCACGGGTAACTGATCTTTTGTGTCTCAAGTTTTAGCATGCACTCAGTGTGTATATGCTGGAAAATGAGTGTCTTACATGAAAAATGCCTTAGCTTTTTGCACTCTGGGGAAAGAGGAATAATCAAAGCCATTCTTTAAGAAGATAGTGGGTGTAGCCCACAGTGACTTGAAAAATATGGAATATTACTGAGATGAAACGACTCTTTTCTGGTGCAGCTTCCCAATGATCCTGTGCAGCATACAAAGCAATGAAGATTTATATTTTAATATTTGCATACTAATAGTAATTTTAAAAAAACCCGCAATGATGTAACTATTGATTAAGTCTTTTAAGAAAGCAAAGGAGCATCACCATTCAAGTGACTATAAAAAACTCACTGGAAGAACAGTCACCTAAATACAGAAACAGAGGCTGAGTTGCTACCAAATCCATCCAAGAGCTGCCTTGTGAATGAACGCTTTTGGTGAGATGAGGAGGTGTGTGACAAAACAAGCTCATACCTGCAGTCTGCGGCTAATGGGTTGGAATGATTTAAAAAGTTGCCCAAAGAATGCGTGGGTGTGGGGGTTCTAAAGGGCTGGGGGGGGGGGGTGCTCCAACAAGCACTTTGTACAGGAAATGGTTGCCTGGCAACCACAATCTTTGCAAGGGAAAGGAGTTAATATTGACACTAGGGAAGATCAGATCAGAATAGAGAAAAGCAAAAGTGTGGGGCAAGAAGAGGGACAGAAGCTAATTAGCAGAAGACAGTAGACATGAAAGCCAGAAGAGAAGCAGTAAGAGGAAAGCGACAAGGAGTCCCAGAGTAGGCATTTATATTTTAATCATTGATTAAGATAGTTCAAAAGTAAAATAAGAAACACTGCAGTTATGCTCTTCAGAAATGCAAGGTCCTTTTTAAACTGTTTTAAACACACCATATACAGAGTATTTCATTTCATTTATTTATTTGCATTTTTATCCCACCTTATACCTGAAGATCTTCAGGGTGGGTTACAGTAGTAGAACAAAACTTAAAGTTAACATACTATAAATAACAACATACTAAAATAATAACTGAACGCAGAGAGGGAACAATGTTCCTCAGTCAAAGGCCAGGGTAGCTAAGTATGTCTTACCAATCTTTGTATCCAATGGACACTACGGCTGCGTTCCCACTTGACTATTTTAATCCAGATTATTTATTTATTTATTTATTTATTTATTTATTTATTGAGTATCTTAATCCGGATTCAGGACCGTGTGCGCATTCTGGTTGTTCCCATTTGCTTGAGGATAACACGGGCTGAGCTCAAATATTGCAGTTCCCATTCAAACCGCCCAAATCCCCAGCACGGAGAAACAGGATATTTTCATCTCCGCCCTGTGGCGCCTACCATTGTTTCAATGTATATTAAAGTAAAATTGTGTTAAAAACAAGTACTAAACATTTTGGTAACCGGTAACAATCTATACCAGTGATGGCCAACCTATGACACACCTTTCACAGGTGACACGCCAAACCCTTTTGGGTGACACACATGGTCACCCTGGCACCTGGGCATGTAGTGCTTGCTTGTTCTTGAAGTGTACGAAATACCAACTCTCAATTGAAGATTTAGCAAATGAAATTCAGCAACAAAAGTCACTAATGTAAAGAATAGTTTTTGCTTTTAATAAAATACAGATATCAAAAATATAACTTTTTTACTAGAGCTACAAATATCACAAAATTATGGATATTTCTAGATATGACAGCTAAAAAAAGTTTCCCTCCACGATTGTTAGCTGCTACAAATGTATATCTCCTAATTACATTGGCATTCATAGAAAGAGGAAATCTACCTCACAGGGTGTTCTGTTGTGGGGAGAACAAAAAGCTTTGTCAGCTGCTTTGAGTCCCCTTAAATGGGTGAGAAAAGCAGGGTAGAAAAGCCAACTCTTCTCCTTCTGCTACGTGAGCCTCAGGTAACAGGCATGAATCCAAAAGCACTCAAAGATCATGCACCTATTTTTTCTGGCGAAAAACAGACCCATCTAGTATTAGTGCTGCCTAACCTCCTACCCACCAAATCTCCACAAGATATGACACATAGGGTTGCACAGTCTACCAGATGCAATAAAAATTAAAAGGTGTTTAAAACAAAACAAATCAAACACTGGATGCTAACTGAGAAAAGGTAAGTTAAACAAATGCCCAGGAATATACAGTTCTCTGAAGGACTTAGATAATTCTAAGTAGCGCTGTTTTGTTTTGAGGCTTTTTGTTGTTTTGTTTTGCCGTTTTAGTACTTTATCCACACACTATAGTACAGCTCAGCCCCCTTTAGTCCTCTCCCCAGATCACACCCAAAAAATCAACACTCACCACGGATTGAGACCTGTAAAAATCAGGACTCAGGAAAGTACTAATGAAGGGAGGAAAGATCACAAATAAAACAGATTAGACTAAAAAGATGTGACCACTGGGGGCTGAAGATGGACTGAAGAATGATTAAAGTGAAGGTGGGACCACAGCCCCATTGGTGCAGCATCTTACTTGAATATGGACGATCCCAAGTTCAGTCCCAGACTTATTCGTGAAAGAAGGCAATGGCAAATGAATCTTGTATTACTGCCAGGAAAACTGCCTGGTTGTGTCCATGTAGCCAACAAAGGTTGAGCTCAGGTCAATTGCATCTCTACTCTTACTTTACCCTTCTAAAATACTGTGTATTAAAGCATTATTTAAACCTGGCAGGTTTTTAAAACTGGCATACTTCAATAGATTTGAATGTTCAAAAAGAGAGAGAGAGAAGACAAAGGTTTATTATTCTTTTCGTGAGAGTGAAGCTAAAAGAAACTTTCTTCTCAAATCTCACAGTCTGGCTGCTGAAGCTGAGTAAGAAACTCATGAATAGCTTTTGAAAGGATCCACAGCAGGTTCCAGTACTAACAAAAAAAAAACCCAGTCCTGAACTGAATTTTTATTTTACTAAAGCAGAGTTTGAAGCTGAAGACCTACTTCAGGAAAGAGCAAACAGGTATGTAAAAGTCACTCAAGAAAGCCTCATCTGCTCTCAGTATTTGAATGGTTGTACAGGAAGGTGGATTTTCAAAGCCCTGTTTCTGCACAAGACTCATATCATAGCTATAAACTCCACTGGTGAGAAATCCAGCCTCACAGTTATGTAACGCTGGACTCATTGAGTGAACTAGTATTACCCCAAGGATAAAACAACTTGAAGTTAACATATACAGTAGCATTTTAGAGAGAAAACTACACCTTTGTCTACACATGCAAGATTGCTTGTACTTAGCTTTCTTCAGATCCCGCTCAAAAATCCCTTTATCACTTTTGGGACAGACAGCATGGGGACCAATGCTGTCTTTGTGCATTTTAGTGACACACATATCCATATATTCAGCCAGTCCTTGCCTTCTGCTTGAGATGCCCATGAGCAATTGGTGGGCCACTGTGTGGAACAGGATGCTGGGCTAGATGGACTGTGGCCTGACCCAGCAGGGCTCCTCTTATGTTCTTAAGTGTGCATCGCCACCACCATGCATTCATGGATATCTTTTTTGGCCCCCATGCATACAAGGAGGTCAGAGCAATAATGGTAGCATCCTCCACAAGCTGAGTTATAGAACTATTTCAGGAAAAGCTGCCACCAATGTTGTGTTTCGTCGTAATAGCCTATAGTGGGATTTAGGGGGGGATATAGTGGGACAATGGTAGGGCTGCTACAGATATGTGGTGATCCCACCATAGTGCAGCCATAATGGTGCTATATTTCACCTGTCTGGTTGGCTCCCTCTCTTCAAAATATGTAGAGAAGTTTGTCCCTGCCCTCACTGGAGAGCAAATGTGCCAGGAATGGTTTTATTTCAATTTTTAGATAGAACAGGAGTTAAATTCAATAGCCTAATTGATTTGATTACTCTCTCATACACATATGTCCTTAATAAAATGATTTTAACAGCTTGGAGACCTTCAACGAAGGAGAGCTCACCACTCCTGTGCCAACCAATCCCACTAACTGATTGCTGTTACTATCAGAAAAGGGTCCCCCCCCTTAATCTTTAATCTCTATCTATTCCCTTGAAATTTCATCCCATTGTTTCTAGTCCTTCCTTCCTTCCTTATGTAGGTGAGAATAAGGCTGATTTCTCTGCCCTATGACAGCCCATCAGAAACTTGTCTTCTCTCACTCATCTCTTCTTCAGGCTAAACATTAATAATCCTTTAACCATTCCTCATAGGGCTTAGTTCTTTTTGTAGTTTTTGCAGAAATGTTTCTCAGTGTTATACATTTAAATATGATTATAGTATTTGATCACTCTAAAATTAAATAATAGTAACAACAACAACCACTCTTCTGAGAAAGATGAAAGGGAAGAAGAGAGGGAAACATCTTAGGAAGCTTTTTTTTAAAAAAAAAAAGTCACTTGGTAACAACAAGATGGAGACAAGGAGTCAATAGTATGATCAAGAGGATAACAATTATCTAATTTTTAACTTTTTACATTGTATATTTTATGTTACCCTGAGAAAATCAATTACTCTTTTTAAAAAATATAATAAAATAATTTTAAAATGTGACTCATATCTTCCTGAATCACTTACAAGTCCTGAGGAGAACTTGAGATTATCAGGTGAAGCACCTAACAGTTCCAGGCCTCTAAAAGCAGTTTGTGCTTCGACAAACCACATTTCATCACATCTCTACTTCCAAAACCAGGATCAGCAAAGTCTTCAGAATCTTCCCTTCCCTTTCCCTATGTCTATTCTGCTGCTATTTTTAACCAAGCGTGGCTTACTATTTTGCTTTTATTGCCAATCGCTGTATGAATTATTAGTCTTTATTGCTGATTATTCTTGATAATTAACACAGAATTACCAGTAAGGTTTATTTGAGATAGGCCAGGTACCTGCAATGGGAAGAGGGGACCCTATTATTGCTCTAGTTCTGCTGCTGAGCTCTATTGAAGTGGTTGGTCTCTCTTCCAGAGTTGCACATGGAGAACTCTTCAGAAGAAGAAGGTTGGCTTTTCTACCCCGCTTTTCTCACACATTTTAAGGGGACTCAAAGCAGCTGACAAAGCTTCTGTTCTTCTCCCCACAACAGAACACCCTGTGAGGTAGGTGGGGCTGTGAGAGCTGTGACTAGCCCAAGGTCACCCAGCTAGCTTCATGAGGGAGGGTGGAATCAAATCCAGTATTCCCAAAAAAGAGTCCGACTTCCTAACCACTAGACCCAACTGGCTCTTTAAGCTGAGTATTTTTTTAAAATGCACAAAAAAAGAAGTCAAGCACATTTCTTCTTTATTATAGGAAGTGATTTTTATTAACCATCTCAGGCTGCATCCTTAATGCAGATGTTAATTCAAATTAAGGAGTCCCCATGGCAATGGAGGACAGGGCAGGTTCAAGGCAAACCCACTCCTCCCCATGAAAACTGCAGTAAATCCCTGCATTGGGATGCCAAAGTTTTCTCCACCACCAACACTTTGCCTGAGCGTTTAATTGCCCAGGTAAGGGCCTGATTTACCCCAAACAATTGCCTGACAGCTGCCCTGCAGTCAGCTGAGCAGCTGTCAGGTGGGTATAGGGGTTGTCAAGAGCACGAGCAGAGCTCTGGTAAGACGATCAAAACAGATGCAAAAGCCGCATCTGTTTTAATCATTTTAGCAGAGCTCTGCTTGTGCACATGACAGCCCCTATACCTGCCTGACTGCTGCTCAGCTGACTGCAGGGCAGCTGTCAGGTGATTGTTTGCAGTAAATCAAGCCCTTACCTGGGTGATTAAGCAGGGATTTACCACGGTTTTCATGGGATGGGAAAGTGTCCCCATGCCCCCAGGATAACCCGTTCTTGCCCCGTAATTCATGGCGAGAACAGTTATAAAGGGAGGGTTGTTTTGGTTTTTGGGATTTTGTCCCTCATGTAGCCTGAATTAGGGCTTTGCACGGGGACTCTCCTGAGGTGAACTAACATTCGCCTCACAGTATCCTTAACATGGGGACACGGACTCAAATGAGGTGTTTCTTTGTATCTTTTGGAGGGTCTGTAACAATTCCATGAGTTGCAAGATCCCATAATTTCTGGTAGTACACCTTTTTACTTGGTTTAAGAGCAGTTTTCCAGTTTTGTACTACAGTAAGCCTAAGAAAAATTTTAGTAGTAAATTATTTTTTAGAAGACGAGAGTTCTGGGGTGTTTTCCACTGTCAATATAAGTACCCATTAAGTACTCATTAATGGGTACAAAAATGCCATAACATATCCATTAATGGGTACTTAATGGGTACTTTTAGTGACAGTGGAAAAACACCCCTGGAATAAAAAGCAGCTGACAAAGCTTCTGTTCTTCTCCCCACAACAGAACACCCTGTGAGGTAGGTGGGGCTGCGAGAGCTCAGAAGAGAGCTGTGACTAGCCCAAGGTCCCCCAGCTGGCTTCATGGGGGAGGGTGGAATCGAACCCGGTATTCCCAGATAAGAGTCTGGCTCCTTAAGCACTAGACCAAACTGGCCCCTTTAATTTTTCCTCCCCTCCAACAGAAACATGGTATAGTAGAACTGATCTGTGTGAGTTGCATCAGAGTTCTATACTATCTATACAGCATTTTAAGATTATGTTCTTTAATTTGTGCAATTGTGTTCCAATGAATCTTGCTGGGCATAAGATAATTCCACTTCTTCTCAAAGTTCCATGCCCAGGTAGGTCTGTTTCCCAAGAGTAATTCATACCAGAAAAGGTGGGACTGGGGGATTTAAGAAGTATAGAATATATTGCTACTCCTATTCCCTTTAAACAAGGCGCCAATTGAAATATGTGTTCAAAGGGAGATAATTTCCTTGTTGCTTCTTCTTTAATGTCTCTTCTATTGAAAAAGGTATATATTGAATGTAACGATGGCCGAGATTGGCCCGCATGAGTTAATATATCCTTCAAAAGCAGATTAGAGATGGAGCACTTGCTTTGTGTGTAGAAATCATGAAATTGATACAATCCTGCTTCTTTTACTTGTGCCTAGGCTCTGATTGACAGCAATGAGAGAGGGAGTTGTGGATGAATCTGAAGCAGAATCAGAGATGTGTCAATATTTTCAAACAGGGATAAATCAAAATATTAGTGACATGTTTCCAATAAGTTTTTTTTTTTTCAAGAATGGCAGTCTTGGGATCCAGACATTCAGAAAGTTCTGCTGTTGTCCAGAGTTTTAAAGGTAGCATATGATAAGTCATTTGTTGGGTCAAGCAAAAAGAAGTTGCAAACCCTTGAAGTTCTCTTCAGCTGGAAAAGCTAGGTTTTTCAAGGCTGCCAGCACCTTACAATGCTTCTTTTTGAAAGAACTTTTCACTCACCTGATGCTATAATTGCTTGTAATCTCGTTGCACCTGCAGCTTGTTCAAACTCTACTAGATATCTTTTACAAATCTCAAAGATTTAGCACAGATTTCAGCTGCGAAGATCACTTCAATAAAGTGAAATAGTTCTTGGTGAAGAGCCCCCCCCCCCCCCAGCATTTAGATTTCTTATTTTATAACATCTAAAGGTCTCCAACATCGAAGAAGCAAACTGATCACAATAGCATTTCTTTATACATTTTAAATAGGAAAAAGAACCATTAGAAGCTTTACACAATAACTAAAACATGAAACATTGTGTGCCACTAAATTGGCTTTTAAGCACGGGAAGCAGTGTGAATTCCCTAATTAACCATTTGCAGCAAGGTTACATGTTTGCAAATGGGTACATCGAGCCATAAATATGAATCCCCAAACCCTCTGATTCTTTTGGTTGGCAAAGTACAACTCCAAAATGGTTCAGAAATCCGAGTTGTCATTGGAAATGTAGTTCAACACTGATTTAAAAAAATAAGAAAAGAAATGAAATGAGGAGCAGAAACTCTCTACATTTTCATATAAATTCCATTTTACCTTGTTCATACCATGACGGTGGAAATGAATGAAAGGGCAAAAGTGCATCCAAATCAGGCTCCTGGGAACTATATGGATATAGATCCACAGTTTTCTTGGCAACAATATAGAAATAGTTTGCTATTTCCTGAGTCTCTGATAGTTTCCTCTTGTTGCCCTAGTTAGAGGCAAACTAAATAGTGAGGCATCATGATTTGACTTCCTCCTTATTTATTAGGTTCATGCCTCAGGAAAAAAAAAAAATCCTAGGGTCTTCCTTAAACCCATAGGGTTAATAGCTGGAAATAGCAACAGTCAGCTGTTGACAACTCCAGGTAAAGACAATCCTAAAGATCCTTCCAAATGTGTGCGTGTAGGATTTTACTAGACAATAGGGGCCATCCTGATGATAATAATACCTGCTCAACAATATTAAGGCTATGGAAAGGCAACGGCTTAAAAGAAGCACACCATCTATCACAGCACAAGCATTCAGCAAACAGTAAACAAAGCAAAAAATGCAAATTATGTCTCACATAATGTCTGATTGCACTTCAAATCGTTTATAAACTTATAAACTTCTTTCTCTTGTTTTCCCACCATGCAACTACCAAAGATGGGCCAAGCATCCACTCACAAACCCACAGAGAGACAGGAACAAAAACTGAGTTTGTTCCCTGCCTATTTAGTAGATGCCATTCTGACTGTTCATATGGAGTTACCAGCTCGAGTCCATCTGTTCCACAAGCTGTGTTGGAAAGTGTTTTGCATGCTTATACACACAGTTGTATAACACAATGGAAACGGTACACAAAAGGAGTGTGTAGGGCATTTAAGAGAATCAGGAAAAAAAGTAATTGAATACAATGGAATTTCAATGGATGGAAAAACTGAATGGACAGATTTCTATAACTGAGAGAAGATATGATAATTTCAGTGTTACAACCTATAGAACAGTGATGGTGAACCTTTTGAGCTCGGTGTGTCAAAACTTGCAAGAAAACCTAGCTTAACTCAGGTGCTGTGTCACATCTAGAAATATCCATAATTTTGTGATATTTGTAGCTCTAGTAGAAAATTTATATTTTTGATATATGTATTTTATTAAAAGCAAAAACAAATAATTCTTTACATTAGTGACTTTTGTTGCTAAATCTTCAATTGAAAGTTGGTATTTCATACACTTCAAGAACAAGCAAGCACTACACGTCCAGGTGCCAGGGTGACCAGGTGTTGTTTAATAATCACATTGTAAAAAATAGTTTAAACAGCAGGGAAATAAAACATGCAATTAATAAGCCATATTCTCCCCGAGGAGGTATTAAAAAATTAATAAGAGACATTAAAAGGTATCACCTAAAATGTTTAACCTTCAATCTGTATTACTGTATATTCTGGCATATAAGACTACTTTTTAAGCCAGGAAAATCTTCTTAAAAGTCGGGGGTCATCTTATACGCTGGAATATACGGTACCTAGGGGTTAAAGCTTAAATAACTTTGTACAAGATTCTCCCTGTCCCTCACAGCCGCCAAACCCAAGAAGTAACAAAACGGAAAATGTTTTGGGGATTGATTTTCCCCCACTATGGAGTGCAGGCCGCTTTCTCAGAAATCCGAAACATCTCAGCCCAGGTAGAGGTATTGGCCAAGGAAACTTCTGCTGCCTTGAGAGCCACAGCTAAAGGGCTAAGGGAGCATTCAGCCCTACTAACCCAGCTCGTACTCTGTATGGAGGTTTCTGTAAGGTAGTAGGACAGGAGTGCTGCACCTACCTTAATGATACTGCTGAGGACATTCTTTGGCATGCAGACCTTATAGAGCATGTCCAAGAGAATGTCCACTTGAAACGCCCTAAGACTGGGAGCCCTAGAGAGGGCTGGGAATGGTTGGGAGACATTTTTTCCTACATACCCCTGTGGCTGAGGCAGGTACTTTTGAGGCCTGTTGGAATACTTCTGGGAATCTCCTTTTTAGGACAGGCTGCTTCTTGAGACCACGACTCTGTAGATCAGTGGTTCTCAACCTTCCTAATGCCACGACCCCTTAATGGAATTCCTCATGTTGTGGAGACCCCCAACCACTGGGGCGGAGCACAGACAGTGTTTTGACCCTATAGGATTTGGATGGTCCAGGATCCCAGGAGACCCTGGACCTCCTCTCGGACAGTGGAATCAAGCCTGGACAGGCTCAAGAGGAGGGACTGTAGATTCAAAATTAGAAGGGTCTCCTGGGATGACCAAAGCACAACCATAGTTAACCATTGTGAAAACCTTAAACAACAAGAAAAAGCAATGATAGGGGAAGGATTACTTTCAACATCTAGTCATCATTATAGGGCTGTTTCTGCACTGACCTATCCACAGTCAGAATCAGTGGGTCTGGATTAGCCAAGCCAACTGATTCCAACCACAGGAAGATGTGGTCCGGAATAGTGCCATCGGCATGGCAGAAGTGGTCCAGGTCAGTAAGGTGCTGCGGCCTCAAAATTCACGCGAGCTTCAGCAGCCAACCTCTTAAGACATAGGCTAGGAATAAATGTTCCTAGCCTTGGAGCCTCTGGTGAGACACACTTCATCCTGAAATGCATCCTGCACTAGTCCCAAATAGGGATGTGCACGAATAGTTGTAGGCATTCGAAATCTGATCAAATGTGCTGAACTGTGACATTTGAACTTGAATAGAATATCCCAAAATTTGAATGTAAACATATGAATTAAATTTCAGACTTTGGATCTATTCGTTCAAATTATCCAGGCATTCATATGTGTACAGGTTTGTAGACGATGTGTGCTGGAAGATCTGCATCTTTCCCGCATCCGTACGCATTTGTACGGATCCGTACAGGATGAAAACGGGTTGCATACTGGATAACTACAGGATGCATACGGACATGTACGGATGTGGGGAAGATGCAGACGTGCAGATATGAATGTTGTTGACATCCGTATGTGCAGATTTGGTTCAAAACTTTGAACGAATAGATTCAAATTTGGTAAATATGATTCAAATCTTATTAAATTTGAATTTAAAAAATTTGAATTGAACTGTATTTTTGGGTATTTGATTTTATTCGAATAGAATGTCAAAAAAAAAATTGTGCACACCTCTAGTCCCAAACATGGGAAGAGTGCATTCTGCATGCCTCCTGTGTTCAGAATCAGGACCCTCTGGTAAGCTTGTAGACCCAAATGTTTAGTATGCTGGCCTTAGATCTGGATTAAGGCCTGTGCAGAGAGGACCTTAGATAGGATGTCAACACTGCAGGATGTGTCTCTACCAAATAAATCCGCCCTACAATATTGGCTATAAAAGGAACAGAGGGTAGAATTACTAGCAAATTGCATTTAATTTCTCAGTTGACAGTCAGCATGAATAAATTATAGAGGATGACAAACTGGATATAGTATGTATTGCCTGGGAAGAGAGGAGGAGGGAGGAAATGATGTCTTGTATTTGCTGATTATGTACAAAAGAGTATACATTTGTAATGAGTGTGAAATTCAAATTAAAAACTTGAGAAAAAACAAAAGAAAGAAAATTTTAAACACTTTTTCATCCATACATTTTTTTTGGCTGCTCTTCTGAGTAGGATGTCAAGTGGCGGGAAGCCTTAGGCTGCATCTCCAATACACACAGTAAAGGCACCCCAGGCCCTTTCTACACTGCACCTTATTCTGGATTGTATCCAGGAGCAAATTTGCACTTCCCATCCCTTCCAGGTGATGGAAATATTGAACTTGCCCACGGGGCATGTACTAGCATTCGCACCCAGTGCAGACACATGTCCAGGTGCTGCCATCTTCTCTCCAGCTAACAGTGCCAGTACGCGTGCGCTATCACCGTCACCAGGATAACGGCGATGCACTGAGCACACGCTCTGGTGCCAGCACATCACATGATGTACCAGTGTGCTTGCATGGTGCCTCACATGCCCCTTGTTGCACTGTAGAGGTGTGGATGGGGGTGGCAAAGGTTGTGGTAATTCTATGTATGGAGCACTTCATCACGCTCCTTGAAGTGCAGGTGCTCCGTCTGGGAGTGCACTGAGGGTCGACAACAGGGCCAAGTGCAAAAAGGGTCCTGGATAGGGACCTGCCATCTGGTCCTCGGGAGAGCTGCTCTCCATTGGAAGTAATGGAAACTGTCCTCATTTAACATGCCTTAGCAGCATAATGGAGATACAGCCTTTAGTAGTGCAACTTAAGTCAAAAGGGAATCAAAGTTGCAAGCCTGTAAGGGGATAACACACTAAGGTTCTTGCAATGAATGAGAAGAAAGCATAAGCATATAAAGTATTGTCATAGTTTGCAAGCAGCACAATGACACAGAAGTAGAGAAGTGGATGCTAACTAGATCTTTTCATGTAAGAGAGTAAATTGCATGAGAGGCAAATTTATGATTGGAAAAAGCTTTTCCTTTCATCTCAAATATAATGGTAAGGATTCCAGAAAAGGGGGAAAAAAGAAAGAGAAGTGTGTTTGCCACTTTGCACAGGAAAAGCATCTCCACAGAACAATAAAAACCTAGAACTTAAAAACTTGATAAAAAAGAAAAAAGAAATGTTTAAGAAATGGAAGGAGAGATACATATCTAAGGAGGAATATAATGAAATCAATACAATCTGCAGGGCAAGTATCAGAAAAGCTAAAGCTAAAAATGAATTGAGGCTTGCAAGAGAGACTAAAAACAATAAAAAAGGGTTTTGGGGAGATGTCAACAGCAAAAGAAAAGTCAAAGAGGTTTTGGGAAGTCTGCAGGGAGAGAATGGAGAAGTGATCGAAAGTGATCTTGAGAAGGCAGAGATTCTGAACTCCTATTTTGCATCTGTTTTTTCCAAGAGGGATAATGTGCATGCAACAGTCCTTCACTGTACTGATGAAGGACTAGGAGAATCAAGACACAAAATCAACACTGAGAGAGTAAGGGAACGCTTAGCTAACTTAAACGAATTTAAGTCCCCGGGTCCAGATGGATTACATCCTAGGGTACTGAAGGAATTAGCAGAGGTAATTGCTGAACCACTTGCTGTAGTCTTTGAGAAGTCATGGAGAACAGGAGAAGTTCCAGACGATTGGAGAAGGGCAAACGTTGTTCCTATCTTCAAAAAAGGGAAGAAGGTAGACCCAGGGAACTACAGGCCTGTTAGCCTGACTTCAATACCAGGAAAGATTCTCGAACAAATTATTAAACAACACATATGTCAGCATTTGGATAGGAATTCAATAATTAACAGTAGTCAACATGGGTTTGTATCAAACAAGTCGTGTCAGACCAACTTGATTTCATTTTATGACAAAATCACTGAATGGGTTGCTCAAGGAAATGCAGTAGACATAGTATTTCTTGATTTCAGCAAAGCATTTGACAAAGTATCTCATGCGATCCTCATTGAAAAATTGATCAAATATGGGTTTGACAAGGCAACTATAAGGTGGATTCAAAACTGGCTTAGTAATCGTACTCAAAGAGTGGCTTTAAATGGCTGCACATCCAAATGGAGGGAAGTGTCAAGTGGAGTACCACAAGGTTCTGTCCTGGGCCCAGTTATGTTTAATGTTTTTATAAACGATCTGGACGAGGGAGTTGAAGGGAAACTGATCAAATTTGCTGATGACACAAAGCTAGGGGGGATTGCAAACACCAGAGAAGAGAGAGAGAGGATTCAAAAAGATTTAGAGAAACTCGAACAATGGGCTGCAACTAATAAAATGGTATTTAACAAAGAAAAATGCAAGGTTCTGCACCTGGGCAAGAAAAATGAAAAAAGCACATATACAATGGGAGGAATTCGGCTGAGCAGCAGCACATGTGAAAAAGACTTGGGTGTCCTGGTAGATCATCAACTGAACATGAGTCAACAGTGCGAGGCAGCTGCAAAAAAGGCAAACGCAATCCTGGGGTGTATTAGGAGAAGCATAGAGTCCAGATCACGTGAAGTTATTATCCCCCTCTACTCTACCTTGGTCAGACCTCATCTGGAGTACTGTGTCCAGTTCTGGTCACCCCAGTTTAAAAGAGACACTGACAAGCTGGAGCAGGTTCAAAGGAGAGCTACCAAGATGGTGAACGGTCTGCAAACCATGTCCTATGAGGAACGGCTTAAGGAACTAGGAATGTTTAGTCTATCAAAAAGAAGACTGAGAGGAGACATGATAGCTGTCTACAAATACCTCAAGGGTTGTCACAGGGCAGAGGGATCAGCCCTGTTCTCACTCTCTCAAGGAAGGACTAGAAACAATGGGGTGAAACTGCAGGGGAAAAGATTTAGTTTAGATGTTAGGAAAAAATTTCTAACAGTAAGAGTGATCAACCAGTGGAACAGGCTGCCATGGGAGGTGGTTGGTTCCCCTTCGATGGAGGTCTTCAAGCAGAGACTGGACGGCCATCTGTCTGAGATGGTTTAGGAGATCCTGCCTTGAGCAGGGGGTTGGACTCGATGACCCAGGAGGTCCCCTCCAACTCTACCATTCTATGATTCTATGATTCTATGATTCTAAATAAAAATCAGAATACAGGTTTGTACCAACAATAAATTACAGAGTTCCAGGGGCTGTACTTGGATGATTTATGACTAGTCGCTCACTTTTCCAATGAGCTCAAAAGATAGAAGTAAGTTTTTTATAAGAACTAAATAACTAAAGGATAAAATAAAAAGGGCTTCGCATTAAAAACAAAAAGAGGTATAAGCCCTAGAATGGAGAAACACTATGAAGGAAATAAGAACATAAGAAGATCCCTGCTGGATCAGCCCACAGTCCATCTAGTACAGCATCCCATCACACAAGGAGGTCCACCAACTGACAATGGGCATCTCAAGCAGATACAAGGGCAAACCTTCTCCTGCTCCCAAATCCCAGCAAATCCCAGCATCCTGCTTGTCCCCTCAGCCTGAAAGATGTACTTAGGCATCCATTCTAGCAGCCATTGATACATCAGTCATCCATAAATTTATCTAACCCTTCCTTAAAGCCATCCAGACTGGTAGCTGTCACCACCTCCTCTGGCAGCAAATTCCATAGACTGATGACCCCCTGTGTGAAGAAATACTTGCCCTTGTCTGATCTGATTCTCCTACCCATCAGCTTCATAAATCAGTAAGGCTCCATCCCCATGCAACTTTGGCACGGTTCCAAGCACGGGATCGGCGCAGTCCATCCCCATGGGTTTTGGAATTGGTCTGCAAAAAGCTTACCAAATACCCCCAAACCATGCCAGAAGGGTGCCAAATTTGGTACCTGTTTAAACAAGTCTCGGCATGGTTTGGGGGACCGGCCCGCATTGCTCAGCAAGCCGGGAACGCACATGAGGACGCTCACAGGCTAACGAGAGGAGATTTGCGCTCACGTCATTGGGAGGCGAGGTGTGCTTTCTGTCAGCCCTGTCCATTGAAGATCACAAGCTGCTGACTTCTTAAAAATTCGATGGCAAAGGCAGGCTGGAGAACAATTTGGGTTAATTTTCTGCCATTTCCACAGAGGTAATTCCAACCCTGTTTCAAGAATGCCAAGGCTACAAGAATGACACACACACCTTGCCTTATCTCCTGATTTGCAAGGCACGGGTGGGTGAGGAAGGGCTTGCTTTAGCTGAGTGCACTCAGCTGAGCAAGATCTATCAAGCAAGCTATCAAGCGAAGGAGTGCATCTCCAGTAAAATAAGGGGGGGAAACAACCATGGCTTCAGCCGCTTTCAGGGACTTCAGAGGCTGCAGTGTTCTTCCTTTTCCAGGGTGGCAACCTTATTGCCCCCCCCCCCACACTGGAAAAGGGAGAACACTGTATCCTCTGCCCTCCCACTTCAGGATCTGGGCAGGAAAAGGCTTTTTTTCACTTCGGAAGTAAAACCAGAAGTGGAATAAAGCCTTTTCCTGCCCAGATCGTGAAGTGGGAGGGCAGAGGATACAGTGTTCTCCCTTTTCCAGGACAATAAGGTTTGCCCACTCCTTCCATATTCAGTTGTAGAAAGTAATGAAGGAAGCCACAATTTAGGGGGAAAGGAATCATGATAACAGATGTATGTAGGCTCTCAGTAGTATCTGGAATCCTTCGTGCAGAAACAAGCAAAACAGAGATTCACACCTGAGTTGTGCACAAACATAAGCCACTAGTCACTCACCCCCAGGGATCACACCTATACACAGTGAACAAGTTAGCTGCAATGACCTGCTATTAACACCTCCACTCAAAGAAACAATGCCAACAGGGTGCAGCCAAGGAAAGACCAATGACTCATTAGCAGTGCAACAAACAACCAGCAGACATCCATAAGAAGAAAAACAAAATCTAGTAAGACACCAGTCACCCTTGACTTGGTGAAGAGAAAAGACCTCTGAAGATGGATATCGCAGCTATATATGAAAGCTTAGGTTCTCAGAAGAAGAAACCTGGAACACAGCATAACAGCCCCAAAACTTCTACAAATGAGAATCTTGATAACTTCAATTCATAACCATCTGGCTGAATTGATATACAGGATCTGATCAAGGGGAGTCGGAGATGTAGAGGGACCCCCTAGGCAATGTATTGCTGTATAGGAGAGTTAGGAGAAGAAATTCATTAAAACATGCAGGGTTTCTGCAACTGAACCACCACCACGAAAAAAAAATTCTGCACATCTTTATTAGAAGCTTTTAAAATAAGAACAGAAAAACAGGACACGGTCTCTGAAAGCCTCACAATAGATTGAAGTGGCAGACAATTGCTTACACCCCATAGCTCTCTGCAGTCTCCACAGCTTGTAACAAACTCCTTGCGCAGACATAAAATGGTACTGTGAATTATTGCATACAAAATAAACTTTCAAACCTCTTAACTTCTATTGTTGTTCATCTTTTGTTTATGAAGGAGAGTACATTAAGGCTTGCAGTACATTCTTTGCTTTTATAATTCAGAGAAAAAAATGATTGACAAAATCATGTTCCCATGCTGCTTCAACAGAAAATGCCAATTGTCGTTTCCAAAACAGCATCATTACCTGCCCACATGCATTTTCCTTTGCTAGAATTCCTATCAAGGCAGTACATTTCATTTTTGCTTTGATTTCATTTTTACCTTGGAAGATCTTATATCCCAGGCTTTAACTTCTGGACTGAATCCTCCACAAACAAAAACATTGGGATCGAGAGGGTGAAACTTCAGGGTGCTGATTCGAAATTCACTCCTACCACTGAAGGTCTGTGCTCCTAAAACAATGACAGCAGAGAAGAATAAGCATTAGAGAGGCTGGGGAAAGTAAGAATATACACTTTCTCAAATACGACCAGGTAGTAATAAACCAAAATAAAAATAACTGAGACAAAATAAATATGTGAATATGTGAAATAAATATCAGTTCCAAAAGTGATACTGATGATGTGACCCCGTAAATTCTGCTGACCTAAAATCTTAATTATCCCAACAAGCATAAACGGCAAGCAATGATGAAAGCAGCACCTAGAGAAATGGTTCTCAAGCTATGGTTCTCCTGAAGTTCCTAGACAATAGCTTCCAGCATTCTACTGGGAATGTTAGTGGAATGGTTAGACAAATTTTTGCATGACAGATTCCAAGGGTCTCCGGGTGGGTAACAACCCTTAAAATCAAACATAGCAAAACAATATCAAAATAATAATAACCAATACAACATTTAAAAACCAACATGATAAAAACAATGCAGAATCGGTTAAAACAGTAGTGTTTGCAGTGGGGGGAAACGTAAGCAACATTTAATCAAAGGCCTGAGTGAAGAGGTGCATCTTCACCGCCTTCCTGAACACAAACAGAGAAGGGGGCTGATGCACCCCCAGGGGGAGACCATTCCATAGCCTGGGAGCCACCACTGAAAAGGCCCCCTCCTGGGTGTTGACCCGCCTAGCTGCTGAAGGTGGTGGGACAACCAGGAGGGCCTCCCCTCCAGATCTTAAGATGTATCAGTGGCTACTAGAATGGATGCCTAAGTACATCTTTTAGGCTGGGGCGACAAGCTGGATGCTTCTAAGGCTGTTTGCTGGGATTCAAGAGCAGAAGGTTTGCCCTTGCCTTTGCTTCAGATGCCCATGAGCAACTGCTGGGTCACTGTGTGAGACAGGATGCTGGACTAGTTGGGCTGTGGCCTGATCCAGCAGGACTTCTCTTATATTCTTGTTCTGTTACAGGAACTGCTCCAGATATACTTTTTAACAGTGTTCCCACAAGCAGGCACGAGTTTTAAGGGATTATTGGGTATATTTGACTGATAATGGATTGGGGCCGATCCTACAAGAAACAACTTTATTACATAGCAAGCAGCAACAGTATTCAAAGTTTCAAGGTTGGATGTACTATCTAGTCAAACAGTAAAGTAACTATATGGCCATGGTCACGCTTTGCTGAAATAATGTGCTTTATTAAGAAACAGGACTTAAATGCACTTACTCTGACCACACCCAATACCTAATAATTCTTCCTCAGTTTGTTCTTAATTCAGGTCACTATGCTCACACCTTTCTGTTCCTGTCCTGAGACTCCTTTATAAGACTTTTTTAGATCAAATGATTACAATACCCCGTGCTCTGATGAGATAAAAATTCTGTGACTCAACAGCATATAATCAGACACTGGGTGAAGGGGAAGGCAAATCCATGTAGTATCCACTCACTATAATCTGGTTCAGCTCCGTTTAGTCCCCTTCCCCAATCACACCCAAAAAATGAAAATGGATAAACACCTTATAATGGCTTGAGACCTGCTCTGCCATCTTGCTCCTAGCAGTGCCCCTCCCTCCTCCAACTGCCATCACAAGGCTAGGAACCATCTTGCCTGAGAGGAGTGGAGAAGAGGCAGCAGGCTGGGCTCTGCCATCTTACTCCCAGCAGTGCCCCTCCCTCCTCCAACTGCTCCCATCACAAGATGGCAAAGAGGCTACGGCAGCGGATCCACCAGTTGAGGAAACGTCTGATCCTGAGGCCGAGCAGGGCAGGGCTGAGTAGATGCCAGCTGACCATCTCTACCATCATCCAGTTTGTCATCAACGAAGAGAAAATTCAAAGCAAAGAGAATAGGAAAATTCCAGCAATAAGAAATGAACAGAAGAATTGGAACAGAAGACCTCAAGCACTTGTGTTTTACTGTTCCCTGTTCCCTCCACCATTTTCCTTTTGTTTCTGGTCTCTTTAGATTGTAAGCCTGAGGGCAGGGACCTGTCTAGGATTAATATAATATTGTAACCCGCCCTGAGACCTTCGGGTATAGGGCGTGATAGAAATACAAATAAATAAATAATAAATAATAAAAATTAGGACTCGGGAAAGAATGACTGAATGGAAGAAAGTCTGCAGATAAAACAGATTAGACTAAAAATATGTGAGTGGTTGGGTCCAAAGATGGGCTGAAGAAGGATTAAAGTGAAGGTCTGGCTGCAGCCAAAGAGCAAGATGTCTAGGTACTGCCTCCAGGTTGGTGAAACAGAAAGGATGCCTCTCAGTGCCATTTCGGGGACTTGAGAGCACGTGAAGTTTTTGCGTTTGGGTTCTGCTTGAGAATGCCCAGAAGCAAACAGGATGCTAGACTTGATGGGCTGTGGCCCAATCCAGCAGGGCTTCCTCTTATGTTCTTAATCCCACAATAACTAAGCAGTAACTTGAAGTAAGAAAGAGTTTTATTGTCCCTTTGACAAAATGACAGAGAATAAAACTGAAGGTTCCTGCAGTCTCTCAGGCTTAAGGCAAGGCAACAACCAAATTAAGCAATAAACATAAAGAAGGGGAGAAGTAAGTTAATGCAAAGTGAAGAGGAAAGTGAACTGAAAAGACACTAGAGGAAATGAGGCAAAAGCAGGAGACAGTAAGAATTTACACCTTTCCCAAGGTTCTTCTCTTAAACAGCGGTGCTCTTCACAGAGGCAAAAAAACACAAAACCAAATGCACAAGCAACTCAAGGCTTTGTTAAAGGGCACATAATCTCTGGAATGGGTTCCCAGCATCTTGATGGACTTGGGCTCACCAAAGCCATGGGAAGGGGAAGGTCAGGCACCTCAGACTTTTGCTTAGCAATTGTGCTTAGAAGTGGGAACTGACTGGAGGTTCCAGGATGGACTTTGGGGGAAACAAAGATCCATAGTTCAACTACTGAAGTAACAATAATGTGGACTTTGGGCAAAATTAGAGACCCTGAACAGGGGGAAGCACCTATTTTTATATCCCCCAAAATAGCCTCAGGGGACATTTGGGAGAAGAGAGGGATAAGGAAAAGATTTCTAAATACAATCAGGTTTTCCAGATTAGGTGAACAATTGTCGTGATTAAAACAGTTATCAGTTTCCACACCCATGTTAGCATATGCTGGCAGCTGCACTTGCTCAGTTGTTCTTGCTAACAGTTTCAATAGCATGTTACGAATATTCATAGGCATTCGAAATCTGATTGAATGTGCCAAATGTCAACATTCGACCTCAAATAGAATATCCCAAGCATTCGAATCAAATTTCAAACTTTGGATCTTTTCGTTCAAATTATCCAGACATTCGTATGTGTACGGGTTGTACTTAAAGATCCGCATCTTTCTCGCATCCGTATGCATTTGTACGGATCCATATGACACAAAAATGTATAGATTCAAATTTGGTAAATACGAACTGAATCTTGTTAAATTTGAATTTAAAAGATTCAAATCGAATAGGATTTTTGGGTATTCGATTTGAATAAAATGTTTTAAAAAATTTGTGCATATCTCTGTTACTGAAACAAGTTGACAACGTTAAGCTCTGGCACAAACCAACCCTTAACAAAAGTTGTTAGACAGAAAAAATGGGAATTGACAAAGATTGGAGTCAGTAGGCCCAGCAAGGGGTATGAGTACCATGATGAGGGTATGGGTTTCAGCTCCAGGGTTTCTATTGCCTGAAACCAGACTCTGGCCTAAGGGGAGGCCCACTGCTATTTTGGCAATTCTGGCCCAGATTCCAGGGCATACAGTTATAAAGAAGTTATGGCACAACAGGCAAATACGGAATTGTCCAGGAACAGTTGGAAAAACACAGGTGTGGAAACAGGAGACCCAGAGAGGTACATTATTAGTTCTATAGAGTAATTGACATCAACCATAATGGTGAACCTTGCAGTTGACAAATTGCCAGAGTATCCTCATGAATTGAGGAGTCCAAAACATCAATAAAAATAATAATTATAATAATCAGAAGTGCCCAACTAGTGATATAATACGAAATACAGCATAGTGATCTCGTTTGCTGTGTGTAACTGTTGTTTTTACATCATCATCATCATCATCTATCATAATAAATGAAAAAAACTCAACCAAATTCAAAGAGGAAGGGAAAGATAACAGTGAGAAAATCAGGCAGCAAAATGTGAGCCACATAATGTGGCCATGACAACAGATCAGTTCCTCCTAGCATGCAAGAGCGACGAATTCTAGTATGCTAGCAAGAAGTACCAGTATCCTAACTTCTTTCTGATAGCACGGTCTGAGCCTGTTATCTGCCATCAGTGCTCAGCCAATGCTACACAAATCTCCCTCCTCAACAAATCTCATGACATTCTCAGGTTGACCCTGTGAGAATGGAAGCTATACAGTTGCCTCAACAAACCCTTTGAATCACCTGTGTCCTTTGCCTGCAGAACCACAATGAAGGATATCACAACCAAAGTTCGCACAGGTAAGTATAACAGAGTACAACCACTGGTTTCAAAGGGGAGAAGAGTGCTAAGAATAATAATTAAGGAGAACAAAAGAGCTTTTCTATTCATAGGGATAAAGAAGCATGATACCAGTGAATTTCCACTACAAATGAAACATTCGGCTATTGCCCCTGTTGTGTTTCTAATCTGTCTTCTGCAGTGCTAATACAGTCCAGGTGAATGAATGTTACACACCTGAAAAGGCTAAGTCAGGTAAATTATGCAAAATTTACCATAAATGTCTCCTAAAAGACTGAGAAGCTCAGTCATTAAAATGAAAGCACTGGTCTTACCATTCTGAGAATTAAAACGCTACCACACACAATGTATGTTGGCAAAACTCTATGGAATATAACATAGGGTGTTTTTCTACTGTCCATAGAAGTACCCATTAAGTACCCATTAATGGGTACTAAATGGCAATTTTGTACCTATTAATGGGTCCTTAATGGGTACTTCTAGTGACAGTGGAAAAACACCCATAGTTTGATGCTGACTTACAATTTGGTAAGGGAGGGAAACCGATTCCCCCCCCCCCCCCCAGCTTAAATAAGGATTTGCATATTCTCTCAAGGAAGGTACTGGCTGTTCCCATGGATACACTCTTTCCTAAATTAATTGTATGTGGTAATCTTCACAGGATCCTGTGGCTTAATACCAATCGTCTTTGTAAACAACCGTTTCCAGAGCTGTAAATTAATGCCACAGGAAATTCAGCTTTGCTCCTTGGATCTGAATTTGATCTCCAGTTCATTGCCATTCTGCTTACCAAATTAGTGGTGTTAATAAACAATTCATTCCAAAGTGTGGAACCAAATGCATTTTCACAGTTTTCACTGCCTCATCAATAACTTTATGTTCTGCATAAGAAAAAGTTCCTGTTTTACAAATCCATACCAAAAGAGTTTAAGGCGGGAATCATTTCCTAATTAATAGCAATTGGAACTAATGCTTCCTAACGACTGTCCCTCCTTTTCATTTCTTACTGTGTTAAAAGGACCTCATGTAGCTGAATAAACCTTTACAGCACTTTTTCATTCTGCAGTAATTAAATCAGGAACAACCAAAACACTGAACTAATTTCAAACCAAACTAAAGGGGGGAAGGCTAAGAAACTTTTGATCATAAAACATTAAAAATATGCTTCAAAACAATCTTCCTCCTCCAAAGAGGACATTCATGGAGGGCAGGTGTATCAATGGCTACTGGAATGGATGCCTAGGTACTTCCTCTAGGTTGGAGAGAGGATGCCTCTAATGGCCTCTTGTAAATGAGTCAAGAGCACGTGAAGGTTTCACACATGACTCCAGCTTGACAATGCCCAAAAGCAATTAGTAGTCCACTGTGTGAGACAGGATGCTGGACTAAATGGGCTGTAGTCTGATACAGCCGGGGTCCTCTTAAGTTCTTATGACAACAAACAGCAACTTTTCCATACTGAATATCATCATGCTGACCCAAGAAGTAAAATTTATTTAAACAAAAGAAGATGTTGATGAGGCATAATGGCAGATGTCAAATATCTTATGGGCTGCCATGCAGAGCAAGGCTGCTCACCTTGCAGTCCGTCAAGCATTCTTGAACTATCATTTCCAGCATACAGTTTCCAACATTCCATGTGAGCCAATCTG
Source organism: Aspidoscelis tigris stejnegeri (assembly GCA_023333525.1). NCBI lineage: Eukaryota > Metazoa > Chordata > Lepidosauria > Squamata > Teiidae > Aspidoscelis > Aspidoscelis tigris. The sequence continues at coordinate 98,907,803 of JALMGA010000003.1, read as the reverse complement.
GCCTTGTGGTTAGAGTGCCAGACTCATATCTCGTAGTCACGAGGTTTGAGTCTGCACTCCTTCACAAAGCCAGCTGGGTGACCTTGGGCTAGTCACAGCTCTCTATCTGAGCTCTCACAGCCTGCCTGCCTCACAGGGTGTCTGTTGTGGGGAGAAGAACAGAAGGTTTGTCAGCCTCTTTGAGTCCCCTTAAATGGGTGATAAAAGTGGGGTAGAAAAGCTGACTCTTCTTCTTCAGCTTCAAAGGTTACTTTTTTGCTTACAATGGAAGAAGAAACTTAAGAATTCTATGGGAAATTGAAGAAGGTAACAGATGCAGTATCAAAAAAGGAAATCCTACTAGTTATTACAGAGAGGAATGCAAAAATAGGAGAAATAGAGAAACCTGAAATTGGAGAAATATTTAGAATAGGTATACACAATAATGAAAATGACAGGTTATTAGTGTTTTATGGAGATATTTCCCTATTTATTGCCAAGAATTGCTTCAAGCCACATAAATACAGACTCTACACGTAAACATCACCAGATGGACAACACCAAAATCAAACAGATGATTTAATACACAACACAAGATAGAGAAGTGCAATTTAATCAGCCAAGCTTCCAGGAACAAATTGTGTTACACATCGTGAACAACTGATCATCAAAAATACACATTAAACTACGAAAACTAAGCAGACAGCAAAATACAGTTGGGAAAGATAAGTATAAGAAATAGATTCAGCAGGTTTAGACTGCATGAAAAAGAGTTTTGTAAAAAGGTAAGAGACTTTGGCCCTTTCCAAAATATCTGGCCTATTCCAGCCCACATAATGCCGTCTAGTGGAAGCAGGCCACGCTGGAGCAGAATAGCAGTAGCCCACTCCAAGGGCCACCTGCATTTAAAAAAAATATATATATTCTTTAATTTAATAATAGGCAAACAACAATAGGCTCTCTGCATTTTGATGGTCCAGTCTGGGTCAGTCCTGGCTAACGTCTGGGAAGTTTTGACCCTCAGCCTTCACTGTTGCCAAAAGGGCCCATTTTGTGGCACATCCTTCACAGTCCAGAATACAGATCTTAGAAAACAACTTGTGGACCCCAGCAGAACCAAGATACGGCACCATTATTTTGGCACTGCACACTAGGGATGTGCATGGATGTGGGGTTTTTGCATTCAAATTCAATTTGAATTGAACATCAAAACATTCAGTTTGATTCAAATGTTAGAATCCGAATGCAACAAAATCAGATTTGAATCGAATACATTCAAATCTATTTGTTTGAATGTTAGATTTGAATCTGAAGATACAAATGTTGACAACATTCATATTTGAAGATATGGATGCTGACAACATTTGTATGTGTCATACGTATCAGTATGCATTTAGTACATATGAGATGTATTAAGATACGTATCTGTACATTCGTATCTGTATATTTGAATATTTCAAATCATTCAAATGAATGTTTTGGAACATTCAGAATTCGTTCAAATGTTTAAATTAGAATGTGTAGACATTCTATTCGAGTTCAAATGTCCACATTCGGTCGAATTCAATCAAATTTTGAATGTTTAGAACATCCGTGCACAACCCTAGTTCGCTGTAAAGGGCAAACAAAAGAGCCCCAGAAGTGGAGCATGTTCCATGCCAAAATGAAGAGCAGAAAGGGCCTTTGTAAAATCAGAAGCACAGAAAAACATTTCCGAAATCTCACAAAAAAGATCTAACAGCTTTCAAAAGAACCCATCATTATTGCCTTCGGGCAACCAACAGGATGTAAGGTATGGGTAAGTGCAGACTTCCAGCATCAAGCAAGAAAACGTACGGAAAGATCTGTGTCTGAATGCCAGCAAACTGAGGAACTGAAGGAAAGAAGAAAAATGAGACATTTTTTAAAAGACCAAAGAAATCACAGGGAACTTTACAGCGCTACAAATACTCAAACACAGAAGCAGATGAGATCAATGATAGATGGAAAGACTATACTGAAACCAGTCGAAACAAAGAGAGGATACTGTACATTCAAAATCTGACCCCGTTAAAGAGAAAGAAGACTCAGTGATGGACAGGAAAGCACCAGATGTAGATGAAATATGCACTAAACTCTGCAATACTATTGAAAAAGAGAGAGGAAAAGTTAAAGCAGTTCTATAGCCACAAATATCTGTCTGTCTGTCTCCCGCCTCAAATAAAGCCCTAAATGACTTGGGCCCCAAATATCTAAAGGAACGTCTTCTCCCATACCGACCTGCCCGTGCCTTAAGATCCAATAATGAGGCCCTCCTGGTTGTCCCACCACCTTCGGTAGTGAGGCTGGTGGGCACCCGGGAGCGAGCTTTTTCTGCAGTGGCCCCAAGATTGTGGAATGGCCTCCCCCTCGAGGTGCGCCATGCCCCCTCCTTATATTTATTTAGGAGGGCCTTAAAGACACACCTGTTTACCTTGGCCTTTGGCTAAGGATTTGTTTTCCCTCCCCAGCTATAATGGCATCATTTTAATGCACTACGGAGTGCACGGTTTTAAATTTGTTGAATCTTAAGATGTTTTTAAGTGTGCATCTTGTTTTATTTGTATTTCATTTTAATCTGTATTGCTTTCAATTTGTATCTTGTTTTAATTTATTTTTACTTGTTGTAACCCGCCCAGAGACTTTCGGGTATGGGCGGGATAGAAATGTAAATAAATAAATAAATAAATAAATATCCTAAGATCTCTGGACGGCCTCCAATAAAAACCCATATACAGCAAAACATTAAATACATACCCCATTAAACAGTATTAAACAGCATAGTTAAAAAGGTAAAAGTTAAACTTAAGATTAAAATAGTGCTTGAGTAAATTAGTGCCCAGAGGCTTTCAGTCTGCTTGGCACTTAAAAGTTAGGAAAGTTGGCGCTAAATGGGCCTCCAAGGAAAGGACATTCAATAAGTGAGGTGCCACAGTTGAGATGTCCCAACAAAGAGGATTTCTCTAAGTGGAGGGACATGGAGGAGCCCTCCCTCCAACAGATCTTAAACCTCAGGCAGGTCTATATAAGAGGGCACTTCGGGCTTTAAAGGTTATTACCAGCACCTGGAACTCAGATTGGAAGCATACAGGCAGCTAATGCAGCTCTTAATATGGAGTTAAACTTTGTGACCTAAAGACTGAAAAGCATAAATGAGTATAAGTGAAATGTGGCATTAAAGAAGGGAGATGCAATTGAATGTTCAAAGGATCAAATCATTGCATTAAATACTCACAGAAGGAATTTTTTATTTAAGATCTTTCAAAGAAACACAGAACAGTACATGTAGAGAGAAGTGTCATAAGACCAGGCCAATTCTCAGAAAAGAGACAAACATCGAATCAGATAACCTACCGCAGGTGGATAAGGAACAAAAAATGAAAATATCAAAAAGGAGGTTTACTCTTGCTTCATTGATTATAAAAAGTCCTTTGATATGTCACAGGGAGGTAGGGAAGGTATATTTTAATATGTTTTACACTATCTTATGGTTTTCAGCTTTTTATTGTTGTGAGCTGCCCTGGAAACCTTTGAGTGAAGAGCAAGATATAAATACTCAAATTAAATAAGTACAGTATATTCTGGCGTATAAGACTACTTTTTAACCCAGGAAAATCTTCTCAAAAGTCAGGGGTTGTCTTATAGGCTGGGTGGCGTCTTCTTATACGCCGAGTATATTCCAAACTCTATATTTTAGCTGGAAAAGTTGGGGGTCGTCTTATACACCCCAGTCGTCTTATATGCCGGAATATACAGGTAAGTAAGTAATGCCATAAAAACCTGATTATTCGTTTGAGGATTTTTACAGAACTCAGCTTGCAGAATCACTTTAATACAGAATAGAAAAGCAGGGGTGATAAATATATGCATTGCCAATTTTATATTATGTTATGTTATTAATTTGGATTTTTATCCTGCCCTATATCCAAATGTCTCAGGATTTCTCTAAGCGGTGGGACTCAACAGTTCATGCCTTGACACATGATTCTCTACCCTCAAACAGAATACTTTTTAAATAAGATAAAAAGTACTAATGAGTAAACAATTTAAAAACTCACAACATGCACTCACCCTCCCATTAAAAAACAACAGGCAAGACAATGAGGTTGGCTGTTGCCTTCATTTTCCCTGAAGAGGTTCCGCAAAGATGACCCATTTGATATCAGCCCTTTAGTGGCAACCATGCCGGTCCTATGCCTCCCACCTCCAGCAGCAAGCCTATATAGGTCTAGAGAGCCAGCAAGTGTTGATTTGGGCCCAGTTGCTTTGGGCCCAATCTTGCAAACACTCCCCATTAGGGATGTTCACAAACAAAAAATCCATGTTCATCTTGCAATCAAAGTGAAGTTCAAAGATTCCTTTGTTTTTCAGATTGTTTGTTTGAACATTAAATTATCCACATTCAAACATTTTCATGACTTTTCTTACCATTGAAAAAACTCTATTTTCACGAGTAAAACACTACAAACGTGCAAACATTCAATGAAATGGTCATATTCACAAGGCAGGAGCATTGTTCGATTCATTCAAACACTCATTTAATTTGATGTGAAAAATTTGCAAGTTCAATCGTTTGATCAAATTTTCAGGTATGAAAATTTCTGTACTCCCCACTGCTAGAGTCTATGAAGCAGCCACAGCGTAGAATGAGATCAGGATCACCAGCAACAGCAGCAACAGGCAAACACTCCACCAGTTGAGCTTCAGTCTCTCACATTGGGGTAAGAGGGAGCAGTTGGTTTCTCTTGTCCAGTAGGGGCTTCTCATAAGAATGGTGAGACAGATAAAGATGGCAATTAGGACTCAAATTGGGAACATAATATGAACTATCAAAGACTTTCAGAACTTTACCTACCAATACCTTTACCTACCAACAGATGATATAGGTCTGTTAGCTAAACACCAATTAACAGAATTTTCAGTAGTTGGTGAAGGAGATGGTAAATGTCACGACTTCTAGCAGACCCTTCAGTGCCTGCCCTCCTAAGAGTAGCTGGGCACTCTTAGGTTGCTAGAAGTGTGCAATGGGCGGAGTGAGTACTACAGTCTATAAGCAAAAACTGGTAGCAAACAGTTAAACAGTAAACCAAAACAGGTTTATTGAAATTCACACAAAAGAAAGGTAAAAGGGAAGAATAGTAAGTTCAGGTATTGGTAGGTAAAGTTCTGAAGATCTTTTGAAGTAGTAAGCTCCCTTCATAACAGCTCTACTAGCTCAAAGGAAATTAGTTTGCTCTTTTAAAACCCAAGCCTCTCTGCTGCACTTTGCCACACAGTAGAAGGCTCCACCCCCTTTAGCCAGCTCTGCCTAAGCCCAAGCCCAGCTAACGAATAGCAACTAATTCCTTGTAACAGCAAGGCCTAGTCTGTCCTTGCTCGGCTGCAGGTCCCAGCCTCTGGTCAGTTCTTGGCAAAGTTCCTTCAGAGCCACAACCGCTCACGGCTGGCTCCTTCAACTTCCCACCCCAAAGAACAGACCTTTCTGATCAGTTCCCCCTCAGAGAAAAGACCCCTTGATCAATTCTCATCCAGAGAAAAGACCCAGACAGCTCAGAGCTCAGCTTCTTATATCCTTCTGACCCTAGCGTCCAATTGGCTGTTGCCACTAGCAACTGAGGGAAACTCCCCTCACCTGTCCATCAAACCTCCACGTCCCTGGGCAGGTTTTCCCTCCAATCTGCCAGCAGCCAATCGATGCAGAAGGGCCCGGGCCAAGGTTTGTAAAAGAGGTTTGCAAGGGAGCAAAGAAACACTACTGCCCTTTGCAGCCTGAACCCTGAAACTGTCACAGTAGATAATTCTGTTCTCCTGGGCCTTTCAATGGCTAAAGATGTATAGTGTTGTAGAATAATCTTACAAAAGAAAATGATGAGAAGCTTAGAAAAGATTATTTTATTTATTTATATATTGTAATAAATAATAATTATTATTCTGCTCTATACCCAAAGGTCTCAGGGCGGGTAACAACATCTAAAATCCAATACAGCAAAACAATAAACAATCTATATTAAAACAATGGTGTCTGTTAGGAAAATTCCAGACCACTATGAAAACAAGTTGCCGCCCTATCAGCAAATGCTATTCATATTCGTTTCTTAATAAGCAGATGGGTCAGAGAGAAAAAGATTCCTTTTAATTTTGTATGCTGCAACATAGGAAGTTCGCTTTCCATAACCCCATCAAGACAAACTTCGGACCTCCCACATTCCAGGACACAATTTATACCTAAACCATGGCCGGTGATTACAATTTCCCGTTAATGCCTTCCAAGTACAGGAGAAGTACATATCAGATTTCTCTGACATGCGCAGTAAAAACAAAGTCCATAGCTGACTGGTTTAGACCAGTTACTCTTTGAAGACCTCTTATCATGTCTCTTGGCAAACACACTGTCCTTGAGAACATTCCTCACAGTGTCTATAAATAACTAAAAATGGCTGCAAGTGGAAATGGAAAAGGTGTCTCCATTTAGCCAAAGGCCACGGCAGTCTTTGCTGCCTTCCTAAATGTATATAGTGAGGGAATTTGATGCATCTCAAGGGGGAGATTATTCCATAACTCGGGCACCACCACTGAGAAGGCCCTCTTCCGGGTGCCCACCCATTTTATTGATGAAGGTGGTGGGACAACCAGGAGGGACTGCCCCCAGGATCTCAAGGCACGGGCTGGTTGATATGGAAGAAGCCATTCCTTCAGATATTTGGGGCCCAAGTCATTTAGGGCCTTATAAGTTAAAGTTAACACCTTGAATTGGGCTCGGTAGCAAATCGGCAGCCAATGCAATCCTTTTAAGACCGGCGTGATGTGCATCCGGCCAGCTGTCCTGGTCAGCAACCTAGCTACTGCATTCTGCACCAGCTGCAGCTTTTGAACTGTCTTCAAGGGCAACCCTTGAAGGAGAAGGCCATTTCCTTGATAACACAGATTAAAATCAATAAGGAAATGAATTTTTGGTGCTGTGATGCTAAGTGGACACAGGGAAAAGTGACAAAAGAAAATAAAAGAGATGTCTTTGCATTATGGATATAGAGATCATTACGAAGAATATCATGAAAAGTAAAAAGAACAAACAGATAGCAGAACATACAGCAGCAATCCTTCCATCTCCGTACAGAATGCGTTTTGTAATAGGCACATTTATGTCCTTTAAACGAAATAATAAAAAACATCCTGCTTTTTCTTTTGTTTACTGTAGTTTTTATGTGCTCTTAAACCCTCAATCTTGCCATTAAGCTTCAAGCTCTATTTTTAGTTCCACTGAGGAATGCAACTTTCTATATAAGAAGTCCTGAGTACACAATAATTCAGCATGGTTTGTGTAGACAGAGAAATCAAACAGTAAGGATGGTTTTTAGAAATCACACTTGAAGACCTTGTAGGGCCTAGAGTCAATGTAGAATGCAGACTCCTAAGAATTATACCCCTTCTTGCACAAGAGAGAAGTTGGAAAATATATAGATAGAGAAAACGGTCCAGAAGATTGCAATTGAAGACCCACAATGGGTCATGCTTCAAAAATCCGTACCTGTAGCAACAAAAAAAGTGGAAGAAAAATGGCTTAGAAGAAAAAACTACACCCATCTGAAAATGTGTAACATAATAATGATGGTGATGATGATTATAGTTAATTCTTCAGCATACCATACCCAGAGCATTATATTGCATTGTTCTACAGTATCCACACTTTCTCTAATTTTGTTTTCATTTACCACATTGCAGCAGTGCAATTTTCAAGAACCTAAAAACTGAAAATATGACAGTACTCCTTAGGCTCAGCAGTCTTCAGCCACCATCTGGAAGTGCTCAGGACTGTCAGAAACAAAATTAAAATTAAGGATCATAAAATAAAACTGTAGTAATAAAATTACTCTTTTGGATTAATGCTATGCTTTACACTATCAGCACAAGAAAGATGTAGCTCAGCTATCCCATGTCCTATAAAAAGCTTAGAAAAAGCCTAGGAAGAATCCAAATTAAGCAGTCAATCATGTTTCCTGGAAAACACCCATCTTCCCCTGTTTTTGACCCAACAAACTCAATAATAATGCAGATGATAAGAGTTTTGCAGGAATACAGAAAAGTCAATGGCATGGCTTCACGGAAGCAGCTTTGAAAATGAGGACAAAGAAAACAGGTTTTTACAGATAAATAATAGTAGGAGCTGTAACATCTTCACACACAGTAGCTGACAAGATACTTTTGAAAAGTTCACAGAAGGACATGATCCTAATTGCTGTGTTTTTGTTCACACTGCTTGTTCACTCAAGCTGCTTTTTATCACTGCAACTGAGTACTTATACTTTAACGAAAAGAAGGGGGAAACTTTATTTAATTATTGTTTATTATCTTTTTAAAATTACACTTTCAGCGTGAAGAGAGCGTGAACAAACATTTATTTGTTAACAAAGTCAAGCATATATTATTAAAGTGAGCCTAACGGTGTCTGGACTGATGAGTTATAGCATTTTCCCCAGAGATGATGACCTTGAGACCAAAATGCATCACATTTCATACATTAAAAACCCTTTCCTTCCCAAAAGGGCTTTATAAGGTATAGATTCAGAAACAATGGAGCATAGCTGCTTTTTGATGTAGACAGTGGAATGTTTCCCATGATCTGAAATGACAGGGGAGTTTCTTCTTCTTCTTCTTCTTCAGAAAGGAATCTAGGCCATCCACTAAATTCTATAGAGTTGTATTAGAAACTTGTGAATCATTCTATCTTCCACATTGTCACTCCAGGGTTGCAGAAGGTTTCTGATTCCCTCCTCCCTTGAAGGGTGATAGATTCAGGAAGAGCAATAGATTCAGGAAGAGCAGAGCTATCCTTGGCAACACAGGCCACATCCCCATTACAAGCTTAATTTGGTTTTGATACGGTTTCAATCCTCGCAGACCCCACGTCAGTTTGGCTTAACACGCTTTCCGCATGTTAAATCGCCCCAAAGCGTTGTAAATGTTAACCCTCATTTCAACAGGTCTCACTCCGGTTCATGTGCTTGATACGTGTTACATTTTTTACTGTGGGGACCATACCGTTTTAAGGGATGAGAATCCATGTTTAGGGTTTCCCTCTCCCAATAGCTTGCTTCAAAAAAGAGTGATTTCAGTGTAAAAATCCACCCTTAAGAGCAGCCGCTACACTGTAGCAATCCAATCACTTCACACCTGATAACAATGTTGCAATTTTGCAAAATTCTAATTCTTTGGAGTTCTGACCTTTAGAAAGGGAAAGGAAAGCAGCTGCAGGTTCTGGGAGATGTGTGAATGTTTAAAGCAAGGAGGCTTGAGTTCCCGCTGCTGCTGTGTGCCCTGAGCAATGAGGAGAGGAGGGGAAAGAATTGCTAGCTGCCCGCTGCCATTTTTCCTCCATCCAGGCAAGCGGCAGCCACCCAGCTAGGCTCCATGAAGGGGTCCCTTATGGGTGGTACGTTCATGCCAGGAGGAAGGAGGCAGGGCAGCCCCGAAAAGCAGCTTTCAGAAAATAGCCACTTGAGTCCCCCCTTGAGTCACGTACGCCACCTACAATCCTCAGAATCCGGATCCAACACAATTGAGTTGAAAGTAATGGGATCAGGCAAATTCACGTTTGCATCCAGTTCTATTATTTCAGTTTAGGGAAACTGGATTAAGCTTATAATGGGGATGCGGCCACAGAATATTAGAAACAACATGAAACTAAATCAAGTCAAGAGCAGTCATTCAGGGGCATTTGATCCCTGACACATCTACATCTAAGGGTAATGGCAAATCACTTCTGTATGTGCTCCAAAAATCCCTACGAGGGTGTGCCCATGTATTTACGGACACTCAACCTTGACTCAATAGTAAGTAACAAGAACAGTAATTTTTTTAAAAAAAACATGATTTCTTATTCAAGCCAACTTTTAATATGTTTTTAACCAAAGCCCGAGTCAGAATTTATTTTTAAGAAGAATGGAGGCCATCCTCAGACCTCAGAGACCAGACACCAAAAGGCATTTCTGTTTTCCCCCAGGACTTTTGAGCTTTGAACGGGGCCATCTTGAAATCTATCAATTTTCTATTCGAAGGTGCAGACAATTCACCTTTTAAATGTGTACCATAAAAATATAAGAGGAGCCCTGCTGGATCGGGCCAATGGCCACCCAGTCCAGCATCCTGTCTCACACAATGACCACCAATTGCTTATGGGCACCTCAAGCAAAAGACAAAGGCAAAATTTCAGCTGCTCTCAAATCCTAGCAAATGGCCTTTAGAGGCATCCTGCCTGTCTCTCCAATCCAGAAGTAGTACCTAGGCATCCATTCTAGTAGTCTTTGATACACTTCACCTCCATGAACTTATCTAATCCATTCTTAAAGCTATCGAGGCTGGCTGCTGCCACCACCTATTTTGGTAGTATCAATCTACACTGTGTTAGGGAACTGGAGCAATCAGCAGTTTCCCTAACTGCCAGTTTTCCATTTGCAGCTGGGATTTGCACAGTGTGATTTAAAGAATACATATATAAGAGGGAATCTCACATTTACTCAATAGTGTAAGAGGAAAACCACACTAAATAAAATACTGTACAAGGAGTGCCTGCCTTTACTTAATGGTTGCAACTCCAATCCTACATTTTGACACAAGATAAGCAAATCTGTGTATTCTGTCATCACAAAAATTATGGCTATAATGCTTTTTCAGTTTTTGGATAATCACAAACCATTTAGGCTTTCCTTGCTGTTCCCTGCTACCTGAAGCAAAATACCTACTTAAGAAATTTTAAATGAAGCAGAGTCATAAATCAAGCTTTAAGTAGTTTTCCTTTAGAGCCAAACTTCACACATTATGAAGAGCATGCATTGAATTCATAATAAATTAATGAGCTCTAATGGATTAGAATGCTGGGCGCTCTATGGTATATCAAATAAAGTACTTTAAATCATCCCAATATGGTATTTCAGTTCTGATAACAAGTTCACACCCATGTCCACTGGGCAACAAATGATTCTCTGAGTGAGTGAGTGAGTGAGTGAGTGAGTGAGTGAGTGAGTGAGTGAGTGAGTGAGTGAGTGAGTGAGCGAGCGAGCGAGCGAGCGAGCGAGTTACGTCACTTGCAATCTGCAGGTGCAGTGGCACTCTTTTGTTTGTGACAAATTGCTTGCAGCTAAATTAAAATGTTGACTGTTATGCAAATATTCCAACAAAAATCAGCATACCAATTTTTCCAAGCTTTAGTAACTAGCCATAGTCACAATGTGCTGTAAAAAGAATAATTAAAAATCATCATTTGTAAAAAGATATGCCAGGACAGCAAATCCCAAGCTTCTGTGAATAATTGTTTGAGTAGCATTGAGCCATCTTCCTATAAAATGTAATTGCGTCCAACACAGTCTTCATATTATTTTTGTGGAGTAAAGGGGTATGGTGCTGTGCCTGGAACGTTGGGACTAGGAATGATGAAGTCTTTGAATCCCCACATAGCCTCAAGGCACAAAAGGACCGCATCCCCATTACAAGCTTATTTCACTTTCCCTAAACCGAAATAATAGAACCGGATGCAAACGTGAATTTGCCTGTTCCCAGTACTTTTAACTTAATCACATTCGATCTGGATTCTGAGGATTGTACATGGCGTATGTGACTCAAGGGGGGACCCAAGTGGCTACTTTTAAAAGCCGCTTTTCGGGGCTGCCCTGCCCTCTTCCTCCTGGCATGGATGCACCACCCATAAGGGACCCCTTCACGGAGCCTAGCTGGGTGGCTGGGTGGCTGCTGCTTCCATGGATGGAGGAAAAATGGCAGCGGGCAGCCAGCGATTCTTTCCCCTCCTCTCCTCATTGCTCAGGGCACACAGCAGCAGCGGCAACTAAAGCCCCTTTGCTTTAAACATTCACACAGAACCTCAGCTGCTTTCCTCCCTCCCTTTCCCTTTCTAAAGGTCAGAACTTTTAGAATTGCGCAAAATTGCAACATTGTTATCAGATGTGAAGTGGTTCGATCACTACAGTGTAGCGGCTGCTGTTAAGGGTGGATTTTTACACTGAAATCATGTCTTTGGAAGCAAGCTATTGGGAGAGGGAAACCCTAAACATGGATTCTCATCCCTTAAAATGGTAGGGTCCCTACAGTAAAAAATGTAACACGTATCAAGTGCAGGATCCGGAGTGAGACCTGTTGAAATGAGGGTTAACATTTACAACGCTTTGGGGCGATTTAAGATGCAGAAAGTGTGTTAAGCCAAACTGACGTGGGGTCTGCGAGGATTGAAACCGTATTGAATTCGATATAAGCTTGCAATGGGGATGCGGCCAAGGTGACAATAAATATTGGTATAGTTGTCGTCCAGACACATGTGCAGAAAAGGTTATATAGGAAGACTACTATAACGAGTAGTCATTATGCAGCATAGTTACCACTCCCTACAGCTCAGCACTGAGTGGGTGCATGGTTGCACAGTACCTGGACCAAAAATGGATAAGATGCTATCATAATGGAGTCATACCAATGTCACAGGAAAGATGTGAATATAGCGTTAGTTTTACACAGATAAATATGGATAGCTGCTCAAACATCTGCAGCTTAAACCTATTCCCTGAGAAATTTTGTTTAAGGCACTGCAATGCTCCAGGGAGCCATGGAAGAGTGAGCACTGATCTGAGAACATCAGCTTGTGGGGCTTGCAGAAGTGTTCCTCCTGGCTTCCTTTGTACACAATACCATACCAGAAGCTTTGTGTATGCGTGATGGAGACGAAAGTGGGGAGAGAAAAAGAGAAGAAATCTTAGTCTCCTTCAAGTTCAAACAAAAGAATGAAAAGAAGGTTGTTTTCCAGGAGAAAGAGAGAGAATAAGGAATGACAGACAGCTCAGACGATGCGGGGAGAACTAAGAAATGGAGCCAAGGCAGAGGATGTTCTAAAACTTTGGGTGATTTTGCACTTACCAGCTGAATTGCCCTCTGATATCATTCAGCATAACAGTCATCTCACCTCAGTCCCAGTAATTATTTCTTTAATGTATTTCTATACTGTTTTCCATCCGAGATCTCAGAGCAGCTCTAATAATGCTTTTTGGTCAAAGTGAAACAGACAAAATATCTATATCCAATATTGTTTAGAAAAAAATAAAATCAGTTGCATTGTGAAGGCCAGGGTGAAAAGAAATGTTATTAAGTGGGAACCTGAAAGATAAGTGTAGACATCCCATATATCTCAACGGAAAGAGCACTCCACAGAATGGTGAAGGTGGCCACTGAGGAGGGGATTTGTAAGAGTGAATCCATGCTAAGTATTGGACAAGATTTGCTTTATGCCCTTTCTCCACTGGGCTTTATTCTGAATTATAACCTAGTACAGGGACCTGCTGCCCACATGCCAGAGCAAACTATGGTGGGTCCCACACAAAAACTGCCCAGTCTGCTTTAACATGTGGATGGCAGGTCTGTTTCTCAGATATAATCCAGAATAAGGACCAGTGCAGAAAGAGCCAGAGGGTGCTTCTGCATTTGCTGCCGAAAAACTGCTCAAAGAAGAGCCGTTTCTTGGAGATCCAACCTCCTGAGGATCCATCCCAAATAGGGATGGATCTGAAGGGCCCTTGCGTGTCTGCACACAGGCGGGGAGGCTGGATCGGGTGGCCAGATCACCTGGGTGCTGCACGCAAGCCGCAGCACCCATTCGAAAGGGCATCCGGCCTCCCCCACCACTGCCGCCACCCCTGGAACCATGGGATTGGAGCATGCAGCTGCCAGTCACTGCGCGTTTCCGGCGGTACGTGGCATGCAGGGGAGGGCAGAAGGAGGCAAACCAGCCTGCTTCTGCCCTCCCCAAGATGGCGGCCCTTTGCCTGTCCACATGCAGAAGCGTCCTGCTTCCGACCAGATCAAGGCAAAGGGATGGATTGAAGACCTAATTTTCGAGGTCTTCACGAAGAACGGATTATTTGGCAGCAAGACCCGATTAGGGTTGGGTCTTGTGCGAAAGCGGCCACCAGGAAGAGTCCTGGATCCGGCCTCCAATGCGGAAGGTAAGTCTAAATGTGTCTCATATGTGTCTCGTATGTGTCTCTAAATGTGTTCTAGGGGCCTGTGCGGAAGCACCCTTAGTCTTAAAACACATAGAAATTCTAGTCAATATACTGCAGCTGGGATCCATAAAAATTTAAGGCTACACAATTCAAAAAATCTACTTTAGCACTGTATAAGTCAGAGATGGTTCTAAGAGCAAGAGCTGGAATTCTTGTTTTACAAGACAGTATCAATCCATTATTTATGCTTACCATTTCACACATGGAGGTCTATCTAGTCACAGATTAAGACGCCCGTTCCTACGCTGGTAAGAGAAAATGAAAATCTCTGATTGTCACAATAGAGTCTATAGTCTCCGACGATAAGTGCAATAGCATCAACCTTCCCAAATGACTGGAGTAAAACATGCAAGCCGCTGCCCCCAAATCTTTCCCAATACTCCTAAAGGAAAATGAAGAATTGTGGGTCCCACATATCAAAATATAAAGTGTGCCTAAAGCTTGGCAACATAAGAGGTATGGAAGCTGCAAATAGTAAAGAAGCATCCACGGGCCTTAAGTTATGCAGGCCTGGGTTAGAAGTATGAACAATTTCATCAAGGATGTTTGAAAAAGCAATTAAGAGAAAAAGCTCATGGGGGAACCACAGCTGGAAGATATTTAAGTGAAGTTCATCAATGACAAAATAAGCTGTGTGCCACTGAATAGTGATGGAGAGGGGTTCAGTAAAACAAAGCAGTTCTAATTTATAAAGTTATCTGCATGATTTTAAAGTGAAATTGCGTTCATTTTGGTTTCCAGCTGCAAGGCAGTCTGGCAGTTTTGTGTTGCTATGCTACTTCTTCATACTTTTCTGAAAATACAATGTTTCTAGGAGAAATGGAAGATAGTGATGAACACTGACGTTCGCAAGTGAAGTGAAAGCTTCTGGGCCTTTGTACAAAACTTTGTTACATTCAAAGCAGCTGCCCAGTTGTCCCCAGAGCAGATTTGGATTGGACTCGGACTGGACTGGATTCTGATTGGATTCAGATTGGATTCAGATCAGATTCAGAGGTGCAACTGGTGGCAGCAGGGACTGAAAGAGAATTTGAATTGAATTCAAAGCCTAGCACATCTGAAGTGGCTCAATTTGCACAAATGTGAATTTCTGTCCCATTTGCTTCAATGCGGAGTGAATTGGGGGTGGGTAGGAATTGTGCATATTCCTACCATGTAGTCCAGCAATGGCTAACCAGCTGAAGCACAAGGAAGCTCATAGCAGAACACAAACCTACAGCTTGTCCTATTCACAGTCTCCCAGCAGCTGGGACTCAGAGGCAGACAACTTCTACGGCGATTAAGGCTAAGAGTTATCAGTAGCCCTGATGTGCATAAACTGGTCCAAGCTGGTAGCCAATACTACTTGAATAAAGATATTATAATTAGCAGCTCTGGTTTCAACATAATTTTTATTATCCCTAACATAGTATTGATTTTTTTACAGCGGATATGCAGTGTATCAACACTGTAACTGAATTGTCTACCATTATGTTATAATCTCATGTAGTTTTTAATTAATTGATGCAGGTACATAAAGCTGTGATGCCATTCCTTGCAGAATTGAAAGCTGGAAACACATGGAATACTGCAAAACAGATATATTTACTAAGCATGGATCGATGGGGCTGAGGCTAACAAAACCAATGTTAAGGGGAAAAGTTACACTTTTATAAAAAGCCAGTGGTTTTCCCCTTTTCCTCTTCCACACGTCTTTCTACGTAGCAATGGAGAAAAGTAATACTGGCTAAGGCTAGAACACTAAAAAGTTCCATAGCCAAGAGGAAACTGTCTGGTATACTGTATATTTCGCTAACTCAGTAATTAGAGGGTGTGATAATTCAAACAGCCTCTCTATGGAGGTTCACCATGCACCTACACAATATGGTTTTTGGTGCCCAGATAAAACATGCCTCTTCACCCAGACCTGTGATGGTTAGCTTCTTCTGAGCACTGTCTAGCTAGGGTGGAAGGGAGAGAGGGTTATATTTTAAATACGTTTAAGAATATTTGGTATATTTTATTTTTGATTGTTGTGATCCATCCCAGGACCTTCTAGTGAAGGGGGAGGGATATAAATTCTAAATCAGTCAATCAAAAGATTTGCACCTATGGAAATAGCTGAACTGAGATATTGCTGGTTGCAGTCTTATATAATGCAACACTGAGCAAACATGGCCTTAGAGCATGGAGGCAGTGAGCATGAAACAGTGGCCTAGCATGGTGTAGGGGTCACACACAGTCAAACGTGACTAAATGACTAACAACAACAACAAAGTTCAACAGCAACTGAAGAGACACCAATAAGCCACCCTTTACAGGATCTCAATGGAACCTGCACTGAAACATGGTTCCCCATCCAGATGGGGGGAATACAGCACCAATGTGGTGCAACCCTACTAGAGTCCCGGTTCTTACCCCTAAAAAGGTGAAAACAGGTATTGCTGGAACTCCCAGTGCTGGTCACAAATTTTTCAGTAACAGTGCTTTTTCTCACCTTGAGGATAGATCACCAATTGTTGCTTTGTCCACTGTGTACGTATGGAGACTGAAACAGCTAGTTATGCATGCATGCTGGTGGCAACATGCACATCCAGGCATTCTGGACGCCTAGATGCCCAAATGTGCACATGACTTAAAATGCAAAATGATAACACTGGCCACATCGTTCTCTTGCCAGGAACCAATAATGGCAAGGGAGCTTCCTGGTGCAATGTCCCGCTGCCATCTGGAGGTGGCCGATGTACGTGTATGTTATAGCAAAGGATATTGGGCGGTTGTGCAGAGAAGGGCTGCATAAATTACCAAAGGAATTAGCACTGAGACAACAAATCTTTCAATTGTCTGGCTAATTTGTAGCACTGCAAGCTTAAAATAATTTATCTTACATGGCAGGATGGAATAGAAAAACAAATTTGTACAAAATTGGGTGCTTCATAATCCACGCATTTTGAGCATATTCTTTTAGAAAATAATTTGACTTTCTTTCAACCATCCAGTAATGATAGAAAACACTGAACGCACCTATCAAAGTGCTGGGAATTCAGTCCATTAGCTTCAGTTACAATTGGCTTCAAGTTATAACTCCACCAAGAATGAACATATCAGAGAATGCAACTGTGGGAAAGAAAAATGACCCAAAGGCAGAATAAAGAAATGGCTTATCCAAGAAGAAAGTTTTGGTACATTAATTGTTTTACTTCCTCTCAGCAAACAAAATGAGTCTGTAAAACTCATATACAGAAAAGTAAAAGCTTGACTAACCTAGAAATGTGCATGTGGCAAGGCGGGATTTATTGGATGTTGCAGTCTGCGCATGGAACAATTCCTTACAGCCAGAATGTGATTTAAAATAAAAATAAAAATTAAGATGCCATGAGAAATCTGAAAAAAATGTAATATTATGCCAACAGTAATAACTTCTCTAACTATCTGATTAAATAGCAGTAGGATCTGGAGATACTTCTTTTCTCTGTCACACAATACTAGAACCAGGGGGCACTCTATGAAGCTGATGGGTAGGAGAGTTGGATCCGACAAAGGGAAGTATTTCTTCACCCAGAGGGTCATCGGTTTATGGAATGTGCTGCCGGAAGAGGTGTTGACAGCTACAAGTCTAGATCGCTTCAAGGTAGGGTTAGACAAATTTATGGACGACAAATGTATCAATGGCTACTAGAATGAATGTATATCTTTCAGGCTGGGGGTGGCGGAAGCAGGACACTTCTAATGCCATTTGCTGGGATTCAAGAGCAGGAAAAGGTTTGTCCTTGTCTCTGTTTGTGATGCCCATGAGCATTTGGTGGGCCACTGTGTGTGATGGGATGCTGGACTAGATGGGCTGTGGCTGATCCAGCAGGGCTACTCTTATGTTCTTATGAGGAAGACCTACACCTACTGTATAGTACCTTCTCCCTTTTGCATTAAATGCTGTTTGTAGCACTATTCCTTGATGCAAAGGTATGCTGTTTGCACAGCACCATTCTCCTCCACTGGCAGATTGAAGTCTGTTTTCAATCTGACAATGGGAAGTAGTCTTCAAATCCAGGAAATGGCCTGTGTTCAAATCCGAGAGCACTGCCAAAGAACCAGCAAGTAGTAGAGCCAAAGAAGAAGAAGAAGAATTGGCTTTTATACCCCACATTTCTCATCCTTTAAGGGGACTTAAAATAGCTGACAAACCTTCTTCTACCCACAACGGACACCTTGTGAGGTAGATGGGGCTGTGAGAGCTCAGAAAGAGAGCTGTGACTAGCTGGAGGTCATCTAACCACAAGACCAAACTGGCTCACGGTATTTTTAGGCCAGCGAACATTGTTTGGAGGACCATAAAGCGGTGTTTATCTCCTGACTTGTAGGTAGGTGTGGAATGGGCCCTGGCAAAGGGAGCCAAATAGCTGCCCCTTCCAAAAAAAATCTCCACAGTTTAATAAATAAATACCAAGTTCAGTAGCCATTCAAACTAAGTGCACTTGGACCAGACAGCAACTATAGTTGCCTCTGGGCCCTAATCCAACAGTATCTACACTCCTTGCTATACCATGCAATACATACAGTGTGAAAAAGTGATCAGTGGTCACACATACCCATAAACAAAAAGTATGTACAGATTATTCTTTCCAGGACTTCCAAGACAACTTACTATTCTGACTGTTTTTCACTTCTGGCCAGTACCACGGTGGGGCAATAGGGAAATGGCAAGCATACTGATATCAAGTTAGAAGACAAGTGACATTATGTGAGGGCAATGACATAAAATGTATTTCTAATCCACTGGAGAGCTACCCATTTGCCATGATCCAGATGACAAATGGCTGCTAACCAATAATAACTCTGTTCAAAACTATGGCAGGTTTCAGACTATTCGTCTACTTGTGTCATCTGTATAAAGTACTTATGTCCCATTTTACATTTAGGTCGTGAGCTCATGAAGTGATTGAGCAAAGGCAATAAAATACATTTTAAAAAAGACAATTCGTCAGAAAAGAAAAGAAAAAAGCAAAAGCAATAGAATTAGTGCAGATAGTTCTAGAAAATGCAACATCTTTACTATTCTCTTAAAAGACCTGGGGGGGGGGGGGGGGAAACTGGCTTGGCCTAGAACAGTGATGGCCAACCTATGACACATATATCACAGGTGACACGCCAAGCCCTTTTGGGTGACACACATGGTCACCCTGGCACCTGGGCGTGTAGTGCTTGCTTGTTCTTGAAGTGTACGAAATACCAACTTTCAATTGAAGACTTAGCAAATGTAAATAATTATTTGTTTTTGCTTTTAATAAAATACAAATATCAAAAAATATAACTTTTTTACTAGAGCTACAAATATCACTAAATTGTGGATATTTCTAGATGTGACACAGCACCCAAGTTAAGCTAGGTTTCCTTGCAAATTTTGCCACACCAAGCTCAAAAGGTTCACCATCACTGCCCTAGAAGTTACAACTAAAACTGGCAGCCAATATCATCTCTCAACAAAGTACTCCATGTACGTGGTGCCACCACAGAGAAGTCTTTTTCAACACTTGGTATGTCAGGTGCATCTGAAATATCTCCTGGTCTTCAGTTGAAAGTACCAGGGCGAATAGATGTTTTTCTACCTACCGTATCTATCAGGCCTGAGGGTAGGACTAGGACCAATGGCATGAAATTGGAAAAAGCTTTAGTCTAAATGTCAGGTGGAACATCCTGACTATAAATAGCTGTTAGGCATACAGTCTACCTTACATAATAGAAAATTCCCCTACAACAGTTTTTCAGTCAGAGGCAAGATGATGCCTTCTTGGGATTGTTTAAGTGGACCCCTAAACTAAGCAGATGACTTTACTAGATGCCAGTCAAGATTCCTTTTGACTCATATGTTCTAGGATATAATTGTGAAGTATGAGCAGTAATTATAATGGCACTTTCAAGCTACTGATGTCCCAAGCTGAAAAGATTTTAAAGGTCCGTCGTTTGTTAGAGCTTCTTTTATTTATTTATTTATTTATTATTTATTTGTTCAATTTCTATGCCGCTCTTCTCCGAAGACTCGGAGCGGCTTACAACAAGTCAAAATATCAGACAGGTTAAAACAATAACAGTTAAAAGCAAAACAGTAACATCAAACACCCACCCTCAAACCCATTCCCGAAACAGGGAGGTCTTAACAAGCTTTCTAAACTCCAGGAGGGTGGGGGCATTTCTTATAGCGTGCGGGAGCTCATTCCACCAGGTGGGGGCTGCCACCGAGAAGGCTCTCCCCCTCGGGGCCGCTCTTCTGCACTGTTTCAATGTTGGAACTTTCAGGAGCCCCAGTCTATGGGTCCTAATCGGTCGGAGGGACTCATGAGGCAGGAGGCGGTCTCTCAGATATACTGGTCCTAAGCCATGTAGGGCTTTATAGGTTATAACCAGCACCTTAAATCGGATCCGGAGACCGACAGGCAGCCAGTGCAGCTCGCGGAGTGTTGGTGTAATGTGGGACCGTCTAGGAAGTCCCACAATAGCTCTTGCGGCTGCGTTCTGGACCACCTGTAGTCTCCGAACATTCTTCAAGGACTGCCCCATGTAGAGAGCGTTGCAGTAATCTAACCTCGAGGTAATAAGAGCATGAGCGACTGTACGTAGGGCCTCCTGATCCAAATAAGGACGCAGCTGGTGCACCAGGCGAACCTGGGCAAACGCCCCCCTTGAGACCGCAGCTATATGATGGTCTAAACTAAGCTGCGGGTCAAGGAGGACTCCCAAGTTGCGAACCTTCTCTGAGGGGGTAATATATTCACCCCCCAGGTAAATGGACGGACAGTTTGAAATGTCCCTGGGAGGCAATACCCACAGCCACTCCGTCTTGTCGGGGTTTAGTTTGAGTCTGTTCTCACCCATCCAGGTCCTAACAGCCTCCAAACACTGACACATCACTTTTGCTGCTTCATTGACTTGGCATGGAGTGGAAATGTACAGCTGAGTATCATCAGCGTACTGATGACATCCTACCCCATGTCGTCGGATGATCTCCCCTAACGGTTTCATGTAAATGTTGAATAGTAAGGGGGAAAGCACCGACCCCTGGGGTACCCCACAAGGGAGCAGTCTAGAGGTGGACCTCTCACCCCTCACTAACACCGATTGCGAGCGATTAGAGAGATAGGAGGAGAACCACTGTAAAACGATGCCTCCCACCCCCAAACTCTCCAACCGCCGCAGAAGGATACCATGATCAATGGTATCGAAAGCCGCCGAGAGATCAAGGAGCACCAGGGCGCAGACAGACATGGAACCCTAAAGGAGTACAGTAGGTGCAAAGAGAAGCTTCTACACTATTTTTGGAATATATATGCACATCTGGCCAATTCTGTATACATTTTTTGCACACAATTTGCATGTAGAATACAGATTTTTCATGACAATTCTCTACACAAGTATGTATTTTGTATTCCTTTTTAAACAATTTAAAGCCACGCTGCAAAACCTGAAGATGCTCATAATTCAAGGTAGAGATGTTTTCTGACTGGCAAACAAGTTTGAACGTCAGATTAGGACAAGCCAGTTCAAACAGGGGACCAATCAGATTCTTCCTCCATCCCAGAATGTCACTTGCTGCCTCTTTCCCCATTTTGGGGGGAACTATATTTTATAATGTATGGTAACCCAGATGGAGCATGTTGGAATAACAAGTTTCAAATAATTCTTGAGGAGCTTGCAGAGCACAGCACAGCCAGGAGTACAAAAGAGGCATTAGTTTAAAAAACATAGCCTGTAACTAAGCAAGCAAACAATGGGAAACAAGAAATAGCTGCTCAAAAAATAGATTGATGAACTAATTAAATACTTTCCCAGCAGTTATTAACAATCTTGTTGGGAAGAAAGACTTATTGATTTCAACATAATTTACTAAGAAACTAGATGTGACAGTAAGCCTCATAGTGGTTTTTAAAAAAATTAATTCTGTAAGAGGGGTGCTGATAATTAGCAGCATCAGAGACATAGAGGGAGAATTTATTTCCTCTCCTGCTAGAGTTCTTAGCAAAATACAATCTTTTGATGCTGGTATTAGCTAGAGGGGCATCTCCTGGACTCCGACAACAAAAGGAGATTTCCTCCCAATGCCGCTGGAGGAAGAATTTTCTTTAGAATTTCAGCACCCCAAAAAATAATTAAATTCTACTCCTGTATCTGCTATGATTCTATTCTTTATCAACCCTGCCCCAGGCTCTGTGAGTAGATTTCTTCTTCTGGCTAGAGTGGAAAGGGTGTATTTTAAGAATGTTTCGTGTGTCTGATTTTTATTTTTTTATTATAGCAAATGTTGCGACCCACCCAAGGGCCTCCTGATGGTGTTGAGCGGATCATCTGAGGTGCTGCGCATGCACACTGGCATCTCAAATGACCAAAAACGCAAGTGCACATGTGTAGGGTGACAACTCACGCACCAGCTCACCGATGTCCAGACCCAAGATGGCGGCACTCAGATACTTGTCTGCACTTACAGTAAATATCCAGACACATGGGGATGGGTTGGCATATAATAGCATTTGCAAATGCGAATGCTAGTGCACGCCAGTGGAAGTCCACTATTCCTGTCCCCCAGAAAGGACAGGAGGTGCAGAAAAGCCCAGGTCTGTGCCGGTCAAATAGGAGCTCAACAGGTGCACCAAAAGCTTGCCTACTGTCGCAGTGACGTGCCCCCATCTCACCATGACCATGTGCATGTGTTTGGAGGTACACAGTAGTCATCATATTTACCTGTTTCGATATCTGTCAAATATAGCATGGAATCAAATCCCCCACTGAGTGCTCCTCTTCCACACGGGGACCACTGCACAGCTCGAACGGCAGAGGCATGGCAATGATACGTTTTTAAGCAACAGCCCCGATCCACAGCATCCCAAACCTGAAAAAGAAAGCAAAACTTTTAATAACATAAATTAGCCAGCTGTGTCTCTTTAGAGTCAGTGGCAACCAAAGTAGCTTACGATGGTTCTACTTAAAAGTATCCAGGAAACATTAGAAAGCTTTCCAACAAAAAGTTACACTGAGAGCATTTTTGCACTTCAACTTTACTGGGAAAGCATCCCAGGGAAGGGAAGCTCTGGAACGGTTTGGGTGTCCGCACTTCAGGACGCCCAACCCATCCAAAAACTTAGCCAATGCTTAACTAGGTGTTGGCTAAGTGCAAATCGTGTCCATTAAGGAAGCGGTTGCACTACCTCAGCAGGGGCAAAGACGGGGGCCATGGTCACACCTTGACTTTAAACCTTCTTCAGTCCATCTTCAGGTGTGACTGCCCACACCTTTTCATTTCTATCCATGTTATTTGTGGCTTTTCCACCTTCTATTTGGATCAGGGCCTGGGAAGTTACTCCATGTAGAGTGGAATGACATAAAGCACTATATCTTTTATATTTCATTTATATTTCTGACGTGCCCAAAGTTCTCAGGGCAGGTCACAATAAAATCTTAATAAAAACAGGGGCTGGGAAAGTATGATTAAAACAGACAGTGCCTGTATGGGGAGGGGCTAAAGAGGTATGTCTTGACCAGTTGTGTGAACATATACAGTGAAGGTGCCTGACGCACCTCAAGGGAGAGACTGTTCCATAATCTAGGGGCTACAACTAAGGATGCCCTCCTACACATTTTCACCCCCCTAACTACTGGAGGTGGTGGGACCGCCAAGAGGGCCTCACAGCCAGATCTCAGGGCATGGACAGGTGTATATAGAATAGTTCAGGAGAGCTGTGAAGATGCACTTCTTTGCCCTAGCTTATGGCTAAATAAGGAAACAGACACTTTTAATAGGTTCATTTTATGTGTTCATTGATCTTGTGGTTAGAGTGCAGGACTCATATCTGGCAGTCACCAGGTTTGATTTCGCACTCCTCCATGAAGCCAGCAGGGTGGCCTTTGGGCAGTCACAGTTCCCCTTCTGAGCTCTCACAGCCCCACCTACCTCACAAGGTGTCTGTTGGGGGGAGAAGAATATGAAGCTTTGTCAGCTGCTGTTGAGCCCCCTTGAATGGGTAAAGAAAGTGGGGTAGAAATGTCTACCCTTCTTCTCCTTAACGTTGTAACCTGCCTTTGGGTTAACTTAACTTAAAAAATAAAGGATAAGTTAAAAAAATAAATGAAGAAATGAATATGGGAGGAGGCGTTCCTTTAGATATTTGAGGCCCAAGTCATTTAGGACCTTATAAGTTAATATTAGTACCTTGAACTATGAGTTCTGTGCCTGGCAGTATTTGATCTCTCCGAGACACACAGCTGGGTTCAGCTGTGGGTTTTCTTGATTCCAATTTAGTTAACAGCACATGGAAATGCTCCTGGAACTTTTAGAAAGACTGGATTTCAGCTTTTTTTTTAATGGAGAAAATTTTGCATTCTGAAGCCATAACTGATACTCAGCAATATTAGTCTAGGAGAGGCACAATTTCTCAAAAATGCTCGTTGTTAACATCTATCATTTCCCTCTAATTCAAAACCAGGCTTATCCCTTACAGCCATCTATTATTTATATTTCATCTCCATGAAACGGAATTAGTATTCAATGACTGTAAGTATGGAATCCAATAAAGTCATTGCTGCCTTATATTAGAAGCAGGCACCTCTACATTTAATCTCAGATGATTTTTTCATGTAAGGCAGAATGTTGCTAATATGTGACCCACCAATAGCATCTATGGCCAATAGCAAGAATATGGTGGGAGATTGTCAAGAATGCCATCTGCAGGCCCAGATTAGGAAAGTACAAGGGCAGAGATATTTGCAGCTTTAGCAGCATGTCAGTATTTACTAATAAAAGGCCTTGCAGGAGAAAGCACAAGCAAAGCCATATATACTTCAGCACCAACTCTCCCAGATTCCCTCACACAGATCAGGATATGAACACCCTATCTCTTCCCACCAATTTGACCTTGAGAAGAAGAGCTGGCCTAACTTTTGGTGCAAAGCAAATGCTGGGTCTATGACGTAACAGTAAGCAAACAGAGAAGGCTCAGTCTCTGATACAGAGTAAGATGGCAGAGTAGATGCCATCCTTACAGAAAGGTAAGTCAACAAACATGGAGGGATATATGCTAAATACTGATGTGGGATAACAAGTGTGTTTGCAGTTATGTTTCATTTTCTGCAGCGACAAACAATTGTATGCTGATATGTTCTCTGTGAGATGCCTTTTTTCCTCTCTATCACTTCTCTATTTTCACTGGCTTTAATGTTGCAGGTGCCAGGGTGACACAGCTCTCACAACTGATCCGAGGGCTCTGGGAAGTGGAGGTGGGGGGAGCAGCAGAAAGGCTGTTCCAATTGGGGCTACAGGTGGAGGGCTGCTGCGATCTTATGCCGGGTGTTACAATAGGTATTATCCAAGATCCTGACTGGCCCAGGTTCCAGGGGTCAAGCCACATGTTAATGGCTGACCCAATAGGCAAGAAAATGGGATATGGGTAAATGAAGAAGCTGGAGACAGATTACAGGTGGAAAAAGAGACCAAGTTTATTCTCGCAGGGCTTTTTATACAGCAATCCCAAGGGGCGTGGGGGAAATAACATCAAAGCAACATCAAGGGAGGTGATTGGAGGAAAGCTGGTGCCTGGCAGGTCAGAGGTCCTTCTGATGTCACATCCTCAGATCAAGTGGGGAAAATCCTCCAACAGGAAAAGAAGGGAAGTAGTCCTTTTCCTTTCCACATGGCTGAGAGACTCCATAATTGCCTAAGGGCAGCAGCATGGAGTGGAGAAAATTCAGCACCCTGGTGGTGCTGAGCGTGTACTACAACTCTATGGAACAGGAAAAACGGCACTCAGCTTTTTATCTTGAGGTTTGTCTTCTTGGTCAGTGAGAGGCTTAATAATTAGTTGGGGGCTGGAAGGGAAGCTAGGGGAAAAGGCTAGGCAGCCTAGTGGTTACTACACTTAAAATCTAGTTTTACTTTAGCTGAGTAAAGCTTTAAAGTTAAACCAATCAATCCAGAATTGAAGTGCTGGATTAAAGAGTGCAATACTCAAAAAGGTATGAGATGTTCCCATGAGACAAAGTAACAATATGAAAGATACAAGGAACCACAAGGAATCACTGCAATAAAGTAACCCCAACTAAGTAACCCCAACTAAGACTTCAAAATACATCTAGAAAAATAGGGCTGAGGTGAGAAGGAGCAGGATTAATTTCCACAACATTTGAATAGACAGTAGGAATTACAACTTGTAATTATACTTTAGGTTCCAGAATAATCAACATCTCCCATTAATCACAAGCTATCAGCCTTATATTCACTATTTTATCACATTTTCATAAGACATTTATCCACAAAAATTAATCACAAAAGTAATATCCAGCTACCATGCTAATGGGTCTCTTTATGAGACATTATGTTGATTTACTTTTTTGTACTAGAAGGTAATGCTAATATCCCATGGCAATAAAAATGTTGGAGTAATATGCTGGATTACGATCATCTAATCACTTTCAGCTACTTCGCTTCCAAGTTACGTACTACAATTAGTTTTTCAGGTACTTTAATATTATTAGCAGCACAAGCATTGCATATAATCAGTATTCCAAGAGCCATGAGTTTCTGGGGACAAATAGAGAGTCCAAAAAACAAGATTTATCAATAAGCAGCAATTTATGTAATAAGGAGAAATATATCACAGATGCTAGTACAGTACTATACTTATAATCCAGACTCTCAGGTTCTTTCCACACTGAGCCAATAGACAAGTTTAGGAGGCATGCTAGACCACTCTGTCTGCACCACAGTGGGGAAATGGAGAGCCCTAGCAGAAGACATGGCTCCCACTGGTACACTCCATCCACACTAGATGGAGCTTTAGAGTGGCATATCACACCAAAATGGCACCATATCCTGCTCCAAGAAGATGATGATGAATTGGCTTTTCTATCCCACTTTTCTCACCCATTTAAGGGTGTGGCGCCGCCCATCCCCCAGCGTGAGCTGTCTTAGAACCAGGGGGCACTCTATGAAGCTGATGGGTAGGAGAATAAGGTCTGACAGGGGGAAGTATTTCTTCACCCAGAGGGTCATCGGCTTATGGAATGGGCTGCCGGAAGAGGTGGTGACAGCTACCAGTCTGGATGGCTTTAAGGTAGGGTTAGACAAATTTATGGATGACAGATGTATCAATGGCTACTAGAACGAATGCCTAGGTGCATCCTTCAGGCTGAGGGGGGGGGAGGAACAGGGGCGCTTCTAAGGCCATCTGCTGGGACTCGAGAGCAGGAGAAGGTTTGTCCTTGCCTCTGCTTGAGATGCCCATGAGCATTTGGTGGGCCACTGTGTGCGACAGGATGCTGGACTAGATGGGCTGTGGCCTGATCCAGCAAGGCTTCTCTTATGTTCTTATGTTCTTACACTCTTTACTCCTGTCTTCTATTCCTGTAAGGGGCTTGTATCATTTTAAAATCCTGGTAGCGTGTTTTATATTTCTGGTAGCATGTTTTATATTTCTGGTAGCGTGTTGTGGTTTGTTCAAGCCTCGCGCCCGCAAGCGAACACCAGCAATGCTTAATTCCTTCACCCCACCTGCCTGACACTCAAAACTCTTGTCTCAAGCCTACTGGCTGTTTATTTCCCTTAGTCTCAGCTTCCTCGGTTTATGAAGAGATGGGACTTTGTAACTGAAATACCCTTCTGGATTAGAATATAGAGAAGCTGGCAAAGTCTCTTCACAGAAACAAAATAAAAAGCTTTATTCTTTACAGCTGGAACAAGTATGGAAAGAAATTAAGTGTTCTGAAGCAGATTACAACCATTTCAGTTCATAGGCACACAAATTAGTTCTTTAACTTTACAATCCTTTTCCTTCTACCCCTTCTGGCTCTATCCCTGGCCTAGAAGGTCTGGACCTATGCTGGGATCTATCCCCTGAGGGAACTAGACAGTTTAACCCGCCTTCCCCCCAGAACCCCAAAGCATGGACACTTCTCTCTTCTGGCAGGTGGGTTTTATACCCCCTCACCAGACGTAACTCGACGCCTGATTGCTTGAGTGCTCTCTTCCCCCTCCCGTTATGCTAATAAGGGAGGTTTCGCCCCCTCTTTACCTGCTCAGGCTGTCTAACTGAACTTCCTTACTTATTCCACATTGAATGTGCCTTCACTACAGTTTTTAAATTACATCCCCCAGCACTGAAATTTAGTGTGGGCATCACAAAGGGACTGAAAAGCAGCTGACAAATCTCCCCACAACAGACACCCTCTGTGAGGTGGGTGGGGCTGTGACAGCTCAGAAAGAAAGCTGAGACTAGCCCAAGATCACCCAGCTGGCTTCATGGAGGAGTGCAGAATCAAATCCAGTGACTAGAAAATATGAGTCTGGCATTCTAACCACAAGACCAAACTGGCTCACTGTCATGCCTCCAGAGCATCTTTGATGCTCTGGAGACATATATTTAGTTGAGATTATAATAGGCTTTTCTAAGTATTAGTTTAGAAGGGGAAATATAGATCTATAGCTTTAAAAAAGAAAAGGATTGTGGGAAATTCTAGGGTCTTATACTGCTTCTCCAGCTAGTTTCAGTTTTGTGTGTAGTGAGTATGCAGCCAAGTCAGACCTGGAGAGAGTATTTTCCTTTGACAAAGATAAAAGTCCACAGAAGAAAGATAAAAGTCCACAGAAGAAAGATAAAACCCACAAAGAAGAGAGAGCAAGGTATTTAACCAAGACTATTGAGAGAAAAGAAATTATTTCATGTTGTGCGTTTGTAACCAGTAAAGCCTTTAAAAATCTAAGAAGTTTGTGGACAAGTCTTTTGTTCAGGCTGTGTTTCCTAGAGCCAGAGGCTTCACTGCACTTAAAAGTCCATAGCATTGCTCTGGGGACAAAACACTCACCCTGTGGAGGCTGACTCCAACCATGGAATACTTACACACAAGTCTGCAGGCATCCTTTCATACTGGACCACTGGCTGCATGCAGAGAGCATACCATGCAGTATTCCAAGCCCAGTACGAATTTCAATCAAGCAGTTAGAAAGGGGCATCCTAAGTGCAGTGTTACTGGGCCACAGGTCAAAAGAGCTGGACCAGCAGCAGCCTTATTCTAGCCCACTACTGCATGTGATAGCCCCACGCAGTGCAGAAAGGGCCTCAGCATCTACACCACAACTTTCCCTGTTCATGCAAACATTTATGCAGAAAGGCAGGATTGCTTATGCAGGACAAGAAAGACGTGGCACAAATTGGCACCAGCTTCCATCCAGCTTCACTGATCTAATGCAGCAACTGCAATCTGAGCTCCCCACAGTGAAGCTTAATTGTCTGTTAAGAATCAAATGTAATTATTTGACAACCAAGCTGATGGCACTTTGTTTAATGCAGCCTCTCCCTGCGCCTTCACAAAGATGTTCCGTCAAGCAGTCGATTAATGTCAAGTCTTGG
This sequence comes from Aspidoscelis tigris stejnegeri, assembly GCA_023333525.1. Classification (NCBI taxonomy): domain Eukaryota; kingdom Metazoa; phylum Chordata; class Lepidosauria; order Squamata; family Teiidae; genus Aspidoscelis; species Aspidoscelis tigris. The sequence continues at coordinate 98,878,396 of JALMGA010000003.1, read as the reverse complement.
AGAACGTATTTAAGCCAAGCCTCATTGTAAAGGCAGTTTACTTTATCTGCTTTGCAGGGAAAGCGTTAAAATGCTCTGTGGAAATAATTCTTTAAAAAGACTTGATGGTCCCGTCACATTTTACTAGACTAATAAAGAGTAAATCATATCCAGGTGGATTCTGAAATGGCAAATTTTAAGAAAGCTGATGATTGAGTAAAGTGAAACTGACAGGCTATAAATTACTTAGAAGCCCTTTTCCAACATACTCAAATAATAAAGCATAGAAAAGCAATTTCCACAACAAATGAAGTGGGTTGCATGTATTGAGTTTCAGGTTCTTCTCCATTCCTTGAAAGGACAAGCAATTATCCCATTAAAGACTGATCCAGCAACTCTCTGGAGCATTGGCACTAGGCTGACATCACTAGCAGAAATCACTTCTCTGAACCAGGAATTAAACCCACCCTATCATCTTCAATCCTCCTATCCCGGGTGAAGAAACAGGCCACTCCCAAATCAGTTCTTGGCCCCCTGGAACATACAGATGATGTCATCTCCAAGGCCCTGAGGTTTAGAAAGTATGTCTCAGGATTTCATGCCAACTTTCCATGACCTGGACTCTCTCCAGATGGCAAAGGGAAACATCCAGGAGGATTTCACTTATGTACTTCTTGGCTTTTCTACCCTGCTTTTCTCACTCATTTAAGGGGACTCAAAGCAGCTGACAAAGCCCTCTGTTCTACTCCCCACAAGACTAGCCCCAAGATCACCCAGTTGGCTTTGTACAACTCAACTCTCCATTTTTCCTATGGTGTTTCTAGCCACAAAATGGTAACCCAAATATTTGTCAAAAAGTCCACTAGAATTCAGTTATGCTCATGGTATTTATATGCTCTTTGGTAAATAATCACTTATGTTTGCCTGTCTGATCTACAGACCCTTAGCATTTGCATTTGAATACCGGTAAACAGCACAACATCTCTCTCTGCACCTTTCTGGATTTCTCTTGGATTGCTAAAATCTCTCTGAATCAGTGGTTCCCAAAGTTGTCTGGGCTACGACCCATCTAATATAAGTTTACCAACTCGGGACCCACCTCTAGGAAATTTAACCGTTACCTATATGAATAAAGGACTTTTCAAATAACAAACAAAGTTTTAATACAATTTTTTTATTACTTAATTAAATAATTACATCAAAAAAGTTATTTCAAATACGGTTAAATTTCCTAGAGGTGGGTCCTGACCCACAGTTTGGGAAACCCTGCTCTGAATAGTCATTGCATCTGAAAGCATTTTCATTCCCTGATATCTCAAACTCTTGGACAGATCTAATGCTTTCTCCTGCCTTTTTCAAAGAATCCTCTTTCTTAATGCGATGCACTGGCATTCCTCGCAGCTTTTCGCCCACCATAAAAACCTGTGGCCCATCTAGTCCAGCAATCTGTTCTCACAGTGGTCAACAGGGAAGTCCACCGGTCTCTTGGCAGCTGGCCCTTGGAAGCAAACCACTTCTACTGTCATCGGGGCTAATAACCACAACAGGACTTGATTTCCATGAATTGGTTCAAAACTTTTTTAAAAAAGATTCAAACTAGTAGCCAAAACCAAATCTCACGAGAGCAAATTCCAAAGCTTAAAGTATGCATTGTGTTACAAAAGTAAATAAATCCTATTGTCTGCCATGATTTCTCAAAGACACCATAACTTTAAAAGCTATGCTGCCAGTTTTGTGATTGGAAACATCAGCTGCCTGACCCGGGTTTTGTTCAAGTGGAGTCTATCCTTCCTTTTATAGTGTTAGCTTTTTGCAATTTTTTTTCTCCAATACCTTGTAAATACAAAAGCCTCCTCATGGCACCACCATCTCAGCCATTCACTGAGATTCAAGATGCATCAAATGTGCCTGCCTGACATGACAGAGGAAGCTACCTTAGAGGTCCTAGCTTCCAGCTTTCTGACTACTAACATAAATCTATCATCCAGGACCTTCAGCTTATATTTATGAACACCACTGGTACCTGCACACAGCACAACCACAACTGTCAGCTAGTTTGATCTTGTGATCATAGATACTGAGTTTGATTTCGCAGTCTTCCATGAAGCCAGCTGGGTCACCTTGGGCTAGTCACAGCTCTCTTCCTGAGCTGTCACAGCCCCATCTACCTCATAGGTTATCTATTGTGGGGAGAAGAACAGAAGGTTTGTCAGCCGCTTTGAGTCCCCTTAAATGGGTGAGAAAAGCCAGGTATACAAGCCAACTCTTCTTCTCATTCTTAACGCCCACTACCAGACTACCCAGATAGCACATGAAATCTACAAGTAGCATGTCAGGCAGAAAAATCACCATTCAATCAACATGCCAACATACACCCAATTCCCACATCTATGAAGAGCAGGTCACCTACTACCGGAAACCCTATTCTTCCCAAAGAATTTAATCACTCTAAGAGGAAACCATCCACCATACAAAGAATGGGCCCTTCTAAAAGAGAAGTTTTTTTACTTCCTCAGAATGACACAGTCCTTCTACAAGACCACACTGGTCTATAAAAACCCAAAAGCCATTATTACCCTGGGTGGCAGACTGAACTTTTGTATTCCTGATTCACCTGCTGCTCCAGGTAAACTACTTTGACCTCAAGGGATCAAATGCATTCCAAGGTCCAGAAACTCACTGCACCAAGCATTTATTCATAATCCATTTCCATGGGATAACAGTTAAAGGACACTCAAGAAGAAGAAGAGTTGGCTTTCTACCCTGCTTTTCTCACCCATTTAAGCGGCTGACAAAGCTTTCTATTCTTCTCCCCACAACAGTCACCCTGTGAGGTAGGTAAGGCTGTGGGAGCTCAGAAGAGAGCTGTGACTAGCACAAGGTCACCTAGCTGGCTTTGTGGAGGACAGCAGAATCAAACCCAATATCCCCAGATAAGAGTCTGGCTCTCTAACCACTAGACCAAACTGGCTCCCACGCTCCCATTGCCTATCTATCTGCCTAACTATTTAGCTATTAGAAAGAACTAAGAAAAAGATTTACCTCCTCAAGGAAACCTGAAGGGGGGAAATGAAAACATACTTCAAGCTTGCAAACTATCCCTTTCCACAAATTTACCACCTTGCACTTACCTGACCTTTTTCAATGGCGTTCCACTTCGCTCCGAACTTTCTACCTCTTGTTGAGGAACATGGCTTCACCTACTAGATGACAGCTTTTCCCAAATGAGTGGAAATTGTTTGAGGTGATTCATGGACAGTTTTTACAAAGACTGTCCAGCAAGCTGTTCCCACTGAAATCATGTGCTCCAAACTTAACACCAAAAAAACCCAACTAAATTGTCATCAAAGCCAGCCTCGCACACAAAGCATCAAGCAACCATATTCAAATAAGGGAAACCAACTACCACGTCACCAGCAGTGCCACACGAAAAAAAACAGAAAATAAAAATCAACCTGCTAAACTTCTTTGAAAGTCCTGAGTACCTAGCCTTCTTACAATGAAATCCTGCCTCTAGAAAAAAGTATGAACTTTAGAACATTTTCCCTTACATTTTAAAATCGGGGGTGGGGACAGACACCCATCCTTACACATATTTCTGCAATAATTCTCAAGTGTAATTGAAAGAACACTTCTAGTAGAAGAAGCAAGGAAAAGTAAAGATAATCATTTCATTATATGTCTTGTATGTCTGCACTGAGACATACAAGAGATAGCGCTGGATTTACCATCCTCACTGCTGAAGAGGATGGTAAATCCAGCGCTATCTCTTGTATGTCTCAGTGCAGGTCATAATGGTCACACTTCGACCATCTCAAAGACATGGAATGCAATTGCATAAGTGAGTTGGCATTACGCTCAGTTGTAGATATCTTCCACAGAAGAAATTTATTTCAGATCCATGTGGTTGTAACTGCAAGTAACCTGAAACCTTTCTCACCAACAAGATGTGTATGCTCCAGGCACTGCAGGCAACTTATTTAATCTGTGATGTTTGCAGTTCCTGAGACACCTGTTTCAGCAAAGCTGTTAAGTCCACAAATACCGAATGAAAAGCAAAGCCTGCAGAAAAAGTAAATGGGAGAACTGCTTCACAATGAAGCATGTATTCTTAAGGCCCATCCTCAATAAATATGACCTGATGGCATAGGGCTGCATAGAACAGGAGCTGTTTATTGAACATGGAATGTTGCAGGGCATGGGGATTTGATCTGAGAAAGACAGAATCCATTTTGATACACTGAGACCCATATGGGAAAAGAAACTCTTCAGCCAGGATCCCACTAGGCAATTTAATCCAGATTTAAACCAGGGTTTTTAAAATCAGCAGCCAGGTCTGGGTTTTTTTGTGTGTTCCCACTGTTAGCTTATAATGCAGACTCACCTCCTCCCCTCTCTCCTCCCCTCAGCAGAATCCTCTCCCCATGCAGTCAGCAACTGGGCACCATCATATTCTGACTCCAACCAGGCAGGCAATTCGAACCCCACCCCCTATACAGTATAAGCCTCTCCCGACTCAGATCATGGAGCAGCAGTTTTTGTTCACTGCTTCTCCCCCCACGGTAATACAGCTTTTCAAGTTAACAAGGCAACAGAAGATCAGTTTCCCTTTTGGTGTTTTGTGCTAGATCAGTGGATCAGAGCAGTGCAAAACGGCAGGAGGGAAGGAAGCAGGCTTTTACACAAGAGCCGCCACAGGACGGAAACCTCCAAAGTCATGATTGCTGCCCCTCTTTGTAAAATCAGACACTTTTGTCTGATCTCTTTGTTACATTACGTTCTGATCTCTCTCATTCTTCACCTCCTCTCCCCGACCCCCTTTCAGCCAAGACTGATACACTTAGCACAGAATGGCGAGAGTACAGGGAAAGGGGGACAAAATCACGACTTATCATTGGATCAGGGGAAACTAAGAATGCCCCTAAAGCACAGTTCCCTCCTCCTCCAAAAACCGCTAGGATTCCCATTGCTAAATAGTGATCACTATTTCTAAATCCAGCAGTAAGACCTCTTTTGATTCGAATATAGATCATCTATGTTTCAGGACCTTTAATCCTCAGAAACTGCAGATTCATTTGAAACTTTGGGAATGGTGAGCACTACAAACGATTTCAAAGCTCTTTAAATCTTGAATGGGAACAGACCCTTATTTTCCAAGGACATAAGTACTGTCATCTTTTTGTTCCTTTGGCTCACTTCCCTCTCCCGTTTTGCATGCCAGGAAAGGCAGAACAAATCTGCCTAAGACAATCAAGGAAGGGTCATTAATCTTTAACAGGTCTGGTTTGCTGCAAAGAAACACAGATCCTGGAATCAAGTCTGAATTGGTACAATTCTGGTCAGAATTTAAAAAGATACTTCCTGACACCTATTAAGGCATCCCAGCCTCGCTTTTTTAAACATCTGGAGGAAACCCCATAATTTAGTTTGGAATGGATAGATGTCCTAATCCTGATTGACTTGCATATTCTGGATGCCACATCATTGTCTCATGCATTTTGGCTTCTCAGAAAAAAAGACAATCAGAAACTCATTATCACAACTCAGAGGATTTGTAGGCAGCCAGCAAAGTGTCGTTCCCTTAAATGGGTGAAAAAGTGGGGTAGAAAAGCCAACTCTCCTCCTCCTCTCAAGTCCCTGCTCCCTTGCTTGGAAGCTTGGCAGGTTCAGTCAGCCAAACTAGTTCTGCATTATAGATCTCTAGATGATATTGGACTCCATCTTACTTGCTGTTGGACAGTATGACTGGAACTAACAGGAGCTACAGGTTCTAAGCCAGAGTTTAGCTAGGCCTGCCTTAGACAATGCACTGTGATAGATCAGTCTTCACTTAGTGGGAACTCTCCAAAGACTTTACACTACGAAGAATGGCACCAAAAAGGTAGTCAATTGTTTATAGGTATGAATGAATCACAACATTTTATAGTCCGTGTCATAATGTATTATCTCATATTTTAAAGAAATGGAGCCTGACCTTCCATTAGACAAAAGTATACAACATTAATCTGTTCTATGAAGGATTGTAGAACACTGATGGTGATTACTCCAGCCCTGGAAGGCCAAAACTACTCATCCTAATGTTCTCCTGGCACTGTTGATTCTTAATTTATCAACACCAGTCATAAAAGCAGCAAAAAACATACCCTTTTGAAGTATTTATGTTTGAAGCTTTTGACCACTATAGTGTCTGTGCACTAAATGGGCAATGATTCTTCCTCCAAGATTTTCAAGCAGATTTACCTCTGAACAGGGAAGTGCACAAATGTTCTTAACATTCGAAATTCAATTTAATTTGATTGAATGTGGACATCTGAATTTGAATACAATGTCTTCCAAAACATTCGTCTGAATCGTTCAAATCATTCAAATGTACAGATACATATGATATTCGTAAAGGTATCTGTACAAATATCATACATATCTGTACGCATTTGCGCTTATAATACAGAACAAAAATGGGATGCATACAGGATAAAACGTATGAAATCTGTAAAGATACGTATAACACATACGAATGTTGTTGACATTCGTAACTGCAAATTCGCATCTAACATTCGAACACATAGACTCAAATGTATCGGACTCAAATCGGTTTTTCTTGCATTCAGATTTTAAACATTCGAATTGAATATTTTGACATTCGATTCGACTTGAATTCAAATGCAAAAAAAAAAAAAAATTGTGCACATCCCTACCTCTGAATACCAAGCCAAAAAAGAAGCCTAACATTAGGGACATGCTGTCACCGTCCCAACTAAACTCCCAAAGGAGATCAACAATTGGAAAATGAGGTAGAGGCGGTATCCCAAAAAGATAGGGTAGCTATAATAGAGGACTTCAGTTATCCTCATATAGACTGGGTGAACTCAGGAAAAAGAGAAAAAATTCCTAGACCTGCTAAATGACTGTTCCAAGAAGCAAATGGTCATGGAACCAACCAAGGGAAAGGCAGTCCTGGACTTGATCCTAATTAATGCTCAGGACCTGGTAAAGGACATTACTGTGGCTGACCCAGTTGGGAACAGTGACTATTATGCAATAACCTTCAACTTAAATACAGGGAGTAAGTTGTTAGTAAAGTCTAACACGGAGACTTTAAACTTTCGTAAGGGAACCTTCCCCAAAATGAGGAAACTAGTAAAAAGGAAATTGAAAGAGAAAATTAGAAGAGTTCAGTGACTCCAAAATGCATGGAGACTATTTAAAAATGCAATAATGGAAGCGCAACTAGAATGCATACCTAAAAAAGAAGAAAGGGAACTTCCAGGTCCAAGGAGAAACCAATTTGGCTCACAAGTGCAGTACAGGAAATCGTTAAAAAGAAGAAGTTCATTTAGAAAATGGAAGGCTTATCCCAATGAGGCGAACAGGAGGGAACATATACCCTGGCATCACAAATGCAAGGTGATGACCAGGAAAGCTAAGAAAGATTTTTAGGAGCACATTGCCAAAAATATCAAAAGAAATAACAAGAACTTCTACAAGTAAAAGTAGAAGTAGGAATTCAACCAGTAAAGCAGTTGGACAAATCTCCGGGGCCAGACGGTATTCATCCAAGAGTTCTTGAGGAAAACAAATGTGAAATCGCAGGTCTTCCAGCAAAAATATATAATCCTTCCCTAACATTGGGCTCTGTACCTGAAGACTGGAGGGTAGCTAATGTAACAGCAGTCTTCAGAAAGGGACCCAGGGGTGATCCAGGCAGTTACAGACCAGTTAGCCTAACATCAGTTCTGTGTAAGGTGATGGAAACCATCGTTAAAGATAAAATTAGTGCCCACACGGAGGAGCAAGCATTGCTGAAAAAAGTCAGCATGGTTTCTGCAAAGGTACAAGGTTTCTGCCTTACAAACTTGTCAGAATTCTCTGAGAGTGTCAATAAACATGTGGATAAAGGCAAACCAGTAGACATTGTCTATATGGGCGTTCAGAAGGCTATTTATTCATCCAGATGGTCATCGGTCTATGGAATTTGCTGCCAGAAGAGGTGGTAACAGCAACCAGCCTAAGCCTAGATAGTTTTAAGGAAGGGTTAGACAAATTTATGGATGACAGATGTATCAATGGCTACTAGAATGAATGCCTGGGTATATTTTTCAGGCTGGGGGGAAAAGTAGGACGCTTCTAAGGCCATTTGCTGGGATTCAAGAGCAGGAGAAGGTTTGCCCTTGTCTCTGCTTGAGATGCCCAGAGGCAATTGGTGGGCTACAGGATGCAACAGGATGCTGGACCAGAGGGGCTGTGACCTGATCCAGCAGGGCTCCTCTTTTGTTTTATGAAACATAATGGTATCCTGTTAAATACAGGGCTTCTGTTCCCAAGATCCACAACACAATGGAGACTGTACCAGAGGACCCCCATGACTGCCTGCTTCTCTTAACTGCAAGAGATCTGTTTTCAAAAATAATGTCAAAATTGTGTCAAGAGTGACTTCACATTATGCAAAGGAAGCTAAACTATACTTGCCTGCCTGGATATAATCAAATCTACACTAAGAGGAACTGCTGTACTTTGAAAAGGCTCCTGGTAAACTTAGGTGAACATAGTTAAGTGAATGTTATTCCATTATTCAGAGATTCAATCACAGCTGTGGATTATACAGTTTTCGATCCCTCTAATGAATCTGCTGCTAAAGCTGCATTCTAAATTACATCACTTGATATTTCAATGGTGTTGTATTATGGTTAAGAAAAATCCTGTTGGCTCTCCTCTTCCCTTTTCAAGACAAATGCAACTGACTTGCATTCTGAACTAACTGAAGCTTTTAAGAGAAGCTTGACTTTCAATAGAGCTGAAAGTATCTTTGCAAAAACACCTATTTCAACGCATCTATTGAAACATCTCACAAACCCATTTTGTCCAGGATCCTGTTCTCACAGCAGCCAGCTAGATGCTTCTGGGAAGCCTACAAAGAGCAAACAAATACAACAGCACTTTCTTTAATTGCTTTCCCCAGCAACTGCTAGTCAAAACAGTAGTACCTCTGACCTTGGAACATAATAGCCATCATAACTAACAACTACTAAAAGCTGAATCTTTCCTGAATCTTTGGAGAAAGATATTACAACACTGATAGCTTTATTTTGTAAGTATTTATAACTTTGTATTCCTCCATAAGGTAAAGTTCCGTGAACACATATTAAAGACTAAAATAAAAGCATAATAGGAAATATTGTAAGAGCAAAGAAACTCATTATGCCACCATAAATTATCACAGAGGAAAAAGGCCCATGGCAAACCACTTCTAGGCTATCACCAGGTAAACTACCTGGATGTCTACCCTGTCACCACAAGTAGAGCTTGTGGATCTTCTGAGTGTTTGAAGTAGGACCATATGGGAAATTGCTATCTCCCATATAGTGTGGTCCCAGATAGGAATGTGCACAAATATTTGTAACGTTTGTTATTCGTACGTATTCAGACATAAACATAACATAATCATAAACATAACATGGATCGGGCCATAGGCCATGTAGTCCAGCATCCTGTCTCACTTAGTGACCCATCAATCGCTTCTGAGCATTCTCAAGCAGAAAACCAAGGCAAAATGGCTTTTAGGGACATCCTGTCTGTTTCTCCAATCCAGAGGAAGTAGCTAGGCATCCATTCTAGTAGTCATTGATACACCTGTCTCCATGAATTTATCTATAATTTACATTCCAGGCCTGTCCTTTGTCAGAGTCTCATTCTTTACTGCAAAATCGTAGGAACACTATTTGCTATTAATAGCAATAACAGATTATTGCTATTAACCTCATGCCCAATTTTTAACTCCCCCCTTTCCTTTCATCAAGGAATTCAGGGGAGCATTTATATCTTGTATCCTGTAAACCCCACCATGACCTCAATGAGGTAGATAAGGCTATGTGGGCTGTTTTTGCATTGGCCCCTTTAGGTACTCTATTTGTACCAATCAGGCAAGCCCTGTTCCCATGAAAGATGCTATCAGAACCCCATCCTAAAGGCCCTGTCCCCACGGATTGTGGGAAAATCCAGATTTAATGGGTCCTTCAGCCCCTTAAATCTGGATTTATTGCAGACTCCTTTAATGGAGTCCACAATCCAGTCTTCAGCTTTGAAGACCAGATTGGAGGATGTGTCTCTGCACTTCTTACCAGGTCGATGGGGTCCAGGGGTGCCATGTGCAGTGGGTGTTATTTGCAGCAGGGCGGTTCTGGCTCCACCCCGCCACTCACAGCTACAGAGGCCTGCACAGCTTCCATAGCTATCTACAGAGTCGAGCACAGGCTTCGTAGCTGCTGCATAAGCATCTATGAAGCCGTGTCTCTCTGTCCCACCCTCTGTCAGCGAGCAAACACTGTGAGTGACGGTGGGGCTGGCCAATTATGCCGTACCACCAGTGGCTCTGCTGACTCCAGTGAAACAGAGCATTGGAATGGGTGCTACAGACTCCGCACGGTACCCTGTTTAGTACCCATTGCAATCAGGTGCTAGAGGGCCTGTGACACCTAGCCAGGAGTTAATCACCCTGAGCCCTACACCCACTGCTCATGGACTCTTTTATTTATAAATAAACCCATAGAGCTTCCCCTTGGTGTCAATAATTAACCCCCAGCTACTACATTCACTTCTTCTTCCGTTTCCCAGCCGTAAAGTGACTGAGAGATTCTTGTCGCCACCAGTCGAGGCGTGCTTTCAAAAACGTTTACTTTTTAAAGGAACTCAGCCTCTTTTCCATTACCTCCCCTGCTGCCATAGTACACACCGACAATAGTCAGATCTCTTTTAAAACACACAAATGCTTCTTTATTGGTTTACACTTGGAATTAGTTAGTAGTAACCATGAGTTTGTTTCAACATTAACCCTTTCTCTGCCTAACCCTACAGTTATTACCAGGATCCTTCCCTGCCTCACCTCACAGGCCTAAGAACCTGGTTCTAAACTTGCCCTCACCCTTCCCGGGTGTTGAACAGTTCACACTAGAATGATCACAAGAACTAGAATACATTTTCCCTTTTGTCATAGCCTTTTATACTTTCCTCTCAATGATTGCTTCTTCTGATTGGATGCTCTCCTGGCCTAACTTACCCCCTCCTCACTCAGGCTGTTAAGCCATGCCCCCTTGTAGGCCATGAGCTAACCTGATCTATAGGCTTCATTCTCTCTCTCTATTTAACACTAACCCAAAAGGTACTGCCACATGGCCCATGCAGACTTATAGTGTCCTCACCAAGATCCAGATCTTTGAGGGCCAGATTCAAGTGAGAACCCCATCTCCAAGATCCAGACCTTCTAAATCCCGATTTCTGCAGGTAAGTGGAGAAACAGGGCAGGGGATGGCTGGTTTACAGGCCTCCAGTTAGCATAAAGTTACTACAAAACTATTGCCCTAGATATTACCAAATTACAGTTTCCAGAAATCTTAGACAACCTTCACAATGACAAGAAACTATAGGAACTGAAGGGTAGCAGCATCTGGAAGACCATACTTATTTATATTTATTAGCAGAGCTTTTCTTACAATGCTGCCCCACAAAGCTATACTGATTTCTAAGGGAAGGGCTGACTAAGCACTTGTATTGAAAACTCCATCTTCCCAACCCAAATAACTGCTTTAGCAGAGGGCCCTGTGAACACAATCAACATAGCCAGGTAAGTAAAGATTCCATAAAGAACTGTAGCACAGGGCATATTGCGCTTCCAGTTTCATGAGGCAGCTGAAATGTTCACAGCGAAACATCAATTAGTGTAACTATTGCACTTAAATGTAAATACTTGCTGTTGGCCATCTGTTCAGGGAAGCTAAAATACCTAATAATTCTTGTACTCTAAACTCTAGGGATGGGCACGAATATTCATCACATTTGAAATTTGTGTGAATTTGTGTACGTCTTTACATTTGCATCCAAATTGAATGTTGGCTAAATTCAACTGCAAAGCAAATGTTTTTGTGCATGCGTTTGAAGCTTCATTATATTCGCGAACATAGGCAGCAAAGCAGCTGCCCAGTCATATCTGCAGGGGATTTAGAGCAGATTTAAAGGAGATTCAGAGGGGATTCAGAGGCACAAAGGGGAGCAGGTTTGCATTATCATCATCATCATCATCCCACCCTAAAGCTGAAGGTCTCAGGGCAGATAACAATCTTTAAAACAACAAATTACAAATCAATATACTGTATATTCTGGAGTATAAGACTACTTTTTAACCCAGGAAAAACTTCTCAAAAGTTTGGGGTCATCTTATACGCCGGGGGTCGTCTTATACGGCGAGTATATCCCAAACTCTATATTTTAACTGGAAAAGTTGCGGGTCGTCTTATACGCCAAGTTGTCTTATACGCCAGAATATACGGTATATTAAAAACAATAATATACATAAAAACACTTAAAAGATTCAGCATGTTTAAAATAATATCCTAAATATTAAAGTAATATTATCTGGGGGGGGGGGGAGGAAGTATAATCACAAATAGCATTCTAAGAACATCCGCAGTAGATTCAAATCATACCACATTTGAAGTGGCTCTATTCGTACAAATGTGAATTTTGTTCGCATTCATTTCGCTGTGAATCAAACATGAAAAAAATTGGGCACATCCCTACCAAAACACTAAACCTGAACCTCAGTAGAGGAAAATATTTCAAAGCAAACTCCAAAAGCACAAATCAACCTCAAATATATAGAAGTGGTAGTTTCACTGCCACTAAAAAACATTAGTACATCATAATGCACAACACACGTACAAGTCTGTTACACTCAAATAAAGCACATAAAATTGAGCTGAGTAGGAATTTCCATTTGTTTCAGACAACCGCACAACAATTGTCATTACCAGCAGAGTGAATGACACCCTGTATTGAGATTTCTAATATAGATTATGTTCCACCTGACAGTTAAAGTACTTATAAATCACCTCCTGGCCTTCCTTATTCTGAAAATTCTGTTACCTGTTAACAAGACACATTGGATTGCTATCAAAAGAAACACAGAAATAGCTTCAAATAAAATAAATCTTTACTAAAAGCATGGCTTTGGACAGAACAACTCTGAATTTGGCAAACTGTTTAATAGGATATTGTGGAAAAGGAACTGCTATCTTCCATTATAAGCTACTTCTTTTTAAAATTATGATAAGAAACAACATTCTAATTACTTCAATTATTCATTTGAAACCTTGCATGCCTGCTAGAATTCACATAAGAGTTTGCTATATAAGGTGCATTTAAAAGGTTTTGGAAAAATACAACAGATGAAATCATAGTTCACAGACTCTTTAGATTATAAGTCCAGTATTTTTAAATTTGGGTCTAGAAAGCAGCAGGCATGGCTGGTGAAATGGGAAAGGGGCCCCAGGTAGTATTACATCATGGCTGAACACCAAGTCTAAGCGAGCTAATTTTCAGCTGTGTCAGCAATCTGGGAAGTTCCCAAACGTCTTATAACTAGGCCCATCAATAAATTTGTTACTGTCACATTTGTGATTGTGAACAAGGTTTATAAATGAGCATTCCTTAAAGGTTATTGCTATTGGTTCCAAATCCTGCATAGCTTCATACAGTGCAAACTGTCAAGGAGATAAGAACTTTAATAAACCATCAGCTGTGTGCATAGGCCAACTGCTTTGTTTAGTGTCAAGATAAAAGACAGTAGAGGCAGTGACTATGGAGAAGAATATCAGGACACAAAATGTTGCAAAAGTCTTGAACAAAAAAGAGGACGGCAGTAAGTTGGGCACTGTGCAAACAAACTGCATGAAATTTATTTCCTTCTGCCAAGATTTAAGCCATATTCTTTACCTCCACACACACACAAAAACTCTTACCTTGCTATAGCTACACTTTTGATGTCATAAAGATATTTAAAAGAGCTATTTCCCACATTTATGTTCATTACCAATATGTATAGTACCGGAATCCAATCTTCTCAGCTACTCCACTCTCTGGTGTTATTTGCCCATATACTACATACCTTAAACTTTCCACCACACCTGTCTTGTCCATCTGTTAAGTTTTATTACCACTTTAGGCAGGAACCATACAACTTCAAAACCCCACAATGATGAAATGAATAAAGTAGTTATAAAAGCATCAGTGGTGAATAAATTTAGGTCAGCTCAAGGTGGAACTAGCTCAGTCAACAGGAACTCATACAACAGAATCAGTAGGGTGACAGGAAGTCCAAAATCCAATTGGTGCCGCCCCTTTGATCTATCTCAATCTAATTTTGATACAGCAGAACAAAACACATTTCAGAGAAACCTAAGGTGAGGTTTATTATTTATTTAGAAAACTTATATCCCATCCTTCACCAAATGGTCCCAGAGTGGGTTACAATGAGATTAAGGGTGGTTCCGCATTACGCTGCCAAAAAGTGGATCTAATAGACCCGCTTTTGGCAATCTGTCCTCCCAAAGATCCATCACTATTTGTGACGGTTCTGCGCATCCGCACACACGCGGGGAGGACGGATTCCAAAGGCACAAAATGAACTTGCACTTCAACAGCAAAGCTTATCCAAAAGCTTATAGATGTACATCCCTACTTTGAACCAAGTGTCTTTACCAAATGTTACCTATTGAAAATCTGAAGCAGTAACATTGCAGTGCCATCTACATCAGAGTAAATGATCTGAAAGATAATAGTTAGATGACTGAGAATACAGAAAGTTTTGAAGCCAATTATGGAAAACCAAAACAAGATCTAGGAGTAAACAAGAAGCTAGAGATATCATACAATCAAGCCGAGGAATATCACATAGTCTAAGTAATGAGAAAACTAAGTCAATGATTCCCAAAACCAATGCTTTGCATTCAGCTCTATATTATTATGCTATTGCTGTAAGCACTTGTATCTTATTTTGTCACATATATATTGATTACCTATCATACTGATTAAATGATTAATACAGATTAAATTATTTGATATACTATTATGTTATTGAACATGACCAACAAACTTACAATCATTTTATCTTTAATAATGAATTATTTTGTTAAATGTTAAAAATTAGATTTTTAGTTTCACGGCATGGAGCTTGTCTTGCAGCTGCCTCGTGCCTTCCTAGCGGGAATCAGTGAGCTAAATATTTTTCACAATAGAGGGCTAGATAAACACAAACAAACCAGAAAGACAAAAGAAAGAGATAAAATGAAGTTAAATCAGAGTTTAGGGGGCAGTGAAAGGCGTGTTTTTCATTAAAAAAGAAAACAAAAGCTTATCTCATTTACCATTCTAAGGAAGAGAGGACCATCTCAGAGAAAAAAGGATTCTCAAATAGTAATAAAGCTGGATATCTTACAACGAATAAATGTGTATATTGAAAATTGGCAGCCAGCATATGGAGCAGAGCAGCAAAACTGATGATTTATCTGTGACCCTTATGAGCAAGACTTGTTTGCATGTCGTCAAAGACTTTCTTACAGTACTCTGAAAAAAAATCAATAACAAATGGCGAATCACCAATCTGTAAACTTGACTGGCACTGGCAGTAATGCCGAGTCTGCTAAAATGCACACATGGCCCCTGCTCTTTGGATTGACTCTCATGCTAAAAACAAATCAAAGTGTGTCAGGTAATGATTGTGCAAGGAAACCCACCCTTAGCAGGTGATCCTTACTGGACACTAGTGCAATTAATGCCTGAGATCATACAAAGAGTAGGAAATTTTTACATATACCTTGGTCTTCAAGTCAATAGACAAAAATATGAATTGTTATTCATTAATGCTCTACAAAAAAAAAACAGAAGTCACAAAAGTTAATTGGCTTTAAGATAAACAAAAATTGCAATAGTACTTGGGAGTCACGCAAACAAAGAATTACAATGCTCTGTTTAGAGCTTAATCAATGACCCTTATGGATTACAATAAGGACTTTAAAAAATGGGAAAATATTCCTCTGACTCAATGAAGCAGGACATCCCTCTTAAAAATGAAAGTGTTTCTAAATTCCTATTTTTGTTTTTAAGTTCTTCCTATCCACAATCGGGACACACTATTCAAGGCTTAAGAGAATACATCGTTCAGATTTATTAGGGCCCAAAGGCATACGGGACCCCATGGGACCATGACAGACAATAGGACTTCAAGATGAGCAAAGATAGTCAAAGATGTGATGATTACAGCAAAAGCCAAGGGAACTTGGAGATGATTAAAAGTGGAGTGAGCCCAGCAATAACCACAGACAATGAACAGAGAGGGACACCTATTCTTATACCCACCCTGGAGTCAGACAGGAAAACAGACTGGGAAAGGGAGTAAATAAGGGGGGTTCTGACAACTTTCAGGCTTTCCAAAAGACATAAACAAGTTGTACTGAAACCATCCATTACTGAAGTTGGGCATCCACGTCATCATGCCAATTCTTGCAGATGCTCAACTCTAACAGCTTGAGTTATGCCTTCCCACAACAGGTTGCCAAGATTTAAGCTAACTTGTGGCACAAATCACTTTTGATAAAAGAAGCTTCAGACAGAAAAAAAAACAGATATTGTCAAATATTTGAGTTAGTGGACCCAAGGGGGACAGTAACTTGATGATCCATATTCCAACCCCATGCTTTTTATTCCCCTGAGTGAACATTCCATTACGGAAATGGTATCTGGTACTGTCTGGTTCTGATCCTAAGATCTGGTACATAAATACAGTTATGGTAGTAAGTTTATTAATGATTAGTCAAATGACTATATCATAAAGACAGGGTGTCACAACAGGGTGAGTAATGTAATGTTTAATGGCACCACTGTTTATGCAAACATCCACCAACACAAAGTCAACATTCACAACAATCTTCATAAGAAGGTTGGCTTTTCTACCTTGCTTTTCTGACCCATTTAAGGGAACTCAAAGCGGCTGAGCTTCTGTTCTTCTCCCCACAACAGAACACCCTGTGAAGTAGGTGTGGCTGTGAGAGCTCAGAAGAGAACTGTGACTAGCCCAAGGTCACCCAGTTGGCTTCATAGGGGAGGGCGGAATCAAACCCAGTATTCCCAGATAAAGCCTGAGCAAGCTGTGTTCAGTGTGAACAATTCTTCAAAACCCTAGCCATAGGTTACAGACAACTGAGAGCTGAAAAAAGGCAAGGTTTTGCCCCCTCCTTCTAACCATGGAGCTGAGGAGAAGGGCTGAAGGTTATTGCTAAGCATACAGAAGACTGCAGAGAAGGCCACTTTCAAGAGCGCAGTGGCTAGAATGAACTTCTGCTCAAATCCTGGGAGAAATAGGCTTTTCTGAAAGACAGTGCAACAGTGGGAATACCATCCTACCTTTTTCATTCCTCCATGACTGAGGAAAAGCATAATCATTCTTCTTGAGAAGAGCTGGTTTACTCTACACCCAGGTCTTTCCAGTGTGAGCCATTTCCTCTTTACTGTTCACTGCTCTTAATCACGTTTTCAGAGACTTGTTAATTTTAATATAACCCACCTTGAAATGTTATAGCTGTGTGTCCTTTCCCCACAATTCTTCAAATAAACCCTTTTCTATTCAGATAAATGCCTTCACAGTAATCATCTGGACTGTTGAACAGTAAATGGAACTAATAAAATGTTTTCAAGGGCACACTTGTTCCACACCCTGTTATGAGTATAAATCCCCTTGGCAGCCTACCACATTTCTGAGCAAAAATATACCATTCATCTTTTGCACAGCAACAGCACTGTGGGCCTCTTCAGGAGGCTGCATATATTCATCATGGCTACTTAACATAAATTGACTTTCACTTGACTTTCAGTATCCCAGCCATCACGTTTACTAAGAATGTTTGTATGGGAGATACAGATCTTGGACAATGAAAAAGAATGTCCTAACTATCTAGGCTCATGCTTATGCAGCTGATGATTTGCTGGAAGTTTAGCATAACAAAGCAACATAGTCCTCATCCGAATACAGCACGCGAAATGTTAATAACTCTCAAAAGCATGCCACCAAATCTTCCAGCCTTCCAGAGATTATCTTCGCTATATGCAGATTACGGAATTTATTTCTTGAGGAGTTGGTGATATCTGCTAGACTAGATAGCTTTAAGAAAGGGTTAGGCAAATTCATGGAGCACAGGTGTATCAATGGCAACTAGAACAGATGGCTAGATACTGCTTCCAGGTTGGGGAGATAGGCAGGATGTCTCTAAAGGCCATTTGCAAGGATCTGAAAGCAGGTGAAGTCTCTCCTTTATCTTCTGCTTGAGATATCCAGAAGCAATTAGTGGCCACTTGTGAGAGATGGGATGCTGGACTAGATGGGCTGACACCTGATCCAGCAGGGCTTCTCTTATGTTCTGATCTGGCACACATAGGGTGTTTCCGCATTGGCCGCCGAGAAACAGATTTAAGAAAATCCGTTTCCTGGCGATCCATCCTCCCAAGGATCCATCCGAAATAGGGACGGATCCGAGGAGGTCCCGCATGTCCGCACATGCGCAAGGAGGACGGATTCTGCTGGCCGGATCCTCTGGGTGCTGTGCGGAGGCTGCAGCACCCATTCCAAAGGGCATCCAGCCTCCCGCGCCACTGACGCCACCCCCAGAGCCACGGGACTGGAGCATGCAGCTGCCAGTCACCGCACATTTCCACCAGCGCATGGCATGTGGGGAAGGGCAGAAGGAGGCAGACCGGCCTCCTTCCACCCTTATCAAGATGGCGGCCACCGGCACATCCAGCCCCTCACCTCTCTATGTGTGGAACACACCAGGAAAGGGATCTCGGGGTTTTGGTGGACAGTTCAATGAAGGTGCCAACCCAGTGCGCGGCAGCAGCGAAAAAAGCGAATTCAATGCTGGGAATAATTAGGAAGGGAATAGAAAATAAGTCAGCAAGTGTCATTTTGCCCCTTTATAAATCTATAGTGAGGCCACATTTGGAATATTGTGTACAATTCTGGTCACCACACCTCAAAATAGATATTGTGGAACTAGAGAAGGTGCAGAAAAGGGCAACCAGAATGATTAAGGGGCTGGAACACTTCCCTTACGAAACCAAGCTGCAACATCTAGGCCTCTTCAGTCTGGAGAGACGGCGTTTAAGAGGGGACCTGATTGAAGTATATAAATTATGCACAGTATAGAAAAGGTGGATAGAGAAAATTTATTCTCTGATGGGTAGGAGAGTAAGGTCTGACAGGGGGAAGTATTTCTTCACCCAGAGGGTCATCAGCTTATGGAATGTGCTGCCGGAAGAGGTGGTGACAGCTACCAGTCTAGATGGCTTTAAGGTAGGGTTAGACAAATTATGGTGTTTTTCCACTGTCACTAGAAGTACCCATTAAGTACCCAGTGGAAAAACACCCATGCTCAGGTCCACAACTCCAGCCAGCAAGAGCAGCAACTCACCATTTCAAATTAACACTTCATTTGCTGGCTAGGGCTGCAGATTCTGCTATCACAGCCTCTTTCCAACTCAAGCAGCAACCTGCCTATCATCTAAATTATCTGTTTTTAAGCAAAAGGGTAATTTTGTCCACTCCTTCCACTAGAGGATATTTTCCACTCTTTTACAGGTTGTTACTATAAGCCGAACATCAGCACTTTCTGATAATCTTTTCTTTTTGAATTTTTTTTAATTAATTTTCTCAGGGTAACATAAAATATACAATATAAAAAGAAAATTAAAAGTTGCATAATTGTTATCCACTTAATCATATTATTAATTTGCTCTCCATCTTATTGATGCCAAGCAACTCTAAAAAAAAAGCTTCCCAAAATGTTTATCTCTCTTCTTCTTCCCTTTCAATTTTTTTCATATTAATCTGCAAAACCTGCAATTAATAAGCCATTTTCTTGTCTCCATAGATAATCAATGAAAGGTTGCCAATTTTTAATAGATTTTTCCACTGAAGTCTCTTATCAGATTAATTTGTATATTTTTGCTACAATGGTCACCTTTGCTTGATCACTTAGTTGGATATTGAGCGACTGTCTAATTTCCATCTCAGGACATATACCAGTCTTGCTGCTGTTACCATATTTTGTATTAAAACCAGCCATTGATCTGACTCTTTATCTATCAAACTGAGCAAAAATATTTCAGGTTTCAATCTTAGGTGTAACTTCCTGATAATCTTTTCCATCAACAGTGTCAAATCTTGATAGGTAAGTGTCAAAATATATATACACTGATTTAACAACTTCTGCTTTTGAACACATGACTTCTGAAGAATTTAAATTTTAGAATACCCTAAACCAGTGACGGCCAACCTATGACAAGCGTGTCACAGGTGACATGCCGAGCCCTTTTGGGTGACACACATGGTCATCCAGTAGTGCTTGCTTGTTCTTCAGGTGTATGCAATACCAACTTTCAATTGAAGATTTAGCAAAAGTAAAGAATTATTTGTTTTTGCTTTTAATAAAATACATGTATCAAAAATATAACTTTTTTACTAGAGCTACAAATATCACAAAATTATGGATATTTCTAGAAGTGACACAGCACCTGAGTTAAGCTAGGTTTTCTTGCGAATTTTGACACACTGAGCTCAAATGGTTCGCCATCACTGCCCTAAACCAGCGGTTCTCAACCTTCCTAATGCTGCGACCCCTTAATGCAGGTCCTCATTCTGTGGAGACCCCCAACCACAAGGGCAGGGCAGCTCAGGTGAGGATGGGGCAGGAAGGCGGGAGTCTCATCTGAAAGGGTAGTTCGACCCCCAAAGGGGTCCCAACCCCAAGGTTGAGAACCACTGTTGTAGAGCAAGCTTGGAGGCCTTGGACTTCAATCTTCTACCTAACCACCTAAATTTGGCTTTCACGGCCCCCTGACATGTACCAGAGCCCCCATAGTACCAAGATGTACCACATCCAGAAGTACAGCATTTAAGTCCAGGAAAATAATATTAGCCAAAGTATCATAATGCCACCTTACAAGAAACATCAAAAAAGACTGGCTAATATGTTCATGCCAGATTTTTAAAAGCCCGTTTTTCATACATCCACTTAAAACTTAAATATGAAAGCTGAACCACTGCCAGCTTCCTTTTCTCCCTCCAACAATAAGCAACCTGGCAATTCAGTTAAGCAACATAGCATATCTCCCCCAAATGATAATAGAGGATATAAGACAAGAAGCATAAGCATCAACTGAAAGAGTGGGGGGAAGAGAGAAGGAGGCAGAAAGAAAATTAAAATCCAAGGTCACTAAAGCAAAACTCGGGACTTTGTATGCAATGAATGAAGATATGTCCTGAATTTAAATGTTCTATTTCATTATGCTGCAAGAAGCTACACAACTACTCCATCCCGAAGTAATTCAAGCCTTGGGGGATAGTTGTTAATATATAAAATGAACAACGTGCTTTAATAAATAATCCCTCTGCTGCTCTTATTTAGTTTCTATTACTTTTAATTTGATTTAAAAGTAAAGCTAATAAAGTAGGGTCCCATTTCCCATCCATTCCTGCCCGCAACACATAGATATATATATACACGTCATTTAAAGTTTGGGATGGAAACTGCCAGCAATTAAAAGGGTGCTTACATTTTTGCCTGTAATATTCTTAGGGAAATTTCCTAGGATAATGTTATTGTTTTAAGGATTACTAACCTGGGATCTCTCACATGCTATAGCCTACTGTTGTTAAAATGGCAAGGAGCTCAGTGGTGAGTAAGTGCAAGAGATGTCATCACCCCTTTGAACTCCTCTCTGCCATCTTGGCTCCCAAATCTCTAGGCAAATCATCCTGAATTCTAATTCTGGTCACACTGGCAGAAGGTGAACCAGTCACTCCACCAAGGGCCTCCTGCATGGCTGAAAATGTGCTTTTCCAACCCCATAATGATCCATTTCTGCTTCCTTAATAAGACAATATACTATTTTAAGAAAAACGCCAGAAGGGAAGAGTCCTTGGGTTCTTGAGGCGGAATATATAGTCACAGAGGCATGAAGTCACATTTGTAAGGTCAAAGATACGATTTGGGACAACACTTATTATAACGGCAGAATCATTCAGGCATCCATCCTAAATCCCAACAGATCAAGCTACATACTCTAACTTTCTAGGAGCGGCTGACCTATAACAAGCTTTCCAATTCCATTGTGTCATAGGGTCTTGATCTCGGTAATAAAGATCTTCAGAAGCTAAGCCCTAATGGAGAAACTGGCAAATGTGAGTAATAACCAAGCTGGTTGCTACAGCATAACATTTATGATGAAAGCTGTGGTCTTCAACCACTAAGGTCATCAGCTGAGGCCTGGGTGCAGATACCAAAAACTTGTGAGTGGCAGCTGGGCTTTCTCTGTGGTGGAACCTATCTTTCTAGAATGCTATCCCTTCTTACATTTATGAGTCACCTACAGCTTTACCCTTAGATGTCTGTTAAAGACATTTCTTTTCACCCAGGAGTTCCTAATGTGAATAGTTTTCTCTAGTTTTTAAATTATGTTTTAGGCATTGGTTTATCTGCTTTAATTATTAACCGCTTTTAGTTTCTTATAGTAGGAAACAGTGCATGAATATTTTAAATAAACACAAACCACCATTATCAGCCGGAAGGGAACTACGGTAAGTAGATAAGAAGGACCGAAATTACAAACACCTATAACCAATTCTTATATTCTCTTAGCCAATGTACACACTTCTTTTATAGACTGCAGCTACAGGCTCTCGGGAGCTCAATTTTCAGGAGGAAAGTGGCTGGTAAAATGATGAATGCATAACTCTAACCATATCTCATGACTCCCTGCCTGCAATTGCTTTTCCCTAGCCTGAACAATTTCCGTCTAAAAATTATTATTCTGATAAAAACAATTTTCCATGCTTAGGTACTTTTAATGCAAAGCTTTTAATACAAGATTCTGGACAGGTAGCACATTACTGAAACAAATAGAGGCATTTGCTTCCAAGTACCTCAAAAATTATCTCTGTCATTTCTTTTCAAAATATTCCTTAGACATAAAAAGATTGTTCACCAAAATAGCTGCTTTACATATTTAAAGGTCATTGTATTCTTCCACTTAAGATAAGACTCCTCTTTACATATTAAACACAGCTGATTATAAAGCCAGTTTCACTCAAGTACTTAGTTGTATTAAGGCTAAAGGTACTTTTGAATTCCAAATTTTTGCTTTCCAGACTTTTTTGAAAATCCTCTACTACTTTGTAGTACAGAGTACAGCAGAATGTTGACAATTCTTTTTACTAGGAATATATTAAAGTTTTCAACAGCAAAGATATAGAACACCTGGAATTTATTTATATTTCTATCCCACTCTATACCCAAAGGTCTCTGGGTAGGTTACAATAAAATCAACGTAAAAATATGAAGGAGGAGGAGGAGAGTTGGCTTTTCTTTCAAAGCAGCTGACAAACCTTCTGTTCTTCTCCCCACAACAGAACATCTTGTGAGGTAGGTAGGGCTGTGAGAGCTTAAAAGAGAGCTGTGACTAGCCCAAGGCCATGCAGCAGTCTTCGTGGAGGAGGTCGGAATCAAACCCAGTATTCCCAGACAAGAGTCCGGCTCCCTAACCACTAGACCCAACTGGCTCACTAAACAATGACAGTGTTTTAAAACAATGAGATTGCCTGAGGGAGGGGATGTTTTTCCCTCAGCCAAAGGCAAGGGTAAAGAGGTACATCTTCATTTGTCTTCTGAATATATACAATGAGAGCGCCTGGTGCATCTCAGAGGGGAGCTTATTCCTAGCCATGACTTATTTCATTTCAGAGCTGGTTGAAAAGTTATGAAAAATCTTTTATTCATTATGTTTGAACACATTTAATAATAATAATATTTATTTGTATACCGCCCTGTGGCGAACCAATCCGGGCGGTTGACAACAATAAATATAAAAACATCATATAAGAATAAAACATTATGGTCCCTCCCCCCTTAAAAAGTATTAAACAATATGACAAATTAAAATACAGTATCAAAAATATAAAACAAAATATAAAACATAATGGAATGGGCTAACAGCCCTAATATCCCTCCGGAGCTCCTCAACCAACATTTATTATGGGTCCACGAGGGGAATGAGGGGGTCAGAAAGCCCGAGCCGGGATGGTTGATCTGGGGAAAATTAATCTGGAAAGGCCTGCCGGAAGAGAGCCGTCTTGACAGCTTTTTTAAAGCTGTCTAGTGATGTCAACTGATGGATCTCATCCGGCAGGTCGTTCCAGAGTTTGGGGGCGACAGCAGAGAACGCCCTCTGGGAGGTCGCCGCAAGCCTGGATTTTAAAGACTGCAGTAAGTTCTTCCCAGAGGAGCGGAGAGCGCGGGGAGGATTGTATGGGAAGAGGTGGTCCCTGAGATAGCTTGGACCCAAGCCATTTAGGGCTTTAAAGGTAATAACCAACACCTTGTACCGGGTCCGGAAGCTAATAGGCAGCCAGTGTAAGGACCTAAGAACCGGAGTAATGTGGTCCCTCCTAGATGTACCGGAAACAAGCCTGGCTGCCATATTTTGTACCAGCTGAAGCTTCCCAACCAAGTACAGGGGTAGCCCCAGGTAGAGCACGTTACAGAAGTCCAGGCGTGAGGTTACCAGTGCGTGCACAACAGTTTCGAGGTCCTTTACTTCCAGGAAAGGGCGCAGTTGGCGTATCAGCCGAAGCTGATAGCAGGCGCTCCTGACCGTCGCATTTACCTGATTTATCATCAGGAGCGACGAGTCAAGGAGTACCCCCAGACTGCGAACACAGTCACTGGAGGAGAGCGTGACCCCATCCAGGACAGGAAGTTGCAACCCAATTCTTGGTTTCGGGGCCGCTACCGTGAGCACCTCCGTCTTGTCTGGATTCAGTTTCAATCTGTTTTTCCTCATCCAGCTCATTACCGCTTGAAGACATTCACTGAGCGAAGAGATGCCATTGGAATTCGAGGCCGACGAGCGAGACATGGAGAAATAGATTTGGGTGTCATCAGCGTACTGATAGCACCTAGCACCATAACTCCGTATTATCTCACCCAGCGGCTTCATATAGATGTTAAATAACATCGGGGACAGAATAGCCCCCTGAGGAACCCCACAAGTGAGGTTCCTCTTACTGGAGCTACAGACCCCGAGCAGCACCCTCTGGGAAGAGTCCGACTCCTTAACCACTAGACCAAACTGGCTCACCTTCTAATTTCCTTGAATAAGTCAAGAGCACCAATAGTGAGAGTCAATAAACCATTCATCTCCAGCCCAATAGTTTGGGTTTTTTAATTGTGAAAATTGAAACATGTCCTCACCATCCCTGTGGGACCTTCCATAATAGGTTTCCTTTTTTTGTATGCCATGGCTAAAGGATCTCTGTGGGGAAGGGTATACTCTCGCCTTGGGGTCATAAACTACCCCCTAAAGGCAGATGAACCTACAATATTTGATCAATAGCACAGAATGTGGAAGAGACTGGGACTTCACTACATCTTTCATTTCCTATACTCAGTGTGAGATGAAGTTGGGGATTCATGATCATCAGTCTCTTGGAAGGAATACTTAATAATGATGCCAAATTGGAGTGCAAGGAAGACCTTCGAATTGTTACATTTATCCCCTGTCTAATATAACCTATGGGCTCCTTCATAAAACTTTAATCTGCCCCTTCTTTCAGTGCTAAAATATTCAGAAAACCTTGGTTTCCTAAACCATGGTCACACCTTCACTTTAATCCCTTTTCAGACCATCTTTAGACCAAATCCTCACACCTTTTTAGTCCTATTCATTTTATTTGTGGACTTTCCTCCCTTCAATCATACTTTTGAGTCCTGATTTTTACACATCTCAAGCCATTAATGGGTACTTCTAGTGACAGTGGAAAAAACCATATAGTGTTAATCTGTTTTCATTTTTTGTGTTTGATCAGTGAAAAGGACTCAAGGGGCTGAACCAGACTACAGTGGGTGTATACTGCATGAATTTGCCTTCCCTTTCACTCATTGTGTGATTACACACTGCTGAGTGACAGAACATTTATCCCATCAGAGTGTAGTGGGTGTTCTAATCGTGGAGAGGGGTGGAGATCTAAAAAAAAAATCTCATAAAGGAGCCTCACATAAAGGTGTGAGCATAGAGACCCAAACTGAGGAAGAATTAGCAGGTACTGGGTGTGATCAGAGTTGGTGCATTTTGAGTCTTGCTTCTTAATAAGACAGACTATTTCAGCAAGGTGTGACCATGGCCCAATTGCATTCAGGATGGGTTCTGCCTTCCAACACAAGTGCTTTACCAGCCAGATGCACTATGTTTTAAAACATTACCACTTCTGTTTGTTTTGGGAGAGACTCAGCTCAATAAGAAACATTTCATATTGTGAATGGGTGAATATACCTTGTGTGTCTTTCCTTTCTTGTAACACTATATCTTGGGGTCACCATGTGAAATAAACTGACAGTGGGCTTGAGTCAGCAAACTGAAGTACTGTACTGTATTCCTTGAAATAACATATTAATTTCTATCCAGTTAGTATCTTTGAGCTTACAGAAATGTCCCTTTAAATTCAATAGAGGAATCTGCTATGCAAAGGGAAAAGGATGCAATCCAACCCCATTTCTTCTTCCACGTGGCACACGCCAGCCTTCTCAAAATCTGTTCTGGCATTAGCTAAGGCCAAGCTGTATGTTGCATGGAGAAAGCAGAAGTCTAGGGAACATGTAGTCAAGAAACAAGAGGGAGGGGAAAAAAGACACCACTACATATTTATAGAATAGGAAAGAGATTAGAAAGGCTTCTTTTCAGCAGAGAAACAGAATAAGAATCTGATGTTTAACATATATCATGGGAAGGGACGCTGGCTCTTATCAAGTGGGAACTGGATGCTTTCCATCTCCAAGTGTGCCAGAGCGTTGCCACCCAGGATAACAGAGGAGCACAAAAAGGGCTTCAAGCTCATAATTCCAGGCAGAAAGCAACAAAAGTTATTAGTAGCTTTATTCCTTATTTTGTTTCTGAAGAACTGAAGCAGGAGTTTGATGACACTATTTTATGACTACTGTTTTTATAAATGATTCTGTTCAAGGTTCAGAAGAAGAGATTCTGAGAGTGCCAGCCTGCTTATTCAGTTGGAATTATCACAGGGCCAGTGTGCCAATGCCCTGTGCTTCATGCAGTTGGAAGGGATGCCTGGCCGTGATGTAGTTCAGCTATTGACAAACACTCTCTTGCCTTGTTACAAGATGGGAGTCAAACTATGTCATAGGTATATGGAGTAGTGGCTGTGTTGTGAAGTAAGGACTTCAGGATCATTTGATCTATCTAAAGGAATGCCTTCTTCCATATCGACCTGCCGGTGCCTTAAGATCTTTGGGCAGGCCCTTCCAGTTGTACCACCACTCTCAGCAGCAAAAGGAGTGGCCACTCAGAATAGGGCTTCTCAGTGCTGGCCCACAAATGATGAAACAGTCTCTCTCCCTGAGGTCCATCAGGCACCTTCACTTCACATGTTCCAAAGAGTAATGAAGATGCATCTATTTGCCCTGGCCTTTAGCTAAATAAGGAAATAGCTTCTCCTTCACATTTTCAAGCACTGTTATTTTATTTATTTATTTATTTATTTATTTATATTTATATCCCGCCCCATACCCAAGGGTCTCTGTGCAGCTCATAACATTAATACGTTCACTTTACATTCATTTTTTTATTGCTGTAACTCTCTCCAAGACCTTAGGCTATAGGGAGGGATAAAAATGCAAATAAATAAATAAAAACACAGGAGATTTGGGAACACTACTGGCTAATTTGGGGGTTCTGGCTTGGGTGGCTGGACAGAGGGGGAGCTCTGACAATACACTGCATAAAGTTTGATTAACTCTTATGTAGCTCTGTGACAAATGACCTCTGTTCCTCTTCTGTTCTTACTGAAAGCACCACAGGTATTTTTGCAAGAATATCTGGACACAATATAGAGTTGTTACCTTTGAAACAATCCAATTGTAATTTGATCCAGTACTGCAACCCATTTACTTTTTATATTTATCTATACATCTTTTTTATTATCATGTTTACCAGACTGCCATTATAGAACGCCACATTCTTTCATCCATCAGAATTACAATTTATTTATTGTGCAGTTCCATATATTGATATGTTGCAAATATATTCATTTTTTCCCCCGAACTTGTCTTTTCTTATTGTCACTTCCCTGGGACCCTGTGGTGAAGGGTAGGATATACATTCTTAAGTAAAATATAAAACTGAATTCCAAATAATATTTTGTACCTATTCTGTTCTAGCACATTTTACCAGTAAGCATCAAGTTCCACCCTAAATAATCAGCATCATTGTTAACAATAGCAGTGATAATAATAATAATGGAGATTAAGATTTCTTATCACTGAATCCCAGCAGGCAAGAAAAAGCCTTTAGTAATCGTTGTTAATTAGCTAGCAATATGACAGAATTTCCAACTGTGACATTTAAAGCACCTTAATGTGATCATGAACAGTTACAGGGATAATTCAGCTCATCTGCTACAAGGCCTTGATTCTTGTACATCTGAAAACACTACTTAAGCTATCATTAAAGCTGTAATCAAGTATTTTCTAGCTCAAGAAAATAAGGCATGTTTGCTTACCTGAAAATACAGTAATGTGAGCTGAAATGTTTAGTGGCACGCTTACAGACTATCTTGTCTGAATGCAAAAGACGTGGTTCTGGGTACACAGTTGATGGGGCACTTTGGGGTTTGCTGAGTGATTTCCCACAGGCTGCATATTGACAAAGGTGTTTCATTCACTGGGAGGAAGCTTTCTGGGCAGAATAACTCATGATGCTGGAACAGACCAAGGGCCTGTTCACATCTGGAGTATATCTCAGGATAGGTGTCTGTTGTCCACATGCTCATGCAGACTCTGGCAGGTCTCACTTGTGGCCTGCTGTAGCCTGTACTAGCATGCAGACAGCAGGCCCCAATTCTGGGATATATCCCAGAATAAAGCCAAGTGCGAATAGGCCCCAAGTTTCCTTAAAAGCTGGCCCAGTTATCTTCCATTATAAACCTGCCAAAGAAATCTAGATGTAGGACTAATAACTTGGGTGGTTTGGGAGCTTAACCTGAAGGTTCTAAGAATATTACTGTGAACCCTGGCTGATGACCTAGTCCAGGAGAAAGATAAAGGGGTTGCTATCCCCTTGGTTCTCTCTGATTTCTCAGCAGCTTTTGAGAACATCAACCATGGTATCCTTCTAGAAAAAGAATGTAGTTTCAGTGTTGGAGACACTACATTGTAAAGGTTCCATTCCCACCTTCAAGGTCAATACCAAAGAGTGTCTGCAGAGGATTCTGGCCTGATACCCTGGGAACTAACATCTAAATGAAGCTACTATAGAGGTCAATCAGTGATTTGGAGTAAGGTGCCATCAACATGCAGATGACACTCAGCTCTATCACTGCATACCATTTGAAACACAAGGGATTAGGAGGTGGGCTGGATAGAAGCTAATAAATTGAAACCGAATCCAGAGAAAATGGAGATGCTGTGAGTCACAGGATGTCGGGTCCATGAAGTAAGTAGGTATCCTGTTCTCGGTGTGGTTGTACTACCATGCAAGAAGAAGGTGAAATGGAAACTCAAATGGAGGCAGTGGTCAGGAGTGACTTCTTCTAAATCTAGCTGGTTTGCCTGCTGTGTTCCTTCCTGGACTTGACAGTTTGGCTACATTTATCCATGCCCACGTAACTTCTAAATTAGACAACTGTAATGTGCTCTATGTGGGGTTGCTCTTGAAGATGGTTCAGAAAATGGCACTAGTGCAGAATTTTGCACCTCTCTCTGGTCTTAAAAGAATTTAACTAGCTGCCAATGCAGTTCTAAGCCCAATTCAAAGTTTTAACATTAACTAAGAAAACTCTTTAGCTTGGACCCAAAATATCTAAAGGAACATCTCCTCTCATAGAGATCTACCTCTTATCTATTTTATAACCCTCATCAGTAAAAAGGGTGAAGACACATGAGAGGGTCTTTTTGGTGATGGCCTTTAGACTATGGAATAGCCTCCTTTATGAGTTTCATAAGGAACCTCGTTGGTAAAGACACACCTATTTCCTCTAGTCTTTGGCTCCTTTCAGGCAGTTATTATTTCAGTTCAGTTCATTTTTAATCAGTTCTACTGGTCTTATTGTAACCTGACCTGACTCCTCTTGGTATAGGGCAGAAACAGAAATGAAATCAATTCAGCACCTGGTTGGACCACTTCAGGTACAAAATAAAAAACTCAATTCTTCTCCCAAGAATGTAACTTAACCTATAACATCATTGTACAAGTATCTAGGCAATGATGTAAGATTATTATGCCATTTCCAGTCAGGAGTTAATAATTTTAATTGTGTTAATAGTGTTTTGGGTGTGTTACCCAGTGAGGTTTTATAGGGCTGTTTTTATACTTTTCTTGCCTTGGTCATTTTATGAATGATGATTAAGAAATTATTCAACAGTAAGTTGTAAACATAATTGCGCGGCACATGGAAAAGATTTTAAAATTTGATTCATACCTAATTAACACAGAGACCAGAGAATAATGAGGCACTGTCCTTAGTATGAGTGGTAGAAATAAATATTACAAGTAGCCATTTTCCTGGAATATGTTAAGACTATTTAACTGACACCAGAAAAGGACCTGGTAGATACCGATGTATAGTATAGCTACTGATACTACGAACCATAGCACTAAAGTACAGAAAAACATAAAAAAAACTTAAGAAGAGCCCTGCTGGATCAGGCTACAGCCCATCTAGTCCAGCATCCTGACTCATACAAGTGACCCACCAATTGCTTCTGGGCATCTCAAACTGAAGACAAAGGCAAAACCTTATCCTGCTCTCAAATCCCTGCAAATAGCCTTTAGAGGCATCCTGCCTGTTTCTCCAACCCGGAGATGCTATCTAGGCATCCATTCTAGTGGCCATTGATTAATCCATGTTCCATGAATTTATCTAATCCTTTCTTAAAACTATCCAGGCTGGTTGCTATCACCGCCTCTTCTGGATTTTAAAGCAAAGCATTCAAAATAATTTTTAAAGCATTTAGGAGAGGATCCAAAAGCTACTAAACTATTTCTATATAAAATCTTTTAAAAATCCAATCATTCTCCCTGCTGATATTACACTATTACCAATACAAAAGTAAGAGAAGAAAACAAATTCATTGACGCTCTCATTGGCAACATAAGGGATGTGCAGTTTTCAGAGGATGTGATGGTATAATTATAACAGTGCACAGCAGCAAAAGTGTCATGGTGCCTAAAAAATGAAAACATACTTAATAACTCACCAGGCATGAAGGCAGCCTTGCCAGAAGAGAATGCATCAAATCTCTGCAAGTGGTAATTAGCTAAATTTTAACAACTGAATCATTTATTGAAATGATGTTCTCCCATTCACGTATGCGCCTCAGCTGTAGCACTCAGCCTCTTTTAAAAGTTTACTATATTATTAACATTTCACATGTGCCTCTGCGTGTTTATAGACACTAACAAACATCAGCTTCCTATGGCAGTCAAATATTATTTAAGTCTAAAAGCATTAATTCATTCATTTATAGTCAGTCCTTCACCTGAAGACTCCACGGTGACTCACAACATTCAATAAAAACAATAAAAATATAAAAATATAACCCTCCCTCACTGGCAGGATAACAGTCAGAGGAAGGTAAACATAAAATCCCTGGCTAAAGAGCTGATTCTTAAGCAGAAACCAACAGCCATATATTATGGCACCTGGAGTACCTCTGTTGGGAGGCCATTCCAAAATCTGGGCCCTCTAATAAAAAAGGCCTTCTCACATGTCTCCATTCCTTACATCTGTGAGGGTGACCAAAGTACAAGAAAGGTCTCCTCTTGTGACCTTAATACCTGAGCATTCCTTCAAATATTTAGGGTCCAAGCCATTGAGGACTTCATATCTTAACGTCAACATTCAGAATAAGGCATGGGTGTCAGTAGAAAACCAGTGCAGATCTTTCAAGAGCGATGTGTTGTACATTTGGCCAGAAACCCCATCAACAGCTGGGCTGGTGATTCTGCACTAGTTCCAGTATCAACACCATCTTGAAGGG
This sequence comes from Aspidoscelis tigris stejnegeri, assembly GCA_023333525.1. Lineage (NCBI taxonomy): Eukaryota > Metazoa > Chordata > Lepidosauria > Squamata > Teiidae > Aspidoscelis > Aspidoscelis tigris. The sequence goes on along the minus strand of JALMGA010000003.1, from coordinate 98,846,495 downwards.
TAGGTTACCAGAGCATGGATCACTATGGTCAAGCTGTTCCTATCCAGGAAACACTGGATCTAGCAAACCAGTTGGAGATGGACTTAAGCCTACCATTGCCAACTGAGCCTCAAACAATAGCAATGATTCTATAAGCACTCCTAGATCACATACAGCATTCTCTTTTCCTGGGGCAAAATATCCTGATCCAGAACTAACTTCTTGGACTTAGGACCCCAAGACATCTTGTCTGGATTCAATTTCAATTTATTGGTCCACAGCCATCCCATGAAAGCTTTCAGGCAGCAGTTGAGCAACCTTACCTGATTCAGAAGGAATGGAAAATGAGAGTTGGGTATCATGATCTTACAGATGGCATCTCTCTCCCAATCTCTCAGTGGCTTCAGTTGCATAGGGGACAGAACTGATCACTCAAGAACACCATACGAGAGTTCCCAAGATGCTTAAAAAAAGTTTTCCACGGCTAATATTTGGAGAGAGGAAGAAAATCATTGTAAAAGTCCCACTGTCTCCAAAGGTGTTCCAAGATAGTATGACTGATGGTGTCAGAAGCTGCTGAGAGCCAAAGAAAGCTGACAACACCTCCATATTATGATTTGAGAGGCACTTTTAGAGTGATAGAACACATCAGCAAACTGACAAGCTGTTTTCTTTCAGTGTTAAATAATTCATAAAATTCAACTTTGGGATCGATAATGTGGAAAGAAAATTACTGGTCACTTTGCTGATGTGTTCTCTCATTCTGAAGGCGGGCTGAAGTTGGATTAAACCTTAGGTGTGACCACAGCCTATGTTTTTATCATAGTTTCATCCCAAGATGGGGAGACCTCTTAAGATTACCTATGTCAAACACCTGTCAGATGTGCAGCATAATAAATCAAAATCAAATCTACAGGTAGTACACAGTAGAGCAAAACAGCAAAAGTATCAAGTTAGTAACAATGACACACAAAAAGATAAAACAACAGAAGCTATTAGGGATGCTCAGTGAGATTTCTGCAAACTAGGACATTTTGGATAAACCAGTTCACTGTTTTGGAAACCATTTTGCTGGCTGCCTTTGAAAGATTCCACCTCCCAAGACAAGCTCTTGGGTGGTCATGGAGGTGACCAGAGCAGCCATCACAACAGAACACACTGGAAGTTGCCAGAAGCACCCTAACATGATGCCATTGTATATACCAAATCTCTCTTTAATCTTACCCTCTGTGGAATAGATTTAGTGCAGGATAAAAATACAAATAAAATAATAAATAAACCTTCACGCAGTGCTTGCAGGTACAATCAGTCGGTCCCATCGTTCACTTCCCTACACCCTGGGAAAAAAGTCTTTTTGCCAGATTTTCCCAAAATGCTCCCATTACCCTCATGATTAAACCATTCAAAGTCAAATCAACCTCAAGCCAGATAATGAGATACTGTATCTTCACAAGATCTGTGAACCTGCTCTGTTTCCTGCCAAAAATCCTTTCTGGCAGCCCCCAACACAAAAGGTCTCTATTCTAGAACACAGCCACCACATGTGTAGCTAACTCCAAATGAACTATTAGGAAAATAAATTTATTCTTAGTACAGACATTGTTGGTGTTTAGCTAGACACCAGAATTTACTACACAACCTTAAAAAGTACAGCAACATTTCTCAGAGATTTTGGTTACCTTGACAACGGCAGTGACAAACCACAAAAGGCATTTTAAAAAAGGCTGGCAGACTTTGCAAATACTGTTCTACATTAATTGCATCTCTGTTAGCACCATCTGGAATTTTTACATAATTATCAGTCCTTTACAATTCTTCTGGGTCTGCTACCCATATTCATTAACAAACAAGAGGAAGCAGTTTTATCACTCCCTGTTAGTCACACAAATGTAAATATTAATGCTAATATTCTCACTTCTGAACACTGTACTACTCAGTGGCAGCTAATGACACTAGATGCATGCAGAAACAGCCAGAACCAGGGCACTTTTGCTTCCGCATTATTATTTGAAATCCTGACATAGTCCAGTCAAGGAGACTTTCTGCTGCATTGTTGCTTTCAAAGAATGCTGACAAACCAGAATGGGATGTTTCTGGACACTTCCAGTGCCCCTGTTGCTGCTGTTGGTGGAAGAATCCTAAACCATATGCCAGAATACAACGGTTATTACAAATGAACTAATGAAAAGAGCAAAAAATCTGTTGCAGTATTTCAGTTTTCCAGTTTAGAGTTCCAACCAACCACACATTCTCTCAAGAGTTCTATTTTTTTCCTGCAGAAGAAAGGGCTAATAGATGGGCAAATAACCAGGTCAGGAACCAGGGATGTAAAAGAATAAAGAAGTCAATGTATTTTCTTCAGCTGTCTCTGTCTTGCCAACAGGGGAGCTGACCCACAAGATCAACATGAGCACCCGCCCATATCCACTTGAATCCATTTTCCTTTTCTCTTTCATACATGATTCAATTCAGGATTGATTAACCTATGCATAATTCATTCCCCATGTCCTACATGTGTTTCAGAAGAGTCAGTTTTCCTGTGGGTTAGCTAAGAACTGCCATTTTACGTATATGGTATCTGGCATACTATTACCTCTATCTATTCTAATCTCTGGTATTGCTACCTTTTAACTGACCCACCACAAAGAGCACCAACCACTGCTAATTGTGAAGCAGAGCAGACTTTACCTGTAAAAGGAATACTGCCCAGAACAGTTCAGAAGCCAGATGGGTGCAGTGATGTGTGGCCCCAGCACTCTCAGTAGTTTGGTCCTGTGGTCAGAGGGTCAGATTCTTATCTGGGGGTCTCCTGTACAAGTCTGCACTCCTCCACAAAGCCAACTGAATGATGTTGGGTTAATCACAGCTGTCTTTCTGAGATCTCACAGCCCCACCTACCTCAAGGGTGGCCCACTCAGGCCCTGTCCCCATGCAATTGAAAGTCTGCTGGAACTCTTCTTTTGCCTCTGAGCGGCCCCATTCCAAGCTTTACAAGGCGCTTAGGGAGCTTAGGAAAGTGAGACACCCGCGATAAAATACGTGCACTTTAAAGAAGAGTTCCAGCGCTCTTTCGGCGATTCGTGGGTTTTGCTCGCTATATCTGCCTTGAGGACGCTCCGTGGCAAAAGGGGCGGGGATTGCTTGCCTGCACACACAGCCAAAAAGCATTCACACATCTGAGATATGCAGCAGGTTCGCTTCCTTTCCTTTGTAAAAAGAGCCAGAATTGCTCAGAATTGCAACATTGTTATCAAGTGATCTGTGAAAGCCTTAAAAGAGAATGAGCAAAGGATCGCGCTGCCGATGCCTGCAGCCACTGACTTTGCAGGGACGGAAAGCCTTTTCTAACAGAGAACTGAGTGAAAGTAAGTGCTGAAAGTGAATGAATGAGCGATCATCTGCCTTTGCTAGGGGCGGGAAGCCGTTTCAGGAGACGGAGATCTGGCTATTTTTCCTTTTAACAAGAGAGGGGGCGGGGGAAAAAGATGCCCGGAAAGAGAAGACGGCTACCATGGGGACGGAAAGTCCGTTTAGATCGTGGCTACCATGGGGGCGCTTATTCCGGAAGTGGAGGGGACTTTTAAAGTCAGCTATAACAGAGTGACGGCAGAGGAAGCCGAGAGGGGCTAATAAGTCTTTTGGGGAAAGGGCCTCAGTACCTGCAGTTGATCCAGATCTAGCTAATCTGAATTCACTAATACAGATTGAACAAGGTAAGCAAAGAAAGGCCCATAGATTCTCAAAGAGTACATGCATTTGGTAAAGTGCCCGGAACAGAAGTATGCAAGCTGCTTACTGCATGCCAGCAAACAGAATCCAATACTTGTACATTCCTGATTTAATGTGCAGTATATGATTTGGAAGATACTATTTAGGCCGTCAAGCCTAACCCTCTGCTTCATGCAAGAATCCAAAATATCTCTTAGGCCTTTTTCTGCGCTAAGTCTTATTCTGGATTATATCTCACAATATGGATCTGTCATCTGTATGCTCCCGGAGAGCATAGCAGGCCCCACCTAGCACCTGCCATAGTCTGCACCAGCATGTGAAGGGCAAGCCCCTATTCTTGGGTATAAGGCCCCTATTCTTGGGTATAATTCAGAATAAGGCCCAGTGCAGAAAGGGGACTTACTTGTAAATTAAGGAGGGGTATGCAAAATACTCTTCTGAAGTATTCAGAACAGCAACACAAACTCCAAACGGGAGCACATTTAGGCACACTAGCATACCTCTCTTGGCCTCATAGGCAGAAGGTAATGCTCTTACTGGGCACACAGGCCACATTTGCTAACATCTGAGGCCTGCAGTTTGGCTTTCTCTCTACTACTCAGCACAGGGCATGACTGAAGAGACTAAAAAATGGTGTAGACTGGTACAACTAGGAAGCAAAACAAACTGTTAAATGTTCCTTAAATCGTGACACCTGCCTTAAAGTGTTGGGTTTTATTTGCATGAACTTTCTTATCTATTACTTCCCTATGATCTTGAGCTGAAGCACAAGCTTGAAATTCAAGTAAAAACCGAACAACTACCTACTGCAGCAAAGATTCTACCTTTAAATTCTGAAAGCAAAGTTCACTTGTATAGAAATATACAGATTCCCCATAAATACTCTAGATAAGGAGCGTATTTTCAATGATCTGATGGCCTGTTCTCTAGGATAAGATCAGATGATACTTCAAATGAATCCAAGTTTATAAAATGCAAGTTCAAAAAGGGAGCATTTTGAAGACAAGAAAATATATCATTAATACCCAGTACTGTGATAAATACTTCTTCAAGAAGTGCACTCCAACCAGGGACACTAAAAACAGAACTGCATTTTGCAGTGACTACTTTCAGTTTCCTTGGAAACAGTATGCATGGAAACAAAATGTTTTAAAAACTCCTATAAGAAATATGACCAAGCATTGATTCTATGCAACTCCCAGGGATCCCAGTGGAACTCTATGGAAAACACATGCAACTGATAGTTTTCAATATAAATATTGCCTGTCAAACCTGATTTTTTGTTCTCAAGTTCAAAAATATCTATATAATATATGCACCAAAGGAGCATGCTTAGTAGTCAGATGTTTCCTGATTATCAAATATTATAGAAATAGAAATCTTTTTTAAAAATTATGTACAGTATGTATACACTATCATCTTTCAACAAAAGAGTTAAAATGTCTACAGATATGATAGAACGGCAATCCAAGAAAAATAAATTTAAGCATCACTGGCACTGCATGAAACAGGTGGGGAAGGGTTTGTAAATGCAGTTGGTTCTAGCTAAAACAATGAAGATTGCCTTTGCAAGTTAAACCAAAACCAAGATTACCAAAATAGTTTATGAAGTGCAGGGCAATGGGGTGGGGGGGTGGGGGGTGGGGGGGAGTTCACTCAAACTTCTAGGTTCACCTGCCTGTATTATTCCATGGCATGCATGACTATAATGACAACTTTCTCGGCTTGCAATAGCAGCATAATGATATCATAAGACAAAATAAACTATCCCTGATGTTTACAAAGGAGGAAAAGGAGTGCCATTTTCAACAGCAACCCCCATCACCTTCTGTGAGGAGGGTCTATGCTAGGCTTCACCAAGTCCTACCCTGTCAGTATTGTCTGGATTTAGTTGAGTTGAGAATCCTTTAAGGGAAACACTGAGGCTGAAGGTGACCAACAAATCACTTAGGCTAAGGCAAGAGCTCATGTAGATCTACCCTCCGCTGCAGTCTGACCAATGATGGAGAAAAAGAATAAAAGGGAAACTTGAAGAGGTGATGGCTTCTCTAAATAAATGGACACGCGAAAGAGGAGAAAGGGGTAGATGTGATATACAGCATTTCCTCCAGAGTGCTGAGAGCTGTACTTGTGGAAAGACAGAGAGTGCTGTTGTATATACATAATAGTGAACACCTCCTAGGGGTCGATTATCGACCTGCCCGTGCCGTAAGATCTGGAGGGAAGGCTCTCCTGGTTATCCAACCACCTTCAATAGTAAAAGGGTGGGCACCCGGGATAGGGCCTTTTCAGTAACGGCTCCCAGACTGTGGAATAGTCTCCCTCCTGACATGCATCAGGCACCTTCAATCTGTGTGTTCAGAAGAGCTGTGAAGACGCACCTCTTTACCCTAGTCTTTGGCTAAGTAAAGGAGCTGCTTTTTCTCCCCACATCCAGGCACAGTTATGGTTTTAATAAGTTTAATATAAAATGAACACGTTAAAACCATAACATATGTTGTAACCTGCACGGAGACCTTTCGGTATAGGGCAGGATAAAAAATAAACAAATAATATTCTGAGGATGGGTTGGAACTGCCCGACTGCTACTCAACACCCTACCACATATTCCTAATGCATTATTCTGTCCTCAGTGAAACACAAACCAAAGGGCCAATTCTGATCAGCAACAGAAGTATAGTCGTTAGAGCAGAGGTGTCAAACTCAATTTTGCAGAGGGCCGGATTAAAAAAAAAAAAAGTACTGTCAGGGCCAGGGGGCGTGGCTGGGGGCGTGACCAGGGCACAGAGGAGGGGCTGGGGCGTGACCGGGGGCATGACTGGGGGCATGGCTAGGGCACAGAGGATGGGCTGGGGGCGTGGCCAGGGTGTGGCCAGGGCGTGGCTAGGGCACAGAGGAGGGGCTGGCTGTCCATGGCGGCGCCCGCGCACTTGGGCAGTGGAGGGTCCCACCGCGCACTCGCTCGCCTCGCCTCACCTCGCCTCCTTTGCGCCCAAGGAGGACAGTGGCGGGCGGCGGCGGGCGGCGGCGGGCCGTATCTTTGACATCCCTGCGTTAGAGGGTCTATATCCAAAAAGCTACCAGATTTAGAAGGCAGGGATAAAAGCAAGCGTTATAGCATTTAAAATAAAAAACAGATTTTTCAAATTATGAAATGCTCTGGAGAAAAATGTCCCTGACATCTATTTTTTGCTCTTTCAACAGTAAACAAAAAAAAAAATTAATTGTTGTTTTAATGTACACAGATTTATGTATAGAGCTTCACACGAACTTGCCTTTCCAAAATTAAAGGGCTCATTTCATTCATAAAAGAGAAAAATCATTCATTGCAGCCTTCCATTGGTTCACCAATCAGTCTCCAGCACCATCTCCTGGTTTTCTCAAAGGTCCCTAAATCTACAGAGCAGCTTTGCAAGGAGAATAGCACAGAGAGGGATTCAAAAAACTGTTTCCCATTTGCTGCAAGTAGGAAATGCTATTGGTGCATGCGTTCAAGTGTAGAGGAACAAGTGATCAGAAGGTAGAACCACTTAAGAACCCATTATTTTCTTTGCTAGAATTTACCAGGCTGCCTTCCCAGGCTCTTTAAAACTGAAAGGGATACCTTTGGTCCTGTTCCCCACTGATATGATGCCACAGAAACCAAATCACTAAAAATCCAACATCTCTCCAGAGATGAGCCAGATCAGCATTCCCATGATTTCAGCTTTCTGAGAAAGCCTCAGGTTTATGTCTTAGCTGAGGATGTTATGGGGTGTTTTTCCACGGTCACTTAGTACCCATTTTAGCACCCATTAAGGACCCATTTGGGTGAGAGCTAGATGACCCCATTTCCACCAGGGCACCCATTAGAGACACATTTGTTTCCACCACGCCTCGGGAAATCTGGATCATATGGGTACTTTTTGGCCTTTAATCCAGATTTTCTGTAGACCCCATTAATGAGGTCTACAATGGAGTCTTCAGCCAGAAAATCCAGATTAAAGAGAGCCTGTTTCCACGCTTGTGAGGCAATGGGGTCTAGAGGAGGCTAGGGGGAGGGGGCACCCATGGGGGGGGAGCCCCAAAACCTAAGCTTCGAAGTCATTTCGAAGTCACTTCGAAGTTCACTCCGAAGATCAGCACAGACTTCAAAGGAGCTATTTTGCACAGACTTCGAAGTGACTTCGAAATGACTTCAAAATGGCTTCAAAGCCGCTTCGGAGACTGCACCCCTGTCCCCCAAAAAACTTGGGGTGACAGGCAGACCCCTCATGGGTAGATCCGGATTTCCAAATGGGTGCTCCGGTGTTTCCACGGCAGGGAGGCTAGCACCCATTGCTATTGGTTGCAAGACCACCCATGGAAACACATTGGGTACTTCCCTTAATCTGGATCTACTAGATCTGGATTAAGGAATGTACCCATTCCTTAGATTCAGATCTTCTTAGATCTGGATTAAAGGAGCACGGTGGAAAAACACCCCTAAACAACAGTGTAACTGTCCAGGGTCCTAAAAGCCTCAATCTCGTGTTTCATACCACTGTAGGGGTGTGCACGAATGCAATTTTCAAATTCAAATGTATCCAAATAATTTTTTTAAAGTCCAAACTTTCAATTTTGGTACGAATATATTCATACAAATAATTGAGACATTCATAGCTGTATGGGTACATACGCACCTGTATGCATCCCGTACGCATCCTATTTTCATCCCGTACGGATACGTATGAATGCATACAGATACATATAGGTACGTATGAAATGCATATGTACCCGTACAGATACAAATGTCCGGATAACTCAAGATGTTTGTATTTGTTTGAATTCAGAAATCCAAATGTCTGGACATTCGATTCATATATGAATGTCCAAATTTGTCCGAATTCACATGAATAACAAATATTTTTGAATATTCATGCACATCCCTATACGACTGTCTTGTTAAAATGCGATTTTGCCCAGCCAGTAAGCTCCACTTTAACTGTCAACTTTCTCTAACTCTATAGCTGTGGACGGGGGGGGGGGGGGGGGGGGGGGGGAATAAGGCACTCAGATTCATGCTTAACTGAATAGTTCAGGTCCAACCCATAATATTAATCATGTTTTAATCTAGGCTTAAGCCCTTGCTACTATTTAATTTGTACAGGTTTGTGACTATTTAAATTGATTTTGCTTATACGGTATTTGAAATATGATTTGTAATTTTTCTTTATGTAAACCAGCCATTAAATCTTATCAGAGAGTAGTACAAAAACACCTATGAGAGCTGTCTTTTATAAATCATTGCCATTTAGAGCTGCACAGTCAGGATAAATGCCCTGGTTTAGAGTGGGAGACAGACCATAAATATAGTCAGAAGCTAATCTGCAAATAGGTCCCGTTTCCTTGAGTCTTCTGTCACCTGCTTCTTCAATCTGCCTATTTCATACTATTTCAACCCTCATTTTCACACAAATGAGGAGACTGCAAAAGCAGCAGTGAGTTTTCTTCTGAAAATGAGATCTTAACAGTGAGAAGGACTTGAAGAAAAAGAAGAGTTGGCTTTTCTACCCTGCTTTTCTCACCCTTAAGGGGAATCAAAGCAGCTGACAAAGCTTTCTGTTCTTCTCCTCACAATAGGCGCCCTGTGAGAGCTCAGCAGAGAGCTGTGACTAGCCCAAGGTCATCCAGCTGGCTTTGTGGAGTAAGAGATATGAGCCCAGCACTCTAACCACAGGACCGAAGTAACTCACAATTAGGCACAGAAAGACAAGGTGCTAACAAATAATGCCATTTTGCCCTTGTATGTATAGGTCCAAAATCACAAAGTGGTCATGGATTACATGTTCATTTAGCCATGTTTATCCAGGTGCCTTCAAGCTGAAGCTTCATGAACATATGAAAATTCACCCTGTGTTGCACTGAATTAACCTCCAAAATCAAAAGTCCCAATCTCTATATGGTGAACAAACATGAACTCTGAGATTTCAGTCACATTAGGCTCTCATACATACATGAGTGCAAAAGCCTTAAGCATATAACTAGATCAGTGATGGCCAACCTATGACACACGTGTCACAGGTAACATGCCAAGCCCTTTTAGGTGACACACATGGTCACCCTGGCACCTGGGCATATAGTGCTTGCTTGTTCTTCAGGTGTATGCAATACCAACTTTCAATTGAAGATTTAGCAAAAGTAAAGAATTATTTGTTTTTGCTTTTAATAAAATACATGTATCAAAAATATAACTTTTTTACTAGAGCTACAAATATCACAAAATTATGGATATTTCTAGATGTGACACAGCACCCGAGTTAAGCTAGGTTTTCTTGAGAATTTTGACACACTGAGCTCAAAAGGTTCGCCATCACTGAGCTAGATAAACCACAGAGTTTCTCAAGGGTAGCATTTCACATGGGTCAATATTTTTGCAGCAGGAGACAATGCACTGAAATGTTCCCTTACATGAGCAGCAAGTGTGCTCTTGCTTCTATTGCTTGGACACAGCAGGGACTGTTCAAAAGGCCATAGTCATTGGCAAATAAACAACAACAACTACAATTCAGCACATGTGAAGGCATGAAGTACATGCAGACATCCATCTGGAGAACAACAGCTTAGTAACAGAGCAGCAAATGGACTCTTGGTAAAACCAGAGGAAAAGAGTGAAGAGTTGTGTTTGTGTGCACTTGCAAGGAGGGTTTAATGCCACAAAACAGTTGTAGGGCCAGAATGAATTGGAACTGTCTACCACAGATAGAACTATTTAAACATCTCACCATGGGCAACAGAGTCAAAGACATGTCTTCTGAATTATACACAGATTGATGTCCTTTGGATTCTCACGAGGTTTTAACTTTTTTTCTGAAGCTTTTTCTCAGCAGTGTTGCATTGTTTGATTGCAGGAGGTTTCTTTGCTTTGTTGCACTCATAAAAGAACCAACCCCATATTTCTCTTTTTTAAGAGACATCTCCTTCATATTTAACTCTCCAAGGTGCTGAACAGCTTCACCTACTGTTGGTCAGTGGCTGGTAAAACACAACTGCAATCCCAGAACTATCAATGCATAATTAATCCTTTTCCTAGCACTTTCCATGTGTGCAAAGTGCTTTATAGTATGCAGCTCATTCATAAATCATGGCTTACTACTATATTTCAAACACAAATGTGATGTGGTGAATAGACTATAATGCAGAATCAGGTTCCACTGATGTAAAAATGTAACGCACTTACAATAAGGCTCTATTTAAATTCTAAGAGTGATGGTTTGCAGGAAGTATTCTTTAAAAATCCCCCTCGGAGCTTAAACTGACTGTTAATCTACCTCCTGCATTTACCTTCTGCAAAGAAACCTAAATAGAATCTGCAGGCTTTTATAAATCTAAATTAAACACATTTTAAAATACAGAAACATTCATGTAATAGCCCATATGCTCTCACACAAAGACAGTTCTGCTCAAGATTTTAATTCATTTTATAATGGATTTTTTTTCTAAAAAGAGACATACCCTCTTCCATTTTTTTTAAAAAAAATCAACATACCCTAGAAAATGAAACACGTATCTACATCCAGTAAAACATTTATTATTCATCCAGGTCATATAATATATATTTTATCTGTTTTGGGGTTAAATAATATATATTTTATCTGTTCCCTAGGAATCTATGGTAGCATCCAATATCCCTCCCATTTTATCATTACAATACAATTCTGAAAAAGGCAAATGAAGCTGGAAGGCAATGGATGCATCTTTTTAATATGGTTTGCGAATTATTTGGTTTACCACATGAAACACAATCAACAGGAAAAATGGGAAATATTACCGTATATTCCAGCGTATAAGACGACTGGGCATATAAGACACCCAACTTTTCCAGTTAAAATATAGAGTTTGGGATATACTCGCCGTATAAGAAGACGATCCCCACCGTATAAGATGACCCCCGACTTTTGAGAAGATTTTCCTGGGTTAAAAAGTAGTCTTATACACCAGAATATACAGTAATTGCAGGAACAGACAGACTGAGACCCTGTTTCCAAAGACCAAAGCACTAAAATATGAGTTAAAAAGTGACCCCTTTACCTTAGAAAAAGTATGTAGCTTTGCATAGGTCCCAGAAATTGCAATTGGGGGTTCAAACAGTCCAGAAAAAATGGAACTAACAGATTGTGAAAAAGAACTCTGAGAGGTATATTCTTAGGGCACCCTCGATATGTAAGCAAGTTCCAAATCTCTAGGATTTATGCTTCTAGAATGTTTGTGGGCAATAAGGACAAACAGTGTATTTTAGTATAGTATAGATGATTAAAGAATTCTGGGAGGTAGCAGTACTCTTCCATGGTAGCATAAAAAAGCAGAGCTATTTGAGGCAGTAGAAACAATTCTTGAGGTCACACGTATTGTCCTCTCTCTTGATCCCGCTTAAAGACAGGGAGCATAATCACTGAATCCCTGTGTTAAACAAGAATATACGGTTAAGTCTGAAGCTAGGGAAATTTCAGTTACTTTACTCTGGCTTAGAGAACAAGCCAAGATTATGAAGCACAGTCAGAACCTAGCAGCTACCTATGGCTACTATTGCACTGGATTTACTAATAAATCTGCCATGGACTGCTTATTGCTATTTGCAACAACATGGTAAACCAACAAGAGTAAACTACTACATCAGTGTTTCCCAAAGTATGGTACGCGTACTCCCAGGGGTACGGGATGAGTTTGGTGGGGGTACGCATTGCACCAGAGTTTGGTGGAGAATATCCACTGCACCGTGCTTAGCTGCGTCCACAGAACAAGGAAAGAAATAGGCGCGTGTCGCAGTTTTTAAACAGGAACTGGGGCCATCGTACATCGTATCGCAACTCATTATGGCAGGAACTTCTGTGCATCCTTCGCGCAGCTCGGGTTCGGCCATTTTTAAACTGCGGGAACATTAACAGTTGACGTTGAGCCGCGAAGCTGTTTAAACACCAGAGAATTGCAGTGTTATCTAACGGTGTTGTGAGGCATGACACGGCGTGAATATACTGCACTTTGTTACAGAGATAACCTTCTTTAATAGTTAGTTCCGGGCACCTGTTATCGTGCTTTAGTAAGTTCCACTGATTTTGATAATTTTTATAAAAGACAACTTTTATCCCTAATGTTTTTTAGGAGGGGTACTCAGTGTTACAAAAATTATAGAAGGGGTACACATATGTCAAAAGTTTGGGAAACACTGCACTACATGGATGTGCACAAATTTATTTATTTTTTTGCATTCAAATGCGAGTAGAATCAAATGACAAAACATTCAATTCAGTTAGAATGTTTAAAATCCAAATGCAACAAAAAAGATTTGAATCTAATACATTTGAATCTATTTGTTCAAATGTTAGATACAAATTTGAAGATACAAACATCAACAACATTCGAACGTGTTCTGCGTATCTGTACACATTTCCTATGCATCCCATTTTATCCACATATGCATCCTGTGTTCTTCCCCTATTATAAGCACAAATGCATACATTTATGTATGATATTTGTATCAATATGATACAAATATGTATACGTATGAATCGTTCAAACGAATGATTTGGAACATTTGAAATTCGTTCGAATGTTTAAATTTGAATGTAAAGACATTCTATTTGAATTCAGATGTCCACATTTGATCGAATTTCAAATGTTTAGAACATTCATCCCTACTACATGGCAGCCTTTGCACACTGATCACCCCAACCAGTTAGCTGCAACCAGCAGCTCACCCTTTCAGCATTCATATTTAATCTAAGCTTGCCCTCTGCTGGCTCAAAAGTACACTGACGAGGGCAGGAAAAATAAAAGTGAAGATTGATAGCCATGACTTCAAGCGAGGAAGCAGTTCTTAACACTTCTTTTTACGAGTGAAGGATCACAGAATTCTACTGTCTAGTTACCACTTGAGCTTATTTTAACAAACAATTCACATTCCCTGACTTTTTGAGGGCAGACTTGTAAGTGCTAACCTCTCCTTAGGACTAATGAAAATGATTTTTTTTTCTTATCAGACCCTCAATTTGCTTTTGAAAATGGGAATGTAGGGATCAACTCAGGAGAGAGCTGTATCAAACAATTTGACTACAAATCCTGGTCTGAATGTAAGAACATAAGAAGTCACAGCCTATCTAATCCAGCATCCAAGATACTGCCTCCAAGTTGGAGAGACAGGCCCTTTGCAGGGATTCAAGAGCAGGTGAAACTTTTGCCCTTGTCTTCTGCTTGTGACGCCCATAGGCAATTGGTGGGCCACTGTGTGAGACAGGATGCTGGACTAGATGGGCTGTAGCCTGATCCAGCACGGATCTTCTTATGTAATTTGCCATCACAAGATGTAATGATGGCTCTAAACCAGAAGACTTCAGAAGACTATTAGATAAACTAGACTAGATAGGTCATTGATCCAAACCAGGAAGGGACTCTTTTTGGTCATGTGGGCCTCCAGCAACACTATATAAAAAACTGATCACAAGGAATTATATGCAGACCAGTCCCATCATTTGTCAGTGCACAACACTAGAATTAGCTGCAGCAGGGCACTGTAGAACCCGTCTACTTCTACTGCGTAGCAACTGTCACTGCAGCAACCCAAAGGCAACCCATAGTACTCTAATTATACTGGCAACCTCTTAGCAATAATTAAAAATCAATACAAAGAAAGGAGTTTAAAGAAAATTATAGCTTGTAATAGGTCACAGAAAGTCAAAACCAAATAAGACGTTCGGTACAATTTGGGGTGACGAGCTCTCATTGCCACCTGCTGCCTACCAGCATGCATGTCTCCACTAGCATCAGGCTGCAAACAAATTCTATTAGGGATATGCACAAATATTCTTCAGGTTTGCAATTTGTACAAATTCAAACATTCTCATTCAAATTGAACACGGGCTACATTCAAAGATTGGTGTGCAAATGTGAAGGGAATGCTTTTATGCATTCATTCAAAGCTTCATTATATTCACGAAAGTGGAGGGGGGGGGGTGGCAAAGCAGCTGTCCAGTTGCACCTGCTGGGGATTCAGAGCAGATTCAAAACAGATAAAATGGATTCAAAGCAGATTCGGAGGCATGATTAGTAGCAGGGATTTGAATCGGATTAAAAGTGGCTCTATTCACACGAATGCAAATTTCCTTCACATTTGCTTAGATGCGAAGAGAACATGAAAAACATTGTGCACATTCTTAAACTCTATATCAAAGGAAGTCAGCAGTGGCAAATTCCTCAGGTTATAATTCTGAATCTTTCATCAGATGCTTTGCATTGTCCACTGTTCTATCTTACACCATGCTTAATTTTGTTGTTTTTGTTAAATAATAATTGATAAATTTAGAGAAACACCAGGTTTTAGAATTAACATGGCAAAATCTGAAATAATATGCATGAACACTCCATCAGGAGACCAAAAAGAAATTAGATTAAATGCTGGTCTGAAATCAGGAAGTAAGAGCATGAAATATTTAGGTATCTTTCTCACAAAAACATGATTAAACTAGGATTAAGCAATTATAATTATATTTGGAAAAAGATTAACAATCAAATGTTGGGATGGAAAAAGAACAATATTAGCTAAAATTAGGACACTAAAAATGATTATTATCCCAAAGATTATGTATCTATTTCAAGCCTTACTCATTAAAACAGTGGGATAGAAAAATAAATGAATGGATCTTTAATGGCAAGAAACCAAGATGAAGGGGAAAGTTCTTAATGCTCTACAGGACCAAGGAGGTTTGGTGGTACCTAAGACAAAGGGTTATCATGATTTATTTATTTAATAAATTTATTTCCTGCCCTTCACCAGATGGTCCCAGGGCAGGTTACAATAATAATAAAACATAAAATAATAATAATAACTTAAAATATCACCCCCACCCTCACCCTCCCTCCCTAACAGGACAGTACCCTGAGGAGTTATGGTGCCTCTCATATAATTAAATTGCTAGACTTAGAATACCATTGAAAATTAAAGTGTGTTTCTTTGGAGAGGTAATAATAACAAGTAAAATAAATCTCTAGTTTCTTTTATATCATAATCAAAAAATATTATGGACAATTAAAGGATACATTGTTGATTTGGAAGAAACAGAAAAAAATAGTTGGGCATTCAAAATATACCCTTACTGATCAAATAAATAGCTAATGTGTAATCCTAAACATGAATTTACTGGATAAATGTAGATAGAAGGAATGTGATTAATTAAAGCAGTGGTTCTCAACCTTCCTAATGTCGCGACCCCTTAATGGAGTTCCTCATGTTGTGAAGACCCCCAACCACGAGGGCAGAGCAGCTGGGAGGTGGGAGGGAAGGGCGGTGGGAGACTTGTTGCGACCCCTCTGAAAGGGTAGTTCGACCCCCAAAGGGGTCCCGACCCCCAGGTTGAGAACCACTGAATTAAAGGATCTTATAAATAAAAATGGAAAATAACTGTCAGAGGAGAATCTATATAGGTTACTAGGAAGAAATAACTGGTTACAAATAATGAGAGTAATAAGTTTCTTTAAAAGGAGCAGAATAGGGGGAAAAGGATTGAAAGGTAAGTGAGAAGAAACTAAAAAAAAACAGAAGGTGGGAAAGAGCAGTATGATTTATAAAGACAATAAAGTGAGTGGTTGGAATAATTTAACAGATACTTGGGCAAAAAGATATAGATATAACCAAAGAACAAATGAAGGTAAGATTAAATGAAATAGAGAATATTAAACATAACCCCAGCACATCTAACTAATATGATTAAAACATTAGTTTAAAACTGTTGGCATACATGCAGGATAATAAAAATGTATATCCATATGTGGTGGCAGTAGCCAATAACAACAATTTCAGAAAGAAGTTGGTAGGCAACTTCCATTGGATTCCATAAGTATGTTTTAATTTATGAATTTAGAAAACAACCCATTACAGATGAACAGCAGTTCCTATGTAAACAAGTGTTAATGGCAGCTCAAACCACTATTGTGTATGGTTGATGGGATAAAACTAAATGTTCCTTAGAAAATGTTGACCAATATAGGTTTGAATATCCTATAGGCAACATTAACTATTTTATATAGGGGTAATGATAAGAGTAATATCTGAACAGATGTTTCAACATTAATCTACTAATTGCTTCTTGGTATGGTACTCTTCACTATTTCTATCGCCTGAATTATTGGTTTCTGTACTACAAGTGTTCACTCTATTAGCTTTTTTAAGCAAGAAGTAAAAGGGTGTTTTTCCACTTAGCACTAGAGTACCCATTAAAGACCTTAATTGGTACTCTAGTGCTAAGTGGAAAAACACCCAAAGAAAATGCAATGCTCTCCACAATGTCCATTAGCAGGTCATCTATAGGTTCTTACTGACTTATTGCAAAGTCAGAGTTTGGCAGAGTCAGTAACTCTCACATTCTATCCCACAAATATTCAGTTCTACAGGGAGAGTAAAAAAAGCAAGTTCTCTTTAATACACAAATATTCAGTTCTACAGGTAGAGTAAAAAAAGCAAGTTCTCTTTAATACACAGCTGTGTAACATCAAACTTGAATACCCTGCTTCACTTGATAAAATAGAAAGTGCCTACAAAATAAATAAATGACTATCAAGTTTTAAAATATCAGCCCTCCAAAAATAAAGGAACTGAGGAACACAAGATACTTTTGAATAGGACAATATTCCCCTCTGCATTCCCTTATAAAATTCAGAGAGAGAACACAAACCCATTCAGGGTGCAATGAACTACCTTTAGAGTTTTATCCATGGATGCAGAAAGCAACATATGGCTCCACTTCTCCACAGGACACCACCAGACAGCATTAACAGGACCACTGTGCTTTGGCATCTGAAACACCAGTTTCTTAGGAATTTCTGTTACTCCATACTTAGACCCTAAGTATGGCATAATATATTGAGAAGTATTAATCGACATGCATTTCTCCACTGGGTCAGGTCTCACCACACAACTGTCACACTCTCTGCTGTTTTCTGCTTCATGGTGAAGTAGATTTTTTTCTTGTCTCAGTCTTTTTGGAATATATGGTCTCAGGCCTTGTTCAATAATATCACTTTCATCAACGGCTCTCTTCTCTGAGTAACTCTCATTTCTAGAAATCTTTTCAGGTTTCAGCACAGGGTTTGATTGGTCATGGCTGCTACTTGCTGTTTTCACTGTAGCAGAATATACTTTCTTGGACTGAGATGTCACCACAGATTTTTTGTTGCCTTGTGGGTGCTGTCCAAAAGTACCTGCACAAAATGTATTTATTCTGGAACTGCCCACGTGTTCCTCAACTTGGCCCTTGTTCTCAGAAGATGTATCTGATCTACGCAAAGTGGCCCTCGAAGCAGAATTTGTAAGATCCGCTGCACCGCTGCCAGCATCTTCAGACTCTCCAACCTCCGTCTCAGGGTCTGAATCTTCATAAGCAACAAGTGAGGGATTCATTAACTCAGCTTTGATTATCCTTGGATTCCAGACTTCAGAGGCTCATGAACGATAAAATTTCCTACAATGAAAGAAACAGTCAAGCACTCTAGTTTTAGTCACATGCGCTAAAGTACTTACAAGTATTCATACGATTCAACATTAGAGGTTAAGGCTAAACTTCACCGCATTCTTTCCCTAGGAACCATTATTTTGCTTCAGTTATAACTTTTCATTTAATAATCATTTAATATAAAACAGGTTACAAATAATCTGCACTATAAGGCCAATAATTATACAGTAATAAATCAGAGAACAACTGAACTATAAAGGTCAAAAGGATGAACCACCTCAGCAGCAAACCCAGTGAACAAGTGGGCACATTTTCACAGCACTTCGTTTCAGGAAAAGCAAGAGGGCAATTTTTGCATGGAAGATATTTATGCAAATTGATGATATATGTGACAGATTTAAAGTGTTAACTCAGTCCATTAGACAGAATAATTTAGGAACTGATAAGTAAATTCCCAATGTACTTCAAACGTAAACATAAAAGCAAACAGAGAAGCTGAACATCCTGTTCACACAGTGGCCCACCAATTGCTTATGGGCATCTCAAGCAGAAGACAAGGGTAAAACCTCCACCTGCTCTTGAATTCTAGCATATGGCCTTTAGAGGCATCCTGCCTGATAAAGCTGATAAACTGATAAAGCTAAAGCTGATAAACCTGTTGACTCATATGTGATATATCTAAAACAGTGTTTCTTGGGCTGTGTTTAAATGCATCTAAAGGGGTAACCTTGGTTGTTCAGTAGTCAAGGTGGACCTATGGCCATCTGTTACTTGCAGCCAGTTCTTGCCTCAAGATCCAGAAGGTACATCTCTTTCAAATAAGTCATCCATAGGCTGGAATAGGTGTTTACAACATAACACCAATCACTAATCATCCATCTAGCTAGAGTTTTGGCCACCCTTCCAGTCTACAGCCAGAGTTCTGACTGCATGGTTGGCTCCTGTAGTTGGTATTCTGGATATAGATTAATTCCAGTGGCCAGAAAAGCCAATTCAGAGCCTCAGGCATCTGGATGAACTTTTGCCATGCACCTATAACATATTTATAATTTTTATTCCATCTTATACCCTAACCCAGGGTGGATTATAACAGTAAAAACTAATTAGAACTCACTTGTTAAAATGTCTACCATAAGCCAGCCGATCAACAACTTATGCAGAAGCAGTCTCAGTCTTTTTCAAATGGAAAACTGCCTTTTCTGTACAATAAGATGGCTCAGAAATACACAGAAAAGCATAGCTGAGAAATGCTGGCATAAAACATACTGGTAGCATTTGCTTTTATGTTCATGTTCCTGTTACACAGAAAAAAATAACACTTTCTAGGAAATATCCTGTTTCAAAACATCTCACACTATATAAGAACATAAGAGGAGTCCTCCTGGTTCAGGCAACAGCATATGGTCCAGCATCTGGTCTCACACGCATTTACTATAATGTTAGTATTACAAGGCTATATCACATTTAAAACTTTTAGCTTTTCTTATAAATGTATTGAAAAAGCCCCCCCCTTTCCACCTCCTCCTCTCTCTCTTTTGACTTTTAGTGTCTTTTACAGATTGCTCTGTCCTCGCCCCCCTCCCTCCCTTGTCTTCTAGTGTGGAAGTCTCATCTCTTATCTCAGCAGCTGCTTGTTCAAGGAGAAGGAAAGGTGGGGGGAGAAGCCCATTCTCCTCAGAGTTAGCTTCTCTAACTCCATTATTTTCCCTATAAGGAAGCATTACAGAAGATTACAGAAGCAAATAGTTGTTAATATTCTATAGTGATTTAATATTGAAAAGGAAAAACTATCTACTTCTCACAATATCCAAACACATTTTATTCCAGATTATGTAAATGCTGTATGGATTAAACTTGAATTTCTGTTCCAAAACTGCCAAATACCCATCTTCCTACTGAAACTCCTGTGATTTGGGAACGTTTGTAGAATAGCTCAGGCTAGGCATGTGATCTGCACAAACTGCAGTGGCTTTTCACAACAGAATGGATCCACCTTTTCCTTCATATGGTAAGGAATAATAATGCAACTGCGGTATAATTGTCATACAACAACAAACTAGTAGAGATGACCCCTACTGAAACATTTAAGCCTCGAGCTTAAAAGACAAGGGGAAGTATTTCTTCACCCAGAGAGTCATTGGCTTATGGACTTTGCTGCCAGAAGCAGGGGTGGCAGCTACCAGTCTAGATGGCTTTAAGGTAGAGTTAGACAAATTTATGGATGACAGATGTATCGATGGCTACTAGAATGAATGCCTAGGTGCATCTTTCAGGCTGGAGGGGGAAGGGGGGCACTTCTAAGGCCATTTGCTGGGATCTGAGAGCAGGCAAAGGTTGGTCCTTGTCTCTGCTTGAGATGCCCATGAGCATTTGGTTGGCCACTGCTATAACCTCACGCCTATAAGCCCCATATACTATATAGAGCTACTTTGAGGGTAGGAAATAGGGTAGAAAAAGTTAGTATGTCCGTTGTCTTGGGCTTTTTGGAAGAAAGGGAAAACCCTAATGCAATATGCAAATAAAACGCTTCAGCTGCACGAACAGATCTACAGATCCAGCGGTGCAAAACCGTTTCCTGTCCACTTTTTAGCATTGCTTTTAACACCGTTTTTGGGTACAGATTTTACATAGTTACGGCTTTGTTTTCATGCCTGTCACAAACTGCTTTGAGGGGGTTTCATTTTTAATACTTTTAAACGTTTCATTGGAAACGGTCTTAAGAGAAAAACGAGACGCGGCGCCACGTTCATTCTGCTCGATTCACAGGCAGGCGCATCTCTTGCTCCGAACTACATGACGATTCCCACCGCACCCAGCTCGTTCGGTAGTGAAAACGGCGCAAAATAAACCCCTACGGCACCGGTTCACCCATTGCTCTGCCCCGACCCCTTCAAAAAGAAGAGCAAAGGAAACACCGTGTGCTTCCACTACGGGGGACCCATTTCGCGGCAACACTACCTTAAGCGCCGACGTCTCTGCTTTCGCTGAAGCAGTAGGAGGTACGCCGCCCAGAAAGCCTCCCCTGGAAACGCGAGCGGAAGTTAAACGTTCCGCCTCACGTCCTCCTCGTCATTGAAATTGTGGTTTCAAGGGCTTCTTTCCCTTCCGACCTTTCACAGTCTCCGCAGATCTTTCCCCCGACCCTTCCAACGTCGTGATCGTGGGTTTCGGGCTCTCTTTGTTCCTACTCATCTGGGTTCCGGGTTGAGACTGAGCCTGTTTCCTGATCGGAAGCCAATAAGTGTGGCGCACGCACTCGGCGGCTCCTCTCGGCTCTGCTTGTGCTGATGCAATGGGTTGCCCTTCTTCGTGCTCGCTGCCTCAGAGGGGCTAGGAGGAGGACGGGACGGTGCCGCACGCAGACAGGTAAGGGGGGACGGGGTGAAGGAGGAGGATTATGGAGGAGCAAAACAAGGCAGGGCTCCTTGGAAGGTTCTTCTGCCTATTCAGTCGCCTTCCTCCTTTTGAGCCGCTCGTGGTTAGGATTGGACTGTATTGAGACACAACAAAGGCTGTGGTTACACTTAAGGCTTAATCCGGCTTCAGTCCACTTTCAGGGCGAGAGAGCACATCAGCAAAGTGACAAGCTGTTTTCATTCAGGCTGTGGTCACACTTAAGGTTTAATCCAGCTTCAGTCCACTTTCAGAGCGAGAGAGCACATCAGCAAAGTGACAAGCTGTTTTCTTTCAGGCTGTGGTCACACTTAAGGTTTAATCCAGCTTCAGTCCACTTTCAGAGTGAGAGAACACATCAGCAAAGTGACAAGCTGTTTTTTCTTTCAGTGTTAAATAACTCAGAAAATTCACCTTCAGGATAAATAATATGTAAAGAAAATTACTGGTCACTTTGCTGATATGTTCTTTCACTCAGAATGTGAACTGAAGCTGGATTAAACCTTAGGTGTGACCACAGCTAAAAAGGGCAGTTCGGATGTACCTCAGAGAGAGACCCTTTTCTAATGTACATAATGTTTTAGGGGAGAGGGAAGACTGGTGTATGAACAACCCCACTTCGAAACCTCCTCTAACCCACCTCAGGGGTGCCTCTGAGATTTTCTGTGTCTGAGCACAGCCTAAACACAGAAAAAGCCTTCTGGACTAGACCCCTGGCCCAGGTAGGCTGTCAGCCTGTGCTCCTTATAGTGGCCAAGCCAGATGTCAGTGGGAAGTTCATAAGTAGGCATATGCCTTTGAAGAGATATGTCACACAAGGTTTTTTTGGTGGGGAGGAGAGCAAATATTTTCAAGGGATGCTAAAATAGTGATTAATTTGTTCCTGTCATATTCATCTGGCTTCGCTGGATATAAAGAGAGCACAGGAAAGAATAATTAATCACCTTGTTCTCCAGAATTTGTATGCTGTCTTGAGAAAACGTAGGGGCTGATTGCCGTCTTTTCATCTTATGAGAGAAAATTACATAATTTATCTAAATTCTTGATCCATACTCTCTAATGGTACCAAGGGTTTGTTTTTGTGTGGCTTTTCAAGCTGCACTTCGTGATCCCATTATGTAAAACTACAGTGTATCAAATACCATGGAATACTGTATACCCCAACAGGATAATGCCTGTTTTTGATAAGTAGAAACACTAAGGCTGACTTTTAAAGCCATGTAGAAGGTTCGCAGTAGAAACCTTTAGTAAGGCCCCTTCTGCATTCACTAGTGATTTGGATTAAAATGCTCCTTAACCCAGATCATGGGCCACCTGATCCACATGCTAATGTGGATCAAGAAGGCCCTGCCCTGCTGATCCAACACCATCTGTACTGGTCAGAGCCAATTCTGGATTAAGGAGGCCATTGATCCAGATCTGTTGTAGACTTTTGTTCCTAGCCTTTGGAAGTGTGTGTGTGTGTGTGGTGGAGGGTGGTTAAGCTCACACAAGCTGGCGGCAGGACTGATCTAGTCATGCCTCCAAGTAATCCACAGATCACTAGGCCTCAGTGTAATCTGAATCATTGGGATCCACTGACCCAGGTTACCAAGCAGTAAGTGGAGAAAAGGACAAAGACTCTTCCATCATGTACCTCAGACTTGCAGATACTCTTCAACGTTTGGATTTTCCTTCTTTTTCTCTCACTTCTATGAAGATCTCTGGCAGGCTATGATACAGTCCAGGTTCTGGATTCTTTCCCTAAAAGTTGCTGGCAGAAGGCACTGTAGAAGGACAAGCTATAAAAGGATAAGCTATTTTTCCCTTTCCCACATGAAGAACGTACAGTATATACCCTCTTGGATTGGACCAGTGGCCCATCTCATTCAGTAGGCTGCACAGAGGCCAGCTAGTTGCTTATCGAATTCTGAGAGCAAGACATGAACATCCCCGGCGCACAGTCTCCCAACATCTGCCCTTCAGAAGTACATACAGCCATCATGACTAGTATACATAGCAGAATATCTTTGACTATAGCTAGGCTACCTGAGACCCAGAAAAAGGGCTGTAATTCTGGATCAGAAATCTTGCAACTTTTTCATGGTAGGAGTCTCCTGACCATCCTGGAGGGTAAGCAGGCTGACAGTCTTTCTGACCACATTCACTCTGGCCACATGGGTCATCCTGGAGTGGGACTTGTCATCCATGTGATAATTATAGTTTCCAGCTTTGTGTACACTCGCCTTTAATTGCATGCATATATCACCCAGACTTAATGTGTTTTCTAGCAATCATGTTTGTTAAATGGGAGTGTGATAGCATTCTTAGAGTCTGAGCTGTCATCTCTGAAATTCTGGGTTCAAAATATGTAGCTGACACCCTCAACTTTGCTTCCTCATCTGCAGGGTAGGTGTATTGTCAACTGATGAAACCATCCATAAGCAGTCCAGAATTGAAACATGCTGCCTAAGGAAGCTATAGTATTTTATATGGGAAGAAGTGTGTGTGTGGGAGAGGGAGAGGGAGAGATCCAGAACCAGGTCACACTAGAATAGTCACCATCATTTTCTTTTTTTTGAGGAAAGAGTGAATTAAGTACTTACTTCCACATCAGATCAAAACCCAGTTTATAATGCTTTTTAGAGATAAAAGGTCGTCAGCAATGTTCCATTCATACACACAGTGCACCCTAGGCTTGGCTTTTTTTAGGCCTGTGATCAACTTTAATTGTACAATTGTTGGCACAATTAAGTACTAAGGAAGGCAGAAGCAGAATGGTTTACGATGATGGAAATTTCTTGGTCTGACGTTTGGGTGAGTAATAACTTGGAACATCAAGGATTTTGTGTCAATTTTGAGAGTCATTGTGAAAACCTGAAACACATTCTGACTTTCTCTCAACTCAGAAAAAGATATTTAAGTCAGATTGCTTTTCAGTTTCTTATTGAACATATAAAGAGGCATTAAAATGATGGGATGGTGGGGATCAAAATTTTAGAAATGACAAAAAGTGAAAGCATTTCTATTTTAGCAGAGAAATAAATGGTGGAGATATCATTATTTTTCCCCGCCCCTCCTTGGCTTTCATTTTATTTGTTATTGCAAGAATTCAGCAGTCATGTGTCAAGTAGGTGACTGCAGTGGGGTTTTCAAATCATTGTCCCTTTCCACACATTGTAAAATATCTCAGGATAGGGGTCTCTGTCTCTGCTTGCTAATGCAGACTATGGCTGGGCTTGCCTAGGGCTTGCCATAGTCCACACTAGCATGAAGATTCGAAACATTCAAAATCCAATTGAATTTGGACATTCAAACTCAAATTGGATGTTTCTAAATTCAGATTTAACATCCAAATGAATTTTTGAATCTTTCAAATCATTTGTACAAATAATTTGGAAATTTGTATGCAAATGAATACGTACACATTACATGTGTATCCATACGCGTTTTTACAGGTACGTAAGGGACGAGAACAGGATGTATAATAAACGGGATGCATACAAATGCATACAGATGTGTATGGACACATTTGAATGTTGTAGATATTCATATTTTCAAATATGGGTGTTTTTCCACTCTCACTAAGGGTGTTTTTCCACTGTCACCAGAAGTACCCATTAAGTACCCATTTGTACCCATTAATGGGTACTTAATGGGTACTTCTAGTGACAGTGGAAAAACACCCTATGAATCAAAATTCCATACCAATATATTTGAATGTATTTGGTTCGAATCAGATGTGAATACATTGAATTCTAAACATTCTAACTGATTCCAATCAAATCCCACAAACTGCATTCATGCACATCCCTATGTGAACAGCAAGTCCCTGTTCCAGAATATAATAAGACCAAGTGTGGAAAAGCCCTTTATTATAGAATACTGTGAATTTTTGGCATGTAGGAGAAAAAAACAAGGCTATTCCAAAGGCTGCACAATAATATAGTGCTTGTAAGGCACAGAAAGCACTAATCTCCATTGCAGAATTTGCAGAAAGAGTGCATTATTGAGAAGTTTAAAACATGAATATGAGCTGAGCATACTGATGCATTAGAGTTATAATGGTCTTCCTTCTTTATCCATAACTAACTGGTCCCAGAAAACTGGACTTTGTAGCAGAAATCTTTGTTTTGTGAGCATGTGTGCGCATGCGTTTTGAGCATTTTTTTTAATTATTGGATTTTACATTCAAATGTATTTTGATTGGTTTTGTAGTTAGGATTTGTATTTGATTATTTAGTAACTGGTTGTGAACCACACTGAGCAAATTGTGAATGGTGCTATAATGAGATGGTGATGAAAGTGATGTGTTTAGTCTCTGACTGGCTCTTTTGGAGAAGAAAAGAGAAATTGATTTTCAAGCAGTAAAAGTGTTTAGAGCAGTGGTTCTCAACCTTTGGGTCGGGACCCCTTTGGAGGTCAATCTTCTCTTTCACAGGGATCGTCTAAAGTAGCAACAAAAATAATTTTATGGTTGGGGGTTAGGGTTAGGTGGGGGTCGACACCCTGGGAACTCATTTGTGGGGTTCCCCAGGGGTCTATCTTATCTCCCTTGTTATTTAATATCTATATGAAGCCACTGGGAGAGATCATCAGGATTTTTGGAGTGAGGTGTCATCAATATGCAGATGATACCCAGCTCTATCTCTCTGTGCCATCTGAATCAGGAGAGGTGGTTGAAGTGCTTGACAGGTGCTTGGAGGCGGTAATGGGCTGGATGAGGGCCAATAAATTGAAACTGAATCCAGACAAGACAGAGGTGCTGTGTGTCACAGGCTCTCGGGTCCAAGTAGTTGGGAGATACCCTGTCCTTGATGGGGTTACAATATCCAGGAAGGGACAGGTGCAAAATTTGGGGGTACTCCTGGACTCGGCGCTAACACTTGAAGCTCAGGTGGAAGCCGTGGCCAGGAGTGCCTACTCCCAACTACGGCTAGTGCGCCAATTGAAACCTTTTTTGGGCAGAGAGGACCTGGCCACAGTTATCCACGCTCTGGTAACCTCCAGATTGGACTACTGTAATGCGCTCTACATGGGGCTTCCCTTGAAGACGGTTCGGAAGTTGCAGCTGGTGCAAAATGCAGCGGCCAGAGTGCTGACAGGAACATCTAACCGGATGCATATTACGCCGGTTTTAAAAGAACTGCACTGGCTGCCAATTCACTACCGAACCCAATTCAAGGTGCTAACTTTAACTTATAAAGCCCTAAATGACTTGGGCCCCAGATACCTAAAGGAGCGCCTTCTCCCGTATCGACCTGCCCGTGTTTTAAGATCTGGAGGGGAGGCCCTTCTGGTGATCCCTCGGCCTTCATTAGTTAGGCGGGTGGGTACCCGGGAGAGGGCTTTCTCGGTGGTGGCCCCCAGGCTGTGGAATGGTCTCCCCCTCGAGGTGCGTCAGGCCCCTTCTTTGTTCATTTTTAGGAAGGCGGTGAAAACGTTCCTCTTTACACAGGCCTTTGGTTAAATGTCCCCCACACTTCCCCTCACTGAAAACCACTGATGTTATTAATTTTTCTTGTATTTTTAAAATTGCATTTTTAAAATTTGTTTTGTTTTTGATATTGTTTGTATACATCTGTTTTTAAATGTTGTGAGCCGCCCAGAGACCCTCGGGTATGGGGCGGCATATAAATATAAATATAAATATAAATAAATAAATAAATAAATAAATAAATAAATAAATAAACATGAGAAACTGTATTAAAGGGACACGGCATTAGGAAGGTTGAGAACCACTGATTTAGAGTGTGCCCGGACGATGATTAGTTTAAACAAAAGAAAAAATATATTTTCAACCTGCTTCTGCACAATTAAGGATGTGAGGTTGTATTTGTTTTCTTTTTGGAAGAATGCAATACTATGGAAATAGCAAAGTGATCTAAAAATTATATTGCTCTTTATATTCCAGAGTTCTCCAGGTTGTTGTCCAATTTCTGGACAAAAAGAAGACACAACTTGCAATTTGAGTTGTAAATAGAAAGGAAAAGAATTCCTCCAGTCTCCTAAAAATGGCAGACCTTCCAAATGGCAGCTTTTGCTCCCTTAATCCGCTTGAACTGTTTGAGCAAGTAACAGCACAAGGAGAAAAAGTGAGGTCACTAAAAGCTGAGAAAGCGTCAAAGGTAATGTTATTTCATTAGACTGAAGATTTGTATGAATCTTGGGCCCTTTCTGTACTTGTCCTTATTCTGAAACCTATCTCAGAATAGGGGTCTGTTGTCCATATGCTAATACAGACCATGGCAGGCCTCATCTGGGGTCTGCCATAGTCTTCACTAGCATGCAGATAGCAGTCCCCTGTTGAGAGATATGTTCCAGAATAAGGCCAAGTGCAGAAAGGCTCTTGGTTTCCCAGCAGATTGAATGGATCAGAAATTGGAGTATGCTAGCAACTTTGAGCATTTTATTAATGTAGAATAGTCAACATGCCTGCATGTGAGGGATAGACATAAAAATGCAGTTGAATGTGTTCTCACACTTGGTTTGTGAAAACCAAAGAGCTGAGCCTGAGGTCACCAATGTGGCACCTCTGGGTGCAAATTTGGTCACCAAGATCTTCCCTAGCACCTGCAGAAAATCCGGACACATTAAGATGACCTCTCATTTATACTTCTTTCCCATCTCAATGTGAAGCAAGAAGCTCCATTTCTAACCCAACCTATATGTTCTTTATCGCACCCTATGCCGTTAATTGTATGGCAGACCTCTTAGAATTCCACATATGGTTCCACAAACTAGCTAAGAGCTTTGTGCAACAGCTTAGTCTTTAAAGTGACTTGCTAAGGAGCCAGGAGTAAGTTGTCTAAGGCTGCAAAGGAAATATTTATTTTGAGCAGCTTTAAGAATATCTTTTTTCTAGTTTTGCAGAGATATGAGAGGTAAATATTTGTTCTCATTTTTCACGTGAAATGGAAAGACCTTGCATGAAGGTTACACAAGCGGGACGTTTATCATGTTTACATTATTTAAGAAACTGTTCTTCTTTTGCTCTCTGATAAAACTATATATACCTTTTTCACGCCAGGCATTATTGGCTACGGTATATCTTCCTATATATGTAGGTTGGTGTCATGCCAAGGTTTTCTAAACTGTGTTAACCTGAACTTCACTCTATATGTCTGCCGGTGTTATTTTTCTACAGGATGAAATTGATGCAGCTGTTAAGTTGCTGTTGTCGTTAAAACTGAGCTATAAAACAGCCACAGGTCAAGATTACAAAGCAGGCTCCCCTCCAGTGGATTTCACTCCACTCGCTAACGGTCCAGGTGATCCTGAAGAAGACGACTTCGTGGATCCATGGACAGTGCAGACATCCAACGCAAAAGGGGTGGACTATGACAAACTTATAGGTATGTGGTTTTCTAACTTCTTTTGCCTGATCTGTAACTGTTTGTTTGTTTACATTTTTATCCCACCCTATGCCCAAAGGTCTCTGGGTGGGCAACAATATCTAAAATCAAATATTATTAAAACAACAACAGTATGTATTAACTCATTAGCATCTGCAAGGAGGAAAGGAAAGTGTATCCCCATTTAACCAAAGGCTAGGGCAAAGAGGTGCGTCTTCACTGCCTTCGTAGACCTATATAGTGAAGGCCATAGACGCACCTCAAGGGGGAGACTATTCCATAGCTTAGGGGCCATCACTGAGAAGGCCCTATCCTGGGTACCCACCCCTTTTGCTGTTGACATTGGTGGGACAACCAGGAGGGCTTCCCCTCCAGATCTTAAGGCAAGGGCAGTTCAATATGGGAGTAGGCATTGTTTCAGATATGTGGCTTCAAAATCTTGCCTCAAATTTTGCCTCTGCTTTCAGATCCTCAGAATTTGCCTAGAGTTTTGTTTCTACATTATCTTTCACACACCACACACAAAAAATGCACGTATGAGGTGGCTTACGGGCAGCTTACTCCAAAGGGTTGGTGGATGGGATTTTCTCCATCCTCTTAACACATCTACCACATTAAACAAACAAACAAACAAACAAACAAACTACCTTCCCTAGAGTGGATTGCACAGGATATAGTCTTCTAGATATGGGAATGGTGGTTCATCTATGGTGCATTCTTTATAGCAATTTAATTAACCACTTACATAATTTTTCATTCATTTTGACTGCCTTTAGTTCGATTCGGCAGCAGCAAAATTGATAAAGATCTCATCAATCGAATAGAGAGAGTTACAGGGCACAAACCACACCACTTCTTACGCCGGGGCATCTTCTTTTCTCATAGGTAAGTCTGTTGTGGTCAGTGTTTGCCCTGGGGTGAGGAAAAATGGTTCCTTGTATGTTCTGTTTTTCAGTTTGCTCCTGTGCTGTGTCACATCCCTCAAGAGAACAGAATCCAGATTTTTTTTTGTGGGGATTTCAGCAGAAGAGCTTTGCCACAGCTTTGTGATCTTTAGAGATGTGCAGGGTTGAGTTTGGCAAGACACTGAGCCATGAGAAGAAGAGTGTTGCAGTGCCATGGAGCAGCTGTGTTTGAAGCTCTTACTAGTCCTCTCCTTCCCATGATGCACTGCAGAAGTGGCCTCAGAAAAGCACTGCACCTCCTACTGGTTGCACTGTTTGGGACTGGATCAGAGCTTACCTTTTCTGAAGCACCAAGGTGCAGGCAGAATGGGAAACTCCAGTGATTTCCCTTGAGAGAAAGTGGACAAGGTGTGAATTTTCCCCTTCTTAAGCCTCCTGCACTGACAGTCTACCAGGCCTCTAAAGCAGCTAACTGGGAGATTATTAAAAACAAGAATTGCTGAAAATCACTCCACTTCATTCATTCTTACCTTTTGCTGTACTAAGAAGAAGTCTGGGTTCTACCCTGTAAATGGTAATGCTCCAAGTAAAATGCAAATTACAGTTACACACATTTTTCTTCTTGAAAACAGCTTACCATTTTTATTTTCCTCCAGAGATATGAACCACATTCTTGATGCCTATGAAAACAAGAAGCCGTTCTACCTTTACACAGGAAGAGGTCCTTCATCTGAAGCCATGCACGTTGGCCACCTTGTTCCGTTTATATTTACAAAGTAAGTAGCCCTTGTCTTATGACAGTGTGTTTCGTCTTTTGTATTGGTGTCTTATTTTGCTGTAAATTAGATTCAGTGTCAGCTTGTGGATACTTACATAGCTGTGAAAAATAAGTAGACGTGATTGGGAGGATTAGTCCTGTTTGCACTTGGCTTTATTCTGGAATAGGGACCTGCTGCCCACATGCTAATACAGGCTACAGGAGGCCCCAGGTGAGACCTGCTGGACTCCAAATTAGCATGCAGATAACAGACCCCTATCCTGAGATATACTCCAGAATATGGCCAAGTGCAAACAGGCCCCTAGATCATTGATGGCCAACCTTTTGAGCTCGGTGTGTCAGAATTCGCAAGAAAACCTAGCTTAACTTGGGTGCTGTGTCACATCTAGAAATATCCATAGTTTTGTGATATTTGTAGCTCTAGTAAAAAAGTTATATTTTTGATATATGTATTTTATTAAAAGCAAAAAACAATTATTTACATTAGTGACTTTTGTTGCTGAATTTCGTTTGCTAAATCTTCACTTGAAAGTTGGTATTTTGTACCCTTCAAGAACAAGCAAGCACTACATGCCCAGATGCCACGGTGACCATGTGTGTCACCCAAAAGGGCTTGGTGTGTCACCTGTGACACACGTGTCATAGGTTGGCCATCACAGCCCTAGATGATGAGGACTATGATTAGAAAGAAATATAGTATTTTTGCAGATTTTGTGGCTCTTTCTGAGCAGGAGGCCTTTTCTGCACTTACCTTTTGTTAATCCAGATCAGTGGGTCCTACAGATTTTTTGACCCATGCCTTCCTGTGGCTGCAAAGGTTGAGTGAATGCAGCCAGAGAGAGGGAGAATGAGAGAGAAATGTGTTAATTCTCTGCACTCCATTCTAGAAGTGGGTGAAACAAGGCTTGTCTAAGCATCTGTACCATAGAATAACATAATATTATTAAGATGGCATTTGCTGGAGTATCTTTAACTTCCACCACTACAGCTATGGCACCTTCCAGATGGCAAGGGGAAAGCTGGATATAAAAGAGAATCAATCTTTTTCCCGTTAGACATGCGTGGGCCTCCCCCAGCTTGTATTTGACTTACTATTTGGCTAAGTCGTTCAGCATAGCCTTGAAAGGGACTTCCAGGAACTTATCACATGCCCATCCCATTCTTTTGTAAATCTTCACACATGCAGTCAGCTCCTGAAAGTTCCTTCCAGTGCAGTGCCAACAACTGCAGGTCAAGATGGCAAGCAGTTGAACCTAACTCCCTGAAACATAATACCAGTAATTGAAAAATACAGTATAAAGATTACCAGTATCCAAAACACAATATGTCAATATTATAAGAAAATACTACAGACTGTATTGAGATTTTATATGTAAGGACCTTCAGATGGACAGATTTACCCAACTCCTGGCATTGTATTAATGATAATGTTGATACCACACCTTTCCCCAAAGAAGCAGAAGTTAAATTCATACTTCTCTTCACATATACATCGTTCTGTCTTCAAAACAACTCTGTAAGGCAGGTTAAGCTGAAAAGCAATGACTGGCTTTGCAGCTGCATAGGAAATTGCACCTTGGATTACCCAGCACCTAAGTACATAAGAGGAGCCCTGCTGGATCAGGCCACAGCCCATCTAGACCAGCAGCGCATCGCACACGATGGCCCACCAAATGCTCATGGGCATCTCAAGCAGAGACAAGGACGAACCTTCTCCTGCTCTCGAATCCCAGCAAATGGCCTTAGAAGCATCCTTTTTCCCCCTCAGCCTGAAAGGCATCCATTCTAGTAGCCATTGATACATCTGTCATCCATACATTTGTCTAACCCTACCTTAAAGCCTAGCAGTCAGTTTTCTTTTCATCTTTAGATGCAGGCAGATGCTTTGGAGGAAATGAGTGTTATTGTATTTCAGAGAAGATGATCATATACTGTATTAAATACGTATTTCCCTTGAAGTATTCCATAGGAATAGCTTTTCTGAGGAAGGATACCAGAATACCATCCTGTAACTTTCACCATCTAGTTAAAATGTTCCTCCATCCAGGTCTTTGTTGCTTATTTCCTTCTTAATGTTGTTCTTCACTGAGGGTGAGGAGATAACTTTGGGTTTTCTCTGTTTTGACTTCTCCTATGGGCACGGTATGGTTTTTTAATTGTTTTTAGTGTTTTTAATGTGCTTTAACTGTTATAACTCACCCTGAGGCCCTGGGTATAAGACAGGATACAGGGTGTTTTTCCACTGTCACTAAAAGTACCCATTAAGTACCCATTAATGGGTACGTAATGGCATTTTTGTACCCATTAATGGGTACTTAGTGGGTACTTCTAGTGACAGTGGAAAAACACCCATAAATTCAAATAATAAATGCATGAGTAAATATGAACAGCTGCTTCCTTGGCTCTTCCATGCGTTGGTCCACCCAGTTTATTTGTTGAACAAAATAAATATAGAAGTGTATTTACCACTAAGAAAAATTATTCCCTAAATAAAAAATGGTAGTACTTGGACCTTTCTGATGCAGCTGAATTACACTTCTTCTCAGTCCACACAAGGACAGCTAATGGCTGGGGAAAGGGAAAGATGTAGCATAGCAGAAGATCTGAAGGCTTCAGATTAGGCAGTATCTGCTCTAGAAACTCTCCATTGAACCCAGGAATAAATGTTCTTTTAACACGCAGCACGTTTTCTCACATTAATGTATGATGTAAGTGGAGTCCCTCTCAAAGCACTTAAATTGTTTTGATTTTTTACCAGGTGGTTACAAGAGGTATTTAATGTTCCCCTAGTGATACAGCTGACAGATGATGAAAAGTACCTTTGGAAGGATCTTTCAATTGAGAAGGCTTATCAATATGCTATAGAAAACATCAAGGACATCATCGCCTGTGGATTTGACATCAATAAAACCTTTATCTTTTCCGATCTACATTATTTGGGGTAAGGTTCTTTGGAACTTTTGTTATGATCAAAAACACTCAGTTTTCTGTTATCTTCAGTTGACTTCACATTGTGGGATTTTATTTTTCTATCCCTTCGTTATTCTTTAGGGCGGAGGTTCTTATCTGTGGGTCCACGGAACCCTTGGGGGTCCACAGAAAGATTTCAGTGGGTCCGTGAGCTTCAGTTTCCAATGTTGAGTATCATAAAACTATCTGCCGCTACATTCTGAGAAGGGGTCCATGGTTTTCACCTGACTGGCAAAGGGATCCGAGGAACAAAAAAGCTTAAGAACCTTTGCTTTAGGGGGATGCGTGGGAAAATCAGATTGTATCTGATAACACAATTCTCTATTGTAAAAAAATTTAAAGAATAATGAATGAATGACATTCTTCCAAAGAGGAATAATTTTGTTTGAAATGCCATTAAATGCCTCCGTTTCATGACCAAACGTTTCCTTTTTAAAGAAAGGGTGTGCACAAATGCAATTTTTGACATTCAATTCAAATCAAATATTTGAATATCTGAATGTGTACGAATAGAGAAAAACGAATGTCTTGACATTAAAACTGATTCAAATACATTTGTATCTATTCATACAAATATTTACGGTGTGTCTTTACACGTCCATAAGCATCCCGATTTTATCTCCTATGCATCCTGTTTT
Source organism: Aspidoscelis tigris stejnegeri (assembly GCA_023333525.1). Lineage (NCBI taxonomy): Eukaryota > Metazoa > Chordata > Lepidosauria > Squamata > Teiidae > Aspidoscelis > Aspidoscelis tigris. The sequence goes on along the minus strand of JALMGA010000003.1, from coordinate 98,812,313 downwards.
CATCCTGTACGTATTCGTACAGATGCGTACGGATACAGTCAAGATGCGTACAGATATGTATGTAATGCGTATGTATCTGTACACATATGAATCTCCGAATTATTCATACAAATAATTTGAAACATTTGTATTCATTTGAATACTAAAACATGAATATCTGGACATTTGATTTGAGTTTGAATGTTCTAATTCGTCCAAATCCAATCGAATAACGAATATCTCAAATATTCATGCACATCCCTACTGTAAAGGTTAAGGAAGCATCAGGGCAGTGTTATAGTTATTCTGAGGGCCAGGAGAGGGTGCTGTGTAATACAGCAGCCCTTTGTGTTTATTTCAGCTTTAGCGGAAATAACAGTTTGTCAAAAGGAAAACCAGTCTTGGCTACTAGCGGTTCTTATATCTGACAAGCAAGGAACTACTTGTGGTTTTCCACTGAGTATTAACATTTCAAGGACTGCATAGCCATAGACTACAACGTATAATACTTTTGTGTTGATCTGGCTCCATTTCCCTGATAGCGTTCTTTTTCTGATTTCTTTAGGCTGCTCTGAGAAGTTCAGCAAGCATAGGGTGTTTTTCCACTGTCACTAAAAGTACCCATTAAGTACCCATTAATGGGTACGAAATGGCATTTTTGTACCCATTAATAGGTACTTAATGGGTACTTCTAGTGACAGTGGGAAAACACCCATAATCACTCTAAGTCACTATATTGTCTTTGTCTTAAGTATAATCAAGGAGAAGAACTGGAAAGAAAAATATTATAAAGATCTACTGTAGGATAAGGAAATAGTAGTAGTTCTGTAGGAAGGGATATATAAAGGATCTCACATTCATGCCCCTTCACTTAAGAGCTGTTCCAAGTAACTTGGATCAGCGAGTTTATCACAGGCTGCTCATGAACTGCAGATCATCTATATGTCGCTTATAGAAAATCTATCCACCTTTTCTATACACTGGGTATAGAAGATCTGCAGTTCATGAGTTGCCTGTCAAGAACATCAACAGAAAAGAAGTATTTTCTCTATCATCCAGTGTTAGGACCAGAGGGCGCTCTATATGAACCCAAATGGGCAGGAGAGATAGGACTGATAAGGGGAGATGTTTTACATCTGGAGAATCATCTGTCTACCGGAAGAGGTAGTGACAGCAACCAGCCTGGATAACTTTAAGAAAGGGTTACACCTGTCCTCCATTAATTTGTCTATCAGTGAGCCAGTTTGGTCTTTGGATAGAATGCCAGACTCATATCTTGTATTCACCGGGTTTGTTCCGCACTCCTTCACAAAGCCAGCTGGGTGACCTTGGGCTAGTCACAGCTCTCTTCTGGGCTGTCACAGCCCCACCTACCTTGCAGGAATTCTGTTGTGGGGAGAAGAACAGAAAGCTTTGTTAGATGCTTTGAGTACTCTTAAATGGTGAAAAAAGCAGGTTATAAAAGCTAATTCTTCTTCTTCCTCTTCTGGTGTATAGAAATAGAGTTTTTGGTCATCCTTCAAAATGATTAGAAATATCCTTTGCATGATTTAGAATGATCTTAGCTGTTGCAAGCAGCTTCTGCGCTCTTATCAGAGTGGTCTTTATAGACTTTATTCCATGTCAGAATTATGGACATGATATTTACAGGAATGTTAGATGTAGAGAAAAGTGTGCTTTTGGTCTATGTGATAAGATCACTTTAAGTAGCTGACCACCTGGGTGGGTTGTGGCGGGGTTGGTTGGCAAGCAATGAGATGGAGTGCTGAGTAACCAGTCCCAGCACAGAGAAGTGTTGGGCGGGACTCTCCTGCTATAGGCAGATTTAAAAATAATCTGTTTTGACAGTTGGGCTTTGGTTGTTGTTGAGAAGGGGTATTAAAAGTGGACAGTTAGAGTAAACCGTGGGGTAAAGTGGGAAATCTTTTTGTGTGTTCAGATGTATAAAGAATGTCTGTCACATCACTGTCATGAATGAAGTGAAACCATTTGACCTTAGTGTGACTGAAGGAGACTTACATTCTTACTGTTATACTGTTAAAGTAAGGAACTTTTGGGGTGCATCCAGGCAAGACTAATAATGTGTATTTATTACTATTATTATTATTATAGTTTATTTCTATAGCACTGTATGTGTACTCAGTGCTTTACAAGGAAATAATCAAATCAATAACATATATAAAAAGCCTGACAATGGTGTACAATCTACAAATAAAAACAATAAGTAAAAAATTAAAAATGAGTTTAAAAGCATCAACATTCAATATCTAATCAAATATTGGAAGAGTAGATCACACGGAGTCTGGAACGCTTCTCTGAACGCTTCCCTGTGTATTTAATGCACAACAGCCTTTGATTGGCCAGACAGGCTTAACAGCCCTCAGATGTAGCTGCATATTGTAGCCCGATACTCCACATTTTTTTTAAAAAAATAGTAGTTTAAAGGGCATTCACTGCAGATTATTCCATTACTCCGCATTTTTCCTCTTGTTTGTGTGAATGGCATGAGAACTCGCAAGAACCCACCTTCACCGCAGAACATGCACGCCTATGAGAACTGAGGAAGTGTGGGAGGGAGTGTTCATATGAATGGAAGAAACCTTGCTGCTGCAATGCCTAAACTGCAGAGTATCATCTATAGGTCAGGGTGAACCATTTCCCCCGCAAAAGCACTTGACTTCAGAGTATTGGTAAGCTGTGCGTTTTTACAGCGATGTCTGGAGGCACCCCTAGTTTGTTACTCCTAATTCTTGCTAAGATCATTTTGGTATTACTGCGGCTGCATCCGTACCTCTTGATGCTGCACATTGGAATGCGCAGCCCAGATCGAGCCATCACACGCGACAGCCGATACTTCGCAGTGACGTCACTTTATAGTGACATTACTGCGGATTTACTTAATGCTGATTTAGCAGCACTCGCTGCACAGCATTAAGCAAATTCGAAGCTTCCTGCCAGTCTGGACAGGATGGCAAGAACAGCCAACTCAGCTCAGCTCCCATTGGCTACCCCATTCCACGTGATGTGTGCCTCACCCCATGTGACTGCACGCACCTCACGGAAGTCTCACAGCGCCCCAAGCAGGAAGCTACAGGGGGCTGCTGCAGTCTGGATGCCGGAATGCCACTTCACAGCGGGTAAGCTGCGTATTTTTTTTAATACATAGAATCATAGAATGGTAGAGTTGGAGGGGACCTCCTGGGTCATCGAGTCCAACCCCCTGCTCAAGGCAGGATCTCCTAAACCATCTCAGACAGATGGCCGTCCAGTCTCTGCTTGAAGACCTCCATCGAAGGGGAACCAACCACCTCCCGTGGGTTTAATACTGTGGGTTTAATCCACTAATCTGGACAGAGCCTGTATATAAGAAGAGAAACAGACTACCAAACATCATGTTTGACTTTGGGGGAATTCCTAGTGCCCAAATTCTTTGAATGTCTTTTACTTCTCAATGGTTACCTTGAAAAACATGCTGTTGTCTTGACCACAGAGGTTTAAGCTTCTGTGCTTTTTGCAAGCATTTCACCCAAACTGTTTGTAGTTATGCTTTGAAACTAGCAGTCTTATGTACCAAGTAAATGTTTAAACTTGTCAAACTATAATTTAAAAATAAATCAGTCATTAAGCTGAAATCATTGCATACAGCATCTCAAATGTTGGACAGATTCTAGTACTAGCCAGGAAGGACTGTCCAAGATGTTAGTTTCTTTGCACAAATTGGAATCTCTGATTTTCTTTTCTCTTGACTCTTCCACTCCTTTTCCAGGACAAGTCCAGAGTTCTACAAGAACATTGTTAAAATTCAAAAGCATGTGACGTTTAACCAAGTGAAAGGAATCTTTGGCTTTTCAGACAGTGACTGTATAGGTAAGTTTTTGACTGATTTCTAGAGATTCCTATATAGAGGTTATTAGGAAAAAGGATCTAATTCTATATACCATATATTCCAGCTTATAAGATGACTGGGCATATAAGACGACCCCCAACTTTTCCAGTTAAATATAGAGTTTGGGATATACTCGCCATATAAGAAGACGACACCCAGCGTATAAGACAACCCCCAAATTTTGAGAAGATTTTCCTGGGTTAAAATGTAGTCTTATATGCCAGAATATACTGTATTTTCTCTACTCAAGGATGTACATCATTGTAACTGTGTAGTTGCCTTTAGTAAGTACCGTATATTCCGGCATATAAGACGACTGGGTGTATAAGACGACCCCCAACTTTCCAGTTAAAATACAGAGTTTGGGATATACTCGCCGTATAAGAAGACCCCTGACTTCTGAGAAGATATTCCTGGGTTAAAAAGTAGTCTTATACGCCAGAATATACTGTAAACCTCAGTAGGATGTTATGGTTAATCAGTTGGAATAATGCTGTGGCAAAGGTATCTTCAAATCATGCTCCATTTGAGGTAATCTCAGTTTGCCTTGCTTTTCTAGAGGAACATGTGGTTTAAAGTGCTAATACTCTGTAGTTAGTACAGTAGCTGTCAGTTTTTGAAATAATGCATCCCAGTTCTAAATGAACTTCAGGGAGTTATCCCCAGGAACAGTAAAAAAATTAATTAAATAAAATTTCACACTGAAACCTGAATATCATGGCTGTGGGCATAGACTAGTGCTAGAAAAACCTGTCATCTGCTACTAAATGCACGCTCACTAATGACTGTGTTGCACTTTTCTAGGGAAAATCAGTTTTCCTGCTATTCAAGCGGCTCCTTCCTTTAGCTCATCGTTTCCCCAGATCTTTAACGGCAAGCCTGACATTCAGTGTCTCATTCCATGTGCAATTGATCAGGTATGAAACTTTTCCTTTCTAAGCTTTTTCACTGAACCTGTCATTGCTGTCAAAAAGCTGTAGATGGCAGGGCTTATTTAATTCTACCCTAATTATATAGGCTTGGATCCTAAGGTAAGTTACATGGAAGGAAAGTTTCTGCAGCATGCCTGCCTCCCATGGAGGAAACTTCGGATAGGGATCAGAGTCCCAGCCTGAACCTTGTGGGTTGGGACACAGAGGCTTGAAGGAGCTGGATTATGTTTCTCCCACAGATTCTGTAGTGTTAATTTATCTTACAGTCCAGATTTGCATTTTAGTTTTTCTCCTCTCTCTCCACAGTCTCTTCCTGTACAATCTTCTGTTAATTATTTTGTATCTTAGGAGGATCCTATATTGTTTGATAATAATAAGAGGAATGTTTATAATGCTTCCTTCACCAAAAGGTGGAACAACAAACATATAGAATTAATATAGACAAATGAAAAGGAAAAAAATGAGGTTTTTCAGGTGATGCAGGTATCCATAGTGTCAGATTTTTTAAAAAAATACATAAATCACTAACTTAATTACCTTGGGATCTCAACTTGAAGGTACAGTTACTTTATATTTAAAAATCTGATTAGAATGTTTCTTTTACAAAAAAAGAAAATTTCAAGAACTTGCAGCTAAAGACAAAGGGCTGTTTCTGACTTCATTCATAATGGATCTGTTTTGCCATGGTTGCTCCGAGTTTCTGCTAAAAAGATTGGTGTCTTCGTTTGCAAAGGCCTCTTGCTTGGTGTGTAGGACACAGCCTAATTTGCCCAGGTTAATTGTGAATTTGACTCCATCCTAGAGGGTATTTGCAGATAGCTGCTGCAGTTATGACACTTTCATTCCACTTTCTGCTTTTCATATTAACTGTCTCTTGTTCAATCTTTAAAAATATTTTGGCTCATAGGTTTTCTTTTTTCTTTTTTTTCAGAAATTGGCAGCACAAAAGTGTTCTTTATTACTGAAAGTAGCTCATAATTTCAGGAAACACCATCTAGGTCGGTGATGGCCAACCTATGACACGCGTGTCACAGATGACACGCCAAGCCCTTTTGGGTGACACACATGGTCACCTTGGCACCTGGGTGTGTATTAGTATAAACTTTTATTTGACTAGTCATAAGACCATTTCAAAGTGCATATACAAACACGTAAGACAAAACAAAAGCAAGAGAGAGCAGGTATCCTTCTGCATATGGTCAAGTACTTATTTATCCCGTTTTCCTTTCAGGTAGTGTGCTCTTTTCTTAATAGCCCCTAGGGTGAATAGACCCACTGTAATCACAGTAGCTCTCTCCTGACCTTTCAGGAGAAAGTTTAGAGTGTCTTCTCTACTCCGGGGCTCAAGGTTAGATAGTATTGGTTCCAGGTATTTGGTACGGAGCTCAGAATACGCTGGGCAGTCAATCAGAAAATGTTTGACATCCTCCACGACCTGTTCCCCCCAAACACAGAATCTTTCTCTGACCTGGGTGTGTAGTGCTTGCTTGTTCTTGAAGTGTACAAAATACCAACTTTCAACGGAAGATTTAGCAATTGTAAAGAATTATTTGTTTTTGCTTTTAATAAAATCCATATATCAAAATTATAACTTTTTTACTAGAGCTACAAATATCACAAAATTATGGATATTTCTAGATGTGACACAGCACCCGAGTTAAGCTAGGTTTTCTTGCGAATTTTGACACACCGAGCTCAAAAGGTTCGCCATCACTGATCTAGGTCAACAGCCTGTTCTCACAATGGGAACCAGTTGTGTATGGAAGACCTCAGGGAGGGCAAAAGTACACTCCTCGCCTTGTTTACATTCTCCTAGTTAGAGATGGGCAAGAATATTCGAAACATTCAAAATTCGATTGAATTTGTTTGAATTCGGACATTCAAATCGAATGTATGTTCATTTTTTAACATTTGAACGAATTTTGAATCTTTTGAATCATTCATATGAATTATTTGAACATTCGTATGTGTACGCCTTACATACGTATCTGTATGAATCTTATTTGTATCCTTATGCATTTGTACGGATACATACAGGTTGCATACGGGATAAAAACGGGATGCGTACGAATGCATACAGATGCATGGGGACACATACAAATGTTGTCGACATTCGTATCTTCAAATACGAATAGAATATTTGTACCAATAGGTACAAATGTATTCAAATTTGAATATATTCGTTTTTTCTCTGTTCATTTGGATCCAAACATTCAAATATTCAAATCAAATCCGAAAATTGCATTTGTGCACACCCCTACTCCTAGTAGCTGGTTCTTGTGTAAGAAGAAGTAATCTTTGTTTCTAACAAACTTTGTTCTTTATCTGCTTTGTTAGACAACATTTTCTAAAAGCTGCTGATTCATTCTTTTTCTTTCTTTTCGTTAAACACCAGCGAACAATATCTTAACTCCTTCCTTACATCCAAGGTTAATATTCAGGTATGAATCCTGCCTTAATTGCCACACAAACTCAAGAAAAGGTCTTGACCTTTATTCAATGTGTAGAGAAGGCTTAATGGTCACTTTCCCCATAAGAGGCAATCCATTCCACTTCACTCTTGATCTGGAGAAATCCCGGAAAGCAGTTAAGCTTTTCCGTATGGTAAACGTTCAGATAACTGTTTAGTTCTGGTTGGTTCATGTAAAAGCTTGCAGAGAGTGACTGAACTGACTCAAGAAGGAGCTCTGTACTTACTTTCTGGATCTCTGTTCTTGTTTTCAGGATCCCTATTTCAGGATGACAAGAGATGTGGCCCCTCGGATTGGTTATCCAAAGCCAGCATTACTGCATTCTGTCTTTTTTCCAGCCTTGCAGGGAGCTCAGACAAAAATGAGTGCCAGTGACCCCAATTCATCTATTTTCCTGACTGATACACCCAAACAAATAAAAACAAAGGTAAGAAGTGCAACATCATTGTATTAATATATACCACTTTTTTTATTACACTGGGGCTTCAGTATACATTGTATTGCTGACTGTCCCCATTTTTATCCACTTAATATCCCATTTCTTGGAACAATTTGTACCAGAGTATTTTTTCTGAAATACATGTTCCCATCAACACGTGAAGCAAAACAGTCATCTACATGTGCCTAGATCATATAGACTGAACTCTAGCTATATGATTTCCCCCCACTAGCTGAACTAACAGTACTGTTTAATGTGCCCCACATCCTGTTTGTTCATCTGGTACAGGCCAAGAGCAGGTGTAATTGTTAAGCTGATGATGTCACTTCTAAAAATACATGGTAGGTTTCCATGGTCTTACAGATTGTCTTCCTCTGATGTAAATCATACCAGTGTCTTATTTTCTATTGTCTGCCTCTCCCTGGCACTAGAAATCATTTGCTACATTGAGAGAGTTGCTAGGCAAACCGAGGCTGAGTGCCAGTCTGCGATGAAGCTGTTACAGTCTCCGATTGTAATCTGTGTGTTTGTGATGAGAGAGGGCAACCTTCCCCTGGCATGAGTATAATTATTTGCCTGGATGCTATACTGGGCGTATTTTATGTTATTTAGGTGAAGGATGGTTTACAAAACAAAGGCTGAACAAGACAAAACAAGATTTTTAAGTACGTAGTGAAATGCCTTCAGGTTACTTCACATCCTTCTGTTCAGGTACTGCACTGAAAATATATCTTGGACACTTTGAGCAGATGTGCAACAGAAAGTTGAAGAGCAAACTTTTCAGTGCCATCACTAATATTTGAAAAATGGAATTTCAATAACCATTTTTTTTAACGAAGAAGGTTGTGTGGACAACTGCGTCATTGAGCTGAAGTTGACTGGTGGACTTAGCTGTTTCTTGCCTTCTTGATTCATGGGGTTGCTCAATAGCAATTGTATCTAATTGACTAAATAATAGAATACATTTGAGCTCATAGACAAAAACTGACAAGAACATAAGAGAAGCCCTGCTGGATCAGGCCACAGCTCATCTAGTCCAACATCCTGGCTTGCACAGTGGCCCATGAAATGCTTCTGGGCATTCTCAAGCATAAGACTCAGAGGCAAAACCTTCACCTTCTCTCAACACCCTGCAAATGGCCTTTCAGATGCTTGTCCTCCATGAATGTGTCCAACCATTTCTTAAAGCAAATATATGAATCAATTTAAATTGTCACTTTTCCGCTGACTGCTCAAAAGCAATCAATGATCCGCAGGTACAAATTGCTCACATTGCAGATAGCTGATATATGTCAAAAAGTTTTTTATGGTGCTTTGAAATCTTTCTCTCTTGTTTCAGATCAACAAGCATGCCTTTTCTGGTGGCAAAGATACTATTGAAGAACACAGGAAATATGGAGGCAACTGTGATGTGGATGTGTCTTACATGTATCTTACTTTCTTTCTTGAAGATGACGACAAATTAGAACAAATCAAGCAGGTGATTTCTTCCCTTCCATAGGAATCCTGTAGTGCCCAGATTTTAAGAAAATCATCTCTATTCTCACTTAACCAAGATGGGAGGACTAGAAACAATGATATGAAACTTCAAGGGAGTCAATACAGATTATATATTAGGAAAAACTTCCTGGCAGTGAGGGCGATCGGTCAATGGAATAGGTTGCCACGGGAGGCCCAAGCAGGGGCTGGACCTACATCTGTCTGGGATGATTTAGGAAATCCTGCATTGTGCAGGAGGTTAGACTTCGTGACCCTAGAGGTCCCTTCCAACTTTATAATTCAATGATTCTAAAACAAAGTAGAACTCAGCAATTTTATTTTCCATTTCTCACATGGAAGTGGCACTGAATTTGAACTCGGCTAGTGGTAGCTACAAGGTGCCTAAAAAGAAACTCACCCTTTCTAGAACATTACAAGAGAAAACCCACTAGGATGAAACTTATTCTTTCTTTCACTTGTTATAACAAGGAAGAGGACAGGAGAGGGAACATTTATTCTATTCTGGCTATTAAATATCAATAATTGATGCATTTCAGGAGTACACTGTGGCTATTTCCACACTTGCCTATAGACTAGAGCAGGGGTAGGCAAACCACGGCTTGGGAGCCACATGCGGCTCTTTGGCCCCTTGAGTGTGGCTCTTCCGGCTTAGGAGTACTCTGATTAAGTGAATAACAACGTACCTACCTATATAGTTTAAGTTTAAACAATTTGGCTCTCAAAAGAAATTTCAGTCGTTGTACTGTTGATATTTGGCTCTTTTCATTAATGAGTTTGCCGACCACTGGACTAGAGCAAGAAATGATGTGGTTGTCTCTTAGTATGTTCTGTCTGCACAGGGCAGAGCATAGATTAGACCAGGACACCCCAAATGGCATCCTGGTCTAGTCTACCAGAACTCTTTTTTTAAGTTCTACCCGCATACTAGGGGTGATAGACCAAAGGCATGCAGACAGGAGCCAGCCATAGTCCAGTATGCTGTGGGGTCTCCTTTTGGCAGCGCAACAAGGTTCACTGCCAGAATGAACCCTTCAGGAGCTCCAAAAGCCTTCAGAGCATTTGGAGGCCCCCCATCCTTTCTAGTCTAGTTTACCACAAATAAATGTGGAAACAGCCTGTGGTTCTCTCACATTCAGATACTAAAGAAATTATTTCAAGCAGTCCACTCACCTCCCAGCACCAGCCCTCAGCAGCCTAGTGTTCTCCCAAATATTTTTTCTTTACAAAAAATTATTTTAGCAGTAGTTCATTTCTGATCCAGCCAACAGAGACCAATCGGCTGGGCAGCCTGGGGCTGCTGATCATTCTTATCCAAAATACACCGAAAGAGATCCTGGTGGTCCATGGCTAGTATGGGATGATTTCTATCATTGCAACCAACATTGCAAAAGGATGGTGCTTTTATATAGCTTACTGCAGTGGTTCTCAACCTGGGGGTCGGAACCCCTTTGGGGGTCGAATTACCCTTTCAGAGGGGTCGCGACGAGTCTCCCAGCGCCCTTTCCTCCCACCTCCCAGCTGCTCTGCCCCTGTGGTTGGGGGTCTCCACAACATGAGGAACTCCATTAAGGGGTTGCGGCATTGGGAAGGTTGAGAACCGCTGGCTTACTGTATCTTAAGGAGCTAGGTTACATGTTAGGAGAAAGAGATGATGGCATTTGATGAGGGTGGGAACTGCTTTGAACCTCTCCCCTACCTTTCTCTCCAACTGTTAACATTCTTCTATTGTCCGATTTTGGCCTAGGGCTGTGAAGCTGCCCCTCTGAATGAAATCTCCTCCCAAGTGCAGACTGTTCTACCTTGACTTCCCATGTTATCTTTGCTCCTGATCACAGCTCTAGCGGTTGCTCAAACTCCCACTCTTTTCTCATTGTCATTACACTTTTATAATATGTGGGGGCCACATGAACTGCCTTGTAAGCATTTCCTACAATCCCTCCCCACCATCACAATCTTCTAATGTGAAGAAGTAACCCAGGATGGTTTAGGTTTCATTAAAACATGCCAAAATTAAATGTTTTCTTTAGCTATTTAGTAGAAGATTGTGATCTTTTCTGGCAGTTGGAAACAAGGTACTCCCAGGGATTTTGTCTGATAATGAATTCAGCCATATACTGTTGCTTTACATTCCTGTCTGTGCAGGCATTTGAAACATTTTGGGCTCTGTGTTTATTGCACTGATAGTGTCTTAGATTTCCCGGGACATTCCCAGTGTGCAAATTCCCAGGAAAATTATTTGAACAGTTGAATTAGACATTAAGGAACTCAATCATTTTATTTTTTAAAAACATTGTGAGCTTTTCCTTAATCTACTGATCCCCTTAGGGTTAAAAGGAACACCACGAATTGTCCAGTCAGACCCCCAAGGCAGGTTACCCTGTGCCTAGCATATCCCTTTCAGTGACAGCTGGATGGATGCATCAGGAGAGATGCCTTTAATTAATAGAGACAGAATGCTTTGCATGCCAACAACTATTCTTTGCAAGAGATTAGCGGGCAGGATTTCTTCCCCAGATGTAAATGGATATGATTGACTTTCTCTTGGCAGGCATATTCAAGTGGGGCACTACTGACAGGAGAACTCAAGAAGGCCCTGATTGAAACACTTCAGCCCTTGATAGCAGCTCACCAGCAGAGGCGAAAACAGATTACTGATGAAGAGGTGAAGCAGTTCATGACTCCGCGGAAGCTCGCATTTGACTACTAATTCTAGACTTGCATGCTTATCAGTGCACGTAGAAGACGGTGGATGGATGTTATCCTAGCATCTTTTAGTGTCTTGCTTCTCACCAATGATTTACAATGCCTCTTCTGACAAACTCCTTGTACAGTTATCGTATCTTCAATCAACATTAACGTCATTGCAGGAAATAGCAAACGGTGGTGCAGAACCCAAACATAAACAGGACTGGGGGAGGAGCAGTGTAAAATAGGCACCTTGCTTCATAGAACTTGGTCCTGAAGAAAAAAAGTTCACATTGTGATAATAAAAATGCCAGTGCAATACATATTTTGTTCCCTTGGAAATTTTTTTAAGCAAGCTTTCGTATCAGTCAAAGTTCCAAGTTTTTATTAGACATGTTAACCCTTTGGACCAGGTTGTATGTCGGGTTTCTGTACTATTCAGGTATTTATGGAGTTTAGTGACTGATGAGTGCATTCAGGAGCCTTTGATGAGGCACGTTGTCTATCTGGACTTTCGGAAGGCTTTTGATAATGTCAGGTGGATCACCTTTACTCGTATGTTTGTTAACATTCTCAAAGGAGTAAGGCATGATTTACCTTTGCAGAAACCATGCTGATTTTCCTCCAGCAATGCTTGTCCCTCTGTGCACATACTAATTTTATCCTTAATGACGGTTCCATCACTTTACATGGAAATGATATTAAGCTGACTGGTCTGTAATTTCCTGGATCATGCCAGATCCCTTTTTTGAAGACTGAATGCATTCAGTGCTTTGTATCATCTGCCTATGCATCCCTGGTGTACAGACTAAAGGTAACAAAGGGAAAGGCAATATGTTCTGCAGTATCACCTAGCTTTACTGTGTGTGCTTTAGTTTGTACAGTTACTGTGCATCATTAACAAGCAATACTGATTAGATTAACACTCCTAAATTGTTCTACAAGAGTAGGGTTGGACTCCCCCACTTGCTTCTAATTTGGCTCTTTGTAAAAAAACATTTTAAAATAGTGTTATACAAACTGAGGTAAAATAAAATTCCCTAAATCAGATGGCATAATGTGAGTCTGACTCCAGTGCTCCTACTCCAGCTTTCTGACCATATTCATCCTTTTACATTTGATAAATGCTAGCTAATATAGTTTCAAGCATGGGAATACTCGTTTTGCAGAACACGCTTTCAGCCAAGAAAATAGAGGTCTGATAGATTTAATCCTGATTCAGACCTGCACTTACATATAATTGTGATGAATCATGAACTCAAACTGGGTTTATGCCTCACTACTTAATAAAGTGGGAACAGGAAGCTTTTCTTTTGTTTCCACTGCAAACCAGAGAACCTGTTGTATATGAGGAATGTATTCTGTGGATTACTTCAAGCTAAAAGATTATTCAAACAAGAGGGAGATAACTTAATCTTGCCAATATAAACATAGCAAAGCGGAAAGAAAGATGTCCTTTGTTTGGAGGCTGCATCCCTGACGTCAGAGCACCGCTTGGTTATTTTGAGTTGCCAGCTATCAAAAACCTGTTTTGCTTTTGTAACCACTGTTTCTTCTGAACTAATCTCTCAGCATTCCACCCTACTTGTAAGAAATAGTCGTTGTTACTGGTTTCCTTGATTTACAGAGTAAAATGGTAGTTAGCTGGCCTCAAAAAACCTGATCAGATATCACTCACAGGAGTACCCACTAACCAACCATTCCACAAAGACACAAGGATCTGCGTGAGTTTGTGTAATTCATCAGCTATTAGACGTTTTGATCTGTGTTTGGGAAAGAAAATGGCCGTGACGGCATTTCCTTCCTTCAAAACCAGGCCCATGTAATGAATGGGTGTGCACAAATACATTTTTGACATTTGATTCATAACAAATAGAATGTTTGAAAATTTGTATTCATATGAATAGATCACATTAATTCAATACGTATCTATTCGTACGTATTTGATATGTATCGGATACAAACGAATTTATTTCTGATATGTATCTGATACAGATATGTATCCAATACGTATCTGATATGTATCCGTAACATATCCACGCTCTGAAAACATCAAATCCGACCTGAATCCACTTTTAATCCGCTGTTGATCCATGTCGAATGCAATCTGGGTCCATTGCGGATGCGACTGGCGCTCCACTTTTCCACACCTCCAATCTAACAGTTGTCCAAACTATTTGTACAAATGTCCAGAAATGTTGGTATTTGTGCGAATATTGTGACATTCAATTAGTGTACAAATGTCCAAATTGTCCAAATAATGAATAACAAATGTTATGAATATTTTTGCACATCCCTAGGCAGGTGAGTCTGGTGTAGGTGTGAATAGACAGAGGTGGTTATCTTTGTTTGAAGTCCACGTGGCACCAGCAGTTCTTTGATCCGAGTCACTTCAAATGAGGCTATGCTCAGTACTGCCTGAACTTAAAAGGAAACTCGTGAACTGCAAGGGGAGGGGCTCCCGCCCGTGTTTTCTTGCACCAGAGGCCCCAGGTGACAACAGTACCAACTCTTCACAGTGTTCCATTGCTTTCGGGAAAGCTCACAGTGATGGAATTCTCACTTAACAGACATGGGAAGTATCCCATGACAGTTAAGATCAGGGATGGTGGCCAGTGTTTGCATTGCAAGTCCTTCACCCAGGCGTACCTGGGTCCCAGTGAAGTGCAGAACCGCTATAGCAACGGCCATGTTTGGCAGGCTGGCGCTATGGCAATCAGTGCACAACAGCGCAGCCACACCACCGTCTTTCCACACCCTGTTTGCAAAGGAAGTAATGCAAGCATTGCATCCAGGGTCAACTGAGGTTGCATTAGGTCCCCTTGGTCAAACGGTGAAACAGTTCCGACTGCTTTGCAGCTATCAATGACTTAAGTTATTTTTATTTACTGTATTTTCTGGCGTATAAGACTACTTTTTAACCCAGGAAAATCTTCTCAAAAGTCGGGGGTCGTCTTATACGCCACATGTTGTCTGCTTATACGGCAAGTATATCCCAAACTCTATATTTTAACTGGAAAGTTGGGGGTCGTCTTATACGCTCAGTCGTCTTATACGCCAAAAAATACGGTACATTTTTATCCAGGCAGGTAATAACATTTAAAATCAAAGATAAAACAATTGCATCTGCAAGTGGGAAGGGAAATGTGTACCCCATTTAACCAATGCCAGAGCGGTGCGTCTTCACGGCCTTCTGAAATGTGTACAGCGAAGTTGATTGACACAGCTCAAGGGGGAGTCTATTCTATAACCTAGGGGCCATCATTGAGAAGGCCCTCTCCCGGATGCCCACCCCTTTTGCTGCTGAGGATGGTGGGTCAACCAGGAGGGCCTCCCCTCCAGAACTTAAGGCACAGACAGGTCAATAGGGCAGCAGGTGTTCCTTTAGATACTTGGGGCCCAAGTCATTTAGGGCCTTATAAATCAGAATTAACACCTTGAATTGGGCTCAGTAGCAAATTGGCAGCCAGTGCATCTGGCCAGCTGTCCTGGTCAGCAACCTAGCAGCTGCATTCTGCACTAGCTGCAATTTCCAAACTGTCTTCAAGTGCAGCCCCATGTAGAGTGCATTAAAATAGTCTAGCCTGGAGGTTACCAGAGCATGGATAACTGTGGCCAAGTTATCTCCCAAAGAAAGGGCCCTCTCACACAACACAGCCCCTTAAACCTCTAAGGAGAGTGAAACTACAGGAAGGCCCTTGTTCTGCGATCATTAGTCACCAGCAGGTCTATCTGGGAGAAAGTGTTCCTCACATATTTGGGACCCTAGCCTTTTAAGGCTTTATGTCAGTATCTGCTTGTTTTTGGTCCCAGTCTGCACAGTATGGGAGGGGTCAATTGGCTTTCTTTGATGGACTCCATCTTGGCTACTGTTGACATGGAATGCTGGGAGTTCTTCAGGAATGTTTGGAGGGCCACAGTTTGGGAACAACTGCCTTAGGCTATGTCCAGTTCTTTTGTGTTGCTGAGATGTTCCCTGCTAAAAAGCCTATATCCTTGCAAAGCAATAAAAGTGGCATCTGGGAATTAATGTGTTTGTAATTTCATAAACAGGAACTCGTAATGATATAAAGTATCGAATGCCAAATTGTTTACTGTACAATCATGTTGTACACTAAAAGCCATTAAGCTCCTGTGATACCATATGTTGTGCCTACAGTAAACAGCAGCTTTCCAAAAAAATTGACCCTTATTTAGACATGATCTGTTAACTGTGGAATCTTCCCGCTGCCTTCTGGCCTTGAGCTTTTCCTCTTATCAGAAAAATAGTCCTGTTGCTTTAATAACAATTAGTAATGCAGAGTCAAAGCAAGATTTTAGCTGAAAAGACATTAATCCTCCTGACCAGCCTTCCTAAGTCTAAATATCTTATGGGTTCATTCCTGCTTCGGATCTTTATTTGCACATTTTATGTGCTGAGTTTAGGCAAATAGGATAATATGTGGAAATGGAGGAGGTAACTCACCTACCTCCATTATTTTGAATCTGGGTATACTGGACATTGGCGGTGGCTGTCACTCACTGGTAGAGCAAATTGGCTGGCTAGCACTAGGTTTGGGATCCGGACTCTTATCTAGGAATAATGGGTTTGATCCTGCACTCCTCCATGAAGCCAGCTGGGTGACCTTGAGCTAGTCACAGCTCTCTTCTGAGATCTCACAGCCCCACCTACCTCACAGGGTGACTGTTGTGGGGAGAAGAACAGAAAACATTGTCAGCCGCTTTGAGTCACCTTAAATGGTTGAGAAAAGCAGGGTAGAAAAGCCAACTCTTCTTCTCCTTCTTCAATCCCCAGCCTCTTCCCAGAAGTAGGCAATGGGAAACCACTTCCGTACCTCACCTAAGAAAACTGCATAGAGATGCCCATGCAGTCAACCAGGGGTTTGTCACAACTCGATGGAGTGAATTATGGCTTTATCAGAATCAAAGCCTTGACTTGAGACTCAGCAGCAAATTAGCAACCAGTGCAACTTCTGATTTAGGTTTTTGTGTCCTTCTAAAATTCCAGGCTTTAAAACAAAAGCTGTTGCACTGCAAAGCTGACAATGTGATCATTTTTTTCAATGATTGTTTTTATTAAGTATAAAACATCTTATTACATAAGAATTATCTATAAACATCAGTTGGCACACTTTGCACTTTAGTTGCTTGTTATTGATGACTTCCAGTTTCCTTCTGAACAACCTTCTGTTCCTCAGTGTCTTTGTCTCGCCTTATACTTCAAAACCTGCCACAGGTCATTTTTCCTCTAGTGCAGTGGTTCTCAACCTTCCTAATGCCGTGACCCCTTAATGGAATTCCTCATGTTGTGGAGACCCACAACCACAGGGGCAGAGCAGCTGGGAGGCGGGAGGGAAGGGCTGCAGGAGCCTCGTCGTGACCCCTCTGAAAGGGTAATTCGACCCCCAAAGGGGTCCTGACCCCCAGGTTGAGAACCACTGCTCTAGTGTCTGTGTAGATAGGCAATAAAGGGTTGCCAGTTCCTAACAAAAACTGACGTGGCTTTATCTCTTAATAAGTGTATCAATGTGTCCATCTCTGCTAAACATTTTGAGGCATATCTACGGTTCTAATACCCATGCATAGCCATAACGCTTCTCATTTCTCAGGAAACAAACCCAGAAGGGAACCACTTGAACATTTTGAAAGGACATAACCACCTTGGCCAGGAAGCTATACCCTTTATCCCATTGAACGTTCCATAGTCCTGATTACAGCTTCATAGGTAAAGAACAGGACCATGTTTGATGGGAAAGCACGGAGTGAATTCAGTCCAAGGCCTTTGAAAAGGACCCTTAGCCCTTCTTCTCTTATGCTGTCCTTGACACAGTGGATTAATCCAGAGTATTTCCGCTGTCTTTCTCCATCGGCTTGCATTCGGGCTTTAATGATGTCCATTGGTGTGGCTGTGCCCCAAGCCATCACGCCAGCACAGCCTCCCGAAAGAAGCACCACCCAGGAGTCTGCAAATGAAGGTATACATAAATATCAACTATCATCCGTAGATCCCACCATTTCAAAAATCCAAATTATTAAAAATGTATACACTGCCCTTGTTACTCAGGGCGATGAGTAACAAGTGGGAATGAGGGAAATAAAAAATATTTAAGTGAAATATAGGTCCTTTCTGTACTGATCTGGTTTAAATCCAGATCAGTGGATCCGGAATAACTGAGCCCACTAATCTGGGTCACACAGAGGTCAACACCATCTACACTGACAGCACCAATCCGGTCCATGTTTCCCACCACATGAGCACTGCAGCTCACACACACACACACACACACACACACACACACACACACAGTTCCAAAGGGTAAGAATGAAAGGACACTGAAAAGGACACCCCAGAAGTCCCCGAACACAGGGCTGTGTCATCTGCACGTTTTCTGTGGTCCAGAACCAAAGTCCCTCTGGTAAACTTTGTCCAGGGAAAATAATTTTTCTCTATCCACCTTTCCTATACCATGCATGATTTTATATACTCCATTTAGGTTGCCTCTTAAACAGTGTTTTGCAAGGCTGAAGAGACCTCATAAGGGAGGCGTTCCAGCCCATTAATCATTTCTGGTTGCTCTTTTCTTCACTTTTTCCAGTTCCACAACTCCCATCAGCTCCAGGCAGGGATCTTATTATAACTACTTTCGCCATTTACATTTTTTTTTGCAAAAAGGAAGCAACATTTATTACTTTATATCCCTTGAAATTTTCAAAACACTTGGGTCCAGTCTCTGATGTTTCTATACCCTTCCTGACCCTGTGAATCGGACATCACACTACTGGCACTAGTAAAGAACTAAAGATATCTTTTATTTCACCACTTTGAACTTGCTTCATTGGCTGTTTTCCTATTAGTGCAGTACTGATAGCCTAAAGGACAATTTAACTTCTTAACTTCCTATTTCTGCACTCCACAAACCCTTGACCTTGCACCGTTTAAATGATACATTTTTGAAAAAGCAGTTATCTGGCATAGATTCAGCTCGTAAGAAGCAAGGGAAATAGATCTGACTTGTTTAGAATTAATTTTTAAAAGGTCTTTGTGACGCCAGAGGGCATGGCTTCTTTCTCAACCAGTTTCACAAGCAAAGCTCAAACAGAATTTCATAACAGGTACTCCAACGTATTACAAAACTTTGTGGGCCCATTTGCATCAATCCTGTTCTGTATTTCCATCTGCTTCAGATACTGAAGCTCATGATAGAAATAGACCTTGGCAGCTGGTAGAATTTTTATTTCTGAAGATTAAGAGTTGGAGTAAAGCTCTCTGCAAGAAAATTGGAGACACCACAGGAATATTTTATGCAAAAATGAGCATGATAAAGGACAAATATGGTAGGGATCTAATAGGAATAGAAGGGATTAAGAAGAGGCAGCAAAAATACAGAGAAGAACCATACAAGAAAGATTTTATCGCTAATAATAATGATGACTGGGTCACAGACCTAGAGCCAGACATCCTGGAGAGTGAAATTAAATGGGCATTAGAAAATATTGCTCATAACAAAGCTGGAGTATGTGATGGAATTCCAGCTGAACTATATAATATTCTGAAAGAGGATGCTGTTAAAGTACTGAACTCAATATGCCAGCAAATTTGGAAAACCCAACGGTGGCGAGTAGATTAAAAAGGGCCAGTTTATGGTCCTGTCTCAAAGAAGGGCAATGCCAAAGAATGTTCAAACTACCAAATGACTGTACTCATTTCACACACTACCAAAGTTATGCTCAAGATCCTGCAAGGTAGGCATCAGCTGGCACTATGTGAACTGAGAACCACTAGAGGTGCAATCTAGTTTTTGAAGAGGCAGAAGAACTAGAGATCAGTTTGCCAACATCTGATTACAGAGAGAGCAAGGGAGTTCTGGAAAAACATCTATTTCTGCTTTATAGAGCCTTTCTGCACTTGGCCTTATTCTGGAATATATCCCAGAATGGGGACTGCTCTCTGCAAATTTGTGTAGACTATGGCATTAGCATGTGGGCAACAGATCCCTACCCTGAGATATATTCCAGAATAAAGCTAAGTGTAGAAAGGGCTATAGACTACACTAAAGCCTTTGAATGTCTGGATCACAACATACAGTGGCAAGTTCTTAAAGAGATGGAAGTAGCAGACCACCTTACAGTCTCCTAGGGAACCTGTATGAGGGTGCCAGTATACCAGACCATGAATGCGCACAGATGGCATGGCACCACGATCTGGTATACTATGAGGGATCCTTTCTGGCATTGCTCCAGGAAACACCACCAGGAGTGGGTCTACCGCAGATCCAGCCAGGGCAGAATCTCCAAAGGCTGGAACATAGTGCTGCTTCCAAGGGCTCTCCAAAGACAGCAAGCAGGGAGGACTGGAGCGGACTGGACTGTGGCCTGATCCAGCAGGCCTCCTCTTACGTTCTAACTTTCCCAGAACACCACATGCAAGTGTGGAAAGGTTCGTAATTACAGCCTGAAAGCCAAGTACCTAAAAGAGCCTTACTTGAATTTCTTCTCCTTCTTCCCACAAACCATCTAAGAACTGATTAGGCACCCCAGGGCGTGATTGTGACACAACTGTTCCCTCCACTAGGGCTGTTTGTTTGTTTACATTTTTATCTTGCCCTATACCCGGAGGTCTCTGAGCGGGTAGCAACATCTAAAATCAACATCATTAAAACAATAACAGGATCTGCCAGTGGGAAGAGAAAACTGTATCCCCATTTAACAGAAGGCCAGGGCAAAGAGGTGCCTTCCTAAAAGTGTACAATGAAGGTGATAGACACACTTCAAGGGGGAGACTATTCCATAGGCTAGGGGCCATCACTGAGAAGGCCCTCTCCCAGGTGCCCCACCTCTTTTGCTGCTGAGGGTGGTGGGACAACTAGGCATGGCACAAGCTTTGCTATTAAAGTGGATTTTTAAAGGTTAGGTGTAATTTTGAGCGAAACCTATTTTTCCTCAGTAGTTAACCCTGGGTTCAGATTCCTACTAAGCCACAATCCTCACTGGTTGAACTTGGACCAGGTGCTGCTTTTCACCAAATCTACCTCACAAGGTGGTTGTAAGCATAATATTCATGGTGGAAGAAAGTATACTGTTGTGAGCCGCCCAGAGACCTTTGGGTATGGGGCGGGATATAAATATAAATATAAATAAATAAATAAATATAAATATCCACTGTTATATCACGATGAGGGCCTTTTCCCACCTTACTTAGGCACACAGGCCTGTGAACTTCTAGGATGCATTCATTGGGTGTCTCCATTTTGAAACACCCAGTACATCCAGAAGTTCCCCAGCACTTCCCCAAGCAGTGAGTAAGCTCCATGTAGGAGAGCAGCCTCTGGTTGTTCCCCTGGAGCAAGTGTGGAAAGGCCTAAGGTGACAAATATATCAGAAACGTATTGTGCAGCAGATTCAGAAATAAATATATACTGAACAGCTGCAATGGAAGGGCGGGCACAATGCCGAAGGCTTTTTAAACTGATCGTTTTAATTTAATAAACATACCTGGCCTGTTTTTACCATCAGGTGTAAGGCATTCACACATCTCAGAATAGGTGATGAAATAAACTGCAGATGAACAGCAATCTCTCCATAGCAGAGCCAAGGACCCCTTGTAAAGACCTGCAAGACCTTCTTCCTTCACTACTGTCCGCACGCAGTGCACAGCGCCTTGATATTTAGGCTTGGAGGCAGGGAGGTAGGGCTGTGTTGTCAAGTGATGCGGTTCTTTCTGAATCTGTAGCCTTACTTTGGCTAGCTCAGATGGTGACAGTAGCCCAACCTGCGGGATTAAGATTGGGATTAGGACTGTTTGCAATTCTTGGCTGCATCCCACTCACATACTTTTCATTACCTGAGACTGTGACCAGAACTGCCAGCAAAGAAAACTCATGTACCAGGTTCAAGACCCAAGGCCCTTTCTGCTCTTGCCTCACTTTAATCCGTATTAACTAGATCTGCCTTCACCAGCTGTGTACAGTGGCAAACAATGGGTCACAAGAAAAGACAGGAGGGCAAAGTGTCAATCCATGCTCCGCTTCTCAACATGTGCCTTGCATCACATCCTGAGCACCATTTTCTGTGCCACAGCCCTCTATAGGCAGGGCTTTGCACACAGCACTGAGGAATTCAGGAGCAGGGGAAGGAATCCACATGTTGATACTTCAACAATATAACATCTTATTGTTAGCACATGGCCTTGGCAGCGTCAGACTGTCAATCAGGACTCAAGATAAAATGCAATTGGAAACCTTGCTTTGAACTCTGTTGAACTCTGCTTCGGTACCTTATGAGCACTTTGCCTGACCCCTGCCAAAATGTAGATTCCAATCTGCGACCCATCTCTGAGTTATTCTTAGAGCCATCCCACCCTCATAAAGGAGGATGCATATTTGCATGTGAAACAAAGCAAAGGCAAATGTCACACTCTCATTTGCAACTTTGGAGGATGGAAAGAAACAGGAAATCTTTTTGGCGAAATTCCCTGTAGCCCAGCTCATCTGACCTGACCTGTTCCCTGCCAAGTCCTGATAGCCTGCACTGAACATCTAATTGCACTGTAGCA
The DNA here is from genome assembly GCA_023333525.1 of Aspidoscelis tigris stejnegeri. Lineage (NCBI taxonomy): Eukaryota > Metazoa > Chordata > Lepidosauria > Squamata > Teiidae > Aspidoscelis > Aspidoscelis tigris. The sequence goes on along the minus strand of JALMGA010000003.1, from coordinate 98,789,869 downwards.
TAGATCTCAGTTATGACATTAAGGGCGCGTCTTCATGGCATGTGTTATTTCAGTTTAAAGAATTCGAAATAAAAGAAACGGAACAAAGCTGTCCACACGGCTTGCAAGTTGATCCGGTTCCGATGGCAGCCTTAACGCGGGATCAATACTCGGAGTCCACATGGCAGCATTGTCCTCCCGCCCATTGCCCACACTCTCTCCTGTGATTGGTTTTCCCTGCCAGGATCCCACCCTCCCTTCTCTTTGCGTCATGCTCCGCCGGGAATTCCCTGCCCAATCCACCCTCCCCCTTCCCAGCAGCAGCAGCAGCATCCATCCATCCATCCACCCATCCATCCTGGCGCTGCGGCGCGGGCAGCTTCGCCCTGGGGCTCCTCGTTGCCCAGTGGCAGAGCCGCTCCGCCGCCGCTGCCACGTTCTCAGCGCCTTTTGCCCAGCCTGCCAGAGCGCGCTTGCAGCCCGGGCCACCCCTGCCTCCCCCCCCCCCAGCGGCTCCGGCGCCTGCCACGCCATCCATCCATCCATCCATCCATCCAGGTGGGCACACTGAGCCCGCCTGCCCTCTCGCCCGCCCCTCGGCTCTCCTCCTCTTCCAGCCTCGCGCCGAGGGAAGAGCAGCCGGCGGCAGAGGCGGCAGCGGTGGCATCCATCCATCCATCCATCCATCCATCCAGGTGCTGCGGCGCTGGCGGCTTCTCCCTGGGGCTCCGCCGCCGCTTTTCCCCCGCTTTGCCGCCACTTTGCCCCACAGAGGAGGAGAGCCAAGGGGTGGACAAGAGGGCGAAGGGGGCTCCTCGCTTGCTCTTCCCCCCGTGGCCGGGAGGGAACTCCGAGAGCGGGGAAAGTTCCCCGGGGACTCCCTTTTCCTTTCATTTTGAAAGTTCAGAACTGCGCAAAAGTGAAACTTCGATTTGCTACAGATGGGTAACCTTGGGCTAGTCACAGTTCCCTTCTGAGCTCTCACAGCCGCCACCCCCCACCTCACAGGGACCGAAGCTGGATTAAAACCTTGGCTTGTGGTCACACCTAAGGTTTAATCTAGCTTCACTCCACCTTCAGAGTGAGAGAACACATCAGCAAAGTGACCAGTAGTTTTCTTTCCACATTATCTAGTCTAAAGGTGGATTTTCTGAGTTATTAACCCTGAAAGAAAACCAGCTTGTCAGTTTGCTGGTGTATTCTCTCACTCTGAAAGTGAACTGAAACTGGATTAAACCTTAGGTGTAACCACAGGCAGAGGCAAAGTAGCCTCTGAAGGGGGCTCAAAGCGGCTGACAATGTTAGAATGTGAGAAAAGTGTGAGGGAAACACAGCTCGGATGTACCGAAAGATTTTTCAAAACAAACTGATAGTGTGTCTGCCTCTCTCCTGAGAACCAAGGTCGTGAAGTGTTTGCTAGCACGTAGGCACTTGGGAGGGGGGACAGAACTCACTCAAGCCCTCGGAAGTTGTCATAATACAACTTCCGGCTGCTACTATGTAAAAAGGCTTCTGTTTTTGCCATGCTGCAACGGCCGTAACGGATGTAACGGCTGAACTTTCTATCTATCGCTTGCTGTTTTTGCTTGCTGCTAAACAAGTATGTAAGCTGACGCTGATAAGCATGGATTGGATTGGAGATCCACCAGGCTAAACGCCTGTATTTACTTGCTACAAGCCAGTGTATTCTTTTTGCAATAAACATTAGAGTTAGATTTAACTCTGGAGCCGCTGTGATTCTTAATTGAATGCTGGAATGCTGAAGCTGGGAACTGTGCCAAGAGTCTCTGCCGGAGAAGCGTCAAGCCAAAGGAGAAGAATTTAGCAATCAGGTAATCACTCTGCTCACAGATCTTATCTACAGATCTAATCTAATCAGATTGGACAAGGGTTATGGGCCCAGATCGTTATCAGCTCTTATCTGATTGCTATCTGATGAAACTTTTTTGCTGAGACTGGGAGAAAGGCTTTTACCCTGAAGCTGGAAAAGCTGTCTTGGCTGATTGGTGAGACTGAGCAAGACGGAGCGTCTGTGTCTTATCATAGCTGACAGCAGAAGCTGGGAAAACTGCCAAGATCCCGTCTGTAAGCTGTTTAATGATGGAGCAAGCAAGGTTTCCGAAGTTAGAAAATTCTAATTATGCCTCCTGGCAGACGTATTGTGAAGCATTGCTGATAAGAGAGAACCTTTGGGATGTTGTTGTGAATGGGCCAACCCAAGCGACTGCGGAGCAGGACCGGAAAGCAAGGGCCACTATCTTGCTTACAATCTCTCCCTCGCAACTTTCGCATGTGAGAGATAAACTTTCGGCTAAGGACACATGGGACTCTTTGAAAGCTGTGCACCAGTCGCAAACAGCTTTATCTAAAATGTTGTGGTGCCGGAGACTGTATTCCTGCAAGATGAAAAAGGGAACAGATCCAGCAGCCCACTTGGAACGAATGACTGATTTGTTTAATCAAGTCCAAAGCCGCGGGATAGAAATTTCAAATATTCAACGGTCCTACATCCTTCTTGGGAGTCTAGCAGATGAGTATGAAAACATTCTGTGGAGTCTGCAAAGTGTTGATGAAAGGCAGCTTACTCCAGAGCTGGTTGCAGCGCGTGTCTTGGAGGAGAGCCAGCGTCGGAAGGACGAAGCAGGGCTCCAGAGGCAGCCGCATGCAGCACAGAGACACTCCACTAATCTGACCGAAGACTTCAAAGGCCTTCAGCAAGAAAAGGCAGCTGTTTCTAGGGAGAAACGCTGCTGGGCTTGCGGGCAGAAAGGACATGTGTTAAAAGATTGTAAACATCCAACAGCTGGTAAAGGGGCTAAAGGGGCTGGCAAAGAGGCTGGAAGCCGGGGCCAGAAACACGGTGGGATGATGGTGTCCATTGTGCAAGAAGTGTGTTCTAGTGCAAATACCTGGGTCTTAGATTCTGGAGCCTCTACTCATATGGTTAACAGTGAAAAGCTCCTAAAAGAGGTGGTAAAAACTGATATACATTCTGTTGCCTTAGCTGATGGGAGGGCGAGAATGGTAAAACAAATGGGTACTGTTCATGTGCCAAGTTTTGGGACAGATTTTTCCAAAGTCTTGTGTGTTCCTGGATTACAGAATTGTCTCGTAAGTGTTTCTGCACTGACATCCAGTGGCTACACTCTGGTTTTCACAGGGAATGAATGTAACATTAGCCTGAATGGCCAGGTGTGTGCAAAAGCTGTCAAGAGGGACAAAATATATTTTTTGGTTGACAAAGAAGGGAAAGAGCACTGCTCACAGGTTCAGAATCAGCCTTTACACGAGGAATGTGCCCATTACTACCATAGGGTCTTGGGTCACACTAGTTTCACAAATCTGCAAAAATTGACACAGGTGTGTCCTGACCTCAAAATCCATGCATGTGATTCTTTTTTATCCTGTACAGTGTGCAGCCAGGCCAAGCTGAGAGCTTTTCCAGTTGCGAAACGTAGTAAACGAACCACGCAACGGCCTTTTGAAGTAATCCATGCAGATTTGGCAGGTCCCATGAGCAAAACATTTGGTGGGAACAAGTACTTTTTGGTAATTGTGGATCGCCACACAAGGTATTCATATGTACTGCTCATGAAGGAGAAGAGTGAGGCTGCTCAACTTCTCAAAAACTGGGTCAACATGGTTGAAAGACAGTTTGAGTACAAGGTTGGGTTCTTGGTTACAGACAGAGGGGGTGAGTTTCTGTCTAATGATCTGAAGAACTGGTTGAAGGTAAAAGGGATTCAGCATGAGACAACAAACCCAGCAGTTCCACAGGAGGACGGCCTCGCTGAGCGAAGAATTGGGGTCCTAAAGCAGATAAAGGACTGCCTAATTCTCGATTCACAGGCTCCGGAACAGCTCTGGGGGGAGGCTATACTGACTGCCAATCATATAGCTAACCGCACTTGGAATTCCTTTGTAAAAACCACTCCATACCACATGCTGTTTGGGAGACCACCTAATCTGAAATACCTAAGAGTTTTTGGACAGTACGCTAATGTGTATGTTCCAGCAAACTTTAGGAAGAAAGGTGATCCCAAGTGGAGGAGACTGATGTTTGTGGGTTATTCTGGTAACAGCTACAAATTCTACCTGGGCCATGGGGAGGTGTTGCTGTCCAGAAGTGCCAACTTTGAGAAACATTCTGGATGGGACAGGCTTCATGCCAACCAAGAGGTTTTTCTCAAGCTGGGGCAAAGTGTTGCAAGTGCTGGAAATGGAGGGGTAATGAAGCAGGATGCTTCTGCAGGGCCTCAACCCAGTACCTCTACACAACACCATACACAAACACACCCTGCCACAGAGGCTCAGACCTCAGACAGCTCAGAAGATGAGAAAGGTAGAGTCAAGGTGATCATACCTAGGCGGACTCATAGAGTCCGGAAACCTCCAGATAGGTTTGTTGTGCAAGGTGCAAAAGCTTTTTCAGTGGTGGCTGAACCTGAAAACTTCCAAGAGCTACTCTCTTTTCCTGAAGAAGAGCAGCAAAAGTGGTTTGAAGCCATGGAGCAAGAGTACTCGTCTTTGGTAGACAAACAGGTGTTTGAAGTTGTTGATAGGCCTAAGAACCAGAAGGTTATAGGCTGTAAGTGGGTTTTCAAGCACAAGGAATTGCCTGATGGAACCCAGAAGTACAAAGCTAGATTGGTTGCTAAAGGGTACTCACAGCAGAGGTTTGAGAGTTTTGACAAAACCTTTGCACCTACTGCAAAGGCAGAAAGCCTGAGGCTGATCTTAGCTCTTGCAGCTAGAAAGCAGTTTGCAGTGAGACACTTTGATTTTGAGACTGCCTACCTGAACGCTCCCCTTGATGAACTAGTGTTCATGGAGCAACCTGAAGGTTTTGATCAGTGTAAGCAGCAAAAGGTTTTTCAGTTGCAGAAAGCTCTGTATGGTTTGAAGCAGAGTGCTCGTTGCTGGAATCTTTGCATTCATGAGGAGTTGGTCAAGTTGGGGTACAAACGCAGCATTGCTGATGCATGCGTATACACAAAAAATGAGATAATTCTTGCTATCTACGTTGACGATCTGTGTGTGATCGCTAGGACTGATAAGGAAGTTGCTTTAGTGCAGAAGGAGTTGTCTCAGAAGTTCAAACTCAAAGACCTGGGAAATCTGAAGTTTTACCTTGGGATCGAGGTACAGTGGACTCAGGATGGCAAGTGCCTGTTGAGCCAGCAGAAAAAGATTGAGAAACTGATTGAGAAGTGTGGTTTGCAGAATGCAAAGGTAGTGAAGAGTCCAATGCTCACTGGAACTTCTAATGAAGACTCAGAGAAACAGTTTGAGAATCCTAAGTTGTTTCAAAGTGTTCTGGGAAGTTTATTGTACATAAGCTCGCACACTAGGCCAGACATCAGTTTTGTAGTAGCTCTGCTTAGCAGAAAGGCAAATGGGCCTACTGTTCAGGATTGGATCAGGATAAAACATGTGTTAAGGTATCTCAAAGGTACACAACACAGAAAGCTGGAAATCCAAGGCAATCAACAAGGTTTAGATTGTTATGCTGATAGCTCTTTTGCTTCTGAGGAGAATGACCGAAAGTCAGTGTCTGGTTTGCTTATCAAATTTGCTGGAAGTCCAATTGTTTGGCACAGCAGGAAGCAGAGTTGTGTTGCTTTAAGCAGTTCAGAAGCAGAGTTTGCAGCTTTATCTGAACTCTTGGCTGAGATCCAGTGGATCAAGCAATTGCTCATTGATTTGGGGGAGACAGTGGACCAGCCTATTACAGTTCGTGAAGATTCACAGACCTGCATTGCTATGGCTGAGGGTGAGAATCTTAGGTGTCGAACCAAGTACATAGGGGTCAGATATCAGAATGTACGTGAGATGGTGCAAAACAGAGTCATAAGGCTGGAATACATTGGGTCTGAAGACAACATTGCTGACATTCTCACAAAGCCACTGCCAACAGGTAAACATGAGCAATTGGCAAATCTGTTAGGCATGACACCGTGAACTAAATTGTAAACATTGCGTACATCCAAACTGTGTTTGGAGGGGCATGTTAGAATGTGAGAAAAGTGTGAGGGAAACACAGCTCGGATGTACCGAAAGATTTTTCAAAACAAACTGATAGTGTGTCTGCCTCTCTCCTGAGAACCAAGGTCGTGAAGTGTTTGCTAGCACGTAGGCACTTGGGAGGGGGGACAGAACTCACTCAAGCCCTCGGAAGTTGTCATAATACAACTTCCGGCTGCTACTATGTAAAAAGGCTTCTGTTTTTGCCATGCTGCAACGGCCGTAACGGATGTAACGGCTGAACTTTCTATCTATCGCTTGCTGTTTTTGCTTGCTGCTAAACAAGTATGTAAGCTGACGCTGATAAGCATGGATTGGATTGGAGATCCACCAGGCTAAACGCCTGTATTTACTTGCTACAAGCCAGTGTATTCTTTTTGCAATAAACATTAGAGTTAGATTTAACTCTGGAGCCGCTGTGATTCTTAATTGAATGCTGGAATGCTGAAGCTGGGAACTGTGCCAAGAGTCTCTGCCGGAGAAGCGTCAAGCCAAAGGAGAAGAATTTAGCAATCAGGTAATCACTCTGCTCACAGATCTTATCTACAGATCTAATCTAATCAGATTGGACAGACAAACCTTCTGTTCTCACCCTTCAGGGGACTCAAAGCAGCTGACAAGCCTTCTCACCCTTAAGGGGGCTCAAAGCGACTGACAAACCGGTTCTCACCCTTAAGGGGGCTTAAAGCAGCTGAGAAACCTTCTGTAATCACCTGTTAAAGGGGGCTCAAAGCAGCTGATAAAGAAAATGAATGGTCACTTTGCTGATGCACAGGAGCAGCAGCAATGGCAAAGAAGGGGGGAGGAGGGCCACAGCTTTTAAAATACAGGCTCCAGGGCTTTCCTTTCCCTGTTTTAAAGTTCCGAACCTTCAAAGTCCTGAAATTGCGCAAAACTGCAACATTGTTTTTAAGGTGTGAAGTGCTTACATTGATACAGTGTATCTTTAAGGACTGGAAGTTTATAGTGGGTGTTTGAGGGTGGATTTTTTCAATGAAGGAAACCCTAAACATGACGTGCTTCTAATACGTTCAGCCATTGGTTACAGTGCGATTGGGGGGGCGGGACAGCCTTAACACGGAATCTCATCCCGGAACGATACTGTCCACACAGTAAAAAATTAAACACGTGTCATGGGCATGTTCCGGAGTGAGACCTGTTGAGATCAGGATTTATTTCAAATCGGGATAACGTCGTTTAACACGGAAATACCATATTAAGCCGAAGTGACGTGTACACGGCCCGAAATCAAAACGTTTTGAATTCGAGATAACGACGTCGTGGGGATGCGGCCTTAGGGAGTTCCCAGAGGCATTAAAAATGCTAACAGGTTGCTAGCATCACAGCAAGACCTGCAGATATCCCCAGCACCATTTCAGGATGTTACTGTGTTGCATATTCTGGCCCAGGACATTTCATCATGACATGGAACGACCAAGATGTGTGCAGAGAGGGCCAGAGTCTCCATTGTGTGATGCCATTTCATACCACATGGAAGCTTTCCAATAGAAACATTTCTATCAAAAACTTGCAAAATTTGCACATTGCAACTCATGCCATCTGCCTGCTAGTCACAGTTTCTGCCAAAGTGTACAAACAGCACCTGAAGGCTTCAAGTTGCCCAAAACAGTTTTGGGGCACAATGTTGTCAATGTAACTGTGGCCATAACTTGTTCTCCTACTCTAGGGCTGTGTTGAGAAGAAAGCCAGGAAACAAATGTAAAATAAATAAAAGGAAACGATAAAACAGCAGTTTCTAGCAGTGAGCCAGTTTGGTCTAGTGATTAGGGAGCCAGACTCTCATCTGGGAATACCAGGTCTGATTCCACACTCCTCCATGAAGCCAGCTGGGTGACCTTGGGCTAGTCACAGCTCTCTTCTGAGCTCTCACAGAAGAGAGTGTTCTGTTGTGGGGAGAGGAATAGAAAGCTTTGTCAGCCACTTTGAGTCCCCTTAAATGGGTGAGAAAAGCGGGGTAGAAAAGCCAACTCTTCTTCTTCTTCCCAAATCTTCTATTCCCAGTGATTTGGGATCAAACCCCGCTATTTTGTGCGCACATTTTCTTGTTTCTAAGTTCTGTGTAAATAAGAAAATCTTTTTTATTCTCTACATACCCGGAGAGCACCAGTGGCAAAAGCAGCAGAAGTGATATCTAGTTTTGATGGTTTGCTGTCCGCAGAGCCATATCGAAATCTGCAGATGCTATAAAGGATGTTTTTATAGATGCCAAATGAAAGGGATGCAATAAAGGATGTTGTCAGAACTGTCATGGACACACCTCGGTAGAAACCTGAGACCTGGTTTGAACAGGAAGGTAAAGAAAAGGTATAAGCTAATGTCGTAGCATTTCAGCTTAGCAGAGCTTGCTCTCCACAAGTACACAGGAGACAGTGTGTGTGTGTGGAGTCCACAGCAAAAGACAAAGTCTCCAGTGCATTCCAGCTAGAAGGTTTATTGCTTGATGGTTACAGAATACATTCTTGTAAGAATATAGATGGTGAATAAATGCATGGATATATGAAAATAATAAAACAGATATACAACTTAACTGCTATCATATGGATGCAAGCAATGACACTACATTGTTACTGAGATACTAAGAAGCAACAAAATGAATCTACATATGCTTATAGGAGACATACTATTCCAGGTGGACACTTTAAACCAATCCTAGCAGAGAACAGTTTTCCAGTGTCACATCAACCTGCTCCTCACATAAATAATAGTTTCTCACAACAATACTATTATGTCTACACACTACTGGGAAACAGGATACCAGATTACACCATACCTGCTGTTATTCAACTCTTGATGGCCTCGTAGCCTAGTGATGTGAGCTCTGGTCCTGCCAACACATTTCACCGGTGGAAATGTTCTGACAGCTAATGGTCTCATTGCCCACATAGAGGCTGCACTCACTGTCTTCAGAGGTCAGTCAGCAAAGCATGACTGGGACATGGTCACCCATTCACTTTAAATCTTCTTCAGTTCATCTTCAGATCTGACTGCTAACACCTTTTTTCATTTCTATCCATTTTATCTGTGGACTTTCCGCTCTCCATTTGGACTTTCATGAATGGAAAGTCCACAAATAAAACAGATAAAAATAAAAAAGAGAGAGAGCAGTCAGACCTGAAGGGGGACTGAAGAAGGTTTAAAATGAAGGTGTGACCAAGGCCTCAGAGACTTTCCCTCTCTGATTGGGACCATCCAGTACTTGGATAATCCCAGCACTGAGTTTGTTTCAGCCACAAGCAAAGAACTCAGGTGGAGGACTGCTGGTCTCTGCCCAGCTCAGCAGTGGCATGGAGGGCAGCTAGCAGACTCTGATACCTGGAATTTGTGGGGACAATCTGAGCTGGTCACTACCAGCCGTGTTCTGGCTGTACCACCAATGGAGCTGCCTCACCCCAGGAAGGGGCATGGCTGCAGTATGGAGGGTAGCCAGGGCTAATAGCCAAAGTGGACAACCTGAGCTGGCTTGCTTGGATGAAAAGCACTTAGCTGACCTGAATTAAAATATTTCCGAAGGAAAAAAGGGCGAGTAAACTCAAGTTCTGAGATACAGGGTGTGGCCTACATTCAAGATTGTCAGTTTTCCTTGGGCTGAATACATTTGCCAACAGAACAAGCAACTACTATAGTCTTCAACACTAACAAGTTTGAACAAGGGCTTTGCGAATTAGATGTACTATCCTTTAATCAGTATGGATTTTACCAAACACACCCGTTCAGTTCTGTAGGTATGTAAGACACAGTGCCAGATTCCACGATAGCTTGCTTGGGTTTGAATTCGAACCTGTTAGAAAAGATAACAGCATCTTGAGTGGGAGGAAAGTGTTGTTACTTTTTAAATGTTTTTAAAGGATTAAGAAATACCAACACAGTAAGAAATGGAGGGACAATTCTTCCTTCAGGACTAGTAGTGTACTAGTAGGTCTATGTATGCCAGACTATGGAAAGGACTCCCACCTGAGGTGAGCCAAGAACCTTTATGTTATATGTTCAGGAGATTTGGGAAGAGGTACCTATGGTCCTCCCAATTTGGTCTTGTGATTAGAGTCACCAGGTTTGATTCCACACTTCTCCATGAAGCTAGCTGGGTGACCTTGGGCTAATCACAGATCTCACAGCCCCACCTACCTCACAGGGTGTCTGTTGTGGGGAGAAGAATAGAAAGCTTTGTCAGCCCCTTTGAGTCCCGTTAAACGGGTGAGAAGTGAGGTAGAAAAGCCAACTCTTCTTCTACACTTACCTATAAAACGGTTCAGAGAGAGGCCTTGATCCTTTCTGGGTGTCTTGTTTTGCATTCTGGAGTGGAACATAAGAGGTTCACTCTTTACTAGGCTGCTCCATCCAAATTGAATGCAGTGTAACCCAGTCAAGGTGGCCAAAATGGCCACCTAGACTGAAGCCAATTCACACTTTGCCTCTTAGTTTGCAGTTGGTTAACATCTTGGCAGGTACATTTACACTTGCAAGAGGGGTTTGCAGTCTACAGACACCCCCTGTCTGCCCAGATGTTAACCAATTGCAAACTAGCTGTGATGCCCTAACCCTAACTGGTTGTGTCAACACGGTGTCCATTTGCACCATTTCCACAAACATGCTGGTACCTCAGATGATCCCTGATGTGACTGCTTGTTTGTAGAGTGTCATCATTGCTATGCCAGCACATGCAGGATGCTACAAGAAAAATGCAGATGTGTGGGTGCTAAGCTATCAGGTACTAGCGTTCCCTAGTGAGAACATTAGTACACATTAGTCTCTTATGCACTCTTCTCATCCAGTGGACAAGAAGGCAAGTACAGAAATGTTCCTGAAATACCAATAGACTTTTAAAAAAAGATCTACCTGCGGTCCAGGGGCCACTGGAATTGAACAGGAAGGCAGGTAGAAGGATGCTTTCCCTCCCTCACCTAATAGCAGTTCTGGGAGTCTGGGCTTCAGTGTTTTGGCTGGGTGCCCAGAAGTGGTATTTTCCAGGTGTCTGGTGAAATGGCACTGGGCTAGATATGCCTGGCGACTACCTATGTAGTATCCATTTTGTGCCATATCCCACTCCAATGCCTCTCCTGTGCAGACAAAATAGTCTACCAAGAGTGTGGAACCTGGGGGTAGTCTCAAGAGCCTCACTTTCATCCATTTCATGGAAACTGTCCCTCTCCACTTTGACACTTAGTCCATATTATCTGTTTTCATTGGAAAGGGAAGAGAGCTAAAGTTTTCAGTTTCGCCTGTGACAAGGAGATCTGATAACGTCATTTCTGAGAAACAAACTCTGAAATACCTTGACTGTGTCCAGTGGATAACCAACTGCAGCACTAACGCCACCTGAAATAAATAACGGCATGTAAACATATGGAGGTTTTAAGTTTTAGTCTCACAAAACAACAAATCCTTCTGGCTGTCAGATCTGAGAGGTAGTCCTATACATTAGGACTAGATGATGTGAGGCTTTCTTAGATGTTTCATGGGTTTTTCTGCCACAGATAGGATGACCCATCTGTAAAGGAAGATAGGAGCTGTAGCCCAAGAGCTGAATTCATTATTCATTATACTATTACATGCCTACAAAGTTGCTTCCTAATGAACTGATTGGGTCTGGGTTCTGAGAAGATATGTAGAATTCCACTGTAAACTACCTCACATGGATCTATGCATGATCTGTACACACTCATCTAAATTTGGCTCTGTATATAACTGGTATCCAGAAGTTAGGACTTCTGAGTCCTTCTTGGTTGGTCACAGGCAGCATTTGTTTCCATGGTGTGATTGGTTAAATTTCCCTCCTTTGTGTCCTTGCTCAGTTTGACTAAGAGGGAGAGTCATCTTGAGTCTTGTTATTCCTAATACAAAATCAGGTTGCGGTAAGGTGCATGAAGATGTAAAATGCCTGGTGTTCCTGACTCCGGTTCTCCAACAGGGTGCCCCTTTAAGCTTGTCTGATCACATCCACGTTACCAGAAAAAAAGCTGTAGCCAGATTCAGGAGCTTCATCTATAGCAGATGCTGAATTGGGTAGCCAGCTTACAACAGTGAGGTGCTGCCATGATGTGGGAGTCAGGGAGCAGCTGATAACAACATGGTGGTTTCAAAGCAGTCCTCTGAGGCACCAGAACTAACCTATAGTTAAGATGCCTGCTGCAGCGGCCAAAATCGCTGGACAAAGTTCCTGCCAGGGGAACCTGAGCTAGAACTCCAGCCGTTAAGTCAACTTCAGGCCAACACAGTACAATGCAAGTACAACTGGTGTTGACTCCACTAAAAAGAGGCACCCAAGAGCAGTTTATCCTGCCCTCTGGGGTAAATGCTTTTTTTTTTTGCCTCTAGAGCAGGACGCAACTGCCCCTAGAGGGCAGACATGTGGCCAACCTACTTCCATACAACCAAAGGTCACCTCAAATTTGTGTAGATGCTGCCTGAGATGTATATTAAGTCTCCCTGGCTGCATCCAGACATGTTTATACTGCACAGCAGAATGCGCAGTCCCAATCGAGGTGCCATACACAATGTTCAATTGATCATCATGGTGTTGCATTATCCGATCAGGACTGCACACTTAACTTAGGGTGCTTCCGCATTAGACTTATTAAATCCAGATCTACCTCATCCGGATTTAGTAAAACCAGTAGACCTGGTTTTACTAAATCCGGATGCCCGGTAGATCCGGATTTACGGGGGTAGATCCGCATCTAATAAATGTGGATGTACCCACCCCCGTCCTTCCGCACACGCGGCGGAAGGACGGCTTTAATCCGGATTTGATGTGGGTGCTGTGCGGATGCACAGCACCTGCTTCAGATCCATGCTCTGGGGCCCCTGCCCCGGCCCACCATGTTTGGCTCCTTGGAGCCAAGCATGGCGAGCCGGGGGACCCCGCTTCTGGGACTAGGGGGAGCTTCTCCGAAGCCCTCCCTAGCCCACCCGGAGCAGACCAACCGAAATCCCCTCCTTACCTGCTCGGCATTGCCCCGATTTTGGCCGCAGGGACCCAGGATGTAGCGCACTTGTGTCCTGCACACCTCCTGATTGGCCAGGGCAGAATGATGAGAACAGCAAAGACGAGAGCAGGAAGAGCAGCTCAAATCTGATTGGCTGCCTCAACCCGTGTGACAGCACATGCCAACTCAGCTCTCACAGTTCCAATGGGGAAGCTACAGAGCTGCCTTTAGAGTCGGGGTAGCCTGTCGTCACTGCACAGTATGTATTCTGCACTTTTACGTTTAACTATGGATTTATTCTGCTAGTCTGGGGGCAGCCCTTATTTCCTAAACTCACAGCTAAACATTGCCATAGCCCAAGGAGGGAAACAGATGGAAAATACAGATAACAAAGACCTTAAAATTATTTATTCTTTCTGAGGGACCAGGTGTAGTCACTTCACTTTCTTTTCTAACCAAAATGCTTGTATATTTTCTCAGAGTGAAAAATATTTTTCATATATTCAGGATTTATGTTTGGGGTTGAACCTGCACCCCTCTTCTTTCCAGGCACCTTCTCAAGGAAAGAGCTCCAACCCAGACAATTTCCCACATACTATTTAAAAGAATAACGTTATTAATGTTTAATGTATCAGATGAGTAAAGTGTTTGAATTATTATAAGTTTGCTTGGGGAAAAGCAGACATAAATATTATGTGTTGTTCTTGTGTATTACAATCTTCTGAAAATTCCTTTCTGGGATTTGTTTAATTATACAGAAATAAGCAAAGGTGATAAACTAAAAGCTGTGCTCGTTAAGTGTTTTCATATTCACGGTAATAAAGAATAATTTTGCTACATTATAATCTAGGGAAATTGAGAAAACTGTAGGAGTAATTATAACCTAAGCAAGCACAGACATCAAATTTGATTCAATTTCCCATCACTAGAGATTATTTTCTTTCTTCTTGTCTTTCATCCAAATACCCATACCCACATTCTTCTGTACATAAAATCATATTTGCAATCTACACTTAACCTGTACCTACAAACATCCAATGGGCAATCATAGGCTTTGGAAATCAGCATCTCATCTTATCATTAAAGGAAGCTGCCTTAGGGGCAAACTATATGTGTCACAGAAGTCAGATAATCAGATCCTGTTGCAGGGTGGTGTTGGACTTGGAGAATGACATTCCAGCCCTTGCAATGTGGAAAGCACCTGCTGGCTTGGACGGAGAAAGGCTGGACTAAATAAACCATCCAGGAACATCTCATAGCATATGGACATCTAGGTGTCCATTCAACTTGTACACCTCCTCTATCAAGTAAACCTCCAAGGGATTCAGTGAAGTTGACTGAAGCTTCCCTGTTGCTTCTCAGTAGTGTGCCTTGCTTTGCTTTTTGCTTTATTTTGTTTGGCACCAACTCTGTTGGCACAGAAGGAGCTTGTTAGACATACTGACAAAGCATTCATGAAAATGACACAATGTGCACTAAGTCACGTTTATCAGCAGATCTCTGCATCAATCTGACCTTCCTTAGGGCAGCAGGACTGACAGTAAAAACTTGGCTTTTAGCATTCTCTGAGGATTTTCACTCTCCAGATATAGCAACCCATAGACATTTCTCAGGCCTAAAATAGTCTCTAGAGAGGAAAGCAAACCCCCATCTGGAAGAGAAAATAAAGCCTCACTGTACGCACTCTGTACTCCGAGTGAAAGGACGCTCTTTTCTGTTAATAAAGTAGAATATTTATAGAGATAGAGCACCCAAAGCCTGCTGAATTTAGACCTCATTCCAACAGGGGGAATTTAGTGCCATTATGGCGCTGCTACGGTGAGGCAGCCTCATGTATCTGAGACAACCTCACCATAACCCTACTATATCTCCCCTAAAACCTGAGGAACACTCTTGCTAGAAAACCCAGCACTGGTCACATGTTTTCCCAAAACAGAACTTTTTACTTACCTTATGAACAGAGCTCTGTCCACCACACATGCATGGCAGCTGAAGGAGACATCCACGCATGCATGGTGGTGCTGATGCATGCATGCCAGTAGACACATGTCAGTAAAAGACACAAAGGCCCCTGTCCCCATGCAACTTTGGCACGGTTCTGAGCATGGGATCGGTGTGGGCTGTCCCCATGGGTTTTGGATTTGGTCCGCAAAAAGCATACCAGACACCCCCAAACCATGCCACAAGGGTGCCAAATTTGGTACCTGTTTAAACAAGTCTCAGCATGGTTTGGGGGACCGGCATGCATTGCTCAGCGAGCTGGGAACGCACATGGGGACGCTCACAGGCTAAGGGGGAGGAGATTGGCACTCACATCATTGGAAGGTGAGGTGTGCTTGCTATCAGCCCTGTCCATTGAAGATCACAAGCCGCTGACTTTTTTAAATGCCGATCTGCAAAGGCAGGCTGGAGAACAGCTTGGTTTTTTTAATTTTCCTCCATTTCCACGGAGGTAATGCCAAGGCTACAAGCATGGCACACACCCCTTGCCTTATCTCCCGATTGGCAAGGCATGGGTGGGTAAGGAAGGGCTTGATTTAGCTGAGTGTATTCAGCTGAGCAACATCTGTCAAGAGAGCTGTCGAGCAGAGGAACGCATCTCTGGTAAAATAAGGGGAAAACACAGCCTCGGCTTCAGCCGCTTTCAGGGGCTTCAGAGGCTGCAGTGTTCTCCCTCAGATCATGGAGGGGAGGGCAGAGACTGCAGTGTTCTCCCTTTTCCAGGGAGGCAATAAGGTTGCCACCCTGGAAAAGGGAGAACACTGCAGCCTCTGAAAGCAGCTGCAGCCGTGGCTTGTTTTTTCCCCTTATTTTACCGAAGATGTGCTCCTTCACTTGACAGCTAGCTTGACAGATCTTGCTCAGCTGAGTGCACTCAGCTAAATCAAGCCCTTCCTTACCCACCCGTGCCTTGCAAATTGGGAGATAAGGCAATCCGGCATCCAATAAGGGGAGAGGGGCGGAGAGGAGGTGGTGCCGCTCCCTCATACCAGGGTTTGGCAAGCTTCTCATGGGGACGCCTGCATCCGCGCCAAACCCGTACCTGTCCCACGTTGCTGGGAATGCCATGGGGACCCCCGAGATGCGTTACCGGTTCTAGTCCCGGCCCATGCGTGCCCAAACATCACCCAAAGTGTGCCAAACGGCTTGCATGGGGACGGGGTAGCAAGGGATAGTGGACAGGGGTGAATATCCTGTGTTCTACCTTCTTAGTGGGATATTCAGCTGCCTTCTAGAGATAACCTTTGGCTGCGATCAGACATAGCAAAGGGGGCACCTCAGAGGCATCTCAGCGAGACAGTGTGTGGCCCTCATGCTCCCAAGCCTTCTTTAATCCACTTTTTCTAGCGCAGGTGCGAACAATCCCACCTTGAAGCCTTTTCTAAGCTGCCTCAGAGGTGATTTTTTTGCTGTGTCTGAGCGCAGCCTTTGATTGGCTTTTAGGAGTCCCTGCTAACTGGAGTCTCAGATCTGTTGGATTACTAGTTTGTACAGACTTTCTACTCCATGACATGCTTTTGAGCAGCTTTTATGAATGCCATCCCCCCTTGCCCTTTTGCCCGAAATCTCTCCCAGCATCAAGGTCTTTTCCAGCAAGTCCTATCTTCTCATTAGGTGGCCAAGGTATCTGAGCATCAGTATTTCTCCTTCCAATGAACAGTCAGGGTTTATTTCCAGTAGTGTGGATTGATTTGATCTCCTTACAGTCCAAGTAACTCTCAGAAGTCTTCCACAATTCAAACATTATTGATTCTTTGGCACTCAGCCTTTCTAATCCTCCAACTCTCACAGCCATACATTACTTACTGGGAAAACCATAGCTTTGACTATATGGGTAGTTTGTCAGCAGAGATATATCTCTGCTTTTTAATATGCTGTCTTGGTTTGCCATAGCTTCCCTCCCAGGGAGCAACTGTCTTTAATTTCATGGCTGCAGTCATCATCTGCAGTGATCTTTCAGTCCAAGAAAATAAAATCTGACACTGCTTCCATTTCTTGCCCCTCTGTTTGGCAGGAAGTGATGGGACCAGATGCCATGACCTTAATTTTGTTTTATGTTTCAAACTAGCTTTTGCTGTCTCATCTTTTACCCTAATCAAGGGGCTCCTTAATTCTTCTTCATTTCTGCTATCACAGTGAGATCATCTGCGTATCTGAGGCTGTTGATATTTCTCCCAGCAATCTTAATTATGGCTTTTGTTTCGTCCAGCCTGACATTTTGCATGATGTGGTCTGCATATAAATTGAATACATAGGGTGACAATATGCAGCCTTGCTAAGGTAGAATGATTTATTCATACTGTTGCCAGGAGCTGAACAAGATCTGAAAGATCACAGGCAGCCTCTTCATCCTGAACTAAACTGAATTTGTGACAAACATAGAACTTGATCCAAGGACTTTGTAGCCCTTATGTGCTGCTCCAGTTTGTACTCCAGGCAGTGCTGGGGCATAAAGGGAACAATCAATGGGATTTTATTTTGATGTTGTGTGAGGTTGGCTAGGACAGGGTGGGTGGGTGGCACCATTCCAACAACTGTAAATTTGGGGCTCAATTCTCCACACGCAAATATCTGAACATCTTTTGCAACATGGTTTAAGACAGTGGGCAGGCATGAGCTGATGGGAGTTTTTGCTTGGGTTTAAAACATGTGCTAAGACTGTACACTCTTCAGCAAACAGGAGCAGAAAGTTTAAATTTTAAGGGCAGCTACACACAAGTCTTATCATGCATTAAATCAGATTCTGGTACAGTGAAATCACACTAAAATGCAGGTTTGTGTGGCAAACTTGCAGTATTTTGGAATGAACTATTGTCACTGTTGTTGGGTATCATTGAGTCGTGGCCAACTCCTGGTTGACTGTATGGGCACCTCTGTGGGCACTTTGATGCAGTTTTATTGGCACGGATGCAGAAGTGGTTTGTCATTGCCTACTTCTGAAGAGAGGCTGGGGATCAAACCGGCAATCCTCTGTTTCCCAGGCAGCTTGTTCTGCAACTTCTGGCAACCATTTCCTCTCTTTGTGAAAATAGTCCCATCAGAAACACAGAAGCTGGAGAATAAAGTTTGCTGTTACCAGAGGTTTCCACTCTGAGCACTGGAGTGCTTGCTTGCAAGCACTACTGCCCTAAAATGGTAAAAACCCTGCCATGCAAATCCTGCTGTAGAGGTACATAAAGTAAGGGTCACAACACTGACATTCCAGCTTCAAAGGAGTGTCCCAAACCCACAGAAGATGACAAGTTTCTTTGTCTCTTTCAGTTTTTGTGCCTGTACTACTTCTTCTCCTGGTGCTGCTGCTGCTGTTCTTCTTTGGTCACACACATAACTCTTAAACATCATATCCAGACAATCGAAGAGGAGAAATAATGTGCCTTATTTATTCTAATAGCAGCTTGGCTAACTTTACTTGCTGTTTGCTAATCAAAGAAAACTGACTGTAGCAGTTTTCATTGTACGCAGACTTTAACTTTTGTAGCTGCAAAATGATGTGGGATGGGAGGAACCCCAAACCACATGGCCCACCCAAAATGCCTTGAACTATGTTGCTTGAAAACCAAGGGCGATTCCACACTGGCTAGTATACCTGACTAGCAAGCATAATAGGAGCCTGCCTCCCACACATTGGGGTGTGGTCTAATGGAAACCCCATCCCTTTAGCCCCCACCCCTTTAGCCCCCACCCTCCTGGGGGCAGCCCCTCCCTTAGTGACCAGTGTATGTAAGAGAGGTTCCTAGTATACTAGTATATCAGCCAGTGCAGAATCATCCCAAGGTTAAAAAGTCAGATGTGGAAATAGCTATGCATCCATTAGCAACAAAAAATTAAAAATAAATAAAACTTGAAATAAGCTACTACCCGGAAAACCACCTATGGAGAGCAGTGAGGATGAAAGAGCAAAGCATCCCAGAGAGTAGACCCAGGCAACTAACGTAATTCAGTTTTTCACATAGTGGAAAAACAAACTATCAATAACTCAATAGAGCTCTGAAGGAGAACCCCAGTCTACCAGTTGGGCCGATGGTATCTAAAAGGAAGAAGAAGAGTTGGCTTTTCTACTCCACTTTTCTCACCCTTTTAAGGGAACTCTGTGTCGGCTCAGATTCAAATCTCCCACCTTGAGATCTCATTGGCTAAGGCCTGAATAAATAGGGCCCTTTTGGACTCATAGAGAGGCAGTCTTGTTCCAGAGGTCCATCACTGTTGCTGTGCTGAGTCACAAGTTGAAACTTGTCCTACTTGTTGAAAGCACTAAAGCTGGAATCACTGGGCCTGCCTTTGACCTCTGATCCTGCACCAAGCCAACATCCTGACTGCCATGTCTCCAGACAGCAAAAGCCAGCTTCCTCGTGATCCTGTACCAGTCTCTTCTGCCTGAGAGAAAAAGAACCTGCCTCTGTTTTTCTCATTTGCATCTGGACCTTCGCTGCATCCTGAAGAAAATCTGCATTCCACATCTCCTGGGAACTGCATGGGTGAGAGCCAGTTGAACTATAGCACAGGGTCTTAGGGTAGGTGCTTCTCCTATACAGTATATCTCCAGATTGCCAGCCTAACTACTGCCCCACTGGGAATCTGCTTTGCTTATCTGAAGCACTCTGCATAGTGCCCTTTTATTTTTTTTACTCTTTTTATTATTAAAACCATTTTGACTTATGTTTCTAAACACCAAAACAACTTTTCTTTCATTATTCAAACCATATACATCGATCCTGACATGAGAAGATGTTCCGGTGAGCTATTTCCCCAAAACCACAAAGCAGGGCATCTCCTAATGCACTCATACTTCACGGCTAGTACAGTCTGGCACACACGCTTTGCACCTTTTCTGAAGAAATAGTGCATGGGGTGGGACAGCACAGCCATAGTTGTGCTACGCAACACCTGGTCACCACGGCAACGGATGGTGTTCATAGCTGTTGCCACAGTGAGGCAATCGTCACTCGTCCAGCCACGATCACACTCTCCCAGTACATAGTGAAGTGCTGGATACATTTTGGATGGACTGAGTGTTCAAAATGCAAATACCTGATATATTTCAGATTTTCACATTCCTGGGACATTGTCCCAGGGAAATGAAGGTACAAACAGGCCCCAAGTAGCCACAAGAATGTCTTTAAGACAAGAATGCTACAAGAATTTTTAACAGGGCTGGACTCTGGAACTAAACTGATACTAGCAAATTGCTAACATGCTTCAGCAATGAATGTATAACAAACTTCTCTTACCTCTCCAGAAGGATGACACATGTACATTTTTCTAGTTGAAATACTTGTAACTAAAACATGAAATTTATCTCCTGCAGTTTTATGAGTACTGTGAACAGGTCCTGGCCTCCTGTCAAATGATTTCTAGCAGAACCAGGTTTTTAAAAGTTAAGTCAGAAGAAATCCGTAACATGCAGTGTATTTGTCAAACACAAACATGCACTGAATTAATCAACAACTTTCTGCCTTTCTCTTCTATAGATTTGTGAAATGTTAAGCAGACACCAGAAACAAGTGGCAAGGAAGGGATCTCAAGTTACGCCACCAATTGTTACTTTGGCTGTGGCCACACCTAAGGTTTTAATCTAGCTTCAGACCACCCTCAGAGCAAGTAATTTTCTTTCCACATTATCTATCCCAATGGTGAATTTTCTGAGTACCTTAAAACCAAATGTAAACAGCTTGTCACTTTGCTGATGTATTCTCTCACTCTGAAAGTGGACTGAAGCTGGATTAAACCTTAAGTGTGACCACAGCCTTAGTAGGGTAAACACCTCCTTTCCTGAGTAATCACAATGAAAAGTCTGAACATAGCTCCTTCTCTACCTGCCAATCAATAGGGAAAACAACCGACAGCACTGTGGAAATCGCACTGTGAGGAAGAGAGGCTCAGTTGCATGAAGAGTTCGCAAGGAGCAGAAACCGGTGGTCCAGAATCTGTCATCATCCTGAAAGGCTCCAGAAGCTACTAAGATTGCTCAGCAATGCTGCTGTTTCCACACTCACTCTTTCCTTCCCTCTTTTTCCTCTAGACTTACTGCCCCCTCAGCCTCTTGCCTCACCGCCTCATGGCCAAAGAACATCCTACTGCAGCTATCACAGTATCTCCTCAGACACTCTTCTCCCTTTGTTCTGTGTTGCCTGCCTGTGTCTCCTTGAAATGGTAACCACTTCCTGAGGCAGAGACTTGCCACACAGCATAAATCAGTGGTGGTCCATATCTAAAATAGGCCTCTATGTACCTAATAATGCAGGGAGCATGTGACACCCCCCCCATTGGAACGGCTGCATTGTCTACCGACTTATAGGTTTTGACCTATAAAGCTCTAAACAGCTTGGGTCTGGGTTATCTGAAGGATTGTATCTCCATCTATGACCCAGTGCGGGCTTTAAAATCTGCTGGGGAGGGCCTTCTATCAATCCCACCACCTCCTCAGGTTCGGTTGGTGAGAGCTCAGGAGATGGCCTTCTCTGCAGCTGCTCCCAAACTGTGGAACTCTCTTCCATCAGCGGCTTGCTCAGCCTCCTCTCTGCTCTCCTTTCATCGGCGGGTTAAGACAGTGCTATTTAGGCAGTCTTTTAACTAACTTTGATTTAATTCTAATGATATTTTAGCTGCTTTTTGGAGGTCTGTATCGATTCTAACTGTAACTGCTGTTTAATTTTATTTTGATGGTACTTTTTATAATGGTATTTTTTTAAATGGAATTTTAATGTTGTGAGCTGCTCTGGGTCCCATCTTGGGAGAAGGGTGGGAAATAAATAAATAAAATAAGGTTAGCAGATCCCCTGGGCATTCTACTTCCTTGGTCTTTTTTCCATCCTTTAATTCATCCCCTGTGGGAAAGTTCCTTCAGGTTCAATCCTCTTGTGGGGCTATAGGAGAACAAGATTCTGTGGCGTGGCTACCAGCACTACTACCAGAGCAATTCATGACCTTGGCCAGCTACTACATGCAGATTAGTTTCCTTCCAATTAGCTTCCATCTTGGGTGCCCCAAAGGGTCTTCTTTAACTGTACTATTGCCATTTCCGGCATTACGACCAGCCTGAAAATTAATAGCAAGGAAATACAGCTGTCTCTTTTCATCAGGAAGCTGCCTGGGGTGGGGTGGAGGGTTGTTTATTCCTTTATTACCTCCAATAGCTCCAGCGATGAAATCCATCTGCTTCAAGCCAGCTGTCTTTGCCTGTCCTGATTAAAATGCTTGCACCCCTAAGCAAGAAGAGAAGCGAAGTGTGCCTTTCTAGGAAGGCATGCGTAATTGACTGCAGGCAGGACCTAGGTTGGAATTTTAAGGCAAGGGCAACAATACTGTCAATGCATAACTACATAAGGTACCAGTGTTTTGACTCATGGGAACAAATGTCTAACTTTTGCCCTGCAAATGAACAACAACAAAAAAAGAGAGAGAGAAATTCAAAGTTGAACTTGGCTGAGTGGATTAGAAGACACGTGTGCTATTTGGAAAGAGCACTTGGGTCGCTGCACGTGGCTCTTCTGCCTTGTGGGTTTGGGGTGAAATGTTGAAAGGGAATTTGTGACCATGTATCTACTATTTCAGGGTTACTTGGCAGAGAGAGACAAGGCCACAAGGGCTGGAGAAGAAGGGTCCAGGAAAGGAGTGTTAAGATGTATTAAGGCTATAACTCTGGCTCTGGCTCCCAATCTTGTGAGCAGTGCAGTGTCTAGTGCAGTGATGGCGAACCTTTTGAGCTCAGTGTGTCAGAATTTGCAAGAAAACCTAGCTTAACTTGGGTGCTGTGTCACATCTAGAAATATCCATAATTTTGTGATATTTGTAGCTCTAGCAAAAAAGTTATGTTTTTATATATGTATTTTATTAAAAGCAAAAACAAATAATTCTTTACATTAGTGACTTTTGTTGTTGAATTTCGTTTGCTAATATTCAGTTGAAAGTTGGTATTTCGTACACTTCAAGAACAAGCAAGCACTACATGTCCAGGTGCCAGGGTGACCATGTGTGTCACCCAAAAGGGCTTGGCGTGTCACCTGTGACATGCGTGTCACAGGTTGACCATCACTGGTCTAGTGGTTAGGGAGCTGGACTCTTATCTGGGAATACCAAGTTTGTTTCCACATTCCCCTACGACGCCAGCTGGGTGATCCTAGGCTAGTCACAGCTCTCTTCAGAGCTCTCACAGCCCCACCTACCTCACAGGGTGTTCTGTTGTGGGGAGGAGAATAGAAAAGCTTTTTGTCAGCCTTCTTCTTCTTCTTCTTCTTCTTCTCCTGAGGATGGCATGCCAGTCTCCCAACAAACTTAAATGTTGTTAAATGCCTGGTCAGTCCAAAATAAGTAACCTCTTATTCATGACTAGATCATGGGTGAAGGGGCTGGCCGGATGTGTATTACAAACACCTGAATGGTGAGCAGGGAAGCCAAATGCTTACTTAGATTAGGCCCTTTTCTGCATTTACTGTTATAGATTAAGGGGCCTTCAAATGCAGATCATGGGCCTCCTCAGCTGTAGGTTAATGCAGATCAAGGAGGCCCCACCCTGCTGATACAGCCCCATCTGCACTAGACAGTCGGATCCAGATCTTTTATTGACCCATTTAATTGGGTCCACAAGAGGACCAAAAGCCTTGTTCTGAAGCACAATCTTGATCACATTATATTGGATCAGTTTCAATTGTTATGGTCTGAGGTTTGCTTGCAAGGGTTTGACTAACTACATGTCTCTTGGGTTTCTGTTCTTCAGTTAGCTGAGGCAGTATGATTAGGTGGGTCCACAAGTGACAAATGTCTCCCACCCATGCTATCTGCCCACCCAGGAAAAGGTAAAACCATAGGAACACATAAAATCAACATCATCTTAGAAGTAATCAATTCCAAAATGCCAACCACCAATTGCCCTGGAATGTATAATACGCTGAAAAAGACCTTGGCCCAAGAGGGTAGACCTCACCTTTGTTCCTCCCAAAGTAGCAGCAGTGGTCCCTTTAAAAGTCGCCCTGTCAGGGCCCCAGAAATTCAGCAACAGGACAAGAGTTTGATCATAGTAAGTTCCTCTATTCATTGCTGATAACAGAAGACAGTATGCAGGTCAGGAGAGAGTATACCATATAGGTACCTGCAAGTTTTCCTATGCCCACACCTATTCAAGGTACTTCTAGAACCACCATTACCAAGATAACAATGGCTTAGCTATTGAAGCCTATGGACCCCCCCCAAAAACAACAATAACAACCCTGTCCTCTCTGAGACAAGCTAGCAAAGGTTGCCTTATAGCTTTATGACAAAAATGATTGTTGGCATTTATTGGTTGAATATCATAATTCCAAGCTAGGCTTGCAAAAGCTGGAGGTAAAGAATTGTGAGTAGAAATAATGTCTATAAAGTTATGCTTCCAGGAGGATTTGGAATTTCCTGCTAAACAAACAGACAAAAGGACCACTCCTTTGGTTTACTTATGCAGATCTGATCAGTACAACTTGATGGGAAACCATCAAAGCCTAAGTATCTTCATTTGCCAAAGATACAGCCTTTTGTTTAAGATGCAGCAGCTGGAAACAACTGGTTATCTCAAGTGGCCACTATTGTAGAAAGTTTGACTCATCTCAGCCATTGGAAATTGGCTGTGCCTCTGCCCAGATTTGAATCTCCTGCCTTGAGATCTGATTGGCTGAGCCCTGGATAAATAAAGACCTCTGAAGTAACAGAGCAGCGATCCTCTTCCAGAGGTCCATCAATGCTGCCGGGTGGTCCTTTTCCAGAGGTCTGTCATCAAGCCTGCTGGTGATCCTGCACAAAGCCAACATCCTGCCTGCCGTTTCTCCAAAGAGAAAAAGCCACCTTCCTCATGATCTGTACCAGTCTCTTCTGCCTGAGAGGGAGAGAGAGCGACTGCTTCTGTTTTCCCAGTTGCATTTGGAAAACCTGCATTCCACATGTCTCCTGGGTGATCCATGGGTAAGAACCATAGCATAGGGTCTTAAGATAGGCTTCTCTCCTCTTTCCTTCTATATACTGTATATATCCCCAGACTGCCAGCCAGCTGCTGCCCACCGAGAATCTGCTGTGCTTATTTGGAGCACTCTGTGTAGTGCTCCCATCATTTACTCTTTTTAATATTGATTATTAAAAACCATTTCATTTTTCTATTGGGGAAAAAGGACTCTGCATCTCCTTGTGTTTCTGGGCACCAAGGCAACTGCTCTTTCATTTTTATAACCATTACGTAGATCCTAACACAAGAAGACATCCTGGTGAGCTATTTCCCCCCGAAATCACATAGCAGGACATCTCCTAACACTATCTATCCTGAGACTAAAGGAAACACAGGCCCTTTCTGCACTGGGCCTTATTCTGGATTATATCTTGCAATAGGGACCCGCCATCCACATGCTGGTGCAGACAATGGCAGGACCTGCCCAGGGCCTATAGTAGTCTGCAGCGACACGTGGAGACAGGTCCTTATTCCTGGATATAATCCAGAATAAGACCCAGGGCAGGAAGGGACACAAGGTCCTTTAAGAATGCAAGCAAAGCTGAACTTTAGCAAGAGAACAGCATGGACACGTAGTGGCCCTTACACACCCCTTCATCCATGCACAACTAATTGTGATTAGGTACAAAGTAAGTCTGTTGGGACTCTTTTTCCTCTCCCAAACAGGACTGCGACAAGACAAGAAATTCAGATTATTCCTCCCATCCCTAGCAATTGCCCTGCATGAGTCCTAGGAAGCTGATACTCATCAGACAGCTGCTCTGTGAATATGTGGTCATGCTTGGGTTATGTTGCACATGAGCATCCAAGCTCACTTAGGAGAGATAAGAAAAGCAGTTATCCAACAGCTCTTGCTAGTTAACGCTGGCCAATCTCTTGTTGCTTATTAACAAGAAGTCTTTATGCCTCTGGGCAGGTGTTGCCAGCTATGATTAAAGGTACTAGGAGCCCTGTGTTTCGTCAAAGTTTTTTTTTCCTACTAGGAGACATCTGACTAATCTAAACTTCCAGCTGGCATCTTCTCAATGTATCTTAGAGACAAGTCTAGTCTGACTTAACCTCATTTCCTTTCTCCACCTATGACCCAATGCAGCCTTGATCACTTTGTCTTCTGTGTCATGTGCATCCCATCCCATCACATGCTGAAAGCCATGTGTTTCAAATATGCACTGTCAGGATGAGTTGGGAACAATTCCTGCCACCAACTCTAAGGGCATGTTCCCATCCAATATATAATAAGCATTTTAACTTTTCAAGGTCCCCACTGTTTTTAAAGAATCCGTACCTTTGGAGGAGTAAAGCTCCCAAAAAGGAGGTTATCTTTATGTGGATTATATCAGCTCTCACTCCAGTTTTACGGATCAGATTGTTTTATTTTTTCTCAATGGGAATGGCAAAGTGGTTGGTGTTCTCTGGCTCCACGCCCTTTCACCCCCACTCATAAGAACATAAGAGAAGCCTTGCTGGATCAGGCCACAGCCCATCTAGTCCAGCATCCTGTCGCACACAGTGGCCCACCAAATGCTCATGGGCATCTCAAGCAGAGACAAGGACAAACCTTCTCCTGCTCTTGAGTCCCAGCAGATGGCCTTTGAAGCGCCCCAGTTCCTCCCCCTCTCAGCCTGAAGGATGCACCTAGGCATTCGTTCTAGTAGCCATTGATACATCTGTCATCCATAAATTTGTCTAGCCCTACCTTAAAGCCATCCAGACTGGTAGCTGTCACCACCTCTTCCGGCAGCACATTCCATAAGCCGATGACCCTCTGGGTGAAGAAATACTTCCCCCTGTCAGACCTTATTCTCCTACCCATCAGCTTCATAGAGTGCCCCCTGGTTCTAGTGTTGTGCAATAGAGAAAAGAAATTTTCTCTATCCAACTTTTCTATACCATGCACTCTCAGCCATACACGCTACTTGAAAAACCTCCATTCTAAAAAGTAAAGAAAGGGAGACCGGAGGTTTCTTGGCAGGTGATTTGCCAAGTTCTAGGCTCATCAGATCTCCCCCATCACACACACTCTTGTCGGAAGAGGAGGGACCGGAGAAGAGAGAGAGAGAAAGAAGCACAGATGAAATAATTTTCTCGGCTGAAGCTGCTGAAGTTCAGGATTGCCTTAAAATAATTACTTCCTCTTTGCTTTGTGTGTGTGTGTGTGAGAGAGAGAGAGCTTCTGGACAATCACTCCCTCCATGCTGCTTTTTCTTTCCCTCTTTCTCCCATCCCTCCCTCTTTCAGACAAGAGTGTGTGTGCATGAGGAGGGGGTTCTGCTGAGGGGAAGAGGGCTTTTTCTCCTGCCTAGCATGGAACAATGAAGAGCGGGAACGGGAAAGTCACTTTTGAGTCCATATTATAAAGCAATAGTGAAAACACTAGAAATCAGTTCTCACTGCTGATTTTTTTTTTAAAAAAACCCAATTCAAATTGGATTAAACTGCTGAGTGGGAACTTGGCCTAAGAGTATCTTTCTAGGTCAGGAGATTTACACTCATCAGCTGTGGTCACACTTAAGGTTTAATCCAGCTTCAGTCCACTTTCAGAGTGAGAGAATACATCAGCAAAGTAACAAGCTGTTTTCTTTCAGGGTGCATTCCCATTTAAGATTTAAAGAGCTTTGAAAGCATTTTGAGAGCTGACCGCTCCCAAAGCTCCAAAGGAATCCACTGTTTCTGAGGATTAAAGTTCCCGAAATGCAGATTATCTGTATTCGAATAAAAAGAAGTCTCACTGTGTAGGAATGCCCCCTGCTCAGATGGCAAACCTCAGCGGAGGAGGCATTCCGGAGTACGTCGCCCCTTCTAAGGGAAGGACATGTGGGGGCGACTTCCGTGCTTGGATGGCAAACCTCAGCATAGGAAGCACTCAGGGGCATGCAACCCTTCTAATCTTTCTAGGGCATAAGCAGGCGCCATGCTGAAGGACAGGGTTTATGCAGGCTGTTCACGAGGACGTCATGCACCAGTTCAGCTGGCATCTGAATGCTTTCCCTTTCTAACCAATGCTCTATCCAATTTTACCCACAACAATGTATCCTGTGCAAAGAGATATAAGCTACTGTGAAACCTAGTAAAGCGTTGCAATCTTCAACAATCCACCTCCACTCTCACCTCCGTGTCATTCATTAAAACATCACTGCTGGTTTTAGAAATAATCCTCCCCATTTAGGAAATGGGAACCCAAGTGTTTTTTGGGGGGAGGGGACTATGCTTTGGGGACATTCTTCCCAGGTCCCTCTGATCCAATGATAATGTATTTTCTCCCCTTTCCCCCCTCTCCCCATTAGGGGCTAAGTTTCAGTGTGAGAGTGAGCAGCTTACAATGTAAGGAGATCAGACATTGCAATGTAATGAGACTTCAGACCACAGTGGGAAGTGATTCAAAAGTGTCTGATCTTGCTTAAAGACACAGGGGAAAGATTTTGGCCTCGATGCCTGCCATTTTGTGCAGAGCTGCTGTGCAAATGCAGTACAAAGGTGGAGGGTCCCTCCCTCCCTTCCCCATAGGGATCTCTATTCCCTCCCTTCCCCACCTGGCTTGAGTGTGTGCACCCAGAAGCAGCACCCTGGGAGCAGCCCCCTCTCCACCGCTCAAGGAGCAGCCTGAAACTGAACAACACCTGGTGGGCAGCGAACGGGAGTGTGGGGCCAATGGGCATCTTGCCACCACTAGCCAGCTAGATGGCACAAAGGCAAAGACAGTGGCCAGGAAAAAGGCAGCATGATGTGCTTTTCTGAGACTCTTTCTCATACCCAAGCAGCAATTTCTCCATTTTAGTAATGTTCAAACACAGAAGAGATCGGACAAAAGTGTCTGATTTTTACAAAGTGGCACCCCATGATCTGATGTGGGAGCAATTTTATATAGAGGGTGGGGTTTGAATTGCCGATCCCTATGAAGCCAGGGGAGAAGGTTTCTCCCCTACGAGTCTGCATTATAAGCTACCAGTGGGAACCCAAGAAAGTAGACCTTGCTGCTGATTTAAAAAACCCATATTTAAAACATGGATTTAATTGCCCAGTGGGAACTTCCCCTCAGTTTTAAATAACTCAGAAAATTCACCTTCAGGATAGATAATGTAGAAAGAAAATTACTGGTCACTTTGCTGATCTGTTTTCTCCCTCTGAAGGCAAACTGAAGCTGGATTAAACCTTAGGTGTGACCACAGCCATAGCCTCAATTCATTAATCAAATCACATTTTAATGGTACACCATGTGTGTAGCCGTTCTGTACCATGCAGCTGCTCTGGAAGCTGCAAAGGAAAAGCCTTCATCCTTGGCTAGCAGTAGCAACCATTAACTAACATTCTAGACTCTGTTACTTTTAATATCTCTTCCCCTCAGAAATGTGAAACTTGTGCTCTATAGTAAGGGGAAATGATTGTGACTTTCGATATTGCACAGAAAGCTTTTTTCTGTCGTTGCATAATTAATTAAAGCTTCCTTTGGCACTTCCACACTAGTCTGGGTGATCTGACTGTCACAGGATGTGATCTGGACACGTGTTTAAGTGCAGAAATTACCCTTGTCCAGCCATGAACCAAACTGGGAACAATAGCGATTCCTGGTTTTAGAAATCAGCACATGCTTCCAATAAAATCAGGTGAGCAATAAGCAAGGCAAATATTAAAGACAGTTTCTTCCAAACAAGGAGTAATTTTATTAAGAAACAGCAGCAAAAATAGAAAAACAGCTAATATAGGCTGGTGGCGAAAGTTCCATTCTTTCCTATGTTTGAGCCAGTCTGGTCTAGTGGTTAGGGAGCCGGACTCTTATCTGGGAATACTGGGTTTGATTCTGCCCCCCTACCTGAAGCCAGGTGGGTGACCTTGGGCTAGTCACAACTCTCTTCTGAGCTCTCACAGCCCCACCTACCTTTGTCAGCGGCTTTGAGTCCAACTCCCTTACGGGCTCCCTGAGTAAAAATGTCTCCAGTCAATGCCTCGAAACCACAAGTGTGGCTGCCACACAAATATCATAGACTGTTCCAGAAGTTGAGCACCACCACCACAGAAAGGACTTCCTGCACAAGTTGCCATAGGAATCAGTACCATGATTCCTATGGCAACAGCTTAACCCCTCCATTCCCACAAGCTAGTAAACCTATTTTTATTAACAGATACTCCGCCTGTCTCTGACCTTGATAGTTACCATCTCCTGATGCTGGAGCCTGCTAGCAGGAGGCACATGATGCCATGCTGCACTCAGTTCATGAGATTCAAGCGTGGCAGGACGGAAGCCGTTCCCACAGTTCCTCTTGGTATCCTGGGATGGGGTAAGCTGCCCCACCCTGGGGTACACAACCTATTCCAATTTGGGACAGGTTGCTGCTGGGTTGGGTTAGGCAGCCTGTCCTGCACCAACCTGTCACTAGCTCCAAAGGCTGCTCCTGCTTCAGAGCCAGACCCTAGGGACTCTGAAGGCCAGGCAAAGTTGTGAGGGATAGGTGTGTGTGCCTTCTGCACATGGCCCACTGTTCCAGGACAGGTAGCTAGCATGCCAGTCCAGCTCAGTGTCCAGGTGTACCGGTAGAGAAGGACAGGGTGTCTTCTGCAGCATTCCAGAAGAGGTGTGGCCTGTGCTGTTCTGTGACAACCTGCAGATCCCAGGCCCTTTAGAATCCTGCCCCAAAAGCCAGGAAGGAGAATGGCATGTGTGCTTGGACATAGCTAACCTCCGTCAGACCAAACCACAAAAAATTCTCACTTGTTGTGGTTTGGGGGTTGTTCCGTTATGTTCCATAATTCTTCTTTGGTCTAGTGGTTAGGGAGCTGGACTCTTATCTGGGATTACCAGGTCCAATTCCACCCTCCCCCATGAAGCCAGCTGGGTGACCTTGGGCTAGTCACAGCTCTTTTCTGAACTCTCACAGCCCCACCTACCTCCCAGGGTGTTCTGTTGTGGGGAGAAGAATAGAAAAGCTTTGTCAGCCACTTTGAGTCCCCTTAAATGGGTGAAAAAAGTGGGGTAGAAAAGCCAACACTACTACTACTTCTTTGAACTTGAGCTTTCAAATATAGCTACGATATCCATCTTCAGAGGATACGACTTCTAGAAGGGTCAAATTCAACTGCTCAGGTTCACAGAACAATGAAACACAGCAGAACGATGACTTGGGCCCCAAATAACTTAAAGAGTGCCTTCTTCCATATTGACCTTCCCATGCCCTAAGATCTGGAGGGGAGGCCCTCCTGGTTGTATCACCACTCACAGCAGCAAAAAAAGGTGGGCACCTGGGACAGGGCCTTTTCAGTGGTGGCTTCCAGACTGTGGAATAGTCTCCTGCCTGAGCTGCATCGGGCACCTTCACTCTATGTGTTAAATGAGCTGTGAAGATGCCCCTCTTTACTCTGGCCTTTGGCTAAGTAAAGGAACAGCCTTTTCCTCCCCACATTCAGACACTGCCATCGTTTTAATATGTTATCGGTTTTAATGTGTTCATTTTGTATGTTGGGTTTAGGGCAGAGTAAACAAACAAACAAAGCGAAGACTTCAACAAGTGATATTGTAACCGGCCATAAAAACCTACATCCTACCATCATTAAAAAGTTCATTTCCTGTGTCAATTCTCTCTCTTGTATAATAGCAGTTGTATTTTGGCAACCCACAGGAAACGACAAACTTGTCCCTTAACATTTTTTTTTAAATTATCCTTGCCTGCAAATCTTGGCAGCTTGTTTTGGAACAGACACAACTACTGACATTCTGCCCAAATTATTGTAGCCAAACCACCTTGAAAGAAGAGAGAGATCAAACAAAATCTCCAATGCTATGTCACTGTTTTGTTTGCAAATTGCAGCATTAAAGTGTTTGCACCAGACTGGCAAGATTTGAACTTGGCAGGCATAAAGGTGGGTGGCTAAAGGGGTGGAATCTTCTGACTAGGCAGGTTTGTGACAAGGTATTTCCATCCACAATGAGTACCTAGGCAAGACTGACAATCATAAGGAAACACAGCACAATCTTATATCTCTCTGGACTAGGGATTGGCATGAATGGGGGTTTGTTTTGTTTTTTCCATTCAAATTTGAGTAGAATTGAATGCCAAAACATTTTATTTGATCCAAATGTTTAGAATTCAAATGCAACAACAACAACAACAACAAAAAGATTCAAATTCAGTGTTTTGGAATGTTCATTCAAATGTTTAAATTTGAATCTGAAAACATTCTATTTGAATTTTAATGTCCACATTCAATCGAATTCGATTAATTTTTTTAAATAATTTTTTAATTTTTATTTTTAATATACAACAACAGACATCAAAAACCCATATACACTTCTGAGGATCACATAGTCCATACAGTTCAATCAAGATTTATCCTATACAGTCTAGAATGGAAAATCTGGAAAAAGCATCAATATTTTTTTTTTCAAAAATGATACCAAGAAAGAGGAAGATGGTCGAAGTCTGGGATCGATTTGTGCCTGAATGATAAAAGGTGCCCATTTCTTGATAGAGCTGCTTGTTCCAGGAGTTGCATCTTATACTGTTGCACTGTGATGTGTTCATTAATCAATAAAGACCATGTACGACTGATCCATTTATCTATGTTTAATTGATCTGCAGATTTCCAGTGGAGAGCAATCTCCGCTTTTGCAGTGGTGATCAGCGAACGAATCAAATCCCTATTATGATTTGGCACTCCTTGTTCTTTAAAGGAAAGTAGAAACACTATAGCTGGCAATAGTTGGACATTTTAAGAAATAATGGTACTTATCTTTGCCTGAACAGCTTCCCAAAACACTTTAACCTTAGGACATTGCCACCATTGATGGATGGATGTACCTTTTTCTCCACACTTCTTCCAACACAGTGGGGAAAAAGTATTATTAGTCCTATTCAAAGCAACTGGGGTGTAGTACCATTGAAATAATGCTTTAACAGACAGTTCCCTTTCTGCTTCAGACCTAAATGATGAAAACATCCTACTGGGAATTTTTAACCATTCTTCATTATCGATTTCTAATTTAAATTTTGAATGTTTAGAACATTCGTGCATGTCCCTACTATGGACAGATATATAAAGGGAAAAGCCTATCGTATTTTCATTTACCTACTGATGTAGGGGGAGCCCCATGGGGGACTGGCTTCTACCACTAAATATCTGATGCCAGATGTGGCCTGCTCCAGGAACAATATCTGGTGCGGATTCCGAACCATCTCCCACACCTGTCAACTTTCAGCATAGGTGTACTAAGGCAAACTCAGGGAGGACAGAAACTTTCTGTGGACCAGAAGAGCAAAAGCTGGATTGGACTTGATTTTCAATACGAACAGAGACAGTGAAAATGGGGCCTCGTGATCCTCCTGCCTTTGGGGATTTTAAGGAGGAGGTGCCATCTCTCTAAAGGTCAAGTGAAATGCTAAATAGGCTAGAGAGGTCCCCATAGGGAGGTTCTGATCAGGATCACTGGGAGATCCATTTAATTGAGTCTACCAGCAAACCAGCATGCCTCCTGTTCAGGACTACTGGGGGACCCATTTTCTCCTAGCCCTTGGAGCCTTTGAAGTCCAGCACCAAAGCTCACTACACACTGTTACTCATCCTTTCCATGCCAAACCAGCAGGCCTGGTTGGTCCTGGTCTACTGGTTCAGACCATGACCCATTCACTGCAGAAAGGCCCTGAGCTTCCACTGGGCAATTGTAAGAACAGCCTACTGGACTAGACGGACTATAAGAACATATAAGAACATAAGAGAGGCCCTGCTGGATCAGGCTACAGCCCATCCAGTCCAGCATCCTGTTGCACACAGTGGCCCGCCAAATGCTCATGGGCATCTCAGAGACAAGGACAAACCTTTTCCTGCTCTTGAATTCCAGCAAATGGCCTTAGAAGCATCCTGCTTATGCCCCACCCCACCCCCCACCCAGCCTGAAAGATGCACCTAGGCATTCATTCTAGTAACCATTGATACATTCATTCTAGTAGCCATTGATACGTCTGTCATCCATAAATTTGTCTAACCCTACCTTGAAGCGATCTAGGGTGTTTTTTCACTGTCACTAAAACTACCCATTAAGTACCCATTAATGGGTACGTAATGGCATTTTTGTACCCATTAATGGGTACTTAATGGGTACTTCTAGTGACAGTGGAAAAACACCACCTCTTCCGGCAGCACATTCCATAAACCGATGACCCTTTGGGTGAAGAAATACCTCCCCTTGTCAGATCTGACTCTCCTACCCATCAGCTTCATAGGTGCCCCCTGGTTCTAGTGTTGTGTGCAATAAAGAAATGTTCTCTATCCACCTTTTCTATACCATGCATAATTTTATATACTTCAATCAGGCCCCGTCTTAAACACCATCTCTCCAGACTGAAGAGGCCTAGATGTTGCAGTCTGATTTTGTAAGGGAGGTGTTCCAGACCCTTAATCATTCTGGTTGCCCTTTTCTGCACCTTCTCTAGTTCCACAATATCCTTTTTGAGGTGTGGTGACCAGAATTGTACACAATATTCCAAATGTGGCCTCACCATAGATTTATACAGTGACAAAATGACACTTGCTGACTTATTTTCTATTCCCTTCCTAATTATTCCCAGCATTGAATTTGCTTTTTTCGCTGCTGCTGCCACGCACTAGGCTGACACCTTCATTCAACTGTCCACCAAAACCCCGAGATCCCTTTCCTGGTGTGTTGCAGGAAGCTCAGACCCCATCAGTTTATAGACATAATTTGGATTTTTGGTCCCAATGTGCATTACTTTGCACTTGTTAAGATTAAAGCACATTTGCCACTTGATTGCCCACTCACCCAATGCTAAGAGATCTCTCTGGAGCTCTTGGCAATCTCTTTTGGGTTTTACTACCCTAAATAATTTAGTATCATCAGCAAACTTTGCTATTTTACTATGTACCCCTTCTTCTAGATCATTGATGGATAAATTAAAAAGCATTGGTCCCAACACCGATCCAGCAAGGCATTTCTTATAGTTGCACACTGATGTCAGTGGTGTCTGCATTAAATGGTCCCAAAGTTATCTGAGAGATAAAGATGGGGATTGTGAGATAACAAGGCTTTTTTCTGCCGTGTTCTGCAACATCCAATGATTATTTCATCACTTCCAACTTTGAGAGCATTAAATATGTCAGCACTGTTTAGGGTCACGGAGTTAATGGGTAATATGGATCAGTCCTTTGTTAATAAGCAGTAGAAAGCAGAAGGAGAATTAAGGATGATTTCTTCTCTTTTTAATTTAAGGAAATTGTTTTGCAGAGGATCAACAGCCCCCTGTCAAAGCACAAACACCTGGGAGGTACCAAAACTATCTGTAAGTTCTAAAAGAGATGTGTGCTTTTCCAACAGGAGACAAAGGCCCTTTCTGGTCTAGGCCTTATTCTGGATTATATCGTGGAATAGTGACCTACCATCTGCATGCTGATGCCGTCCACAGTAGAACAAACACAGGACCTGCCATTGTCCAGATCAACATGCAGATGGAAACTCCCTATTCCAAGATATAATCTTGAATAGCGCCCAGTGCAGAAAGGGCCCTTGTCTCCTGTTGGAAAAGCACACATCTCTTTTAGAACTTACAGATAGTTTTGGCCAGGGGAGGGGTCTGGGTGTAAGGGCGAATTCACATTTACCTACTAAGAGGTTGAACTAAGGTGTTTTTAAACATGCATTTTGTTTTAATCTGTATTTCATTTTAATTGGTATCTGTTTTAATTTGTATCCTGTTTTAATCTGTGTTAATCTGTTGTTACCCGCCCAGAGACCTTCGGGTATGGGGCAGGATAGAAATGTAAATAAATAAATAAAAAGAGAAGAGCAGGAGCACTCCTCTACACAGCATCTACTTTTCCTGGAACAATTACTGTCTACCAGAGTCTGCACACCTGCACAGACCACGGCAGATGGTAACCCCGGGGCCGGCAAGGTGATTTGTGCATCCCTGCCACCTGTTGGGCCAATTTCAGCCCAATTGTGGCAGGGGGGACGTGTGTGAACACTTTCCTCCCTAGACAGCCGGGGACGGCTGGAACACGTTAAGTCATGTGTTGAGCACTTTTTAGCACTCTACATTTCGAACGCGTCTAGGACACGCCAGGTCGCTTGGGGTGGTCCAGAACGCACCCGGCTGCCCCAAGCATCCGAATGCAGCGTCCCAGCGTGTCCTAGATGTGTTCCGGAAGGCCTCATGCGATAAGGCCTCTGGAAATCTTATCCTAGAGAATAATGAGCGTCTGCTGTATTGGAGAGACGTACAAACTTTGGTTCATGTTTTAAAGTTCTACTCAAACAAGTTTGAAGATGTTCAGTTCAAACTGAACCAGGAACCAATTGCAAACATGAATGTTCTACTGACCTGTTTATGATTGCTGCATTTTGCCCTTTAATAGGACTTTTAAAAAGTTTTTAAAATGGAAAATATTTTTTCCAAACTAGTTTAATGTTCAGTTTAGTCCTGTTCAAATCAAACCAAATCACTTAAGGTTCGGTTTATTTCAAACCAAACCAAATGTTTCTGCACATTTCTACTGTATTATACTCTGGGTGGTTTTTTAAAAAATTCAGATTGTATGATATGAGGGGTGTGCCTAGTTATGTGCCTGCAGAAAACTCTAATAAATGTTTTAATAAAACCATGTGTGGATTGGAAAAGATGCTTGCCCACGAATTTAAAACATTCCAGCAGTTCAAAATAAGGATGCCAGAAAAAATGACGTTTCATTTGCTTTTCTCTAACTGTGCTTTTCCTTGTATCAGTCTGTTGGCATGGCCGTATCAGATCCATCAACGGCTCTCTTCAGCTGCATGACTTTTCTTGTTTTGCCAAACCCAGTCATTCCAAAGGCATTAGCCCTCTTTCATCATACTTTAAAACAGAAAATAACAGAAAGCATCACGGAGTCCACATTATAAGGTAACAGAGGGAATACAAAACCCCAGACCTCGCTGATTTTAAGAACCCAGTTTAAAACTGGACTAAATTGCCAAGTGGGAACTTGACCTTAATGGCAACAATCCAGTCCAGACCTTGTCTTAGAAACTCCAACAGCATTCCAAAACTTTTATAAGAGCTAACAGGCTGGAACAACATGCGCACTGTAATTGGCAGATATTTCGCAGTGATTTATACATTTGGGGCTTGGCAAGCCATTGATCGGATCACTGTGCCACTTACAACCATGGTCCTAAGGCCTTCAGTAAATTGAAAGACGCTATATAAAAATATGTGCTGCCAAAAAACCTACATTTTTTTGTGGAGAGCCTATGACCAAGCTTGGCAACAGAACTATAGTGAAGAGTGCTGTGGAGAGAATCAAATTGACTGAACTAGCAGAGATGGACAAATTCACAGAATCATAGAGTTGGAAGGGACCTCCAGGGTCATGGAGTCCAACCCCCTGCCCAATGGAGGATTTCCTAAACCACCCTAGACAGATGTAGGTCCAGCCTCTCCCTGAAGACCTCCAATGAAGGAGAGCTCACTACCTCCTGTGGCAACCTATTCCACTGACTGATGGCCCTCACAGTCAGGAAGTTTTTCCTAATATCTAATCTGTATTGACTCCCTTGAAGTTTCATACCACTGTTTCTAGTCCTCCCATCTTGTGCAAGTGAGAATAGGGACAATCCCTCTGCATTGTGACAGCCCGTCGGATACTTGAAGACCTGATCATGTCTCTTCTCAGTCTTCTCTTCAGGCTAAATATTTCTAGATCCTTCAGCCTTTCCTGGCAGGAAATGCTTCCAGACCACTAACCATGTTGGTCAAATTAACAAACCTACTAAAAAAAATACCACAATAGATAAGTATGTAAGACTGGAGACCCTTCATTGGGTATCTACAGGAAGTAGGAATAGCAACTGCTGGATTTGATTGACTTTCAAGTGAACAGCTGAAAGAAGGAAAAACTTCTGAGGAGAGCAAAAGAAAAAGATATACTAAGAGAAGATCCTGAAGAGCGGAGGAAGAAGAGTTGGCTTTTCCACCCCACTTTTCTCACCCATTTAAGGGGACTCAAAGGGGCCAACAAAACTTCTATTCTCCCCACACCAGATACCCTGTGAGGTAGGTGGGAATATGAGAGCTCAGAAGAGAGCTGTGACTAGCCCAAGGTCACCCAGCCGGCTTCATGGGGGAGGGTGGAATCGAACCCAGAATTCCCAGATAGGAGTCTGGCTCACTACCCACTAGACCAAGCTGGGAGTCATTTATGGTTAACAATTGAATGGTGTATTATTAATGTATGAAGGTGTTATCATGAAAATGTGAAGTTTTAAGATTGTGTTACAAATAATGAAAATTATATATACAGAACTATAAGGAAGGGGCCAGGTTGTGTGTGTGTGTGAGAGAGAGAGAGAGTGATGAAACCTGCCCGGAATCCAATGGCGTAAGCGGGGTGCGGTCCCCGGGGACCCCCCAGTTTTACGGCTCCCTGGGCGGTTCTTTCCCCCGTGCCACAGGGCGGAGGAGAGAAGGGAAGTTTCCTCAGGCGCTGCCTCGCTGAGGGAGGCGCATTTCGCGCGCTTCCGCGACGTCGCCACCCCACGCACATGAGGCCAACGGCGCTGGCTCGGCGGCCCGTGCACCGTGCGCCGCTCAGCCCGGGTTGTCTCCGCGGCTCCCGGTGCCTCCAGCGGGGCCCGGCGCCTCTCCCTTCTCGTTTCTCCCCACCTGCTCCTCGGTTCCAGGCGGAGGAGCCACGTCCCGATGGCGCAAGCCAAGGGTGCGCCGTCGGCCGGCAGGCAGGCCGTGTCGTGCGTAACGATGCCACGACGCCCTCAGCCCCGCAGCGTCCCCCTCCTGCAGGCCGCCCAGCCGCCACGTAAAGGCGACGAGGAAAGCAGCAGCGGCGGCGGTCTTGGCCTTCGCCTGCCGGCACCAGCTCGAAGCCGCCCCTTTGGCGCTTCTGCCACGGCCGGGCGGGGTCCCCCGCGGCGGCGCTTCCTCGTTCGCCCCGTCGCCTCTTCCGCCGGCTCAATGGCTGGCTGGCGCTCCAGCACTGCGTTATGCTCGTCTCTCTCTCTCTCCCCACCACCCCGGCTGGGTTTTTTCCAGCGCCCCAGCCAGCCAGCCGGCCTCCTCCTGCCTCCCCCCGTCCGCAGCCAATAAGCAGCCCGGTCTGCGGGCTGGCCTGGGAGGGTGTTGCCTGGCGAGCGGACTCCTATTGGCGGCCGCCTCGTCCCCATAAGGCTGCCTCTCCCCCTCCGCGAGTCTCGGCGCTGCTGCTGCTTGCTGCTGCTGCTGGCGGCGTCAGAAATAGAAACGGCCGGGAGAGCGGGCTGCTTGGCACCCAGGCGAGTGGGGATCGCAGCCAGCAGGCACACCGGGCGAGGGGGTGGCGGTGGTCGCCTGTTGCCTCGACGAGCGGACGAGCCGGGACGCGCACCCAGCCGTCGTGCCAAGGCGCGGCGAGCCAGCCGAGCGCGGCTGCCCGTCCTCCCATCCCATCCGTCTCGACCCCCCCCTCCCCTACACAGGCTCACCCCCCTGCGCCTTAAGGAATTCGGAGCCGGGAGCCCGAGGGGCCGCGATCGGGGCCAGCCAGGCGCCAGCAAGCAAGGAAGCGGGCTCGGCCGGCGCGCTTCGGAGGGGACGATCATGGCGCTGGATTTCCTTGCAGGCTGCGTGGGAGGTAAGCGGGGACTTGGCGGGGGACCCGCGGACGGCGCATCCCTAATCGGAGCGGCGAAGGTGTGTGTGTGTGCGTTGGGGGGGGCGGGGGCGGCTGATTCGGTTACATAAGGATCCCGGTGGCGTCGGCGAGGTTCCCCTGATCTGCGCCTTTGGGTTTCGTGCGCTTCGCGTGGCGCACTGCAGCGGACCCCAGCAAGGGGGGGGGGCGCCTTGCAAGCGTAGGTGGAAGGCCATCATCGGAAGCCTGCCCTCCCCAAAACGTTCCCTCCCCCCTCTCCTCCCCTCCCATTCCACACGGCCCATTGTCCCCGGATCCGGAGCGGTGCATTGTCCGCCGCCTGCCTGCCTCTTTTGCATGCGGGCTTGGGATCCGACGGATCGGATCTGTGTGAGTCAGCGCTCAGGAATCGACTTTCTTTTCTTCTCTCTCTTCTCTTTCTACCCCCCCCCCCCACGTCTTTCCCTCCCTCCCTCCCGGAAATTCGGTTTTGCCACTTCTTGAAAACCAGGCCCTGCCGGGCAGTTCTCACAGGCGGCAGGGATGGATCTCTTGTCGGCCTTGGATTCTTTTTTTCAGCTCTCTTTGTGTGTGTGGATCCCTTGGTCTGGAGCCAGATAGGGGCGTGAAGATTTATTCCTTCTTGCCAGGTGCATCTCTGAGCACGTGCAAAGTCACTGGTTGTAGGTAAAGGGGAATCTCGCGGGCGGACATCCCAGCACGCACTTTGCAGAAGGTATCCAAGAACATACCCAGAGTGACAAAACCACCAAGCCAGCCAAACCCAGCAGAAGCTCCCCCCCCCCCCCCGGCTTCCTGGAGGCTTTTGGTGGCTACACCTCTGTGTAAAGTCAATTTCCTTCCATCCGTGAAGACCTCATATTTCCCTCCATGTTGCAGGGTATGAGTGCAAAAGAGACACCGCTTCCACATACCTAACCCCTCAGTTCCGTTCTCCAACCCAGACTGCCAGATCAGCCCTTCCCATGGCCACCTTTAGCGGGAAGGAGCTGCCGCATACCTCTTTCTCGCGATGCTGGTATTGCCTTCCTTCTGGGTGGAGAGGACAGACCACAAAGGAATATAAATGGGTTTTTTTTCCTGCTGCTAAGAGAGACAAGGAGCTTGCTCTTGCGTCCGTGGAAACAATCCATCTTCCCGCATCTCCTTTAGAAAATGAAAAGAGGAAGTTCTGGTTTTTATTTGATTTTCTTTTTAAGGGCTAGAAATATTCCTGTCTTTCCACTTGCAATATTTATTGCATTTCTCAGTGACTTTTCTTTAAAAAAAAAATTGCCTCTGCGACTGGGCTGATGAAAGCCCAGTAAGTACACCGTGTCAAAGTGTCCCTTGTCACCCGTGCCACTGTCTGGGAAAACAGAACGACCCTTGCTTCTGGGAACAGAGCGCACCGGTGTGTTTCAAGTCCTGTAGGTGGCAAGTGTTACATCCCCTTACTGCAGACTTTTCAACTTGAACCTCTGGGGTCGTAGGAGAGGGTGGCGGTGACAGATAGAGCACGTGTATATCTGCTTCTGTTCTTTATTGAACAACAAGGCCGCATTTTCACTTGAGAGGCTTGGCATTTTCATGCCAGCAATGGCTTTCCTGTGTGCTTTTGTTGTCGGCATCTCTGTGCTTGCCTCCCCTCTGCAAGCAAAGTTCAGGGTTATATAAAACACTGTGCACCTAACATCTTCATCTGCAGCTTTTTAAGCCACTTGTGTGTGATTTAAAGCCTCGCGAAATGGTTTTTAATCAGATTAGCATAGCAGCTCACAATGGCATCTTAAAGTAGGAACCACGGGTCTGGATTTGCAGGCTATTTAAGATTTTCACGTCGCCCTTTTCTTCAGGACTTAGGGCAGGTGTTATTTTGAAAAGAGGTTTTTGAATGAGAAACATCAGGTTTCTTCATCCGGTCTTTAAATAATTCTTCCTTTCACTTTGCCAAGGTCTTGCATCACTCCCTCTGACAACTGTATGATGAGCCTACAGTTGTTTATCATAAGCCATCTAGAAGTAAGAGTCCTCTTTTGTGGTTAGCACTGGTGCCTTGACAGCAATTAAAGGATGCGGTAGTAGCAAGCATCTTCCAGACGATGTGTTCATTTAACTTGCCTTGTAGATCTGGAAAGCAGAAGGTCAAGAATGTAAGAGGAGCCCGTGTAGTCCAGCATCCTGTCCCATAGAGTGGCCCACCAATTGCTTCTGGGCATCTCAAGCAGAAGACAAAGGCAAAACCTTCACCTGCTCTTAAGTTCTTACAAATGGACTTGAGAGGCATCCTGCTTGTCTCTCCAATCTGGAGGCAATACCTAGGTATCCGTACTAAGAGCCATTGATAAACCTGTCATCCATGAATTTGTCCAACCCTTTCTTAAAGCTATCTAGGCTGGTAGCTGTTACCAACTCATCTGGAATGATCTGGGTGAATAAATACTTCCCAGATAGATAGGAAGAAAAGAAAGAAAGAAAGAAAGACTTCCCCTTGTCTGATCTGGCTGTCCTAACCACCAGCTTCATAGAGTGCCCCCTGTTTTTAGCATTGTGTGGCAGAGAAAATATTTTCTCTTTATCCATCTTTTCTGTACCATACATGATTTTATATACTTAAATTAGGTCTCCTCTTAAATGCCATCTTTCAAGGCTGAAGAGGCCTAGACACTGCAGTCTGATTTCATATGGGAGGTGTTCCAGCCCTTTAATAATTTCAGTTGTCCTTTTCTGCACTTTTTCCAGTTCCACAATATCCTTTCTGAGGCATGGTGACCAGAATTGTTGCCAGTTGAGTCCCCAGCTTATCTCCAGAAATAGGCAATGGCAAACCTCTTCTGTATCTACCAAGAATACTCCATGGAGGTGCCCATGCAGTCAACCAGGAGTTGGTCATAACTTGGTAGTACCCAAGAACAACAACAATAGCACAAAGTTCTAGTTTCAACAAGCTTCTTTTGAAAACTGCTGTCATCAAAATGTAGGTAAAGTCATGTTTAATACAAAGGAAGAAACTGATGTTTCTCAGGAACTTTCTCCTTGCCAGAGTCTGATACATAATAACAAGGCCTAATGTGCATGAGATACTCAGAGATTAGCATGCTGATTTTACCTATAAACAGAAATCAAAATCAAAAGACTAATGTAAAACCATTCAAGTGTACAATAGCACTGAATTCCTGTTGGGTTATAATATATCCGAAAAGCTTGTGGCCTGAGCACTTTGTGGACACAGTAATGGCTAGTGACCACAACAAATAGAAACAATAAAATATGAATAAGACAATACAAAAATGTAAATATAACTTACCCATTGTTCAAATATATAAAATGGTAAGAAAAGCAATATGGGAACAATCCCAGTGACTTCAGCAGCCACATCCGCGCACAGCGTAGCCCTTGCTAAAACAGATTTTTTATGTATGTATTACCGTGTTCATATTTTTTTTGTTTTGGTATTTTCATGTATTTTGTTTTACTCTCAAGCCACAGAGAAAGACTGCTGGTCGAAATGCGTTTAGGTGTTTGTGATAGCGGGTGTGATCACAGAGAAGGTTTTGGGGCTGTCCATTTTCTGAGATCGCCCCGTGGGCGAGGGGGGGAAACCCTACATCTCACAGTTTAAAAAACAGTTGGCTATTTTCTCTTCATTCCTCTCATTATTGTCTTTCTTCCTCATCTCCCAGACCACTACTGGCCCAATTTTCCGTAGCAGGTTGGGATTGACTGCAGGAGACTATAGCTTTCCACCTCATCTGACTCCACCTTCCTAATTTGCCCCTTTCATATCCACAATAGAGACACAGAAACAGAGACCTTAGGTATCCCTAGTGCAGTGATGGTGAACCTTGTGAGCTCGGTGTGTCAACATTCGCAAGAAAACCTAGCTTAACTCAGGTGCTCTACATTCTTCAGCTCTACCTTGATCAACCTGTTGGGTTCTTTTGTATTCACAATGGGCATGAATCATTCCCATTTTTGTGAATTCAGTACAACCCTACATGTCTCCTGCCCTGAAGAGCATAGGCGTGGACTGAGTCTCTGACCATTAACGTGTCCACAAAGTGCTAAAACGACATGCTTTTTGAATGTATTGTAACCCATGAAGTTACCAATGCTACAGTACACTTGAATAGTTTCATGCCAAATGTGTTGTTACCACTTATAGACATATTTTTGTTATACAGTGAGTTTTAATCACTGAATTCTTAAATTCTCTTGCTTTTTGGCATATTCTTTTGACTTCAGCTCTGTTGCCCTTTACATTCCCAATGCTGACTTCACTTGCCACTTTTCTAGACACATTCTACAAACAGAGAGCAAATCTTTGATGCATGGCTGTTTGGAGTTTGGAAAGATCCACCATAATACAAGGCACTGCATACTGTCATGCAGCAGTCACTAAGAAATTGGAATCATAGGCCAGAAGGGATAGATAATGCACCCGCTGAAAGCCTGACTTTGATTTGTTTATTTTTCTATACCTCTTCCTATATGAAAACATAATGTAACCATCTTCTTAGACTCCATGATGGCGTATGACAGAAGTTAAAGCAAGGCCTACTAAGCCCACATCACCCTGTCTTCTATTTGCTAATTAAAATGGCAAATCTCCCCAAAAGAAACAAGATTTAGATATCTTGTTTGTAGCATTTTGGGGGCTGTTATGCTGTGTTCCAGTTTTTTTCTGAGAACCTAAGCTTTCAGATTCAGATATTCCTACAACAAGCCAAAGAATTTCCCAGAGAAAACTCAATACGTCTAAATATGACTTTCTCTGTAGATATCAAGTCACAATAAATCTAAAATAAGGGTCTTTCTGCAGATACCTTTACATTGGTTTATGATGTAAACTACCAGCCTCCCCTCTGCCTTTTGG
This sequence comes from Aspidoscelis tigris stejnegeri, assembly GCA_023333525.1. Taxonomy (NCBI): domain Eukaryota; kingdom Metazoa; phylum Chordata; class Lepidosauria; order Squamata; family Teiidae; genus Aspidoscelis; species Aspidoscelis tigris. The sequence goes on along the minus strand of JALMGA010000003.1, from coordinate 98,745,483 downwards.
TCTGCTCCAAGAGAGGCCCAACCCACAGATGGTATGTTCTGTGTGCATAGGATGGAGCTTAGTAAAGAGTGACAAGTCCTTGATCTGTATTGTTGATAGACCTGTCTACTAGCAGGCCCCAATCTGGAACACCAAAGTGTACACCGCAGCTGGTGGGGGACCCATTTTGCCGGGGCTACAGGACCAATGCACGGTCTGGTCTGGACCACCGCCATCACGCACATAGCTCTGTTCCAGACCAGCACTTGCCATGATCTGGACCATGAATCCAGATCGTGGCCTTTGAGTGCAAAAAGACCCTAAAAGTCCAAAAGATGAAGACCAAATAGTAATAGCAGTATCTCACAAGCTTTCTTTCATTAAATTTCTAAATTCTACCAAGTGATAACCAACTTCTTGGATTTCTCTAGGATGCCTGAAGAGCAAAGGAGAGATCAAAGAGGCCAGACACATTTCAGCCCTCTGTGTGTCTGGTCTTCTTCAGTGTCCATCTTGTATATAAAATAAAAGCATAGTACAAACCCATTCCTCTTATTTTCTATTATTAAGTCTTCTACACTTTTGCAAGTTCATTCACATCAAAGCAACTCAGACCATGCAGCTGTAAAGTTTAAACATTGTTTTTATAGTGTTTCACACCTTATTTTTCTGCCGAGATGTTTTATATAATAAATGATAAATGAATATTATATTTGATAAATAGTCTAGCCCACTCACGGAAAGATACTTCTACAGTCTTTTTCAGAATATTGAATTAAGTCTCTTTCTGCCATATTCCCTGTGGAAAAGCTAGAAACGAAGCCCAGTTATTTGTGGGAACAATATAAAATGGCACTCAGATTTGTACGCAGTATTTGTGAATCTGAGCCTGGAAGAGTAACAGCAATGGAAGGACTGATAAATTCTGGCTCCCTTGTTATTTGCAAGTTTGAGTTTGGCGAAACGCAGCCCAGGCATATAGCAGGGGGATGACCAAAATACCTAAACTGATCCTCAGACTTGTACAAGTGTCAATATAATACGCTGACAGCTGTTAGCTCCAGAATTGGGATTGTGCCATGGCATCATAGCAGGTCATCTATGTGATATACAGAAGTTGTTTATAGGAAGATCTGTTGGGCAATGGTTGTAAGGAAAGATTGTAATATTGGCTGCATCCTCACATGGATGGGACTGGCACGCTTTCTACTGGCCGGACAATTCTTGGAAAGAGCATGCAAATTCACTCCATGACAGGAGGCATGGACAGGCACAGCAGATAATTACATCAGGCCTTCTGCCCTCCACTAGCACTTTCTACACAGGGAGGGACAGAAGGGGCAAGCAGTGCCCAAATTGGTGTGTGTGTTTGCCCTGAACCAAAATGGTACTTCCTGTGCAATTTATTTACATTTCCATCCTTCCCTGTATCGACAGGACACTTTTTAACTTCCCCACACCTATACTAGTGGCAGGGCTAGTATGGTATCTGCACTTCTTCCAAGCGGAACTGGTGCAGGGGGAGCATGTGACCAGCAGTGCAGGTGTTGCTGCGTTGCCTGATCACCTCAGCAACGGCACTGTGCTGGCACCATTCTTGGGTCTCTGCGTTCACCGCAGTAATGGCAGGGATTTGCACATAGCTGGTGCTTAGTTAAGCACTATGTTTCAAATGCTCTGGGCATCTGCAAGTGCGGACACCCAAAACATTGTAGAACTTCACCTTCCTAGGACAGGGGGAGAAGTGCAAATTTGCCCTGTATTAGTTTATAAGCTGTTTGCAGGTGGTATATAGACTTAAGCGTTTTTATATAGAAAACATGGGACTTCTTACCATGTTCTTTGATTAGATGCAACCGCTGACACCTAGAGTGAAGCCTGACTTAGATCAGAAATATATTTTCTTTGGTCCCCATATCCCTAAGAAGAGTATAAATCAAGAATATTCCTAGGTTCCCTTCCAGACTTGACTAAAAGTGGCAAGCCTATTCTAGAAGAAGGGGTATGTCACATCATTTGGGGTGCAAGGATTAAAATTATAATAAAAGCCCTCCAAATCCTCTGCTACTTCTGCTTGCCTGGCTATTCCTCTTCTAGTGGGTCAGGGGTTGGCAATGCCCGTGGCTGTTCAGCCATTTTGTGCTTTGTTCTGGAATGCAAGATTTGGGCTATGAAATGGCGGTGCTTTTAAGAATAAGACAATATCAAATAAGTTCTACATTTGCTAAGAAAGCTACATGGGTATCTCCAGTTTGGTCTAGTGGTTAAGGAGCCAGATTCTTATCTGGGAATACCAGGTTTGATTCTGCCCTCCCTCATGAAGCCAGCTGGGTGACGTTGGGCTAGTCACAGCTCTCATCTGAGCTCTCTCAGCCCCACCGACCTCACAGGGTGTTCTGTTGTGGGGAGAAGAATAGAAAGCTTTGTCGGTTGCTTTGAATCCCCTTAAATGGGTGAGAAAAGCGGGGTAGAAAAGCCAGCTCTTCTTCCATGTAGTCACCAGGAGCCAGCATGAATTCAATAGTCTCTCACAACAACAGACAACCTATGTGGTACCGCTGTTCCTCTCACCAGCATGAAATGTGATTTCGGTAGTATCTGCAATGTTTGGAGGATAGTTATGCCTGTATCTTACTTTTTCATAGGCTAAGTGACAGTCACAATACTTACAGGTCTTTGCTTTCTTCCAGGTGCTGCTGGTGTGTTGGTAGGACATCCATTTGATACTGTTAAGGTGGGTCAATTTTTCCACAGGCAATACTTATGATAAACATTTAGGCTGACCATGTCATTAGCTCTTGTGGATAGTGGAGGGGACCCTTTTAAATGGCCACACAGGGCAACTCATGATAGGGAGTCCTCAAGGGCAGTTTGGCAGTGGCTGGTCTACCAGAACAGCAAGTGTCCAGGAGTCTCCCTTCTGCATGCTAGTACAGTCTAAGGGGGACTCTGGGCATGCCCCCCCCTTGGAATGCACCAGCTGGTCCAGTAAACTAACCAGTGCAGAATTGCCCTATGTTAGATTTATTTTACTTGTATTTATTACAACCGCTTTTATTTCAAGACAGTATGTATATACATTTACAGTTATACTGAAGCACTAAATTATCCTACATCTAAACTACCAAATGAAAATAAAGCATTACAGTTGCAGGTGTTCTTGATTCAAATACATTTTTAAAAAAATATCCAGTAATCCAACAGTAATCTTAACAAAAAATGCCATATAATAAGATATGCTACTGTTCATCGCTAATTTTTTTGTCTAAAAAACAAGCAAAAAATCAAGTCCTCCTAACCTTGCTTCATTGATGTATGTTCCAATGGCTTTGTTTTGCTTTCTTTTCCCTTGTGTTTACTTTGAGAGAACATTAATTGTCCATTATATTGCCCAGATGACTGTTTGCTGCATGACGAAACAGTCTTGCTGATTAACGTCCTTCCTCCAATTCCATGGAATGGTGTTGTGAGTTGCCAAAGGATATTCTTTTCATTCCTTTCTTGAGACCCTGATATTTTAGTGTTAATATATTTTTTTTAATCGTATGTTGTGACTCACCTTGGAATTTTTGTATCCCACCCTGGAAACTTTGGGTGAAGGGTGGGATATAAATAAATAAATAGGTCCAACTCCTTAATGGTAGTAGCAAATTGCCATACAGGGTGTGTGTACGTGCGTGAGTGTGCTTTTTTAAATTGTAGTTTTGGTGGGATTGGGTATGAGAATCGAGGAAAGACAATTTTGCCTGTATATCTATAACATAGTATCTCAGAGCAGGATATACTGGCCTGTTGACTACTAGATACCTGGAATGCATAGATCTCACCCAGCTGATCTGGGTTACATTGACATTAGAGCAGGTTCTATGGAACTCTGTAGGTCTTATCTCGAGAGTCTCCATGAATAGTACTGGATTGTATATCAGAGGCTGCATCCATACATATTAAAAATGGAGCTTTGTAGTGGTAGCATGTAGACACTAGTGTTCCCATCCCCCATCTAATCTAATTTAAAGGCCAGGACATGCACTTTGGAAGTGTATTTTATGGCCTTTAATGGGATTAGAGGCCTTAGCATGTAGACACTATCACCTCTGAGCTGCTTTTGAGCCATTTTTTATTACATGTGAATGCAGCCTAAGGCCTTTTGTGAATAGGGCCTGATATATTATGCACCAGGAGTGAGTCAGTTTGGTCTAGTGGTTAGGGAGCCGGACTCTTATCTGGGAATACTGGGTTCGATTCCGCCCTCCCCCATGAAGCCAGCTGAGTGATCTTGGGCTGGTCACAGCTCTCTTCTGAGCTCTCACAGCCCCACCTACCTCACAGGGTGGTCTGTTGTGGGGAGAAGAATAGAAAAACTTTGTCGGCCACTTTGAGTCCCCTTAAATGGGTGAGAAAAGTGGGGTAGAAAAGCCAACTCTTCTTCTCTGTGCTGCTTTTGAGCCATTTTTAATTACATGTGAATGCAGCTTAAGGCCTTTTGTGAATAGGCCCTGATGTATTATGCACCAGGAGTATGCAGGTGGCAGGTTCCTTTTCTGGAATGAAATCCGGAATCAGGCCCAGTGCTGAGAGGACCTGAGTAAATGGACCTGAGAGGACCTGAGTAAACTTTCAAAAAACCTAAGACGTGAGGTGCTAGTCTTATGGATGAAATGGCAGGCCTCTCTACTGGCAGCTATCTTTTTCAGACTTTTCATACCATGGTGTGTTTGGGGAGAAAGCTTTCCTTTGAATTCCTTCTCATATTGCCTCACATTAGAAGGAGACCATAAGAAAAACCACCATGTAATTAATGGCCTATTGGTAGGCTTTGGTAGCTTTGTCATCTTCATTATTTTCTTCAAACTTAAAGGAAGTGAGTTTAACTTATTCTTTGGCACCCGGAAGTGAAATTTTATTTCCTTATTAGTGGCTTTCTGTCACACCTTTCTTCCATTATGGAACTCAAGGTGTTGCTTCACAGATTCAAGAAATCTGTCATCTGGTCAGGCTCTTGCCTACTGGAGTTCATTTAAGGTGGCTGTCTTAGCCTACACCTTTTGACCAAGAAATGCAGTTCTTTGGCAGTAGGTTTCATTGAATACATTGGTCAAGAAAATCTGTTTCAAGCTAGGGTGTTGGTTAATTGCTCCATGATACTGATGGGGTGAAGTATTTCAGTTGCCTTAAATACTGAGCTTATTATCATGCCAAAGGCAAAGCAAAGATGATTTGTAGGTTTCACCCTTTGAGGTGACCTGTCTATAAAAAGCCTAGTTTTCACCTGCATTAACTGTATCCTGGTGCGTGGCAGATTCAGGCAGGTGAAAACCAGAATTCCAGCCCTTTAGGATATGATCTTTGGTCCTTTCTGTACTGGCCCTTATTCCTGAGTATCTCTCCAAACAGAATTCTGATATTTTCATGTTATTGCAAACTATACCTGGCCGTGGGGCCTGATACAGGCTTCACTAGCTTGCAGATGGCAGAATATTCTGGGATATAAGGCCTAGTCCAGAAAGGACCTTCGAGCCTTCCCTAGAACACAGTGACTACTTATGTTGAAAGGTGGAAATATCTATTTAAGGCTGTAATCCAGTCCACACTTACCTAGGAGCAAGGACTCATCGATCTCAGTGTGGCCTACTTTGAATTGGCAGATTGGTTATCATTCCCAGCTGGACTATCATAGCCTGGTCCTAAGCTTCCTAGTATGGAAGCAGGTGTCATTCGGGGGAACCTACTCCTAAGAAAGTGTGTATTATACTAACTCATGCCTGATGTACTAGAAAATAACCTCCGCTTCTAAAAAAGATAGGTCATGCATATCTGTGTTTTTGTATTTAACACTATAACTCCATCCTGCAAGTCTTCTAGATGTACCCAGTTGACTGAACGGTTAAACATGATTAAGTGGCTTCAGAAGCAGATGAACTAAGGGCAAACTTGTGTTCAGAATGAAAAGGACCATTTTGGAGATTCAAAGCAAAGCACCATTTTTCACTCTGAAACTTTTTCAGTCCTGGCATAGATGGAATGCGATCTGGGTTTTGTGGGGAATGGGGGGTATATGTAAACGGTAAAAAGGATGCTGAATTGAATCTGAACCAGATCTTTAAGTGGCAACATCTGTCTCCCCTGAGTATGTTGATGTGATGTTTACCAATTGCTTTGTTGCTTAACTGCCTTTACTTTCTGAGCTAGGGGCTGTCTTCATTAACAGCAAAAGTGTTACTTTGTTGTAGATGACAGATAAGCCTCATCACGGGAGAGTTACCTAGTAAGTATAGACCAGGTGAACATTCTGTTTCTCTCGGTCTTCATTTTTTCCAACGTGTATGATTAGTTCAAACTTTATAAACGGAATTGCTCAGGAAACAATATGTAGTATATTCCCCTTCTGTTTTTACTCCTTTAATGTTCCCAATGCTCTAAAGTGGAGGGAGTGGGGTATAAAATGTACAGGGCTTATTTGGAATAGGTGCTTTAAGAAGGAAAACAACAACCTAACTTTGTTTTGCAATTTACTTTCTAGTGTGCATACTTAGTCCCTTTGCGTGTAAAGTTCTTACTTTCCTATACTGTGAAATGAATAAATGTACTTGCACTGTGTACTCTGTTTCAGCCACTTCTTAAATTGGAAGAGCATTGTATATTTTCCCCGCACAGATATGACTATTCCTGTAGTGATGTATTTTTTAGATCTACCACTGGGTTGGTTTGTGGTTTCAATCTTGGTATGTCTTTAAATTCAGATTTTTAGTACAGTATTTTGAGATACCAGCGTTTCACTCCTAAGTTAGCAACGTCAGTGAAGAAAACAAAGAAAGCTTGAATAAGTCAGTGAATATTACACAGAAAATTGTATTGATGCTAAAATGTATCAGACCAGAGATTCTTGGGTTACAAATTGTTCTTGCTTGAGAGAATGCTGCTAATTGGTCAAAGGGCAGTATTAAAATTACACATACCTTCATTTCAAATAGTTTTTTCCAATATGATTTACTGTCCTTCCTGTAACCTAGCGTACAGATTGTTGAGGTATGTGCGTTTAAGGTATCTTATTACTGTTTTAAAAATGGATTTGTGAGACACATACCTGGTTTATCCAATTGTAGTCTAAAAGAAAATTATTAAATCTGTGCCTGAAGAATATTCTTGCTTACCACAGGCAACCCGACAAATGGCTATTTATAATCTTGAACTTCTATCTTTTCAATTTTTGCCATTCTGTGCCATACAGTAGATCTATGCTGGTCATCCTTGTATGTTCATAAGAAACAGACATGCTCAGAAAATTGCCTTTAGTACAAGCAGCCATTTTGAACACTTTAGCTAAGAAGAAAAAGGGTCCCTTTATACCGCTCCCATTTCATAAAAACTTGAATGTAAAACGAAATATTTCCCAAAATACAGACCATTCTTATTTGCCTTCTGTGGTGCTGTGGTATCATGATTGTGTATAAATAGCTACATTATGCGCACCCAGACAAAGGGGCAGTCGTAGTGTCTACCAAGTCTTTGCCATGTCAATAAATTTTCACTGCATTTTATAGGTACGCCTCCAGGTCCAAAATGTGGAGAAGCCTCTTTACCGCGGGACCTTGCATTGTTTTCAGTCCATCATAAAGCAAGAATCGGTGAGTGACTTATTGACCCAATCAGTGTTTGTGTTTGGGTGCAGATGGGAGAGTATATAAACCTTTCCACACTTACCCATTCAGGATGAGGGTGCACACTCTGGGATGCTCTATTTACATGCCTTGGTGCCACTTCTGGCCCAGAGTGGCCCAGAGCATGCATTCCCATCCCAATCCTCTGTATACTCCCAGTAAACTCCCAGACATAGGATTCACACTACTTCCTTGTGCAAACACTGTGTGGGGGTGGAGCGGAGCAATCATGCATACATCACAGTCACCATAGCAGTGACCTGGCACATACCAGATGTTGCTTTGGCCATTGTTATGGCAGTGTGGACCGTCTGCACTGTGGGGGCTGGAAGGAAAGTTGGGAACTGTGCCGGCACTCAAAGTGCAAATGCCAGCCACCGTTCCTGGACTTAATTAACTTCAATGGGATGGAATCCCACTGAAGTGCGAGATGTCCCTCTCTCAAGAATAACATCCCAGGAGCTCTCTGCACATTACAGCTGTGGAGTGGTTAACTTAAGAATCCTTATTTTATTTAAGAGAGTTTACATTGTACACTGAGACACAAGTTATGTGTGTGAGGCACTGCCTATTTAGTAGACCCTAATTATTGACAAAGGTGAAGTTCCTAGAAGTCCTTGTGAACTTTGGATTTATGAATACTAAGACATTGTACTGTGGGGAAATGAGATTTAGGGAAGTTGTGCCTGAATTCTTGTGGCAATAGTAGCTGACAATGTGAGAAGCACCCTGAATCGGTCTAATTCATTGGTCTTGTTTGAAATCCGGCACATACAGCACCGCTTGCTTTGATCCATCCCACATTGGATTGACCAAAGAGAGTTTTGCCATGCACAGCATATCTCAAAAGAGGTCTAAGTGTGTCTAGTAGTGGTGGCACTTCTGGGGGCTTCTGCAGGTACCAACTGCTGCTGCTCAATGGAAGAAAGCAACCGAAAATGGAGTTTGTTCCCAAGGCCTCACGCAAGAGTAGGAGTTCATCTCATGCACTTGGGATTGGCTTCCTGCTTATGTCAAACTTTCTCAGATGTGCCAAGAGCAGCAATGGTAGAATTCGCAACTGACCAAAGTCAGCGGTGTTGCAACTCAACAGTGTTGCAAAGTGCACTTGTAAAAAGTGACGAAACTCTGAATGAGGCAAGGTCAGCAGTTCCAAAAAGCTCTACCTCATGGCTGTAATTTATATATACTCAAGATCTAGGCCATTTCCTCAGTGGGCCATAGTCCAGAATATATCTTGGAACAGTGGTCTGCTGTCTGCACAATGCAACATACCAAGAGTGCTCTCCAGATGTTTTTATAACCTCCTGGCCTCTTTTTCCATCTGTTTAATTATTTGAACAAGATCAGAACTGGACCTTTCTCTTTGCCTGAGTATAAAATCAGCAGTAGCCATTAATCATGTGGTTATCCCCGTGCAAACTAATTACAGAATGGGAAACCATGTTGCAATTTGTATCTGTCGCTTTATGATGTAGATAGGTAAGCAAATCATACAAACTGTATGATTAGCCACAACTGGGTTACATGCTTGGCACTACAACTTCTTTCAGACTCATAGAACAGAGTCTCTTCAAGCCTCCAGTTCAGGGAAGGTAATTTTAGCATTGTTTCTGCTTCAAGTAGCCTTTGAAGTGAACGTCTGAATGGAAAAAAGAGATTTATTTCTATATTTATGACAATTTGCAGTTATGTCTAGTTACTGTATAAAATTCTACAACAAAATTCCATTTCTCTGACAACCACAGTATAACAGAGTTTCCAGACGAATGGGAGACAAAGATACTGTAAGTCTACTTGGAAATTCAGAAGACTTATTTTAGGAGCAATGGATCCAATTCAGTGCAAGGTGGAAAATCCTGTAAAACTCTTTAACTGAAGACATTTTCACACTTAGCCTTCCAAGTTTTGGTACACGGTGTCCCACCCTGTACTAGAATATGCAGTCAGTTCCAGAAGTGGAGGCATCCATCCCTGGACCAGAAGTAGGCAGTATGCATTGAGATGACTGTTCTGCCCCAACTACCGCCTAAATGGGTCTCCAGCGATACACCGGACCACAGAGTCGTGTGCTGTCGACTAGGAGGCCTGTAGACCTAAAGAGATATACTTGTACACCAAAGTAGGCAGCCATTTTGGGTCACCTACTCCAGCTTGGTCTGGTCTGTGCTCCATCCTGTGTGGAAGAACATACCACGTGTAGAAAGGACATAATCTCTTTTTTACACCGGATTCGTCCAAGTGCGGAAACGGTTGTGTTCTTATGCACTGTCATAGTGAGCAAGATGAAAATGCATTTAAGCCTTATCTTTTACTGAAGTTATGAGTTCATATAAGAGTTTGTTTCCTTTAAAATCCAGTTACGGGAAACTAGTTTAGCAGGTCCTTTTGGAAGAGATTGTAAGGAGCTGTGAAAGCCTGCTTTCTGCCGTGTCCTAGGCCTGCCACATAGAAGGGGAAATCCAAACATTGCTTCTGTAATTACGCAGGGATTTTTAACCCAGCATTCACCCCCTCTGGCAGATGGGAGGGAAGCTTTTGCCAACTCCCGCTGCCTTGTTTGACATCCAGCATCTTTGCAAAAATTGCTCCTAGAGATAAAACATTGCAGTGCTTATCAGAGACCTTTAACTCCAAAAGGTATTTTATGTGAGGCTTTTTGGAGAATTAAAAAAAACCCTGCTTTCTCTTTTCTTCTGGTCGTTTGGAAACATCCACTAACAGATGCTGTCTAATAAGAGTAAAGTTGCTTGTATGCTGTAATAATTTAAAGTATTACTCACTGTTGTGCTCCTGGACTCCTCCACTGACTTGCCTTTTCCCTTCATCCACTGTATTGAGGTGTTCCAAACCTCAAAGGCAAAACATGACCTGTGTTCCCTAAATGAACGACAGCAACCTCTTTAAGATGGTCTCTTCCAAAAGGAAGCTGCATTTGACTCTTCCAGAAGTCTGATCCTCTGAAGATGGATATCGTAGCTATATCTGAAAGCTCAGGTTCACAGAACCATAGAACACAGCATAACAACCCAAAAAACTGCAACGAGTGAGGCCTAGGACAGTTTATAACAATTTTATGAGCCTTAAACTCTTGCTCACTATCTTTTATATGGACAGCTTGAGGAAGCAAAGGAGAACAAATAACAAATCCTGCAGAGTAAAAGTTGGGTCAGATCTTCTTCCTACTGCATAATCTTCTGCAACATAAGGCTGTCCTTCAGCACCTTGCTGTAGACGTGGACATTCATAAGCTCTTTGTACACTTTTAAGAACAGGTCACCAAGAAGCCTCGTTTTGCTCAAGCCTTTATAAAAGGACTTTTTCCACACTTGGCCTTATTCTGAAATATATCTCAGGGCAGGGGCCTGTTGTCTGCACGCTAATGCAGACTATGACAGGCCTCACCCAGGACCTGCTGTGGAATGCACTAGCATGCAGAAAGCAGGCCCCTGTTCTGGGGCATATTCCAGAATAAGGCTAAATGTGGAAAGGCCCTAAGTTATGACATTGGTTTCTTAAAATGCCCTTAACCTGTCTTCTTTCTCTCCTAGGCTTTTGGATTGTACAAGGGCATTGGGTCACCTATGATGGGACTTACCTTCATTAACGCCCTTGTATTTGGTGTCCAAGGGAACACACTCCGGGCTCTTGGCAAGGACACACCACTACACCAGTTCCTCGCCGGCTCAGCCGCTGGGGCCATTCAGTGTGTCATCTGCTGCCCCATGGAACTGGCTAAAACAAGGATGCAGCTTCAAGGCACAGGTGAATACAAGCTGAAGTCCAAGAACTACAAAAATTCCCTGGACTGCTTGGTCAAGATCTACCGGAAGGAAGGGCTGAAAGGGATCAACAGGGGCATGGTGTCCACCTTCCTGAGAGAGACACCCAGCTTTGGGTTCTACTTCCTGACCTATGACTGCTTAACCAGGTACCTAGGATGCGAGGCAGAGGACAGTTACATTATCCCCAAGTTGCTGTTGGCAGGTGGCATGTCTGGGATTGTCTCTTGGCTGTCTACATATCCTGTAGATGTGATCAAATCCCGCCTGCAGGCTGATGGCGTTGGTGGAGTTACGCGTTACTCGGGCATTCTGGACTGTGTTCGGAAAAGCTACCATGATGAAGGCTTGAAGGTGTTCACGAGGGGCCTCACTTCCACTCTCCTTCGAGCTTTCCCAGTCAATGCTGCAACGTTTGCCACTGTTACAGTGTTCCTTATGTACATGAGATCAGAAGATAACCAGATCAGAGGCGATCTAAGTGGATGTGAGGCTGGGACAGCCATCCAGCAGCCTTCAAGCTTTTAGATTTGTATTGGGAGAAGTAATGCACCAGTTACATGTTTGAGATGCAGTTAATTTTTTTTTTAATCTGAATGTAGAAACTGTAAATTCCGTTGCATCTTTTTAATGTTATTTAGGATTTCACTTCTTTTATAAAAAGCAGCTTGTTGCCTTATGAAGATGTCTGTTCTAGAAAAAAAGACTTGCCATTTTATGAAGATACGTTTTTAAGAAGTACACACACTCACAAATACAAGCAGTTTCCAAATGCCTGCCAGTATTTGGCGCGTGCTGGGTTATGAGCTGCTACTACATCATGAAAGACCTTTTTACCTATCTATACAGAAGCTCAAGATAAACTGGATTGAAGCATTTCACTACAAGTAAATGCTTGGAGGACCAGGAAGCAGCCAGACAGGAGTGCTGATCAAGTAGGACCAGGTAGTCCAAATGCAACTCGCTACCTGCTGAATTATATCTCCCATCATCCTTTGCAACTGGTTAAGCTGGCTGGTACCAATATATATCACAGTTCAGCAGCACTCAGAAGGGCACAATTGGACCATCCTGGTATAGAGCACATTTGTATAATACCGAGAGTATTATTTACAAAAATCAGTACTTATTGCATGTATCTTGATGGAGGTGGAGGTTGATTAGGAAAGTGGTTCTGTATTTTACAGGTCTATAAGATATATTCTGGCATCTACTTGAAAACACATGAGTTGATAACTTAGCAGTATGAAGGCTCGGATTGAAGAGGAGGCAGGGTTTCTTCACATTTTCCTATGAATGGAGTATGGTCTCAGCATGTTTGGGGAATTTATATCACAGTCCGTATCACAATTGAGACTCCTGGGTTATCACAGTTCCTGATCATGAGTATTTCAGATTTGCTCATGCAGACATACATGGAGTCATCTTCCAGATCTGTGTTCTTCGCACAGAAATTGCCTGAAGTGGCATACAACGATTACTGGGCAGAAGTATTGCAAACAAGTCCTTACATCTTCAAGGCTTGCACACTTTCAGGTTTCTGTGTTATCTCTCTTGCCTTCCTGAATGTAGGAGAAGGGCCTCTATTTCCTAACTATATGCATTTTCCCTCACTCCAAAAAGACAATTTCTTTCATAAGACATTCTCTATGGACATCTTTTGTGGTTGTTGCAGTTTGGTCTTGTTAGGGAGCTGGACACTTATCTAGGAGTACCAGGTTTGATTCCACACTCCTCCACAAAGCTAGCTGGGTGACCTTGGGCAAGTTACAGCTCTCTTCTGAGCTCTCACAGCCCCTCCTACCTCACAGGGTGTCTGTTGTGAGAAGAACGGAAAGCTTTGTCAGCCACTTTGAGTCTCCTTAAATGGGTGAGAAAAGCTGGGTAGAAAATCCAACTCGTCTTCTGCTACCTACTTACCCTTTTGCTGTGAAGGGGTTAGGGTCCTGACAATGTGAACATCCCATTTCTTAGCTTGATGGGTTGCTAAATTCTTGCGTGTTTTGTTGCATTTGGGAGGATCATCTGTGAATCCTTCAAATGCATTTTGGGAAGCAAAGATGGCTGCTACTTGCATTCTCTGGCTGAATGCAAATCCCATTGAAAGTTCATTGTGGAATGCAGAAAGTCCCGTTGTGTTCCTTTGAAAAAGCTTTAGGTGTTAGTTACCACTGCTTGCAAATGATAGACTAAAGCATTGCACCCAATCATGGAGCCTCTTACAATTCAGTGTGGAATACATAGATGAGAACAGAAGACACATCATTTCTCCAAGGTGAGACTGGCTTATCCATAGAGTAGTAAACTACTCTGTCTATATTAGAGAGGATAATGCAACTTGGGCCTTTGAGCTGACTTCCAATTCAAATTGGCTCCAGCCAACCTGATCCATGAAAGAGATATTTAAGCTTTAATTGTCTGTGCAGCATTAAGTTCCCCACCCTTAGAGTAAACAATGGAAGTGTATGTAGATAGCATCTTCTCTTGACGGCTTGGTCAGTAACATTACTGTACAATTGAGCTTTCATTCTTGTTATTTTACTGTTCTCTTTGGAAAGAAGCTAAACAGAAGAGCCGTTGGCAGTTTTTCAGCCCACTCCATGGTGTTGCTGTGGAGGAACGCTAGAATGTACATTTATTTTCTCTTGTAGACATCAATAAGTTGTTGAATCCAGCTATTTTACCTGAATTGTCAATGAAATTTCAGTTGTAATGGGCTGTATGTCTAGCGGTGACATATAGTCACTAGATGGTATTGGATCTCAGTTCCCATCTACCTTAGACAAAGTTGCCAATGGCAGGGCTTATAAGGTTTGTTGAGGGAGAGCACAGTTGTTGAAGTAGCAGTGTAAGAATATACCTCTTCCCTGGCCAAATGGAAAGAATACTGACACATTTCTGAGCCAGAAGCCACATTTAAGTATTGCCCACTACTTTAGGCACTGTTGTTGGAAATGAGGTGTTGCAGTAAATAACTGTAGACAGGTCTTTGGCATACCCAGCTTACATTTACCGCTCCTTTGGTAAAGCTACCTCAAGTGGCCCTTTGAGTATTGCTAAGCTTCAGCTGCAAGCAAAACAGTCAATTTGGGGACCCATCTGACCACAGCTTCCACAAACCTTAGTGACTAAGGATAATGAGAGTTGTAATAATTACTGTTACAGAAAGCAAACATTTTCTTTCCTACCGGTATTTTTAAAGAGATTAAGAATCTCCTCAGAAATCAAATCAACTGTTACTCAACGTAGCCAAGAGGTCAGACGAATCTTAGTACTTTATATTTGCTCATCGCATGTGTTGTTCGAAATGGAGTCTCCTTAACAGTTTATGCCCTGCAGTGTGAGACCTACTATTCCCCAGACCAGCCCCAAATGATCTTTTCTTCAGCTTTGATTCTTTCCTTTTCTGAATGCCTAAGGGGGAAAAAATGGCAGCAGTCCCAATATTGTGAAGTTTCTTAGACCAAAGTTCTTAGGCCAGTGGAGTGGTCAGTGTATTAGCCGACAGTGGATGCCTAAGGCAGTTGTGGGGACACTCCATGTATGTTTCCAGACAAGAGCGCATGCATTGCATGGAGACAAGAGTGCGCTGCAGCCAGGATAGGTATGGGACACATTGTGTGCTCCACAACTTGCCTAGTCACTACCAGGAAACTCCTGCATGCTCCATTCCACACCTCGTTGGGGTGGAATGGAGCATGTGATGAGGTAGTGCAGGAGCAGCTGCAGACTACATGGCCTGGTTGCCACAGCAATGGCATCGTGCATACCTGTTTGTACCGTTGCCGCGGCACTGTAATCACCTCCTTAATGGAGGCCATTTGCACTTAGCTGGCACTTGGTGAAGTGCCGGCTAAGCTTGGAATGCTTCAGGCATTGCAGAATGAGGACATTTGAAACGTTTCAGCAGTTACCTGACCATCGCATCCCATCAAGGTGCAAATTGGTCCACGTATGACCTCCAACATGCTGTTAGGTGGTAGCTGGGATTGTTTGCCTGGATTGCCTGGAGATCATGAAGTTGTGCCAAGGCAGTCCCAGCTGCGGTCATGGAAAGAGTTCGATCCCCTCAGGAAGCTACCCAACTTGAGAGACTTAAAAGAAATGTAGGGTACTTGGACTTTTTGAACGGAGACAGGTGCAATATAGTTGATTAGTTTGTACTAAAAAAAAGAAAAACCTACCTTGCCATAACATTTTAATAATTGTTATGCTGGAATAAAATCTGTAAAACTGGTTCTTTTTATACCTCAAAGGTATACAGGATGTTTTGGTGCCTACTTGCAGGGACATTCAAACTGAATGTGAAACATAATCCAAGGTGTTTATGCAAAACAATACAGAGCAATGACAATGATCCCTTTTTTGTACAGAATCCTGTAACTATTGTACATAATGCTAGAAAAAAATAAATCTCTTTTTTTAAGATGTCCTATGCTTCTTACATGAATACTGAGTTTTTCAGTCACACACCCTTGCAATGCAATTATTCGGTGTTCACTCACAAAGTCCATTCCTTATGTTCACAGGTCCTCAAATTGTAGTTTTCCTGGTGCACTGTGATTCCACCCAATTTCTTAAGTGGCAAAGAAAGGTGGGAAATGTAGTTAGGAACATCCAATGGGATAGTACAGCTTTGTACACCCTGTAGTAGACATGCACTGCTGACAACAGTGTTTAAAGTCCAAATTCTTGGTTGAGGATCCTGAGCATGGAACATCAAAAGGTTAATCTTCAAAGGTGCTATGGAGTACAGAATGTCCAGCTGAAACCAACAATTTGGCACAGTTGCAATTATCAAGCAATGGTTTGAGATGCATCCTTTCATCCAGACAGTACTTACTCATTTGAGTAATCCAGACTAAAGCATGGATAATCCAAATGTATCTGGATGTTTGTTTACAATTATCCAAATAACAAGGAATAATTAAATGTGTGGATGAAGGTTTACTGTCATATTTAAGCACTGCAGTACACTTTATCATATACTGTATTGCCAACCTGTAAAATAAAATCTAACATTGACTGCTTAACAACATGAACAGATTAACATAATTTAATTAAAATCTTTGCATGTAAGTTGTTTTCTTCAATGGTGGCCAGTAATGCCACTGCATTGCGCAAAATTTATCTAGGAAGTAACTCCTTTCACTTCAGAGTTCTATGAACGTAACAGATGTGAGGCGTAATGGACATAAACTGCTCTTACTATAGTTCCTCTTGGCTTTGAGCATATGAAGTTGTTTTTGGAAGTAACAAGTCTCCTGTACTCCCTAAAAATCTTAGGACTGACTTTCAGAAATTACAAAATAGATGTAGAACCTGGCTTTGTCATCCACTACTTACCTAACGTGAACAGCAACAGAAGCTTTGTTCCTTTGTGTAGGAATTCAGTAGTATAGGGCATGGCTACAGCTAAGCTCAGTGGTAGGACAACTAACAGAAGAATAGGTTGAGTTCCTTGGAAGGTTATGGCAAATCAGTATCTGTCAAGAAAACAGCATACATGTGTCCCAACTAATCCCCTTTAGAACTGGAGATTGCTGTTGAGTGGCCAGGAAAGCTAGAGCTAACAAGGGGAAGTATTTTTTCCACCCAGCAGGCCATTGGTCTGTGAAACAGGCAGCAGCCACTAGCCTGAATGGTTTTAAGAAGGCGCTGGAGAACTTTATGAGGGCTAAGTTAATGACTATTGAGAATGGATACCTAGGGTACTGCCAGCTGGTTGGAGAGACAGACAAGATGCCTCTAAAAGCCATTTGCAGGGAGCTTATTGGTGGGCAACTAAAAGACAGGATGCTGGACTAGAACTGTTGCCACATCCAATGGGACTTATGTATGGATCTATCTAGTTACCAGCAGCTGACTCTGCCCTGTTGGTTTAACCACTTTCTTATAAACAAAGTAAGAAGCTGCACTCTGCAATTTTATGCCTAAAACTATGTATAAGATCGTGTTATCACATTATCAAAATCCTCTTGATCTTAGCAGGGCCCTTTCTGTGCTGGATCAATGCCCTGCCATCCACAGGCTACTACAGAATATGGCAGGCCCAGGCTGGAACCGCTGTAATCCACAACCACATGTGGATGGCAGGTCCCCATTCCGGGATATAATCTAGAATAATGCCCAGTGCAGAAAGTGCCAAGATCTGATGCCACACCATTGCACAACAAAATCCTTCTAAGCCTTATGCCCCATTAAGTCCTTAACCCCAGGTCATTTTGCAGTTATATTTGTGAAGATACTTTTCCTTAAAGCTGCAAAACCAGTTTTAAGAAAGACCAGTGGCAAAAGTGCTCCCCTCTCCTGTGAAAGAAAAAGCAAGCACACTGTGTCTTAATTTTTATCATGACCGTCTTTCTCTCAAAGATTTAACAATCTAAAAGGCTCAGGTCACTGCTGCCTACAAAGTTAAATGCATGAATATATCACTGCTTCTCAATACTGAAATTTACACTTCATCATTGAAGCCAGGGCATTCTTTATTCAAGATACATCATCACCACCACCGCGATGTTAAAGTGGATGTTCCCCCTGCTTCTAGATTCACATAGGTGCTGCCAGGCTGCTCTGTTATCAATAATTACATTTACCTGCTGTTAGCCAAAGGTTGCCTAAATCCACTTCAGGTGACCAAGGGTCAAGATAATTTTTGTTCATGCATTATGGAAGACATATTATATAACAAATCCCCCCCATCAGCAATTATATCTGCCCTTAATGCCAAGCTAAATCTCCATTCAGAATAACAGATTCAGTATTAAAATCAGGTTCCTATAAAATACTACTTAAAGTTGTGTTTGTGCAATTCTGCAAAAGTGTAGAAATACCACAGAGTATAAAGTTCAGCTCCCCAAAAGATTGGTTTAAAAACAAAGCAAATTCCTAGCCCTTATGGTTCCAACTACAAAACTTGAGAACATGTAGGTGGATCCTGATAATTTCAGAACAAATGAGCAATTCAGTTAAAACTCTTGTTTCCAAGGACAGAACTCCACAGCTGTGCATACTTCTTGCTACTGACCTTGACTAGATAACGCCGAAGTATTAAACAAGAAAAACATTGCATATCTATACAAAAAAGCTACATTGTTTATATATATGGTTTATGCAGGCCAGAATCCAGGCATTCTTGGTGCAAAGGGCAGTGGTCATTAATACAGGAAAGAGATGTTATATAATGAAAAAGTCCAGTAACTGTAAATAACTGTTAACAACAAAGATCTCTGCAAAGTAATTGCCCTACACTATCATGTAGCTTCATATGGACAATGAACATCTTTTCCTATACTTGGACACTTTATTAAAGAAGTTTTTTGGACATTCTGACATTACACTTCACATGCAAAGCTCAACAGTCCAGGTATTACTGGGTGTCATTACACTATCTTACCTCAAAGCAGTCACAGAGATCCATAAATTGTCTCTCTCTGTATTTTGTGGGCTAAAGAAAATGATAGCTCAACCTTGACTGCCAAACCTCTGATACCAAGTGGGAATCTCCATACCCTCTGCATAGACTTAAATTCCCACTAGCTAGAGCCCCATTAACTACTTAACATTACTTTGGCTGTGGATCTGGTGCTTTGCCATGCTGACAATATACCACTTTTAAAAAAAATCTACTTGACTGAAAAAAAAAAGATTAGATTAGATTAGATTAACTCGAGCTTTATTTCACTTCCAATTTCTGAGAGGTAAAAGAACTATAATTTGTTCTGGACAAGAGAAGAAAATAGGCTGTGCTTAGAGATAATTTTCTGCCATATTCTTTCTTCAGGACCACTGTTTTATTGTTGCCCACTCTATTACACAGGATGTACATATCAGGTGTTGTTAAAAAGGTCAGTGCCTGTACAATACATTCTACAACTGAGCACCACTTTCCTTAACTGAACAGGCAAAGAGAAAGTACACGGAACATCAGCATCTGGCAGTATTTTTCCCAAAAAAAGTGACTAAAATGGGTTTAAGTTGATTAACACTATTAAATCACATCTAATATTTGTTACTACATGATTTCATTACAGCTATACGATACAATTATACAAAATGTGTTAACATCAAAGAATACAACCAAAAAAATTAAGATAGCAAACAAAACCTAT
The DNA here is from genome assembly GCA_023333525.1 of Aspidoscelis tigris stejnegeri. NCBI lineage: Eukaryota > Metazoa > Chordata > Lepidosauria > Squamata > Teiidae > Aspidoscelis > Aspidoscelis tigris. Next base: position 98,725,953 of record JALMGA010000003.1, on the reverse strand, counting down.
ATAACTTCTTTTCTCTTTACAGGAAAATACTTTTGAAGTATGCATGTAACTGCCCATTCTTTTAAAGAAAATCTACTGCAAGCAAAGTTATCAACCTCCAGAAAAAAATCACACATAGCATTACTAAGCATATCCCAAAAAAGTGTACAATATGCACACTTGGAAAATACAAAATTAAAAAATTGTAAGCAACAGGTGAGCTTCATATTTATAACAATGTGAAAAGTCCAATTTTAGCACTGTCGTAGAAAGAACTGTCTCTGATGCAAGTCCATGAACTGTCTGCCTCCTTCAGGTGGAGCCACACTTTACAGAAACACCATGCTCTCGAAACCAAATTACAGAGCAGAATTGAACATTGTAGCAATGCTCCATTAAAAGTTTATTTTGCCACTTTATCAAAAACAAGTCCTTTAGGCATGTAGGGTTCTTTTTTTCTTTTCTTTTGTTTTTTTTTAAATTCTTCCTAGAAACAATATACAAAGGGGGAGGCTTATTTATTTTCAACCATTCTCCTGTAAAGTAAGATGCTTTGAGTTCAACAGCTTTCTTCTTGCAGAGTTTCACTGGTTGTTTTTGGCCTTTGCGTGTGTTAAGATGTGAGATTTCAGATTAGTCGACTGAGCAAACTTCTTATTGCAGCCATCAAAAGGGCACACATAGGGCCTGTCTCCAGTATGAATCCGCACATGTGTACGTAAATTAAAGTCCAGTGAAAAGCGTTTGCCACAGCCTTCAAATGTGCACTGTAAAATGAAAACATAGAATATTAGGCACGTAACTCATCTGGAAAGAGTACCAACAAAGATCTTTGACTTAACACAAAACACCAATGGGTCACTTTGCACAAAGAATTGAATGCATTCATGTTGACGAATCACAGGGTGTCACTTTACTAAGTCCTGGAACCCAAGTAGAGTCTGGCCTGGTTACCCTAAACTAGCCTTCTATTGTCTGCCCCATACACGTACATAAGAACATAAGAGAAGCCTTGCTGGATCAGGCCACAGCCCATCTAGTCCAGCATCCTGTCGCACACAGTGGCCCACCAAATGCTCATGGGCATCTCAAGCAGAGACAAGGACAAACCTTCTCCTGCTCTCGAGTCCCTGCAGATGGCCTTAGAACCGCCCCAGTTCCTCCCCACCCCCTCAGCCCAAAGGATGCACCTAGGCATTTGTTCCAGTTCCACTGCTAACATACATTATCACTATTTAACCACATTGATGGGAGTTGTAGACCACAATATTAGGAAAGCACCAGACTGGCAAAGGCTATGGAATCACATAACATTCCTATAAACTTTGCACAGTATGACCAGCAACCATTTACTTGATATGTATTCCATCTGTTAATCCTAGAGAAAACAAGCTCTTATTTTCCGCAGCAGAGATTTCCAAGCAGTGATTAATAAACAGAATAAAACAAACACACAACACATATGCCTCATCTTCCCCTGCATGCAAATTTTGCCAAGGAAACTTTTTTATTTTTACATTTATCACAGTTTTTCACAAAAAATAAAAATTAGCATAGACTCTACTGCACTTTCTACCAAAAATAAATCAAGAGGAAATGACTCAAGAGCAACAGAACTGGATGGCGTGTTAGAAAAATGGGCAGCAACCAATAACTTTGCATAGAAGTGCCAAAAAGGTGATGCAGAACTGCCTGAGAAAAGGTCAGGGAGGGTTTTTATTATTGAAAGAGAAGAGAAACAACAAGCTCAGTATACTTGATTTTATACTGCATACTACTCTTAAAATAGCTACTTTGTCTTGCTCCTTCCTACTGCTTTTATTCATTACTATTTTTTACAAATTTAAGGGCAGGAGGTGTCCAGTGATGCAGCCACTTATGCTACTATCATCAATATCAAAAAAGAGAGACCATGACTGCTGACTAGGCTAATTAATCTTCCTACTAATTAATGCCAAACAGCAGCTTCTAAAACACTGACCAGAAATTGAAAATACAATTTCTCTACTACCCAAAAATATAGTCTGGATATAAGCACATTCTGAAAACCTGACGGAGAAAATGAAGAAACAACATACAGTTTGTATATGATGTTGTCCAGTTTGTATATCTTCAGTTGCAAACTAAACAGTATGACTTATCAGTGAAAGCTATACCATCCCTACAGAGGCTCTGAGGCCTGGCCTGTGGTGGGAAAATGCGGCATGTCAGAAAATGAAAAACAGTTCTCAGAATTATCACACTCCATCTACAACTGTTTGCAAGTACATAAATAGATCCTGTTTTTGAAATATGACATATGGAAAAATGAGTTCCACATGGAACGCATTTTAGGGCAAAGGAATGAAAATGTAATTTCATGTCAATATAATTTTAACAAGAATAACCCAATTACAATATGCAATCTGCTCACTGAGTCTGGCTGCTATTTCACATGACTGCAGCTCTTCCCGGCGGGATATACAGCACTTTAATCAACATTAGTGGAACAAGGAAAACCTCTGAGTTCATTCTGGTTACCTCTTGATTCAAACAGGAAGATGCATCATGAATGGCCCCGCCAGATGATAATCTGCTCATTTCCTACAAAATATCTTTTGTTTTCCAATGCTATTTTTACACACCTTCAATGTTGCTTAAACCCATAATTCCCAAAAGGAAACGAATGATGGGCAAACAGAGTCAACTAGGATGCCTTGAAAAATTACCTGAAAAGGCTTCTCTCCAGTATGAACTAGCTGGTGCCGCTTTAGTTTCGAGCTCTCGACAAAGGCCTTGCCGCATTCTGCACAGACGTGAACTCGAGGCCCGTGAGTGTGTAAATGCTTCCTCATGGCTGAGTTGTCCCTGAACATCTTTGTGCAGCCCTTCAAAGAAACACAGAAAGGTTCATCAGCTTTTAGGTAAATTCCAGACATGAATCACTGCCTAATCATTCAAGAGAAATGTCCCATAAAGACCATGCCCTTTTTCTGATATGAAAAGAGGGAAAATTAACCTACAGCAGCCCTCATGATAATTCAACAATGACGGGATACTACTGAACCCAAATGTTCTTATAGTTATTGCGGTAGCAGGGCAAATTTGTACCCTATTTTTTAGCTTCAACAAAAAGTTTAAAACTATTAGTAAAGAATTAAACATCTATGCGAGTCTCGTTCTGATATTGACCTTGCTGCTCTGCACTGCTTCTAAGCCACCTACTCAGAACAAAGTTGATATTCTATCTGATGTGTTTTTCATGTTCAATGATGTTTAGGAGGTGCCTGATCTTCTGAGTACAACTGGAGAAAATGGGTAATGGAGAAAACCCATTGCAAATGGGTTTAGCATGGCCCTAAACAATAGAAGAAATAAAGCAGAACGGCATTACTAAGATATATTTCTAAGGCAGGAGAATGAAAATTAGTTGGAAGGCAAGAATATTCCTTTCACCGCTTTTCTACAAGCAGACACCACAGATTAATAGTTGAGACACACCAAGTGATCCCAGCGCAAAATGAGTCTCAGAAGCATTATGCTCGGCCTGTGTGCACTCGGAACTCAAGGCCAGGAATGGTTTTTCACAAACAGGTATCTGATGTTGTGGTCTTTAACTAGAACTTTAACAGCACCTACAAAAATCCAAGTTTACTTCTAAAAAATAAAAGCATTTTTTAAAAGTCCACAAAAAATAAATCCTCAACACTCCTATGTTTTGAAGTAAATCTGACATCTACAACCATACAATATGCTGAAAAGGCATTTTGGTTTTGGATTTAAAAAAACTATACCGACTGAAGACATTAGGAATGGAGTGGTAACATGATACTGTTAGCCTTCTCAAGATCTACCCTGAGAATATTTTAGCAATCCTATTTCATACTTACTTTATGAGGACATGCTATCGTTCTTGGTGCATCATCTTCTTTTATTTTTCTTGGCTTCATTCTTACAAAGAAAAAGACAACACACATGTGAGAACAGCATATAATATGCATATATCTATCAACTCTGTTTTAACAAAGATATCTTTAGCAAAGATATCGATGTATGTTCAACGATAACCTTCACAGGCTGTGACTACTGGCAAGGCTGGCTCAAGGTGATAGGAGCCAGTATTCAGTGTTAATTGCCAGGCACTACATTCGCTACTGAACTATACTGTATTTACAGCATCAATGGCACAGAATATCATCTAGCCAAACAGCTTAACAGCCTACTTCTAGGAAGAAAATGTTGTCAATCTGAGTGAGACTAAAGAGATTAGGTTTATTCACCCACTAGTCACTGCAAAGCTAATGCCTAAAAAATGAACGTATTAATATTAATCTTTGAAGTGAGTAAATCTGCACCTCTGGGGGAGGGGGGAGATCAACAGGATTGCAAGAACGCTGCATCTAATCTATGAGAAGTTGTCTTCAGATAGATAGTTATAACCAAACATTCACAAATTCATACTGCAACAACTGACTGCAATATAGGGCAGAAAAATAACTCCCCATTGCACAGAAACATTGGTGAATATAATTATTATTTTTTAACTGTAAAGAGTTTCCTGACCACTTACCTTGCAAATTCCGCTAACTGTTTAGGGTCTGAGAGATCGATGCCTGGTATTCCTCCGGGTGGCAGCTTCTTTCCCGTCATGTATTCCGAGTAGTCCGGAGGGGAGTTCTCACCAATGATCTGTTCTTCCACCACGGTCTCATGGTCAATGTCTTTTTTGTCATCTGAAATGATTAGAGCAAACTGAATTTTGATTTAACATCCACGAAGGACACTACTAATGGCGAGGCTAGCTCACTCCTCTGAACTTTAACTTTATTACGGTAATAAACTAAAGATGATGAAACTCTTATTTGAGGTCTTAACGCAATATTTATTTCTGAGCAATTATTTTTCAACCCCTTGTGGTGGACAGAGGTCTAAACCTCTACAACCTCCCCAGGCTGGGAAGAAAACTGCTCTCTTTCTAGTGATCAGACTGACAAAGTAATACAGAACAGAGCTACTCATTTCCCCTGCTGACCTGTCTGTATCCTATATACGTATAAGCATGCAAAAGCTTATCCAATGATGATATGCAATCCCGCAAAAGACTGATTAAGGGTAAATGTGGCTACCTCCATGCAAATTATTTACTGCATATTCCTGCGTATAAGACTACTTTTTAACCCTGGAAAATCTTCTCAAAAGTAGGGGGTCGTCTTATACACCGGGGGTCATCTTCTTATTCGGCGAGTATATCCCAAACTCTGTATTTAACTGGAAAGTTGGGGGTCGTCTAATACGCTGGAATATACAGTAAATTATTTCCACATGCACACACAATACACAAGTAAATTCCTAGGGTACACCGATGATGAAACTATTTCATTTTTACATAAATGAGAAAAGTATAATTCAAAGGCATGTTCCTAAAAGGTATATGTTAACACCTCTATTGTTTACAGTTTATTATAGCAACATTACGAATGGGAGGAGGGATGGGAGGAGGAATCTTCAGTTGCCAGTTTCATTCTATAGAAGATTAGAAAACTGGGAAATGTTACATAATCAAAATTTGTCAGTAGAAATTATTACACAATACTTACTCACTTTTTAAGCTATTTCATGAGCAATTTTTTAAAATTAAAATATCAAAGGCACAATCTTGCTACATTAGTTGTGTGACCAGTATAATCCCATTTAGACAGCGTGAAACCCTTGCCCTCAATGCTACTTGTTCCTACCGACAGAACAGAAGATGGAAGTAGTATGGAATTTGTTACTTTATCCATTTGGCCTTTGCTGCCTTTTAAAACCATCTTCTCCTTCAAATCTCTCAATGGGAGACAGACCATTATTTTTAACAGTTTATTAACTCATTCAGCTATTCCAAAATAACAAAAATCAAGCAGTTTCTTACATTTAAATGACCAGTTGACTACTTTCCACTTTGTCTTACTTAGCACCCACATGAGCCCTGGTTTATGTGCTCCCTCTGATCATCAAGTACATTCAATAAATGTTATTGGCTATTTCTGCCTGTACATTCAGAACAGAAATAAGGACTAGATATATGCTAGGGCATACCACTGAGCTCAATTTTTAAAATAAACATAAAAATCTGCATACAGAGAGCTACAATTATGTTCAAAAACTAGCTAGACAAAAAAATTAACTGTAGGAACAGCAGTAACAAAAATGGCTTCTTTCCTCTACTCCCTATGAAGCCACAGAGGAAAAATATACTACTTGATCTCTCTGAGTAACCAATGAGGTCTCACTTTTGGATAAACTGAAGATTTCCCATTACCCTGGGCGCACAGAATCCTTCTCACAGTGTGTGTAAACCATCCCAAGGAAAAGAATATCTTACACTTTGCACGCAGGCAGTTCATTGCAGCCAAAAGGGCCCTTTACTTCCCTACTAGACCATGGCTGACATCACTTGAACATACTGCATTATATTCAATTCAGCCACAAATTTTAGGGTGCTTTTAAATTACAGACCCCTCAAGGTTTTGTTCATAGATGTAGTATATGGCCATAGAAACTAGGACATGACCATACCAGTTAATCCTCCTTCTGATTCACTCTATGTAAAACAAAACTCCCCTCCGTTTCTATGTCAGATCTCAAATGGAATCACAGAAGAGGAGTTTTACTTTTGTTCTTCCTTCCCTTCAAAGACAGCTGCTGCTGTCTATGTGCTTGTATGTGTACAAATGTATGTGACCCTGGTAGGGATACCTGACTGATCAAGCAACCAGATCTAGTCAATCTTATTAGACTATTATAGGACATCTCAAGAAAAGGTGCTGTAAAACCATTTAAACTTAAAACATTCAAAAAACCTCTCACTTCCTTAAGAACATTGTGTCTGTGGTCCTTTTCATTTGTTTAGTCTAAGTCAACATGATGACGACTGGGCAAACTCCACAAAATCTCATTATACCATACTGTACACATATTTACCAGGATCAACATAAAACAGTGCATCTCTTGTGGTGGAAGAACAGGGGCTTCCATGGCCAGTTGTCATCTCACTTGTAGTTTTATGGTTGTTATGCCACATACCATAGTACTGCTTTGAATCTAAGCTTTCTGACACAGCTACTATATCCATCTTCAGAGAACGTGAAGGGTTACAAATGATTCGGAGCTTTCTAGCAGTCATATCCCTTGAAGATGGTTATCATAGCTATATCCAAAAGCTTATGTTCTAAGTAGAACTATGGATCATAGCATAATAACAAAAAACTGCAACAAGTAAGATGTCTATTTAAATGTTCTAGGCCACACTAAGTCAGAAAGAATAAGCAGTAAATGTTTTGCAGCCTAGTCATATACAGCTGTCACCAGTGACTGGATACTTGTGAGTCAGAGACACTGGAATCCAGCTGATAACTCCATCAGATGCCACTGTCACGCAATTACAGAATATGCACCTTTTATTGCTTTTAAATTACTTGATAATTACTTGCACATTTGGAAAATAAACTGTACTGCTAGCTGCTACTTGGGGAAAAGCTGTGCAATTCATCTTCTATAATGCACTGCTGACTTTTAATATTACTACCACTGTCACTTTGGGAAACATACTATGGAGCTCAGCACTTTAGCCTATCAACTACTGTGTGCTTTTAGTGTCAGATTAGGACAGTTATAAAGAAAAAGCCCTACCAACAATGGTTCAAAAATGCATACCTTTTCACAAGGGGCAAGTTCTCTGTTTAGTGACAAGTAACCAATATATAGAAGCAATAATATACATCTTTTTATATATGATAACCAAGTTTTATTTAATTACCTTTAAATAAATTATGAACTGTTCTGTCCTAATACTGATGTATATATGCTAAACCTCAAAATGAACAACCTAGATATATATCAGAAATTTTATTATTTGCATTTCTATCCCACCCTGTACTAGTACTAGCACTGGGGGGGGGGGGGTCCGCAGACCTCCCTTAATCTTGATCTAAGGAATGGGTCTTTCAACTAATCCAGATCTAGTAGGTCTAGTAGATCTGGATTAAGGAAAGTGCCCAATGTGTTTCCACAGGTGGTCTAGCACCCAATAAAAATGGGTGTTAGCTTGCTTGTAGTGGAAACACTGGAGCACCCATGTGGCGAATCCAGGTGTTTTGGGGACAGGGGTGCAATCTCCAGAGATTCTTTGAAGATTCTCCATAGCGGTTCTGGAGAATCTCCGGAGCTTTGCCATAAACTCCAAAGATTTGCTGCAAACTCTGAAGATCTTCCAGAGCCTTTGACAAAGGTCCATAGGAATGGCATTACTCTCGTGTGGGGTCCTCTTCGAAGCCTGTGCTATTCTTCAGAGCTGGCTTCAGAGACTGTGCACAGGCTTCGGAGCTTTGGGTTTCAGGGCACCTCCCCATGGGTGTGTCCTCCCTAGACCCCATTGCCCGATTTGGAAACAGGCTCCATATCATCCAGACCTGATGCCTGAAGACCCCACTGTAGACCCCTTAAATGTTATCTACAGGAAATCCGGATTATAGGTGCTGAAGGGCCCATATGATCCAGATTTCCCTAGAACAGGTGGAAACAAATGTGGCTATAATGGGGTCTGCAGTGGAAATGGGGTCTTCCTGCTCTGAACCTAATGAGTCCTTAATGGGTCCCTAATGGGTACTTAGTGCTAGTGGAAAAACACCCTAGGCCTCAGGGTGGGTAACAACATTAAAATCAAACATATATTAAAACAATAACAGTGTCTAAAAGTGGGGAGAGAAAGTGTGTTCCCATTTAACGAAAGACCAGGGCAAAGATGTGGGTCTTCGCGGTCTTCCTCAACGTGTACAGTGAAGGTGCCTGATGCACCTCAAGCCGGAGACTATTCCATAGCCTAGGGGCTATCACTGAGAAGGCCCTCTCCCAGGTACCCACCCCTTTTACTACTGAAGGTGGTGGGACAACCAGGAGATCTCCAGATCCCACCTCCAGATCTTAAGGCGTGGGCAGGACAATATGGAAGAAGGCATTCCTTTAGGTATTTGGGGCCCAAGCCAGTTAGGCCTTATCTTGAATTGGGCTCAGCAGCAAATCAGCAGTCAGTGCAACTCTTTTAAGACCGGCGTGGTATGCAGCTGTCCCAGTCAGCAGTCTAGCAGCTTCACTCCCCAACCAGAGACAAGGTTGAGTCATGACCTGGTTGTGGCCTTCCTGAAGGTATTAACTGCCCACTGTAAAAACATGCTGCTGGTCTGTATGGTCACTCAATCAATGCTTTATTTCAGTCTGAATAGATCCTAGGAAGGAGTGTGAAGAATGACTCACTTCTGAATATTATACAGAAACTCTGATTAAAAGAATGTGCATTAACCTAACAGAAGACTAGAAAAATGTCAGGAAGAAAATATCAAAAAAATAGCTAACAACAAATGGCTTACATTGCATCATAAGGACAGCAAGACATGAGTGAAAAGTAACAGCACCTTAATTACCAGAACCAAAGACTGAATGGATGTTGTCCTTCCTAGCTTGCTACTAAAGTAGTTACATGGAAGTGTATGAGAAAGACTTTTTGGATGTTGTATTCACACAGATTCAGCAATTTATTCTGTATAAGAATGGCTTGATTTCTGCAATAAATCATCATATAGTTATGATCACTATACCTTGTCTCATGTCTCTTTAATCTATGCTTGCATTGCTTTGCTGCTTGCTTAGCAGGCTCGCTGCCCATATTGCTTATATTGTGATTATCCATTGGTATTTGATCTCACATGTTTAAGGTTTATTGTCTGATGCTCAAGTGTATATCTATGGTTAGCAATGTACATATTCACAGCACCGGCGCAGTGTACATATCATGTAGCAATGAGCGTATATTATTGCAACAAATGGACACAGTTGTTCCCATGTAAAGAAAAATGTTAATGATTCACACTATACTTAAGAGATGGTAGTGGAAACTTCATCACAATGTCTTCTGTGTTTTTTTTTCCCAATGGCACCCTCAGGATAATATCTACAGACCATCACAGCAAAAGCAGGCTGTATCTATAGAACCATGAACACTGATCCTAACATACTTATCTGCAAAATACATAGGGTTTTAAGAGTTTAAGAAACAAGGAAAGCAAACTCAAAGAGCAGAACTCTCTAATGCATTTCCAATGTATTTGTCTTCTTTACATAATCACACTAGACCACAACCAAGCACAGAAAATACAACATGTGCAAGTGCTAATTCAGAGGGACAAGTCACGCAGATGAACATCTCTGAAATGAGAGAAAACTCAAAATATAACATCACAGGATGCTACATTGCAAACTCTTGAGATGAAAACACCATCACACATGCACAGGGGGAATTTATATCACCTAGCATGGAATGGTTTATACTACATTCTGGCTTCATGGCATTTAGCTTTTATTTATGCAATACATTTCCACATGAGCCATAGCACTTCAGACTCTGAGCAGCTTTATATGAAGGGAAACTATGCTACAATGAACCTCTGAGAATACAGCTACACCTACAGCAGCATACAACCCAGGGATGGGGCAGTCAAATACCCAGGGCACCTACTACCAGAAGCTTCTGGGAAGAGTGCTGGAGGGACTATAAGCAGTCAGAGCAGGGAACTCCTCTGAGGGTTTCTGCCACCTCCAGTTACTCTTCTCACCACCACATAGACACACAGCAGCAAGAATGACCTATATGCCAATTCTGCACAGGCACCATGCCAGCAAAAGACCCACTTCTGAAGCCCTTTCCAGTTCAAAGTGGAACCTTTGACCTTGGAGCTGACAACTATGGACTGAGCTGTCAGTTTCAAAAACAGTGTGGGGTTATCCCTCATCTCATTTTAGGGGCAGCAGCAAATGTAACTGCTTCAGCATGCCCTATGCCAAGATTAAAAAAAATAGCCCAAATCAAACCACTGTTGACATCAGAAGTCTAAACAACTTTGGATCCTTTTACCTCAAAATACAACCCTCACTCAAATGTTTTTCCTCTTTAGCAGGTGGTCTTCCTCCATATACCACAACCTGAAAAGGTCTCTCATGCCTAAACTCAGACTTTCCTCAGAAATTAAACCACACACTTGCACTATTTCCTGCAAAACATGTTGAGAACAATCCTTTCTGATTCTTAAAGGTTTGACAATACATAAGTTTAACAGTCTTTTATTGGAACTGGCCGTGAATAGCTCTAAGATTTCAAGAAAAGCAGAAAAACTACTTAGGCAGCTGAGAAGCAGAAGCATTTAATCCATATCACCAACATAACCTAAGTCCCATTCCACTTCAAGCAATCAGATATGATGTAGGGAAATTAACATTTCCTTAACGAATGAGCTAAAAAAAGTCTGAAAGTAGCCAGTTCCAAACCAGAAGGCTATACAGTCCTTCTCTCAAGACCATGGTAGATACCATGAAAAAAACATTGACAAAGCAAAGTGTCACAACTTTGAGACACACTATACAACTAGGGCACTGGATCCCAAAGCTGTCGTGTGACTGCTTGTGATTTGCTTCAAACCTCCATGTCCTTCATTTTCTGACCGAAATAAGTTCACACTCTTTGTCTAGTTTCCCCTGTATTATAATTTTTTTTGTATCATTCAAAGCAAACTAGAGGCCAGATAGAACTGTTCTTAATACCACAAACACTGTCAAAGTTAATTATCTCAAGTTTGGCATTTTTAAAAAAATCTAGAAGTGTAGATTTTGTACTTTACTTCGAAATATAGGGTGTTTTTCCACTGTCACTAGAAGTACCCATTAAGTACCCATTAATGGGTACGTAATGACATTTTTGTACCCATTAATGGGTACGTAATGACATTTTTGTACCCATTAATGGGTACTTAATGGGTACTTCTAGTGACAGTGGAAAAACACCCATAATGTACGTGTGTTGATAACTGCCTATAATGTTTGCACAACAAAACAGTTCTTAAGGTCCATCCACCCTAGGATATAAATCAATAATTTCAAAATACGTTTAGTTGTGTATTGTTGGAGTATAGCACTGAGTATTGCCATAGTAAATAGGGATGTGTTGAACAGCTGTTTACCACTTACTGAATGGCATTTGAGGCATAAAACTATGAGGTCCTTTTGTTCAACAGTTTTAGCTCCCTGTGAATTACAGAGTTACAAGTATCTATCAATCCAAGTTTAGTGCATATAAACAGAGCCAATATAGCATATTTGTTAAGAGTAACACCTTAATGAATGTTGGAAAATTATCTGAAATGTACTTTCAAATACATACAGTACTAATAATCTCTCCCAAGCTTTTGGCAAGTTCTCGTAATATATGCTCAAATGATCATACAACTTCCTACTTGGAAAAGTTCCTAAGAGAAATACAAGATATCCAAGGCTGCAGTCCTTTGCAAATGAAGAGTTTAATCTTCACTTTAATCAGTGGAACATTATTTAAGACTGTGTCAAACTGATACAGCAATAATAAAAATAACTGAGACAGTCACAGTTTAACTTGAAATTTATTTAAAGCAAAGAAGCACCCACAAAATAAATTCATACATGAGGGGAAAATGGAACTCTCTGAAATGGTTCTAAGGAAATAACACTACAAAATGTTCTCTAGATTTGGAAGCCCACTGTGTGCAAGTTTCCCAAGAGATAAACTGTCAGTGCTCCTTCCCCTATTTTATATATCACTGTAATTTCTATTCACAAAGTCTGTGGATTTTTTTAAGTGGACCTATCTTGCAATATTTTTGAAAAAAACGAGAATAAGTTCTACTAAGCTTATGAGCTTTCTTCTGAATAGATCAGCACAGGACTGTACTATACATTCAGCTCTTGCTGAAAGCAACCAGAACTTGAGAACGTTGTAAGAACACCAATAAGTTCTAAGCAAGGTATAATGTAGATGTTCCTCTTATGGATTAGTTAATAGTGGAACTCACTGCAAATTGTAATATTACCTCTAATCTGGAAGGCTTCAGAAGAGAATAGGAGAAGTCATGGAGAATAGTGCTATCAACAGCTACTAGTTTATACACTTGCTCAAGAACTAAAGGAACTACACTTCTAAAGGCCATGTCTTGGTGACCATAAGTAAATGGATTTCCTCTGCTAGTGAGTTTCCGTGTTAGAAAAATATTAAAGTTCAATGGGCCACTGACCTAAAGCAGTCTCAAGACTTCTAATTGAGCTCTAATATACTAACTTCGCATGAACACATATCACAGACTTAAAGACTGTAGGCGAAATCTAACAGTGTACAAATGAATTCTTTGATAGGCACGTATATGTGGTCATCCATTTGCTAACTGAATTTCAGCAACATATTAAAACAAGCACCTGCTGGATTGACCTAACACATTAGGGCTTCTCCCTGAAAATCGGTTCTTGGCGTTCTCCACAATCCTCTGAAGAAGTTTCTGAGAGTACACAGAGAAGCGAAAGTCAAACTGCAGAAACAAAACTCTGTTCTACTGACAGACAGGCACTACTAGCTGTGGCTCTTTTAAAATACAATGCACAAAAAATATATGACCTAAAGCAAACATTGCATATCCCATTTAAGTCAATAGCACTGTATTTACTAATGTAGATTTCCTACTTGAAATGCCAATGATGGTCAAAAAAAGAGCAAACTTGGTTCCTGGAAAAATAGTCACCTCTACTACAAGAGGCTAAAACTAACAACCTATTGAGACCAAATGTTTCCCATCTTCCTTTATGAAGCACAATCTGCAAAAAATATCCCCACACCTATTTCCTCAGTGACACAACTTTAAACTTTACACCAGATTGTTTAGTGTCATTTTGTATTTTTATTTGAACATTTATTCAGTTTGAAATAAGGCTGATGTTTATTGTTTGATACCAAAAGTTTAATAAAGAAAAAAAGAATATTTATTTTCTGTCCCATGGACAGTGATTGGTCCTTTTAAAAAGCATGAAGAGGATGTTTACTTCTATACAAATATGAACATAGTCAAATTTTTAAGACCTTCCTTAACCAAAGGAAATTACTGCTTTCACTTAAATAAAGATTCTTAATTATTTATTCAGGAAGGCCAGATTACTCATTTGGGAGTATTTAAAACTTTTCACAAATGTATGTCAAATCATGTTTTAGTAGACTGAGCACACATACTGTACTGAGCAAAAAAAAAATTACTAAAAGATGGATTTTCACCTATTACTTTTTATGACTAAGAAAACTAGCAGCTTATGAATATTAAGAATGTAGTGCATAGTAAACTAGAAAGCTTTAGGATCTACTTCCAAATGTGTTCCAAATCTTAGGAATTGGCACGATTTTAAGGGCAGGGCTGAACACGGCCAGCAGCTCTGTTTCTTGCCACAGTCATACCTCTAGAAAGAGCCTAGCCTCCCCTTCTTCCTGAACTCATGCTAATGATCCAGGCCTCCTCCAAACACTCAAGAGTAATTCAAGACTGCAGCAGATGTTTTTCCACTTAGCACGAGACTACCCATTAAGGGTCCTCAATGGGTACACTAGTGCTAGTGGGAAACCACCACCACCCCAGTACTTAATGGGTCCGCTAGTGCTAAGTGGAAAAACACCCCTAGTCTCCTTTCCCTGAATCTCTCTGACTACTTTGCTCATGAAGGGTTCGTTTCTAGCTCAAGAAGACACCAGAGTTGACTTCCAAAGGCATCCAAGAACTAACTGACAGGCCTTCAGAATGAGAAACTGTTGCAAGGGCCTGGAGACCGCAGCCTCTTTCCTATTCCCGCCCCCTCGGGCTCCACCACAGGCAAGCGCGAGAAGGCGGCAGAAGGGGAGGCAGTTGAAAAAGCTGAGAGGGGAGACGAGGCCATCAAGGAAAGCAAAGGAGGCAGGGCCCCGAAGGACTGTGAGGCGGGACCAGGGAAGGCAGAAACCTTAAGGGGAAAGGCAAAGGAGTGAGGGCGGGAAAGGCAAAGCTGAGGGAACTGCCTGAAAGGTGGCGGCGGCGGCGGCCTAGAGGGGACTGAGGTCTGTAGCGGCCTCCTGAAAGAAGTTCGGATTTCAGGGCGAGAAGGAAACGGCCACGGAGGAGGCACGGAGAGAGGCCAACGGTAGCCAGCGCTCGCCTCGGGGCGGAGAAAGTATATGGATGGAGAGGAGGAAGAGGCGGCGGCGGCGGCGGCGGCGCCCTCCTGACTCAGGGCAGAGAGAGGGGGGAGGGAGAGCCTAGCGAGCTCTCCCCGAGCCGCGTGCCCGCCCCGCCCCGCCCACCTTCCCTCCCCCTCCCCCCCTACTGCAGAAACTACGCCATTGCGGCCTAGTCCAGGAGACGCTCGGCGAACGAGGAAGGGACGCAGAGCGCGCGCGCCCCGCCCCCCAGCGCTCGCCGTCGCGCCCTCCCTCCCTCCCTCTGTGTCCCTCTCTTTCGCACGGGCGCCATCTTGGCGGCTCGGCCGCCATCTTTCTTTCCCTTTTTTTCCCCCCCCCGCCGGAGGGAGCCGGGCAATCAGGCGAGAGCAGCAGCGCAGACCCCGCCATCTTTTCGGGGGAAGCCGCCATACTTGCCCTGGCGAGATGAACATGGCGGCGCCCATCACACACATCCAAACATGGCCTCCCTTCAAAACAAAACGGTGGGAAAGAGCCCGCCGGGCCCGGCTCGAGGCTCCCCGGCGCCCCGCCGCCACATGCCGCGCTCGGCCCGGCCGCTCCACTCACCCGAGGCCCACATGGTGACCGAGAACTCCCCCTCCAGGGTCTTGATCTGCACCTGCTTCTGCTCCCATTTCCTGCCGCCGCCGCCGCCGCCCCCTTCGGCCCCGCCGCCGCCCGCCGCCAGGTAACTCTTCTTGCTGCTCTTCTTGCCGCTGCCGCCGCCCTTCTTCACCCGGCCACCGCCCGAAGAGGAGCCGCCGCCGCCGCCCCCCGAGCCGCCCTTGCTGCCGGCGGCGGCCACGGTGACCAGCGTCTGCTCGATGTATTCGTCCTCGCCCGCCGGCGCCGGCACCGGGATGAGGATCTGGTCCTCGAAGCCGTCGTCGGCCCGCAGGCCGTCCGAGTCGTCGCCGCCGACCACCTCCTCGCGGGTCTGCACCAGGATCACCTCCTGGTGGTGCGGGTGGTGGTGCAGGTGGAGCTGGCCGCCGCCGGCCCCGACCCCGCCGCCGCTGGGGTCGCCGTCGGTGACGAGCGGCTGCAGGGCGATCATGGGCTGGTGGTGGTGGTGGTGATGGTGGTGGTGGTGGTGGCGGCGGTGGGGCGGGTGGTGAGGGCCGCAGTCCTCGCAGCACTCGTCGTCGTCCTCGTCCTCCTCGTCGTCGTCCTCCTCGCCGCCCACCACGGTGGTCTCGATGGTCTCCACCGGGATGGTCTCCACCTCGATCTCGTGCAGCTCCACGATCTCGGTCGGCATGTCCGAGCCGTCCGTGGCGATGTACAGGGTATCCCCCGAAGCCATGGTGCCGGATCGGGGAGCCCCCGAAGGCGGCGGCGGGCCAAAGCCGACCGGTGGGCCTCCGCCTCTCAGGTCCGCCGCTTCTCCTGTGCCCGACGCCGCCCGGCCGAGAGGCTCGGCCGCCTCTCGCTTCCCCGCGGTCGCCGCCGCCTCCCCCTTCCACACAAACACCACCAGCAGCTCCTCGTCGGGAGGGAGGGAGGAGGGTGGGAAGCGAGCAGCGAGAGCAGCGGCGGCAGCAGCCCCAGCCGCCGCCAAATCCCGCCCGCGCCGCCTCGCGAGACTTCCGCCGCCGCCGCTGCTACCGCCGAGAGAGACAAGCGCCCCAAGCCTTCCTCGCCCGCCATCCAGACCTGGGGAGGCCGCGGCAGGCGCCGGGGCACGCCCCCCTCGCCGTGGAGAGCCAATCGGGACCCGGAGGACGCCTCGCCCAATCAGAACGCGCCCGGCCTCGCCAACGGCCGCACACGGCCGGTTGGGCTGGGGACGCTACTTCGTCCCTACGTAGCCTATCACCGGAGCAACCTGCCGGCGGGGACACGCCCCCCCCGGAGCGGTGCGAACCCGTGTGGCGTCGCTGGCGCCTAGGGAGGCCATTTGCCGCCGTGTTGAGCAGCAGCAGTAACCGTTGCCTGGCCTGCCACGCCCACCGCTGCCGCTGAGGGAAAGTTCGTGGCGGCGTCGGCGTCGCGGGGTTGGTCGGCTCCGGTTTCCCGGCGCGGTAGCGGTTTTCCCCGTTCGGCGCTCCGACACCACCGCCCGGATTCGGCGGAGGATCCCGGCCAGCGGGCTCTGCCTGAAGGGCGCGACGGCGAGGGGATTGAGCCGCCATTCTCTCCTGTCTTCCCCCTTCGACCCTCCGTCGGGGCCCGACGAGGAGTTACTCGACGAGGTAGCCGCCGCCGCCGTGCCTGGAAACGGTCCCTTCGTTTCTCTTCTGCCCAGTCTCGGCCCCTCCGACTCCCTCCCTCGGGGGTTCCGCTTGGAGGCCTGTCGCCCGCGGTCGTCTCGTGACAGAAGCCGCGAGAAGCTCCGACCCGCCGGATGAGGCGGCGGCAGAGCTCCGGCCTTCAGCTGCTTCGCCGCCCGTCCCTTCCTTCCTTCCCTCCGTCTTTCTCTCCGCCTCGTGGGTTTTTTCCTCCTGGGCCGCCATTACCGGTCGGTTGGCGGCCTTTGTGGGGGGGGGGGCGGCGGCGCTCGTCGTTCCCGGGGAGGATGCCGAGGGGGCCGCGAGAGCCGTGTCGGCGGCCCGTCATCCTGGGCCCCGTCTCGTCCCTCGGGGAGGCGCCGGCCGTTCGTGGGAACCTGTCGCAGTCGAGCTCGGGCTGGGAGGCGAGGGGCGGATAGGCCAAGAAGAAGGAGCGGAATATCGGGGAGCGAGTTTCACGGAGCTCGGCGGCAGTCGGTTGAAGTCTTGCTGTTGAAAGGCGATTTGGCTGCAGCATCTGCCTCCTTAGGCTGCTTTGATGGCTGTTACTCGGTATCCCGTTGATTAATTTGTGCACGTGGGAGAAATGGCGAGCGTTGAGACCTTAAGGTAAGGGCGGTTTGTCATCCCGGCATATTGGCTTACAATACTTCGCGAATCACACTACTGAGAAGGTCCGTTAAATTCACTGAAATTTGTGGGTTTTTAAAGGCCTTTGAGGTTTTGTCTTCTCTGAGCCAGTTTGGTCTAGTGCAGGGGCCAACCGAGGACATTTATCCGGCCCGCCCGGTGTTTTTGCCGCCGCTGGCTGTCCTGCATAGGAATTTGTTCATTTTTTTAAAAAAAAAACTATATTCCCGCCCTCCAGTGGTCTGAGGGACAATGAACTGGCCCTCTGTTTAAAAAGTGGTCTAGTGGTTAAGGAGCCAGACTCCTATCTGGGAGTTAATCCAGGTCTCTTGTGGACTTATTCAATCCAGTCCACAAGAGGACAAAAGGCCTTGTTCCAGATCATAGGAGGCATGCAGATGGGACAGCTCTGCGAGATCCTGAACTACCGGAGCTGCTCCATAGTGAGCTGCTGAAAAACACACACACACACAACCCCTGAGGGTAGAAACTTTCATTCCTAGCCATACGTTGTGGAAGGGAGGGCAGCTGTGAAGCTTGCACAAGCTTCACAGTTGCCAGGAAATGTGGGCTGGGTCTGGCACGTACCTCCGCATGATCCAGATTAAATAGAAGTAAGCACAGAAAAGGCCTTGATTCCCTTTGGCCCTTGTACAGCCTTCAGAGCAGAGCTGGTTTTTATTTGGTGTTCCACTGGCTGGAGAAATAAAAGTGAGATCATAGCTACTTCAGTGAGCTGGGTAGCAGATTAAATATAGTGGAAAAGATGACCAGAGAATTTTGAAGATGTGGTCAGATGCAGAAGTGCTCCTAGTTAGCTAGCACGTTTGGGATTGGAGCAATGGCCTAAGCAAAGGAGGTAATAGCTGATTCAACAGAAATGATGAAAAGGGTCATGAGATTGAAGAGAATACTGTGTTTCATTGTTCAGTTATCCTGAGTTTAGGAATTAGTGTAAAACTTTAAGAATATACAGTTCTAGATAATTGGCTCTTGAGACAACTGACTTTGATTACCTCTTGGCTTTTAGGTATAGGGCATTAGACCTGTTTAATGTTGTTTTGTTTGAAAAGAAACTAAATATTGTTGGTAGTTGTAACCATGTATTTTTTCCATAACCCAAACAATGAGCATTAAAGTATTAGAAGCAGCAATTTTATATTAGTTTAAAAATGATGGAGGTTGTTCATAACTTGTCAAGTCTTTTGATTATTTTTTTCAGACCTGTTCTGATTTTTTTATAAAATTGGAGTTAACATCCACAGGCATTCCAACCTTTCCCTGAAGTGTGCGGAGTAAGAAATAGTGGATATTTTGTCTCTTTAAAGATTAGTATGTATTTATTAAGACACCATTTTTGTAGATTACCTTCTACATCATTAGATCAAGAAAGCTTCTACCACAATACAGTTCAGATAACATTTCTGATTAGGGTTTTTTCCTCTCCCTCCCCTTTTTTATTATCTTTTTAGATCTCCCTGGATTATTGTACAGCTATCAGAAAACATGCAGAATGTAAAGCCTCTGAAAAGTGAAGAGCAACAGAATGGCTAAAATAGAAAAGGAGAAAAGATGCAATAGGAGTGAATAAAAAGTCTTAAGCTGAGATAGTACGGTTGGCCAGACCCATACGTATAAACCAAAAAAAATGGTATGTTGTTTTATCTTGTTCTTACTAACCCTGTGTGATTTTGTAATTTCAGAGAGAAATAGATGAAAGAAATAGACCAAATTTGCATAAAAAGCATAGAGCAGTTGAATAGAACAGAATTGCTTTTCACTGAAACATGTCTTGAAACAAATCTTCGTCTATAATTGAAGGTATGTATTATGATTATAGTTTAGAATACAACTGGAGAAACAAGATTCAGAAATGTCCTTGGTGTTGTATAAAAATAGAAAGATTTAGCTTGACTTTACATTTATAACAATCCAGCAAGTAAGCAGACAACCTCAAGGTCACATTTGCAAATCCAGACTAACTGTGTTTACTAACCAAGTTACAAGAGAACTGAAGCTCCTATCTATAGCAGGAGCTGCTGCTCAATTCACTATAGTGCCATATAAGTTGTTTGTTGCCACTTAAAGCTTAAAATCTACAGAACTGCCATTATCTTGCTGGCTATGGGAAATGGAAAGTCTTCACAGATAACACTGAAGCGGAGGGGTGTTTTTCTTTCTTTTCTTTTTTTGACAGAGACCGAATATGTATGCAATAAAAATGAAAGTTCAGAGATTGTTTAGCATTGGTAGCATCCATATGTTAGTGCCTTAAGGCCAGAAGATGCGCTTCCAAAGTGGATTAGCAGTGAGATGGGGGTATATCCATGCCTGCCAAGGAGGTCTAGCCATATGGTATTGAAGTAACTGTTATGCCAGTCTTCGGTTGCATCTGCACACAGTTTTAAAAAAATGACTTGGAAGCATTTTAGAAGTGGTAATGTCTGCATACTAGTGCCTATATCAATAGCCAGAAGATGCCCTTCTACGATATATTCTTTGCTCTTTAATGTCAATTAGAGATGGCATAGGAACACTAGTGTCCACATTCAGCTACTTTTAAATGGCTTTTGAGCTCCTTTTTTAATGTATGTGGGTGTTGCCTAAAAATGGAGTAGTCTCCAAATAAAGCCTTTCATCTTCTTTGGAATCAATGGATGCCATTCACGTATATGGAATAGAGCAAGAATAGCATTGGAACAGTATCTGAGCAGGGATTGAACATTTCCCTGGAAACCATTGACACTGAGAACCAAGCCAGTTTCTGTTGAAACAGGGAAAAGCTGTAATTTGAGAATAAGGGGGATATTTTGCACATAGATCAAAAGTTGGTTTTTCATTATCTCCAAGAGGCTAGGAAAGTTAGGTTTCTGGTCCCAGTTTTCTTGTACTTTATTTATTTATTTGCCTTTTTATCCCCCCCTATATTCAGAGGTCTCGGGAGGTAACAACATTTAAAATCAACATTATTAAAACAACAGTATGTATTAAAACAACAGCGTCTGCAAGTTGGAAAGGAAACTGTCTTGTTTTATTTGTTTTATGTTCCTGTGTGTGACTTGAGAACTAGCATCTATCTCACCAAAAACATAAGAGGAGTCTTGCTGGACCAGGCCACAACCCATCTAATCCAACATCCTGTCCCCCACAGTGGCCCACCACTTGCATCTGCCCTTGACTCCCTGCATATGACCTTTGGAGGCACCTTGCCTGTCTCTCCAATCTGGAGGCAGTACCTAGGTATCCATTCTAGTAGCCAGTGATATACATGTCTCCATGATTTTGTTAACCCTTTCATAAAGTCATCCAAGCTGGTTGTTCTTACCACCTCAGTGTAACTTTTGATGAGCCACTGTTCCTTCATTTGTCAGTAGTAGCCACAGGGGACTAAACAGGGGATTACAGTTTCTATCCAACTTCTTATCTTCTTGGAGAACAGAAAATGTAGGTACTCCTTGCACTAGAGTGGAAATAAACACCTGGCCTTCCAAATGTTTCTTGAACTATAACTTTCATTTGAGCCAAACAGGTAAAGACAAAAAAAACCCACACCCAGATAGAGGCAGCATTCTTCCTTCTATCCTATTCAATCTTCTGAACAAAGAACACAAAACAAGGTTTCAGGTGGAATGTAAACTGCATCTTGACTCTTGTAACTCAGTTTCTTGGGATCTATATATATTAAATGGACAAAGCAAAAGAAGCATATGGGCAGGAAGGTGCTCTTAATTTATGTATAGCTGACTGGAGTTTAGCGTGCATGCTCATAGTCACTTAAGACTATAGCTAGCTTCTTGCTGAATCAGTCCTACATTTTGTTCAAGAATCCCTTGTGGCTGATATGACCTGAGGTGATAGCTGAGAAGAAATACCACCATTAGTTCTGCTAAATAGTTTAGCACTTTTTGTTTTCTCTGCATTCCTATTCTGAGAATTATAGACCCAGAACATCTAGACCTTTCAGGTTATCAACTTTGAATTGGTTGTGTAGTGTCATTGGCTCATTCTCCATTGCTACAGCTTGAGAATATGAAATACAACAAATTTCATCAAAACTGGTAACTAAGGAACAAACACTTTTCCATGTCAAATGCAGAAAGATAAGTATATTTTCTTCTGTTTTGCAATTCAGAAAGAAGAACAATATGCCTTCTGGGGTCCCCCTGTAAGTGTCAGGACTTCAAAACTTGTGATTATAGGGTTGGAGCAGGTAAAAGTTTTATGACCAGTGGCTGAAAACAAATGTGATGGGAAAAGAGTTCTGGGACCTATTCGCACTTGGCTTTATTCTGGAATATGTCCTGGAATAGAGGCTTGCTGCCGACGTGCCCATATAGGCTACAGCAGGTCCCAAGTGAATCCTGCCAAAGTCTGCAATAGCATGAGGATAACAGACCTCTATCCTGAGATACTTTCCAGAATATGGCCAAGTGCGAACTGGCCCCTGATTGCTAACATAAAAAACTTTTGATGATCTGCTCCTTAATTAGTAGGACTTTAAAATCTGTCATGATCTCTTCCACAAAGTAGACAAACAAAATATAATCTTTCCCTAACATCAAGCTCCGTACCTGAGGACTGGAGGGTAGCAAATGTAACACCAATCTTCAAAAAAGGATCCAGGGGTGATTCAGGCAACTACAGACCAGTTAGCTTAACGTCAGTTCCGTGTAAGGTGATGGAAATCATTATTAAAGACAAAATTAGTGTGCATATGGAGGAGCAAGCATTGCTGAACAAAAGCCAGCATGGCTTCTGCAGAGGTAAATCATGCCTCACAAATTTATTGGAATTCTTTGAGAGTGTCAATAAACACGTGGATAAAGGTGAACCAGTAGACATTGTCTATCTGGACTTTCAGAAGGCTTTTGACAAAGTCCCACATCAAAGGCTACTGAGTAAACTCATCAGCCATGGAATAAAAGGACAAGTTCTGTCCTGGATTTGTGACTGGCTTAAGGGCAGAAAGCAGAGAGTAGTAATAAACGGCAAATTCTCAGGATGGAAGGAAGTAAAAAGTGGGGTCCCTCAAGGCCCAGTACTGGGACCAATGCTTTTTAATTTATTCATCAATGATCTAGAAGAAGGGGTACATAGTAAAATAGCAAAATTTGCTGATGATACTAAATTATTTAGGGTAATAAAATCTGAAAGAGATTGCCAGGAGCTCCAGAGGGATCTCTTAGCATTGGGTGAGTGGGCAACCAAGTGGCAAATGTGCTTTAATCTTAACAAGTGCAAAGTAATGCACATTGGGGCCAAGAATCCAAATTACGTCTATAAACTGATGGGGTCTGAGCTTTCTGCAACACACCAGGAAAGGGATCTCGGAGTTCTGGTGGACAGTTCCATGAAGGTGTCAACCCAGTGCGCGGCAGCAGCGAAAAAAGCAAATTCAATGCTGGGAATAATTAGGAAGGGAATAGAAAATAAGACAGCAAGTGTCATTTTGCCCCTTTATAAATCTATGGTGAGGCCACATTTGGAGTATTGTGTACAATTCTGGTCACCACACCTCAAAAAGGATATTGTGGAACTAGAGAAGGTGCAGAGAAGGGCAACCAGAATGATTAAGGGTCTGGAACACCTCCCTTACGAAAGCAGGCTGCAACGTCTAGGCCTCTTCAGTCTGGAGAGACGGCGTTTGAGAGGGGACCTGATTGAAGTATATAAAATTATGCACGGTATAGAAAGGGTGGATAGAGAAAATTTCTTTTCTCTGTCGCACAACACTAGAACCAGGGGACACTCTGAAGCTGATGGGTAGGAGAATAAGGTCTGACAGGGGGAAGTATTTCTTCACCCAGAGGGTCATCGGCTTATGGAATGTGCTGCCGGAAGAGGTGGTGACAGCTACCAGTCTGGATGGCTTTAAGGTAGGGTTAGACAAATTTATGGATAACAGATGTATCAATGGCTACTAGAACAAATGCCTAGGTGCATCCTTCAGGCTGAGGGGTGGGGGAGGAACTGGGGCGCTGTAAGGCCATCTGCTGGGACTCGAGAGCAGGAGAAGGTTTGTCCTTGTCTCTGCTTGAGATGCCCGTGAGCATTTGGTGGGCCACTGTGTGCGACAGGATGCTGGACTAGATGGGCTGTGGCCTGATCCAGCAAGGCTTCTCTTATGTTCTTATGTTCTCTCATAATCTGCAAGTTGGTTGATTCAAATTGCTGTGCTACCAGAAAGAATTTATGAGAAGCCTATTCATCCTTAGGCTGTCAAATCAACAGCAACTCTTCCTAGTTCCATGAGTTGGAAAAGAAAGTGCGATTAAAATCGTATGAAATAGGGACAAGCCATGGAGCGCCAAGCAAGAGTTTGTGCGGAAATGGCCTGTCACAGGAAGACTCCCCCTTTCACCCAAGCCCTCAATATTTGGTCAATATTTGGTGAAAGCCAAGCTCTTGTTGTTATTCTTTCATCTTGTGCTTTGAGCTAATGTTATACAGAAATGTGAAGATCTGAAATTGTATTGTCACTAACAATGTTGTTAAGAATATAAGGTTAAAAATGGTTATATAGTTGGATATGTTAATTTAGTAGGCTGTTATTCTGTAAATCTGTTTTGTAATGGAAATGATCAATAAATTTTTTTTGTAAAAAAATACAGACAAGTGGGAAACTTGATCATTATTAAATGCTCCTATGTATAAAGGTTAAAGTTCTTTGGAAACTGGTATCAAGGGCCTTTCACATATTAGATTGTAATCCAGGGTGCTGTATACTGCCTAAGTTTGGGTGAATTATTTTATTTCAGTTTTTGATGAGGCAGTCTACTGTCAGTACAGAAAAGAATACTAAGATGAAATGAACAGCCCCCTCTGCCTGGAACTTACCGGTGCATGATATTTACAGATTAAACTGGGCAAAGTCCCAAGAAGAGAGAACATTTCAATCAAACTTACACGTTGACATCATTTTCATATATGCAAACTTTTCCCATGGTGTTCTGCTGTTCAGTATTCAGAAACACTTCAGGCAAGAGTATTTTGGTTTTCATTTACATTTCAGTTAAGATTGAGTGGCATATCTACATAAAAATGTGTAAGCTTAGGAGCAGCTCTGGAAAGCAGCGAAGAGAGTTACTTTTTACATTCAAATATATTTTTTATAATTATATAGTTTGATTATAATTACACTGTGTTGGTTACACTTGTTTATTTGGGTATATAACCCATGTCTAATTTAAAATAAATTGTAATTAAATGGTAAAAAGCCTTCTTTGTATTAGCAGCTTGGGGCTACCGTTCTTCAAAATTCATTAGAATGCAGCTTATTTTGGCTATCATCCTAAACATGATTGCTGAGAAGTCTTCCCAAAACAATTAGACTTCAGTGACAGCAGTTGGCAGCAGCTAAAAAAGAGGTTTCCTATATTGCCACCTTCAGTGGAGTTGGGGATTGAACCTCAGACTGTTTGCTCTTTGGGTAGGTGCTCCACCAGCGTAATGTCATTTGTTCTGGGCTTAAATGGCATGGGAATCCCAGTATGAAAGTACACAGTCTACCGAGCATAGGCTAGAGTAGGATTTATGGTGTGTGTGCATGCTTGTTACTAGGATTCCCCCCAAAATCTAGAATTATGGTAAAGGCTAACACTTTATTCATGAAGTGTTTATCCAGGCTTAGAGTGTATCCAGACACGAGCAGAACGCCATGATACTCCTGGGGCTGTATTGGGAATCCCAAAACATCACAATTGCGGAAAATCTGGCAATAATGTTGAGTTTCCTGTATAATAGCGAACGCTTCTGTCCGTTCGCACCTTGTGTAAGCCTAGGAGTAGCACTGAAAAGCAGCGAAATACTTAGATGCTAAGAAAGCATGGGCAGGGGGCATGAATGGGTAGGCGCTTGGCTAGCACATAGTAATTTGGAACTGGAACAATAACACAAGCCAACAGAGGCAAGAGCCTGGGATTGTCTTCTGCTTTCTGGGGACCCTTGTGCTTGGGGAGAACATGCAAACCATAAGGTCAGGGAAATGAAATAAAGGGTATAAACTATTAGACAGTAATCGGTTAACAGTAGTCCTTCACAAAACAGTAACAGCCTTCTATAAATTGTTGAGCAAATTTAACTGAGGGATGTGCTAGATGTTTTTTGTTTCAATTCATGGGAGCATCCTGAAGAACTTTAATTCAACGCTTTCATACTGTAATTCACATTCGCAAGAGAACATGAGGACCCTACTGGATCAGGCCATAACCCATTTAGTCCAGCATCGTATCTTGTACCGTGGCCCACCAATTGCTTCTGGGCATTCTCAAATCAGAAGACAAAGGCAAACCCTTCACCTGCCCCTCTACAAATGGCACTTAGAGGAGTCATGCCTGTTTTTCCAATCTGAAGGCATCCGTTCTAATAACTATTGTGTATGGAAGATATGTGTATTTTCCATGAATTCGTCTAATTCCTTCTTAAAGCCATCCAGGCCAGTTGCTGTCACCGCCTGTTCAAGTAGTAAATTCCTCTGGGTGAAGAAAAATACTTGCCCTTATCAGTCCTAACTCTCTTGCCCATCAGCATCATAGAGTGCCCCTTTGTACTAGTGTTGTGCAACATAATTTTCTCTGTTCGCCTTTTCTACACCATGCATAATTTTATATATGTCAATCAGGTCACCTTAAAACACTGTGTTTCAAGGCTAGAGACCTAGATGTTGCAGCCTGATTTCATAAGGGAGATATTCCAGCTCACAACATCCTTTCTGAGGTGTGGTGACCAGAATTGTACACAATGGGTGTTTTTCCACTGTCACTAAAAGTACCCATTAAGTACCCATGGGTATTTAATGGGTACTTCTAGTGACAGTAGAAAAACACCCAATATTCCAAATGTGGCCTCACTGAAGGTTTATAAAGAGGCACAAGGACACTTCCTGGCTTGATTTCTATACTTTTCCTAGTTACCCCTAGCATTGAATTTGCTGTTTTCACCACTGCTGCGCACAAGGTTGACACCTGCATTCAGAAGTTCCCATTTCACAACTTGAATTTTGAACATTCTTCTGTCAGCGTTGTGTTGGAGAGTCTTTTAAGTCGTCTTATGCAGAATGGCCTTATCAGACATGATGGCTTGTCTCATATACTGGGAGATGAACAAAGCTCCTAATGCGTGATGATTGACATGAATAACTTTCTATAATAGTGCTGCCCAAGTAAGCATGGAGCCACTAACCACTAGGTGTCAGACTTCCATAGAACAAGCTTGTAACACCAGAATAAAGATTCCCTAGTAGGCTACCAAGAATTCAAACCTGCATCTCACTGTTTGCTAGAGAGGCATGGGGGGAACAAGGCTGCAGCCCATCCAAACCTGCTCAGCAGACATCACTACTATTCAAAAGTAGCCTTGAATCACTAGGCTTCATACTGTTGTGAAATTAGCAGACTCTCTGATTACTAGCCCTTAACTTTAGGATTGGCTGAGACTTGTTTCCTGGCCTGTTCTCAAGACCTAGGCTTTCTCATCTGGGGAAGTTTTTTTGTTGGCAAATCTTGTGTGTCCCTTTCCCCTTGCTACCAACATGTGGATCTTTAGCAGATTTGATGAGCTTAAGAACTACTTCATTAGCCTTTCCCAATCCGTGGAAATGGTTGATGCTGGAATGTTTTCCTCTCACAGCAATCTGCTGACTTCTAATGCAGTTTTGTGCACAGACGGAACTCATGAATAGGCCCGACCTGTTTCATAAGAACAGAAGAGAGGCCCTGCTGGATCAGGCCACAACCCATCTAGTCCAGCATCCTGTCGCACACAGTGGCCCGCCAAATGCTCATGGGCATCTCAAACAGAGACAAGGACAAACCTTTTCCTGCTCTTGAATATTTAGCCTGACAGAACCTGACTGAAATAGAACTTGAAGATTCCCACTTTGGGAGTGTGACTTCTAAGAATTTGAATCCTCCTACTTTGGTGATCATTCACGAAACTGTTGTGCAGAAAGGATTTTTGGTTTGTTTTCCTGAGCTCAGGGCCTGTGTGGCTTTTTACTCTTTACTGTGTGACCAGGAGTTCTCCCCCAATTGATATGATGATTATTCTAACACCTTAACTTCCTGCCTAATTTGCAATTCTGAGTATCTCCAGGAATAGCCCACATTGTTAATTACTTCATTTCCAACAGATTAACAAACTGTTAAGTTCTTTTTGATAAGTTGCAAAAATAATCCTTTCCTCAATAAACTTTGTCACACCGCCCAAAGGCAAAATCCCTGTTGCCCTTTTTACCAAGAACCCTGTGTTCTCTGTTGTGAATGGTTAAAAACAGCTGCCTTGAATCTTTCTGGATGTTCAGGACTACCAGTTCCGCCAGCGCCATCAAGCTCAGCCACGTTGACTAAAACTCTCAGGATTGCAAAGGCTGGTTGTAGAGCCTTGTTGTTGACTTCTTCCATGCCATAATACCACACAGCTTTCATATTCTGGCTTCCCATATGTACAGAGCTACGCATATGCAGGAATGCACTGTTCAATGAAACTAGGAAAACTGATTAAACCTATACAATTCCAAAAGGAGGCAAAATTTTGAGTTCTTAGACTAGACAGGCAAAAGCACAGAAGAGGTGGGGGCAGAAATTAGTCCTCAGCTAAAGATCTTAAGGAGCTCTAAAGATGGAGATGCCTTCTCACAAGACAATAACATATTAGCATCACATGATTTTTAATGTCCTGGCACTAAAACAAGACTCGATTCCCAAATCAAAAGGCCTTTTTGCCCCTTTGTGTGACAGCCAGCACAGAACTGGGATGCAGCAGGTGTCTGCACTTTGGAACACCCGATGAACCCCAAACTTAACCGGCACATCACCAAGTACCAGGTAGGTGTGATAGCTGCTATTCTAGAGGTGATGGCAATGGCCATGAGGGGCAGCCATAGCCACAGCAACCAGGGAATGAGTTGCACTGTGCCACCCTGCCCCATGCATCCTTCACCTGGAAGCAGTATGAAGGGTGTGTGTCATGCTGTGCTAGACGTGTCCCATACATGGCTAGTATAGCTGTGCAGCACTTGTTTCTGATTGCCCCTCTTGGCTTATTTCAGAGCCTAAAAAGACTGTGCAGCCAACATGATCTGGGGTTCTGCTTGGGTCTCCCCCAGCCCCTATCAGATTTCTGAATAAGAATTACTGCTTATTGTTTAGAGAGCTGGCAAAGGCTGGGGAAAGCCCAGTAGGCCCCAAATTGCATTGGGCCATGTGATGACATCATGGCATGACCTGATATGGGAACAGGTGCTCCAGCCCCCTACATACTTTTTTTAAAAAGCTAGAAGAGGCAACCAGGAGCTGCGAGCTAAAGTAAGTGATCACTTTGCTCTAGGGCATTTCTGCACTTGGCTTCCTGTCCGCAGAATCCACTAATGTGTGGACTGGATAGGGTTGAGATGTGTGTGATGCACCATTTTGTGCACTATCGCTAGTAGAAAATAGGGTAACATCTGCTAAGGCAGGAGGCATTTCTGGGTTAGAAATGCCTCCTGCAAGTGCAGATGCTCCTTACCAGATGTTACCCTATCGTGTACTATGGGGCCAAGTGTGAAATGGCTTGTAGAGCCAAGTGAAACATCTAACATGTTCTACCCTCAGGTAAGAGGGTTGCAGTCATTTCTCATTTTGTCTAATATTTGAAATCATTTTGCACGTCCCTGGTCTGGTGTCATGCCTTTTGTTTCTCTCACAAATATTGCACACAAATACTGAGCCAGTTTGGTCTAGCTGTTAGGGAGCTGGAGTCTTATCTGGGAAATGCTCCTTGTTGCATTGTAGTTGTATGTGTTGAATTAGCATGCAGCATATTGAATTTGAGTTAGTTCGTTCCCTTACAGTGCCTGATGCTTGCTTCACTGTTTGCGTCTCCATGACACCATTCAAAGAGTACAGATCTAAAGCTGCTGCTTATAAACCATGTTAAATATTTACCAGTGCTAGTCAGCTGGAAGTGTTACCTCTACAAAAGACCAATACCTTCCTTTGTGTTCCTGCATCTCAGGTCAAGTCAAAGGCACCTCAATATACCTTAGGTATACTGTTAACCAGTCTAAATGCAGCTATGACATTTGGAAGGGCTAACGCTAAGATTTGATGGTCCCAAGAAAAAAGGCTATCACAAGCCTTTATTGGAGAAGCCATCTATTGATGGTGTGACATGTTGCAGTTTGGTCAAATGGATATTTAAGAAACTATGCAGAGGTCTTCAGCATCTCAGTAGTCCTTGGTATGTTTGTGAGCAAGCCCCACAGAACTCATTGGTTTTTATTTCTGAGCAAGTACATGTAGATCCATACGAAGGCTGGACCTCTGTTAAGCAGTAAATGCACCATAATCATCTCCTGGGACAGCTTATCTCCAGTGGGAGCAAGGGTGCCTTTGCTGCATAATGAAAATGCAGTCTATGGATCTGAAATAACAATAAGTCCACTCTATATTCAATGTTTTATTTGCGTAGCTAAGAAGCCCTTGGCCTCTTTTGACTGGAGAAGTGCGCCTGTGCTCTGACGTTTGTGCTCCATGCTTAAAACATCACCAAGTGAAGGCAAAGGGAGCCAGGGGTGCATGGACGTTGCCTGCACTCCTTGACCTCTAACCACTTTTCACTTTTGACTGAACACTGCTTCGTGTACAGCTCTACTGTGGGCCTGTGAGTACGTATGGATATCTGACAAAGGACATGTCTCCATTTCCTTCATGGAGGATTCCTTGGATAAGCCTCAGGTAGATTTGCCAAGGGCTATGTTGAGTCCACTTTTGTCCTCTGGACCTCACTGCTCTTGTCACTTCAGTTATGCATTGGGGGGGGGGGACTTCCTGATCCCTTGCACACAGGGGTAGCAGGCCCACAGACCAATGCGGCAAATTTTGCCATGGCGAGGGCCCAGCTCAGCCTGCAAGAAACAACACCAGAGTCACTTCTCACACAGTGGATGTTTTACACCTTGAAGGGCAATGAAGTCCCCGCAAGCACCCTCATGCCCCTTCAGCTTGGGCTGCTGTGGAGACAGGATGACTTTGAAGCCTACAAAAGCCTGTGGAGACCCAGCCAGTAACAGGCACCAGTCCCAAAAGGCTGCCAGTGGACATGAAAAAGGAAAGTTGATTAAAAAGGAAACCTCTCGTGTTTCATCACTTGTCTGTGACATACAGACAGAAATTAGAAGAAATTTCATAAATCTTTTATGAAGTAAGAATGATTCTTTTATTCTGATATTACGACTTGATTGGTAAGGCACAGTCTTCCAGCACCAATACAGAGGGTGTTTTTCCTCTTAGCACTAGAGTACTCTTTAAGGACCCATTAAGGACCCATTAAGGACCCTTAATGGGTCCTTTAATGCTAAGTGGGAAAACACCCATAATTATACCTTACATTCTCTTGCTTAATTTCTACAATTCAAAACATCTAGATAAAAAGATGTCTTCAACTGGTGCCTAAAGACCAGGTGTGTATAAATAAGATGCTATTTAATTTTTTGTCTGATAAACACGTCCTTAATATTGCTAGATGAAAATTTAGGAGGTTTCTCTGGTCTCTGGCACAGTCTTCCAGACTGTCACATTTGCAGATTTGTTGATTTTTTCCCCCCTGATGCCATTTGTTCTTGCAATTTTTTATCAGATTGTTCCTAAAGTTGGTTGCTCTGGTATTCCCAAGATTCAATGTATAGGATCAACAGATCCAAGTTGGTTTGCAAAATAGCTGGAATGTTTCTACATCTGGAAAACAAATCCTACTAAGTGGCTGTCAATTTAACAGAAAGAAAGAAAGAAAAAGAAAGAAAGAAAGAAAAACTGGCAGTCTCATGTATCTCTGGTCTAGAGGAGAGGGAGGAGGGAAACAATTTGAGAAAATTAAGTAAAATAATCATGTATATATTGTAAAATAACCACCTGTTTCCATATTGATTTAGTATTAAATAATAGCTAGAGTGCGTCTTGAAGTACGTGTTTGTGTAAAATAAACACTTGGAGCTGTGATGTACTTGAGGTAAATATTTTAAGTAAATAAGGTGATGAAACAAAAGTGTTGTACTTCCTTCCAATTTGACAAAACTAAGTATTTATCAGTCTCCAAGGTAAAAGACTGGAGTATTGCACATAAAGGCTGGAGGTATAAGAGGGAAGTGGGTTGTAGGGAATGTATAAATGCTGAGGAAGCAAACTAAAAGAAAAGATGTGTTGTAAAGTCCTGTACAAGACCAGTAAACAAAGGAAATTTTGGAGAAGGAGATGGAATAAAGACCTTCATGGATTAAGTTCCAGAAAGATAAAAAGAGCAATGTCTTGGATAGAAAAAGGGATGTCCTTCAAACAAAGAGAAATGGAACAAGCCCAAGATGAGGGAAACCTCCTAAATTCTCAGCCTTAGGAATATTAAGGACATGTTAATGTAAAACTTAAAATTGACGTAACCTGAGATAATGAATAGCAGTTCAAACAGAAATGCGGAGCAGAGGAATCCTGGGAATGATGTAAAAAAGTAATGATGTAGATCAATCTTTCTCAAAGTGGGCGATAACGCCCCCTTGTGGGCGCTAGAGGCCTAAGGGGGGGGCGGTAAAGGGCCCAGAGAAAATGGGGGGGGGGTTGAAGCGGTTTAGAGGGCTGATTTGTGTATTTTAATCCTATATAAAAGTGCGTAATGTTTCTTTTATTTTCATTAGCGTTTTTGTGTGCAATCAGACAGTTTTTTAAACTCACGTCTTTGTGAAGACAAAACCATGTCGGAAGCAAAAAAGAAGAGACGGCAATACAGTGCGGAATATATTAAATACAGATTAATTGAAAATCCCACAAATGCATCTTCGCCTATGTGCCTTCTTTGTCAAAAAACATTTTCGAATGATACAATGAACCCTCCTAGGCTACAATATCATTTGAATAAAATGCATTCAGGTAAGAAAAACAAAAATGTGGACTATTTTCAAGACCTGGAAAGGAAGTATATAGCTCAGCCAATTGTATCAAAACTTTTTTCAGCGTCTTCTAAGCAAGACACTGACGGACTTTGAGCTTCGTACAATATCTCTTTGTTAATTGCTCAAACAGGCAAACCGCACACTACTGGAGAAGAATTAATTTTACCAGCAATAAAAGAAGTAACAATTACTGTGCTCCATAAACCAGCAGCAGATATTATTCAAAAAATTTCTTTGAGCAATGGTTCTGGGCAAAGACGAATTGATGAGATGGCTGGAAACATTGAAGAGTCATTGTGCCATCATCTGAAGACTAGCCAATTCTCAATTCAGTTGGATGAGTCCACTTTACCAACTAATGAAGCATTGTTGTTGTCATACGTAAGGTTTATTAAAGATGAGAAAATATGTCAAGAACTATTATTTGCTAGAAATTTAGAGACAGATACAAAAGGAGAAACCATATTTAACACGCTGGAAAAGTTTTGTGATGAGAAAGAAATTCCCTTGAAGAATATTATGTCAGCTGCCACGGATGGTGCTCCAGCTATGACAGGGTGTCACAAAGCCTTCATAGATACTTAAAAAATAAAGTTCCAGATGTGCTCACTGTACATTGTGCTATTCACGTACAGCATTTGGTTGGGGGAAATTTGAGTGAACGGTTGTTTCAGTCACTGCAACATGTCATCAAAGCAATCAATAAAATCTGAAACAGCTCTTTAAATGACAGGCTATTTAATCAGCTTTGTGTTGCTAATGATGAAGATTTCAGCCAATTGCTGTTTCACACAGAAGTGTGTTGGCTATCAAGAGGTACTTGTTTGACTGGATTTTACAATCTGATTGACTCTGTGATAGAGTTCCTGGAAAACAAAGACACAGGATTCTGTGACAAGTTCATCACATCAAAGAATGATATTGTGTACCTGACAGACCTGTATAAATTGTTTAATGATATCAATCTCCAACTTCAAGGTGACAACTTGAACTTGAGAGTAAAACAAAAAATGTCATTGCTGCTTTCGTAGCTAAACTGCTCTTACACAAGACAAATATCGGCAGATGTGAGTTTCACAATTTCCCTAATTTTCAGTAGCATCCTTCAACAACGACTGCCAACATCGGAAGAACCTCCACAGTGATTTCAAAGAACAATTCAGGACATTTTAAAACTGGAAATACTGGACTGGGTACTGGATCCTTTTTCAAATGTAAACACAGCAGGATCATCCCAGCTGGAAGAACATATAGAACTGACAACAAACGAGGAAATAAAAATCAAATTCAAAACTGGCTACCAAGAATTTTGGCTACAAAAGCCAATCCTGCAATTGTACCCTGGATTGTGGTCGATTGTTCTACAATTTTTGATAGCATTCCCATTGTTGTATTTGTGTGAACATGAATTTAGTGGTGTGGCAACTCTGCTAATTAAAAACAGAAATTGTTTACATGTTACCGAACACAGTGACCTATGGCTGTTTTTGAGTAAATTTAAGCCTGATATTAACAAACTTGTTAAATCATCAGATTCATCCTTCACCTTAGATTCATTTTAAAATTTAAATTGAAATGTTTGTTTTAATTTGAATAAAAGATTTTCTAAATATTATTTATAAAGTTGTGTTTTATTGCTCTCATTAGAACAGTCTCATTTAAAATGTAAGTTTGAACTCAAACAAGATAAGACTCATGGCACGCTATAATTAAATTAAAGTAATGATGGCAAATGTGATATTTAAGATGTAGTAGAGTTAAAAAAATAATTGATTCTCAAAGTGGGCAGTAGATGAAATAAGTTTGAGAACCGATGATGTAGATACATATTTTGTCAGTTTTGAAAGAACTTGCATGGACTTTCGAGG
Source organism: Aspidoscelis tigris stejnegeri (assembly GCA_023333525.1). Taxonomy (NCBI): domain Eukaryota; kingdom Metazoa; phylum Chordata; class Lepidosauria; order Squamata; family Teiidae; genus Aspidoscelis; species Aspidoscelis tigris. The sequence continues at coordinate 98,691,270 of JALMGA010000003.1, read as the reverse complement.
TCTTCTTGAGGAGAGAACAGTTTACTGCATAGTTGGATTGTCAAAATCAAACATTCAAACAAGAGGATTTATGCGTTTGCTTGGACTGGAGCCATATTTTACCACCAATGGAGGTACAGGATTAAAAAAACCCACTCAATTGCTCAAGCAGCTAAAATTATGGAGCATTTGGGTATAATTAGAAGTGAAATATCTACTGTAACCCAAAATTTAAAACCTTGTTTTGAAGAGAAAAAGAAAAAGCGTTGGCAATTTGCAAATAAAAAAAAACCTGGCAGGAAAGAATCTTAAACCCTGGCAAAATGACAATGGGAAACCTCTGTAAGAAGCAAAGAGTTTTGCAGATTTAGCCAACAACCTAAAATGAACGGAAGAAATACAGCATGTTATAAGTACGGACGTATGGGACACTTTCAATTTAATTGCTCCAGTCAAAATAATAAAAGTAAAACAAGTGACAAAACAGCCACAAGAGTTACATAGAGCTTTCAAGGAATTGGCAGGTAGCCAGTTGGCCATGCAAACAGAGCAAGCTGGAGCGACAGGGAGGTAACGGGAAAATGTTGTTTCTTTATTTCTATGGGCCCAGATACAAATTTTGATTTTAGATAAGAGCTGCAAATTAATAACCAAGTGATCTGAGGATTAAGAGGCACAGGTTCCCAGATATGTGTAGTAAAAGAAGTGTCCACACCTAAGTTTTAATCCAGCTTCAGTCCACTTTCAGTGTGAGAGACCACATCAGCAAAAGAGTCAAGCTGTTTTCTTCAGTGTTATCTAACTCAGAAAATCAACCTTTGGGTTAGATAAAAGTAGAAAAAAGTGACTAGTTAGTTTTCTGGTGTGTTCTCTCACTCTGAGAGTGGACTGAATTTGGATTAAAACCTGGGTGTGAACACAGCCACTATTTCTCAAGAGAATATTTTGCCAAAGGAAGAGTCCTGCTTTTCCTGTACCAGTAGCTCAAGTCACTGTGAAGTATAAATGTTGTGAAGAAGTGCTGGAAATGGCTGTGTGTTCAGATTTTAACATCCAGGCATCTGTCTGTGTGGGTTTTCTGTAAACCATGTGTCCTCGTTTTCCTGAGGGTCATCTCCTGTATAGCCATGGGGAGCCCACTCAGCCCAGCCACGGCTAATGTACATGGAGCATTTTGAGAGCAGGGCCCTGGAGAATGCCATGTTTAAACCAGCCTTATGGTACAGATGTGTGGATGACACATTTGTTGTATGGCCATATGGCAAACAAGAGAAGTTCCTCAATTATCTGAACAGCATACACAACAATATCAAATTCACCATAGAAAAAGAGAAAGAAAGAGTACTTTCCTAGATGTCCTGGAGTGAAGAAGGAAAAGGGTATCCACACAGTCCACAAACCTACTGCCAAAATCAGCCAGATACTAAGATCAGCAAAACCCTCTTTATACTCCAGGTATTTACACCATGTGAATGCAGAAAGGTGAACATAGGGATGACCTCCCACACTATATAAAAAGAAAACGTGAACATGAAAGATAAGTGCGACTCTTGCAGACTGACAAGTCAGTAGTAGTTGAACATGCACCGTGTGAAAACCACAAAATCTTATTTGCACAAACAGTAATGATAGCCAAGGTAAAGGGATACCATGAACTGGCTACCAGAGAGGCCACTGAAATAAATAAATAAATAAATAAACATCCCCTTAACTTTAAAGGGGACCAAGACCTATTTCTCAGCAACATGTGGAAACCCTTATACAGAAACAAACAAAATTATACAGAAACAAACAAAACTATACAGAAACAAACAAAAACAGTGTCAACAGAATCAGCCAGGAAAAGACCAATGTCCCATTAACTGCCAAAGAAACAACAGAAATCTATAAGAAGGGAAACAAGTTTTAAGAAGACACCAGTTGCTTTTGACTCTTCCAAGAGCCAAATCCTTTGATGATGGACATTGCAGCAATATCCGAAAGCTCAAGTTCTCAAAAATAATCTGGAACACAGCATAACAGCTCCCCAAATACTACAAACAAGATTGAAACTGGTCGTGAAAGCCTACACACAACCATGACTGTGTTCTCTGCCTATTATAAATGAACCATTTAAGCAAGTCATTGATATTGTAGGTAACGTAAACGTAAAGCTACAAGAAGGGGGAAAATATCCTTATATTGGTAGATTATGCCAAAAGATACCCTGAGTCTGTTGCATTAACCAATATTGAAACAGAGGATGTTAAGGTTTAATCCAGCTTCAGTCCACTTTCAGAGTCAGAGTGAGAGAATATATCAGCAAAGTGACAAGCGGTTACAGGCCTTTCAAGCTCTTATATGGAAGGACAGTTCAAGGTCTGGTGAAAGAACAATAGGGAAAAGAGACTGAAAAAGGTATATACAATCTATTTTGCTACTGGAGGCTTTAACTTTTTCCAAATGTGGCAAACATATTCCTTCTTTTTCTATCTCAGTTATAGTATATAAAATTAAATTCTCTTTTTTATAATATGTGTTTCAACATATTATTATGTACAACTTTAGTTATGCCAACATGTAGTTTACATAATTTATACAGGTTATGTTTTTTACTGGACCATTCCATGTAAATTGTGATTTATTTTCTTTTAGTGGTCTTAGTATTAGTACTTCATCTCCTAAAGCATGAACTTTTTCTCTGGCTTTATGTCTCTTTTGCAAGTTCTCCCGAGCAATGCAGAGTAAAGTCTTTAAGGAAGACATTAAATTCTCCACATAGGTGGTAACAGCTTCTGTGTCTGGATGAGTCCCTTTACAAGAAAATGGAAGGCTGAAATGTATAGGTTATCTAAATCTAAAAATCTGTTTTCAGATGTTCCAGAGAAAGTGCATGGTATACAGCATTATATAAGACAGTGTTTCCCAAACTTTTGACATATGTGTACTCCTTTCTATAATTCTACACCAATAGCACCTCACTACAGTATATAGAGTAACTGGAAAATATGCAGAAATGCAAAAAGCTGGTGTAATAGTATCATCAGGAAATACAGTATGTAGACATCTCCAGTAGTCCTGGGGGAAGTTTGCACTTTGCTTCCCATCTGTGTACTAAGCGTTTGTACTGGGGAATCCTTAGTACACACAATTCCTTCCCCCCACATGTCTGGACACTCACCTAAGTGCAGATGGTATCTGCCCCACCATCTTTATCCCCCAATGTTGTCACTGTAACCGAGGGAACTATGACATGATGTGCATATGCAGTTTTGATGTGGAAGTGGCCAGTGTAGTGCAACTGGGCCTGCCCACAGCCTTTTTGGGTCCAGGACAGGTAAAGGTAAGTGCACACATAATGCACTTAAACATGCATCATGCACAGGCAGTTCATTCCCTATGCCAAGGATAAATTATTTAAGACAGTGATGGCCAGCCTATGACACGCGTGTCACAAGTGACACGCCAAGCCCTACAATGTTTTTATTTGTTATAATATGCAATATATTTTTGACTTATGTAAATTGCCTCAGGGAAAAAATTGTTTTTAAGTTGTTGATTATATTCGCCATATTTCTTTGTTGTAATGATTGTATTTTGCTTTGTACTTTTTCTTCATTTGTTGTAAACCACCTTGGGCAAAAGTTTCTTTTGGAAAGGTGGTATATAAATAAAAATGGAATGGAATGGGTGACACACCTGGTCACCCAGGCACCTGGGCCTGTAGTGCTTGCTTGTTCTTGAAGTATACGAAATACCAACTTTCAATTGAAGATTTAGCAAATGTAAAGAATTATTTGTTTTTGCTTTTAATAAAATACAAATATCAAAAATATAACTTTTTTACTAGAGCTACAAACATCACAAAATTATGGATATTTCTAGATGTGACACACAGCACTAGAGTTCAGCTAGGTTTTCTTGCAAATTTTGACACACCAAGCTCAAAAGGTTCACCATCACTGATTTAAGAGAATGGGGAAATAACATTTCATATCTAACCTTATTTAAAATAAAGGATTCTGGGAAATACCAGTGATTCCATATAATAAAGCTAGACAACTTTTAACACATGTCTGGGCAGATTTGAGCTTATTGTTTCACCATCCTGTTTGAGTAATGCTCCATCAACATCCCTAAGGCTGCTGAATAAGGTTTCAAAAGGATTAAAATGATGACACCAGAATTTATAGTAAACCATGGGAAGATCGGATGTATTGTCTTAGTTTGGTGTTAGATCAAATCCAAGCAGCAGAACTAGTAATAAAAGTGCAAAACATGTCATATAGGGAAACCGGTGATGGAATACCTGTGGTATATTGTAGGGAGTGATAAAATCAAAGCAAAATAATCCAGTGTAGAAGCTATTGAATGCTGGTGAATCCCCACAACAAAGAAACAACTGAGCATTTATCGGCTTAGTAGAATATTACAGGAGATTTATTCCTAATTTTAGTGTGGTAACAGTATCATTAACAGATCTAACCAAAGAGCTTTTCTTACAAGGTGCCTGTTTGTACTTGGCTTAATTATGGAATATATTCCAGAACAGGCCTGCTGTCCACATGCTAGTGCAGGTTACAGCAGGCCCCAGGTAAGACCTGCCGGAGACTACATTAGCATGTGCACACAACATGCCCCTATCCTGAATTATATTCCAAAATACGATGTAGTGCAAACAGGCCCAAAGTAATATTGCCATGCAAAGGTCAAGAAACCTTTCAAACTTTGAAAATAATTATCACAAAAGTGCATGTTTTTTCAGCTCCTGATTTCAGTAAGCAGTTTATGGTAACCACAGTTGCTTCAAATGGAGCACCCAGTGGTCTGCATAGCCATTACTATGGTGAGGCAGACGGTCCCAGATGGAACCATTCACACTTCACTGCGGTCTGAATGAAGTTTGGGACAGGATGTGAATGCTGGCCACGGTGCCTGTTTTTAGCTGCCATAGGATACTTTCCCACAGCAATTGTGAAAATGCCCAGGCAGCCTTGTCCTAGAGTTGGTTCTGTTCAAGAGTTATTGAAAAAACAAACTTGATTAATATAGGAAGTGGCAAATAAACTGTTTAATGCAGTATTACAAAATACAACAGTGTAACAACATAGGTGAAGAAAGTCCAGTTTTCGTTAACCTGATGTAACACATATTCTGAAACTTTGTTTCAAAATAAATATTTCTGTATTTTTCCGTGGCTGCATCCCCATGCACTATATAGTCCGAATTGATCCGAATTCGGTAAGGAGCGTCACCCTAATTGGGCTAGAAGGGACAAAATTGCCCAAATCTGTGCTAAATTTAGTCCTCTAGAAAACTGTTCTCACTACAGTTTGGGAGCCAAGTCTGCATTGTTTTGGAGGCTGAGTCCGCACATGGGGATGCTCCCAGGCTATTTGGGGAAGAGATTGACGCTTGCGCCATTAGCGGGTGGGTTTCACGTCCTGTGCTCACCATTCCTGTCCTGTGCATTGGAGATCACAAATGTTTAGGCATTTTTGGCAATAAATGGTGACTGAACGGAAATGAGTCTCTTTCTGTGACCATTATTCCACCCCCCTTCCCCGATTGCCAAGTCAGGCAAATGTGCAAGACAAATAGCAGCTTCTGAAACATGCATCCAATAATGGAGTCCTCCAGATTTGCAGTGAAACATGCAATCGCCATCCCACAAGTCTCTTTCCATGATCTTTATTCCACCCCCCCTCCCCAGGCATGATAATTTAATCTAAATTGCGCAGGAGTACCAGGTGGAGTGGAGGTGCACACCTCCGGTAAACTGCCGTCAAACACCATAGCAGCTTTGCAAAGTGATCCAGCTTTTTCATATTATTTTTATTATTATCATATTTTGATTGCCTTTCAGCCCTATGTGCCGTGAGCAACCCAAGGTGTTGAGTGGCATTTCTCTGCCATCACAACAGTGGGCGGCACAGGGGTCAGCCTAGCTTCCTATCAAGAGAGAGGGGGCAGAGAGAAAAAGATGCTGTTCCCCTGTGCAGGGGTTTAGCGCAGTTTGCATGGGGACACCCGTATTTGAATTGAGCCCGCGTTATCAGCAAATGCATGGGGACGGCTCAATTTGAACTTGGCCCTGCATCCGGACTAAAAATAGTCCAATTTGCACTAAACCGAGTGCATGGGGATGCGGCCCAAAAGTACTTCCTCTGTTCCTTGTTGTTGTTGTTTTCATGCTACCATAATCACAGTTATTACACTGGCTCATTATTTTATTCGATTCATTATTTTATTTGGTTAAGACCTCTGAAAATGGATGTTACAGTTATATCCAAAAGCTCAGGCTACAAAATGAAATCTAGATGATGGCAGAACAACTGAGAAGCTTTAGCCATCTAGGTGTCACTTCTTACTGGTATCAGAGCTAAATAGCCACTGATAGCCTTGACACCCATGAGTTGGTCCAACCTCTTTTTGAAACCATCCAAGCTGGTAGCCAACACCACATCTCATGTTACATGTTGTTTAAAATAATTTTCAAAACACCTAATATGATGTCACTCTATACACTTTACACGCACACAATACATAGTTTTATACACTGTTCAAGACTAAAAAGCCCAAATGTTGTAACCTCTTCCCTTGACCTTCATGCCACCAAGGGTGCTGAGAGCTGGAATTTTGGATCTGAAGGACCACTACTTCTGCATGCTGCCTTATACTGAAGGAGGACATTGTTCTACCTAGGTCAGGAATGCATGCAGGGGCATGAGAGGCATAGGTTGGGCTCCTAGTCAAAGGAACAAGGTGGTGCCTTTGTAGGGATGTGCATGAATATTCGAAACATTTGAAATTCACTTGAATTTGTTCAAATTTGAACATTCAAATTCAAATCAGAGGTCCATAAATTTGAATTTAAACATTCGAACAAATTTCAGATTTTCAAATCTAATTATTTGGACATTCGTACGTGTACATGTACGGACACAATGCATACTCGCACATATGTATCTTTCCTGTATTTGTACACATTTGTGCACATCCATATGGGACAAGAATGGGATGCATATGCAATAAATACAGGATGCGTACGGATGCGTACAGGATGCATAATGATGCATATGGGCACATACAAATGTTGTCGTATGTGCAAATTCAAATAAAAAAGATTCAGATATTTGGATATTTGATTCGATTTGAAACCCCTTCCCTTTTGTACCATGCAGACTAAAACCAAAAGCGTCCACAAAGCATGAGAGTAAATAAATGGCTCCCAAAGCCCCTCCTCTTTGCTCCCTGGTTCCCTGGCCAAAAGCCAGATTCACTCTTGATTGTGACATCATCTGGAAGTGATTTTTCAGAGTCTCCAGTAGAAATCATTCCCTCACCCATCCAGAGATTCTGAGCACTGCCAGCCAGCAAACTAGAACCAAGAGAGCAGTGGGTGGAGAGCTGCCTCACAAGTGTGGCAAACTGGGATTTGATCTGCAACAAAATAAATCCCAGGTCTGTGCTGTCTCTGCAGGTTGAAATTGGACCTGAGGATGGATCTCTGCAGGAAGAGACTCAACTAAGGTTCTGGTTCTCTTTAACTGTGCTCACATCTAAGTTTTAATCCAGCGTTAGTCCATTTTCAGAGTCCATTAGCAAAGTGGCAGTCATTTTCCTTTCGCTTTATCTAACCCAAAGGTTTATTTTAGATGATGCTAAAAGCAAACAGCTTGTCACTTCGCAAATGCATTAACTCATTCGGAAAGTGGACTGAAGCTGAATTAAAACCTAGGTGTGAATGCAGCCTTTGTTACACACTTTTCATAAGGTCCTACTTTTTGCCCCTTATGCCTTTGCCTTAAGGGGAAGAAACTCAGCTCACCCACAAGGGCACCTATTTTGGTCCAAGGTGGCATCTTGAGAAGAAAACAATGTCAAGTCACATCCCCACTCCATTGCAGGGAAAACTTAACTAATGCTTCTGCACATTCACCAGAACTTGGGAGCAACTTGGGAGTTGATTAAATTTGCACTGCAGAAGAAGAAGAAGAGTTGGCTTTTCTACCCTGCTTTTCTCACCCATTTAAGGGGACTCAAAGCAGCTGACAAAGCTTCTGTTCTTCTCCCCACAACACACACCCTGTGAGGTAGGTGGGACTGTGAGAGCTCAGAAGAGAGCTGTGACTAGCCCAAGGTCACCCAGCTGGCTTCATGGGGGAGGGCAGAATCGAACCCAGTATTCCCAGATAAGAGTCTGGCTCCCTAACCACTAGACCAAACTGTCTCACATGTGGGTTTCTGCCAGAATGTCCTAGAGAAGGCCACATGCTAGAAGGACTCTAGCATTCCCATCTGACCTCTAATCTCTAATCTATATTAAGGGTCAGAGAATATGTTTGGAAGTGCATTTTCTGGCCTTTAATATGGGTTTGCTGCACTAGAAAGTGGATGCCATCACCTTTCTGAACCCCTTATGGTGATACCATCACCTTTTGAAAATGAATGTAAATACAGTCCCAAAAGAGGGTGGGCACTTGCCTTAAAAAGGATCCTCTTAACATCTTAAGCTGCAAACTCCCTGTATCTCTCTATACCAGGAGCATGGTGACATTACCTCTCCTGCCCATGCTCAGATCCAAAGCGTGGAACAACAAATATATACAATCCACAGATAGACAGAAAGGCAAACCAAAAAAGGATAAATAGATATACATAAAAATTGAGCTCCATAAAGTCAATACTCAGTTCCTCCCCATATGCTTCACACTTCCTCAGTCCCATACCTAGACAATTCACTCTGGTGGGGCATCAAAAAGGAAGGTCTTCAACCCTTCTGAAAGCCCAGGAAATCTTCCTCCAGGGCTGTGGTCACACCTAAGGTTCAATCCAGGCTTTGGTCCATCTTCACGGTGAGAAAACACATCAGATTATCTATCCCAAAGGGGAATTTTCTGAGTTATTTCACACTGAAAGGAAAGTGGACTGAGGCTGGATTAAATCTTAAGTATGATCACAGCCCAGGTGAAGGTCCACAGGAAGACCATTCCAGAAATACAGCCTTGAGGTGGTCCTGGGCATTGGGCCAGAACCTGGAGGTGCTTTCAGAAGAAAGGGCAAGGAAGAGCTGGTAGAAGGATCATGGCACCAGGGTAGCCATACTGAAGAAGAAGAAGAAGAAGAAGTTGGCTTTTCTACCCCCCCCTTTTCTCACCCATTTAAGGGGACTCAAAGCGGCTGACAAAGCTTCTATTCTTCTCCCCACAACAGATACCCTGTGAGGTAGGTGGGGCTGTGAGAGCTCAGAAAGAGAGCTGTGACTAGCCCAAGGTCACCCAGCTGGCTTAGTGGGAAGCAGCAGCAGCAGCAGCAGCAGCAGCAGCAGCAGCAGAAGAAGAAGAAGAAGAAGAAGAGTTGGCTTTTCTACCCCACTTTTCTCACCCATTTAAGGGGACTCAAAGCGGCTGACAAAGCTTCTGTTCTTCTCCCCACAACAGGCACCCTGTGAGGTAGGTGGGGCTGTGAGAGCTCAGAAGAGAGCTCTGACTAGCCCAAGGTCACCCAGCTGGCTTTCATGGGGGAGGGCGGCATCGAACCCAGTGCTTCCAGATAAGAGTCCAGCTCCCGAGCCACTACACCAGTGATGGCCGACCTATGACACACATGTCACAGGTGACATGCCGAGCCCTTTTGGGTGACACACCTGGTCACCCTGCCACCTGGGTGTGTAGTGCTTGCTTGTTCTTGAAGTGTACAAAATACCAACTTTTAACTGAATATTAGCAATCGAAATTCAGCAACAAAAGTCCCTAATGTAAAGAATTTTGTTTTTGCTTTTCATGAAATACATATAACAAAAATCTTAACTTTTTTGAGTAGAGCTACAAATATCACAACATTATGGCTATTTCTAGATGTTAGCCAGCACCCGAGTTAAGCTCGGGTTCCTTGTGAATGTTGACACACCGAGCTCCAAAGGTTCGCCATCGCCGCCCTAGACCAAGCTGGAAGCCAGGCCCCTGCGGGCAGGTGGGGGGCGACAGAGGCGGCGATCACCCAGCAGGGCGGGAGGAGCCGTTCCAGCAGCTCACCTCCGCCCGCCCTGCCTCCCTGCCTCGTATAAGGCGTGGGGCGAGCAGCGCCTGCTTATCAGTCGCCGCTCGGGCTGGGCAGCTCCTCGGCAGCGCAGGTGTCAGGTGCAGCCGGCCGGGATGGGCAACCGCGTCACCCGCAGGGACTTCGAGTGGGTTTACACGGATCAGCCCCACACGCAGCGCAGGAAGGAGATCTTAGGTGAGAGCTGCCTCGGCACCTGGGCGCAGAGAACGGAGAAGACGCGCTTGCTTTCGGGGCCTTTCTCTCTCCCCCTCCCCCCTTGTAGCCTTTCGAATCGCTTCCCTTCCGTCTCCCAACCGAGGGAAAAGCCTTCTGGTCAGATGCAGATTTCCTCCTCCTCCCGGCTCCGGGTCTTCTCGCTTTTCATCCCAAAGAAGGACGCGGGTGCGCTCTGTCCATGCTCGAACGCCCTCTCTCCCTTACTCTTCTTGACCGATTACCTGCTTTAATCCAAAAGGGAGGTTAAGAGACTTTGCCAAAAATATATATCCAATGTAGAACCGCCCGCCCGCACCCCAAAACAGAGGGCTTTAATCCGACCGTATTTAATCGACTGGTTCCATCAAGGAAGAATAGGGTACCAATTCTGAAAAACAATCCCCTGCAGTCTCTGTTCCGGGCAACAATATCCGGATTTAAAACTGATCACAAATTGTCCCAGAGCCGAAATAGGACAGGCTGGCGGGAATCCTGGTCCGATCTCCCCTTCCTCTTGCCCTCCAGAAGATACCAATGTAACTTTCCATTTTCTACGTAGATCCATAATTTGCATGGCATTTAAGTGTATTCTCTAAGGTGCTTTCCGCACAGGGCTTTATTCCGGAATATATTCCGGAATAGGGGCTTGCCAGCCACATGGCTACTGCCGATGATGGCGAACTCGGAGGGGCCCGGGCTTGCCGTAGTCTGCGCCAGCGTGCAGATAACAGGCTCCTATTCCAAGATAGAATTCAGAATCGGATCCAGTGGAGAAAGAGCAGTTTCCTTGCTTAGCCAAAGACACATTAGATTTCTGTTTGATAAACAAGGGGAACAGCTATAGCTGCGTGGAAGATCAAAGGGCTGTGATTTTCATGTCTGTTTGTTACCTTTTGCCAAGAAAACCCCACAGTGGTGGCATGGGAGGCACCCATGTAGCCAACCGAAATTTGGACCCATTCTGTGATAACCCAGCGTTAACAACATGACAAGTGAAAATCCAGCAAACCTGTTTGATGCAGGGAAGGATGGGTACAAAATTCAGGACAGTGTAGCCGGTGGAATGGTAGAATTGAACCTAGGAGGCCCTGCTCAGCTACCAAACCTTGGTGGATGACCTTGGGCCAGTCACAGCCTCCCAGCCTACTTCATGGAAATGCGTACATGTGTAATTTTCAAACTTTGCATCGGGCACTTCTACTTTTGCTTCTGGCTGCCTGAAACACCTGCTTATAAAAAGTGTCCAGGAAGTTGGCCTGTTTTAGCCTGTGTTTTCTCTAATGATGAGTATTTTGCTTTGAAAAAAATATTTTGTCTTTCCTCTGCCTGTTTGGAGAGCGTGAAGTTTGGCTCTGAAGTCCCTTCTCCACTCTTTCCTTTTAAGCATTTAGTGAATTTGTTTTCTGTCTATGCTCAGAGACATTTTCTGACCAAATCAAGACTTTGTTGTTTAATTCAGCGACTCTGCCTTCAAGGTGGTCAGGCGGAACTCTTGCCCTCCTGGCTGAGTAGGCTGCCCTGCTGGGAGGTGGTGATGGTCTCCTGATTGCTCTAGCTGGGGTTTTGAACCCAGCAATACCTACATCTGATGTGATTACCAGGACTGTGTTCACACCTAAGGTTTACTCCAGGTTCAGTCCACTTTCAGAATGAGATAACACATCAGCAAAGTGACCAGTAATTTTATTTCCACGTTATCCATCCCCAAGGTGAATTTTCTAACACTGAAAGAAAATAGCTTGTGACTTTGCTGATGTATTCTCTCACTCTGAAAGTGTACTGAAGCTGGATTAAACCTTGTGTGACTCCAGCCCAGGAAAAACAACACACACACACACACACCTGCCATTGCTTTGCAGATTGAGACCAAAAACAGGAACCAAGTTCTGGTGACCTCCTGAATTTTATTTGCTTCCTGGGCTCTTGGCACAAAAGCTGGGTTTCATTCATGAACACATGACGTGCAGTGAAATCAAAGTCCAGTTCTTGCCAGGGTCACACCCAGCATTTTAATACCTGAAAGTCACATTCAGGTGGTGGCTTCTCCTTCACAGCCATTTCTCCATGCCACGCCCCTCTTTGCTTATTTGAACCAGGAGATCGCGGCACAAGAGTCCTATGCAAAATATCTTTTGGTTATCCCTAAGCCAAGGATAGCATTTGCTTTTTTACTGCATCTTTTTGATTATTTACATTGCAGTGATTCAAGGGTACAGTGTGTGATAAAATCCAATATGGGGAAAATACTAACAAAGGAGATAGGAAAAATAATTGAATATACTATTTGCTGGACTAAAAGCATGGGTGTGGTGGTTACATTAAGAAAGAGAAATAAGAAGATTTTTAGGTAATCAAAAAAATGATTCAAGCGTTAATGTCAGTATTGGCATTACTGAGACCTGGGTGGATGAATTGGGTAAGCTAGTCTTGCCCAGCTTTGTCCCCCAGGATACTCAGTGCAGCACTGCTTCAGACCAGAGGGGAGGGGAGGGGACATTGCTCTAGTCCATCGGACGTCCATCCCCCTCACCAGATGAACAGTACGCAATGTAACAGGGTGTTGCAATCCGGATTTGCAACCTGAATCCTTGGCTCTGGGAAACCTGGGGGAGGTAGTTTATGGCTACCTCGATCGTGGCTGCAGTCCTGAGAACCACAGCGATACGTGGTTACAACCCAAGGGGCTGCAATGATACTTGGTACCAGTTTATTGGTACGATCCACCGGATGTTACGAAAGTATTCCCTTATTAGCCACCGGCATGCTGTAAGGGATCACCATGTGCTCTTATGGTAATTAAAGACAGAGAGCACAGGAGAAAGAAGTTAGGCGGGAGACAAGATGGGCTGGAAAAGAGGAAGTTTATTACTCTGCAAAGCTTTTTATATCCCCCACAAGAAGGCGGGGAAGGAAGTGACCTCAGGATAAATTCCAGGTAGGTGATAGGTGAAGTGCATCAGCTGGGCAGGTCAGAAGTCCTTCCGATGTCATATCCTGTGGCAGGCAGGAAGAGGGAAGTTGTTCTTTTACGCTTGCCATGCCATGCGGCCGGGTGGCTATTCTGTCCTCAGGCTAAAAGTCCATCCCCTGCTGGTGCCAAATGTGCACTGCAAGCTTCTGGAAGCAGGGAGAATCCTTTTACCTGGAGGCTAGAGAAGCTGGTGGAAAACCTGGGCAAACTTGCAATTGCTACAACGGGGGTTGAGGGCCTGTTTATGCTGTTGGGCCAGAGAGACAGGATAGGGATGCTGTTGGTGTACTTTTCATCCCACTGCCCAGCATCCCCACTATCTGAGCTGGCTGAGGTGGTCTTGGATATGGTGTTGGAAGCCTCTGCCATGGTGGTGTTGGGGGATTTCAACGTCCATTGCCGAGGCTACGCTCAGTGGACCAGCTCAGTTCTTCATGTCCTCCATGACAACCACAGGGCTGTCTCAACTTGTATCTGACCCGACTCACGTAACAGGTCACGCCCTTGATTTGGTTTTTGCCTCAGAGCTGACTGGTGAGTATCCGTTGATAGGAGGGCTGACTGTCAACTCGCTGTCATGGATGGATCATTCACCGGTGAGGTTTGGACTTGCAATGGCAGCTCCCATCTGTGGGGTGGGACCTATTGAAATGGTCTGTCCCCGGAGACTTATGGAATCTGAGCGATTCCTGAATGCTCTGGGGGATTTTCCGGTTGGTATGACTGATGAGCCTTTTGAATACTCTGGTTTCTCTCTGGAATCAGGAGATGACCAGAGCTATTGACACAATTGCTCCCACGTGCCCTCAGCATGCTTGTCGAGCCCGAAAAGCTCCTTGGTACTCCATGGAACTACGGGCTATGAAACAGGAAGGCTGATGGCTAGAGTGCAGGTGGCTTAAATCCGGCTGTGAATCTGACCGAACACAGGTTAGAGCATACTATTGTGCCTACCTACCATGTGGCGGTGATGGCGGCAAAAAAGAATTTTTTCTCCACCACCATTGCGTCCTCAAGTAGCCGTCCAGCAGAGCTTTTCAGAGTAGTAAATGGCCTCATAAAATCAAAGAAGCACGAGCCAGGGCCATGTAATATCTGCTGTGACAAATTTGTGAAGCACTTTGAGGACAAAGTCGCCCAGATTTGTAGGGGATTGGATGTCACAATTGGACATAGCCCAAATGAGGTGTCCAGAGAACTGTTTGGTTGGATCAGTTTCACTTGTTGCAGCCTGAGGATGTGGACAATCTGCTTGCAGGGGTGTGGCCGACAACATGCTCTCTGGATCCCTGCCCTTCATGGCTGATAAAGACTAGCTGACTAGGTATGACCAGGTGGATCCAGGAGGTAGTGAATGCATCTCTGAGCAGTGGCGGCTGGTGGACTTCAGGGCTGGGTGTTCACAGGCAAGGCGGGGAAGGGTCATGGGGGGGGTGAGGTCACATGGGCAGAGCCCACTGAGGCCGTGTGGGAGGGGCCCGCTGAGGTCGTGTGGGAGGGGCCAAGGTCACGTGGGAGGGGCTGCCAAGGGCCAGAAAGATACAGAACCAGATAAAGAAAATAATTTATGCATGGAATTGAACTCATGGCATCAATAACAATATAAACCTGCTTTTTCTGCCTCCATGTCCACACTCTAAGTGCCATAGGATTTGCAGCAGAAAAATTGGTAACGAAAGAATCACAAAACAGCTATAAGAACATAAGAGGAACCCTGCTGGATCAGACCATAGCCCATCTAGTCCAGCATCATGTCTCACAGTGCTTCAGGGCATCTCAAGCAGAAGACAAAGATGAAACCTTCACCCAAAAGATGTACCTAGGCATCCATTCACGTAGCCATTGATACACCTGCTATCCATGAATTTGTCTACCAACAAGCCACCCAGCCTGGATGCTGTTACCATCTCTTCTGGCAGCAAATTCCATAGACCTGCTGAATGAAAACTCCTCCAAATGATGCATTTGGAGGTGCATGTTCTCATTACTACAGCTCCAAAAATAGCCTTGACAGCATCTATTCTACAGAAATTCTGGTTTTGCTTCTAGGTTGAAACTAGTCTGAGTATCTCTGTATTCTGCAGACTCAAGACTATCCCTTAACATTACCACTACCACTTTTTCTGTACCTACTCCTTTCTAATCCTTGTCCTGTTTTATCCAAGTAGAACTGATACAATCCCTTCTTTCAAAGAATATTTGGATTTTGCAGCTTTATGCATGGAACTGCATAAAGCTGCAACATTTATTACTGTGTTAGGCTGTGTTCACACCTGAGTTTTAATCCAGTTTGAGACCACTTTCTAAGTGAGAAAATATATCAGCAAAGTGAATAATCATTTTGTGTCCTCTTTATATAAAGATGGCTTTTCCAAGTTAGATAATGCAAAAAGAAAACAGCTTGAGATTTTGCTGATGTATTATCTCACTCTGAAAGTGCAATTAAGCTGGATTAAAACTTATATGAATCTGGGGCTGCGTTCACAATTAAGGAACAAGAAAAATAACTTCTAGAAAGAGCTTAAATATACAGCAGTGCCCAACTGCCCAGATCTCTTCCAGATTACAGAAACAGCCACAGAAAACCACAATTATACATTCCTCATTGAAGCTTCTTCAGAAACTTCAAGTCAACAAAAATGAAGCAAGAGAAAAAATATAACGTAAAAATATAGTACAAGAACAAGAATGTAAAATGAAAGTGAAGCACAACACCCCTTAACTAACCCTCCTTTTACCCTCCTCCACAAGCACACCCCTCAAACAAGTAATTATTTAACACACCATAATCAAGCAAATAAGCTGTTAAATTGAAATATAAGCAATTAACTATTACAACAACAAATTCAGAACTTCTCTTAGCAAAGCTTCTTCTCACCAGCCATAAGCCAGCCAGGGAGAAGAATGCTTATCAGCTGCTTTGAGTCCCCTAAAAAGGTGCAACAGAAGAAGAGTAGAAAAGCCAACTCTTCTGCTTCTTCTTCCCATGCCATGATGATGCCAACTTGGGGAAGGGGGGCAACGTCACCCAGCTGGCTTTCATGCAGGTGAGCAGAATGAAACCCTGTACTCCCAGATAAGAGTCTGGCTCTTTAACCACTAGACGAAACTGGTGCAGGCAGGCAGGAAAGAAGAGTTGCACCCTTTGGATGGGTAGGGGGCTTTTGGCTGGGGTTCCTGCCCACCCCCAGAGCCCGATCTGGGGTTTGGGAGTGAGCAGGAACCCAGGGACAGAAGGCAGCCGGCTGCCCACCCTGGCTCCATAGGAGCCAATGGGAGAAGCCCGGGGGAGGGTCTTCCCCCCAAACGGGTTGAGAACACTTTCCCGTTCGCACTGGCAGGTAAGGGAATTGCTCTCAAAGCGTTCCTTACCTGCCCTTGTGTGAACGGGAAAGTGTTCTCAACCCGTTCGGGGGGAAGCGTTCCAAGGCATCTTCACCTTAGTGCGAAAAAGCCTCTGGATGGGGTTGCAATGCCCTGGAAGGGACAGGTGCGTAACTTGGGGGAAATCCTGGACTCCGTGCTAACACTTGAAGCTCAGGTGGAGGCCGTGGCCAGGAGTGCCTACTCCCAGCTACGGCTAGTTGGTCAACTGAAGCCTCTTCTGGATAGAGACGACTTGGCCACAGTTATCTGTGCTCTGGTAACCTCTAGATTGGACTACTGTAATGCACTCTACATGGGGCTGCCCGTGAAGACGGTTCGGAAGTTGCGCAAAATGCAGCCGCTAGAGTGCTGACCGGAGCTACTAGCCGGATGCACACCACACCAGTCTTAAAAGAGTTGCACTGGCTGCCAATTCACTACCGAGCCCAATTCAAGGTTTTGACTCTGATTTATAAGGCCCTAAATGACTTGGGCCCCAAATATCTAAAGGAACGTCTTCTCCCATATCGACCTACCCGTGCCTTAAGATCAAGTGGTGAGGCCCTCCTGGTTGTCCCACCACCTTCAATAGTGAGGTTGGTGGGCACCGGGGAGAGAGCCTTTTCGGTGATGGCCCCCAGACTATGAAATGGCCTCCCCCTCAAGTTGCATCAGGCCCCTTCCTTATATATATTTAGGAAGGCGGTGAAGACACACCCCTTTGCCCTGGCCTTTGGCTGAGCTGATTATATTTCCCCCGAGGACAGACACTATCATTTTAAACATAATGTGTATTGTTTTAGAGTTGTTGAATTTTTAAAGTCTTTTAATGTATATTCTGTTTTAATCTGTTGTTTTGGGGTTGTTCCCCCCCCCCCAGAGACCTTCAGGTATGGGGCGGGATAGAAATGTAAATAATAAATAAATAAATATTAGAAGAAAAAGAGTTGGCATTTCTTGGAACCCATAAGCCTTCATCTCGCAAGAATCTCAATAGTGCAGTTCCCAGATAACATCAAGCTCTTCTGTATAGTAACAGAAAGACCATCACTCAGTAGAAGAGCTCATGGATGGGTGAGAAAAGCAGGAAAGAAAAGCTAACTACTTCTTCTTCTTCTTCTTCTTTCCCCCTGTTCCCCTCAGCTTTATTCTCTCCCTTTCTATTCTCTCCTATGTATTTATTAACTATTGCCCAGGAGGTGTTTGCCAGGAAAAAGAACAGTTCCTTTGTAATGATCCCAGCCCTATGCTTCTCAGCTGCCTGCTCTGATTCCCTCTTCTGAGGACCCACATCAGTACAACTTGAAAGTCACCTCTCACACCCAGAGAGTTTGGCACCTTTGATGGTCACCCAAGTCCCCTGAAGCTCCCTCAAGTCCATTCAGGAGGGGAATCCCTGAAGACCAACTTATGTGGGTGCTTGTCAAAGGTATAAGGGAGAGGTGGTCTGGTTCTTCCTCTGCTCACAGCTTTGGCCAAAAATTGTTTGCCACAGAAAGTGCACAGAAATGTTTTGTCCAACAGAAAGATTATTTACATTTCTATCCCGCCCCATACCCGAAGGTCTCTGGGTGGGTAACAGCACATTAAAATAGAATATACATTAAGAGCCATTAAAAATTCAACAAATATAAAACAATATATAATATGTTTAAAATGATAGTGTCTGTACTGGGGGGGTAGGGGACATAAGCAGCTTAGCCAAAGGCCAGGGCAAAAAGGTGTGTCTTCACTGCCTTCCTAAATATATATAGGGAAGGGGAATGACACACCTCAAGGGGGAGGCTATTCCATAGTGTGGGGGCCATCACAGAAAAGTCTCTCTCCCGGGTGCCCACCAACCTCACTGTTGAAGGTGGTGGGACAACCAGGAGGGCCTCACCACTTGATCTTAAGGCACGGGCAGGTCAATATGGGAGAGAGCATTTGTGACGCCCGCAGCCAGCGGCCACCGGTTGCAAGGCCCCAGCCGGGTGTCCAACTCACTTCAGTCCAGCCACTATAGCCACGGACTTCAAGGTTCTTTAAGTAGGCCTCTGAGCCTTTTTTTCTCTTCAGCACCAAGCTTCTAACTCTAGTAACGCAGTTACCCTTACGTCTCTATGACAACACTTCCCCCCTCCCTTGAGTGTCTGAGCCAGTAACAATTCCTCAAGCAGAGCATCTTTGGAATGAAAGTAAATCTAACTTTATTTGTTTACAACTCTTGTGTTAGTTCAACTTCAACACAAGCAGTTCACATTAACTTATTTTCTTAACTCAGGACCCTGACTAATCCCTATCTAGATTCTCCTCACTATCTAAATTCTTCCTAAGTCTAGCCCCAGTCACAGAACAACGGCTCTGACAGGAAGGCCCTTTTTATAGTCTCTGACAGGGTTCCATTCCTTCTGATTGGCTAGTTTCTCTCTGGGCTGCCCCCCCTTTCTTCAATATGCTAATTGAGCTGGGCTTAGCCCCTCCTTCGCTGTTTACTAACCCTCCTGGTCAGTGCCATTTACCCTCAACACGTTATATAATATTTACGGTACACATATGCAATTAAAGCTAGTACAGGTGCATTAATCAAGATTGGCCTCCACAGTGTTCCTTTAATCCTTTAATCCTCATGAAATCCTCATGGAACCATGAAAGCTTGCTGAGTTACTTTGGCTCAGCCACTACTTCTTAGCATTGCAATAAAAGCAATTGTGCCACAGTAACGTTAGCACTGTTAAGTGAAGCGCAAGCAAGCATCGCTATATCTGAGCACCACACTCAAAGGTAGTTGACATGATGCACCTGTGGGAGCTGAGTCCATTTATGTTGTGGGGGGCTAATTTTCAAAGGGATTTGCACTCATTAACTCACCCACATTTATTTATTTAACATTGCTTTTTAATACCGTTTTTTAAAAAATTTCAAAGCAGTTTACAAAACATTAATTAGAAACAGCAGTTGAAACCCGTTATAGACTGACTGGGCCAGAGGAGAAACAAACTTTCACACAGGGAATGTCTGTGTAAAAAGATTGGTCTTTTAATGAGACCCTATAACAGTGATGGTGAACCTTTTGAGCTCGGTGTATCAAAATTCACAAAAAAACCTAGCTTAACTCGGGTGCTGTGTCACATCTAGAAATATCCATAATTTTGTGATGTTTGTAGCTCTAGTAAAAAAGTTATATTTTTGATATATGTATTAAAAGCAAAAACAAATAATTCTTTACATTAGTGACTTTTGTTGCTGAATTTTTTTTGCTAAATCTTCAGTTGAAAGTTGGTATTTCGTACACTTCAAGAACAAGCAAGCACTACATGCCCAGGTGCCTGGGTGACCAGGTGTGTCACCCAAAAGGGCTTGGCGTGTCACCTGTGACACGCATATCATAGGTTGGCCATCACAGCCCTATAAGCTGAAAGTGTAGGCGCCTCACAAACAGCAGAGGGAGGGCATTCCAAATGGAAGGTGCTACCACTGAGAAGGCCCAACTTTCATTACTCCTCCCTGTTACAAGCCTTTGGGCTGCTTCCTTTTAGCTTTCTTGCCCTTCAGCCCACCAGTCTCAGGAGGTAACACACACCACTGTGGATACGTTGCACCATAAATAGAGAAAGAATAGCAAGAAGGAAAAGACCAAATGGTGCTGGCTAGAAAATCCCAGGTGTTGGTTTTGAGTTCCTGTTTAATGGTGTGGGTTAAGATACAATATACAGTATGTGGAGGGAACAAAACAACAACAAAAGTTGCTCAACAGGACATTTCTGGGAAATGATGGTTAAAATGCAAGTTCCTCTCATTGTCATTTCTCTCAATATTTAGTTACCTTCAGTTAGTTACCTTCATTCTCATGGCAGCTGAGAAAGCAAATGAGTGGGAGGGAATTCTGTCAGACTGACAGGTCCTAACTTCTGGTACCATTTCCTGACTGACTGCTAACTAGCAAGGCCAGAAAAATCCCACAGTTTCCTGTTGCACTGATTATCTTTTTTTGTGACTTTCTGGATGAAGCCACATATATTAGTCACATCTGATTTAAAAGACCTGTAAAGCTTCCTTGGGACTCTTCCCCAATCTATACCCTCCAATTAAATAGAACAGTCTGTTTCCCATAAAGATTTTAAGCTGGTGAAGTCATTTTGGGGAGTGATCTAACAGCACTTTATAAAGAAGAGAAGAATTCCCTTAATCCTCAGCCTTATGATTTTGATTAAGATACTCAAACTGAAGCAGATCCAGTTTTCCTACTTGCCGTTTTAGAGAGATGTACGCAAACCTATTGTGAGTAAAATTTCCCAATAAATTTTTTTTAACCTTATCTAAAGATTTTGTGGAGAATTTTTGTTGTGTAAAATCTTGTGTTGTATAAAGTCCATTTTCTTTCAAAATGCACCAACCTCTAGCTGGAATTATTTGTGGAGAGTCTATGAGAAACTCTCATTGGGAAACTATAGGAGATGGAGGAGGGGTGCTAATCAGGTCTTCCAGTTTTTCCAGAATAGGAGTGTATTACTTGTAAGTTGGTTGGGAACGTTGATCAGTTTCTTGTCAAGTTTCTTGTCAAGAAGAAAAAGAGAAGAAAAATCTAAAAGAGGTTGTGGGATGTATGTTAGTCACAGTTTTGTGTGTATTTTGTTATTTTTGTAATATGTATTGATAAATTTTTTCAAAAGAAAAGTTTCTTTGCCAAGTAAAAGTATTTAGGGTGCGGCAGTTCTGCTAATTTTATGTTAGCCCAGAGTGGAGGCATTGCGTAAAACATGGCCAATAGACAGTGTATTTGGCAAGAGTCAAAATAAAATTGCCAAGAAGGATATCCCTATCCACCCAGAGTGTTGCGTTTCATAAGAATATGCGTAGCTAATTCAGGTTTCTTTTAATTAAAATAAAACCATCAAGCTTCTTGGACCAAATAGCTCTGATTTTGTGGGGGATGATGAAGGGTAAAGTTCAAAATAAGTAACAAAGGGCAGGAAGGATTTTCATTTTAACAGCAGCTATACGTCCAGATAGAGATAGCCTTTTAGTTTTAGACCAGGAGGATAACTGTTGTTTGGCATTAGTCCATACTGGGGAGTAATTATTGTGGATTATCTTATTGAAGTTCTTTCTTACCCAGACCCCTAGATATTTAAGTTTTTTATAAGTGATCATTATGTCATAATTTTTGCATACTATCTCCTGAGTCACTGGAGGTGTATTTATAAAAAAGACCTCTTTTTTTTCATAATTAACCTTTAATCCAGAGTGAAGTGAAAAAAGCTTTAATTCAATCTTAAGGGCTTTCATAGTCTTAAGGAGGTTGCTAGATAATGCCAATAAATTGTCAGCAAATAAACAAGACTTGATTTTGTGGGAGCCAAAATTATAACCTTCTATATCTGGGTTGTTCCTTATCTGCGTTGCTAGAGCTTCTGTTACAACATCAAAAAGCAATGGTGATAGGGGACAACTCTGGTAGGTTCCTCTATTAAGTTCAATGGGGTAGACAGGTTGCCATTAATTCTAAGTTGGGCAGATGAGGAGCTATGAACAGAGTGAATAAAAGTAATAAAATGAGACCAAAATCCATCTTTTCCAGAGTCTTGAAAAGAAAATCATGCAAAACCATGTCAAAAGCTTTATAGAGATTGGATGAGATCAAAGCCAGTGTTTTATACTTACGTTTAGCATAATAGATAATGAATTAAGGGCTAATTCATTATGGAGACTGAGTGGAAGGGCATAAACTTGAATTGTTCTTTGCCAATTAGTTTAGTGATAAAAGTGTTTATATGTTTAACTAAGATATGAGAAAAGATTTTGAAATAAACATTGAGTAGGGATATAGGTCTGTAAGAAGTTACGTTATCTGTGGGTTTATCCTTCTTCAAACAAGTAACCATCACTGAGGGGTGTGACAGTTTCAGGGTACAGGCTGCAAACTGCTTTGCTTTCTGTCTTTGCAGGCTTCTAGCAAGCTGCAATAGCCAGCCTTTGTGCAAACAGCTTGTTGCAAGCCCTGGGTTTTGGGCTGCAAAAAGGGCGGGAAATCCTGTGGGGGCCTGAGTGCAATGATTGGTTGCAGCTGCTATTTGGAGGGAAAAGCTGTCCGGGGATCTTAGAGCTGGAGGGGCTAGAGGAGGAGTTTCCACCAATCAGGCGTGTGGAACAGGCACCTCTCTTAGGACTCTCCAGCAACATTTTATTGCAGCAATTTTCCCCAGGAAGTGGCAGCCAATCAGGGCCATAGAAAAAAGGTATAAAGGAACACAGATTACAGCAGACTATGTCTTCATGCTGGGACAAGAGCTGAAAGGAAAAGAAGAGCTGAATCCTGAAGGAGCTGGACCAGTAGTTGACCAGGGGTCTTTTGACTGGGAGATTCTGCAGGAAGACTTCACAGGCAACTGACCAGAGGGTGATCGGTCAAGCAAGGACGGACTGGGCCTTGTGGTCATCCAGAGCTGTGTTCTAAGACACTGGCTAGGCTTGGGCTGAAGCAGAGCTGAGCAGGGTGAGGAACGTGGAGAGGCTTGTCTTTAAAAAGGGAACTATTTTCCTTTAAGAAGGGGAGCTGATAGGCTGGGAAGCTGGTAACCTTAAGAGACTTACTGAGTTAAAACCAACAACTACCTGAACCTTATTTTCTTTCTAGTATTGCTTGTGTATAATAATAAACTTGTTTTAGTTTACTGTTGAAACGCTTGCTACCAGTGTTTTGTGTCCACACTGTAGTATTCACTCGGCCGTTGCACGAACTCAGCATCCTAACAGGGCCAAGCTACTCCTAGAGAGGGCAGGCACTTACTGGAATGCTGGGGATCGTGACAAAGGGGACCAAGAATCTGGGATAGGACCCAGGAGAGAGTTAAACAGTGGAGAGAGATGGGAGCTAGTGTTTCTGAGAAGGATTTATTAAAAAAAGTGTTGAAAAGCCATCAGCACCTGGGGCCTTACTGATTTTTAAAGCATTAAATGTGGATTGGACTTCATAAGTTAATACTTCCTGATTAAGAAAGGCAATTTGTCCAGCCAAGAGAGAAGGAAGGTCAAGTGAAGAGATATAAGAGGCTATAGCAGAGCAGTTTGGGGCTTGAGAATAAAGTTGCTTGTAGAACTCAAGTGTAACTCCTGTGATTTCTGAGGATTTGGTCATAACCAAACCCTCCTTTATCTTGAGTTTATAAATATTGTTTTTAAGACTCTTCCTCTTCAATAATGAAGCCAGCAATTTGGAGGGTTTTTTCCCCTTGTGTATAGAGTTTATGTTTAAGGTAGGTCTGGTTTTTTGCATCTTGCTCTGAGTCCAAAAGGGCTAATTTATGTTGCTTAAAAGTTTGTTATAAATTTATTTAGAACATCTCTCAGTATGAAGTTTTTCCAACTCTTTAACTTCAGCGACAAGTTTATCCCTTTTGTCTCCCCTAACCTTCTTTAGCCAGGTGCTTTCTGATATGGAGACACCTTATACCATGGCCTTCATGGCATCCCAAACCAAGACAAAAGGCACACCTATCTTTTTGAGTATTTTTTGAGTTTTGTTTCTAATAAAACCAAAACTCAAAAAGTGTTCCATGCACACCAGCTGTTACTGTAAAAAAATAGTTAATATTTCTCAAAACATTAAAAGGAACATAATACAAACAATGAATAAATGAGGTAAAGCCAATAAATTGCAGTAAGTGCAAAATTTATTGCATTGATGTTTTGTTAGATGAGGGGCGTTTCTGTACTTGCCTTCCTGTCTGTTGGACAAGAAAGGTGCAGAACAAACTAACGTACACTAGCATTTGCACTAGGGAACGCTAGTACATTTTAGCCGAATCCCCATGTGGGGACACTTGTCTTCAGTCTGGTCACGCATCTGATCCTCCACAAGGTACCGCCATTTTGGTTGCGGCACCCTGCGTGACTGCATGCATGTGCACTGGCATCACAGTGACAATGATGCTCTGCACACGCACAGTCACATTAGGGGTCATCTGAGGTGCCAGCGCACTTACGTGACACCTCAGATGCGATGCCCTCTTCACACAGGAAATAGTTTAGATGGTCACTGTGTGGATGCTACAGGTAAGCTTTTTGGTCGGGATTGGGGTGGATTGGGTGCTCATGGTGGCTAATTTCATGCAGCACAGCTAGTGTGCAATTATCATAGAATCATAGAATGGTAGAGTTGGAGGGGACCTCCTGGGTCATCGAGTCCAACCCCCTGCTCAAGGCAGGATCTCCTAAACCATCTCAGACAGATGGCCGTCCAGTCTCTGCTTGAAGACCTCCATCGAAGGGGAACCAACCACCTCCCGTGGCAGCCTGTTCCACTGGTTGATCACTCTTACTGTTAGAAATTTTTTCCTAACATCTAAACTAAATCTTTTCCCCTGCAGTTTCACCCCATTGTTTCTAGTCCTTCCTTGAGAGAGTGAGAACAGGGCTGATCCCTCTGCCCTGTGACAACCCTTGAGGTATTTGTAGACAGCTATCATGTCTCCTCTCAGTCTTCTTTTTGATAGACTAAACATTCCTAGTTCCTTAAGCCGTTCCTCATAGGACATGGTTTGCAAACCGTTCACCATCTTGGTAGCTCTCCTTTGAACCTGCTCCAGCTTGTCAGTGTCTCTTTTAAACTGGGGTGACCAGAACTGGACACAGTACTCCAGATGAGGTCTGACCAAGGTAGAGTAGAGGGGGATAATAACTTCACCTGATCTGGACTCTATGCTTCTCCTAATACACCCCAGGATTGCGTTTGCCTTTTTCGCAGCTGCCTCGCACTGTTGACTCATGTTCAGTTGATGATCTACCAGGACACCCAAGTCTTTTTCACATGTGCTGCTGCTCAGCCGAATTCCTCCTATTGTATATGTGCTTTTTTCATTTTTCTTGCCCAGGTGCAGAACCTTGCATTTTTCTTTGTTAAATACCATTTTATTAGTTGCAGCCCATTGTTCGAGTTTCTCTAAATCTTTTTGAATCCTCTCTCTCTCTTCTCTGGTGTTTGCAATCTCCCCTAGCTTTGTGTCATCAGCAAATTTGATCAGTTTCCCTTCAACTCCCTCGTCCAGATCGTTTATAAAAACATTAAACATAACTGGGCCCAGTTAACATCTGGGCAGGTGGGGGGTGTTTGTGGGCTGTAAACGCCTCCTGCAAGTGCAGAGGCATCTGCCCAGATGTTGACAAATTGTGAACTAAGAGGCCAAGTGTGAAGTGGCCTGAGTTTTAAGGATTATGGATTTAAAGGTTAGAAATCGATTAAGACTGTGTCTCCATGTACTGTCTGGGGATCCCCAATCACCCCGTTTGCACTTAACTGTACGGAATGATATAAGGAAACCACTGCAGAGCAGTTACACTCAGGGACAGTGGTTCAGGGACAGAGCTCCATACCTGAAAGTGGGTATGAATGCTGCTGACCAGGAGTGTACGAGACACTCCCGGTCAAATTAACTCTCCACAGCTGTGGAGGGTTAAGGTGCTCTGGGACAATCTTAAGTCCTCTAGGGTGATGGCACAATGTGCACAGAAGGGTTCCCGGAGC
Source organism: Aspidoscelis tigris stejnegeri (assembly GCA_023333525.1). Taxonomy (NCBI): domain Eukaryota; kingdom Metazoa; phylum Chordata; class Lepidosauria; order Squamata; family Teiidae; genus Aspidoscelis; species Aspidoscelis tigris. Next base: position 98,665,213 of record JALMGA010000003.1, on the reverse strand, counting down.
ATCCTGGAGCATCCCTGTATGGTAAATGTGAAGAGGCCCTAGGTCTCTACACACAGTGGCAATAGTCACCTTGCGGCAAGCGTGTTAGCCATTTTGGAGCTGTTTGAGGTTCTGCAGGACATAATTTCTCACCCTTGGTGCGAGCAACTTGGATTGACACTGCAAATGATGCCTCTGTTCCCCAAAATGGAGATATGAAGGCATCCAGCCTGGATAGCTTTAAGAAAGGGTTTAAAAATTAATGGAGGATAGATGTATCAATAGCTACTAGAATTAATGCTTTGGTACTATTGTTACCAACATTACTTTTACACGTTCATGCAGCGGGAAGTGTAAAAGGATGTACAGGAATGCTTCGATTCTGGACTCTAAGGATTTACACCCCCTACCTCTCCTGTTACCTTAGACTCTGTGCGTAAAGGAAATAGAAGATCACAAACAAGAATGGCTCCAGCAATTGCACGATTACTTTCAGAACAGCCTTTTGTCTTGCAGTTGAAGCTAGTCAGACAAACCTTAATTCTATCTTGATTAAATTCACGTAGGCACAGTTATTATGAATGCAAATGATAACTCAGTGTTCCCAGCTTAGCATCAGATTTTCAACATCTGTATTTTTTAATTTCACCGTGCCATTTGCAGGACCCTCCCAAGCCCTCTGACTCATCCTGCCATCTTAATTTACATGTGGGAAAAACACGTGTACCTGTGGAGATCTGGGGGAAATTCACACTTTGCTTCCAATCTGTGGGAAGCAAAGGGCGAACTTGCCCATGCGTGGACTCAGCATTCACACTGGCAGATGCTTAGTTCATGTGAACCCTCCCCCAATACGTCCAGACACTCACTTTAAGTACAGATGGTGTCCAGGGGCTGACATCTTCTTTCTCCATTGCTGACATCAGCATATTGTGTGCTGGCTCCAACACCAGGGCAACACTGATGCAGTGTGCGTGCAGACTTGCATGGCACATCATGCAACCCTCCAGCACCCAGGAGAGGTACAAATGATGCATCAGGAGCCTTGCCAGCTCTGGCACTAGTGAAGGTAAATGAACATGCGGAGCAGGTTCACTTGTGATCTTCTATTTCCTTTATGCAACACATATAGTTCATGCAGGGAAAGTTTCCACATGGAAGGAGCCATTTCTGGTTATTAAATGGCTTTCATGTGTGGATGCTCTGTCTGGTAACATTCTACAAGTGAACTACAAGTGTTGAAAGATCCCATGACCTTAATTTTTGATTTTGTTGTTGTTGTTCAGCCAATTGATTCCTCTATTTTTGAATTTTGCCCCTTTAATCGATTTCCCTTTTCTCACGTGATCCTCTTCTCCATAGACCAAAAGGGTTTAAAAAGCTAAAGCTTCAGAGCAGATACCCAGCAGATACTTAGGTGTCATGGGCGAGCCTGCAGCAGAGCCTCAGGAACCTCCTCAAGAGTCACGACAGGGCTGTCCTTCTCTTGAGGAGGTGTTTGAATCAGACTCTGATTCTGAAAGCTCCTGGTACGGCTTCCAGGAGTCGGAGTTAGGTGGGGATCAGGGCCAAGCCAGGGCTGGCCCTGAGTCTGAAGAGACTCCGGTAGAGACTCCAGTTGTGGAGCCTGTGCTGGAAGAGGCTTCTCGTGAGCCATAGATGCCGGGGGAGCAGCAGGACCCTGGGGAGGCCACCAGGGTTGTCAGGAGACAGCAGCTGCAGCAAAGGCGCAGAGAGGCGCGGCTCAGGCATCGGCTTCAGGGGCGACACCTGGAAGGAGGGCCTCCAACTCCTTGAAAAGGAGTTGCAGGGTCAGTGGACTCTTTGCAGGTAGCAAAGCGTCTCTTGCTGGTTCTGCTTCTGCCTCGGCTTGTTTTTGGCTCAGTATCCTGACGTGCCTTTGACCCTTGGACTGCCTTCGGACTACGTTTGTTTACCTGTGCCTTTGACTCTTGGACTGCCCCTTTGACGACTCTTGCTACGTGTAGGTCTGGTTCCCGGAAAGGTATTTGGTCTCCCCGATCTGCTCGTGTCCACTGACCCATTTCCGGACTACCCCGACTCTGCTTGCCAGCTTTAGCTGGTCACACAGTGACACACGCCGAATAAAGTGTGGTAACTCCAGTCAGCGTGTGTCGGGTCTTTGGTTGCGGGACCGGCCTTGACAGATTGCTACCTGCCACAAAAGGGAGCAAGACCATTCGGTCTTCAGCATGCAGCAGCCGCAGCTTGGGGATGATGGGGCTCTTCCCACCGTCGCACAACTAGCGCAGCAAAACCAGCAACTGCTGATCCAGGTGCAGCAACTCACCACTGCCATAGCTGCACTTCAGCAAGCGCGCCCAGTGCCATCTCGGAAGGTGCCGGCTGCTATGCCGGAAAAGTTCGCTGGGGACGAGGCGAGCGTCGAGGCTTTTGTGGCTCAGGTTCGGCTGTTCGTCTCTCTACGGGCACAGGACTTTCCTGACGAGGCTGCCCGAGTGGGGTTTGCCGCGGGACTCCTCAAGGACAGGGCGGCTCGCTGGGTTGCTCCGCTCCTTGAAGAAGACAACTCCCCGCATCTGGCAACACTGGAGGTGTTCTTGAAGTACCTCAAGGTGTCGTTTGGTTGTGTGCTGCGTGGGGAGCATGCAGATGCCCGCATCCGGAGGCTGCGGCAAGGGCAAGGCCCTCTTCGGGACTATGTCACAACTTTTAGGCTCTTGGCCCAGGACTTGGACTGGAACGATGGAGTCCTCCGTGATCAATTCCGAGCTGGCCTCTCGGAAGAACTTCTAGACCAGTTAGCATTAGCCCCGCGCCCTGCTACTCTGGATGCTATGATCGAGGCAGCCTCTCGTATCCAGGAAAGGTTGGAGGAACGCCGGCAGAGTCGAGCCGCTGCTGGCCGCAGGGGTCCCAGAGTGGCAGTCGGTGGTGGTCCACGGCCCAGCGTGGTGGAACTCCCGCTCGAGGAACCTATGCAATTGGGCAGTACTCGGCCCAAACTCACGCCAGAGGAAAAGGCGCGCCGTCGGGCCGGTAACTTGTGCCTGTATTGTGGGGAGGCGGGACACTTTGCCTCTGCATGCCCCGCCAAGCGTCGTGGTCGGCCGGAGGCGGGAAACTCCAGTCGCTGAGTCAGGTGCAGGCCCCTGACTCGGCGGCAATCCCTGGTACTCAAGCCTGCCAAGACCACCGGGCACAACATCTGTTATTACTCCCCGTGCAGCTGCAACTGCTGGATGGGAGGACCTTGGAGACCCGAGCCCTGGTCGATTCTGGATCAACCTGCTCATACATGGACCAGGAGTTCGCTAGGGTTCATGATGTTCCGTTGCAGTCCCGAAGTCAGCCGGTCGCTGTGGAGGCCATTGATGGGCGCCTGCTCAAGTCTGGGCTCATCACCCACCAAACGGAGACTCTGCTACTAACCCTGTTTGGGTACCAGGAACAGATCCAGTTGGACATTGCCAGGATGCCTCGGTTTACCTTGGTCCTAGGAATGGATTGGTTGGTGCGGGCTAACCCACGGATTGACTGGGACAAGCAGAGTTTGTCCTGGCGGTCCGCGCCTGTGGCCACCTGTTCTATGACTGAGGAGGCTGGGATTCCTGTAGAATATGCGGCTTTTGGGGATGTGTTCTCAGCAAGCAAGGCGGATCGACTGCCACCACATCGCCCTTTCGACTGTGGCATCCAGTTAAAAGCAGAGGCTGCTCTACCCTCAGGACGGCTCTATTCGCTCACGGTACCTGAGCGGGTGGCGCTGCGAGAATTCCTTGACGAGAACCTTGCCAAGGGATTTCTGCGGCCGTCCACGTCCCCTATCGCTGCTCCGGTGTTTTTCGTAGCCAAAAAGACCGGTGAACTGCGCCTGGTTTGTGACTACTGGGCCCTGAACGAGATCACCATCAGGGATCGCTATCCGCTGCCTTTGATCCCGGAACTGCTGTCACGGGTGCAAGGATCACGCGTGCTCTCCAAGTTAGATCTCCGTGGGGCCTATAATCTCATCCGGATTAAACCAGGGGACGAGTGGAAGACGGCCATTAACACGCAGTATGGCCTGTTCGAGTTCCGGGTCATGCCTTTCGGTCTCTGTAACGCTCCCGCCGTTTTTCAACGCTACATTAACTGGGTGTTCCAAGACCTACTGGACAAGTTCGTGGTGATTTACTTGGATGACATCCTAATTTTCTCAAGGTCCATGGAGGAGCATCGGGAACACGTGCGAACTGTGCTTCAGCGTTTGAGGCAGAGTGGTTTGTTCGCCAAGGCCTCTAAGTGCGAGTTCCATAAGGAACAGGTCGCGTTCCTGGGGCATGTGGTCTCTGGGAAAGCTGTCATGATGGACCCCAAGAAGGTTGAGGCAATCCAATCCTGGCAAGCCCCGCGATCTCGTAAGGATGTCCAGCGTTTCTTGGGGTTCGCAAACTACTACCGGGACTTCATTAATGACTACGCTAAATTGGCGGTTCCTCTGACCCGGCTTTTGAGGCCCAAAACCCCATTCCAATGGTCTTCGGAGGCTCAGCAGGCGTTCCAGTCGCTGAAGGACTGTTTCATGGTGGCACCCGTACTCCAACAACCGGACCCTACGTTGCCATTCGTGGTAGAAGCCGACGCCTCCAGTTATGCCGTTGGGGCGGTTTTATTGCAACAACAATCCCCGTCCGCGCCTCTACTGCCCTGCGCCTATTACTCTCGCCAGCTTAACCCTGCGGAGCAGAACTATACAATCTGGGAGCGAGAGTTGCTGGCCATCAAGGCGGCGTTCAAGGCATGGAGGCACTGGCTGGAGGGGGCCCGGCATCAGGTGGTGGTACTGACAGATCACCGCAATTTGGTACATTTGCGGACTGCGCGCCACTTGAACCAGCGACAAGTACGCTGGTCCCTGTTCTTTGCTCGTTTCAACTTCCGGGTCCAATACATCTCGGGCGCACGTAACTCCCGGGCAGATGCACTCTCTAGAAAACCGGAGTTGCGATCAACGGCCAAGCCTCTGGAGCTCACCACAGTTTTGCCTCCGTCCGCACTGGCGCTGGCGGCACCAACAGTCCCATGGCGGGAGGAACTGCGGAGGCAACAACGAGAGGATTGGTGGGCTCAGGAGCAGATCGGGCGGAGCGAAGCAGGATTGGACCGGAACGCGTGGTTCAACGTCCGCGATGGTCTGCTGTTCCATGGCAACCAAGTGTATGTACCCAAGGGACCCTGTCGACTGACGGTGCTCCGGGAGTGTCATGATGCGAGGGCAGCGGGACATTTTGGCCGTCATAAGACACTGCACCTGGTCACAAGGGATTTCTGGTGGCCACGGGTGAAAGCAGATGTAGCCCACTACCTGGATTCGTGCGAAGTGTGCCGGCGGGCAAAGGTGGTACCGGAGCGCCCAGCCGGCCTCCTGAATCCACTACCTGTTCCTGAGCGGCCTTGGCAATGGGTATCCATGGACCTGATTGCCAACCTCCCCAAATCCCAGGGGTACACCTGCATCCTGGTCTTTGTGGATTTATTCACGAAGCTGGCCCACTTCTGCCCATGTCGCCGGGCGCCTTCAGCACCACAATTGGCCCAGCTGTATCTGCAGCACGTTTTCCGGCTGCATGGGTTGGCAGATGTGCTGGTATCGGATCGGGGTCCACAGTTCACTTCGCAATTCTGGAAAGAGGTCCATGCCTTGCTGGACACCACCCTCAACACTTCCACTGCCCTCCATCCGCAAACTGATGGTCAGACGGAGCGTGTCAATGCGGTGCTCGAGCAGTATCTGCGCTGCTTTTGCAGCAGGCAACCGGGTTCGTGGGCCACATATTTGTCAACCGCCGAGTTCGCGTACAACAATGCGGTGCACTCGTCCACGGGGTTCACGCCATTCGAGGCTACGTACGCATTCCACCCGCGGTTCTCATTAGCACCCCTGAACTCTCCATCATTCTCCGATGCCTCCCAACTGGTGCAGGAATTGCAGGCCGTGCATCAGACCCTGCCGGGCATGTTGGAAGAGGCTAAGCGGAGTCAAAAGCTGCAGGCTGACCGGCACCGGCAGGAGGGTCCCCTGTTGCCGGTTGGGTCCTACGTGTGGCTTTCCACTCACCATCGTCGGCCTGGGGGCATGGTCCGGACACTGGACGAACGTTTTGAGGGGCCTTATCGTGTCTTGCAGCAGGTGAATCCCGTGGCTTACCGGTTGGACATCCCGGGGGAACGCCGCATTCACCCGGTGTTTCACCGCTCGCTTCTTCGTCCGGCGCGTCCACCAGGCCAACCCCGCTTGCCTCCTGGTGAGGAGGGTTCTGGGGGGGGGGGCTGGTGTCATGGGCGAGCCTGCAGCAGAGCCTCAGGAACCTCCTCGAGAGTCACGACAGGGCTGTCCTTCTCTTGAGGAGGTGTTTGAATCAGACTCTGATTCTGAAAGCTCCTGGTACGGCTTCCAGGAGTCGGAGTTAGGTGGGGATCAGGGCCAAGCCAGGGCTGGCCCTGAGTCTGAAGAGACTCCGGTAGAGACTCCAGTTGTGGAGCCTGTGCTGGAAGAGGCTTCTCGTGAGCCAGAGATGCCGGGGGAGCAGCAGGACCCTGGGGAGGCCACCAGGGTTGTCAGGAGACAGCAGCTGCAGCAAAGGCGCAGAGAGGCGCGGCTCAGGCATCGGCTTCAGGGGCGACACCTGGAAGGAGGGCCTCCAACTCCTTGAAAAGGAGTTGCAGGGTCAGTGGACTCTTTGCAGGTAGCAAAGCGTCTCTTGCTGGTTCTGCTTCTGCCTCGGCTTGTTTTCGGCTCAGTATCCTGACGTGCCTTTGACCCTTGGACTGCCTTCGGACTACGTTTGTTTACCTGTGCCTTTGACTCTTGGACTGCCCCTTTGACGACTCTTGCTACGTGTAGGTCTGGTTCCCGGAAAGGTATTTGGTCTCCCTGATCTGCTCGTGTCCACTGACCCTTTTCCGGACTACCCCGACTCTGCTTGCCAGCTTTAGCTGGTCACACAGTGACACACGCCGAATAAAGTGTGGTAACTCCAGTCAGCGTGTGTCGGGTCTTTGGTGGCGGGACCGGCCTTGACACTTAGGGGATTTGTATGGGATTCGTATGGGACACATATGGGATCCGTACCAGGAATTTGAATCGAATTCATATCACAATTCAAATCGCATTCGAATTCTACTACATTTGGAAAGGATCAATTTGGACGAATATGAATTTTTATGCATTTGATTTGATACAAATCAACCCCCCCAAAAAAATACATTCGTGCACATCTCTAGTACGTTTGGATAGTTACATGGTAGGTAAGGAATAAAAAATGGCGATAGAATGGAAAATTTGAAAACTGATTAAATGTTTAGGAAGGAAGGCAGATATAGGAAAGAGGTTAAAAGAAGTAAGTAGATGTAAAAAAAGTAAGAAGAAGGCATTATATTAAAGCAGAAGGGAATGTTGGATATTGTAGTGAAAATAGGAGGGCACTCTATATGTTTAACTGTGAAACCAGGCTATGGAATGGTCGCCCCCTCGGGGTGCGTCAGGCCCCTTCTTTGTTCCTATTTAGAAAGGCGGTGAAAACATTCCTCTTCACGCAGGCCTTTGGTTAAATGTCCCCCACACTTCCCCCACTGAAAATCATTGTTGCTTTTAAACTATTTTTGTATATATATTTTTTAAAGCTGCATTTTTAAACTTGTTTCTGATTTTATGGTTGATATAATTTTTAAATGTCTGTTTTTAAATGTTGTGAGCCGCCCAGAGACCCTCGGGTATGGGGCGGCATATAAATAAATATAAATATAAATATAAATAAATAAAATAAATAAACCGTAGTCACACCTTCATTTTAAACCTCCTTCAGCTGATCTTCTGTTCATAATGCTCACACCCTTTTATTTCTGTTTGTTTTATCTATGGACTTTCCACTCTCCATTAGGACTTTTCCAGGATGGAAAGTCCACAGATAAAATGGATAGAAATGAATAGGTATGAGCATTGCAATCAGAAGGTTTAAAGTGAAGGTGTGACCAGGGCATGAGTGTCTCGTTGTGAGACAGTGAAAGGAATTTGATGCCAGCAGAGGTGGTAACAGCAACCAGCCTAGATAGCTTTAAGAACGGGTTAAACAAATTTATGGATGTCAGGTACACTAGAATGGATGACTAAGGTACACCCTCCAGGTTTGGGAGACAGACAGGATGCTTATAAGGCCGTTCATAGGGATTCAAGAGTAAGTGAAGGTTTTGCCTTTATCTTCTGCTTGAGTTGCCCACAAGCAATTGGTGGGACACTGTGTGAGATGGAATGCTACTGTATGGGCTGTGGCCTGATCCAGCAGGGCTCCTCTTATCTTCTTATCAATGGCAGCATCTTGGGGGGGGGGGGACTGAAGCTCTCTGCCCCCTTGTGGAGCATTCATTTAGTGTGGAAGTATGAGGCACCTATGGCACGCAAGAATGTCTTTTCTGTGGTGGCCCCCTGGCTATGGAATAGCATCCTCATGGAGGCACTCCAAGCACCAGCTTCATATGTTTTTGGCACGTGGCTAAAACATCTCTCTTTACCCAGGCCTTTGATGCATAGTTTGAATACAGTCCTGTCAAGGCTATATTTTAAATAAATATTTTTTCCTCTTCTGTTGTGATCCACCCTAGGACCTTTGGTTGAAGGGCAGTTTACAAATGAAATGAAGGCACCAGGTTGATCCTGCAAAGAAAGGAGATATGTACAAAGAAAGGAAACTGAAGTGTTAATGAATAGGCTCGTTGGAGGCCAGGTTGTGCCAAAGAGCCACAAAAAAGGAAGAATGTTAATAGAAATAGACCTCAAAATTTAGACATGACAAGGATGAAGGGAATTGGAAGTGAGAAGAATGAAAATAATAGAATCATAGAGTTTGAAGGGACCTCTAGGGTCGTCGAGTCCACCCCCTGCTCAATATAGGATTTCCTAACCTGTCCCAGGCAGATGTAGGTCCAGCCTATGCTTGAAGACCTCCAGTGAAGGTGAGCTCATCCATTCCTATTCGATTGACTGATCGCCTTCACTGTAAGGAAGTTTTTTTCTAATATTTAATCTGTATTGACTCCGTTGAAGTTTCATAGGTTTGTTTCTAGTTTTCCCATCTTGTATAAACGAGAATAGGGACAATCCCTCTGCAGTGTGACAGCCCTTCAGATACTTGAAGACAGCTGCCAAGTTCCCTTTCAATCAAGTCTTCTCTTCTACCTCAAGACCTTTTTGATGCAGTCCTGATCCAGTCCAGTACCTGCTCAAATTAGTTCAGATCTGATCAGTGTCACATTGGGATTTATGCCACTTAACATAAGAACATAAGAGAAGCCTTGCTGGATCAGGCCACAGCCCATCTAGTCCAGCATCCTGTCGAGCACAGTGGCCCACCAAATGCTCATGGGCATCTCAAGCAGAGACAAGGACAAACCTTCTCCTGCTCTCGAATTCCAGCAGATGGCCTTAGAAGCGCCCCAGTTCCTCCCCCCCTCAGCCTGAAGGATGCACCTAGGCATTCGTTCTAGTAGCCATTGATACATCTGTATCATTTCCACTTCATCAAACATATTTCCTCGCTATACCAAGGTGTGTTATAAGCTCTGCAGAGTCACCAAGGGCATTTGGGTATGATCAAGTCAATAGGCCTCGTCCATCAGAAATACCCCCAGAGTCATGAGTGCAGACCATCTCAATGGGTCCTTTACCCTTCCAGCAAGGCACAGGCACCACACACCCAAACATCAGCAGAAAATGTTCTAAGCATGACAATGGACTTGCTACAAATCCATTAACCAACAGATTAGCACTCTCCTGCATTTGAGCAAAGACCAAGTCAAGGGTATGTCCGGCAACACGAGAAGGGTCCCTAACACCCTGAAACAGCGAGTAATAGCCAACCTTAAAGGTGAGCCAATTGAGGACTTCATAGTAGGAACAGGGTTTTATAGCCTTTGCAACATAGAGAACATGATCTGCTTCAGAACTATAATGATACAAATTGCCCACGCACACATTGTGGCATCACTTCCCTGTTACACATACTGGAGATGAAGCCTTAGTAAACCGCATTTCTTAGGGCTAGACATTTTATTGAATTCAAGCAATCACAAGAAGACATTCCAGATGAGCACAGCCAACAAGGGAACCGTTGACTCCTCTGCTCAGAGAAAGAGAGGAGACAAGAAGGAGTGAAGCTAAAGTGAGACTTGGCCCTCAAATTTGCTTAATGTGCACACTACTGTTTTTTTCAAGGAAACATGACTTACTTCACATACTGATATATGAACTCATACCACATTCTTAAAAGTGTCCTAGATCCTGTCCTTGACTGAGCCTATTGTCAAGCTATAATTTTAAGGAGAACATTGCAAGCTTATCAGAGTCATTTAGGAAGCATCAAGAGGAGTATAGAGTCTAGATCATGAGAAGTAATTATTCCTTTTTACTCTACCTTGGTCAGTTCTAGGCACCCCAATTCAAAAAAGACATTGACAAACTAGAGCAAGTCCAAAAGAGGGCTACCAAAATGGTTAGTGGTCTGGAAATCATGTCCTATGAGAAAAGGTTGAAGGATCTAGGAATGTTTAGCCTACAGAAGAGAAGACTGAGAGGAGAAATGATAGTGGTCTTCAAGTATCTGAAAGGCTGTCACAGTGCAGAGGGATCATCCCTATTCTCACTTGCACAAGATGGGAGGACTGGAAACAATGGTATGAAACTTCAAGGGAGTCAATACAGATTAGATATTAGGAAAAACTTCCTGACTGTGAGGGCGATCAGTCAATGGACGAGGTTGCCACGGGAGGTACTGAGCAGGTCACTTCCAACTCTATGATTCTATGATTCTAGATCAAATCTGATCTGAGTATAGTCCTGCAAAACTAGGGCATTTCTGTACTTGGCTTCCCATCCACAGGACGGGAAAAGTGCAGAACCTACTAATATGTACTAACATTTGCACTTGGGCACGCTAGTCACATTACACAAAGCCCTGAGTATCTGGAGACCAGGTGTATGATTTTGGAGCCTGGCATAATTGTGCGTGCGCCGTCACCGTCACCACTGTGATGGTGACACTCTGCACACATGCAGTTACGTTTGGGCTCATCTGAGGTGCCGGTGCACTTGTGTGGCACTCAGATGACCCCTCGCACCAGAAATAGTGTGAATGGTCACGGCACTGGATGTTTCAGGTCACCTTGAGGTAAGGATTGGGATGAGTGTGGTGCATGATTTTGTGCACCACCTCTAGTCGCTGATAAGGTAACATCTGCTAAGGCAGGAGACGTTTTGTGTACATTTTGAAATTCAACTATAAGCTATTTCAGGAAAACCCAATCCTGATTGCGGGTTTCCCAGAAATAGAGCTATAAAATATTGTGGATGAAGCCACCAGCCTGGACATAGCCACTCTGCATGTGACAAAAAACAAAGAAACACGTGTACATGTGCAGTGCTGGCAAGTGGGCACTTTCAGGTGAAATACCCAGCTGTGCATGTCACTACACTGTGTACAGACGACGCCAGCTCCTGTGCTGTCCAGCCAACAAGCAAGTATTCCAGAGGGGATTTACTCCAGAATATTACTGCTTAGCACGATATTTGGACGGCATCTGGAGTTGTTCTGTGTGTTCCCATTCAAGTTTTAAATTGATTTGAAAATGTTTTGAAAGCTGTCTGTTCCCAAAAGGTCCAAAGGAATCTGAGATGCAGATTATCTATATTCACATACAGTGGTACCTTGACATACGAGTTTAATTCGTTCTGTAACCTTGCTCTTATGTCAAATCGCTCGTATCTCAAAGCAATTTTCCCATTAATCCATTCCAGCTCCCAAAACACCACCTCAGTTGTTTTTGTTATGTACTGTACTATATTTACATACTCGTATCTCAAATCTTGCTCTCATCTCAAAGCAAAATATCACTCGCTCGGCGGCTTGTATCTCAAAACACTTGTATGTCAGGGCACTTGTATGTCGAGGTACCACTGTATAAAGAAATCTTTCTGTGGGTTGTAGAAATAATCCTCACTTTTAATCAGTGAGAATGTAAGCAAGTTTTTTTCAGGAGGGAAAGGGCTGTTTTCCTCAGTTTCCCGGATCCAATGATAAGGTGCCATTTCCTGTGCCGGATCAGGCTGCCTAAAAGGGAAGTGAGAGAGAGAGCCTCTGGACTGAATTGTAACACAAAGCCTGAAGATTGTTACTGTATAAACTTTTTACAAATGTTACAAATTGGCTGCTTCCATTTGTGGTGTCAGCTATTGTGTAAAAGCCAGCCTTCCATTCTTCCTTCCACTCACGTCTTTTGTGCCATTTGTGTTGATTCGCTGTCATTATCCTGCACGCTTATCAGCTCCCAAGCCTCTTTTTCTCTTCCTCATTCTTTCCCTCCCTGCCCCTGTCTGCAGCCACCAACGAATCAGAGAAGCCCCTTGTCCTTCCTTCCTTTCAGTTTAGTGGTTAGAGAGCCATTCTTATCTGGAAATACCAGGTTTGATTCCACACACCTCCATGAAGCCAGCTGGGTGGCCTTGGGCTAGTCACAGCTTTCTTCAGAACTCTCACAGCCCCACCCACCTCACAGGGTGTCTGTTGTGGGGAGAAGAAGCTTTGTCAGCCTCTTTGAGTCCCCTTAAATGGGTGAGAAAAGTGGGATAGAAAAGCCAACTCTTCTTCTTCTTCTTCTTCTTCTTCACAACTATTAGCAACACCATTCAGAAGAAGGTGACTGAAGGGAGGGTGCCATTGCAGCCCCCAATGACATCAGGGTATGATGGAGGAAGGAGGGGAGGGGTTTCTCCCCTGTGAGTCTGCATTAAAATCTAGGAGTGGGAATGCCAAAAAACCTGACCTCGCTGCTTATTTTAAAAAGCTGGATTAAAGCCCGGATTAAATTGTTCAGTCGAAATGCAACCATAAAATATCTTAAAACAGAAAGATAAAAGCAAAGATAAAAAACCTGGAAAACTGTGCAATGGACCATAGTTGTATCAATGAAGCTGAGGAGGTTCAGATCTTGAAGGAATCCATTCAGGAACTATCATATATAACCTCTCAGATGACATAAAAGGATGAAAGTAAGTAATAAAGTGAATTCAATCCCATATCATGAGGACTGGTGGATTTCTCCTAGAATATGTGCCTTGGCTTTTCGATACATTGATGCTCTTATTTCTTCATATGATGCATTATGTTCTATCATTAGGGAGGTAGAATGAGCTGAATTGCTCCCTCATTTACAGTTCTGTGTGTAGGATGCCCTGCTGTTTCCACAGTACTGAACCTCCTTTTTCTTTTACCTTCAGCAAAGTACCCCACCATCAAGACTCTAATGGTACCAGACCCCCACTTAAAATGGATTGTAACAGGAATGGTGCTCATACAGCTGATGGTCTGCTATCTAGTGAAGGATTTATCCTGGAAATGGGTTTTCTTCAGCGCCTATGCATTTGGAGGCTGCATCAACCACTCCCTGACACTGGCTATCCATGATATCTCTCACAATGTGGTCTTTGGCAACAAGCGGGCCAGGTGGAACAGGTGGTTTGGCATCTTTGCCAATCTGCCCATTGGGGTTCCATACTCGGCTTCCTTCAAGAAATATCACGTTGACCATCACCGTTATCTTGGAGGAGATCGTTTGGACGTGGATATTCCCACAGATCTTGAGGGCTGGTTTTTTTGCACCCCCCTTCGGAAATTGCTCTGGCTCTTCTTACAACCTTTCTTCTATGCCTTGAGACCGCTCTACGTGAACCCCAAAGTGCTTACTGAGATGGAAATATGGAATGCTTTGTCCCAGCTTTTATTTGACTTGATCATATATTACTTTTGGGGATGGAAACCTGTTTTTTACTTAATAGCAGGGACAATCCTTTGTTTGGGCATCCATCCTATTTCCGGCCACTTCATAGCAGAACATTATATGTATCTGAAAGGCTATGAAACCTATTCCTACTATGGAGCCCTCAACTGGATCACCTTTAATGTTGGCTATCATATGGAGCACCATGATTTCCCCAGCATTCCTGGATGCAAACTGCCAATGGTAAGCTTCAGCACTCCATTTTCAAGGAAATGGTTAGAGTATCTTACTTCTTAAGTCTCAGTAAATCTCATGAAAGTTTTACTTACTTACTTACTTACTTACTTACTTCTTACTTACTTACTTACTTACTTACTTACTTACTTACTTACTTACTTTATTTTACTTACTTACTTACTTACTCGTTTTGTAGTGCTGAAAACATGTTGAAAAGCCTGGCATGGGGGCAAGCAAAAGAAGATTTTTAGCAGACTTTAAATTGCATGAGGACAGGGCCATAGTCTTTCAAATGCAGAGACAAAATCATTTAAGAGACTGTCTTGAGATATGATAATAATACATAATGGAATCAAACTAACATTGTCTGAAAAGAACAGGTTTGGCTTATCTCTCATGCTTATTAACATCTACATGAAGCTGCTGGGAGAGGTCATCAGGAGATTTGGAGTGAGGTGTCATCAGTATGCAGGTGATACCCAGCTCTATCTCTTGGTGCCTTCTGAACCAGGAGAGGCAGTTGAAGTGCTTGACAGGTGTCTGGAGGCAGCAATGGGCTGGAAGCTGAATCCAGACAAGACAGAGATGCTGTGTGTCACAGGATCTCGGGTCTGTGTAGTTAGGAGATACCCTGTCCTGGATGGGGTTACAATGCCCTGGAAGGGACAGGGGCGTAACTTGGGGGTTCTCCTGGACTCTGAGCTAACACTTGAAGCTCAGGTGGAGGCCAAAGTCACTCAGCAAGCTTTCATGGCTCCATGAGGATTTCATGAGGATTAAAGGATTAAAGGAACGCCTTCTCCCATATCGACCTGCCCGTGCCTTAAGATCAAGCGGTGAGGCCCTCCTGGTTGTCCCACCACCTTCAACAGTGAGGTTGGTGGGCACCCAGGAGAGAGCCTTTTCGGTGATGGCCCCCAGACTATGGAATGACCTCCCGCTCAAGGTGCGTCATGCCACCTTTCTTATATATATTTAGGAAGGCGTTGAAGATTCACCTCTTTGTCCTGGCCTTTGGCTGAGCTGATGATATTTTCTCCCCAGGACAGACACTATCATTTTAAACATAATGTGTATTGTTTTAGAGTTGTTGAATTTTTAAAGTCTTTTAATGTATATTCTGTTTTAATCCGGTGTTTTAAGGTTGTTACCCACCCAAAGACCTTCAGGTATGGGGCAGGGAAAAAATGTAAATAATAAATAAATAATAAAATAAATATTGGCACCCAGAAAGTTTTTGAGCTCCTCGTTTCTGATTCTTCACTCCTCCATAAAGCTAGCTAGGTGACCTTGGGCTCGTCACAGCTCTCTTCTGAGTGCTTACAGCCCCACCTGCTTAACAGGCTGTTCTGTTCTGGGGAGAATAGAAAGCTCTGTTAGCCGCTTTGAGTCCCCTTAAATGGGTGAGAAAAGCGGGTCATAAAAGCCAACTGTCCTCCTCCTCATCTTCTTCCTTTAGAATACAGGCGATGTTCAAACCAACAGTGAAATCGTGCTTTGCTTCTCTTCACTGGAAGGCAAAGCGCTAGAATGCCGTAGTCATCCACACTTGTGGAGGGCTAGAGCATCCCAAACTTATCTGGAGTGCAAATGGTTGCCCAGAGAGCACCCATGGCAGAACCCCAGTGGCGACGCCAGAGCTGCAAATGGGAGTTTGCTGGGCGGCTAGTATAAAGGTGGTGCTTCCACCGGCGGCATTCACATGCCACAACCCACTTTCAGCTATTCGGACTGGTTACTATCACTGCCTCTTCTAGTAGTAAATTCCACAGACCAATGGCCCCCTAGTCGTCTTACCACGCTAAGTGGAATTGCTGCCTAAGGAAGCACAGGCAGCATTCTGCCACCTCTCAGAGAACCATTGGTTACACTAACATGACCTTCTCTGATAACCTTCTTGCTTAATAAAACAGATGTAGTGGCCAAAAACATCTTCCCATTGTTTAGGCAAAAATGGGGCATTCCACATCTGGATCTAATCCAGATTCTATTCATTCATCAAGCCTTTGCCACATTGGTTAATCGAAATCATACATTTATATACTTTGATTGTAAACTGGTCTATATCTGAGGTGAAGAGCGCTGCCAGTCCAATTCAAAATCAACATAACTAAAGCAATATGCCAGTGAGTCTGGATCAGCCAGGCCTGCTGGTTCAGATTATGGAAAGGCACAATCTGTAAAAGTGCTGTTGACTGGTCCAAGCCAGTTGCTACGCTGACTTTGAAGCACAGATGGGCTTTAAAATGACATGATTTGGAACATATCCTCAAAGGAGCTGATAAATACACAGAAATACAATATGAAAGGTTTTAGAAGGGATACTGATTTCATAAGGATGTGGATACTATTTCATTTATTTCATCTGCTTTGAAACAAACGGATATACCTGGACAAGGGGTATGCAAGAATGCAATTTTTGGAATTCTATTTGAATCAAATATCTCAAAATTCAATTAGATTCTAATCTTTAAAATTTGAATCAAACCAAATTCAATTTGAGTTAAGCAAATTGAATCTATTTGTTTGAATTTTAAATTCGAATTTGCACATACGCATCTTTTCCGCATCCATATGCGTCTGTATGCATCCCGTTCTTATCCCATATGCAACTTGTTTTCATCCTGTATGGATCCGTACAAACGCATACGGATGCGGGAAAGATGCGAATCTGCAAGTACACATCGTGTATGAACCCATACACATGTGCATGTCTAGATAATTTGAACGAATAGATCCAAAATTCAAAATTTGTCAGAATCTTTAAATTTGAATTTATGGACTTTTGATGCAAATTTGAATGGTGAAATTCAGCCAGATTTAATCGAATATTCATGCACCTCCCTAACCTGGACAACCTTTCATTTTGAAATGTTTTATTCTTTTTAAGGCATTGCATGGTTTGAATGATAAAATTGGCAGACTGCAATACCTGGGAGTTTAGGGTGGAGGAATATTCCACTAAAAAAAAAAATGGAAATTAGCAAATTTTATTTTTAATGTATTAATGATTACTTTTTGTTATGCAAGAATTGATGCTTCTAATAACTTTTATTATTAAAGTAAAACAAATGTCAACACTGGCAGCTAAAATTGCCTTGCCTTAATTGGGCAATGAAGGAAAGGAACCTCACCTGAAGTTGGCTCAACGTAGCTCTTCCATGGAGTATCTACCATGGGAAAAATGCCAAGACACTCCAATATCATCCCTGAAACTTCCACCACCCAGATGGCACAGAATGTACCATCCTCCCATGCAGATAAAATCTTTCATATTTTGCAGTTCAAGACACAAAGATGACTGGCAAATTGACCCACCCACTCCATCCAAAGAAATGGTTCAGATTGCTATGCTGGCACACTTATGCTATGTGGAAGCTAAGCCACCACACCTGAAGAATGGTTGTCTACCTGCCCTCTAGCTGAAAAACACAGATGATCTGCAAGATGTAAAGCTTAATCACCTGTCAGCTTAGGCACACTGTGTGCTATCTTTGAAGTTCTGTAATATCAGGCCACACCTGTCTGCATATTTCAGTGATGCTGCTTTTTCCTTGCTGAAGAGATACGGAGCCTTTCTGTCCTTGGCCCCATAATCAGCCTTCAGTGCGATCCCAGATGGAGCATCTGCACTTGCAAGCCGCTGTTTCCAACTCAGAAATAGCCCCTTCTGTGCTGGAGCGCACTGTGGGTTGACTATGTGTGGAGCGCAATTTCATGCTCCACACATAGACTTACCTGCCCAGGTGCATCCTTCTGCAGCTCTGCAGAAGCCCATCTACACCTCTGTGGTGCACAGGGGCATGTAATGCATCACACAAGCACGCTGGTGTATAATGTGATTTCTGGTGCTGAGGTACATGGGGGAGGTGTCACTATTGCCCTAGTGTTGGTGCTGGTGCTTGTGCGTGCCAACATCAGGAAGCAAGATGGAGGCACCCAGACCATGTGTCTACACCTTGGTTAAGTCTGTGGATGCATGTGAGGAGGGCTGGCATGTACTAGAATTTGCAAGTGCAAATGCTTAGTTCATGTTATGGGCCCAGAGAAATTCAACCTTTGTCACCCACAGACGGAAATGGAAAATTCCCCCCTGGTTTCAGATGAATGCCTGCAGTTCTCCAGATTTATAGTCTGGGGATCAGATTGAGGGCCTTTTTGCATCTCCACTTCCCCAGGATGACATCCCAAGGAACTGAAAATAGGGGATAGATCTGGCACCTGCACTTTGGGATACTGCATCTGTTCTCCATATCCTGGCAGCGCTTCCCTAAGTCTTGGCGAGGTGTGAATCATGATAATATCCTCTGTGCTACAGGTGATCGTGAAGCTGCGGCAACGGCACCAACAGGCACGTGCAACGCCATTGCCATGGTGATTAGATGGTGTAGCTGCCCCTGCACCACCCTGTTACACATTTCATTTGCCCCTCTTCCTCCCAGAAGAGGTGCGAATGGAGCATGCTGGGATGTCCCAGCTGGCTACGAGTAGAAACTGCTCTACCGCCCAGGCGGAGTTGTTTCAGGTAGAGAAGAAGATCTGCATGCTGCAGAGGCACTGTGTGGGACTGTCCTATCTTCACCTTTTTGCCTAGTGTGAAGACCCTGAGTCCAACCTGTGTCCCGGGAGGTCATATTTGAATGTATGCTTTACACTGTTCTATGGTTTTATGCTTTAATGTTGTATCCCACCCTGGGAACTTTGGGTAAAGGGCATGGTAGAAATCCTCAAATAAATAAAATAAACGAATAGATCAGCAATAGAGCTTAAGCCCTTGCAGGCAACGATAGCAATGAATGTCACCTCCATATCCTCCAGTCCATTCTGTAATCCTTTCCAGGACTGAAGTACTCTAACAAGATTTTGGAAATAAGTGAGCAGAAATTTCCTCAAAAAATGAAAGACAAAGAACATGGAGTAAAATATTTCTTTTTGATCTTGGCAGGTAAAGAAGATAGCAGCTGAGTATTATGACAACCTGCCGCAGCACTATTCTTGGGGTCATGTTCTCTGGGACTTCATTTTTGATGATTCCATTGGTCCATATTCGAGGGTGAAGAGGACATACAAGAGAGCTTCAGAAACTTGATAGACTTTTCATCTCCTTTTAAAAATACTTTCATGGACTTCTTCAACCTTACTCCTTTGTAACCCCTATCCATACATGCAAAAATGACTGTGTATGGTGAACGTGGTGTGTCAGCTGCTGACACAATGGCTGATGTGATATTTCTTCTCTCTTCCATGTAAAGAAATATAATGAGGCCAGATGGAAGCACTTTCCATTCAATATTATTTTTAAAAGAAAAACTGCCTCCTTTTGCTCATTGACTATGTCAAGAGTGGCCAAGTCCTCCATATGTCACTGAACTGTAGCTCCCATAATTCCTTGCCATTGGTGATCGGCTAGGACCTCTTCATGGTGTTAGGAGCTAACCAATGAATAAAGCTTTTGTTAACAAGAGTCTCTCCAGATGTGGTTTATAGTGTGCTAGTGGGGCTGATGGGAGTTGTCAATAGGCAGATAAGACCAAGCTCTGCCTCTCTGTGCCATCTGAATCAAGGGGTGGCTGAGATGTTTGATGATTGGAGGCGTTAATGGACTGGATGGGAGTCAATAAATTGAAGCTGAATCCAGACAGGACAGAAGTGTTGTGTTTTATGGGATCTCAGGTCCATGAAGTAGGAAGGCACCCTGTACTTGATGGGTTGTACTGCCTTGGAAGGGACAAATCTGAAATCTGGGGTTACCCCTTAGTTCTGCATTGATGCTTCAAACTCGAGTGGAGGCACTGGGCAGAAACAGATTGGACACAGGGATCCATGCCCCTGCAATTTTCAGACTGGACTATTGTAATGCACTCGATGTGTTGCTGCCCTGGAAGGTCTAGAAGTAACAGCTAGTACAGAATGCAGCAGTGAGACTGCTGACTGGAGCCACAGGCCAAACACCCAGAACTCCAGTCCCCCCAAAATTGCAACAGCTCCCGATTTGCTACTGAGCCCAATTCAAAAGTTTTAACTGAAAATTAGAAGACCTCCCCTCAATAGCTTGTGCCTTCAGTATCTAAAGAAATGCCTGCTCCCACCTTCAGCAGTTAAAGAGGTGGGGCTGCATGTGAGGGCCTTCTTAGGGACAGCCCCTGGATTATGGCATGGCCTCCCGTCTGAGGTGTTCAAGCAGCACCGACCTGTAGTTTTCAATGCGGATGTTCACAAGACATGGGCCAGGCAATCACTGGACACAAAAACACACACCGCCTTCTAGGCAGGTCTTGCACTGGTACGTTGAGTGCCTGACCCCATGACCAGAAATTTAATGGCCCACGCTTGTGGCCACCTGTGCTTAAAGCTATGGGCCTCCCTGGATGGAAAGCAACTTCACTGTTTATATCCAAGTATCTTATGAAGATACTTGCACTAGCTTTTGGCTGAAGAATCATATTGTGACCCACACAGAGATCTCTGGGTACAGGACAGAAAATAAATATGAACACAAACCTAGGGAATACTCTTCGTTTTATAGAGAAAAATAAGTAAAAAAGGGTATGGTCCCAGACTGAGCTTACACATCGCACGGAGACACATCTATATTAGAAGTGTCTCCACTTATGCTGGAGTGTCCTGTGGCCAGGGAAGGTGTGGAGCTCCTTTCATGCTCCACAGCTTAGCCAGGTGGGACATTCCTACATGATGCTGGGAGGTGATTCACACTTAGCTGATGGTTGGAGAAGCACTGGCCAAGCCTGGAATAGATCAGGTGTTGCAAAATGTGGATGCCCAGTCAATTCTAGGAGATACGTGGCCATCGCATAGGAAAGGTATGATTTGGCCCTGAGAAAAATAAGAACGCATCTGATGAAGTAGGGTTAGGCACTTTTCACACTGAACTGCTTTGTCTTCCTCTTTGTGGAAAATGGCATTACATGCCTAATAGACCTACCTGGGCACTGAGATCTCAAGGAGAGGCCCTTCTTGCAGTTCCTTCCCTTTCAGAGGTACGAGGCATATGGATATGCAAGAGGACCTTTTCTGGGGAGGCCCCTAGACCCTGGAACAGCCTCCCTCTTGAGGTTCGCCGTGCATACTTTTCGGCGCCAGGTGAAAACAGATATTTCTACCCAGGCTTTTACTGTTTAAATAGCTTCCTCAGGGTGCTGTCTTGTTAGGGAGGGAGGGTGGGAGGGTGGGAGGAAGGGGTTATATTTTAAATTACCTTTTACCACTTGATATGTTTTAATCTCATTGTAACCTGTCCTGGGACCATTTGGTGAAGGGCAGGATATAAGTTTTCTAATTAAAAGAAAACAGTGAAGGCAGCTTCCACACGATCGCAGCATTGTCAAACAGTGGTGGTGCCGCAGCTGTGGTGTCCTATCTGGGTGTCTAGTGACAACCCCCCCCTTAAAGATGGGGAACATTTGCTCCCCACTTTGATGTTTACACCTGAGGCTTTTTGCAGGCAGTAGGAAATGGCTGTGGGAGTAGTCTACTCCGTTTCCGCGTGCTCTGCAAAAAGCGCTGTCAAATGGTAGTTGCAGCCAGTGAAGGGTACAGAGAGACAGGGAGCCCGGCCAGGACTCTCCCCAACACTCTGCTGTTATAGCAGCACGAGCGCTTATAGCCAAGTGAGTGCTCCCAGGGCACAGCAGCACGTATATCCTGCACTCTACGAGCCCCAGTGTTGAAAGGGCCACAGATACTAGAACCAAAAATAAGGCACACATTTGCAGTTTCCTAGGTTTCAGGCAAATACATTTTTTTTGGGGGTGGGGGAGAGTATGGCTGGATCCAGTCAAGGCAAATATAGCACCATTATGATATTATCATCAAGGGGCCACCTCACTTATCTTAGGTAACACCACCATAGCCCCGCTGGAAAACCCAGTACTGATCATGGGTTTTGAGCTGTAGTGTAACCTTTTTTTTGGGGGGGGGAACACTCTTACCTTTCCGAATAGAGCAGCAATCCTAGCTGCATCCAGCGTGCATGAATGGAGGCTGAAATGGCTGACCACACATGCGTGGAGGTAGTGAAGCATCCATCCAGGGACTCAGTGGTGGCCAAACTGCCCAGATTGCGTGTCACCAACATGCACAAAGTCGGTGCTGTCAAGGCACCCCACTATTCTTGCGTCACACTGCTATATCTGTCTACTGTTTGGTGGCAGCCTAAGATCTGTGGAACGGTGGAGCAATCTACAGATGAAGGCTGGAGGCTTTAAGAAAGAGGCTGGGCACAGCAGAATATGTTTTTGTGAATATTGTCAAGGAAGGACTAGATGATCCTTATGGCTCCTTCCAACTCCACAATTCTGTGAACAATGAGGGATTCCTCTTCCAATCTTTCAGATTGGCCAACCTATAGAAAAAAAAATGAAGGAGAACGTAGGGTGCCTCTAGACGGGGAAAGATGCAGTAAAGTCCCTTTGCTGCTTCCCTTATCTGCAGTATTCTACACACACAAACACACACACATCTTAAAAAAGATGATGATTTATCAGCATCTTTTTAATGCTCACTTACCTTTCAATGCTCCACCAGCACTGCAGGGATGCCAAAGGTTCTGATCCACTTGTCTGGCAGACTGGAAGTCCCTGCGCAGGGACAAGTTGAAGCTGGAGTGCAGGGATTATTGTGGATTTTAAGTTGTGTACAGGATTGCTACCCTTGACTGACCAGGCGTGTTCGGTAGAAAATTATGTTATCAATAAAAGTGCTTGCAATTAAGGCCAGCAAGGGTGGATCACTCCCAAGTGCATCTAAATGGATGCAGTCAGGCTTCCCAGTGTGGACTTTTCCACTGTGCTGTTATACTGGTGCCTCAATGCTGGATGCTCTTGAAGGAGGACTATGCCTTAATATATTATTTTACTTGTTATGCTTTTCCTGCTGCTGACTGCTTTTTTGACTCTGCTGAATACTAAAGAGTAAAGTTTTTTTCTGTTAGAAAAGCTGCCTACTGGTGTCTTACTGGAAATTGCTGGGACAGCTTCCGTGGCTCTGCTCAATCCGTTAACAGGGATGATGGTGTCTGGAGGCACCCATAGTCTCCATATCCTATGACATTTTATATGTTCTCTAAGGTGAGGTGTTTGTGCACTTCCCTTCCCGTCTGCTGGATGGGGAAGGATTACAATGACCCAAGGTTAACTAGTGCTCACACTTGTGAACACTAGATGAATCACCTGTGACTGATCCTGGAGCTGGTCTTCTGGGTGCCACCGTTGGTGACTGTGCATGCACCAGTGCTGTTGCCTTGATGATGCTATGGTTGTCTGAGGTGTCAGCGTGCTTGTGCGGCACCTCAAACAATCCCAGAATGTTCAATTAGTGAACTTCTGATGAGGGCAGGCACACTTGGAGGCTGCTATGGCCACGTTCCCAAGCAAGCCATTTGGGTCTGATTGGGCATGCATTGGACTGGGTGCGGGACCAAAATCAAATTGTGCCCATCCACAGGCCATTCCCGGTAATGCGGGCCGGGTGCGGATTCAGCCATCCTCATGCAAACTGCACCAAACTCTGGCATGAGGGAGCAGCGCCATCTCCTCTCTACCCCCTCTCCCCTCATTGGAAGCCGGACTGATGTCACCCCACCTCTGTGCCACCTGCTGCAAATGCCGCATCCCCCTTTAGGGGGACTGAACGGAAAAAATAATTTTTAAAAACAAAAGCCACTATGAGGTTTTGACAACTGTGGCAGTTGAGCAGTTTTGCGCACCTCTGTGCTTCCCGGGAACCGCAAGAACACCCAGCAAGCGGAAAATCAAGCCATTATCACGCCCGCCTTGGCGATTGGGAAATGGGGATGGAATACTTCCCATGTAAAAGGAAGAAAAAGCAAGCCATTATCCTGTGATCAGGAAATGGGTGGTGGTGGTGGAATAGTTGTATAAAAGAGTCTCATGGGGCAGTCAAAGCCATTTGACACCCCCCCCCCCGCATCATTACAGCTTTAACACCATTTACTCCCAAACAATCTAAGCAGTTGCGATCTGCAATGCATAGGGCAGGAACAGCAAGCACAGGACATGAAACCCTACCTCCCAATGATGTGAGTGCCAATCTCCTTCCCAAATAGCCCAGGACTATCCCCATGTGCAGGCTTGGCTCCCTAAGCAATGCGTGCCGGGACACCCAACCGTGACAAGAACTTGCTTTTTCCGGTACCAAAGTTGGCATGGGTTTGGGACAGGTTTAGGCGTTTTGGTCTGTGGAAATCAGACCAAATCAAAAGTGCATGGGGATGATCCTTGCCAAACCTAATTTTGATTCAGACCAAAATATGCATGGGGATGCGCCCTTACAATCTACCCCATGTGCGGATGCTCTTCACCAGAGGTTCACTAATACTTCACTACAGGCTGTAGTGTGAACAGGCCTCAGGTCTAGGAGTCACAAGAACTATCTCTCAGACTGTTTAATACAACTACTGGTTTGGGTTTGCAGGGAAGCTGAGATATGTTAACATCAAAATGTGAAATCTAAATTTCCCATAATCCTGTTCTTGTTAATGTTACGAGGGTCATAAACTGCCAAGATTGCCGCCTCTAACCTTCTGGAGGACAGCGCAGTAGGAAAAGAGGAAAGAAAACCCAATCAACACCATGTCAACAATGAACGGTTTATTACCAATATGAACACAGTTACTGTGATGCACTGATGTACCGCTTTAATATTGTGATAGCTTTGAAGCCAGGATCTTGCTGGCTGATGGTTGGCATCTTCTCACATCCTCTGGAGACACCACCAATAAGGTTCTGTTGGCAAAATGGTTCTTCGTTTACATTGCAAACTATCAGTAAAATTACTTGGAAGTCATCTAGTAAAAGCGAATGGTTCACGTGTTTTCTTAACTACTATATACTAAAAAGAAAAATGTCATACATTTAAATAAGCAAATACAAAATACAAAAAAGGCTGACCAAATCTGATGTGCATTGTCAGATGAAATTTAAAAAATCCAGAAATTTAGATTTTAATATTTTCCTTTTTTTTAGATTTTAAGACTCTTTTTTTTCTTTGTTTTTGTTTTTTTAGATGATGCAAATCCAAGGCAGCAGCAAGCTTCAAAGTCTGCTGAGTCTGCTAATAAAAAGGATTTTAGAACAAAAGGCAGTGCCCGGTGTCCTCTTTCACCATCTCGTGTGATCGTGCTATGCTCAGAAACAATGCAGGTGCCCTTTCACAGCCTTTTGTGGCATCCAGATGGTTCCATGGTCATTATGTTGTGCTGATTCTACTCAACTCTTGCCTGATGGCTGAGAGGAGAAAAAGAAAGAAGGAAGCATGAGTCAATGACATTAAAGCTAGATACCATCACAGCGTTCTGAGCCCTCTAAAGAACTGAAAACTGTTCAAATGTTGCTTCACACGGATTTGAAACAGCCATATACTGGCCAGTATACCGAACCAGCAAGCATACCAGGAGCCTCCCTTCTCGATACTGGAAGGAGGCTCCCATAGAGCAGGGGCTCCCTTTAGATGGCACCACTATGCAAAAAGTTCTAAAACACTTGCTGTTCTGTTATACTGGCCAGTACAGAACCACCTCAAGTTTTGCTAAGTGGAGCACCTAGGCTCCATTCCCATGGGAGAAATGCAGCGCCTTTAAGCCGCACTATTGTGGGGTTGACACACATTACCTGTGGCAACCCCACCATAGCTCCGGTATATCTCCCCTAAAAAGCACCACAGTCTATTGCTGTAAACAACCAGATCTGGTGATGGGTTTTCTAGCAATAGCACTTTTACCTACTTTTGTGAAGAGAGCAGATATTATTTCTGTCCATGGCTCATGTGTGGTGGCTAAAAAAAAATGCACGTGAGGTGATGCGAATATGCACTTCTGGGTGTGCTATGAGGGCCAAATACTGGGATGTATCTGTCACTAAAATATGCAAAGATTATCACTTGCTAGCAGGATACATGGCCGGCATCTGGAGGCAGCCAACCAATAAGCTTAGTCCTAAAGCAAGCTGAGCTGAGCTGAGCTATGCACTCTTCTTACTTCTGGACAGTTCTCCTGGCCTTCTCTTGTATTGGGAGGGAGCCACAACCACACCATTCTCAAACCCAATGTGTTTCTCAGCCTCTTAGGCCTTCCTTCCAGGCCTCTGGACTACAAAAAAATGTTGGTTTTTGGGATGGGAAGGGAAGTCAAGAGCAGGGACAGATGAGGCAAGTAAGCTTGATCCTCCTGTAAAAGTGGCACGGCTAATACAAATATTTTATGAAGCATTCACAGCAGCATTTTCTACATCTCTACTTTAAAAATGTACTTGTGGGTATATAGAACACTGCTCTAACTAACTTGAAACAATGCTTGGGCATACTACTGTACCTTTACCAGTTCTGGACTTACCTGCTGAATTTCATCCTCCTGGCCTTCTCTGGGTCTGATAAGGCAGGGTCACACGTCAGTGCTCATTTTCAGGCCTGCAGGGGGTTTCCGGTTTAGCATTATTTCCCCTTTAGAGCGCATGTGGAAGACTCTACAGGCCAGAAAATGCACATTGTCATGGGCTGATGTCATCATGTAAAATGACAATGCATGTTTCCTCAGCCTCAGAGAAGGCTGGAGGCCTGAAATATTGGAAGTGACCCTATGTAAGGACTGTATATGGCTTGTAGGGTGGAAAGATGTGCGCCATTCTTATTCACCAGTCCTCACCTAACAGGGTATGCGATTGTTCCAAATGACTGAGAATTGTGTTCCAACTAGGGGTGTGCACGAATATTCGAAACATTAGAAATCTGATCAAACTAGTTCCAATTTGGACATCTGAATTCAAATCAAATGTCTATAAATCTGAATTTAAACATTCGAATGAATTTTGTATTTTTCAATCTATTTGTTCTAATTATGCGGACATTTGTATGTGTACAGATACGTACATGATGCGTACTTACCTGTACGCATCTTTCCCACATCGATACGCATTTGTATCAATCTGGACGAGATGAAAACGGGATGCAAATGGATGGGTAAGGAATATGTACAGAAGCGTACAGGCACATATGAATGTTGTTGACATTCGTATGTGGAAATTTGAATTGAAAATTCAATTGGCTAGATTCGAATTTACTCAATTCAAATTGAATGTGGATAAATTTGAATTTTAAAGATTTGAATCGAATCTTCAGCAGAGACCTCAAAACCAGAAGTATCACTGAGAAGAGAATGGGGTCCACCAGATGCTCCTAATTTACTGTGGCCTAGAAGTAGATAGAGCTAGCACAGGAAGCTCTGTTTAGATGGGTAAATTATAGGCTATAAACCCAAAGAGGCTCTAGGGTTTATGACCCATCCTCTTCCCTGCCTTTCCTCTTTTGTATGAAGAAGCTTGGGGTTTTAACAGGAGATTTCAACGATCACAAGATTTAGGCAGATTCGATACAGCCATCACTTATATAACACGGTTTTCTTTCAAAAGGCTTGCAAATGAGACGTCCCTTGTTTAATAATGTGATTTGCTCTCTGAAGTAGCTCAGCACTCCTGACATACTTGGGGAGTGAATCTCTCTTCCACGGTGCCATTAACTGACGCATTCAGTCACTTTTTATGTGTGGTGCCACTGTCTTACACTGATCGATCTGACATCTGATGCTCCTCTACCCTCAGTTTTCTACTGGTGGCAATTACTTTCATAACTGGGCTCTGCATTTCCTAACATTATGCAAACTAGAGCATGCACATTATTTGTTGGACTTTTAACCTACTCTATTGCCATGTGACTTAGGATTGCTCAAAAGATATGTTCTATCTATGGTGAGAAGACAGAAAGACAATGCAACAGGCTTATTCAGTTATTGCCACAGGCAACTGCTTCTGAGGGCATGTACATGCACCAATACTGGCTCATGAACAGGAGAACCAGAAGTTCCCAGCATCCTATCTCAGTCTATGGGCTTTTCTGCCCTTGGCCTTATTCTGGAATATACCCTGCTGTCTGCATGCTAGTGCAGATTATGGCAGGCCCAGGTGAGACCTGGCAGAGTCTGCATTAGCATTCAGACAACGGACCCCTATCCTGAGGTATATTTCAGAATGAGGCCAAGTGCGGAAAGGGCCTATAAGTTCCTCTGAAGGTGGACCAGAAACTCTTGTTTCTTGGCTTAGCACTGACAATCTCCCTTTGGTCCAGCCCACTTTGGGTGGGATCAAGGAATTATTTGTCCACTAATGGAGGGTTTCAAACAAAACCAGCATATCAGACATGGGTCAATACTGGCAGGTTGTACTTACATCTCCATTGCTGCCTGTGAATGCGTGCTTGCACTCTGACATCAGTTGCTAGTATCTGCTGGTCAGAGGCACACTAAGACTTTCCTTCTTCAACTTTCAAAGAGTGGGGAAATCATCTAGTTTTGTAGAAAGGTTCATCTTGTACCTGGAGATGACCTATGTTGGTTGCAACCTTGCACATGAAGGAATCCAGACAGCAACCACAACAGCAACAATAAAAACGGGTGGAAGAGGGGATTTTGTTTTGTTTTGCTTTGTTTCCATGAAAATCCTTTGAAGCCAAGGATAACCCTTCCAACCTGCTCACCCTGCAGCTATGCCAATAAACACTGAATGTCAGTTGTATGTTTAAGGTAGGGCTGAGGGCACAGAGCAAATGCAAATCGAGGCCGGGAACATGATTTTCATTTGAGATTGATTCACACCTACCCAGAGAAAAAAACTACCAGGTATCTCTTTCCTGATTATGAGAGGGGAAGGAACCACCCAATCAAGCTGGAATGTTCATGACTCTAAAGACAAATCTAAGCATCTCTACCGAAGAGCTTTGCCACTGCAGCTTTCTGGGGTAATTTTAAGGCTGCATTCACACTAAGCACAGAAAGTGGTTTAAGGCAATCTTAGAGATAGCGAGCCTTTCTGCGTTTGCCTGAGGAGGGAACTCTGGGGGACGTCCTGCATGGACCATCTGCATTGCACAAAGCTGATTCCCCACCAGACAGAGCTCTGTGCGTGCAGAACTTCCCCTGGGTGTGTAGAAGTAGAACAGTTCTAACAGTTCTATAGCTACGCTCCATGCTGCCAGGTGTGACTCCATTCATACCTCTCCTTGCTGGGAGAGGTGAAAACAGAGCCTGGGGAGGGGCAGCACAAATGCAGTTGGTGTTGCGTCGTCCCATCACCTCAGCAACAGTGCCACACAGGCACATTGGCGCTGTTGCTGCAGTTCCATGATTGCTGCTGTAATAGCAGCAGTTTGAATCTCTCCAGCACTTAGGGAAGCACTGGCAAGGTCAGGAATAGATCCAGCATCCCAAAGTGTGGATGCTGGAACTATGCCTCATCTTTACTTCCTCCGGGTGTTTTCCCAGGAAAGTGAAGGTGTGAAATCTCCCAGTAACAAGTGGCCCTCATGTTCCCATCCTATCTCTGATCTAGAATATTCATGTGGGGGGAGGGAGACTGATGCGTGGACAATACCACATGCAAACTATCCCTAAGCCATCCCAATGGAGTTTCCTATGAACACAACCTTAAACTTTCTAGCCAAGCCCAGAGCATCAGGTATTTCTTGGCTTGATCCTACTTAGTTCCTGAGTTCAGACAACGGCTCAGAGGCTGCATCCAGAAGTCAGCTACCTGTTCCACTATATTTGGATATTCCAGAGTAAAGCGTGGATAGTCTGCAACATCCATGCTTTATTCCAGAATATCCAACTATAGAGGAATTAGTAATGGGCATTTGGATGCAACCTGATACACTATGGACTAAAAAATATAAAGAGTTTGACCATCGTTCCCTTGTTTTTAAACTTTCTCATAAATCACTTTTGAGATTTTTTTAAAAAAATGAGCAGCAGTATATAAATGGTTTCAATAAATTAATTTAACAATTAATAATAGGCCATCTTAACAATTTCACCAAAGAATCAACAACAATAATTCTTAATTTCTTTCTCTTCACTTCCCCAGGTTGGAAAATGGGGGAGCAGGGTGATGAATCATGACAGCGTTATCAGCATAAAAGTATCTTCAAACAAAACTTTTTAATGAGAAAAAGACAACCTTTTATTAACTATGTGAAAACGTGGTTGCACTCTTGCTCAGTCAACCAATGAATCAAATTTAATTGACAGTTAGGTTCAATTAGACTGGAGACACCCAATCGTGACTACTGCCAGCTAGGGGTGTACACGAATGCAATTTTCAACATTCAATTCGTAACAAATTGAATTTTCAAAAATCCAAATTCGTACGAGTAACGCAAAATGAATGTCTGGACATTCAAACTAATACATATACATTTGTATCTATTTGTACGAATATCCAATACGTATCCAATGATACAAATTTCGTACCCATCTGTACGCATCCTGTTTTTATCCTATATGTATCCGTATCCACAGGAATATCTGAATTATTCATATGTATAACTCAAAATATTCATATTTGTATAAATACTGAAGTACAAATGTCTGGACATTTGATTCATATACAAACGTCTGAATTTGTCCAAATAACAATACGAATATTCATGAACATCCCTACTGCCAGCCCTATTGCTTATAACCCTCACTTCAGAACAGTGGTTTCTCTTCCCAGAAGAGGCCAGTCTATT
The DNA here is from genome assembly GCA_023333525.1 of Aspidoscelis tigris stejnegeri. NCBI lineage: Eukaryota > Metazoa > Chordata > Lepidosauria > Squamata > Teiidae > Aspidoscelis > Aspidoscelis tigris. Next base: position 98,634,619 of record JALMGA010000003.1, on the reverse strand, counting down.
AATATTTCACCAAGAGTGCACTGATTCTGGCTAGGGATACTTCCAGAGGGCGAGAGGAAATTGTGGGATCTTGTTTAGTTCCTGCAAGTATCTGTTGCTGCCCTTGCCAAACAATAGGATGCCATCACAGGGCAAACCTGACTCTTATCTTGCCCACCATTTCGTCAAGGAATCGCTGCTCCTGAAAAAGTACCTACCTTTTCCCCTTCCTCCCCCCTCCACATGCTTCCTACATCTGGGTACGCTTGCAAGAGCAGTGATTCTGTGAAGAAGCAGGAGACAGGGTAAGCAATCTGGCATGACAGAACACCCAGTGTCAGAGCTGGATCTTCTATAATGCCGATGTAGCATGTTTTTGATGGACTATCCTGGGAGAATATTGCAACTGCCATGGATATATGTGGCAATCTTATCACAGTCCCAGGAAAAAAATGAGTTTTTATCTGTACCTGGAAGTCACAAAAGAACTCAGATGAATATATAGAAAACTGCAGGCATCACTCAATTTAGGTCAGTGTTCATGATTCCATCATGAGAAAGACACAGGGCAAAAAAGGTATCCATGGGATAGTTGGAAGGCGAAAAACACTGCTAACCACTGCTCATAAAGGCTCGTCTTACATTTGCCATGAAGCACCTTGATGACCCCAAAGCCTTTCGGGATAACATTCTGTGGACTGATGAACGGAAGATGGAACATTTTGGAAACCATGGATCCTGCTGCATCTAGCATAAAGCTAACACCTCATTTCACAATAGGAACATCATACTAACAGTCAAACATAGTGGAAGTAGTATGATGGTGTGAGGATGCTTCACTGCTTTAAGGTCTGAGTGACTTGCCATTAATTGGTGCAAACATGAATTTTGTTCTCTACCAGAAAATCTTGAGCGTCTGGTCATCAGACCGTTATCTGAAGCTCAAGCACAATTAGATTATTCAACAAGACAATAAACTGAAGCACAAGAGTAAATTTACCTTTGAATGGATCAAAAGAAACACAACTAAGTTTTTAGAGTGGCCTACTCAAAGTTCTGACTTGTATCCCATTGAGTTTCTGTAGCAGCAGGACCTTAAATGGACATTTCAATTGGTTGAATTGAAGTAATTCTGTAAACGAACAGTGACAGACTGATCTGCAGTCATTGGAAGTGTTTGGATGTAACTGTGGCCATTAAAGGTGGCACAACCAGGTATAAAGTTCAGATGGGCAATTACTTTTTCAGATACGGAATAAGGAAGTTGAATAACTTTTTCCCTTCAATAAATAAAATAATTATTTGAAAGCTGTGTTTACTAAGGCTGTCTTTGTCTTGTAAAAATTCACAAATCAGGAAGGGGCAAATAATGGTTCATGGGCCTATAAACAGGTAAACTTGCCCAGTCTTTTTCATCCCTTCTCCTCATCATCACACCTGCACCTTTATCTAAACTGCAGAGAAAGCATGCTCAAACTCTGGGCCTGCAGATGATGCAGGTCTATTATTTTCATGGCTGGTGTGCAGGAAGCATCCTGGAAAGTGAAAGGACATTGGAGCATCTCTGGAGTTGAATAGCGGTTTGCCACTCACCTTTGACATATGTTAAGCACAAGCAAACCAGGATTGATCTGATAGGGAAATCCATACTTCTGCACCAGCTGGAAGCCTGGTTTGTTGTGCTTAACACACATCAAAGTTGAGACGCAAATGGCCATCCGTACCTGCAATTGCTCACTGCACTGACTATTAGAGCCTATGAATCTCTGTTTACCTCCTGAGGTGCCCATCAGGTGTGATGGCTGTTCTCCTGCAACTCTTGGTGGTCCTCAGTTTGGGCACCCCTATCATAGGTAAGCAAACATGGGTCTTGGCATACTGAAAAAACCTGAGTCACCCCAAAGAAAAGATTTCCACAAGCTTTTAAAGTGTAGAACAGGTTGTCTTGGAAGCGATGGACTTTCTTCCATTTGTAGTTTTAGGAACACGCTAGACGGCCATCTTATAAGAGATGCTGTCAGAGTGAGTTTCTTGGATCAGCAGCAGGTTGACTCACTTTTCACCTTGTTTTGAGGAAAGACCAGTGCAAGAAATTCATTTTTAGCTACTTCCTACCATCAATTATTTCTTCTTTTACTTTGTGGAGCTCTTTCACGACTTCTTCCAATATTTCCTAGAAAAACAAAAAGATCTTGCCAGAGTTGGTAACTGATAATTGAACTGAAGAAAAGTCCTGAAATTTTATATAATGAAACTGCATCTATTTTTTTCCTTTTAAAAAAGGTTAAAATGCTCTCTCTCTGTGCCTCTCTGTCTCTGTCTCTCACACACTATCTCTCTTATGGAAACTCTTTAAGGCTACGCAACAACACTGTTCACACCTTCATTTTAAACCTTTCCTAGCTGTGGAGCATTAAAACATGCTTCATCGTGATCCTGGGTGGGGGACAACCTAGGATGAATGGAGATGCTTTTAGGAAAGAAGCATCTCCGTGCAATGGGGTTGCTCTATCTTGGATAATCCCCAGACTTCCCTTTTTTGCCTACTGTAACCGGGCCATTAGGCAGTTTCCCCATCATTTGCAGACTTGGTGTGCAGGGATTTCTTCAATGCTCTCACTGTGTGGCCTGTGAGTTTTTTTGAGCTAAGTCTCTCCCAGCACCCATCAGGCTTTTAAATACTGTAAATGGCATCACTCTGACATAGTGTTGGGTAACCACTCTCCCCTAAGCCTCCAAAAAAGGGAAAGACAGCCAGGAGCAAGGTGAGTCAAAATAAGGGCTCACTGCCCTCTAGAGCAGAGCTTGCAAGGTATGCCATCTCTTTGACCTGGCCTCTGGCTAAATAAGCAAACAGCATTTCCTCCCTGCATTCAGGCATTGTTATGCTTTTAATATGTTCATTTTATATTTGGTTTTTAATGTTGTAACCCACTTGAGGCTTCGGGTATAGGACAGGATATAAACAAACAAATAAATCCCAGGCCTTATGTAAAAGAGGTGTGGTTGTTTGGAACACTGTGTGAAATAATTCTGCTTTGAATCTAAACTATCAGATATGGTTAGGATATCCATCTCCAGAAGATATGATTGCCAGGAGATTGGTTGCATTTGACTCATCAATTGCATTTGACTCTTCACCAGCTGTAACCTCTGAAGATGGATATTGTAGCCATATCCAAAAGCATAAATCCAAGGCAGGAAGAAGAGTTGGATTTTCTACCCCACTTTTCTCACCCATTTAAGGGGACGCAAAGCGTCTCACAAGGCCTTCTATTCTTCTCCCCACATAAGACACACTGTAAGGTAGGTGGGGCTGAGAGAGCTCAGAAAGAGTGCTGTGACTAGCCCAAGGTCACCCAACTGGCTTCATGGAGGAGTGCAGAATCAAACCCAGTATTCCCAGATAAGAGTCCAGCTCCCTAACCACTAGACCAAACTGGCACAGGACTATGGATCGTGGCACAATGACTCCCAAACTATAGCAAATGAGATGAAAACAGGCCATGGGAGCCTCCGTTCTTCCATTCAAAAGAGTGTTTCATGCACCCCTAATTGCAATTGCTCCAAACAATGTTCACGGACAAATTTTCCAGCTTACTTGCTTCATGCGATCAAAATCTAAGGTGTCCATTGCTACATCATTGCTGCTGCTGGCTGGCTTCATCCTTGTTGGAAAGAGATGAAAAGGAAGACAAGGAAAGAAAAAAAAAGGAATTTTTATGCTGTGTTTCAAAGTACCTGATGGCATTTATTGTGACACATTAGCAATTATTAATAACACAAGGTGCTGGCAATGCCTTGTTTTTTTCTTGCATCACACACAGTAGCAGAGCAGTAGCAAGGTCAGTGAGTTCTTATAAAGCAAGCATCATTAAGCTGCACCTGCCCTGCGTCATCAAAAGGGCTCTGTTTGCAACCTCCGAATGCCCTGGCCAGGCATGGGAACAGCCACAATGCATTCAGCATACGTTGAGTTTTGAACTATGACACCCACCCAGATAGTTTCCATGGCTACTTTATTGCAGAACCGTTCACTACTGTTAATAATTGACTTATGTTGTGCTAGAAGTGCTTTCCAGGCTAGAGTGCCTCCCGAATTTGTTTCCTGTCCTTGCTCTCCCCCTACCCCATAAAACTATTAATGATTTATAACGTAGATGGGTCTGGTGTCATCCGTAGACTCTGATGCCTTTAGGCAAGCAAATACAATTCAATGGCTGAGCTAGATGGACCTCATGTGGTCTAGATTAGGTATTACCCAATACATAGTTTGGAAGAGTTGTCAGATATGAGATAAAGGGGCACACCTATCAAGAGTGGCAGCTGGTGGCTTCCAGGCATGATGTTCATAGGTGAGGGCTCAAGGCGATGGAGCCAGAGGAGGTCAAGGAAGTCAAGCAGGTGCAGACAGAGGGGTCAAGGAAGTGGGGCCAGATGTGATCAAGAAGGTGGAGTCATGTTACTATATTAACTTAATTTAATAGAACATTCCCATGAGGCCAAAATATTTAAATAAACTATACTATCATCCCTCCTCCTCCTCCAGTATTCACTGCATATATTGAACACACAGGATTATTATACTAAAAATATTTGGACAAGCCTACCAGTATCCCATTATGACTTCCTTAAGTTTACAGCTGGTCATGAAAGATAAGGATTAGAATTATCAAAGCAGTAGGCTTGCATTTTGTGATGCATGACTGTGAAAGCTGGACACTGAGAAAGAAAAGAAAGAACTTGGGGCAATAACACGACAACTGTTATATTGCAGCTAAGGATGTGCACCTATTTAAACACGTCAGCCTATCTGTAAGTGCAGGAAAAATCCTAGATCCTACAGTTTTTGAAATACGTGCCTAGTATTCTCCTACCTTACTTCTGTTCTTCTCATTGCCTTCCCTGCTTGCCTCACATTGGCCACTCCTGGCCCATTTTTCCAAAATCCTGATTGGTCACCCAGCCATATTTCCAGGCTATGAGCCTCTCTATGGGCTACTACAAGAACTTTTGTAGTATCCCACTCCATCCACCCCAAACTGCAAATTTTGCTGAGAACAGAAAAATTTCATCTGTGAAAGGAGTGAACAAAAGGAGATTTGGGGATGAGGTATAGCATTTGCTTATATTTTATGTGTATTTCCTGGGTTTCAACATGTGTCTGAATACACCCTAAGACTGCAGTATAAGTGAAATGGCAAGACCCCAATATTCAACTTCCAATTCCTCTCAAATTTCCTTATTTATTATTTTAAAATCTGGTCTGTGCAAATGTTTGTTCTGCCCAGGTGAATGCAGTAAGTAAACACACTATAACTCAGTTTTGCTCTTCTTGAACTAGAAACTTAACTTTCCCCTTTTTATTTATTTAATATTACTTAACATCAACAAACCATACAACCAACAACAGCAACAACAACAAAACCCCTGAACATCAGAAAAAAAGAAAACAATGAGCTAAACAATAAACTTCATAACCAACCAAGAAACTTGATACTTTCATCTTCTTTAACAGCCAGGAAGGAAAATAATAAATATTTGATAAAATTAAATCTAAGATACATCGGTGGATTTAATTTCAGGTAAATTTCTTATCAAAATTATACCGAATTTAACTTTATTTACTTGTTTATTTCTTATATTTCTATCCCACCTCTCAGTATGAATTGCAAAATAGTACTAGATGGAAATAAATGGTTTTGGAACCACTCAAATACGCTAACAACGGTAACAACGTATCTAAGAAAGTTAATTTTGGAGAGTTTCCTTGCATCGTTAAGTGAAAATGTTCCTGATCCTTTACATTTCAGAAACATAAAATCTCTAATTTAAACATCCAGTTCATGGAAATGACAAATGGAACAAACATCTCCATAACCCCAGCAGGGTGTATGGAGCTGATTGTGCCTCTTTTACAACATTCTTCTAACACAAACATATAATTATCATGAACACATAAAACTAATCCAGACTGTAAAGGTTCTTATAAGGGTACATCTTCAATCATATGATTTATAATGCAACAGTTTATTTGATGTAATCTCTAGAACATTTGCATTGGAATAGTTTCACTAAACTCATAGGAGATACTCTTTTCTGAAGTAGCCCTTTCAAAGGATAGGGTTAGCCAGTTAAGCTACCTGCACACAAATTTTTCATTTTAGAAGCCAAGATCATAAACACAGTACCGTATTTTCCGGCGTATAAGACGACTGGGAGTATAAGACGACCCCCAACTTTCCAGTTAAAATACAGAGTTTGAGATATACTTGCCGTATAAGAAGACGACACCCGACTTTTGAGAAGATTTTCCTGGGCTAAAAAGTAGTCTTATATGCCAGAAAATACAGTATATACATCTACTAAGTCTAGTACTCTATGCAGGTCCTCATCTGCTTCACACTTTTAAAAATACTGAACTTAGCCATTTGCCACTTCAAAACAGAACATAAATGTCTATATTACTACTACTTGCATTCTTCTTAGCATAGTAATGATAATTAATACTTGATTTGCTCAACACACGCCACACACAAAAATCTATTTAAGCAGCTTCCATGTGATTTTTAAGAGAACAAATTACTTCAGAGTTTTAAATACTACATAATTGCTGCATCCCGACTCCTGCACCGTCCTGCCAAAGCCGCTTCCCATTGGTCAGACATGACGACTGGAAGCCGCACAGGGACACCACAGTCTCTTCTGGTAAGCCTGACAGGGCGACTGTAAGCTGTGCTGTCCCACCGTGCCATTGCCTGCAGCTGGGGCGCAGGACGTCCCCAAAAAAGCGAAGTAAAAAGACGTTGATTGATCAGCATCTTTTTACTTCGCACTCTTTGATCGGATGCTGCTCCGCTACTGCAGGCAGAAAAAAGCTGTACTCCTCTCACAGCCAATCTGTATGTCTCTTGCTCTGTTTCTTTCAAATTCTGGGGAGCAAACAACTCAGAGAAACAATCTTCTGAACCATATCAATTAATAATTCACAAATCAACCTTAAGAACTAGTTATGTACAGGACATTCTTTTCTTCTGTTAGAATAAAACGACACCAATATAAAGGAAAGCTTTGTCATCAAACTACCATCTCCAAATAAAATATCCTACCATAGCACCAGGTGTCAGACTGCCCAAAAAGTCTGTATCATATTATGCTGAAATGAATATCTATAAAACGAAAATCAAAACAAGATGCAAGTACAAGCAAGAGGCAGATATACATTTGGATGAACAATGTTTAAATAGAGGTAGACAAAAGCCCTTTCCACACTTGGCCTTATTCTGGAATATAACTCGTGATGGTGGTGGGCTGTTTCCCCCATGTTAATGCGGATTATGGCAGGCCTTGCCTGCACTAGTATGTAGATAGCAGACCCCTATTCCAGGGTATTTTCCAGAATAAAGTCAAGTGCAGAAAAGCCAGAAAAGTTAACCCAGCAGCCTGTCCATAGAAATGTTTACTTTGATATAAATACCACTGTATTCAACAGTCCTTAATCAATTCCATTATATTCTATCCAGCTTATTCAGACTCAAGCAAAACAGTGCAGGCTGTATACAATCTCTTCCAGGCCTTTTTCCATCAAGCGTCTCTGATTGTTTGGTGCCTACTCTGACACTGTCAGACCAAAATCCAGAAAAAATGCTCCACAATAATAGCTTCAGTAAATATATAAGGGTGTACACATTATCATTTTAAGAGGGAAAAAATAACTACAACAAAAAAATAAACAAAAAAGTTGAAGTTGTTGCTTTTAAGGCAGCAGTTTTAACACCTCTTTCCAAGTCTGACTGATCACTGAAATGGGGACACAGAGAGAAGCCATCCTAACCAAAGTTCTATTATGTCCACTAGTCCCTGAAAAAAGACATTAAGGATATAAGCTTTTCTCCAGCAAAATCAAGCCATCTGACCCTGTTAGCCACAGGAAAATCCTCAGCCGGGAAAGTTGACACATCCACCTAGAATTCATAGGTGTATATGATTCAGTGGTGGCCAGTTTGAGCAAGGGCAAACAAAATGCCTTCTCTTTTTGAAAGCCGGTTCATGAACTTCCTTTGAAATCCACAAAGTGTCACATTGACTTCACAGGAAAGTCACGAACCAGCTTTCAACAGAGGGAGAACATAAAAGAACATAAGAGAAGCCCTGCTGGATCAGGCCACTAGCCCATCTAGTCCAGCATCCTGTCTCACACAGTGGCCCACCTACTGCCCATAGGCATCTCAAGCAGAGACAAGGACAAACCTTCTTCTGCTCTTGAATTCCAGTAAATGGCTGTAGAGGCATCCTGCTTGTCCCCTCAGCTTGAAAGGTGTACTTAGGCATCCATTCTAGTAGCCATTGATACATCTGCCATCCATACATTTGTCTAACCCAGTGGTTCTCAACCTGGGGATCGGGACCACTTTGGGGGTCGATCTACCCTTTCAGAGGGGTCGCGACAAGTCTCCCGCCGCCCTTCCCTCCCACTTCCCAGCTGCTCTACCCCCGTGGTTGGGGGTCTCCACAACATGAGGAACTCCATTAAGGGGTCGCGGGGTTAGGAAGGTTGAGAACTGCTGGTCTAACCCTTCCTTAAAGCCATCTAGGCTAGTTGCTATCAATTATTTTGGTAGCAAATTACTTTTTTAAAAAAAATTCTTTATTAGAAAGATTTTTTTCCACAACTTAAAAACTTCTGATTAAACATTAACATCAGATAATAACTCTCCATCATCTCTTTCGATAACTTTGTTTTTCCAACTTCTTCTCATTTCTTCTATTTGTCTCCTCCCATGTATATCACTTTTTCTTTGTCAGCTGACCACTTAGTTTTACCACAAAACCAAACATAGTTACAACAATTTTTCATAGATAACTGCTGAAGGAATACCAGTCTTTCACCAACTTATCTGTTATTCTGTCTTATGTAATAATTTTTATTCTATCTAACTCCATACTCTCATTCACTAGCCATTCCTCAAATAATAATCTCTGACCATCTCTTCCTTTTTTATGCAAATAATATTCTTACTATCATTTCCATATATAATACTACAAATCAATATTTTCTAATCTATAATCAACAAGTTTAATTATCCCATTATTTGTCTTTACCTCTAATAATATTCTTTTATCACCACACCATTCCTACACATTGGAAATTCCTACCACCATTCTACTACATAAAGCCCAAAGGTTAATATTTTCTATAATAATAATTTATATGTAATCATACTTTTCCCTCTTCCAACATTCTTTAATTTTATCTTCCAGTTTCATCTTCTCCTTCCATAATTTAGACTATCTTTATATACAGTTTATATCCCTTTTAGATCACTGTGATTTCTAAGTAATGCCTACAGCAAAGTTCAAGTTTCTCTTCAGTTCTCGAATCTGAAGATTCAGAAGATTACTTAGTTGTATATCTGCTTTCCATCCTGATTCTCTTCCATTTCTTGACAGGAAGTTTTGCCTTTTTTCAATTAAGGTTGTCTCTGTTGCTTGAAATTCTGGGTCCTTTCTTTCGATCAATTCTCTCTATATATAGAATTTCTATTTTTCATTTGTACAGTCTGTATTAGGTTCTTCCCAAACACCATTATTTTCCCTTGTTCAGCATCCGATACTATCTGATTTTCAGGTCTCTCTTTCGTCTGAAGAACTATTTCCCGACAGTCTTCCTGTCTGACTTGGCATGATCCCACTGTTATGTTTTCAATTCTCTTCAGCCTCACTTCCACATATGCAATCAAGAAGGCAATCACTTTCTTTGATTCCGGAACTTTTGGATCAGCAATTTCCTCCATCTTATGTATCTGAGTATACAAAGTTCTGTGCTATTGCTTCTCTTCTTGTCTTATGCTGCCACCTCATCTTCTTAAATATTTGAACAGCGAGACTCCATGGTCTTAATAAATCTCTATGGCTTTTTCGTCATCCTACTTCTTCCATTGTAGCTAATTATCTTACAGATAATGGGATATACCAAATATCAAAAATTATTTTCATACTTTCAGAATTTCCCAGGCCTTGCATGGCAGGAGGAAGAATATTCCCAAGTGGAGAGAGATGGAAACACAAGAAGCACCTAATATTACAGTAATACCACATATAAACAATCTTAAAAATCATGAATTTCAGCACCTCAATCCTATAATAGCAACACAATTACAATCTTGGAAATTATGGCAAACAAAATTATTGCATACAATCTTGTTTCTGTCTGATGTTTTGTTTTTTAAAAAAAGTCTTCAATTTTTGAACAGCAGCCATGGAACAGTCTGATCAGAATTGGAACATGTACACCTATGAACCCACTATGGAAATTAGCCAAGACAGAACCCCTTTTTTCTGTAAGTGCTGCCCTAACTGCACACATCTGTTGTCCACCTATGTGCAATGACTGTGCAGCTGCACACTATGGGTGTTTTTCCACTGTTAGAAAGTACCCATTTTTGTACCCATTAAGGACCCATTTGGGTGTGAGCCGGATGATCCCATTTCCACCACAGCACCAATTTGGGACCCGATTGTTTCGACTGCCGCTGGGGAAATCCGGATCAAATGGGTACTTTCTGGCCTTTAATCCGGATTTTCTGTAGACCCCATTAATGGGGTCCACAATGAGGTCTTCAGGCAGAAAATCCAGATTAAAGAGAGCCTGTTTCCACACTTGTGTGGGAATGGGATCTAGAGGAGGCTAGGGGGAGGGGGCACCCATGGGCGGGGAGCCCCAAAACCTAAGCTTTGAAGTCATTTTGAAGTCATTTCAAAGTCACTTCGAAGTCTGTGCAAAATAGTTCCAAAGCGTCTTTGAAGTCTGTGCTGATCTTCAGAGTGAACTTCAAAGTGACTCCGAAGTCACTTTGAAGTCACCCCAAAGTCACTTCGAAGTTCACTCCAAAGATCAGCACAGACTTCTATGGAGCTGTTTTGCACAGACTTCAAAGTGACTTCGAAATGACTTCGAAGCCACTTTGGAGACTGCACCCCCTGTCCCCCCAAACACCTGGGGTGACAAGCAGACCCCTCATAGGCAGATCCGGATTTCCAAACGGGTGCTCCGGTGTTTCCATGGCAGGGAGGCTAGCACCCATTGCTATTGGGTGCTAAACCATCCATGGAAACACATTGGGTACTTCCCTTAATCCGGATCTTCTAGATCCGGATTAAGGAATGTACCCATTCCTTAGATCCGGATCTTCTTATATCTGAATTAAAGGAGCACAGTGGAAAAACACCCTAAGTGTGGTTCACATCTGTTGGAAAATGGCATCTTCTCACACCACCAAACCTTTGTTTGGCAAAGGGGCTTGTTTCTTCAGCAGTGTTTTTAGTATGTACCAAAGAGACAAAGGATACCCGCAGACAGCAAGAGGAGAATGCACCTCACTGTTTCCTCTGTCATCTGTTCCAGACAGTAGAGCAAATTCAGGGTACCTCTACCCTTGCTTGCGCTTTGGAGAGGCAGCTACTTCTGGGTATTTTGATGGCACAAAGCACCCAGAAGGGCAAATCTACCACTCCCAAGCTTCCAGACAGGTAGGGTTATATTGCTATCCCAGGAAATCTGTGTTGAGAGTTGGGTTTTCCTGTATAGGACACAGTGAGATTTCACATAGCATGGGGCTATGTTAGGGTTGCTACAGGTACATGTCGTAAACCCAACACAGCCAAGACATAATTGTGCATTTTAACCCCTATCTGGATGCAGCCAGAATCTCTCTTTCTTGTAGGTGGCTATCAGCCCTACACAAAGCTCATGGTGCCAACGTTGGTCGACAAACAGCAGAGAAGCAACAAATGATGGCAGGTGGCAACAGAGCATGCAGGCTGTTAGCTTGGTGCACGGAGAATGACATGCTTTTGCAAAGCAGGAGCAGCTTTCCAGTACCTAAAAGCTGGTTGAAACTGATTGGGGTTCTTAGATTCAGGACTTCTCACCACTGATGGATTTCTATGACAATGGAACGAGAGAGGATATGATATCAGCGCATACAGAAGCATCATGCATGGATTCTAACACGTGCAAGGTGACCTTTAGAAAGGCATCCTTGTTAGCTTACCTAGAGAGTAATGAAGTTACAGGTTTTTCCACAGAGTTGCTCCTCTCCCAAGGCTTTTTTCCAGCATCTATTAAAAACAAAAACAAAAGATGCTTGTGGGCACAGAGTAGGGATTTGGGTGGAGAGCTGAATAATATTTTTAGGTTATTTAAAGTTAACACATACTCTCGTATTCCTATTAATTAATTAATTAATTAATTAATTAATTAATTAATTAATTAATTAATTAATTAATTAATTTGTATTCTTGTCCTTCTCTATACCCAAAGGTCTTATGGAAGGCTATAATAATAAAAACTAATTATAACAACCACTGAAAATAGTAACAGTGCCTGAAAGTGGGGAGGGGAAGTTATGCTCCAGGCAAAGGCCAGGGTGAATAGGTATGCCTTTACCAGTATTCAAAATGTATATTAAAAATAGGCCTGGTGCACTCTTGGGGGACAGTGTTCCATAGTTTAGGGGCTGCTACTGAAAAGGCCCTACCCAAGTACTCACTCCTTTAGCTACTGACGATTGTGTCACTTGTAGTTCTTAAAGCATGGTTAGGTCAGTATAGAAGAAGGCATTCCTTTAGATATAGGTCGTTAACACTTTGAATTAGATTTGGTAGAGAATTGGTGGCCAGAGCAGCCCTTTTAAGATCAGCATGATGTGCGTTCAGACAGCAGTACCAGCTAGCACTCTCTCAGTTGCATTCTACACCAGAGGCAGCTTCTGAACCATGCAGAACATTACAACAGTCCAACCTGGAAGTTACCAGAGCATGGATAAAGAAAGCATTCCTTTAGGCCTTTGGCTAAATACTGCTTGCATTTCCCCACTGCAAACACTACTGTTTTAACCATTTTTGTGTCGTTTTTATCATGTTCTATTTTTAACGCTGTATTGGCTTTTACTGTTTTGATATGTTCATTTTAAAGGTTGTTAGCCGCCCGGAGACCCTCGGGTATAGGGCGGGGATATAAATAAATGAATGAATGAATAAATAAATAAATAAATAAATGGCTATAGATGGCAAACCAGCTGCTGCTGGATGCAGGCTCTCCTGGCCATAGCCACCACCAAGTGTCCGTAGCAAAGTCCAAGAGCACCCACAGATTAGGCACCTCTCCCTGCAAGGGCAAAACAACCCCATCAAGAATAGGGTGCTTCCCTACTTCACTCAGCACCTCAGCCTCCTAACTGCTTACATATGGAGCACAGAAACACACAGCAGATACTGGTGACAGCAGGCACAAGGGGAAGCCCTGAGTACCAGCATATGCGGGTCTGCCTGCTTCACTGGAACATAAAAACACAAGAGGAGCCCTGCTGGATCAGGCCACAGCTTGCCTAGTCCAGCATCCTGCGTCACAGGGTGACCCACCATGGGCATCTCAAGCAGAAGGCAAAAGCTAAACCTTGACCTGCTCTCGAACCACTGAAATGTTTGTCTCAAAGGAATATTTGCCAATACTGCATGGTAAAATGGAGCCCAAACACTGGCACTGGGCAGTTGCGGGTAGCGGCTTCCATCTGAAGCCACGCACACTGTAAACTAATGCAAACAAAACTTAAAGAAAACTAGTAAATTTTAAACCCTGGAAACAACTCAGAAATTCTCCTTCTGATTGGTTCTGAATCTTTTAAGTTATTAAAGCTCAGAATGCACAAAATCTTCACTACTGGGAAGCAGGTTCAACAAAAAGCATCCCCAGGCAAAGGTACTGCTGCTCATTATATATAAAAAATTAGTTTGTATACAATAGATAGATAAAATAATAACACTAAAGCCTACTTAAAGCTCTGGGTGGGAAATATGAGCAAAGACACTAGTCCATTTTCAGCCACTGTACAATTTTGTACACCTGAACTGCCTGATTTGAAATCCGTGGCGGGGGGCAGTCTAAGCATGCTTAAAGAGTTCACAGAATTATTTCCTATGTCAACCAAGGAGATGAGGTAATATTTTGCTTGGCAAAAGATGTGTCAGCTAGTCCACTGTGCTGCCATCTGTCACTGTCGCACACACAGCCCTCTCTCTTAGCTTTCATTACAGATGCTGCCTTTCCTCTACGTTGTTGCTGAATTCCATGTTTGCTGATACCACTGTGTTGGGAACCACCAGGGTGCTATGGGAGCTCAAGGTCACTGTGGTCTGAACCTTGGACTGCCTGTGGGAATCAAGACAAGAAATGCTGTTGAATACATCCATTAGCAAGAGCTCTGTTCTTTGTGAACTTTTATCAATAAAGGCTTGCTAGAAGGGCTAAGGGGTCTCTGTCTGTGTTCTTGGTCTGAGGCCTGGGAAGTGATCTTGCCAAGATGCTGAGACGTTCACTCCTTGACCCTCTCAGTCTGGGATCTTCTTTTCTTGAACGGTTGTTGTTATTCAGTCATTCAGTCATGTCCTTATGGACTGTAGCCAGGTTCTTATGTCCTCTACAGTCTCCAGACTGTCCAGTGATCTATGGCCTTCCTACTCCATCTTTTATGTAGAACTGCCCTTCCATGCATGACTTGTTTAAAAAGATGCCATCAGTGAACTCCCTTCCATCTGCCTTTAAAGGAAGTCAAGAAAATTCATCTGAATACCTGAAGAATTCTGCTGCTGAACAGGCCCTCGTGTGACAGGTGAAGGAGAGGTACTAGCGTCATCCTGGAAATAAGCAAACAAAAATTCAGCTTAACGTTTCAGAAGAACTCAGATTTCCCTACATTAGAACTTCTTGCTGCATAAGAGTTGGATGGTTCTTCTCAAAGATGTTTTAGAAGGGACGACATTCACTTTGAAAATGCAGTTAGAATCAAAAGTGCATCCACACTGCTGTTTACTAGCATTCGCACTAGCATCTAAATCAACCCCCAATGTGGCTGCAGACCTATATGCATCCGGATGTGTGTCCGAGAGCTGCCATTTTCTGCACAGAGCCCGGCAAGACCATGAGTGTGCTGGCAGAGGCGCAAATGGTCGCTCCTCTGTCTATAACAGGTAAGGGTTAGGGGGGGTGTGGTGTACAATTTCATGCACAACTGCTAGGGTAGCTTCTGGGAAGGCAGGAGACATTTCTGATGTGGAGACGCCTCCTGCAAGTGCAGATGGGAGTTTCCCAGAAGCTACTTCATCGTATACTAGCAGGCCAAGTGCGAACCGGCCTATGGACTGGCCTATGAGAAAATACATAATAACCCTCCTATAATTACATCCTGAAGCGATATCTTGTTATGGAGCAAAAGGCACATTCAAAAGCCCAGGAAATGCTATCTAAATAAGGTTTCTCTTTGACCCAAACTCTGTTTTTGTGGTTCTTTGGGGAGTAGGACATAACTATTTTTTTAAAAAGGAGTAGAGAAATAGTTTGAAATATAGATGATAAACCTCTTAATTGAAAACATGGGTTTGGGAACAACAGCTTAGCCTTCTATTCATGATCCCCAAGCCTGCTAGAGGACAGATATTGCTATGGGCAGCCAAGTCAGCTTTCTTTCCATGCCAAATAACAGCTTCACTGGGTATTTTCTTTTTTTGCTACTAGCGTGTAAGAGGAAGTGATTAACTCTCTTTTTTCCTGCCCCACGAAGTAACTTATAATCAGGCATCTGTGTGACTGCTGTTTATATTTATTTATTAAAAAAAAACAAAAAACTCCGGCAGGGCCAAACCACAAGCAATGTCTAGTTGGTCCTAAACTTAACCCCCTTATTTTGAACCACATTCAAGAACGCAAGAGCAGACAGAACACATATACTGAATTTGCAACGAAGAGGCTTTTAGGAAGCAATTTCAAGCAGAAATAGGTCTGGAAACAATAGACAATCAATTTGCTTAGAATTCAGGAAATCGTTCTAGCAGCTTTCATTAACCTGGTGTTCTCGCAAGATTTTTGGACTACAGCTTCCATCAGCCCTAAACAATGATAGCTACATAATAGCTGGAGGGCATAAAGTTGATGATGAAGCTCTCCATTAGGGATGTGCATGAATATTCCTAAGTATTCGAAGTGCATGAATATTCGTAAGCATTTGAAAATGGATCGAATGTGCTGAATTTCAACATTCAAACTTGAACAGAATGTCTCGAAATCAAATGTAAACATTCAAATTGAATGTCAAACTTTGGATCTATTCGTTCAAATTATCTGGACACTGGTATGTGTATGCATTCTTACATGATGTGTACTTGAAGATCCACATCTTTCCTGCATCCGTACACATTTGTACAGATCCATACAGGACAAAAGCGTGTTGCATATGGGATAACTATGGGATGCATACGGACGCCTATAGATGCATATGGATGTGGGGAAGAGGCATACGTGCACATATGAACGTTGTCGACATTCGTATGTGCAGATTAAAAGATTAAAATCGAACCAGATTTTTGGGTATTTGATTCGATTCAAATAAAATTTTAAAATAAAAACATTCATGCACATCTCTACTCTCCATAAAATGGAGGCACAGAACAAAAACAAAAACCACATAACATGAAGTTAGCATGAAACTCAAAGAGCTGAATACCAGATTTTGGATTGGGGATAGCATGGCGATCTCCTGTAAAACGTTAAGGTCTTCATAAGCCAAATCATAGCTGATTATGATTAAATTCAAGGATCGCCACACTTTTAAGATTCACTACATCCGTTACCCAGAGTGGATGTTCCTCAACAAACTTTCCGTGCAATCGGCTGGTTTGAGAGAGGTAAGAGGCCCTACAGCAAAACCGACAGGATGAAGACTTACATTTTGGCTCTCCTCTTCTTTTTTGTCAGCTGGCTTATCAGACTGTGATGCTGCTTTTCTCCTTAGGACAGAGGGAAAGAGAGCCTATAAACTAGTTTCTTGGAAAGGACTCCACTGACTAGACTTTAGAGAATTAATAACGTCATAAAATAATTCCCCCAATCCATATCAGGGCAAAACTGCCATGGAAGGACCTGCATCCAGAAAGGAAAGCTATAAGAATAATTGCAATCAATAAATCATTGTAATAATAATGATTAGAAGTTCCACTTTAGCAAAAATCTATAGTTCTCCCCAAAACTGCACTACAGTGGCAGGAATCTTTAGAGAAGAGAAGAATCTGGAAAGATCCTTCCCATATAACCCCCAATAACAGCCTCTCTGATCTCTCTAAATCAGTAACTGGAACCCTCAGGATCAAATCAGACTCCACTGAGTATGCTCTAGATCAGGATGTCCCGACTATAGTCTTTGAGATGCTGCTAAACTACAGCTTCCATTAGTCCTCGTCACTGGCCAGACTGTCAAGGACTGATGGGAACTGTAGTTTGGAGGACCAGATTTTGAACATCCTTTTCTGAAACCTTTCCTCTTTTCTATTAATCTTGAAACCAACAGGAAAGAATCAGTGGCCATTTCTGGACTGGGCTTTACTCTGGATTATATCCTGGAATATGGACCTGACATCTCCATGCCAGTACAGTTGTACAGCAGGTCTTGGGTGGATGTGCCACAGTCTGCAC
Organism: Aspidoscelis tigris stejnegeri; assembly: GCA_023333525.1. Taxonomy (NCBI): domain Eukaryota; kingdom Metazoa; phylum Chordata; class Lepidosauria; order Squamata; family Teiidae; genus Aspidoscelis; species Aspidoscelis tigris. The sequence continues at coordinate 98,617,119 of JALMGA010000003.1, read as the reverse complement.
CAACAAGTGGATGGCAAGTCCCTATTCCAGAATATAAACTAGAATAAGGCCTAGTGCAGAAAGGGCCAGTGCTTTGTCATGAATAATGCAAAACATAACCTCTTCCTATGACCACAGGTAGGAGCCAGAACCACCAACCTTTTTGCCAGTAGTTTATTCATTTCTTCCATAAGTCCTCCTCCGCCGCTACTTGTTCGATTGGCATCGCTTTTGGAAGCTCCACTGGGGCTTGAACCTCCAGATCCATCCTCTGTCTTTGAAGGGAGAAATCAGCACTTTAGATTCTATAGATAGCGGAGATTGACTGTATCGCATATTGCTGTACGAATGAAGTATAAACTCCTGTATAAATGCTAATTGATACAGGAGCGACAGGAATGGATGAGAAACGCTATGAAGTGGTGGAGTTTTGTGTTATTCTGCAATTAAAAGAGTTTGTGCAATGGTCCTTGATCTTGCTTAATATTTTAATTTTCAAAAAACAAGGTTTCAGATCCCATTGGTAAACCGCGGCCAGTCATCTAATGGCCAACTATGTGCTGAGTCTGCAAAAGTTCCTTTTTTTTATGTCAGCTCCCATGACCACTAGCAACTGTGGAGGGGTGCGCAGGGGAGGTAGGATCAGCATTAACCTTCCCCAACAAATGCAGGCCACTTGCCAAAGTAAAGCTAATGAGCTGGTACTTTGTACTGCTGGCATAATTTCTGGGCAGCCCATTCAGCACTTGCTGAGCTGACTGGATTGCCAAATGTACCTTTATATCCTGGATTTTGGCTGCGGGAACAACAACCCCCCCAAATACAGCCACTGCCATTGTTTTAGTTAGATTTTATCTTTTTATCTGTTTTTATTGTGATATTATTGTAACCCACCCTGAGATCTTTGGGTACTGGGCAGGACATAAATAATAATAAATAATAATCCTATGTGGAACCCTTAAGGCAGTGGTTCTCAACGTGGGGGTCGGGACCCCTTTGGGGGTCGAAATACCCTTTCAGAGGGGTCGCGACGAGTCTCCTACCACCCTTTCCTCCCACCTCCCAGCTGCTCCACCCCCGTGGTTGGGGGTCTCCACAACATGAGGAACTCCATTAAGGGGTCGCGGCATTAGGAAGGTTGAGAACCACTGCCTTAAGGGGATTCAGAGCAGCAGACAAACCTTCTGTTCCTCTCCCCACAACAGACACCCTGTGAGGTAGGTGAGACTGTGATTGCTCAGAAAGAGAGCTGTGATTAGCCCAAGGTCACCCAGGAATGCAGAATCAACCCGGAGGACTAGCAGATAAGACTTTGACATTCTAACCATGAGATCTGACTCACAAAACAGCACTGACCATGCATAAGTTGTTGATCTGGGGAGGGCATTATGTCAGTTCTCGTATAATCCTATCATAGTGGCCATTCATTCTAGGAGAGATCAGTTAGCTTTCCACAAACAGCCTGTTCTTGTGGGGTTATAGTTGAAGCACAAAGAATGGACCCATGTGTTAATGTGTGGGTTTTTTATTCTGTTATAGAGTAATGGAGAACATCTTTGAGCACAAAACTGTACATTGGACCATAAGAACTTAAGAGGAGCCCTGCTGGATCAGGCCACAAACCATCTAGACTAGCATCCTGTCTCACACAGTGGCCCGATAATTGCTTCTGGGCATTCTCAAGCAGAAGACAAAGAATAAACCTTCACCTGCTCTCACCTCGCTCCAAATTGACTCTAGAGGCATCCTGCCTACCTCTCCAACCCAGAGATGGTGCCTAGGCATCCATTCTAGTAGCCATTGATACACCTATCCTCCGTTAATTTGTCTAACCCTTTCTTAAAGCTATAAATTTGTTCACAATCACTATTTATTTATTTATTTATTTATTTATTTATTTATTTATTTATTTGTTTGTTTGTTTGTTTGTTTATTAGGTATTTAGAGATGGCCCCATAACGTAGGGTAAAAGGTAGTCATCAGGTGCCTACAATGTATTTACTGGAGAAAGTGGAACCCTGCAGATCCTACCTGGGAGTTCCTAACCTCTATGGCATTTCATGCGTTCTTACCCGTTGCACTCTCCTTAGTTTGGCACCAGCCAGGGCTGCTGCTAGGCCTGACACTGACCCATCATCAGTACCAGTTCCTCCACCACCTGCTGGCAATGGGGGAGGAGGTGGCGGTGCAGTCCCTGTAGGTGGGGGAGGTGGGGGAGGTGGAGGTGGCGGTCCACCAGATGAAGTAGGTAGTCCAGCAGAGGGATGACCTGGCGGAAGGACAGGGCCTGAAACAAAAGGAACATTTCAAGATCAGTAGACCTTCCCTTATTCTAAATCTTCATGAAAATCAAAATAATATTTAGGGTCCATCAGATGAGTAATATTTATCATTACATGTTGACACCTGTTTAGAACCGTTGAGGAGCCTCTAGACGGGAAGAAAGCTTAAGCAGCCTTCTGCAGCCCTGCTGAGCTGCCAGATGCTGTGACTGGAAGCTGCGGACTCCGTGTGGATTCCTTGCACTGTCACTTCATGTCAGACAGACATGCGAGTTGGAAACCGTGCAGCGACTCCACAGCAACTCCTTGTCAAGCAGACAGGAAGCTTTGATTGCCCACAGCATGCCTGGAAATTCTGGAGTAAAAAGGTGCTGATGAAGCAGCAGCTTTTCACTTCAGGGTGGGGGAATGCTCCATGGATAGTGCGGACGATCAAAGCCGCAATGTCCCACTGAAAGTTCCAGCCCATCTGGTGGCACCTCTAACCTTCCTCTGCTCGCTCACCAAGCTGGAAATGCTTCTGCAAGATTTGGAATCCCAGGCTGCGTTGTTGACTTTGGATTCTGCTGAGAAAGAACGCAAGACACTGCGACCTGGCTATTCTGTTCAATGCTTGGCTCTCCCTCTTTCTCAGGCCATTTCGATCTGGCACTGATAGCTTTCCCCCACTTTCACTTGAAGCTTGCAGAAAGATAAGAAATGTTTCTGTGGTGGCTCAAAAGTTGTTTTGCATTTAGGAGACGACCCAGAAGGCCCTGGCCAAAGAGCATGTCATTACAAGTGATGGACCCATTCTTTCCATAGCACTTATATTATCCATTATATTTCATTTAAACCATGTGTTATCAACTTAAGCAAGAACAGAAGTTCTATCTGCCAAAATAGTGGTGTCTACCCATTCAAAGACTCACATTTTAATTCTGAAAAACTTTAAACTCATTTTGTAAACTTCAAAGTCATTATGAGAATGAAAAATAATTCACTACTGCTGTTCTTCGCAAACTATACCCTTGATAGAAGGACACTATGCTTAAGAACACAAGAAATGCACCAATGGAATGGACGCATGGCCCATCCAGTCCAGCAGTTTGCTTTCACAGTGGCCAACCAGTTGCCCAGGGAAGTCCGCTAGTAGGACACAAACACTCACATCTTACATAAATAGTTAATCAGGAAATTCCAAATGGAAGGTGGAAAATCCACAAATACAATGGATAGAAATGAAGAGATGCGAGCAGTCAGACTTGAAGATGGACTGAAGAAGTGAAGGTGTGACCATGGCCACAGCTGGACCCCTCTGCTCTACAACAGGAACTCTTCAGTCTTTTAGATGTTTTCTGGATATCAGATCTTATCTTTCCTAATATTAACCTTGCTAATGGGGGCTGATGAGAACACCTAATAAGACTCACCTGTTCCCCACCTCATCTTATATTTTTTCACTGACAATACAAAGTGTACTCCTGGGAGACTTGATTTTTTTCAAAACTAGATTTTATAACTAACTGCGTAGTAACAAAAGGTGCTGCTGAACTAGTGATTTTGAAATTTTTAAGCAAGACCATTCATTCTTGTTTAACAGATTTTCTTTTCTTTTTTTCTAAACCGAGTACTTACTCAAGTGGGAAATGCCTGATGAAGTCATATAAGGAGGGGTCCTCGTGGACAAATTCACCTCAGATACAGCAGCGTAATGAGGAGGCAATGAAGCAAAATTTGACATGGATGAATAGAGCTGGTATGGAGAATGAGGTGACTGTTGGGAGGTCCTAGGAAAAGCCTGGACATAGGACCCAACGGGGCTGGTTAGAATAGGTAGATGTGAAACGGGCACTGCTTCTAAATATGAGAAAAAGGATTCATCTGTACTTTTCATTTGGGTCCTAGAGGAGCTGAGAGGAATTTGTGCAGCTAAATGTTCTTCAGGATGGCCGTTCAGACCTAGATGAGGTACATTTGAAGAGGCATCTTGGACCACTGTATCTGTAGACCTTCTGATCCTGCCATTTTGTGCAGGAATCACAGGAAGAACTACTGGAATATGGGGCTGCAGGATCAGACCCTTTTGGACAGGAGGTGTAAGAGTTACAGGAGGAGAGGAAGGCTGAGGAGAATACGAGAGAGAGGAACGTCTGATAGGCTGATGGGGGGTATATGGATAATGGGAGGCAGGGGCAGGGGGTGGTGATAAAGAGATATGCCTGCTACTCCGCGTAACGGTCCTGTGGCTTGGCCAGGCCTGAGGAAAGCAAGGCCCTGGAGACGGTGAGCACTCAGAAGCAGAATGCTGGTGGTAAAGCCAAGGGGACTCCCTGGATCTGTACGGGGGTCTGAATGAGGCTTTGCTAGAAGCTTCTGAGGGAGAAGGAGATGCTGACGAGATAACTTTGGCGTAAGGAGGTGGGGGAGGAACAGCCCCGGTGGAAGTGGCAGCATTGTCATTACTGTAGTCAGGAGGAGGAGAGTGGCAGTGGAAAGGGGAAGAAGACACTTTTATCTGAAGGGTGGAAACTAAAAAGAACAGAAAAGGAAAAGAATAAAATGGGTTGGTATTGTGAAGTTCTGGGAAGTATTGTGGTTAGAAGCGGGGGAAAGGGAGAGTGGAATAAAAAGCCAAGGCGACCTGTTAATGCTTGTAAAGATTAGTACAGGAATAGGCCTTAATAAGGGTCAGATGAAGCCAGAGAAGCTGGAAATCAACACAAAGCACTAATGGGGTGACTTTTACTAGACTTTTTAAACTGTTGAATGGCTAGTATTTTAAGATTCATTTGCCAAGACGCTATCTAGATCCTTTATGCTCTGCTCTTATTGGTCCAAACTTGCTTAAAAAGAAAAACCTAATACGGAACTTATAGCACCTTTCCTTCAGAAAGTTTAGAATAGTTTAAAGGCGTTTCCAATTGTCTCCCCTGCAGGAACATGCCAAGCGCACATCTGCTTCCCAATAACAATCCTAGAACAGCAGGTGTGCAGGGAGTCTAGTAATCTGCCAACAGTTCCCTTGTAGTCCAGTTCCTCAGAATTTTATATAGTTGCTTTGGACTACAAAGAAGCAGCAGTTTATGAATTGCACACAGGATAAGATATGCTCCATGGCAGACAACCGTGAATTTCCATTTCTTTCATCACTGTTCTTATTGTTGTTTAAAATTCTGCTTTTATTTGGTTTTAACAGTGTTTTCAAGTTATACTATAATAAGCTACTTTGGGATTTTTACAATGAAGAAATGGTGTAAGGTAAGAACATAACAGAACCCCTGCTGGATCAAGCCACAGCCCATCTAGTCCTGCTTTTAGTCTTCCACAGCGGCCCACCAATTGCTTCTGGGCATCCCAAGCAGAAGGCAAAACCTTCACCTGCTCTTGACTCATTGCAAATGGCCTTCAGAAGAAGAATAAGGTTGACTTTTCCACCCTGCTTTTCTGACCCATTTAAGGGGACTCAAAGCAGCTGACAAAGCTTTCTATTCTTCTTCCCACAACAGAGGTGGTTGGGGCTGTGAGAGCTCAGAAGAGAGCTGTGACTAGACCAAGGTCAGCCAGCTGGCTTCGTGGGGGAGTGTGGAATCAAACCCAGTATTCCCAGATAACAGTCTGGCTCCCTAACCACCAGACCCTCCTGGGGCATCTTCCCTGTCTTTCCAAACTTGGAGTACCTAGGCATCAATTTTAGTAGCCATTGTTACATTTGTCCTCTATCAATTTGTCTTTTTCTTAAAGCTATCCAGGCTGTTGCTATAAAATCTTTTGATAAATAAATAAGCAAGCAAGCAGTGGAACTTCTCCAATGTTGCTTCTACAACGATTTGTTTATGTGTTACATTAACCACGACGTTACTGTTTCTCCACACTCTTCTGATAATGTATACTAAGGAGAGATAACATAACAGAAGAGGAGTCCAATATGCTTAATATCTTTAATCTGAGAATCAGCAGCAGGAATTATTTTGGGAGAGCCACCTGTTTCCTTCTAATACGGTAACATTTATTGCTTGTAGGGAGGTATGCAAAAGAAATATGAAGTCTAAGGTTCTTTCTGCACTGGGCCTCATTCAGGATTATATCCTGGGACCTACCACCCACATGCTAGTGCAGACTATGGCATACCCAAGGCAGGGTCTGCTGTAGTCTGTACCAGCTTGCTGATCGCAGGTCCCTATTCTGCCATATACATAGGAATATAGCTCAGTGCAGAAAGAGTCTAAGTATTAAATCTGAATTCGCCACACAGAAGCAGGATCAGACTTTCGATAACACCACTAAAGCAACCCTTAGACCCCACTGCTCTTGTTATGAAAGAAATGGGTTGGTAGTGACACAAAAAAATTAAGCCTGCCTTCAAATTGAGACATAAAGCAAGCTCTTCTTATGTCATCTGCTCCCTGTGTATTTGCTGCTGAAGGGCAGAGCATGAAGGATGAACAGAATCTAGCTACTGGTAGACTTTCTGTTTGTTTCATGGGCCATTTAAGCCAAAATCAATGTAATCTTTGCTGTGTGAAAACACTCTACAGAAAAGATTTTAGTAAGATCCCACTGCACACAGAACTGAGCTCTCATCTGAAATGCCATCCACTTCCGTGCAGGCATGTCCCTCTACGTACCATCATGCACTGCCTGACAAAATTTTTGTCAAGCCATGGAAAAATTACAGCAATTCTCAGCCAGCCATACTGTTTCTATGAAAACACAGGAAGCAGCCAGGGGTTAAAGGAGACAACCAGAAAAAAAAAACGCTCAGCCTTCACTGCTTCCAAGTACAAGAGACCATACCTGTGGTTGAGGTTCTTCTTTCCAAAGATTCCTGGCGCTGCTGCTGTTGATCCATTGCTTGCCTAAGACAAAGGAATTTTAAAAGATGAAACTGGCTTTAGTTTCTAGGAAATAATTCAACTGCTGCTGAGGTGCATGATGCAGAAACAGAACAATCATAGCAATATATATATATACATATATAATGGTTCTGGCCCCTCAGGATTTGTTTGTTTACTGCTTCCCTAATCTTATGATCCCAAACTAATATTTTATAGTCCCAATTTAGTGCCTGTCTGTGCCTTAAGATCTGGAGGGGAAGCCTTCCTAGTTCTACCACAACTTTCAGTAGCAAAAAGTGTGGCGTCGTAAGATAGGGCCTTCTCAGTGGCTTTCTCCAAGACTGATGGACTAGTCTCTCCCCGAGTTGAGCCAGGATCGTTCACTCTACATGGTTCAGGAGATCAATGAAGATGCATCTATTTATCCAGGGTTTTGGCTAAAGAAACAGCTTCCCCTCCCCACTTTTAGGCGATGTTGTAGCTTTTAGGGTGTTTGTTTCACATTTTGGGGTTCTATTTGCTGTAACCTACCCTGAGTTCTTCAGGAACAGGGGAGGATTAAAAATGCAAATACACACACACACACACACACACACACACACACACCACTTAAAGGCATCTCGTACAAAGACTACCTGTCTCCATACCTCTGCCTTCCACTGTGAATTTCAAAGACTGGTCTTCCAAGCTGACAGTGCAGACAGTGGTGTGAATTGCTGTGAGAGCAATTTACACTACTCTGCTGCTACAGCATCCTATTGGCACTTAGGGTGCCATGGCAGAGGAAAGAGCACAGTGTCCAATCAAAGGCTTCCCACTGGGTGCTCAACAAGGGCCCAATGTCATGCAAATCCTGCAACCCTCACTCCGATTCAAAGAACCACAGTGGCACCATGAAGACTCTGCCACTGACCATTTCCCAGAATCCCATGCCTTAGGATACTCACTGTATCGATTATCTTTTCCCTCCACTTCAAGACTCAATTCAGGAGCATGCATATTATTTTTGTATTTCCATTTTTTGGATTTGACACTGTCCATATCTAATTGTTATTGCTGTTCCTGAACATTTAATGGCTGATGCATACATTTTGAAATGTTACTTGTGCAATCTTACTCCAGAGAACAAGAGGAAAGGCTGACATTTCCTCAAAATGTGGCTCATCAGACTACTGCAAATCCCTTTGATAAAAAAATCAGACTGAGTGTCTGGGAGGTTGCCTTACTGGGCCCTTTTTTTTCATGTACATGATGAGCTCTCAGACCTTCACACCAGTGTTGTGCTAAAGACCACCCAACAGAGGTCTGATTGATTACTGGGATATTCTAGATGGTATGGGAAATCCTGCACTGTCTTTAATTTGAATTTGAGAGCAATAGGTTGGCAAATACGCTGACCTGGCACTTGGGGTGCTCTGGAATAAGAGGAACCCTTCTGGATCAGGGCACATCCCATCTAGCCCACCACAATGACTTCTGGGCATTGAGGAAGAAGAAGGAGGAGGAGGAGGGAGGGGAGGGGGAGGAGATCTGGAGACTCCCTTTGGCAACTTATTATTGGCAAATATTATTATTATTATGTAATATTATTTAAATAATTAATGTAACCGGTATTGTTAGTAAAGTTGGCTTTAAAACCAGAATGAATTGTTGCACTCTTCTGATTCACACAGCAGATAATGTACAACCAGACAAAAGAGAGAGCATATTTAGGCTGCCTCCAGGCATATAGTACTACCCACAATTGTTTCATAACTGTATTGGAGATGCCTGACATACCCCTGGCATTCCCAAAGCTGTCACACTTTAAGGGGCTGAAAACCTGTAATATTACTGGGTTTCCCATAATAACAATGCTTACCTTTGATGTCTGGTGAGCATCTTCCAGAAGCACCTGCCAGAGGCTACTGGAAATCAGTCAAATGCATAAAAATAACAAAAGTGAGTGGGGATTTGAGGGCTTCCAGTAGTCCGTCTTAAACTAATCCTAGAAGGTGCTCACCAGGTGTCAAGGTAAGCCTGAGATTGCTTCTTGCATCCGGTGATGGTGGGGGAAACAGCAAGAGCCACTGGCAGAATCTTGTTTAGATTCCATATTGTCTCTTGCTGTGTAGAGAAAGAGATGTTCACATATAAATTGTCCACACATCAGGTCTATATTAGGGGTGTGTACAAACGCAATTTTCAGCATTTGATTCAATTCCAATCGAATATCCAAAATTCAAATCAATTTGAATGTTTAAGATATGAACGTATTCACATTCGATTCAATTAGAATACATTCGTATTTATTCATACAAATATTCAATTCGTAATTGAAGATACGAATGTCAACACAGTCATATGTGTCTGTACACATCCTGTATGCATCCCATGTAATGCGTACACATCTATACACATACGAATGTCTGAATAACTCATAAAATGATAGAATGATTCAAAATTCGATTGAACTTAGAATGTTTAGAATATTCTTACACATCCCTCGTTTATATGCTGTGATTTACACCTTTGGCTCAAGCATGAAGTACCGAGGAATTCCCACCAGAGGGCCTTTAACATCTCATAGTGGTCTATCACGCAAATTATAATAGACCTCTCTTTGGTTAATGTGAAAGTCCAGACTAGTGATAGTACTTTCATTTGAATATGGACAAATCAAAGACACTAGGGAATATCAGGTCAATAATCCATAACCAGGAAATCCTGGTACATCAAGCCAATTCTTCCTAATGTGGATGCAACGACGAACTTCAGTGAACACCTAGCCAGGAATACTGTATGGATATTTTTTGTAGTGAGCTGTGAGGTGGCCACAAAATTCATGCCCAGTTTCATATATCATTGTCTGCTGAGCCTTTGGGTCACATAATAGACAGAGGTCCTTCCACAGAAGTGTGACAATTCTTTCTACTCTGAACAGTTACACATTGCTCTCTTTTGCTGAAAGACAATGCCTTTCCAAGAAAGGAGCAGCCTCACTTTCCTTCTTCTCAACAGATAGGTGGGGGGGAAATCCAACCCCCAGAAGGATTTTAGGAGAAGACAAACAGCACTGATACTTCCTTGAAAGCAAAGCATTTGGGAAGATGTTGGTTTGAAGATGCCAGAGGCACCTTCAAACTACCTTTTATAGGCTTCAAAAGAGTCCTTCTGGGAGCAGTTTGAGCCTATCCATTCTACAAATCATTTCAACTCACAGACTGGAAGATGGGAACAAATTGCTGAATCTTACTATTTGTATGTGAGGACTTATTTTTCTGCACTTGAGTGCAGTCAGGGAAGACTTCTGGAAATACTGTGCAAATCTCCCAAAATTATCTGCCACGAAACCTAGCAACTAACAAAGGGCAGAATTAACAAAAGTGGCATGAAAACACAGTGGGCTAATTTTGATCAATAAAACATTCCACCTGGATCACCTGGGGAAGCCACCGGTAAGGGGGTCACATTCAGCCATTTATTCAGCAGTGCTACTCTTTTCCTGCATATGGCATTTAAAAGTCTCATGGAAATTTATGCAACAGTTATTTGTTGACGCAGGTCCGTTGAGGATGCTGCTAGACAGGCCTAACTGAAAAAAGATTTGGATGAAGGTGATTCCCAGCCTTCCATAGACCTGCACCTTCAACAGGCTTATTGCCAACACCACTACCAGGAAATGAAGAGGCGGTCCACTCCTGGCACATCCTGGGGGGGATTTTTATGTTTCAAAGATACAGCTAGGAAACCTTTTTATAATACAGTAGTCACAGCACAACAAGGATCTGGGTGAAGAAGTTTCTTTTAACTAGATGCTGAAAACTATGATGTTGATGCCTGATAGGGTTTAGGGGGAATGTTATAGGGCCAGCACAGAAAAGGCCCTTTCACAACCTTTTTTATTAAAACACACACACACACACACACACACACACACACACACACACACACACACGCACGCACGCACGCACGCACGCACGCACACACACACACACACATACATATATATATCCTATTCTCTCTCTCTATTATATATATATTAAAGCTTAAACACCAAATTAAACAAATTCAACTTGACCATTCAGTGAAAACCGCTCACTGCTGCTGCCTGGCAAATTTCAGGGGCCACCACAGAGAAAGCTCTCTTCTTCATCTCTGCACTAAGGGTAACCTCAAATGACAGAACCACAAGGAGAATCTTTCCCATGGCCAATAGTTGTCAGGTAGATCTGTTTGGGAAGAGGCATTCCTTCAAGTATTTGGGGCCCAAGTCCTTATAGGGCTTTGAAAGTCATTATTAATACCCTGAATTAGATCCGGAAGCAAAAAGGAAACCAATGTAATTCTTTTAATATAGGTATAGTGTGGGCCCTAAAGGAAGCTCCTAATATCAGCCCAAGGGGCATTTTGCAGCAATTTCAGCTTCCGAATTGTCTTCAGCGGTAGCCCCATGTAAAGTGCACAGCAATATTATTACGGCCTGAACTATTTACTCAATTCTCTGTTCCTCTCTGTGTTGTGTTTTCAAACCCCTGACATCCTGAGTCTTGAAAGTCTGCATGCATATTAAGAGGAGCCCAAACATAAACACAGCAGGTGTAGTTTATTTAATAATTCAACTTTAGTTAGCTAGTGATATTTCGTAGCAATGAGTGTTTGCTTCCGTTTGACAGAGCTACATCTTCAATTATACCAAGAAACATGAAATTCTTTATGCTATACAAAAATATTCCAGGTATATTGAAATACACATTCTAAAACATCCCTTCTCTTATGCATCCAAACATCAGTTATTTATTCCACTATATTTGGAAATTCTAGAACAAAATACAGATATTCCAGAACATCCATGCTTTATTCTGGGATATCCAAATAAAGTGGAATAAGTGACCAACATCTGGATGCAACCTTATAGAAGCAACTCTCTAAACCACTAAAAAGGACGGAGCAGGTTTCCCAGGAACAACAGCATGCAATAAATTGCATGCAGGCCTGTCCTTGAAAAGGGCTAAGTGATTTTACTAAACACAGATCAAAATGGTGAACGTTTTTCCATAATGTCACCAGGAGATGAATCTGCCTTGATGGCACCTAAAAATTGTTTCTACAACACATCTTGGTCTGGGCCAATAACAGTAGCAACAATAGAAAACATATCCATGATGACATGATGTTACTAGTATTTACTAAATACTCCGAGGTGAACCTGAGTTCACCTCGGAGCGTCCCCAAGCAAAGGGCTACATGTGGGACAAATAGCATAAATCAGCGGCAACCCTCCCCCCTTTCCAACTGTTCTCGCTGTGAATTAGGAGGCAATCACGCAGTATCCTGAAGTCATGGGGACGCTCCCGGGGTATTGGGGGCAGAGACTGGCGATTGCAGCATTAGCGGGTGAAGGTTTGTTTGTGGTCGCTGTCCCTGCCATGCATGCTGTGATCGGGGGATTTCTTCAAAGAAAGAGAAGGAATAAGGGTGTCAAATGGCTCTCCGAGTGTCCCTCTGGCTACAAGCATGACACCCCCTACCCTGATCGCCTGATTGTCACACGTGGGTAAAGGGCTTGATTTAGCGCATAAGCGCTTGATCGCCTCCATGGGTGAAGCGCCTGTGGCTTCCCTGCACTCAGCTGAAAAGATCAGAAGCTGTGTGGTGTGTTTGGAGGTGCAACCGGGAGGGGTTTCCCTGTCATTGCTGTAGCAGGCGGGACAGGGCAAGGTGACGTCAGCTGGGCTTCCTATCAGGGGGGAGGGGTTGGAGAAAAAATGATGTGGTTCCCCGATGCAGGGGTTTACTGTGGTTTTCATCAGGACAGGCGGATTTGGCTTGAGCCTGCATTGTCCTCAATCACACGGGGACGTGTGAATTCAAGCTAGAATGCGCACTGGGGCTGCCCCAATTCAACACTGCAATAAACGGAGCCCATGGGGACGCAGCCTTAGAGTGTCTCACATGACAGCATGGAATAGACTGAGCTAAATTACTTCTACAGATTAAAGTGCTTTGGTCAAAGCAGAAATTTCAAAGAAAGGTTTATTTTAAATGACTGGGACTGAGAAGGTAGAAACAATAGCTTATAACACTAGTTTCCACAGGATAGAGAAATTCAGTTATTGTGTCAAGTTTTAAACACCTTTCTTGACTACTATTCCACCATGAACCTAAACTGCTTCACAGTTTTCAAAATAAATTCTCTCTCACACACAAACACACAAGAACAAGCTTGAATTTGTAATACTGTACTTGTCCATTTTATTTTAATTTTTTTGCTTACCTTCTCTGAACTTCCATTTCATCTGGCGAAGGTCCATTTTGAACCTGGCGTTGGGTTGTTGGACCTAGAAGACAGAAGAACAATGAAGTTACTGCAGAAGCAGTTGAGAATAGATTTATTGCATTTGAATGAGAATCGACTGCAGTTGCCACTTGTATAGCACAATTTTGTGTAGCACTAAAAGCAGTTTTCTTTCTTTCATGCAATCTTTGAAGTTTTAAGAACAAAATATAAGCTCTGCTGGATCAGGCCACAGCCCATCGAGTCTGATATCCCGTATCACACAAAATCCTTACCTGCTCTCAGATTCCTGCAAATGGCCTTTAGAGGCATCCTGCCAGTCTCTCCAACCTGGAGACAGTACTCAGACATCAGTTGTACCAGTTATTGATGCACCTGTCCTCCTTTAATTAATCTAACCCTTTCCTAAAGCCATCCAGGCTCATTGCTGTCATTACCTCTCTGCACTATTTCTAACAGGCATGACTGACTTGGTGAAAAAAAAATTCTTCTCCTCACTGATCCTAACTCTACTGCCCTTCAGCTTCATAGAATATCCCCTGGTTTCAATGCTGTGCAATAGAGAAAATAGTTTTTCTTTATCCACCTTTTCCACACCATGCATGCTTTTATATACTTCAATCAGAAACGTAATTTGGCATCTGAGATACCACTGAGTTAGTGGTAGACTGGGCATTCCTTCTGATAGTCCAGACTTCCTCTCCACAGAGCCACAGATGTACATTGGTTGACTGAACAACACCTCTGTGGTGCTATGAACCTATGTTGGTAGACTGGGCCTCCACAGCTCCCTCAACCCCCAGTTTCCATAGATGAAAAATTACTTGCACAACAGTTTTGCAAAATGCGGTTCCATTATACGAAACCATAAGAACCTAAGAGGAGCCCTGCTGGATCAGGCCACAGCCCAACTAGTCCAGTATCCTGTCTCACACAGTGGCCCATCAATTGCTTATGGGCATCACAAGCAGAGACAACAAGGGCAAACCTTCTCCTGCTCTTGAATCCCAGCAAATAGCCTTAGAAGCATCCTACTTGTCCCACCCACCCCAGCCTGAAAGATGTACTTAGGCATCCATTCTAGTAGCCATTGATACATGTCATCCAAACTACATGGGATGAATATGTTCAGTAACTAATTCAAGGATGTAACATACCACAGCCAGTTGTGATGGAATGAAAATTGAAACTGTTTCCATTATCTTTACCCTGTCTTATGACAAATGATACTTGAAGCATTTCTTGCCTTCTCCATGAGCACTCCTGGAAGACTTCCCAGTTATATAATTCCCCCAACACATTCAAAGTTGCAACTAGTGGCTATTACGTTTAGAACAACCCAGTTCCAAAACTGTCTTTTGTATCTAATTTTGGACACAATACTTCTTTTGAAGCTGGCAACTAGATTTTTCCCCCTCTTTGGACATAAAGGAAGCCTTAGGTTAAGGAAAAAAGCCTTCGTCCACATTGGATTGAGAAGAAAGAATAATGAAGGGCTTGAGTGAAAAGACAGCGAAAATGTTCTGGCATCCACTGATCTAATAAGCTAGGCAACATTGCAAATTGAGATTTGGTGAGAATTTATTGTCATGTAGCTTCTTTGGATGCAGCCCAATTTGGAGAATAAGAGGGGGGGGAGGACTTGGCTTTCACACCCCACTTTTCTCACCCTTTTAAGGGGACTCAAAGCAACTAACAAACCTTTCTGTTCTTCTCCCCACAACAGATACCCTGTAAGGTAGGTGGAGTTGTGAGAGCTCAGAGAGAGATTGTGACTAGCCCAAGGATGCCCAGCTGGCTTCGTGAAGGAGTGTAGACTTAAACCAGGAGACCATCAGATAAGAGTCCAGCACTCTAACCACAAGATCACAGCAGCCCCCCCCCCCATGTCTCTTTTCGCTTTCAAACAGCTTCTCCAGAGGCAGAAATCATCACAACAGTGGAGTGGGATAATGATCAAAACTCATCTGATAAGCGAGGCTATTGCAACTGGCTTGCCAACATTCCCTGGGCAGGAAGTATCTGCTCAGAAGATGGGAGACCAGGGCAAGAAGATGAAAGACCGGAGCTAGAGGAGGGCTTCCCCCATTCAACAATGTACATGAGGCATGTATTACCTTCATAAAATTCCAGGAAATCGTAATATGTTAAGAATCCTTCTTTTCACCCACTGTTTCTCTTTTTAAATAAGATTTATTTTGCTGAAATCCACAAAGGCATTTCTGGACACAGCTTGGCTTTATATCTATTCCGTTTTCTCAGCTCAGTACATCTCACACTAACTTCCAATTTTACCACACCAGAAGTAACTATATCATCCAAACTTCAGATCGTGTCCTTCTAATTTTAGCAAGTTATTTCTTCTTAAGAGTTATACAATCTTTACATCACGTTAAACAACATGCTACAAAGTAGAGTTCCGAATTGGCCAAACCCATCTCACCTCTTTCCCAAGTCCTAGAGAAATTTGTATTTAACATGGGGTCTCTTTCCCTGCCACACAGATTTAGATATATTGTTTTGCCACTGCTTAAATGATCTATCATTTGTCAAAACCGACTCCGGAGGCTGGGAATGGAGTTGCCATCTTGAGCTATTTAAGATGGTCATGCAAAAGCAACCCACGTCTGGAGCAGTTCCTGGGAACCTGGCAAAATAGCACTGGGCTCTAGGGATGTACACAAATATTCAAAGAAATTTGATCAAATTTGTCTGAAATTCAACATTCAAATTTGAATCAGATGCCCATAAATTCAAATTTAAACATTCAAACAAATTTTGAATTTTTGAATATATTCATTTGAATTATTTCGACATTCGTATGTGTCTGGTTTTATGCACGATGCGTACTTCCATGTACGCATCTTTCCCGCATCCATAGGCATTTATATGGATCTGTATGGGATGAAACAGGTTGTATACGGGATAATTACGGGATGCATAACATAAGTGAAAATTTGAATAGAAAATCTGAACGAATAGGTTTGAATTTGGGTAAATTAGAATTTTAAAGATTTAAATCCAACTGAATTTTCAAATTAAATCCCAAAAACTGCATTTGTGTATACCCCTACTGGGCTCTGCAGGTTAGTTAGACTGGATCAACTGCTCATGGCTGAACAGCTGGTCTTGTCTATCACTAGGGAATATGTGGGAGATTGCTTCAAATTTTGAGCTGGGGGCAACTCCAAGGCCTAGTCTTATGAGGACAGGACAGCCCCTGGAAATAAGTGCCTTCTAGCGAAACAATCTGACATGCAGATTCTGCATTCCTCGGAAGACAGTCAAACTTTCCACCCGTCCTTCCGTGGCAATTCCCAGCCAGTTCTATGCGCCAATGTCCCCACATCCTCACTCCCACACCAGGGCAACCTTGGAGACCCAGCCTCAACTGATGACACAGCTGCATCTTCCTGTGACCGCTCATGCTCCTTTGACACTGATTACTACAAGCTTGGCCAGGGAAGCAGGCAGAGAAGCAGGATTTAACAGGAACATGTTAGAACAGCTGAAAACATACAATGTGCCTATGCATCCATTAAGTCAGTGATGGCGAACCTTTTGAGCTCGGTGTGTCAAAATTCACAAGAAAACCTAGCTTAACTGGGGTGCTGTGTCACATTGAGAAATATCCATAATTTTGTGATATTTGTAGCTCTAGTAAAAAAGTTATATTTTTGATATATGTATTTTATTAAAAGCAAAAACAAATGATTCTTTACATTTGCTAAATCTTCAACTGAAAGTTGGTATTTCATACACTTCAAGAACAAGCAAGCACTACACGCCCAGGTGCCAGGGTGACCATGCGTGTCACCCAAAAGGGCTTGGTGTGTCACCTGTGACACACGTCTCATAGGTTGGCCATCACTGCATTAAGTTATTCAGAGAGGGCCATTTTCAGGTGAGACCCCCCCCAGGGCAGCAGCCCAAGCAGTAAGCTTCCTAATGGTTTATGTTCTATACCATCCTATTGCAAAAGTCTCAGGAAAGTGAACAAGAAAAACAGAAGAAAAATAAATCAGAAGCATAAAATAGATTTTAATTTAAAAAAAGATTAAAAAATTAAAAAATAGAAACACATATAGGACAATATCAAGAGATAGATCAAGGGGGAAATCCTATTAAATCACAAAGGCCACACTATACGGGTATTTTTTTAAGGAATAGCTGTTTATTATATATGTATCTATGATCTGTGCTTGGAGTACTTCTGAGGAAGGTTGTTCCAAAGCTTGGGAGCCACTATTGGAAAAGGCTTCTCTCTAGCAGCAGCTCCATGGATTTCAAGAGGTGATGGAACCATTATAGGAGGGTTCCACCAACAGCTCTTAAGGGGTGAGCAGGGGCTACACGAGAAGGGGAGATCCATCACACCTTTTGGGGCTCAAGTTGTTTAGGGCTTTTAAATATCACTATCAGAATCTTAAATCGTGTTTAGAAGCTAATTCAATGCTAAGAATAATTAGGAGGAGAATAGAAAACAAGTCAGCAAGTGTCATTTTGCTTCTTTATAAATCTATGGTGAGGTCACATTTGGAATACTGTGTATAATTCTGGTCACCACACCTCAGAAAGGGTGTTGTGGAACTGGGAAAAGTGCAGAAAAGGGCAACCTGAAATGATTAAGGGGCCAGAGCACATACCTTACAAAATCAGACTGCAAAGTATAGGTCTCTTATGACTTTTATGACTTTTAAGAAGGAACCAGATTGAAGTAAATAAAATCATCCATAGTACTGTATAGAAAAGGTAGACAGAGAAAAATTATTTTCTCTATCACACAGCACTAGAACCAGGGGGCACTTTTTGAAGCTGAAGGGTAGGAGAGTCAGATCAAACAAGGAGTATTTCTTCACCCAGAGGACCACTGGTCTATGGAATTTGCTGCCACAGTAACAGCAACCAGCCTAGACAGCTTTAGGGTTAGTCAAGGGTTAGACAAATTCAAGGATGACAGGTATATCAATGGCTACTAGAATGGCTGCCAAGGTACATTCTCTAGGCAGGGGAGACAGGCAGGATGCCTCTAAAGGCATTTGCAGGAATTGAAGAGCAAGCAAAGGGTTTGTCTTTGTCTTCTGCTTGAGGTGCCCAGAAGCATTTGGTGGGCCACTGTGTGGGACAGGATGGTGGACTAGATGGGCTGTAGCCCAAGCCAAGAGACCACCTCTTATATTTTTATGAAAGATTTATGTGACTTGAAGAGAAACCAGTTGGTGAGGGTTTAATAAGGAAGAACACTATGTGTATATGTGGTGGCATTTTAAGAACATCTAAAAAGTTTGTAGGAAAAGTAAAGAAACATCTGGACATGGAATTAGTCCTATTAACAATATTTACAGGTAGTAAAAGAAGAAGAAAACAGGAGTAAAATACATGATACTTGCAACACATATCCCCAAAACAGAAATACGCTGATAAATTAAACATAGTAGACTGGTACAGAAAACTTTGGGAATTAATTTTGGATAAATGTATTTTTGAGCAAAGAAAACAAACACAAGGAAAGTATTTTAAGGAATCAGTAATGGGATTCCAGAAAAGGAATGTGAATTTATCTGCAAGATTCAGCATCTCAGAGATAAAATAAGGCATGGGAGACACTAACTCAAGTTGAATTCTATTTAGATGTTGATCTGACACAGATGAAGCTAGGGCACCAGGTTAAGATGCACTATGTAATAACAGTGGTGATACTGTGTAGAGATGTGCATGAATGTTCTAAACATTAGAAATTTGTTTAAATTCAACTGAATGTGGACATTCAAATTCAAATAGAATGTCTATACATTTGGAATTTAAACATTCAAATGGATTTCAAATGTTCCAAAACATTTTTAAATCATTCAAAACATTCGAAAGTACAGATACGTATTATTACATACGTATCTGTACACATTTGCGCTGACAGTACGGGAAAAAACGGGATGCATACAGGATAAAATGGGATGCATATGAAATGCATACAGATATGTATAACACATACAAATGTTGTCAACATTCATATCTTCAGATTCGAATCTAACATTAGAATGAATAGATTCGAATGTATTCAATTCAAATCGGATTTTGTTGCATTCAGATTCTAAACATTCAAATAGAATCAAATGTTTGGATATTCTATTCAACGCAAATGCAAAAAAAAAATCGTGCACATCCCTAATATTGTATGTATGGGCCTTTTTGCGCTAGCAAGATGAGGAAGTTTAGACATGCTCCTGCATGCACCATACATGCACCATGGAGCGACTTCTGTTCTGGAACAGCTCTTAGCATGCACGGCTGTCACCATCTTTGATAATTGTGGTGAAGCAGCAGCAGCAGCAGCAGAAGAAGATTTGGCCTTTATAACCCACTTTTCTCACCCTTTTAAGGAGACTCAAAGTGGCTGACAAACTTTCTATTCTTCTCCCCACAACAGACACCCTGTGAGGTAGGTGAGGCTGTGAGAGTTCAGAAAGAGAGCTTTGACTACCACAAGATTGCCCAGCTGGTCTCATGTAAGAGCGTGGAATCTAACTAGGAAACCAGCAGATAATAGTCCAGCACTTTAACCACAGGACCAAACTGGCTCAATAATACAGTCCCAGACACAATCTTCACACACATTTCCATGCAATGGCTATGTGGGGGGCAGGGTAATAGCCCAACTGCTATAGCAACAACCTGGCTGTTGTTGCAGCAAGGTGGCTGCTGCTGCACAGAAGCATCTGTACTTAGCCTGCTGCGAAATAAGTTCCAGATGGATTTCGGATGGGCGTGAATGCCAGGCTCCATCCCTAATCTTAGCTTCCCACCAAAAGCCTCAATGATGAAGAAGAAGAAGAAGAAGAAAAAGAAGAAGAAGAAGAAGAAGAAGAGCTGGCTTTCCTAACCCGCTTTTCTTGCCTATTCAAGGGGACTCAAAGCATCTGACAAAGCTTCCTATTCTTCTTCCCCACAACAGACACCCTGTGTGGTAGGTAGAGCTGTGGGAACTGAGGAGAGAACTGTGACTAGCCTGAAGTCACCCAGCTGGTTTTATGGAGGAGGCCAGAATAAAACCTTGTATTCCCAGATAAGAGTCCAGCTCCTTACCCACTAGACCAGCGGTTCTCAACCTTCCTAACGCTGCGACCCCTTAATGGAGTTCCTCATGTTGTGGAGACCCCCAACCATGGGGGCAGAGCAGCTGGGAAGTGGGATGGAAGGGCGGCAGGAGACTTGTCACAAACCCCTCTGAAAGGGTAGTTTGACCCCCAAAGGGGTCCTGACCCCCAGGTTGAGAACCACTGCACTAAACCAAACTGGCTCACTATGAGATGAATAACTGGAGTGATATGGGCTTAACCAGCGATCGCAATTAGCTGCAGCTTTTACAACTCTGTGTTCACAAGCAGCTCTGCCTAGAGACTATTAAAATAAACTAGCTTTATTTAGTCTAATCTAATCTAACTGGGTGGTGAACCTAAGTGGGTAGCAGCTCTCAGCTTCCAGAGGTGTTTTATGTAACAGTTTGACACAACTTCTATGCTTTAAAAAAACCACAATGGCTATCAGGAATTTTACATCCTTCTCCAACCATTTTCTTCTTAAGCTGTCTGATGATCCAACATGACAGATTTCAGGAATTAGGCCAGAGGTGAAAGTTTTCACTATCACTTAGCTAGGGCAGACCTTTCTGCTAGGATGCCCTTTGTCTGTAGCTCGGTTTTTGGCAATTTCATTCAGGAATAATATTACCAACGCCTGAAGTCTCCTCCAAGCGCTGCTTTGTAATAAAGCTCCTTCATTTTGCACAAGTATCCTATGACGCAGCCCTCAGTGTATTTTTGGGAACAACGATATCGGAAAAGTGCTATATTAAGTTTTCTGTCCTCCTCCAGCTGACGACAATTAGCCAGAACATCCCCTGGCCAGACCACTTGGGTTGTCTTCATTTCAGCACCTACTACTGCCCCCACGACTCTGCCTCTAAAAGATGCTAATAGGCTTCTTGTTATCACATCTTCTTGTAACTGGGGGAAAACACACCAATGAGAAGGGAGCAAAAAAGTGGGACATCCTAGCAGCTCCCAAGGTCATTTGTAAAATAAACCTTCTAGTGCTAAAATACTCCTGATTCTCGACCCCATACAGTTGTCCTATCTGAAGAGTGTGTGTGTCTGAGTTTTAATTAGACTGAATAAATTTCCATTCTAGAGGTGTGCACAAATGCAATTTTTGGGATTCGATTCAAACTGAATACCCTAAAATTCAATTCAATTTGAATCTTTAAAATTCGAATTTAACCAAATTTGATTTGAACCATGCAATTTTGAATATATTTGTTTGAATTTTTGATTTGAGTCTGCACTTACAAATGTCAACAACAATCATATGTTACGTGTCCTGTATGCATCAGCACAAGTCCATATGCATCCTGTGGTATCTCCTATGTAACCCATTTTTGTCCCTACAGATCCATACAAATGCATATGGATGTGGGAAAGATGCGAATGTCCGGATAATTTGAACAAATAGATCCAAAATCCGAAATTTGTTTGAATCTTTAAATTTGAATTTATGAACATTCAATTCAAATTCAAATGTCAAAATTCAGGCAGATTTGCTCAAATTTTGAATACCTTCGAATATTCGTGCACATCCCTATTCTGTCCCCTCAATCCACAAGATTACAGAATGGGTTTTATCAGGACACCTGGGTTACGTTCCCACCTACATTTTAATCCAGCTTCACTCCACTTTCATAGTAGAAGGACACAGCAGCAGAGTGAATTGTCATTTAACTTCCATTTTATCTAATTCAAAGGTGGATTTTCTGTGTTAGATAAAACCAAAATCAAATGGCTTGTCACTTTGCCAATGTGTTATGTCACTCTGAAAGTGGACTCAAGCCGGATTAAAATGTAGGTGCAAGCACAGCCCTGCTGTAATCACTGCATCCATTTGTAAAGTGCATAAGATATCGCAGGCAGAAAAAAGAATGTGAAAGGTATCTTACCCACATCAAAATCAACACGTACCTTGAAGTTATATAGTGAATGGTTTTCATAGTTTTAGCCTTCTGAGTGTATTTTGTACTTCTCTTTTGTCTAGAGAGTTTAGTGGTAGTGGGCAAAATGTGAATCACCATGTATCTCAATGAGAAGGTAAAATTGAGGTTCTGGGCAAGAAACATCTCCAGAGTTGTGCAAGGAAATCTTTGGGGTTTGGGGTACAGCGCATTACAGAAACGAAGTAGAAATGAAAGCTAAACATCTCCACAACCTTCTTTCACGTGACTCCAAAAAGCTGACAACAAAAGCAATTCAGACAAAATCTTGTGACAATGAAACCCGAGGCCTATGTTTTGTAGCTCAGTGCTCCCAGGAACTTCTAAAATTATGAGGAGAAATGTTTTCTGAAAGCCACAACCCAAAGTGAGAACGAACTGCACTTGGAAACGTAACCTCTCTCAGATATTTGTTTTCCCTAAGAGTCCGAGCAGTTCCTGAGAAGTGGGGTCACAGCTGTTTCTGAGACACGGCTCCAGAGACCTTGTTATCTTAATCTTTCAAGTAAGAAGATCTACTGTGAGGAGCAGACTTCTGGGGCACATCACTCACCAGGTCTGGAGCCACAGACAAGTCAGTGAGGTACTGAAGGGGACAGCCAAGTACAGAAGCAGTTCACCTCAGTCTTCAATAGGATACATCTTCAGATGCACAAGCTGGATGAACACCCCACTGAAAGCGTTGCGCTGTGGATAGGCTACATCAAACTTATTTCTGTGGTGTCTAATCTAAGGCTGCATTCAAACCTAAGTTTTAATCCAGCTTCAGTCCACTTTCAGAGTGAGAGAACACACCAGCAAAGTGAGAAGCTGTTTTTCTTTGGCATTATCTAACTTAGAAAAGTCACCTTGGGGCTAGATAATATGGAAAGAAAATGAATGGTCAATTTCCTGAAGTATTTCTGCATCCCCACTTGCAAGCCCTAGTGCATGCCAAACCAACCCCACGTGTCTGCAGCCCTACCTGGGCCTGGATGTGTGTCTGGGTGCTGCCATCTTTTACACAGAGATCGGCGCAGTCACCGTGACAACGGTGATGCACCAAACATACGCAGTCATGTTTGGGGTCACTTGGGATATCAGTGCACTTGCGTGGCACCTCAGATGACCCCCAGAACTGGCAGAAGTGTGAATGGTCACTCCTCTAGATGGAATAGGTAAGGTTACAGATGTGTGTGGTGCATGATTTCGAGTTGTCAGTGTGTCATACATCAGCTGTGGGGCCACTCCAAACCCTTGGGGCCATCACCAAAAAGTCTGCCTCACATGCTGCCACTCCTCAGAAATTCTGAAGGTGATGAAACTATACAAAGGGCCCTCCCTTGAGATCTTAATGCTCAGTATGGGAGAAGATATCCCATTCATGTCTATGTAAGTTTTCACAGCTTTGGTTTACCGCAACGTAGATCAGTGACAGATTTTGTTGCAGTTCCCCTAACTCTTAGATTTACACTGAAGTCTACTGCTCCCATAATATGAATTCTTATTAAGCCTCATTTTGCTGGAATGGAAACCTTGCATTATAGGAGAATCTACTACTAGGGATGTGCATGATTTTTTTGTGTGTGGGTATCTGATTCGTATTGAATGCAAAACAGTTGTATTTGTTCGAATAGATCCCCTTCAAATGTGGTAGGATTCATGTTCGATCTGAATTATCAATCCCCTATGAATCCCATACGAATGCATACAAATAGCATACGGATCCTATGATGAACGGATACTAATAGCATACAGATCCCATACAAATGCATACAAGGAGCATATGAATCTCATATACAAATCCCATATGAAGCTTCATATGAATGTATCAAAACATTCGATTCGAATTTGAATGTCCGAATTTGGCTGAATTTCAAATCTTACGAATATTTGTGCACACCCGTATCTACTACATTACAAAACTTGTGATGCAAAGAAGAAACAGCTCATACAATTTAAGTAGGAGGTTATCCTCAAGCAGGTTTGTTTGTGTCTTTATTTATATTGCTATCCTACCCTACATCCAAAAGTCTCAAGGCAGGTTACTATAAAGTCATAATAAACCAGATTAAAAAGCATGACAAAAACACGCCTGCAAGGGGAGGGGATGTTATTCCCTCAGCCTAACGCTAGGGTCTTCACCAGTCATCTGAATGCATACAATGGGAGGGCATGATACAGATCAGAGGGGAGATTAATCTATAACCTGGGGGCTACAACCGAGAAGGCCCTCCCACATGCTCCCACCCCACTAACTACTGTAGGTGGTGGGACTGCCAAGAGGCCATCACTAGCAGATCTTAGGGAATAGGCAGGTCATATGGGAGGAGGTTTCAAGCAAGTTTGGAGTTGCAGTTAGAGTGTCAGACTCTTATATGGAGGTCTCTAGGTTTGATGCTGCACTTCTGCACAAAGCCAGCTGGGTGACCTTAGGCTAGTCATAACTCTCTTTCTGAGCTCTCACAGCGCCACCTACCTCACAGGGTATCTGTTGTGGGGAGGAGAACAGAAGGTTTGCCAGTCACTTTGAGTCTCCTTAAAGGGTGAGAAAAGGGGGTATAAAAGCCAATTCTTCTTCTTCCTCTTCCTCTTCTTCTTCAAATAAGTACGAACATACAGAAACAGATAAGTATTCTGGGTTTCAGATCTGCACAAGGGGAGTTTACTCTTCAGACTTAGGTTAGCAATGGTATTATTCACTACGCTGGGAACCATAAAGATCGCTTCTGATCATTTAAGAGATGCCAAGCAGTGTATTACTTGGAGATGGGCCACTGTAACTTTTCCCAGCTTTATACAGGGCAAATTCCTTCTAAGTCCTAATGGTGTTGCACCTAGCACCCCAATAACTATTGGTACATTCTTGATGTTCTTTTCCCAACCTTTGCAATTTCCGTTTGCAGCTCTTGACATTTTGTCATCTTCTCCAGTCTTTTATCTTCAGGATTACTATCTCTCATAACTACTATGTCAATAAACTAAGTACAATTCCTTTCTGTGACAGTAAAATCTAATGCGCTAAGTTCGAGATATTAGCCAATCCAGATTTTGAAATCCCATTATTATTATTATTTTGATAAGTTATTTTTAATACCTTTATGTTTCCATGCTCGGAGGAGTTCTTATCAACTGTCACCTATACTTTTTTTGCATAAAAAGCAATGTAGTATTTTGCTCCCTTGCCCATACTGTTTTTTTAATAGCCAAGAGCCAAACTGGAATGGCCTGGAAATTGCTGGTTTGCTTATGGGAACAGCAATGCCTGCGGCCAGACCTAAGTAATTCAGCAGATGATCAATACTGCCGCAATGAAATACTGGCTAATAAGCCTGCCACCTGTTGCTGGAACACTGCCAAAAAACATCAACATGTTCTCCAGCCCCTTTCCTCACATTAAGAGCTGTTGAAACTTCATTACAACCATCAAAATACTTTGGGTTTTACAGGTTACTGACAGCACAATAAAAGCCTGGTGCTGTTGATACTTTGAGAAAATGACTCGTCCAAATATTTACAAGGGCCTTAACGTTGTAGCAAAACAAAACTCCAATCAGTGGGTCTCTTCTTCAAATCCTGTGACACACAAGAACAGCTCAGTGGCACAATCTCTGGGGATATTCACAAACAAATTCAACACAATTATAAGAAACTCACTGCCTTAGGAAGGGGAGAGGAAGAACAAGAGTTGGTTTTTCTACCCCACTTTTCTCACCCATTTAAGGGGACTCAAAGTGGCTGACAAAGCTTTTCTATTCTTCTCCCCACAACAGAACACCCTGTGAGAGCTCAGAAGAGAGCTGCGACTAGCCCAAGGTCACCCAGCTGGCTTCATGGGGGAGGGTGGAATCAAACCCGGTATTCCCAGATAAGAGTCCAGCTCCCTAACCACTAGACCAAACTGGCTCAGGATTAAAGGAAGTGGATTAAAGCCAAGACATATATGGAGGGCTTAGATGTTACAAACAAAAGTTGATTAATAATTTTGATGACTAATATTTAAGTCAAATCTGGCAAAATTTCTTCTTCAGGTTCTTAATGGTAAGTTTAGTTTGCATGCTTACCTTGAGAAAACTGCTGCCTATTGGAGGTATGGGTGACCTGGGGCTATTTGCACTTGGCCATATTCTTGGCCATGTATCTCAGGAATGAGATCTGTTGTTTGCATGCTTATGCAGACCCTGGGGCCTGCTTTAGCCTGGACTACCATATGGACAGCAGGCTCCTATTCCAGGATATATCCCATCCAGGATATAGCCAAGTGCCAACAGCCCTTTGAGTCAGAGGGAAAGATACTTCTCCTGCTGCTGTTCAGCTCCAAATCTACTCTCCAGAAACTATTTGTCCAGATTGGCTTCCACGCCCAGGACACAATCCAGGTGTCCTGACCTTTCGTTTTCAAACTATCAAGATCTGTGCCTACCAGAGTTTTGAGGCAAAGTGGATTATCCAAAATTTTTAGAAGGTCTGTCTGGCCCATTAATGTAAGAATTAGTCATCTGTTTTATCTGGTCTTCTGTTTACCTCAATACAGCTCTTTAGGCAATATTGGTCAGTGCTGCCAGGGAACACAGAGTCTGCACACTAGAGTGGTCCCATGGAGATTGTGCCAATTGTCTGGGTGCACAACACCTGCAGCTGGTCCATTGTGTGGCATGAAAATGGCACTGGGGATCACATCAATGGGAGACTACTTTATAGGGGTCTCCTGAGTGTTCCCAGCAGTGCCATTTTGGCAGGCTCCAGGAAACAGCCCTGCAAACAGGCTGTTCAGTACGCAGTTCAAAAACAACACAGAATCAACCACCACCACTACAAAACCCTTGTCTGCAACTTCAGAGCTGGAGAACTTCTGTTTCTGGTCTCCACTGTTAGGCCAGGACCTGTCCTTTGTTGACCAAATCGCTTGATTCAGTCTAGGAAGGGTGCTCTGTGTTCCATGCTAAGATGAAGAATGAAGAAGCAACCTAACAGCCTCCAGATCATGGTCAGATATCCAACTAGGAAGTGATAACGCAGAAAATCCTCCTCCTGCAATTATCGCCTCTTAGCTAGACAGCACCACAGCTGGAATGCCAAGTTGTCCTTGTCACATCCATGCATGAGTGGACTCATGTTTTGGCCTCCACACATACACACAGGATGAAGCAATCATGGTGACTCCATTCAGAAGGTACATAAAACACTACTGCTGGAAAACCCACAACCAGTCAGATATGTGAGACAACCTCATGATAGCGACGCCATAATGGCACTATATTTTCTCCATCTGGACAGATCCTTGGTCTCTCAGTCTACCCTACTTTACAGGCTTATTCGATAAATAAGGAGAAATGAGTCATTAAGAACAACTAAGGGGATTTAAATCAATAAAGAGTGGTGCTGAAAAGGCCCCTCAATGGAAATGGTACAGTTTCTGTCAGCATTAATTAGCTACATCTGTCACATCCTATCTGGTCCTTATTTTACCTGCTGATCTTGCAGGAAGCTAGTAGCATTGCTGTCAACTCCTCTGCAATGTTAGTGGGGCAAACACCCACTCACAACATTTGGAGGGGGGGAGAGAGAACATCACTCACTCCTACACAGCAAAGGACCCTCTCATGGGGAGGAATTGGACACCCACAGATAGAGGGAATGGATTTGAACCTCAAATGTGCTTTGAAACTTTTTCAGGATTCATAAGAGCCCTTTTGGGGTTCTTTTGAAGCACTCTGGGCTTTCTTCTTGGGGACTCTTTAGATGCACTAATTCAAAAGCAGGGGGCTTAGGCTTAAGTATAAGCCTATGAACTCCCCAAACCCTTTTCCCTCTCTGAAGCCATGGCAAAACCATAATATACTGACAGTCAATGCTGCCTTTACGACAAATGTGATAACTGGCAATGTGGCATGAGGCTGGACATGAGAAACGTGTGCTCCAGAATTTCTTAGTCACAGTCAGTATTATAATCCTCTCACTTCCTAGTTTGGCTGCTGTATTAATTCTATGAAAAATGAAGTTCTGCCTTTGTTTACCTTAACTATCTGGGAAGATTTTTACCTAGGATGCTTAAAAGGATTAATGTACCCCAAAATCAGGAGCTATTGTTCCTATTTGATTGGATCATTGCCTTCAGGGGAAGCGAGAATCTTCCATCTGACCCCTTCCTGCAACATCCAACCCCTCCTTCCCTTCTCCCCGCCCGAAGCCCCATTGGTCCCTCCCTCCCATGAGCTGGACTTAGGAGGAGCCTTCTTGCCCAGAGTCTAGCACAGTGGTTCTCAACCTTCCTAATGCCACGACCCCTTAGTAGAGTTCCTCATGTTGTGGAGACCCCCAACCATGGGGGCAGAGCAGCTGGGAGGTGGGAGGGAAGGGCGGCGGGAGACTCGTCGTGACCCTTCTGAATGGATAGTTCGACCCCCAAAGGGGTCCCGACCCCCAGGTTGAGAACCACTGGTCTAGCAGAACATAAAAACTGCTTAGTCAGCTATGTTTTTTCTCTTTTTCTTCTCTTTCCGCCATCATCTTCATCGACCTGAAGAAAACCTGCATGGTCCAGTTCCTGCTGCCACGTATCTCCTGAGAATCTGCATGGGTGAGAACCAGTGAGAACTGTAGCACAGGGTCTTAGGATAGGCTCTTTTCCTCCTCTATATCTCTAGATTGCCAAAAAGTGTGCTTTTTAAATTGATACTGTCCTGTAACAAGCTATTGCCCCTATTAGGCTACCCAACTAGAAATCTCCTTTTAATTGTGGCACTCTGCATAGCGCTCTCTTCAATTTTGACCCTTTTTAATACTAATTATTATTAAAAACCATCTTTCCTATTAAGAAAACAGACGCTGGGGCCTCACTCCTTGCTGTTTAAGCACCAAAACTGCTCTGGCATTATTTAAACCTTATACGTAAGATCCAAACATGAGAAGACGTCCTGATGAGCTATTTCCCCAAAGACTCGTATCAGGACATCTTCTAACAAAGGCATTGGTCTTTATTTATGTTAAGTATCAGAAATGCCTAGGATTCATGTTTGCCTCCAGATGATGATCTACCCCAAGTACCAGCATAAAAGTTCTATGACACATAATATGAAGGTGGGCCCTAAAAATAAGCACAAATGAAACAATCCTGCAATGTTTAAAATAACAGTCATCTTATACAGTATTGATATAACTGTGAACTTGACTTTTCAGTAATGTCCCCAAACTGAGTGCACATAAAAATTAACCACAGTCTTCCTATATTTGAGATGTGTAGAAACTTAAAACTGAACTGAACTGAACAGTCCTTTGTTCTTAATTTCATATCATCTCTTTGAATTGACAGCACCTTTGGTTAGAATGCTGATGTGAGCAGCATTTAAACAAGGTGGTTTCAGCCAGTTTGTTCAAACAGCCCTTGTTCTGTTCAAATCCATACTCTTTCTTTGAACAGTGTGTTCAGTTTCAGCTCAAACGTTGCAAACACACCCTGTTCAAGGCAAACAGGGTTCTATTCTGTTAAAAACCCCTTAAAATCAGTCTGGTTTCCACAGTCTGAATTGGCTGCTGTTTCTGAACTATCTTCCTTCTGAGAAGCCATGAGCATCTGCACCAGTGCATTTTCAATCATTTCATTCAGGGAAGTACATTACTAGTGAAACTCACATCGCTCACAGAATATTCTCTAATATACTGTTGGGAAGAGGCTCAAATCACTTTTTCAGAAAATGAGCCCAGTATCTGTTGACTTATCTCAAAGCAGGGATTTCTGCTAACCCAGAGATTTGGAATGTCTGTCACAAGCAGATTCATGTCACCTGAACTGACTTTCAATTTATTAGTTTAATTCAAGTCATCCATAACTCAAGATAAATACCTAGCAGTGACCCTGTCCTGCTTAATGCATATATAAAGGAGAACAGAGCTGGTTGCATGTTATCTGGACACTGATGACAAATATCCCGGCTATTCAACTGACCTCAGCCACTGGCTTTAGATACACCACAGATCAGTTCTGGGCCTCCACACTAGTCCCAGCCATATGGTATACAATTAAGAAAAGTGAATATTGTCAACATTTTGATGGATCAAATACATGAGATACAAAGCAGAGAAGGAAGGATTTGTTACAGCTAGTCTCTGTCTCCTCCAAATAAGTAGGGCTAGAAGCACAAAATCTGTTGTATGATCAAGGCCCAACATTTTAGAGAGGTATGAGTGCT
The DNA here is from genome assembly GCA_023333525.1 of Aspidoscelis tigris stejnegeri. Lineage (NCBI taxonomy): Eukaryota > Metazoa > Chordata > Lepidosauria > Squamata > Teiidae > Aspidoscelis > Aspidoscelis tigris. Next base: position 98,586,559 of record JALMGA010000003.1, on the reverse strand, counting down.
AATAGCATTTAAGGTCACTGGGATATCCAAGAGAGCCAAAGCTATTTAAGAATTTAATTGAGTATAGAGATATGTAAAATGTCATCCTGAATTCTCATCAAAGCATTTGAGATGCAGGAACTGAGGGAACTTCCAAACACATAAATGCTGACAAGTTGGTGGCATCGCAGTGAGAATAACACATAGCTCCAATGTCATTTCTGAGCACTTCTGACCTAATTCCTCATAATTCTTCATCGTTCAAACGGATTCAAGATGATCAATTGTCTTATGAAGCTCTTTTGGCCTTCTGTGGAAAGCAGAGCTTGTAGCACCCAGGACAAAAGAAAATAGGCTGGCTGTGGCAAATTTCCGGAAGTTGCTTCTGATGTAACACCAAAGGAGCCCACAATTGCCTGGTCGCCCATGTTTTGGGGAAATGGCAGCATTCTATGACAGTTTGGCACTTGCATATGCTGTCTAGAGGGCTGTTGAATCTGCTTAGTAGAAAACCTAATAAACCTGGCCCTGGGTGCAAGATAAGTTTTTTTATCTGAGCTCACTTTGCTCCTTGCTGCCTAGGAACAGAGCCAGCCATTGCCACACTCGGGTGCACAATGACGTTCTCACATGATTTCAGGACTGCCAGAGCTTCCCTAGTTCCTGCCAGATCACTATAGGTCAAATAATCACTGGTTGACACATCTACAAAGGGACGCAGGGAAGTGACAAGGAAGACACCTTCATTTTAAACCTTCTTAAGTCCATCTTCAGGTCTGACTGTTCACACCTTCTCATTGCTATCTGTTCTATTTGTGGACTTCCCATGTTCCATCTGGACTTTCCTGAAGTCCATAGACTTTTAACTGTGATGCTGTTAAGGGGACTTCAGCAGATATTGTTTATCTGATATGCTACACCTACTGAAACTTCCTCTTCTACATAATTTCTTACATGCTCCCAACTCTTTTCTTCTTACTGCATTGCTATATGGGTAAAGAATAACTCCCCAAAACATTAACCAATAATACAGAATCAAAGAGAAGTACACTCCAAACACATAGAAAGCATGGTTTCAGAGAGATCGAACTTAATGCACCTTGTCACAGAACCTGCTAAAATCCCCTCTTCTACACCACTACTAAAAGGTATAGAGGAACCCTCTGCCTCTCTTTTATCTGATTACCTGAACTGTGGAGAAGACTGTAAAGAAACTTCATCCTTTAATTTTGTTTTCAATTCACACACTTTTCTGTTGTGTCTGTGGGTTAAGTGCCAACGCTTATTACTTTCTGCATGACCTTGGGACAACCTGCTGTTCTCAACAACTGATTTAAAAGCTACTGATATCAGCCACTCTTAACGGTCTACTTTGGATTTTCCTTTTCTCTTCCAAAACATGAAGGAAATTCTTACCAGAGAGAGAGAAAAAATCCTGTCTTCACTGTATTATTCTGTACATTGCTGAAATATAGCATGGACTGGAAGAGGGGTGATGCACATAAAGAACAGGATATTCCCCACAATACTTGCTTTGTTCTTCAATTAAAAGAAGCCTTGAGGAGTTCTATTTCTGAACATGGGGATAACCATGTGTTCTTGTTTGATCTTATTTTGGCATATTTTGACCAAACTACTTCCTTTTTCCCCATCAAGGGCAGCAACGAGAGAGAGAGACAGAGACAGAGAGAGCAGAAATTTCCAGGAGAGAAATGGTTAAGCAAAGTCTTCTACCATTTCAAAACTCAAGACTGTAACCTTTCCAAGGCTGATTTTTCATAACAATTTAAAAAACAAACAAACAATTCTGTAGCTTTTATATCCAGGTCTAGCTTGGCATATATTTCTACACATTCAACACAGTTATGTTAAAAATGTTCCAGGGCAGCTGAACAAGAAACTACACAGAATGCAAGATAGCATTCACAGTTAGACAGCTTCAAAAATAATAACTGTTAACTGTTAAGCAACTCTTATTTTAGTCTGAATTCCTGGTACTTGCTTAATCCTATTTACCTGTGTCTGCATTTCAATCATTGGCCACCAAAACGAAAAAGAAGACTCAGAAAACTAGCTGTTAACAATGTGACAGCAAATAAAATACTGTACATTTTCAACACAAAACCTGCTACCTCCCGACTGTAGTTAGAGGAGTGGGAGTCAGCAGAGGCAAGGAGCTAGGTAACAATGCCTTCCAGTCCACTCTTCCTTTTGAAGTTAACTGAAGACTGAAAGAAACTCAAAAGTACAAAAAAAGAGAGGTTTCCCCATCACCTACAAGACATTCTGCACAGAAGAACGCAGTCACACTGACAAAGACAGAAGCAGTGGCAAATCCATTCCCTGTTCACCATAGTATGGCGGCTCCTTCGTTAGGATTAAGCTCTAATGCAAGACTTTCATGGCTGGTGCCTATCTAGCACCCATGGTGGACCAGGTTACACAAAGGGTAATCGATACTGTTTCACAGCAGTGGAAGGGGCCTCTCCCTTTAATTATTTACTCAGAAGCTACGTTTCAAGGCATCTGACTGACAGTTGCTATAATATAACACATTGTCTGGATAGCACAGCTACACACATATGGCTGAAATGGCTCCAACAGACCCAGAGAGGAAGTGGGGGGCTGTTCTTTCTTCACACTCATCAAAGATCAATAGCTGGAGGTAGAACACGATAGTGCAGTTGCTTTCAAAACAAAGGTAGTTTAAGACCAAGGATCAGAAGGAGTTATCCTACTGAGTCTCAAAGAGAGTTACTTACTACTTATTTATATTTTTATCCCACCCTATACCCGATGTTCTCAGGGCAGGTTACAATAATATCACAATTTTTTAAAAAGACAGATAAACAGATAAAATATGATGAAAACAATGACAGATGGGGAGGGGATGTTGTTCCCTCAGCCAAAAGCCACTATGTACACTAGAAAGCACGCTTGAGGATTATCCTATGGTGAAATGTCCCCATCTTTGAGGCCATGAGCCCTAGGCTATTAGTCTGTCATGTATGACAGCTGCAAAGCCCTTCAGTATTTTGTTTCCTCGTGCTGAGGCCTTTTTCTTCTGACCAACTCACCCAGCAGGAAAGATCTCAGGATGCAGTCACAGCAGCAGAGGTATTTCCAGGCGAAAGGGAGACAAAAGGGGCACAGCAGAGATAAAGACGACAGCACAACAAACGCTGACAATGCCAAAGGTTAAAGGTAAGATGGATTCCAGGGTCCTTTCTGCATTTGGCCTCATTCTGGAAGACATCCCAGAATAGGGACCTGCTATCTGCATGCTAGTGCAGACTATGGAAGGCCCCAAGTGAGGCCAGCCATAGTATGTATTAGGTTGTGGCCAGCAGACCTCTATCGAGAGATATATTCCAGAATAAGGCCAAGTGCAGAAAGGGCCCTGGTGACTAGATTGATTCTTTGGACAACAACATGAAGTAGAGTTGGCTTCTCTACCCCGCTTTTCTCACCCATTCAAGGGACTCAATGTGGCTGACAAAGCTTTCTATTCTTCTCCTCACAACAGAACTCCCTGTGAGGTGGGTGGGACTGTAATGGCTCAGAAGAGAGCTGTGACTAGCTCAAGGTCACCCAGCTGGCTTAATGGGGGAGTGCGGGATCAAACCCGGCATTCCCAGGTAAGAGTATGACTTCATAACCACTAGAAGCCATCTTCTGTGCGGTAGATGCTGAGGACCAAACCTTCAGCCCCCTGATTTACTACTGCACTGCCAGAACCTCCTGTTCTAGTTGAGAAAACATGGGTACTCTGATAGCTTGAAAGAAAAATAGGCCATTTTGGAATAATCTTGCCAATGTTCCTCTGTTTAGATTTCCCCTTAATTTAAGCTAAAATTCCTCTTTTAGGATTTGAGTATTGCTACTCATTTTAGCAATCAGGATCATGTTCAGGATCAAGGAATACATGGACCATGGACATTCAGACAAGTTCTCTGTATGGGACCCATCTCCCTCTCATGTTCCCAATTGATCTATGTGAAGTTTTTCAACACAGACTGTGACAGTGTTTATTGCGCAGTTGTGCTCACTTCTTCATATATGACTCTTAAGCAATTCTGCACTATGTGGTCTCAGTGCTGTCCAGCTGCCCACTGTCATTTTCCTATTTCCTTTCCCAGACTCAGCCATTTCTGTCAGCTTTCATGTCAGATGCTGCATTTCCTCTGTGTTGTGACTTGGCCAAACAGGGCTGCTGTTTTCTTGGGAATTCTAGGTGGTGACAGCAACCAAACTTGGATAGCTTTAAGGATGGATTAGATAAATTCATGGAGTACAGGTGTGCCAATGGCTGCTAGAATGGATGCCTAGGTACTGCCTCTAGGTTGGAAAGATAGGCAGGATGCCTTTAAATGCCATTTTCAGGGAGCAGGTGAAGGTTTTGCCTTCATCTTCTGCTTGAGAATCTCCAGAATCAGTTGGTGGCTCACTGTGTGGAATAGTTTGCTTGACTAGATGGGCTGTGGTGGTCTGATCCAGCAGGGCTCCTCTTATGTCCTTAAGGTTAGTAAGACCTGGGTGTAGCACAAGGGTGTGGAAACTAAGGTAGAATAGAAGGCTTAATATATTGTACGCAACTCTGTTCTCTTTGCAGGTGACCATATTAAAGGTAACATCTACCTCGTCTCTTGAATGGGCCTGATAGAGTGATGATTCTGATGATGTGGGCTGTTCCTACCTATGTAGTACAGCCCACAGAGCCTGGCCTGTGTTGGGCCAGACAGCTAGGAGCTCACTGCACCAGTCCAGAGGCCTTTTCACGTTACAGCCGGAACGGCTGTAATGCACTTGGGCTAAGTCACTTTGGGACGCTTTACCCATTAACACATAGGCAGGCAGGAACGCGTTTACACGTGTCCCTGCCTGCCTATGTGCGAATGCTCAAAGCGTCCCGAGTGGAGCACCCAGCCCTGTCAGGCGGCTTTCCCCGCTTCCTGCCAGCTGTACAGGAACCCATCTTGGCACCCACCCACCCCCCGGGTCCCACGGCCGGCTGCCTAGGGGCCAGGGGCTGTGGAACCCCTTTGTAGACCAGACCACGTGGGTCCGATTTACTAGCGTCCCACCTCTCCCCATGTGAGAAGCCTGCCCAATCAGGAGCTGCGCCGTGCCCACGTGATGCGCGCTCCCAGCTGCCTCAGCTCATTCCAAGCTACGACAGCGAGGAGGTAAGGGTTGTGTGTGCGTGGGCGTGTCCCCAGGCCCCTGGGTGGGGGTGCCGGGGGGGAGTCTGCGGGGCTGAGCCGCCTCGATCCAGGCGGTTCGACCCCGCAGACACTCACAATCGGCTGTGATCGAGCGGGGGATGGGGGACCTTGGTAAACCAGGCCCATGGGGTCTGTTCAACCAAAGAGGCCCACAGCCCCTGTCCCATAGGCAGCTGGAGATCGGCCTCCTCCCACCCCAGAAAGGGGTGAGGGGAAGCCGATCTTGGTGTCGCCCCAAGCCACCTTCCCCTGCACGAGGCTGTCAGTCACCTTGCTGGGCCTGAGTTCCCATAGTGCAGGCGTGCACACTCCCGGTAGATGGGGCCTGTGGGTCCTGTCTACCAGAGTCAGCACGCCTGCATGATGGGAACCCTGGCTCAGCCAGGTGAGTGATTAGCGTGGCTCCCGTCACCTGTTCGGCCGATTTTTGAGCAATGGTAGCGAGGGCGGGCCCATGGCTGACAGCGAGGGAAGCGTGTGCGAATGCTTCCCTCCCTAGACGGCCACGGATGCTTTGAACACGAGAGGACGGATGTAGAGTACTTTTAAGTGATCTACATCTCAAATGCATGGAGAGCAGTTGCAGACGCACTGGAACGGTTCCGCTGTCCCAGCAGTGTGTATGCTGCGTCTCCGACTGCTCTCCGCGCGTTGGAAAACCCTGTGTGTGAAAAGGCCTCTGGTTCAGACTCTGAAGTTTCTGGCCAGGACCATTTCAGTGGTATGCCGTCTTCCAGCACTGCTTCCTGGTATGATGCTAAAAAAACTCTTTGTGACTGGGGATTCATTGGCTCAGTAGTCTGTGGATTACCGTACTTTAAAGAGGTCTATGTCTGGACCATTTTAGTGCCTTATTCTAGCCTGATGCAGATGTAGAGACAGCAGGGGTCTAGATCCTTCCAGGTGTTGGGATTCCAGAAGTGTGGAGAGGGCCATGAGGTGTGGGCATGCTATGCACACTGAAATAAAAGTGTTGCACACTGCCATCAGCAGTTATACTGCAGGAGGACACAGCTCAGTAGCAAAACTAAAGTGGAGGAGGGTTGCTTGATTGTACTTGTTCAGCTGTCCTATAACTGCAGTTTTCTGAGCAGTTCACAAAAAAAATGTTAAAAAGTAATGCAAAGTATTATATCAAAACAGAATTAACCTCCCCGCCTCAGTTTAAATCTTAAGCCTGTCAACTTGAAATGGCTACAGAAATCAGAAGCTCTTTGCATAGCATCTTGAAGACCACCAGGTTAACCTCTCTGTTTACAAGTGCCCTGCAAACAGTACAGGCCAAAACTGCTCTTTTGCTGAAATGCACAGGGGATAAAAAGTCATAGCATTTACAAAGGCTGCAGCACATCTTCAAGGTCCATTCCCCACCCCCCTTTCCTTCAAAGCTGAGCCTGCTTCTTTTATCATTCAGCAACACCTGCTATGACCAAGTGAAGACAAGGAGGCTTCACAAGCGTGTGCTGATTGCCTTAATTGCATCTCAGCTGAAATCCTTCCATGGCATCATTAGCAAGGGGACCAAGCAGCTGCCTCACATAAGTCATGATGTCCTAGGTTGCCTTTGCATCTAAGTGCAAGCTGTCTTGTATCCAAGCAACCATGTTACCAGACATGGAATGAGCAGGGATGGGAATGGGAGGAAGGGAAAACACACGGGGAGTTGACTACACCACCCCTGAACTCTTAGCCATTGCCCAAGATAAACCTCTATGCAGAGCTTCCTGCCTTGATTATTTCTTTTGTTTATTTGTTTATTTGAGTACTGAGAAATGACCCCAAATTCAGCCCAGCAGCAAACACTCGTGGAATAAATCTGCAGTTAAAGGTAAAAGCGCAGCTTACCTGCTGCCCAGAGATGACAGGCTGTCCCGACTCGAAAAGCAGCTCCGTAGCTTCCCCATCAGAAGCTGTGAGAGCTGAGTCGGCACAGGCTGTCACGAGGGTTGAGGCAGCCAATCACATTTGAGCTGCTCTCATTGTGCTGCTTTCACCATTCTGCCCAGACTGGCGGGAAAATTCGAATTCTCTTTGTACTGTGCAGCGAGTGTCCTTAGATCAGCATTAAGGTAAGTGCGCAGCAACGACCGGATAATGCAATGCCACGACTTTGCATTCTGCTGCGCAGTATAAACAAGTCTGGATGCAGCCATAGTCACTGAACTGCAACCATCCAGGCTGGGATTTTAGAAAGGTGAGTTTTCTTCCAAGTGCAGGCAGGGGCTAGAAGATGGCCTCAAAATGTCTCTAATTCTTCAGGCATCATATTCTCACTCCCCGCTTCATTGTAGTTTTTTCTTCTCTCATTCCACTCCGCCTCCAAATTTAATTTGGAAATTTTTTTTTGACATTTCAAAGGGAAATGGAAAGGGTAAAAAGAAGGAAAAAAACCAGACACCAGCTCATGCAATTTAAAAGAAGAAACTGGGACAAGAGTTTTCAATTTTGTTTCTCTTTCTATTCAAACATCTTCTATGGATCACCCATATACATAATGAGACACTTTTTCTTTTTCTTCCTAAAATAATAACATTAGTACAGAACAGGAGGGAGGAACAGAAGAAGAAAAAAGATAAAACAGACTTTGAACTGAAGCCTTGCCTCACATTACCTGTAGAGTTAAGAAATACATAATTAATTGTATTATACTATCGAGCAATGCCTAATTTTTAATGCAGTAACCACTCAGGAGTCTTTTGATCTGCATTAACAAACAGGCAAGTAACTTACCAGAAACTACAAGGCATACTGACCTAAAACTGACCATCAAGCTCCTAAACCGCTGCTCAAATTAATGTTGTTAAATCCCACTCCTTTAGATTTTTGACAAGGGACTATTGATAGAACACAAATTACACTGTAGTCCTTCCTGAAAACTAAGAATCCATAATGGTTGCCCAGTGATGCTTTCCTCTGAAACTTCACTGGCTGATCTTGAAAAAGAAGTCTACTAGGAGACCAGACCAGAATGCCATTGGGGTGTCCTGGTTCAGTCTACACTCCATCCTGTGTGGATGAGTACATGAGGAAGGACAATTTGCAATAAGTTCAACAAGAATAATAACATAATGCAATTCATGAAATATTCAGAAGACCTCAGGTAACTAAAACCAATAGCTCCACAACTGCAAAAGACAATACTACTTGGAACTAGCTACATTTCTGATATTAAGAATCAACGTACCAAAATTCAATTTATCAGGTTGACTGTGCAAGAACAAATTATACACAATAACTAACCACTAGAAACATTTTTAAAAGGCTGATCTCGTATTGTTTTAGTCATAGTTTTTATCTGCTTTTATTGTGATATTATTGTAAACCACCCTGAGACCTTTGGGTATAGGGTAAGACAGAAACACAAATAGGAAATAATAAATAAATTGAAACTAATGCCCCAGGAGAAGTGAACTACCAATTCCAATTTAATTTTCCAAATTCCCAGGTTTCTGAACCTAGTAACAGCAAATTCCACAGCCAGAAAAAGGCTAGAGCAATGGCATGTTTTTGATCCCCATTCACAATTGCCATGCTCATACCTTGCTGAAATAGTCCATCTTATTAAGAAGCTGAACTCAAAATGCACTTACTCTGATCACACACAGTACCTGATGATCCTTCCTCAGTTCGCCCTCAGTTTGGGATGCTTCGCTCACACCTTTCTGTTCTCACCCTTTGAGACTTTTTTTTAGATCTCCACCCCTCTCCATCCTTACAACACCCCCTGCGCTCTGATAGGATAAAAGTTCTGTGACTCAACAGCATGTAATCACACATTTGTCAAAATGGAAGGCAATTTCATGTTCAGTTCAGCCCCCTTTAGTCCCCTTCCCCAATCACACCCAAAAAATGAAAACAGATTAGCACTCTGTAACAGCTTAAGACCTGTAAAAATCAGAACTCAGGAAAGTATGATTGAAGGGAGAAAAGTCCACAAATAAAATGGATAGGACTAAAAAAGTGTGACCATGGCCCATGTTCCAGCTGGGGAGAAAGCAGGTGGAAGGGCAGATGAAGATCTCAGAATCCAGGCAGGCTATGATACTGGAGGAAAACAAAGTGTTTTTACAATGAATGGGGAACTGGTCTCAGTGCTGTCTGAGGGTCTTCAAAACTGCAATTATCACATGTGATTCACTTTGGGTTTTATTCTGTGGATAGATACAAAAAATTGAAGTGAAAGTTAAGGGACCTGGTGGAGGATAACAGGAGTAGTAAAGATAGGCAATCCACTGAGAACTTATTCAAGGCCCTGTATCTATGGAATCCCACCATAGCCCCGGGAAAAAGGAGTGCAATCTTGTGCTATTGCTATTCAGGATCAATTATCTCCCAGTGAAGGTTTTTCCAGAATAGTGATATATGCTTATTTGTCTAGACACTTGCTCCTGTGATCTTTGCCCTGAAAATGACCACCATACATGTATGGGGCCAAAACTATGCTGGGTTGTCCATGGTGCATGTGAAGGGGTGCTGACCACACACTTCTGGGTATTTTGTGCCACTGAATTACCCAGATGTATGCAACACACCACTGGAAGAGCAAGCTCAGCGATTCAGTTTGTTCTGTGATTTTGCCCTGCTCTTTGGTAGGGGCAGCAAGAAGAAGAGTCAGCTTTCCACCCAGCTTTTCTCACCCATTTAAGAAGACTCAAAGCAGCTGACAAACCTTCTGTTCTTCTCCCCCAAGCATACACCCTGTTAGGCAGGTGAGGCTGTGAGAGCTCAGGAAGAGAGCTGCGACTAGCCCAAGGTAACCCAGCTGGCTTCATGGAGGAGTATGGAATCAAACCTGGTGACTATGAGATATTTATTTATTTATTATTTATATTTCTATCCCGCCCTATACCCAAAAGTCTCAGCACTCTAAGAACAAGACCGAAGAGGCAATGGCAAGAACTAAAGACGAACCCCCATTTTCCTCTCACCATCTGATTTACACAAACTTCATTAGGCCTCTGCTACGGTGAATTTTACATTATTTATTTTGTCTTCCTTTCTTTATTCACAGAGCAGTCACCAGCATTATTTATTTAGCAAACATCTTGAGCAAATGCTTTTCTTTCTCTGTTCTATTGACTGCTACTTGCATGTCCTTAACAATACCCCTAGAAATCAAGAAGGGAGAATTAAAATAGACTTAAAACATTGGTCAAATTATGTCGTCCCAACACATTTTCAAGCCTTCGTTAAAATCCAGAACTGAATGTAGCTTATCTATGCAAACGCAGGCTCTATTATTAGCAAAACATTTTAATTAACCCTCTGAGAAGGCAGAACCAAGCAAGAAATCTCTTGGCTGGCATTCTCCTAAGTAGACTGCCTGAACAGTTCACGCACTAAATTTAAAAGGCAACGTTGGGTCTCTTTGGGACTAGCTAACATTTTCGCACAGATTGCCCTGCCCCAAGTTCAACTCTTTTATTAATTTCCTCTTACGGCGAGACCGCAAACAGTGACCACTGAAAATACTCGGGTGGCACCATCAAATTAAAAATGCTAAAGCAAACTCAGCTGAAGATATCCAGTGGGCAAAAGCACAAAGGGTTATTTATATGTGCAGCCCATTTACAATAAAAATGCTGTATCAATGGCTACTAGAATGGATGCCTAGGAACTGCCTCCAGGATGGAGATAGCCAGGATGCCCCTAAAGGCCATCTGCAGAGATCGGAGAGCAGGTGAAGGTTTTGCCTTGGTCTTCTGCTTGAGAGGCCCAGAAGCAATTGGTGGGCCATGGTGTGAGACAGGATGTTGGACTAGATGGGCTGTGGTCTGATCCCTCATGTTCTTAATTGTCTTCAAGATGGCAAAGGACAGAGGTAAATGTTTGTGGATGGTACAGATTCTTTAAAGGCTGAGTGCATACATAACAAAGACAGAAGCTCAAAAGCACCTTAGAGACAGTGGTGGGTGACCCAATGTCATTAATGGGTACTTAATGGGTGCTTCTAGTGACAGTGGAAAAACACCCTTTGTCTAAAAATTCCATGAGAAAGGGCAGAGGCAGATTGGCACATAGCAGATCCCATCTATGAACCATTTCTAAGCTGTTTCTAAAACTGTGTTTACATGCCGTAAAATATAAAGTTCCTCTGAGGTGATTTAGGCTGGAATCAGGCATAGACCCCTTCCCCCCCCAAAAAAAGCAGCTCTGAGGTGGAGGGGTGTATTGTTCACAGACCACTCTGCCCCTCCCTACCCTCCTAAACATTCTAGGCTATAAAAGGTGGATTAGAGAAGGCTTGGGAATACAGGGGCCACACTCTGTCTCTCTGAGGCACCTCTGAGGGGCCCCTTTTGTTACGTCTGAACACAGACCTAGAGGCATAAGGACATAAGAGAAGTCTTGTTGGATCAGACCACAGCGCATCTAGACAAGCACCCTGCCTCACACAGTGGGCATCTCAAGCAGAAGACAAAGACAAAACCTTCTCCTGCTCTCGACCCCTTGCAAATGGCCTTTAGAGGCATCCTGCCTGTCTCTGCAGCCTGGGTAGTGATCAGACACATCAAACAAACAAACAAACAAACAAACAAACAAACAAACAAACAAACAAAAAAGGCATCATAGAGCTTTGAGGTGGGATTGTTCACACACTGGTTTGCCCCTTCTCCTTCTCCTAAAAATTATTTTCTAAAATAGGTGGATTAGAGAAGGCTTAGGAACATGAGGGTCACACACTGTCTCTCTGAGGCACTTCTGAGGTGTCACCTTTGTTATAGCTGAACACAGCCCTGGAGGCAGTACCCAGGCATCATTTCTAGTAGGCATTAAAAAGTTTTTCAGATGGGAACATTCACATGCCGGTCTGCCCTCTGTCCATGAACACTAGGCTAGAAAATGCGGACAAAAGACTGAATGAAAACAAGGGTCATGTACTACCACCCCAAAGGGATTTTTGAGGCACTTATTTTTGGGGTTTTTTTCTATGTGTAACTGGAGAATAACTGGAGAATCACTCCAGCACAGCCCTCATCTGATTCCAGAAATGGACTGCGAGTGTTTGGCTGTTCTGGTGGAAAGAGCTGAACGCAACCCTGATGGTTCTCTGGAATTATCACATGCTTTCATTTTAGTGGGAGCTACAACCTTCATGAATTCTGGCCAGAGAGAACCAAAATGCAAGCAGACGTACACTGGTGACAACTCTCCTTAGTCCTACTGTTTGCCTATTTATCCCTACTGGATCAGAGTTAAGAGGAGCGTGCCTTCAGCAGGGTCCAACTGAGTTGGCTGCAGGCGCTATTGCTGACAGTAGGAATCCTGCCTTGAGCCTAAAGGAATGTAACAATGTACTGTATCGATCAACTATAGCACTGGGCAACTCTGCAAGCCACTTCTACAGTCGAGACGCTCCAGACAGCACAATCATGCTAGATCAAAGTGGGAAAAAAAAAAAGCAATAGCCAGGGCTGTGAGAGTTTGGTACATAAAATCTTCAATTCATGGTACCAATGACTCCAACTTGGTACTATTGTGTTGGTGCACCTTACATGGCAAGAAATAGAGTAACTTCTATGATCTGAGAAATTTGCTGAATCTGTGCTGGGATTATCCAATTGGAGGCAGGGTAATTCTATTGGAGACAGAATAAAACATTCCTATTGGAGGCAGGGAGAAAAAAACAAAAATACATTGGCCTTCCTCCTCCTTAAATAAAAGGTGTGACTGGGGCCTTAGACAATATCTGCCTTTCAGCCTAACTTTCCTTAAAGAGTTATCTGAAGAGACAGTTTTCCTTCTGGTCAGTATTCTGGATTGTTTTACCTGTTTGAATTCTGCTTCCCTGCCTTGTGATTGTTGCAACCCAACCTGAAACCTCAGGGTCCAGGGTGGGTTATAAATGTTCTGACTGAAGATTTTACTACCTAACAGAAACTCTGAAGGAGAGATATAGAAATATAATGGGAAGCTGGGAAGTCTGCAAAAATAGGACAACAGGATATATACTGGTCCTTGTTGACATGTTCAGCCTGAAAAAGCCCTAAATTAATGACCATTACATCATATTCCAAGTTTCTCAGTTTAACTATAGACTATGAGAAGACGCTTCTACCCTGCTCTGTATAAAAACAACCCTATCAACTTCATGAAAAGAAGCCTGTTATGGTAAACAACACGTGTACTCTATTCTTCAGAGCCAATACAGGCTGTCCTTTTGTGGTATTGGTTTGGACTCAGGGTAACGATGGTCCCAAGAAAGAAGAAAACCTACATGCTAAGCAAATGTGTCTTCTAACTGTGGGGCCTAATTCAGGCTGACGGATGCTCTATAAAGTTTATCACATGACATGACTATTCTGAAGTGCTGCAAATTGCTGCAGGGGTCACCTGGCGTGCACTGCCAGGCTAAGAAAGCCCCCCTGCCCCCGTTTAAAAGTGCTCCCACGTAAGAGGGCACTTGTGTTGGGCAAAGAGAAAATAGCTTTGTCATGGTTACTTCAGACTTGCCTTCATGCCTCAGTGTTATTCCTGGGCTGGCCAGAATAGGGTGGGGTGGGGCTAGGTTACAAACTCAAGTCCCCTATCTCAGCTTCCCAGGGCTATAAATCTGAAATAACTTTGCTGAGACACTTTACTGCACTCTTCCCCTCCGGCAGCAGCGTTAAGAGAAAAGAATCCTTCAGAGTACAGGTCACACAGTCTAGCAAATGTCTAAAAACACTATCCATGCATTTATTAACAAAACAAAACATATGCACGACTATTAAAATATACATGCTGAACTTATCTGCACCCTGGCAAGGATTGTAGCTTTGCACACAACCCTATGTCACTTGTGAGCTTCTAGTCTTGCACATAAAAAGAGCATTTTTTTAAAAAAATGAAGTCCTAGGTCAGTGATGGTGAACCTTTTGAGCTCGGTGTGTCAAAATTCGCAAGAAAACCTAGCTTAACTCGGGTGCTGTGTCACTTCTAGAAATATCCATAATTTTGTGATATTTGTAGCTCTAGTAAAAAAGTTATATTTTTATATATGTATTTTATTAAAAGCAAAAACGAATAATTCTTTCCATTAGTGACTTTTGTTGGTGAATTTCGTTTGCTAAATCTTCAATTGAAAGTTGGTATTTCGCACACTTCAAGAACAAGCCAGGGTGACCATGTGTGTCACCCAAAAGGGTTTGGCGTGTCACCTGTGACACGCGTGTCATAGGTTGGCCATCACTGTCCTAGGTCCCTCCAGACACCCTAGTTCAGTGGTTCTCAACCTTACTAATACTGCGACCCCTTAATGCAGTTCCTTACGTTGTGGAGACTCCCAACCATGGGGGAGGGGCAGCTGGGAGGGGGGAGGGAGGGGCAGCAGGAGACTCCTCTTGGCCCCTAGGAAACGGTAGTTTGACCCCCAAAGGGGTCGCGACCCACAGGTTGAGAACCACTGCCTTAGTTCTTCGCAGTCCCTGCACAGCTACTTCCTTTCGTCCAGGTGAGATGAATAGAAGCTGCACAGGAATGGTGGAGCTGCTGCAGAGTTGCTTCCCGTCATACAGATGGGACAACTGATACTCCGCAGTATCCATGCCACATGCGAGGGAAACTGCAAAGTAAAAAGCTGCTGATTAAGTGGCTCAGTGGCTGTGAACTACTAAGGAAGTCTGGAGGCGTTCCTACTTAGCGAATGTCCTATATCAGGAGAAATTACAAAAAATCCTGGCCTGTGGATCTCAGCAGCAGTCTGCCTGTCTCCTTCCACTTTTCCCAGATTCTCTTTTCTGTCCCCCCATCTTTCTGTTTTGCTCATGTTTTAAACTGCAATAAGCTGGAACCAGATTTTTTCTGCCTTTAACGTGGCACCTCCATGCAAAATCAGTATCCCTGACAAACCAACGCACCTCAAAGATGATTATTACTAGCTATTTTCTGACCTCCTCCCTCTCATGTTAAACGGATGAACAGCTTGAATCGTAATGGCAGGCAAACTATTTCATGCAGTACATCAACTTTGCCAGCTTTAATTAAAAGTGCAGCAGCAACGAATCTATTCCAAGCTCAGACATGTTTTGCAAAGCTCCATGAGGACTGGCACAATCCACCCATTTTTAACATTATTATTCATCGTATTTTCCAAGAAGGCCCCAAGCCTCTCTGTAACTGAGCCGCGTACGGCACTGGAAGGACCTTGCATGACTTAGCAGGGGTCTTAATCAACCGAAAGCTGTACTTACAGCGAGGGCTCAAGCTGAAGGTAGCCCAACTAACTCCTTTGAGATGACCGTGCCGAGTCCGCCGGACTGGCATTTTAAAAAAAATAAGCTACTTCCCACGTTGCAACATGAAGAGTGACAGTCTATATAATCCGTCCAGTAGATTTCCGCATGGAGCATAAAGGACAGTGTATCCAAACGGCACATTCGGAACAGAAGCTTTGCAGCTAAACAGCCAAGGAATCAATCTTCAGCATAGCAAGGGAAATCCCTTGTGTAGAGAAACACCGAGGGCGGGGGGAATATGAGAGGGAGGGGAGCGAGCAGCATCAACGTGAAATAAAGCCAAAACCTCTGAAGATTCCTTGGGATATTTTGGACCTAAAAGTCCTCCAATCAGAGCTGTGGGGGACAGAAAAAAAAGAACACATGCCTCCCTAGACCATATATGTCTTAGATTAGGCAGAGTTTGGAGACACTGAAACAGGAGAAGCGTCTTTGAGACGCATCAACCGGCATCACATGTCACTTGTCAACGTGAAACACAGCCAGAGTTCTAGGGCCTGTTTTGAAAAGACGGATATCATTGGGCGAAGCTCTTGCACTGAGCTGAAAAAGAAAAACCATTACACAGCCAGTTTGAATTATGTGCTGGAAGGGGAGGAGAGATTTTTAAAAAAGAACTCTGCAGAAGCCGTTACTTTTTAAAGATCTTAAAAATAACAGCTTTATATTATAGGGTCAATAAATAAATGAATGCAGAGTGGAGTGATTCAAAGACTAGTGCTGAACCCAAGAGCCTGTTTTTGTTTCCCAGATTTCTTCTGCTTGAGCACTTATATTTCTACTGAATTCCAATGAAATTAATCACAATTGATCTGCAGTAGGATAGTCCTGATTCAACAGATGTTTAAGGCTTGCAAACTCCAAATTCTCAAATCTGTTTCACAAATCTATTGCCATTATATATCAGTTAGACTTTTACAAAAGAAGACGAGTTGGTTTCTCTACCCCACTTTGGTTTTCAAAGTGGCTAACAAAGCTTTCTATTCTTCTCCCCACAACAGACACCCTGTGAGGTAGGTGGGGCTGTGAGAGCTCAGAAGAAAGCTGTGACTAGCCCAAGGTCACCCAGCCGGCTTCATGGGGGAGTGTAGAATCAAACCTGGTATTCCCAGATAAGAGTCCATCTCCTTAACCACTAGGTCAATCAACCCTGACTGTTCATTGGAAGGATAAATACTGAAGCCAAAGCTCAAATACTTTGGCCACATAATGAGAAGAACATAATATACTTGATACTGCAGTAATACAAAGGAAAACATTCTGGTTCTTACACATGGCAATACCAAGAGATAGAAGGAACAAAAATTGAGACAGAAATTGAAAAATTCTGAACAACAACAACAACAACAACAGGAAGCAACAGAGGTACTCTTCTTAATCAGGTCTGGAGGGCAATACTAGTTGGAGCTGCTGTCCTACACAAATAGACAGCACAATCAATTTAAGGAATAACAACATTTAACATGCTTACCTGTGTTTCCCTGAAAATAAGACAGGGTCTTATATTAATTTTTGCTCCCAAAGAAGCATTAGGGCTTATTTTCAGAGGATGTCTTATTTTTCCATGAACAACAATTTACATTTGTCTACCCTAGTATGAACTGTAACTAGGGCTTATTTTTGGAGTAGGGCTTACTTTCAGGGAAACAGGGTAGCTAGGAAATTTATCAACTGCCACGCACAAACAATTGTCTTAGAGTGAGACCCAATGGATAACACTAAAAATGGCAACTTCTGTATGAGCATCATAGGTGTGCACCTGGCCTGGAAAATATTCAGGGTCAGGAACTTGGAAAGCAGTGAATAACATTTCTTCTTGTCCCTAGAAAACAATCCCATAAGACCACAAGAGAAGTCCTGCTGAATCCAGGCCACAAACCATCTAGTCCAGCATCTTGTCTCACAAAGTGAACTGCCAATTGCCTTTGGGCATTATCAAGCAGAAGATGAAGGCAAAAATTTCACTGTTCTTGAATCCCTGATAATAGCCTTTAGAAGCATCCTGTCTGTCACTCCAACCTGGAGGTGGTACCTAGGCATCCATTCTAGTAGCCATTGATATACCCGTTCTCCATGAATTTGTCTAACAGGCTTGTCGGATTGTGGGCTGTTTTCTGGATATTGTCTGGTCCGCACTCAGACTACCCTAAAGTAGTCTATCTCTGGAGCACTCTTGGGCATGGATTCTCCACCCAGTAACAGAACAGGTATGAGACCAGGCATATTGTCTTTAATGTACAGATCCTTGGTACCAGCACACAGCTGGCATGGTCTTACAAAATAAACGAAGACCTGCACCTCACCTCTATGGGATGAACACCTCTGCCAATAACACATGCATGTGCAACTCTTTTCCTTGGAAACTGATGGGTCTTAAATGTTTATAATGATTCATCCCAGTTATCTTAAAATTATGCATCCATTCCATTCTGATTTAACAAGTGGACTCTCTTCACCAAACAAACGCCAGAGCATAATATTTGAGACTATACTTATGTGCAGTGGGCCAGGAAAACCTTTCTCAGCTAAGTCACAAGTTGGAAGCCTGGCAGACATCAGCAACGTGGTTGTCAAATGAAAGCCAAGAAATGTGCACATGACAGGTCAGTTTGACTTACTGACAACTATGATTTTAAAATAGATAACTTTCATCAACAGAAGACTGACTAAATTATCAGAGATCCTATTGCAGCAGCATATTTTGCCGTTGTGCAATTATTATTAGACATTTGAAGTTTTTTTTAAATGCGCACATAAGACCATCAAAAGCACAACAATACTAGTAATAACAATCCCTGCATGGGAAGTAAGTCTGCCTCCCTGTCATTGCCTCTTGCCGTAGCCCACCAAAGATGGGCAGAAAACCAAGGGTTAGGTTTGTTCACCTTCATGTCTGATGAACTACATATGAGATCACCTTGCTGGAAATTTCCGGGACTTAGCCAAGTGCCTGCCTCCTCTTCTTTTGTTGTTTTTTGTATGCCCACTGACTCCCAGAAGTTCCCAGCAAGGTGACTTCACCTAGACCTCACCAGATGTAAATGCAGGTGCAGGAATCACGAACACCCTGCACTAATACTAAATTTTCAATGATAGCCTTGTAACACATTCATTTTGCAAACTTCACCTCATTAGGAAGGGTGCACAAAAATATGGAATCCCAATTCAGTGCTAAGCAAATGCTGTGTTTACCTCACACTGGAGGCAGCTTGAGACATTCACCAGCAATGGAACACATAATCCATGGGATATATTCTTATGCCCAAAAGAATGAAGTCATCTCTTCCTAGAGAGCAACAGAAGTTATTGATTATCGAAGTGTTGCTGTTGAAACCAGGCAGATAGGAAGCTGAGATAAAACGGGCAAAGAATTTAAAAATGCAGTCTGTTGATGAGAACAATCTCTCTTTAGCAGATGGAAATTAACATCTGATGAATGTACAAATTAACTTCCCATGAGCAGAGCCAAAGATGTAACTCAGAAATCCAAGAGCTGGAATTAAACCGTAGTAGATAAAAACCCTGGGATGGTTGCTATTAATCCACTGCCTTATGCAACTGTGTGCTCTAAAAGAAGCTTAGGGTGAATGTTGCAAAACTGTACTATTCAGGAAAAACACCCAAAGGATGATTCAGAGGTGATTCAGCAGTAAACAAGAAAAAATATTTTCAACATGATTCAGAATAAGCCGAATTTACCTTAAAAACTAGCACTGGAAACTTTATATTAACAGTGAGGTCGTGTTTCCACTCATATTAAAAAGCCATTTGAAAACAATGTGAATTTTCTTTGTCCGCATTATCAGTTGGGTTCCCGTGTTTTCCAAGGACTAAATCAATAAAAACCACAATTAAAAAACACCTGAAAATACAGGTGTTTCCCCCCCGGTTTTGCAGCTAAACCACTTTTTCTTTATTCTTTTGGGAATGGTACAGCAGTACCAGGGCAGATGTGTCATGAAACAGGTGGGGTTTCACCCTGTGCAGGACAGCCCCTTGCCAGATTTAAAGCCTTTTCCCCTCAGCAGATCACTTCAGGGTTTCATTTTCAGCCACTTCACACTGATAACAAGTAACAATTCACCCACTCCACTTCACATTGATAACAAAGTTTCAGTTCTCACCCACGCTTCACCTCACTTTTTCCTTTTTAGACTGGGCTGGCACTTTCCTCCATGGGTGGGCAGGAGAAAGGTGTGATAAAAGGAGAAAGTGAGGGGAAGACTTAGGGAGGTGATTTTGGGGAAGATCGTAAAATGGGGCATTGGAGGAGGGACGTTTTGAAGTGTTTTCTTTTGCCCACTGTTCGGTTTGAGTACCGCAGCTGCAACAGCCTTGTTCTTGGTGGAGGGGGCATTGGAGGAGGGATGAGGGGCTCTGCAAGTGATCCCCATAGTTGGACTCACTGGAAGGTTTGGCTTTGGCAGAAGCAAACAGCAGCAGCAAAAGCAGGAGGGGAGGGGAAGGGAGGAGGAGCTGGGATTCCCACCCTTGGTTACATCATCATGGGATCAAACCCAACTGAGAGAAAGGGATGAGCACCTGGCTGGCAAAGGGCAGGGAGGAAAAGATCTGCTTTCCCCCATGTGTTTCTGAAGCGTTTTCTGTGGGAACAGCAAAATCAGGGTTGACAGCGCCTTAAAAATCAATGAAGTGAGATCAACCAGAGTGCTCATTTGCATTGGATTTTGTTGTAGCATTTTAAAAAGCATTTTATAACATGAGTGGAAACACAGCCTTAATTTGATTAAAAGTTTTAGTTCAAACATTTCCCCACTTTTGCAATTCTCTTAATCATAAAAATTTTCACTTGCTTGGTTGGACTCAATTTTATATCTGTTCAATAATTTATAAATATGGTCCCGTAAGTGGGAGTTGGAAAAATGGGTTCACATTCTGTTAAGGGCCTAAAACACCACATTGAGTACATATTTTTTGCTGTACTCTAGATCAAAGTTAAAAATATTGATACTGTTTTGGAGGTCTGTGCTATTCTGTTTATTTTCTGTTAATTAATAAATTCTCAAATCTAAAAAACTGTTCCCATTGTCCAAACACAGTTGTAAATCTATTATTTTAAAGATACAAATTAAACACTGTACCAAATAGGAGATCCTTGCATATAAATGACTTTTCCACTTCTTCCAAATTCTTAATAGACATTGGCTGTATCCAGACATTGGTTATGTATTCTGCCATGAATGGATATTCTAGAATATCCATGCTTTATTCTGGAATATCCAAATCAGCAGAATAAGCAGCAACATCTGGACGCAGCCTAAGTATGACAGAGTATTTTATTATCTACAATTAACTTAAAATAATGGATCTAATGCATTTGGTATCTCACCCCACCCAGTCTGGCTACCTGGATTAGAGAAATTTATGGACGACAGATGTATCCATGGTTACTACAATGGATGCCTTGGTCCATCCTCCAGGCTAGGTGGATAACCAGGATGACTCTAAGGACATTTGCTGGGATTCGAGAGCACAAGAATGTTTGTCCTTGTCTCTGCTTGAGATGCCCATGGGCATAAGAACATAAGAGAACATAAGAGAAGCCTTGCTGGATCAGGCCACAGCCCATCTAGTCCAGCATCCTGTCGCACACAGTGGCCCACCAAATGCTCACGGGCATCTCAAGCAGAGACAAGGACAAACCTTCTCCTGCTCTCGAGTCACAGCAGATGGCCTTAGAAGCGCCCCAGTTCCTCCCCCCCCCCACACACACAGTGGTGGGCCACTGTGTGAGACAAGGATGCTAGACTAGATGGGCTGTGGCCTGATGCAGCAGGACTCCTCTTATGTTCTTGCCCTCTGCACACCCTTAGGCAGCTAACACAATCCAAGAAAACACAAAGAAGGCAGTTGAGGAGGTAAGCAATACACCGGGTCCTTAGCAGCATGCACCCCAAGGGTCATGGCTAACAGTCAAATCATAGCATGGATCTTTATGAAACCAAAACAGCATCACCCATGTGCAAGGAAGAATTAATAGCATGCTTAGAGGAAAAACCAGAGTTTGCAGAAGCTGAGCTCTCAAGATAAGTTTGGTGAGTGTTATTAGTACTGTGCTGTAATTATGAATACCACCAAAATGATATTAAAAACTAATAAAATAAACCTACTGCCTACAAATACTACTTTAAGGTTTTATAAAGTTGAGAGCTTTTCAGACATTTGGATGGAATACCACATGGTAAGAATTGCCCAGGGTACACTTTCTCATTTTCTGTATCCCACTGTGGTTGCTGACTCTGCACATTCCCAGCACTCTGTGGAAAAGCTAAAATTCTAGGAAAGCAAGAACAAGTCCCTAGAGGGATAACGATCTGTTTTCTAAAAATGCAGGATGTGTACAGAAAAAAATTGGCTAAGCCAACAGATTAGCACAGAAAAAATCAGTAGTGAAACATGGCTGCCTTAAGAGAGAATCTGCTGCAATCCCTCCGGGAAAAGAAAATTCAATACACGTCTTAAGGGTCTGGTCATATATGGTGATATTCTAATAAAATCTGCACAAAACCCCAGTTATTATGCACATGGCATTGGGCATAGTTTATAAAACAGCTGTACAGACCACGTTTCATTTTGTGATTACACAGGATGGAGTTAGTCCCACAACTACACCATGTGAGTGCTCTGCAGTAGCTTCCATTTCCTGCAAAGGGCTCCTGAAAAGCCTCCTTTGCCTGATTAATCCTCTCACAGCTCTTGTGCAATGGGGGCTTCATCCAGACACTGGTTACTTATTCCGCTATATCTGGAGATTCTAGAATAAAACATGGATATTTCAAAACAGCCAAATATAGTGGAATAAGTAACTGACATCTGGATGCAATCCTTAGAATCACTGACAAGAATCTGAGGTTGCAACATTATTCATTCATTCATTCATTCATTCATCTGAAATATTTCTATAATGCTTCCAATAAAAGTCTTGAAATGTTTTGCAATAATAATTTTTTTTTATAACTGTTCAACAATTTATAAATATGGGCCCTTAGATGGGAGTTGGAAAAAGAGTTTTCAGACTCTGTTAAAGGCCTAAAACACCACCTTGATTACATATTTTTGCTGTACTCCTGATCAAAGTGGAAAATATTGGTACTGTTTTGGAGGTCTGTGCTATTCTGTTTATTTTCTGTTAATCAATAAATCCTTACATCTAAAAAAATCTGTTCCCATTGCTCAAAAAGTTGTAAATCCATTCTTTAAAAGATACAGATTAAACACTGACCAAATAGGAGATCCCTGAATACAAATGACTTTCCCATTTCTTCCGAACACCCAATAAACATTAAAGACAAGGACAAGGTTGGCTGGCATAAGGAAACCACACAAGGAATTCCACAGTAAAAAGGTAGATTTAGTCCTATTTCAGAACTATCTTTAAGCTTCCTCTGAGCCATATCAGAGATGCTTCTAGCCACAAAAGAATGAGATCTATTTGCTAGCAGTTCCAGATCTCCAACTAATGTGAAATGTTGTGAGAGAAGCTGTATCTCCAAGAGGCAATATTTTACAATAACTGAGGATGCTTCCAGACATAAATTTAAATAGTGACTTAACTTCAAAGTAAAAAAGGAGAACAGAGTCCCTATGTTCTCCCAATGTTTAGAAGGACCAGGGAAGGCTCTTCTGGCCACGTGGTCACTAGCTCCTCACTCTCTGAGAGGCCTGTTGCTTCCCGGGTGAGGGTAAACTCTTGCGAGATCTTGCCCAAACACCCAGGAAAATAAAGAGGAAAGGGAAACTTTGCAGTCAATGCTTATGTAAGTACTATTTGTTGTCTTCACAGCATCAGGCTTTAATTTGTAAGGACTGCGGAGCATTGCGAAACTGTCTGGCACTTTGACAGCTGTTCCCAAGTCCCTGTGAAGTATTCCTGCTGACTGGATGCAGCCTGAATAGCAGGGCTGATTTAGAACACCAAGGTGATACATGCTCCTATCAAACTTTGTGGAGTAACCTCTTCCCAATGTTTTTTTCTGAGTAACAACTTTGTCTGTTAAAAGGAATCAGGTCTACATAGGCCTTGATAGATTTATTCCTCCATTCATAGGAAGAAGCCAAATGCCTCTTGGAGCTGCCAGTAACTGAAAACCTTATTTTATCAAAATTAATGGGTGGTTTCAGTGATCGGCCTATTTTTGGCACATGAGATTTCTGAGGCTTAGGTAAATGCCACACTGCAAAATAACCACAATGAAACAATAGTGTGTGTCTCACATTTTACAAACTCTGGGAGTGGGGAGGGGAGAACGGTCTCTCAGGGCTTTTAGATCCTCCAGGATGAATGCCAAAACATTCCTGAGCAAAAATGGTCTTGTCAAGAGTGTGCACCTCAACCCAATCAAACAAGAAAAACAAACGGAACAGCTTAGCATGGATGTCCTTCAAGAGAACGATTCTGTTCTTCTCCTCAAGAAGAAAAGTTGGCTTTTATACCCCACTTTTCTCACACATTTAAGGGAACTTAAAGTGGCTGACAAAGCTTTCTATTCTCCCCATGACACCCTGTGAGGTAGGTGGGGCTGTGAGAGCTCAGGACCAGCCCAAGGTCACCCAGCTGGCTTCATGGAGGAGTGCGGAATCAAACCCGGTATTCCCAGATAAGAGTCCGATTCCTTAACCACTAGACCAAACTGGCGTATCTATGGAACAAATATTTTATTTATTTATATTTTTATCTTGCCCTATACCTGAAGGCCCCAGGACAGTCACAGCAATAAAAACATTTTCCACTAAATAAAATAACAGTGCCTGAAAGAGGTGAAGGAATGATGTTTCCTTTATGTTTATTTTTCTTTTACAACACACTTTCCTATAGCACAGTTTTGCTCCCATACATTTAGCAAAATGTGGCTTCTCTTGTATAATATTGTTTTCTACATAATGATTTTACTTCTACACAGTTGGTAAAGTGTGACTTCCCTTGTTTGGTGCAATCCTAGAAACTTTCAGTAATAGGATTTGGTCTCTGAGGTGCCATTGGCTTATGCTGCTAAAGTGAGTTACCTTTGCACAGGGCTACTGACAATCTGAGGCTTAAATACAGATGTTGGTTACTTATTCTGCTATATTTGGATATTCTAGAATAAAGCATGAATACTCCGTAATATCCATGGTTTATTCCAGAATATACAAATGTACTTGGATACAGCCTAGGGCTGTGATCAGACAAAGCAAACAAAAGCATCTGAGGCACCTCTGAGACCGCTTAGAGAAGGCTCTGAGGTGGGACTGTCCACATACCAATCTGCCTTCTCCCTTCTCTTGAACATTTTGTGCTAGAAAAGATAGATTAGAGAAGACTTGGGAACACAAGGGCCACACACCATCTCTCTCAGGCACCTCTCAGGCACCCCTTTTGTCACAGCCTTGGTCTCCCTTCTGCCACATCAATTCTCCAGCGCCATTTCACCTTGGCAGTGACGCTGTTTCATGTTAGTAGACTAAGCATCCATGGTTCCTCTACTGTCCAATTTCATGTAGGTTGCAATTATTTGCATAAACCAGTTTTCACACAACACGGTAGTTTGTGGAAACCAAACTGTAACAGCGTACAAGGGGTAGCTATATTTAAAAACTGCTGCTGTTCTAGAGCAAATATACCCATGTGCCTTCGATTTCAAAGCCAAAAAGAAGAAGAAGTGATCCCCTTAATTTCTCAAATGCTGGACAGAACTGTCCTCTCTTAACAGGCTAAATTTAAGAATGACATATTACTCTAAGCACATGCTGTTTCCAGAACGCTTCCCTACCATTAAAACAAACAGGCTCTGTTGAAAGCACATAGAGTACTAAGAATTTGCCTTCCTATCCCAAACCATCCAAGAGATTAATTTAGCTATACAAGTGGGTGTTTGAGTTAAGTAAGCAGAGAAAGTGACGATGCCAAACACTCAACTGAACTATGTTAGCCTTGTAAACTGCTAAACATTAAGTGTGGTGAAGCTGGTGAAGGAAGCAAACAAATGTTAAAAATAGGACGTCTAAGAATATTCTAAGAAACTGAATTCATCCATTTGGCATGTTTACTTTATTCTTCAGTGCTGCGCTTATGTTGCATTTTCCCTCGTTCTGCTACTTTGTAAAACAGGTTTTTGAGATGTTCTGCCAGAGGTGTACACTGTGGCAAGAAAAACAGTACAGTTATTTTTTCAAAAAGAAAAAATGAAGAAAAAATATTTTTATATAAGTATTTCAGGAAATAATGTATACTCTGTCTTTAACACCCTTTCTTCTTCTTAATGCACAATGAAGTCTGCTATGGAGACAAACAGATTTCTGGAGATTATTAACGGTATAAGTCAGGGTAGCTATGAATTTTCTCCAGTAGGGTGAATGTACATGCGTCCTGTTCATGGGTCTTCCTCATGCATCTGGCCAGCTGCACTGCCAGCTATGAGTGGGCAGACCCAGTTCCCTTAGGGGGGTTCCAGCCAGTAGCTCCCAATAAACTTGTGATGTCCACCAAGGCTGGACCCTAGGAACCATGCAGCCTAATCACTACTATTAGTATGGAGCTTCATTGAAGTACAAAAGGGAACACACTGTTGTAAAACAAAAGTCCAAAGGATATTCTTATTCTTATATGTTCTCACTATCTGTGTCCTACTAAGCCAAGGGACACTCTGGAGACTCACCTGTTCTCACTTTATTTATTTACTTAAAAACAGCAAACACCTTCTTACATTTTTATCTTATCACATTATTACATTGCTTTTAATACTTCTATGTGACTTTCTACGTTCTTCCTACTTCTCTTTTTGCTGTTATTAGTTTCTTCGCTTCAAAGTCTTTTATTATTTTTGTCTGCCTTCTAAGTTTTACTCAAAACCATCTGTCATCACTATTTCTCTTAAATAGTTAATAACAGGGTTCCATTCTTCCACAAATTTCTCTATTTTTATCTTTTAATAACTTTGTTAGTTTGTCCATTTCTGCCAGATCGATCAGTTTCATTAACCATTCTTCCTTTGAAGGTATCTCTTTTTCCTTCCATTTTTGTGCATACAATGATCTTGCTGCCTTTACCATACAAAACTAAGGAGCTTACATTATCTAGAGTAATATCTACAATTCCCAACAAAAACAACTCTGGTTTAAATACAAAAGTTCTCTTTTAAATTTGTTTCATTAGATTATAAATTTGAATCCAATATTTTTTCGCCTGTTCTCATTTTCATGATTATTTTTGCTCTATCTAATGTGGAACATTTCTCCCTTCAGACCGTCTTCACAGCCTTAAATGTCCCCAGTTTGAGATAACATCTGCTATGGTAACTTCTGAGCCACCATGGAACTAATGGGTCTAATAGGATCGAAGTCTAATGGCCAGTTCAGTACCCTACCCTACCAAGCAGCCATTGCCCTTTAAACTTTAAAACATGAGGTAAAACTAGGGGAAGAAGGAAGACCCTGAATCAAGAAAAGGCAGGCTCCCCTTTGGAGTTCTTCGCTAAAAGGTAAGGGTAGAGCCTGCACTCTCTTGTCACTCAAAATACACTTCAAGAAGGGTGAGCCAACCGCCACCTAATTTCACACTGAAGTTTTCAAATCACGAGTTGTGCTGTCTCCCCTTGACATAAGCCCTTTCCTCATTCCTCTGTTCACGTGTATGAACCACAAATACACTCACAAATGGATGACGTTCAGTTAGTCTGTACGCAGTTAGTCTGTATTAAAAACCAACAACAATAATAATGAATTAAAAAGACCTCTTTGCCATTTAAAGGCAGCAAACCAGAGGGAGGGTTATGTGGTAGCCACTAATATAAAGAAACAGTCAGTCAGTCAGTCGGTCAGTCAGTCGGTCAATCTGCATGGGCCTAGCTACCTCCTCAAGTTTGGTTAGGCAGAAAGGCCATTTGTGGGGAGTTGAGAGCTGTGAGGGTTTTGCCCTCATCTTCTGTTGGAGAATGACGAGAAGCAAATGGTGGCTCAACCATTTGAGATGGGATGCTGGATTAGGTGGGCTGTGGCCTGATCCAGTAGGGTGTGCCTCTTATGTTCTTATGTTCAAACCAGTGGTGTGAAGTGACCTGCCATCTGAGCAACAAGCTAAGGTTAAGAGGGTTATAAATGGAAATGAGTTAACCTTGTAGGACAAGAATGTTCATTTTTAGGTGATTTAAGTCTTGTTTTCGATTGGCGGATAATCCCACAGAAGGAGAAGGGAAGGGTTAAGACGCCACAAAATGTAATAGGAACAGCTGCTGGCATCTTAAAGCAATCTTGAAAGATCAGCAGTTCTGAAGAAGAACATTAACTGTGTGTTTAACTGAGCTTTCAATACAAACAACCTAAAACTGTTCCTCTTGCATTCTATGGCCTTTTGGCCTGAGCGTTGACATCTTTTTCTCCCTGTGTGCATTGTTGTATCTTGATCCTTGATGAAAGGGGCTTCGAGTGACAAATTAATTAAGCTAGAATACATTTCTCAGCCTTTTAAGGGAATACTACTTAGCGGAAGAACCACAAATGAGCTTCTTTCCACTACTATAGAAAGGCTTCTAGATACTTGGGTCTTAGAAATATCTAATGCTGATGAGACTATAGTAGATGATTGGACCTAATACTGAGTAAGAGCAGTTCATCAAGCTCCAAGATCATAGTTAGTAAGTAGGTACCACTTGGCTCACACACCCAGCTGTTAGATGCATTTCAGCTGCTGTATTTTAGGTGCTAACAAAAACTGTGGCTGCCTCCAGACAGTGGCCAAATAACCTGCTATTACGCCTTGCTAGCTAGACAGAACTGTGGTTGCCACTGTCTTTGCATGTGTGGAGTGTAGGGGTGTGCACGAATGCAATTTTCAGGATTCAATTCAAATATCCAAAAATTTGATTTTATCTGAATCTTTAAAATGTGAATTTACCCAAATTCAATTCAAATCAAGCAAATTCGAATCTATTCATTCAAATTTTCAGTTTGAATTTGCACTTACGAATGTCGACAACATTTGTATGTGCCTGCATGCATTGTTACGCATCCCGTACACATCTGTACATGTCTATATGCATCCCGTATTTATTCCGTACGCAACCCATTTTGTCCAGTATGGATCTGTACAAATATGTACAGATGCGGGAAAGATACATACGTGCAAGTACGCGTTGTGTACAAATCCATACACATAGGAATGTCCGAATAATTGGAACAAATAGATCTGAAAATTCAAAATTCATTCAAATGTTTAAATTTGAATTTATGGGCATCTGATTTGAATTCAAATGTCGAAATTCGGACGAATTCAATCGAATTTCGAATATCCTCGAATGTTCGTGCACATCCCTAGTGAAGCTTTATCCAGGCATTTGGGCACCCAGAACATCCAAATGTGCTCACTTTCACTTCCACTGCAGATGTGTGGATGACTGTTTTGGCCTGGGGCAGTCACAGAAGCTCCATCCAGAAGTACGTGACCTAACAATAGTGCTAACGTTGAAAAAAATGGCAACCAGTGCCAGGTTTTCCAGCAAGAGATTTTAGTGCATTTTTGAGGGGTGGGGGAAGAAGGGCTAAGGTGGGACTGCCTCAAATACATGAGGCAATCCCACCCTAACAGTGTCACAAGGGCCCTATATTCTCTCTGTCTGGTTGCAGCCCGTGAGTCACTCCAGAGCAGTGAATGGAGCATCTGACTTTCAGAAGCCCACATTTTAAAGCACTGTCCGGCCATGATACTCACCAGATGACCTTAGACTTCTTATTCCTTCTCCAGCTTGTATCTCATAGGGTTCTTCTGAGAATAAGAATGGGAACTGTGCCAACCTTGCACTGTAAGAGGCTGGTACAAATGATACAGGATCCTCTTTAAAACCCATGGAAGACATGCAGAGACTTAACTTCAGCTACCTAAGTTAACCTTCTGCTTCCTTCACCCAGCATAGGTCTGTGGCACTAACAGTTCTGAGCCTTCACACAAGCGAGTTATTATAGCAGTCAGTATATTACTGAAGAGCTTATAGCGGAATGTAAGACTTTGGGTTTTCCAGGGTCATGTTACTGGTCAACACATACTCCACGTATGCTCCCTTGCTGTGGAAGGCAGCCAGGTCAGGGTTTGTGGCTGAGAGTAAATAGACTTGAAGAAACTTGAGTCTTGCATTTAACATATAAACCTCCATAAGGCTGAAGACCTAAACATTTTTTGCTCTGCTTGAAGAGAAGTATGTTTAATAATCACAGCCAAACCGTGTATCTAAAACTTGCAAAATTAGTTTTCACTGGAAAATCACAATGAATTGCCAGTTCAGAAATGCATGGTCTCATGTTTAACATTCAAAATTAACTGCTGAATTTCCAGGGAAAAAAAAGACAACTGAAGGAGCAATATGAAATTACTTGAAGCAGAAATATATGTAAAAGGAAATCCTATGGGGAAAAGATAGAACGGTCCCTCTAGACGGGAAGAGGCATTTTTGAGAGCACTGGCAATCAATGTATTGATATTCTGTTGATTGCACGAATAAAATGGTCTTTTAACATTTAATTAAAGCTTACAGTGTTTGAGGTTTAGAGAAAAAAAGGTGATCCCTACGGGGATAAGACAGAGTACAAAATCATGCAAAAGATCCCCAAATTGCCACCCTTGCCAGATGAGAGAGGCAACTGAGGGCCTTTATTTCTGTCTGTTTCTTTCATTCTCACTCTCTTGCAAATACCCAGAAAGCAAACAAGCACCTGCCCACTTCTCCTCCGCCCCCCGCCCCCATACACACACTTGCACTGCCTTCTGGGTTTTTGCAAGAGAATGATAATGAAAAGAGCCGGAAGACCAGAGGTAAGTGATCAGTATTAGCAGAAACCCAGCATGGTGGCCAGATTTCTTGTAAAAGCAATATTCTTTGATATTGCCTCAGTATCCCAGCATTACAACGGGAATGCTACAATTATGAGAAATGACTGTTCTGAGGAGGCGAGTGATGACCGTGATGGCAATGAAGACAGCCTTTGTTCAAAGCTGCTCAAGGCAATCTCATAGATGCAAACCACTGGCATTTTAAAGATGTACCATACTGATAATCTGCAGACCCAGGTTCTTGCAAGTAAGCCGCAGAACATACATTTTAAAGAAACCGCAACTTGCATCTTTCCTCTCTTCACTTGGGTGCAATTAGACAGGGCTTTTTCAAGTCAACCCTTTAGGAAAAAGCACCCTATCATCAGACACACACACACACAAAATGCCTTCCAAACAGTTCTTCATTGATGAAGCTGAGGATTTACCATATTTTGGAAGCAAATGAATTTATAAAAAAATCCATTACAGGTGGAACAGAACACCTTATCAAATGGACAAAATAACCAGAACTTTAAGAGCCAGCTGTTATAAAGACTGTGGGAAGAAGCCCACATATTTTCATATGCTGTGGGAGTGCCCAAGAGTTCAGGTGGTTAATCCTGCAAATTTGGGAACTGGTACAGAAAGTGTTGCCTAGTGCATTTGGATACAGTGCTCTGAAAAACATAGTGTGTGTGATCTCCCTATTTGATTTGTACTAAACTAAAACAATGTCATAATGTGAAGCAGCACAACCTAGAGAAGAATTTAAAACGAGAGTCGGGAGGTAGGAGACACTGAAGAAACAAATGTACGTGTTTGTGAACTGTTTGATTCTCCTCCATAGGCACCCCCTTGTCTTGGGGGAGGAGCTTGTGTGCCCTTGATAAGTTGCGAGCTATGCTGGCGGTGGTGTACGCCTCCAGTAGGGTCTCCAATACCAGACAGGTCTCAACTCAAGGGTCAGACAAAGCGTGGCCGTGGGCAGGATGGGCTCATGGGCCTTGGGCAAGCATTCTAGAAGGAGGACAGCTACAATTTCAAACCCGGGCAGATGGAGCTCGTTTGGCCCTGTAAGTTCATCCATCTAAGAGAAGGAAACTCTAACCAAACCTATGACCTGAGGATTTGGTTGCCACCGTCCAAGCTTGCTAGGCCCTGGCAGATGAACTTTAGGTGTCAAGGGTGGGGTGAGTTTTGCACACACTGTGCTTCACCTTAAAAAGTCACTGCGCAGGCCCGAGGGCTACCCTCACACACTTAAGCGTAGGTTGAGCCCTTCCTAAATCTTCATTCACAAAGCCAAATCATGATGATTATTTGATTCACACTGTGCCTCCGTCCAGCTCCAAATCAGGGCATTTATCCCCTGACAATTGGTGCTATTCATTATCGAACAGCAGCCTGCCCACCTTTCCCCTCTCTGTAACTGGTGGACCAGCTGCAGCAGTGGTTTCCATTCTGTAAATGACTACGTTTCCTGCAGCTTTCTTCTTCTTTTCAGACTTCTGGAAATCCAAACATTTGGATTTCTGGGTAAAAGATTATTAGTACATCTATGAATTCCTGTTTTGAGCAGTAAAAAAGGAGCCACAAACACCTCTGAAATAAGGCTCACTTGATTTCACTTTCAGGGGTTCACGTATGCCCACGTCTCTAACTTATCAGAGAATCTGTGCTTTCAAACAGGACTCAGTGTGGGGAAAGATGGAAACAGGATTTGGAAGCTAGGTAAATACTTCTTTTTTCACCATATCATGGGTTTCCACAGGATGTTCGAATATGTGAACAGGAACCAGCTAAATTGCTTGTACCTTCCTCTCACCCCACCTGTTACTTAAGCAGGTTTCTTGCCCAACCCAACTTTAAAAACGAGACAACTCAGGCGCGGAGAAATGCTGAAAAAGGAGTCAATCTTTGGGGAGCTTCAAGACTGAAGCATTCACCTGCTGACAATTAATGTATGTGGATACAGCCTAACAAGCTACCCAGAAGGCAACTGTTTAACCATGTCTGGTTGGAGTCTTGCTTTAGAACTGAAAGTAGGTCTAAAGCAAAGACCAAAGCAACTTCTAGTTTGGTCTAGTGGTTAGGGAGCCAGACTCTTATCTGGGAACATCAGGTTTGGTTCCGCACTCCTCCATGAAGCCAGCTGGGTGACCTTGGGCTAGTCCAGTGATGGGCAACCTATGACACACGTGTCACAGGTGACACGCCAAGCCCTTTTGGGTGACACACATGGTCACCCTGGCACCTGGGCGTGTAGTGCTTGCTTGCTCTTGAAGTGTACGAAATACCAACTTTCAGTTGAAGATTTAGCAAATGTAATGAATTATTTGTTTTTGCTTTTAATAAAATACATATATCAAAAATATAACTTTTTTACTAGAGCTACAAATATCCCATAATTATGGATATTTCTAGATGTGACACAGCACCTGAGTTAAGCTAGGTTTTCTTGCGAATTTTGACACACCGAGCTCAAAAGGTTCCCCATCACTGGGCTAGTCACAGTTTTCTTCTGAGCTCTCAGCTACCTCACAGGGTGTTCTGTTGTGGGGAGAAGAAGAGAAGAAGAGAAAGCTTTGTCAGCTGCTTTGAGTCTCCTTAAATGGGTGAGAGAAGTGGGTTAGAAAAGCCAACTCTTCTTCTTCACAGAATAGAAGGACAATAAATGGATGAAGAAAGGACCAGGTTGACTGCTTGCCTTACCTCCATCTTGCTGGGAGTTCATAATATTCAAAGCAAACAGCATAGCATTTGAGAACGTGGTTGCTTCCTCCTTGCTAGCAAAGTTCAGCCCGTAAACCTGCCGCGCATCTCGCCACTGATGAAACGTTGGTGTTGCCTGATTGTACTTGAGTCCTTTCACAATTGAATAATTAATCACTACCTGAAAGTTAAACGATAGAGATTAATCCTAGAAAGACAGAATGAGCAACTGCTACATGAGACAGAAAGGAATACTCTATCCTTTTTAGAACTTTCTGCACTGATAATTAAAAAAAAAATTGCCAAAAGGTCATTCATCTCCATGTCTCCTGGTTTTATTGCAAATCTCCTAACAAAAATATCACATTTGTTTCTATAGCCAAGGGCTGGAACGTGCTTGGTGTCACTCCAATATTCAAAAATTGGCTGGAGGAAAGATCAAGAATTTATAGGCTTGTCAGCTATCATCTGTTGCACAGAACATAGTAGAAACCATTACTAAAGATAAAATTACCAAGCACATAGAAGCACAGATCTTATCCAGGGATAGCCAAGGTACGTTCTGCAAGGGAAAATTCCTTCTAACTGCTTTTAAGATTTTTTTTAAAGACTGTCATTATACATGCTGATTCGGATAGTCCAATAAATTAACCTCTTAAGACTCTTAAAAAAAAAAGACTTTTGATACAGTTCTCCAAAGTCAGCAATCATGGAATAAAAGGACAGGTCCACCTACTGGAGTTATAAGAAGCGAAAATGAGGGCAATGAAAAAGATCAAGGGGTTACAGGAACTGCAAAATTTCAGTCTTTTCAGTTTAGATATGTGACAGATGTATAGTAAGTGACAGATGTATATAAAATCATACATGG
The DNA here is from genome assembly GCA_023333525.1 of Aspidoscelis tigris stejnegeri. NCBI lineage: Eukaryota > Metazoa > Chordata > Lepidosauria > Squamata > Teiidae > Aspidoscelis > Aspidoscelis tigris. The sequence continues at coordinate 98,552,758 of JALMGA010000003.1, read as the reverse complement.
TGTGGCCCAAGGGAAAATACTGGAACCATGGATAACCCTGCAACCTTTAATCTTGGAACAGCCCAACAAAAATATGTTATTTCCTTATATGCTTCAATAGCTATGACTACAGTCCTTTTATTCTGCATTATATTCCAGAATTGGAACTTGCCATCCACATGCCTATACGTAAAGATTATGGCTAGGCCGAACACAGCCTCCCTTGCTAAATATCCCTTCTGGCTTCAAGTTGCACAATGAACCAGAATCAAAAGTAGAATTATTTGGTTTATTAAAATAAAAAGGCCAAAAATGAGCAAATACATAAAATAGGAAAAAAGACGGGTTCAAAATAATTCAAGGGGAAAAAAAAAGATGCAGAAATCATGGTTCAGCATCATAGTTCCATAATAGGTCAAAAGGTCAGCATTTGGATTAAGGCCACAAGAGGTCAACCAAGGTAGATAGAACAGAAAATGAATGAATAGAACAGAATACCTAATGCTGATACAAATATGGCTATATCCTAAATCATGAATACATCACATGTTACACAATAACCAATAAGACGCCCACAAACACAGGTCCAATCTAGAAGATGGGAGTAATGCCCCTCCCATCAGGTAACGTGAATTACTGCATGTCCCCTCTTTGCAGCCAATTAGTGTTATCTAATTCGGGAGTAAGTTCCCAGGTGCAACTGTTTGTGGATGGTAAAGCTCCAAGGCCAAATATGCTTTTCTTCTTCAAGATTCAGCATAACAAGCTGATTTTTCCCAAGAGAAGATTTTTACTTTAGATGTTAACCCTCTAAGGCCAAAATGGAGACAATTAGGCTCTCAGTTAGGTTCTTCTGTTACACCTGGGGTCTGCAATACTCTGCACTCGCATGTGGATGGCAGATCCCTATACTTGGATATAAGCTGGTGTAAGACGGCTGTGTAACTAAGGCTACCTCCATTCATTCCTTCTTTCGCTTTGCGATATTCCAGAGGAAAGCACCTGTCGAATTATCACATGTTGCCCAGATGACAGGGCAACAGCATGAGGCACGTGAAGGTACTTACCTGTGTGGATACCTGCTCCTGCAATGATGCAGTGTGTATATCTGGGTATTTCAATGATGCAGAATACCTGGAAGTGCACAGCTGCTGCCCTGCAAGCATGCATTTTCTGCCAAATTCCCATGACCAAAGTGGATCACATGAGCAAGTGCCCAGATGAGGTAAGTTGCTGCTGGATGAGATAATCACTGGTCTGATCAAGCAGACCATTCCTTTACTCTCATCTAGGGTTTTTTTCCACTGACCTCCCTTAATCTGGATCTAAGATGATCCAGATCTAAGGAATGGGTCCTTCAACTAATCCAGATCTAGTAGATCTGGATTAAGGGAGGTACTCGATACGTCCCCACAGGCAGTGCAGCACCCAATAGCAATGGGTGCTAGCCTGCCCACAGTGGAAACGCTGAGCACCCATGTGGCAAATCCGAATCAACCATGTGGAACTCGCCCGTCACCTCAGATTTTTTGGGGGAGAGGGGGGTGCAATCTCAGTAGACACTCTGAAGATTCTCCAGAGTAGCTCTGGAGAATCTCCAGAGCTTTGTCATAAACTCCAGAGATTCTCCAGAGCGATCTGTCGCAAACTTTGAAGATTTTCTGGAGCCTTTGACAAAGGTCTGTAGGATTGGCATTGCTCTCGTGTGGGGTCCTCTTCAGAGCCTGTGCTATTCTTCGGAGCCAGCTTCAGAGATTGTGCACAGGCTTTGGAACTTTGGGTTTCAGCCGCCCCCCCCCCACACAGCACCCCCCAGATTCCATTGCCCAATTGCGGTGGAAACACGATCTGTATAATCCAGGTTTGATGCCTGAAGACCCCACTGTAGACCGCAAAGGGTTCTACAGGAAATCTGGATTATAGATCCTGAAGGAACCATTCAATCTGGCTTTCCCTAGAACTGGAGGAAACAAATGTAGCTCCAATGGGGTCTGCAGTGGAAATGGGGTCGCCCTGCTCTGAGCCTAATGGGTCCTTAATGGGTCCCTAATGGATACTTAATGGGTACTTAGTGCTAGTGGAAACTCCCCCCTAGCTTTGTTACTAGACATTTTAATCCAAGAGAGGAATATTAGCATACTGTATATGCATTCCAGAAGTACGAAAAGGAGGGGCTGTTCTACACTTTTAAACTCTTGCCTTGATTTAGTGTTGTTCTACCCTACAGAAGGTCAGCTGCTCCTAATCAACACAAACACTTGTCTTTCCGTCTCACATTATTCTCACTTTTTAGTCTCCACAAATCCTCCAATATGTGAATCTCAGAAAAGGGGAGATGTTAGTATTGAAGCCAGGGATCGTGCAGATGTGCTGTATGGAAGGATACCTCAGTGTTTTGAATCCCCATCAGAATATGCAGAATAACTTCATTCCCTAGCCAAGGAAACGCATGGATGCAATTTCTCTCTGCAGTGCCAAATTATGATTATGTAGTACAATTTTAGAAAACTTCCCAAGGAAAGATCCCTTCAGAAATTGGCCTCATACCATATGTGGTTTAGATGCAGGGAGGAAAAACTAGTAGAACTTTCCACCCATGCTGGTGAAGGTTAAAAGACCATTTCTGTATTTCACATTTTAATGTACTGTATTTTACTTTTTGTACTGTACCTTTGGAATTTGGGGTGTATTCTGATTGCTTATTGGGGCAGCTGACCCAGGGTCAGCTGGGATGGTGACAAGGCATATAAGCCTACACCAGATGGCCGTCAGAGTGGCTTCCTAAAAGAGCAAAAAACTACTCCAAAGTCATCCAAGGGGGGCATGGAGAGTGTGTCTGTTGTGTTGTCCCCCCATAATCTATGACACCCTGGAGTTTGGGGCCAAATGCAATGAACGTGTGCTAACTTCTAGGTTGATTTCTGGTCCCTGACCTAGCATCCTTGGCTACCGTCCCACAGCCTAACAATTTGGCTCTGGGGGTGGCATCCTCCAGACAGAGAGGTTCTGGGAAGCATAGAGGGGCAGAATGAAGCCTTGGTCCATCCACCCATTGGAACTGCCATCCCGATCCAACCTTGACTGGGGCTGTGTATGGACGCAGCCTAAATGGTTTGTTTAGTGAAACAGTAAACTGTCCTGATGTGTTCCATGGGAAAGCGGCATGGAAATAAACAGATGAAGTGAGTTCAGATGAGGGATAAAAGGGCTGCCATTTAGCAGTCTGACCGTTCTGGATGTAAAAGGTATCTCAGGTTCGGTTCATGTTGAAGTGGAAAAGGGCTCCAGTCTAAAATTATACAGAACTGCTAGAAATTGGTGTTGACAGATGGATGAATAAATGCTCTGAGATCAAAGATGGTTGCTTCCTATGTTCAGTCAACTGGAGAATAAAGAGAGTATTCTTTGGACACAGCTTGATTTTTTCTGTTTTTAAAACACAGAGGGGATATTGAGAAAACCACCGTTACTCACTTGCTGATCTTGTAGTTTAACTCCGACTACTCTAAATGTGTTACTGGCAGTGTTGTGGTAGATGTTGATTCGGCTGAAGCCTTGTTGTCCGGGCTTTATGGGCACCCATTTTTTACTGGTATCGTCGTACACCATAACTGACGCCCGGGCTTGGCAAATACTCTGTTCACTGCGAAGAAAACAAAGAAACACACGACATTAGTCAATGAACAGCATGACATTGCCTGTAGTCAGAGGAAAAAGCAGAGAAGCAGCTAACATTTTTAAAGTGTGGGGTTTTTTTGTTTTTTGTTTTTGTGTACCAGAGTATTAAAAGAGTACCAAGTCCCATAGGACTAAATCATGGCTTCTTCGAATAGGCCCAGAACCTTGAGTCACACCCACACTTTAAACCTTCTTCAGGCCCCATCTACATGCAATAAAAAGTCCGTTAAAAAGCTTCTTTTGCCATGGAGCGCCTCCATGCAGAGCTTTTCTCTGGGCTTCCAGCACCGCAAAGGAGGAAAATCCACGGAAGAACACCCCCCCCCTCTTTAAACAAGATTACCAGCGCACTTTTTGGAAGACAGTTGTAATGGGGAAGAGAGGAGAAGACCATTTCTGTTAGGTGCTGCAGCTGAGTCAGTTTCCTTCTACCATGCTCTTCACTAGGCACATACAAGTGAAGACCCTGGCGGTGGTCACACCTTTACTTTAAACCTTCTTCACTCCATCTTCAGGTATGACTGGTCACACCTTTCCACTTTATCCATTTTATTCGAGGACTTTCCACCTTCCATTTGGACTTTCCTGAATGGAAAGTCCACAGATAAACTATCTCTGTCTTTGCTTTTTGCTGCATTTTATAATGCCCGTACTGTATTAGTACTATGATATTGTTATATTTTGTTTTCATAAAGTAACTCAAGTTTTCCTTTGCTAACCACCCTGAGCAGTATTTGGAAAGCTGCTATAAGTTACTGACTGCTGTGTCTGACTGCAGCAAACCATGTTGGGATTTACAGTCATCTCAGATTTTCAGTAGAGGTGACAAAATGCACCAGCTCCATCTGTACACCACCACTACACTCTGCTTGCTGACTTTGATCTCATCACAAGCTATGTTGCCTGAAGTTCAAGGTAACTAAACTGCGAAATTAAGAGGGCTGGAAATTCTCCATGTACAATGTAGAAAATACTGGAGTAGTATTTATTGTTATTGTTGGCATTCTTCCCCAGTTTTCTCCAAAGAGCCCAAGGAAGTACACACCACGTTTCCCCTGAAAGGCAGCAACGAGCTTAGATGGAGGACTAAACAAGATCCTGTGGTTGCCTCTTGAGGTCACCTGCCTGACACAAAGAGCAACACCCTCCATTCCTTGATGTCTATCCAGCAGCTTTTGTGATGGGCTACTGGAAGCCACCAGATAAACACTCACCCACTTCCTTTTGACGTTTTATTGTGGACTTGACTGGTTTTCTGTTTCCCCCGTCATGGTTGCTTGACAGATGTCAAGGTAAACAAAACTATTACAGGGAATCCAGTATCATGGGATATTTATTTATTTATTATTTGTACTTCTATCTTGCCCTATACCTAAAGATCTCAGGATGTGTAACAACATTTAAAATCAACATATCAAAACAACAACAGTATATATTAAAACAAGAGTGTCTGCAAGTGGGAAGGGAAAGTGGATCCTGTTTAACCCAAGACCAGGGCAAAGAGGTGTGTCTTCACTGCCTTCATAAACGTGTACAGTAAAGATGACAGACACACCTCAAAGGGTAGACCATTCTACAGCCTAGGGGCCATCACTGAGAAGGCCCTCTCTTGGGTGCCCACCCCCTTTGATGCTGAGGGCGGTGGTACAACCAGGAGGGCCTGGAAATATTCTCAATCTAAGCAACTTTCTGTATAAATCATAATTATGATGTAAATCATAGGTCTTAGGCTGCTTCCAGAAGGTGGCTGAATATCACCAGTAAGGGATAATGTGGGGTATTGCCCTCCGACATTATCCTGCGCTCGTTAGATAGTGTCATGGCTAGCAGTGTCTTGTGCATTTTGGTGATGTCCACTGGCTGTGCTGAATACCTGGAAGTGTGCCTCACCACCACAGTACATGTGTGGCCATCTGTTTTGACCTCCACACACGTGCACGGGACACAGCAATAATGGTGGCTCTATCCAGAAGATAGGTAAATACACTACTGTTGGAAACCCATGGCCCGCGTTGTGTTTCATAGCAATAGTTTTTCATGTGTTTTAGGGGGTAAATAATGGGGATATGGTAGGGTTGTCACAGATACATGTGGCAACCCCACCATAGCAGCACCATAATGGTGCTATATTATCTCCACCTGGACAGACCCTTAGTACAATATTCTGGTCTTCACAGATCCTGAGGCCTATTCACAATACGGCCAGTAGTACATGATTAGTGAACTTCTGGCGAAGAGCATCTGCACTTCAAGGAGGCTGCTACGGCCTCCACGCATGCCCTAACCTCACCAGAAGTTCACTCATGCTCCACACCTTACTCACCGTTACCAAAAGCTTACCTCAGGCACCTGGGGCAATGACCCTCCACACCTCTTCCAGTGCTTTGGAGTTGCCTGAGCTGCCGCACAAGCATGTTGGCACCTCGGAGAACCACAGGTGCAACTGTGCATGCGCAGAGCATCAGCATCATCAAGGTGACGATGCTCATGCACATGCAGTTGCGGAGGGCGCTGGAGCCAAAATGGCCGCTCCCAGAGGAGGATTGGCCCCAGGATTGAATAAGATAAGTATTCGATCCCCGGGGGGGGGCGGGGGCGGAGTGCAAGCGCTAGTCAATGGTGGTTAATCGCGCAGCTTTCCCATCCAGTGGACAGGAAGAAAAGTGTAAAAACACCCCTGGTTAGAACTTTTAAGTGAATCTGAGACATAGAGCCAATCAGAAACACGGTAACACATTTTAAATCATATAACATCTATTTTTTTCTAATATTTTTCTTTGGCAAATGCAGAGTAGTATAAAAGTGAGAACCTTATGACGATATTTACACAGTTTATAAATGATGCTTCAAAGTAGTCCATTATAATCTATTTAAATATCCAGCACAAAGGAGCAATAAGAATCCATTTGCACACATTAACAGAACTAATGTTCCACTGCAACAAAATAATTTCCCAACCCAAATTAGTGTGTGGGCAGGACATCAAAAGGCAACTAGAGCAAGAATCAGCCAATTTTCCTAAAATATAATAACACAACCTTTTTGAAAAGAGCATTTATTTTGTGCTTTCATTTTAAATAGAATAAAGAGCATTTTCTTGTGCAAACCTTTCATCCCCCCCTTTTTTAGACACACCACTGGCCAAGAGGTATGAATGGAGACCTGTTTGTCTCAGAAACTGGATAGATTGGTGGGAATGATTTTAAAGTACAAGACCAGAGGGTTTGCGCATCAGAGGCTGAAATAATCAGACACAGAGAAAAAGAACAAGAAAGAAGGGAGGGAGGGAGGGAGGGGGTCAAGAAAGTTTGAGCCATTTAAGGCAAATGTTTTTAATTACATCATTTTTATATAAAGGGGATATGTGTGTGCGTGTCTGTGCCTATTTTGGATATGAGATGCCCAGAGAACCTGAGGCTACTCGGCACCTATAAGAATTTAGTAAATAAGTTTAAAAAACTGGGTAGTGTCCTATGGTATCCATTAGTTCAAAGCTTGAGTCTGTCCTTTTCATCTGCAATGGCCACGAGGAATAGTGGCTCCTTAAGTATAGTGTTACATAGACCTGTCATTGCAGAGAAAGCACTGTGATCAGCCAGTTCAGAAAAATTCCCTTACTTGGGAACATCTTTTCTGGCTGCAGATATTCTGGGCCAGAATTCAAACCAAAACACCAAGCAGGACTGATTGATTTAAAAAAAAGGCATTCAAATGGGTGAAATTCATTCTGCAAAAATGGCAGTTTGGAAATGCTTTGCTATCCTCCTGCCCAGTACTTATAAAACAGCAGATACAACTTATAAGAAGAATAGTCAATGGAGCCAATTCTTATCCAGACCTACCACCAGCCATGGGCATATCTAGGGGAGCTTAGATGATTCAGTGCTATAACCCATTCATTATCTATTAATAGATATGGGAAGTTCTGCCAAAGCTCATTGTATACACTACATTTAAGACAAGAAGATCAAAAGTTTAACTTTTGTTTTTTCCAGAAGAAAAGTCTGAGAGTGAAGACTATTCATCCAGAATCGTATTGGCATCTATAAGCAATTGCCACGTCTTAGAAAGCTTCTTTGCACCTGAAAGTACAAATGTGCACAAATATTTGTAACGTTCAAAATTCATATGAATTTGGCCAAATTCGGACATTTGAATGCAAATCAAATGTTAGCACGTTAGAATATTGACATTCAAATGTGAATCAAATGTTTTGATACAATCATATGAAGCTTTGTATGAAGCTTCATATGGAGCATTGTTTGGTATATGTATGAGCGCCTTCTCCCATATCGACCTGCCTGCGTTTTAAGATCTGCAGGAGAGGCCCTCTTGGTTATCCCACCACCTTCAGCGGTTAGGCGGGTGGGCACCCGGGAGAGGGCCTTCTCAGTAGTGGCCCCCAGGCTGTGGAAAGGACTCCCCTTGGAGGTGCGTCAGGCCCCTTCTCTGTTTATGTTCAGGCCTTCACTGAGGCCTTTGGCTAAATGCTCCCTACGCTTCCCCCATTGCAAACACTACTCTTTTTTAAAACTGTTTTTGTATCATCATCATCATCATCATCATCATCATCATCATCATTATTATTATTATTATTATTATTATTATTATTATTATTATTATTATTATTATGCTGGATTTTAAACCTTGTACTGGTTTTAGTATAGTCTGAGACAGTTTTAATATGTTCGTTTTTAAATGTTGTGAGCCGCCCAGAGACCCTTGGGTATGGGGTGGGATATAAATATAAATATAAATAAATAAAATTCATATGGGATTCATATGGAATTGAACATTCATATGAATCCTACCACATTTGAAGGGGCTCTATTCTAATGAATACAAATTTTCTTATTTATGTATTACTTACAAAATTTATATCCCGACCTTCACCAAATGGATATGAATCGAATACAAAAAAAAATTCATCCACATCCCTACTTGAGATCCTTTCATTATATTCCACTAAAAAGTAAAATATTCATTGCAAGCTAATTCCCATATCTTAGCCCACCAGTGGACTTTGGCTGGGCTAATAATATGTGTAATCTGTTCAGCGTAACAGACAGACTGGCTGTTGTCAAAATAAAATGTAGCAGCTCTCCAGAGTTCTGGGGAGAAAATAATTTTGTCTGGTATTATTTTCTTTATATACTTTTGTGTTTCTGATCAGAATGACTGAATCTGGGGGAATTCCCATGTACGATGGAAGAGTGTTCCCTTTTTCCTCACACTCACACCAGCACGCTGGTGTAACTGTATTGATCATATATAAGATTTGGGCTTTGTGACACACTGTGGAAAATAGCCATGTCTGTACAGCACACAGACCACAACGTGGTGTCTCTCCTCCACCATCCCATTTCAGAAAGGTGTGCTGGCAAGAATGACGTATGGAAAATATGCATTTGAGACAGATTATCACTTGGCAAACTGTGCACATGTGATCTGTCTGTGCAAATGTTATGCAACTTGTAGGGGTGTGCAAAAAATGTTTGTCGCTTTTGCAATTCATATGAATTACTAAGTTTTGAAATTTCACATTCGAATGGAATATTGGCTGTATTAGAAGACTGACCGCATAGAAAGTGAAAGCGTTTATGCCTTAGTTTGAAGCTTTGGACCAGAGTCAGGACAAATTCAGAGGCGTGAATTCAAAGCCTAGCACATTGGAAATGTCTCCATTCACATTCTGCTTGAGACGCCCATGGGCAACTGGTGGGCCACTGTGTGGGACAGGATGCTGGACTGGACGGGCTGTGGCCTGATCCAGCAGGACTCCTCTTGTGTTCCTATTGTGAACTTCCGTCCCATCTCCTTTGATGCAAAGGAAACAGGAAAAAAGATTTGTGCACTTCCTTATCAACTTGTGCATGAAATATTAATGCAATACATAGTTTGTACAATATTCACACAAAAATGTGCAGTTGTGAGCACGTAAGGCATAAGGCACTAGAGTAGATAGTTCTGGAAGCAACACTTCCAAATGGTTAGAATTTCATGAGGATTTCACGCTGGTTATTATACCAGGGCATCAAGCATGCCAAGGGGCTTCCTTCTGCATGCTGATGTGGTCCAAGGGAGGATCTGGGCAGGACCTTCCTTAGACCACACCAGCGTGCAGCAGGGTACCATAGTGTACACCTGCTGGCCCAATGTACCAATCAGTGTAAAACCGCCCTCAGTTCGTACATTTACTAGGGCAGGTAAACTGAGAATTAGTGATGTGATTCATGTAAATCACAAAAGTGATGTATTGCTATGTAAAGACCTGCAATGCAGAAGTGTGTTTCCAGGGACTGTCACATCACCTAGGAAACTCTGGAATCAAGCTGCTGTTGGAGCTAGCACACAGAACTTGTCTGTGCAGCACTCTGGAATTAGTGCAAACCTTTTAAGCCCTACTCATATGTTAATCCGAGGAGACACTGAAACTATCAAACACAATGATACAGTTGTCCTACTCAGCCAATCTGTGCATGAGCTGAAAAAACTGGCTTGGCGCAATCACAACCCAGCAGTGTCTGGCTTGATTTGGCTAACTACCTATCAGTCATCGTTCCCTCCCCCAAACTGGGGACAGGTGCCTCTAAACTGAACTCAAGTAAGGTTTCTCTCCCCTTTACTCAGCAATTGCTTGGCAAAATAGACAGCAAATGGGGAGAGAGCGGTTTTGCCACTTCTTTTTCTCCAGGTGATCACTAGGAGAAAGAAAAGCAGAAAAAAAAACCCAAAATAATTTTCATGTAATACCTGATAACATTTCTAGAAGCTAATGTATAAGAAGTGATTTTGCCCTTCACCTTTTCTGGGTTCTCATCTAGAGAAGGGCAAGGGGGGTAGTTCAACACATCTAAGCAGTCATGTTGGGTCAGGCCACATCTGATCTAATTCTGCACCCACATGGGGTGCGTTCCCACTTAGCTTATTTGGTCCTTTAAAAAAAAATTGGACTAAAAAAGACTATTTTTTAATCTGAAATAGAGTCCCTGCAGATTAATCTTAATCTAGACGTTCCCACTCACAAAGACAAAATCCGAATATAGCCATTCCCAGGACTTCTAAATCTCCACCCACACCCAGTGCACTGCCTCTGTTCAAAGCACCCTTCATTTTAGCTGAAGCCCCGGAGTGTTAGAAGCTGGCACTTTAAAAAAATATTTAAACCCCAATTTCTAAACCTTCCACTTTCTCACCTTTTCACACCCTCTCCCTGAGCTCAAGCAGACCAGCGAAGGACTTTTGCACTGTGGGGAGGGATTTTAAAACGTGCCTCCTCTAAAAAGGAAAAAAGCAGCCTGCCTGTAAAAATCAGCTGATAGGAAAGCAATGTATTTGTTTGTTAGCAGCTTTCTCTGTTGCCTTTGAAGTAGTGGGGGAGAGGGGAGAGGATGGCTTGCCTTGAAACAAATTTATTGTTAGGTACTCTTGGGATTTGCCTCTTTAAAAACCCAAGCCAGAAACAGAGGGGAGAAACTGGCTTCCCTTGAAACAAATGTACCCAATTGTTGGCAGCTCTCTTCCTCTCTCTCTCCTCACCCACCTCAGGAGTCCGCATAAACGCATGTGCACACAAACAGATTGGGGGGTGGGAGGAAACGGTTTGAATCGTGGTTCTGCTTAAAACTTTAAAAAACTTTTTTCACTTATTCCTGTATTTCTCCTGCTGTATAGCTTTTTCTGTTAGTATTGTGGACATTTTGGGCATGGCGAACTGTGAAATCCCTCCCACATGTGGTTGACATTGGCCAGGCGGCTACAGCTCCACCTCAAATAGCCCAGGAACGTTCCCATATAGGATAAAAAAAGCGGGCTTGACTACAAGATTGTCAGAAAAGTCCTGTTTTCACCAGGGTTTTTTCCTCACTTGATTTCTGCAGGATAGTGCTCAGAAAATTTGGGGAAAAGAGTTGAATGGGAATGGGGCTTGCTGAATTTGGATTACTTGCCAATGTAATGGAAACCCTGGATGCCGACTTCAAACCCAGTCCGGATTTTAGTGCCTTTGGGAACTGTGGCACACACCCCAACCAAGGTGGATCTCTTTCCCTTCTCTGGGTCTGGCAATCATTTGAAATAAATCAAATGCCCATTTATTATAATCCTCAGTGCTGGCCAAGCCTTTCTCCGGCCCTGCGCCAAAGTGCACACGACTTCTCCTGCCTTCCATTTAGAAATACAAGTGGAAAGCGTCTCTAACACCCCACACAGTGCCCCCCCCTCTCTCTGTCCCTGTTCTTAAAGCTACAGGCTCCCTTTACCCTCCCTCCCTTATGAAATCAGACTGCAACATCTAGGCCTCTTCAGTCTGGAAAGATGGTTTTTAAGAGGGAGCCTGATTGAAGTATATGAAATCATGCATGGTACAGAAAAGGTGGACAGAGAACATTTGTTTTCTCTATCACACAATGCTAGAACCAGGGGGCATTCTATGAAGCTGGTGGGTAGGAGAGTGTCAGATCAGACAAGGGGAAGTATTTCTTTACTGCCGGAAGAGGTAGTAACAGCTACCAGCCTAGATGGCCTTAAGGAAGGGCAGGACAAATTTATGGATGACAGATGTATCAATGGCTACTAGAGTGGATGCCTAAGTACATCTTTCAGGCTGGGGGGACAAGCAGGATGCTTCTAAGGCCAGTTTGTTGCGATTCGAGAGCAGGAAAGGGTTTGTTCTTGTCTCTGCTTGAGATGCCCATGGGCATTTGGTGGACCACTCTGAGCAATGAGATGCAGCACTAGATGGGCTGTGGCCTGATCCAGCGGGGCTCCTCTTATGTTCTTATGTTACCACTCTTATAAGTTGGGGGAGGTGAATGCAGCTTACTGGTTGAAGACCACCCATGGCTTCTACAGTAAAAGCTGGAATGTGATTGTTTTGGTGCAAAGTGGGGAACAAAAAATAATGCATTTCACACATGATTTCCTACTTCAGTACAGTCAGTCACAGAGAAAACATTTCTCCAAAGGCACCAAAATGCACAAAAGCAATGGCTGCCTGCAAGAAAAAGCAATGAAGCATTCCGCTGGAACAATCCCAAACACGACAGCTCAACAATAGGGATACTGTAGTATGCTGGTTGGTTAATGGAGAATACTGCAGTGGAGTGGTTTTGAAGATACAGCCCTTCAAAGAACTTAAGATCAAGGATAACCTCACTGTTCCACAGAGATGAAAACAAAACAACCTTGCACACAGGTCTCAAACTATGACTCTTCAAATTTTCCAGGACCACAATTCCCACTATCCCAATCCCAACATTTTGTGCCAGCCCCACTAGAGTTGAATGCTGGGGATTGTCCACAGTTTGAACCTCTTATATACAGCAGCACTACTTCTTTAAACAGCAGGCCCTGCTTCCTTCTTCTGAGAACATTACAGTTCACACATCATGTGTCCAAAAGGAGATGAGGAAGGTCAAGAAACTCTGTGCATTTCTCCAATCTGTTTCTCAATTTTACAGGGCGGGGCACAACGTAGAAACATTGGCTTGGCCTGCAATCATACATCTACTGGCATTGCAGTATGTTATTTCTGTAAATGAGTGTAGGAAACGTTCCTGATGGATTATGCTCCCTAATTTTTAAACCAAGGCTGTCCAATTTAAGGACACCAGATATTGCTGCACTGGAGTTCCCAAAGAAAGTTCATAAACCAGCATTCAGCAGGTGGAGCATCTTCCAGCTGCACCCACCTGTGCCAGCCATCACTGCTAGTCCCAGACCCCAATGAACTGGTCTTGCTGGTTGGGGTGGAGGAGGTCTAGACTCTTGCCCAAAATCTGGAAGGCCACAAGGTCACACACAACTTCACAGGGTCTTTCAGTGAGCCAGCTTGGTCTTGTGGTTAGAGTTGGACTCTTATCTGCTAATTTCCCAGTTCAATTCCGCACTCCTCCATGAAGACAGCTGGGTGACCTTGGACTAGTCACAGCTCTCTTCTGAGGTCTCACAGCCCGATTTACCTCACAGGGTGTCTGTTGTGGGGAGAGGAACAGAAGCTTTGTTGGCCTCTTTGAGTCCTCTTAAGGGTGAGAAAAGTGGGATATAAAAGCTAATTCACCTTGTTCATCCAACAAGCCTGGGTGATGCCTATGGGCAATACATGCTAATACAACAGAAGCCATGAAGCAGGTGAATCCTACACTATCCTGTATGCTCAAGAGGCAGTTGAAAATATGGTTTCTTTCTTCATTGTATAGAAATGACTCAGCAGGTCACATTCTGGTTAGTTAACTGGTATTTGTATATTTTTAAAAATCTATTTTTAGCAAGAGCTGTATTTATATCAAGCACTCAAGAAAGTAATAACAAATTTTGAACATGCATGACATTTTTCCAAGCCAACAGGAAATTATAGGTCTGTAGCTCTATGAGAGGAGGAGGAGGAGGAGGAGGAGGAGGAGGAGGAGGAGGAGGAGGAGGAGGAGGAGGAGGAGGAGAATACGTATGCATTTGTATCGGATATTTGTATGAATATATTTGTATCAGACAGAATCCTATCACATGTGAAGGGGATCTATTTAGAAGGCATTACTGGCATTTGACCACAATTATCCATGCCCTGGTAACTTCCAGACTGGACTGTTGTAATGTGCTGTATGTAGGGTTACCCCTGATATCAACTGAAAGTAGGTAAGTGCAGAAAGTGCCAAATCACATCAGTCCCAGCCAAGGATGATGAGAGTGGAGGACACTGGCCTGACAGATACTTCCACAGCTGCAAACAGAAGAAGAGTTGGCTTTTCCACCCCACTTTTCTCACCCATTTAAGGGGACTCAAAGCGGCTGACAAAGCTGTCTGTTCTTCTCCCCACAATAAAACACCCTGTGAGATAGGTAGGGGTGTGAGAGCTCAGAAGAGAGCTGTGACTAGCCCAAGGTCACCCAGCTGGCTTTGTGGGGGAGTGCGGAATCAAACCCGGTATTCCCAGATAAGAGTCCGGCTCCCTAACCACTAGACCAAACTGGCTCACAGTTTGCCTATTTTGAATCGCCAACAAGAAAGTGACACACCATTATCACCCAGGAAAGGCAAAAGCAAACGAGCAACGGGGCGAGGTTGCCACTGAAAGTTGAAATGAAAGAACACCTGATGCTTAAAGCAACTGTCTCAAATGCTCTGATACAATTCTGCCTCTTGGAAGTCAACAGCAACATAGCAAAGTGAAGGTGATTGGTAGATTCATCAGATGCCAGCTAACTATGGTGGTAGCTGGTTCTCAGGCTGCCAGGGACTCGAGATGCAAATGTTTACCCTCTCACTTCTCTATTCCCATTCACACATCAACCTGCACAACCACTGTAGCACTGCAGCACTCTGGGAGCGGTTGTGATCAGTTCTGCATTGCTGAACGTTCAGCCAGTGCATGAGAGTGCTGGTATAAGCAAAGGAGCAAGCTGTGAGCCAGTAATTGCGTGACCTCAGAAGTGTTAGACCACAAAGACTGCAAAGCGGCTAAGCTAAAAATGACGATGGACCTCTTCCCCATGAGGAGTCATCCTTGGCACGCAGAAAACATGAGCTAATTAGCTAGTGTCCACACAAACCAAAGACAGGACTCCCTTAAGTCTCCCTTTATTCTGCTCTAACATTTTCTGAAGACAAGACAGTGTTGAAACACTCAAGACGAACAGACGCTCTAGAGGGGCATTCACACCTAAATTTTAATCCAGCTTCAGGCCACCTTCAGAGTGAGAGAACACATCAGCAAGTGTCTAGCTGTTTCCTTTCAGCATTATTCAACTCAGAAAATCCACCTTTGGGTTAGATAAATTGGAAAGAAAATGACTAGTCACTTTGCTAATGTGCCCTCTTACTCTGAAAGTGGACTGAAACGGGATTAAAGCTTAGGTGTGAACGCAGCCTAGAATACCATCTCTCTTCTAAACAAGCCCTGTCTTTTGTTGTGTTCCAATCAAAGGTAATTAAACATTACATTCCAAAGGGCAGAAAATGTAGATGAATCCCAGTTTCTTCCAAAGGCTGTAAATTTGGATGGAGGAAGCTTTATAGTGGGACCAAGAATAAGTTATAGCAAAAACTCAGAGGCTTTTAGTTTCAAACCTGTACCATTACAGAACCAGGGAAGTCATCGAAACTGTGGGCCCTGAGGATGAAAAGATTCCACAAAATGCGTTCAAGGCTGTGAAGACGTTGTGTATTTCCCCCACACTGAGGGTTTGCCTTTGTCTTCCACTCAAGATGCCCACGAGCAATTGGTGGGCCACTGTGTGGGAGAGGATGCTGGACCAGATGGGCCACATCACAGAAACCTGAACAGGCCCTAATGCAAGTCCAATTACCCACAGGGTGAAAAATCATGCAGCAACTTCTCATTGGGTTCACTTTCACTGTATGAGTGAAAAACCTGCTCTTTATCTGAAAAACGGAGAAATCTTGCAGTTGCTTGTGTCATGAGGACCTGTTTTATCAGTCTCATCTACATTATCAAAGGCCAGTTCCAGGTTTTGAGGGTCCTTGAACACAACGTCCCCTGTGGAATCACTCCTCACCCAGTGGCTGTAGCTCCTCATCTGGTCCTCACTGTTTCCCATCTGGTTCTCAGAGGAGACAATAAGATAAGTTGCTGCTTCCTGTCCTTGTCCCTATTGTGGCTGGCTCACTTATAGAAACAAGCAGCAGCAGAAAAGAGAAGAGAGGAATCAGGAGTGGGAAGAAGCTCTATGGGTTGACATGGACTGGAAAGACATGGGCCTAAAAGGTGCCCACTTATGCTAACCCTATGGTAAAATCAAAGTCCACACAAAATGTCTATGGCCTACTGTACTGGATTTTGTACTAATATCCCACCGATCTTCCAAGGCAGTGAACATCATTGTTCTCCCCTCCATCCTATTCTCACAGCAACCCAATGTCACCCACCAAAGAAGATCATAGAAGGCATGCCTCTTACATCAGCGACTACCAGGGGACCCATTTTAGCAGTGCACCAAAGTGTGCCACTGAAATGGTGCTCCTGGGGGCTCTAAGACTAGGTACATTCATTCCTAGCTCCTTGGAACCCTTGGCATCTGGCCTTGAAGTTCATGCAGGGCTGCTCTGGACCAGGGCCATCATGAAGACAGTGCTGTTCTAGATCACTGTGTACCATGATCTGGACCAGTGGACCTGGCTGGTCCACACCAATAATCCAGAACACAGCCTTTGAGGCAGAAAAATCCACAGTAGAATTCCCTGGGGTCCTCTCTAGCGACCCAAACATCAGAAAGGAGAAGGCCCCATCAGCAAGACAGGAACACTCATGGGTAGTTGCAGCAGGTACCATGACTGCTAGCTGCTACTAATTAGTTGTTTGCCAAGTACAGCCATGGAGCGAAGAGTATTTTATTCAAATTTTACTGTTTCATTTCCATTCTTAATTATACTGTATAATGAATGCAACATTTCAGCTAAAAAACCCTGGAAATTAAATACAGCAATTTTATTAAGTGCATTACTCCGAAGGAGCAATTATGGGCACATTTGGAATCTGGAGAGCATGTTATTGGCACCTGTCCATTTAGCTGATTCTCTTCTCTGCCTCTATCTCTCAGTAAAAAGAGGTGGAAAGCACATAGGGTGTTTTTATTTTTGCATTTTTATCCTGCCCCTATACCTGAAGTTCTTAGGCCAGGTAACAACATTTAAAACCAAATATAAGCATATTAAAAAGTTGGGAGAAAAAGCTGTATCACTATTTAGCCCAAAGCCAGGGCAAAGAGGTGCGTCTTCACTGCTCTCTTAAACATGGTAAAGTGAGGGCCCCTGATGCACCTCAAGGGGGAGACTATTCTACAACCTCGGGGCCATCACTGAGGCCCTAACTGGGGTGACCATCCCTTTTGGTACGGCAAGTGGTGGTACAACCAGGAAGGCCCCTCCTACAGATCTTAAGGCACAGGCAAAGTTGGTGTGGAAGAAGGCATTGTTGTTGTTTGTTTTTATTTCACAAAATAAAATGTTTGGTTCAAAACACGATGATCTCTCAAACTAACTGATTGCTTAGTATATCTAAATCCTGCCAATGCCACAACAACAAAAACCTTCATGATTTTTCAAACAGAATGACAACCCAAGTTCCAATGAATCTGCTGATAGGGAAATAGCAAGTACTTAAGGGCAGATTTCTGGCAATGATTTTTTTTTTCCTTTTTAAAGTTAGGTGGTTCCATTGAGATTTACACTTCAGAACTACATTGTGAATCAGGGACAAATTGGAAAACAATGGACACATGGTTTTTCAGTAGTCAGGGCTAAACGACGGCTAAATTTCAGGTGGATTCGTTGTATTAGATCGAGTATTTCTCTCATCCCAGGACAACCAATTTCTGTTTTACTGCAACCTAAGACACAATAGCCATAGACAACAAAAAACAATCCCACCACCCTTAGGCTCTATTTCAAAAGCAGCCACCAAGTTCTCCTCACAATATGGAGGGGTGGACAGCACCAAAGAAAATCTTCACTACCCTCTCAAGAGTTTCCAAAAGATGCAAAGAAATCAAGCACATTCAGTATTTCACACAACACCTTAATTTATTTAAGCAATTTGTAAATTTAAATCTAAGCTAACAGACAACAACTAGAAAAAAGGCCAATGACTCATTGGCAACAACCACACAAAGGTCCAACTGCCAGGAACAATACCACACATCAGCATACTACCAACCTCACAACCATTTGACCACATAAGAAGGGTAGCTAGGTCCATAAAACCATCGGATGAATTTGACTCTTCAAACAGTCAGATCCTCTGGTGATGGATATCATAGCTGCATCCAAAAGCTTAAGTTCAAAGTTAGATCTGTGTAATACATCATAACAACCCCAAAGCTGTAACAAGTGGAGAAGTTTAAAGCTCTTCAGCTTCCATTATCTACATTGTACTGAACCCCATGCAGTTGAAAACTTAACAATTTGCGCATGCTTCCCTAATACTGTAATATCTTTAGCAAAACTAAAAGCTTCAGATGATCCAATATACTTAAAATGTCAATCAGTCAACAGTGTGTATTCACAGGGGTTTAATGAGGCAAGATTTAATTTCTAATGAATTTCCCGAAATTTGGTAACTGCTAAAACACAAAGGGAGGAAAGAATCACACATTATCTAAAATCTCAAACCAGCTTTACCAACTTTATTCACTGACTTTATTCAAACATCAGCCATGTATTTATTGCTGCTTATACACTTACCATCTCTTAAAATAAACCTCATGTTCCACACTGTACTTCAAACATAAGCTTCTCTATTTCATAAAACAGAAGATTTTTCTACATGCAAGCTATGCCACACAGTCTCCACAAGGATGCCAGGTACTTACCTCATTGCTATCACAGAAATGACCAGTGTATATTTTGAGACAAAAAAAGAGTCTGTTTAACAACTGGACAAGTCAAACTGCTGCGGTAAAGCTAACAGTTTTTGTCACTCCACCACGTTGCAGTGGAGAACATGAAGGAAGCAAAGAAGTTTAACTCGAAAGTTTATACAGGGTCTTTGTAGCTAAACAGGAAAAGGAAGCTTTACCAAAATAGAGAGCGTATGGTGCAGGAAGCAACTCTGTGTTTCTGACTTGCTGGGGCTTTTTTTCCAAACAAAATCTATTGTTCAGCAGAAAGGCCAACAGAAAAGATATAGGAACAACCCGAACTTCATGTCATCTTCATTGGGGGATATTAGAATCAACTCATTTGCCAATGGAATTCAGGCCTGACCTTAGTTCCTGCACTTTCCAAGATGTGCCAAGAATCATGGAAGTTGCCCAAAGACATTAAAATGCTGCGCTTGGAAAATCGGCAAACTGCAGACTACTGAAACCATGCCAACTTGCTGTGATATTTCTAACTTTGCATAATTTATTCTGTGTTTATTTAGTCACAGAATGAAGCAAGGAACTGCTGACAGTGAAGTCCAACCCAAGTCATTTCTCACTAGCCCATTGATTCTTTAACTGGGCTCTTCCAGGAGATCTAGAACAATCAGTAAAAAAACTTTTTAAAAATGTTCCCCGGTGGAATTACTGTATTTTCTGTACCAGACTTCTTGTCCCAGGTCATAGTCACACCTCCATTTTAAACCTCCTTCAGTTCATCTTCAGGTCTGACTGCTCACACCTTTTCATTTCTATCCATTTATTTGTGGACCTTCCATCCAAATGAAGGGTGGAATATGAGACATGAAGTTGGACTGAAGGTTTAAAGTGAAGGTGTGACCACAGTCCCAGTACTGGGCAGCCAACCTTTTGTGTAAGCAGAGTCAAGGCCATTTTTGTTGGGGTGGGGAACTGTGTTCTGCCAGGGAGGCAGGGTGAGAGGGACAGTTATACTTTAATTATGCTTTATACTCTTATGATTTTTATTGGTGTGACCCACCCTGGGACCTTCAGGTGAAGGGTGGGATATACATATTTAAAACAACCAACCAACCAGACAGCCAGCAAATAAATAAATTTAATTTTCATTTATAAACTGGGTTGACCATATAATTACTTGATTCAGCTGGCTTGTACGGAGAGATAATTATACACTGGCCCTTTCTGCACTGGACCACGTTCTGGTTTATACCTGAGGTTCGAGACCTGCCACTTTTCTGACTTTCTTCTTTCCAGCTGCTCAGTTGCAGCCCAAGATGAAAACCCAGCCCTGTGATGCATAGCAGATGAGTTATGTTACTTTTACACAGGGAAGTCATACACCTGCCTGCTTTTAGAAATCCCCCTCAAGACCCACCGTATGAAAATCAGACACTTATCTATAAAAAGTCATAAACTGAAAACATATGAGCTGATATAATGTTGACATGCACAATTTCCTTTTGTCTTCTTGATGTTTTTCAGTAGATGCTTATTCTTTTCTTATGATAAGTCAGGAAGGACTGAAAAACAAGGTAAGGTGTGACTCTAGATTGGCTTTATATCTCCCCCTGCAATAGCATAAATTCTAAAAACCAAGAGGAAGCGATACGCTTCCTGAACCAAGCAAAATTCAAAGGTTCTTCAGTAGCAAAACCTATACCTATTGTTTACCAGCCACATCTCAAAAGTCTGTAATTTTACAATCCATATTCTTCAGCTGTCTATTCTACCTGAACAACGCTGACATGCACATGGCAAAGAACTTTAAAATGCTTCAGGAGGCACAGGTGAAAATGCTCCAAGTCTTGTCATTCTTCCAGTGTCCTAAGAAACCACTTTGGAGCTACTTACGGGGGGGGGGGGGGGCAATTTCCATCTTAAGAGAAGCAACGAGGAAAGATGTTCTTCAGCAAAAGGAAAGCAAAGAAAACCTCTAAAGAGGCCTCCTCGTCTTTGCTACTCAAATCAAAGGCTGCATCCAAATATCACTTCCTTATTCTGCTACATTTGAATATTCTGAGTAAAACACTCTATGAAGCTGGTGGGTAGGAGAGTCAGATCAGACAAGGGGAAGTATTTCCTCACCCAGAGGGTCATCACTCTATGGAACTTCTTGCCAGAAGAGGTGGTAACAGCAACCAGACCAGATGGTTTTAAGAAAGGTTTAGACAAATTTATAGACAGCAGATGTAGCAACAGAACGGAGGCCTAGGTACATCCTCCAGGAAGACAGGCAGAGTGCTGGGATTCGAGAACAGGCAGGTTTTGCCCTTGTCTTCTGCTTGAGATGTCCATAACCCATTAGTGGCCCACTGTGAGGGACAGGATGCTGGACTAGATGGGTTGTGGACTGATCCAACAGGTCTCTTCTTATGTTCTTATAACCTGCCAGGAGGCAATGATGTGGGATAGTACTTCCCAGGCATTATTGGTTCCTAATCAAATAGTGCTAGTCAAGGCACTGTGTCTGTGCATTTAAAGTGCTGCAAACATCTGGGTATTTGGTGCTGACCCAGAAATGTGCATCACCACCACCATGCATGCACAGCCATCTGTTTTGGCTTCCAAAGGTGAATCAACTCACTATTCCTGGAAAACTAATGACCAGTGCTAGATTTCCCAGGAATAGTTTTTTTGTCCTTTTTGGGGGAATACAGTGGGGCCACAGACACTACCCACAATGCCATAATGGTGCTATATTCCCTCCATCCAGGGGTCAGTAGACTATACAAAAAAAACAGAAGAATAAGAAAGTGATGTCTAGATGCAGTCAGAATCTTTGCCAACCACAGAGATTAGCAAAATAACTATTTCTCCTTACCCATCATACAAAGGCACAAAAGGCACTCAGCAGAATGATTTACAGCACATTATAGTGCATGCAGAGGTTGCAAAGTCAGGGCAGCTGGAAGGTCAAGGCAACAGACAATGTGAAGGAATTTCAACCTGAGATCTTGAAAAGCCACCTTTGAGTACAAGTGACAATGAGTAATGGTTGGAATAAGGGTTGCCAATCTTTATAAGACTCTGAATGCTACTTTATTTATTTATTTGTTCAGTCATTCATTTAATTTATATCCTGCCTTATACCCAAAGGCCTCATGGTGGACTACAGTAAAATCTTAATAATCTGATGAATTTTTAAAGTGTTTTTAATCTGTATTTTGTTTTTAATGTGAATCTTGTTTTTAATCTGTTGGTTAATCCGGTGATGGCCAACCTATGACACGCGTGTCACAGGTGACACGCCAAGCCCTTTTGGGTGACACACATGGTCACCCTGGCACCTGGACATGTAGGGCTTGCTTGTTCTTGAAGTGTATGAAATACCAACTTTCAATTGAAGATTTAGCAACAAAAGTCACTGATGTAAAGAATTATTTGTTTTTGCTTTTAATAACATACATATATCAAAAATATAACTTTCTTACTAGAGCTACAAATATCACAAAATTATGGATATTTCCAGAAGTGACACAGCGCCCGAGTTAAGCTAGGTTTTCTTGCGAATTTTGACACACCGAGCTCAAAAGGTTCGCCATCACTGGGTTAATCTGTTGTTACCTGCCCAGAGACCTTCAGGTATGGGGTGGGATAGAAATGTAAACAAACAAACAAGCAAGCAAACAAAAAAGTAAAAAATTATTATTCAAATTAACAAATTAAAACAAGATTATTCATAAAATGTTGTTTCCACATCAGCTGCCTAAAAGCAAAATCCAGATTTGCTGAAAAGATTCTTGACTTGTGGCTTAGGAGTTACACTACTAAAATGACTCAGTTTCCAAAGCATGGAGTGGTCACACAGCTTCCCTCTTCCAAGTCTGTATACTTGCCAGAGGGGAAATGTTAACTGTCCTTGCCATCCAGGACAAAAGAGCAGAAAGGCTCAACCCAAAAGTTTCCTGAGTCTGGTGAACATTGCTATGCCTTAGATGGACAAGTAGAACAATCCTGGTGGAAAATCCAAGAAACTGAAAGAAGGTTCCAGATCTATCTGCAAATGCAAGAACGTAGATCATCTAAGGACTAAGTGGGTTTTTTTCTGGTTTATTTGCAGAAACCTGATGTATTTCAGTTTCTTTCATTTTCCACCTGACACTCTTCTGAATCTTCCTGTTGCTCCACTTCAAAGCTGAAGTTCAGAGGGTGGGTGTGGTTCTGGTTTAAGAACTGGACTAAAGAGAAGGAAGAAGTAACACAATCTACTTTTATAACTACAGTCAGTATTTTTTCCCTCTCTTACTGAGTGTATTAAGCTATGGCCACATCCATAGGCAACAGTTTTTTAAAAATGGCTCAAAATCAGCTTAAGAGGTGGTAGCAATTTCTTCACAGTGCACAGACTAGGCCAAATACACAGCACTTGCCAGAGGCCAGGAGCCCATGACATCCTCTCTTGCCCAGCCCAGCCCAGCCCAGCCAGGCCCAGCCCATCTTTGAGGTCCAGGAACAAAGCTTCTCAGCATGTTTTCAGGCAAAATGGCATGCGGTTCCATGTACAAGGCGGATTGCATGAAATTACCAAATAGACCACTTTGAAGCTGACTCCCATTGGCCTGACTTCCACTGGCCTGACTTCCATTGGCCTGCTCTCCAGTACTATTTTCATGTTAGGGTTCGAATTTACCTGGAACAAGTGCTCATCATTCCACTGTAGGTAAATCTGAAGCAGCGGCCACACATTACCAGGTTTCAGGTGTGACGTCCATGACCCAAGTCTGGACACACCATAGGAAAAGAACCTTGGAGTGCTGGTGGACAACTCAATGAAGATGTCAACCAGGGTGCAGTAGCAGTGAAAACAAACAGATTCAATGCTTGGGGTAATGGGAAGGGAATAGAAAACAAGTCCACAAAGGTCATTTTGCCTCTTTATAAATCTATGGTGAGGCCACATTTGGAATACTGTGTACAATTCTGGTCACCACACCACAAAAAGGATATTGTAGAACTGGGAAAAGTGCAGAAAGGGGTAGAAAAAATTATCAAGGGGCTGAAACAACTTCCTTAAGTAATCAAGTTGCAACATCTAGGCCTTTTCAGTCTTGAAAGAGGCATTTAATAAAACGCGAAAACCAGGAGATAAAGACAATGATGGGCAGGAATGTTAGGGCAGACAAGGGGAAGTATTTTTTTTTTTCAAACTGAGGGTCATTCTATGGAATTTACTACCAGTAGAGCTGGTGACAAGCAACCAATGTAGATAGCTTTAAGAAAGGATTAGTTAAATTCATGAAGGACAGATGTATCAACGGCTACTAGAATGGACGCCTAGGTACTGCCTCCAGGTTGTCAACACAGGCAGGATGCCTCTCAGGCCAGCTGCAGGGAACCTAGAATAACCAAAGAATTTGGCTTTGTCTTCTGCTTGGAGCCCAAGAGGAATTGGTGGGTCACTGTGTGAGACAGGATGATGGACTGTGGCCTGATAACTCAGTCAGCATAGCATTCTAGGAGACAATGTTTTTCTTGAGGATGTGGGTAGTTTGGCTTTTCTCGAAACACATGAGGCTGACTTCCCCTAAAAGCTTAAAGAACTGATCTAACTTTTAACTGTTTAAAACTGACAAAAAGCTCACTTTTAAAGCTATACAGTTCAGAAACTAAAGCAGCTTCTGCATCATCCGTGTGGACTGTGGTAGCTGTTGCCAGAGAACACTGCATCCACCTAATATAGCAACCCCCAAGGATCTCATTGCCACTCTGGCCTTTAGCTTGGAGCACTCTCTGGTATGAAAATCATATTAAAAAGCTCTTCCGTAGGAGGCGCCTTTGAGGGTTCCTGGGCTCTGGGCTGTTCCAGCTGTCTGCCGTTAAAAAAAGTGAACCTTTTGGATTTATCTGGATTTCTGCATGAATGACTCCCAAAACATGATCAGAATTTCACCTATGGCAGTCTTGGCAATTACTTAAAATAAATGCTTTCTTATCTTCTGGAATTAAACTGGGTGCAAGTTGCATCAGGAAAATCTACAGTGCAATGTCAGGGCATCTGCCTGTGATCTAAAACTCAAAATAGGTTGGGTCGTACAACATAAGGTTTTTTAAAAAATGCAAGACTTGGATTATCTCACAATCTGACAACCTTTCATTGTTAGCACCTCCACTCATCTGACCTCATTGATCCCCTTATCCATTTTGTGCAATAGGGTTAATAACAGAACTATATGTATATATGCCTTTGTTTTATATGTAATTTATATCACTCTATAGATATCATCTAATCTGTTTGGTTCTTATTCTGTGTTAAGAAATTCCTTATGAGTCTGGGTGGAATGGAATGGAATTAATTTAATTTCACTGGGGGGGGGAGAAAATTCAAAATTTGTGTTTTGTATTTTACTTGGTAAGAAATGATGTTTTGTAAAATAAGAATCAATAGAAATATAATTTAAAAAAATTATTTTAGAAAAGAACGTGAGAATGATCCAAACCACACTAGTAAGCCTGGTCAAACCAACCGGTCAAGCCAAAGACAATCAGTATTTCAGGCAGCTGAATAAGAGTCCTCACCTCTATCCCACTGAAGTGCTGAAGCACACTGTTTAAGCAAGAGTTCCCAAAACATACGTAAACTGAAACCATTTTGTATACAGGAATGGGTCAAAATATCTCCTAAGGGCAGCACAAACATAAGAATATAAGAACATAAGAGAAGCCTTGCTGGATCAGGCCACAGCCCATCTAGTCCAGCATCCTTTTGCTCACAGTGGCCCACCAAATGCTCATGGGCATCTCAAGCAGAGACAAGGACAAACCTATTCCTGCTCTAGAATCCCAGCAAATGGCCATAGAAGCGCCCCGGTCCCCCCCCTCCCAGCCTGAAAGACGCACCTAGGCACTCATTCTAGTAACCATTGATAGATCTGTCGTTCATAAATTTGTCTAACCCTACCTTAAAGCCATCTAGACTGGTAGCTGTCACCACCTCTTCCGGCAGAAAATTCCATAAACCGATGACCCTCTGGGTGAAGAAATACTTCCCTTTGTCGGATCTGACTCTCCTACCCATCAGCTTCATAGAGTGCCCCCTGGTTCTAGTAGTGTGTGATAGAGAAAAGAAATTTATATAATTTTATATACTTCAATCAGGTCCCCTCTTAAATGCTGTCTCTCCAGACTGAAGAGGCCTAGACGCTGCAGCCTGGTTTTGTAAGGGAGGTGTTCCAGACCCTTACATCATTCTGGTTGCCCTTCTCTGCACCTTCTCTAATAAGTCTGAACTTAGAGATAAAATATCTTTTTTACATCAGTAAAGGAAACTCCCTTGTGTAACAAAGCAATCCCTCATCACTATAACCATGCTTCCCAGTTTTGAGGTTTTGGTGTTGGTATGGAGTATTTTGTCTACTCCAAACATGTGTTTGCTTACCAGAATATCCAAATTTGACTTCATCTATCCCAAGAACATTGTTCCAGTAACACTGTGAAATAGGCATGTTCGAAACATTCAAAATTGGAATTTGTTTGAATTCGGACATTTGAATTTGAATAGAATATACATTAGTTTTTTGACATTTGAACAAATTCAAATATTTTAAATCATTCATATGAATTATTTGGACATTTGTACATTTACGGATATGTATGCATTTTTAAATGTATCCATTTCGTATCTGTACCCATAAACGGGATGCGTACGAATGCATATGGACACACATGTGTGCATACAGACACATATGAATGTTGTCGACATTCATATCTTGAAATATAAATAGAATATTTGTACAAATACACAAATGTATTCAAATCAATATGAATTTGAATACATTAATTTTGTCTCTATTCATTCAAATATTCGAATTGAATCCGAAAATTGCCTCCAGGCAGTCTTTGAACAAACTTCAGCAATGGTTTTATTGTGCTTTTTACTTTGTAACCTCCCATGAACACCACTCTTGTTCACTATTTTTCTGTGCCAGACTCATGAACACACGGTTAGGTATCATCCCAAACGTTTTTGTCATTTGCAGGAGGATTTTACAGCATAACTTTACACTGATTTCTTTAGGGCATGCGCTTCAATGGTGCTGAATTTATTCCATTAAAAACAATCTCCCTGGCTGTGGACTGATGGAAGCCCAAGTTTTTAGAAGTCCTTTTGTAAACTCTTCCAGTCTTATGAGCTTCAACAACTCTTCTAAGCACATCATGTTCCATCTTCACCTCCCATTGCCTGCCAGCAGCCCAATTTTCCATGGACCTGAATTGGTTGGTGGCCATGGCAAGCTGAGATTGGCTACAGAAGCTCTGTTGCTTCACCACCATTTGATCCAAACTCTGATTCTGAGTAGGCCAGAGAGTGATCATTTTGTATCAGCAAAAGGGGCACACAAACAGAGTCTGGGAGATGGTAAAGCATTTTTATGTTTGCCCCTTGGGTCTCAGATATGCCTTGGGGGTATCCCTAAAAAACACACCTACAAGTTCAAAACCTTTTTTTCCTCCAATAACCCTATTCGTTTAAATGATTTCTGCAGGAAAAATGTGGTACTGTAAAATGTTCTGCAGATGTTTATTAAACAAGACTTCATTACTTTGACTTAAGAGAAAATTAGATGACATTTTGTGAGCCATTCAAGTAAAAATCCATGTTAATACCCAATTTTCCTCACAGCCAATGGATGTTGAACACAATCCAGTAATGCCTTTAGTTTATTTCACCATATTTATGCCAATACTAAGTTGAGAAGATGACAAGATGGAGCCTAACAGCTCATACTCTCTGCCTCATATTTCCTAACTATATGTTTTAAGGGGTGTGTGATAAAAAGGTTCCTACATTCATATAATATTAACTTTTTTTTGGTTTTGGTTAAACACAAACTACCAAAAATATTTCAGGAAAATATACCAAAATCCCCAACCATGTGTCTTCTGCACGTTTATGTCTCCTTTTCATCTGTAGCTGGTTAAAACAAAACAAAACAAAACAAAAACCTGATGGATTTCCTATTAATAGCTGCAACATTATAGCAAAGAGCTGGAAGGATAAAAATAAAATCAAGTGACAATCAATGAATTTAATCTTTTTCAAACTATCTATATGAATGGATATATCTCAGCATCCGCAAAGTATCATTTATCGAGATACGGAAACCTATTATTAACCTTATTTCTACCTTTCTATCTCATCTACTGCAATTGAAATTTTACTACAAATTGGTGTTTTTTTAAAAAAGGAAGTTAATATATCTACACTTATAATTATAAAATGACCAGGTGATTATTTAGGGAGACAGTTTGCTAAACACATAATTTATATTTAATTTGTATACTGTTTATACATTCTGAATTGCATAATTATGGTGCATTGTCATTTATTATTCGCTAGGTAATTACCTTTAATATTTTGTGTATAAATAGTTGCGCTGTGCATCCTAATTGTTTTGAATTATGTTAACTTGTTTTTTTGTTTTTTTAAATATTGTAACTCTTCTTCGCAAACTAATAAATACATAAATGAAAAAAGGACTCCATTCTATTCTCCAACTATTTAACTTGACCAGTAAATTTCTTCAGCATGAAACGCCTGCCAACATCTTTATCTTCCAACTGCTGTAACACAGTGGTTCTCAATCTCTTTGTCTAATGGGATACCCAAGATTTTCATAAGCATAGAATGCTAAGTAATTTTTGAATTGACAAGATTTTGCAATTTGTTGATAAATATTTTACAATTAATGGCAAATCTGCTATTTTGGATGCAACACCTGAGATACCCTTTGTACATCTCCAGGTACAAAGAACCATTGTTACATACAAGTCCTGTTCCATGAATTCCTGCCTCCCCTCTACCCTGTGATTCCATGACAACTGTGTCAAGAGGATTCCCCCCCCCCCCCTCTAATTGACAAGGGAGGTTATCAGACACTCATTCATTGAAACATCTTCAAATTAGCAGGAATATGATATACTTTCAACAGGAATGTCTCTTTTTTTAATGCAGGTCAGCATAAAATAACTGAAATGAAAGTCAATAGTAACCTAATCAAAAGCAAAGGAAATCTGAAAAAGATTTACATTCTATGACATCAATATCAAAATACTGTACTTTGTGACAATTTGATCATATAATAGGATCAGACCATATTTCTTGTCAACATTTGAACTATCCAATATCATATTATTAGAACGGTCATTTCTGACTTGGACACTTCATTCTGAAGTCATCTGCTGCAGGGTTCACATAAGGCTGATGGATCTTTTTCATTTTAAAAATAATACAAAATTCAAAATATTTATACCATCAACTAGCAAAGAAGAGAACCCTCTTCTACCCTCTTCCCCTACAAATGAAAAACAGCAAGTCTGATACTTTTGCAGTGAAATGGGTTTTACTACCCTTAACTCAGAGGGTGCCTAAAAACTCTCTCCAATAAACTATATGTGGACCCCACACTGAGCACCAATGAACATATTGGCCATATGGAGAGCAATAACTCAGCATTCCATAAATTCAATGGAACCTCCAAGATGTTTGCACCCATGCCAATACAGTATGTATATAAAGATTAGCAAGAACAGACGCCAAATCATAGACACAACACTTTATGGGCATGCATTTAACCTCCTCCAAAGTGGCTAAAATATTTCATTTAAGCATAAAAGGATTATGGGCCCCAAGTGCCTGGGACATTTTACAACATATATAAAATAAATAGCTCCATGCAGCCATCCTCAGATCCAAAAACAAGGCAGAATTGAGACAGCAGTGGTACATGAAATAGCCCAGCCTGGATTTTGAACTCACACAGAGAGAACACATTTAGATCACCCACTGTGGAAAGTAATCATGAAACCACTGTATTAGGGAAAGGAAACTATTTTTATACTTGTTTATTCCTCTGTTCACCTACTGGGTGGATCACAACTCTGCCAGCATGCTGTCAGCAAAGCTAGATCAAACAAATGGAAATCATTTCCATTATGATTATAAGGGTGAGTTCCCATTGAAGGAATAAAATGCAATTTACATCGGGATTTACATCAGGAATTAAATCGATATGTAAAGCATGTTTAAAGGAAGCAAACAGCATCTGGCAATTGGATTCAACCCCGATTTTCTGTCTCCACTGTCCTACCATTTAAAACGCTTCCAAAAACAGGTTGGGGAAAGCATTCTTTCCCCTCCTGAGCCTTTCCCCACCCCTCTCTCCCCATTGGCTTTGATCCGATGATGTGGGGAATGCCAGCCCCTACCCTCCTGCTTTTGCTGCCCCTTTGAAAGAGGAAAGCTTGTTTGTCAAGGCAAGGCAAGGCAATGCAGCCTGTTGCAGGAAGAAGTATTTTTTAAAAAAACAATAAACTCGGTCCCCTTGCCTTCCTTTCCTTTTTAAAAAAGGCTATAGTAATGTAAGATCCTTCAAGCACAGAGAGAGAGAGAGAGGAGAAAGAGAGAGAGAGCAGCTCTTTGTCTGAGGCAAAAGAGAAACTTGAAAGGCAGAATCTTCTGATCTCCTTCCCTGTCCCTCTCTCTCACACACACATGCTGCTGCTGCCGCCCTGTTGGCTCCTTCCTCTTGCCTTTCAGGGAAGCCAAAAACTGCTGGCAATGTGGCAACATTGATATTCATGTCCCTGGGTATGAAGGAGTATTGTGTGAACTGTTACTTTGTGATCAGGGAGAGGCTGACTGAGAAGGAAACTGCTGAAGAAGCCCTGCACTTTAAAAATCTGGCCATGGGCTGTCCTGTCCTGCTGAGAGAAATCCCACCCATTTCATGATGGATTTGCCCCGATAATGCTGTAGCGTTCCCACAGCAATAAGAAACGTTTTAAAAACAAAACTGGGAAAAACACCTGAAAAATCAGGTGTTTATTTAATTCCGTTTTAAAACCAAATAATCCTCAAGATAGCCCTAAAACTGATTGTGAATGGGAACGACAAGGATCCAAACTGTTTTTAAACTGTTTTGCTTGATTGGGGGTGGGAATGACGAGGATCCAAACCATTTTGAAACAGCTTTAAAGTGGTAATGGCAACTCGCCCTAAGACAGTTTAGTAAGAATCACACAGGCTCCACCACTCCCTTCCGCATTCTGCGTGGCTGTGAAAGAGCACTGCTGCGGGATTTCCAATCTGAGGGCCCCACCTCACGGAACACCAACCCTGCAGAGACTTTCTGGGTTCCCTGCTGGTCCTCTCTCATGCCATTCCTTTGGTTGTGTGTTTCTACTCCAGGTTGGAGCACCAACCCTGCATGGATGTCTGGTCTACACCTTGTCATTTAAATCTGCTTCAGGAAGGCAGCCATATCCAAGCTGTTTTCGGTCTGGAACAGCTTCATTACACCTTCCTGCGGTGGCAGGACAAAGGAGGGAGGAGGCGGTGATAGTGGCAGTGGTGGCAGGAAAAGGGGGTTGCGGTAGAGTATTGTTCTTGGGCAAAGAACCTAGCAAAGAAGGAAACAGCCTGGTCTCCCTTCCATTGCTTTCTTAGAATGGAGGTTTTTCAATAAGCACGTAAAGGTGGAGAGCATGGTGAAAAGAGTGGAATGTCAGAGGAAATCAATACTTATAATTGGATAAGAGGAAACAGAAAATGCCCCTAAAAGTAGTTTCCTCCCAAAAATGTCCACTTTGCCATTCCCATTGTGGAAAATAAAGTGGATCTGATCTTTAAAACAGCACTCTTTTAATCCACATACAGATACTCTGCTTTTCAGGAGCTTTAGTCCACAAAAAGTACCGATTCTTTAAAAACTGTAGGAACAGTGAGGACTCAAAATGGTCTCTAAACTGATTATATACTGTTTGGGAACGGGGCCTAATTCCTTTGGAAGCAAGTCTACTCAGCTTAATTTTTTTACTTTGACATATAAACTTTAATCTACGCATCTCAAAGTTTATAGATCAAATCTTAGGATGTGTAGCCTTTTTCAATCTTAGAATATACCCCCCCCCATTTTACTGCAGACATTTTAAGGCCACTCTAATCTGCCATTTTATTTAATTTGCATTTTTATTTCATCCTACACCCAAAGGTCTCAGGGCCAGTTACAACATTGCAAACCAAAGGCAAAACGAACACAATAAAACAATAACAGTTGTCTGTATTATACAATATATGTACCTGCATGTATCTCAACACAGGCACATGTGCTTGTCTTTTCAAAGTTCTTAGACAACACTGAAAAATAAATCTAAATGCATGGAAAACAAAGGTTAAACAAACGTGGTCTTTTTAATGTTGCTAATGGCCTGGATGCTTCCACAGAGAAAAGCATCAGTTGACCTACTGTTCTAATTAAAACAGCAGACATTCTGACATTTGTGCCAGGGAAAGTAGACAATGTTAATAGCTAGAGGGAAAGCTGTTGGGCTCATAACGGAGTACCACTGGCATTGCACGCTTTGGCCTTTAAACGTCAAAG
Source organism: Aspidoscelis tigris stejnegeri (assembly GCA_023333525.1). Taxonomy (NCBI): domain Eukaryota; kingdom Metazoa; phylum Chordata; class Lepidosauria; order Squamata; family Teiidae; genus Aspidoscelis; species Aspidoscelis tigris. The sequence continues at coordinate 98,520,365 of JALMGA010000003.1, read as the reverse complement.
CGCTCACTGGATCCGTCTTTCATTTTATTGGTTTTTCAACAACAACAACAAAGCAACAACTTACAGAAGAATTGTTCAACAGAATGCACATTTCATAAACTGTGACATTTCCGACAGTTTAGCGCCTGAAAATAATTTCTCCCCACATCTCACTTGATGCATACGTTAACTATATTTAGCCAATGCATGTTGTAACCTAACAGACACACACACTGGCACATAGTAAGAACTAGGGTGTTTTTCCACTGCAGCCCTTAGATTTGGATCTAAGAAGATCTGGATCTAAGGAATGGGTACATTCCTTAATCCGGATCTAGTAGATCCGGATTAAGGGAAGCACCCAATGTGTTTCCACAGGAGGTGTAGCACACATTAGCAATGGGTGCTAAACCCCCTGGCGTGGAAACACCTTTGCACCCATGTGGGGAATCCGGATCGACCCCCAAGGAGGGGGGTTCGGTCTGTCACCCCAGGTGTCTCTGGGGACAGGGAGGTGCGATCTCTGAAGCCCCAGCTTTGGAGTGATTTCGGAGTCATTTCGAAATCATTCCCTCCGAAGCGATCACCACATACTTTGGAGGCTATTAGTGCGGACTTCCCTCCGAAGTCCCTCCAAAGAGATCAGCAGAGACTTCAAAGCCACTCCAGAGTCCCTTCGGAACGCCTCTGAAGTCTGCGCTGATCTCTTTGGAGAGACCAGTGGCGAGACCCCAAAGTCTCTGCCAATCGCTTCAGAGGGACTTTGGAGGGAAATCCATGCGATCTGTGCTAACAGCGCACGGACCACGCTGACAGCTCCAGAGCCTCTCAAAAGTCCATGGCAATCACTTCGGAGGGACTTCGGAGTCATTTTGGAATGATTTTGAAATCACTCCGAAGTTGGGACTTTGGGGCTCCCCCCCCCCCGTGGGTGCACCCCCTCCCCCTAGCCACCTCTAGACCCCAATGTCTATTTCCAGTGGAAACAGGCTCCCTTTAATCCAGATTTTCTGGCAGAAGACCCCATTGCAGACCCCATTAATGGGGTCTACAGAAAATTCGGATTAAAGGGCAGAAAGTACCCATTTGATCCGGATTTCCCCCATGGCAGTGGAAACAATCGGGTCCCAAATGGGTGCCATGGTGGAAATGAGATCATCCAGCTCACACCCAAATGGGTCCTTAATGGTAGCAAAAATGGGTACTTTTTGACGGTGGAAAAACACCCCAAGACAGCTATGACTTAGGTCAAAACAGAATTCCTAGACCAGTGATGGCCAACCTATGACACGTGTGGCACAGGTGACACGCCAAGCCCTTTTGGGTGACACACATGGTCACCCTGGCACCTGGGCATGTAGTGCTTGCTTGTTCTTGATGTGTACGAAACACCAACTTTCAATTGAAGATCTAGCAAACAAAGTTCAGCAACAAAGGTCGCTAATGTAAGGAATTATTTGTTAAAATACATATATCAAAAATATAACTTTTTTACTAGAGCTACAAATATCACAAAATTATGGATATTTCTTGATGTGACACAGCACCCGAGTTAAACTAGGTTTTCTTGCGAATTTTGACACACCGAGCTCAAAAGGTTCGCCATCACTGTCCTAGACAGTACAGCGCATCCTGTCCCCTCTACCAGTGAGCACAATCAAGTTGTCATCATCATTTATGCCAGGAAGAGGTCTACAGTCACCTTGTGGCCTTCAGATTTTTGCTCTCCAAAGATACAGATGTTGGCTTGAAGAAAGCTGCAGTCTTCAAGCAGGGGGGTTACCAGAAATGTGTCCATTAAACGTGTCTCTTCAGGGTGTGCACAAATTTTTTTCGCATTTGAATTTGAGTAGAATAGAATGTCAAAACATTTGACATTCAAATGTTTAAAATCCTAATGACAAAAAATCTGATTCGAATCCTAATGTCAAAAAATCTGATTCAAATCCGTAACATTTGAATCTATTCATGCAAATATTAGATTCATATTTAAAGATATGAATGTCGACAACATTTGTATCTGTTATACATATCTGTGCACTTTTCATACGCATCCCGTTTCATCCTGTTTTCATCCCGTATTATAAGTGCAAATACATATAGTATTTGTACAGATACATATGTACATTTAAATCATTCAAACCATTTGAAGGAATGTTTTGGAACATCTGAAATCCGTTCAAACGTCTAAATCCGAATGTTATTAAATCGATTCGGATTTGAATGTCAACATTCAGTGGATTTGACTCGTGTTTTTGAATTTTTGGATATTCGTGCACACACCTAGTGTCTCTTAAACCAAAGTTTGCTAAACCAAGGAGAACTAAAACCACCATGCCATGCCTCTGCAGAAATGAAACTATTGTTATGAAGCTCTGCCTTTTCCGCAAGACCCCAAGGCAGGGTTCTGCTGTTAAAAAGTTCCTTTTGCTTCCTTGGAACAAAAACTTACTGGATCCTTATTCTAAACAGTTGCGTTGAGGATTGAGAGGCTCCTTCTCCAGACACACTTAAGAGGACAGCACCTTCATGGGCACAGAACAGGTCCATTTCTGGGTTGGAGCTCTTGCTTTGGCCCAGGAGTTGGAACATGGATTACTGCTCTCTTATCTGGGAATCACCCGCTTTGATTCCACAGGGCTCCACAAAGTTAGCTGGATGACTCTGGGCTAGTCGCAGGTCCCTTCTGAGCTCTCACAGCCCCACCTACCTCACAGGGTGTCTGTTGTGGGGAGAAGAATAGAAAGCTTTGTCAGCCGCTTTGAGTCCCCTTAAATGGGCGAGAAAAGTGGGGTATAAAAGCCAACTCTGCTTCTCTTCTACTGTCCTGTCTGTGTAGCCCAGCCTCTGCAAACTTTGAAACTGGGGAATGCAATGCTTGCACTAAATTTTTATTCCAAGCACTTAAAAGTAGAACCCATATACTCTAGAATAAAGGTGTTTTTTTTAAAAAAAAAAGGAAAATGACAGTGGAATGAAAAAAATTAATCTCCCTATGAAAATGATAACAAAGAATGATTGTGTTATATTTGTCTATGATAGCTAGAACATCCATGATGATGATTATTTGGCTCAGTTTTTCTTCTAAAGAGCTGATCTTCCAGGGCTGAGTTTCATTTGGTCAGATTGAGTGGTCCTGTCATACTAGTGTAGTTTGCACAAATATTGTAAACCCTTTGACACACCTTCGCTTTAAACCTTCTTCGGTCCATCTTCAGGTCTGACTGCTCACACCATTTCATTTCTACCTGTTTTATTTGTGGACTTTCCGCCTTTCATTTGGACTTTCCTAAATGGAACATCCACAAATGAAACGGATAGAAATGAAAAGGTGTGAGCAGTCAGACCTGAAGATGGACTGAAGGCGAGACCAAAGCCAGTGAAAAATCTCTGCATTATCCAGACACTGCTTACTTATTCCACTATATTTGGATATTCTGAAATAAAGCAAGGATATTATAGAATATATGTGCTTTATTCTGGAGTATCCAAATATAGCAGCATCAGTAAGCAATGCCTGGATGCAGCTGTATTATAGTTTGTGCATATGTGTCTATGCCTGTAGTGTGACATTTGCACAATCTGCCGGTACAGAAAACAGATTAAGGACCCTTAACTAAATCACAGACCTTCCTGTCTGCAGCTCTGCTGAGTCTCGGTGTAGCAGAAAGAGGTCTCGAATCTGAATTGAGCCCCCAGACTCTCTCCTCTATGGTATAAAGCAGATGTAAAACTTTTCTCTATGTTGGCCTCTTAACCTCTAAATGTGAAAGTACCTGTCAAACAGAGTCCTGTCATGTGCCAACTTTGCTGTAAACTTTGTGGAGAAGGTTTGCCCTCTTACCCTTTTCAGTTCTAGCATTTTCAGCCTCGGAATAAGAATTCCATGCTACAGTAAAGGTCATCTCTATTATAGCATTTCACATTCTGTTCTTTAAGCAGGAATGGAGAGATAAAACTAAACTAACACTGTGTACAAATGGGGGGAAAGGCATTTGCAGCGCCAAGAAAGACATGCAGTTTTGCATCTACAATGTAATCCCAGCCATTCAAGCTTTTTCAAAATGAAAAACAGAGCATTAGCAGAAACACAATGCTAGATTATTTATTTTTTTAGGTTGATTTCCTCCCTGCACCTGTCACAGTTGCAGCTACTAAGCTTGCAGTCTGGGGGAAAGCATTTCTTTTTAAGAAGAGTTGGCTTTTCCACCCTGCTTTTCTCACCCATTTAAGGGAACTCAAAGTAGCTGACAAACCTTCTGTTCTTCTCCCCATAACAGACACCCTGTGAGCTGTCACCCAGCTGGCTTCATGGAGGAGTGCGGAACCAAACCTGGTGATTCTCAGATAAGAGTGCAGTTCCCTAAACACTAGACCAAACTGGATGAAAGATGAGAGCTTGGGAGTATAAACACTCATTTTACAGCTGGATTAAGGAGCTTCTTAATTTGGATTATGGGTCTCCAATCCCCGTGTTGATGTGGACTGAGGAGCCTCTCTTCCCCCCCCCCCCCATTAGCCCAGCTCTGTTTGCACAAGATAGAACTAGATCTGGATTAAAAAGCCCTTAATCCGGATCTCTTGTGGACCCATTTAATCAGGTTCAGAAGAGGACCAAGGGTCTTGTTCCAGGTAACAGGAAACATGCAGACGGCACACCTCCATGGTCCAGAACTACAGAGGGGCAGGTGGCAGCTACTTTCTCAAAGCCTCTTTTTGATGCAGCCTTGGTTTTAGAATAAATCCTAACTTCATTTCTGTAATTCACACTTATCTAAGACACAGCTCTTAACCTTTCAGCTTCCCCTTTGTTTTAACAGCTGCAAAATTATGAATCAAATATTATTTTTCTCTGATCCAAGAAAGTAGCCAGCTATGAAATATTAATTTATAACATCCTACAAGCTGCAAAAACATTTCAGGAATGTATTCTTAATTATAGCTTCCCTCCCATTACCTTTGAAGGAAAATTAAACCCAGAATCAAACACGGGCTTTCAGAGAACACGGCATTTAAAATGTGATGGGGTGGATCACACAGTTTTACAGTGTAAAAGAAAAGACCTCTTTCGTGCACTAGTGGTTAAGGAGCCAGACCCTTATCTGGAAATAGTTTGATTCCATACTCCTCCAGAAAGCCAGCTGGGTGACCTTGGGCTAGTCACAGCTCCTTTCTGAGCTCTCACAGCCCCACCCACCTCACAGGGTGTCTGTTGTGGGGAGAAGAACAGAAAAGCTTTGTCAGCCGCTTTGAGTCCCCTTAAATGGGTGAGAAAAGCGGGGTAGAAAAGCCAACTCTTCTCTGCTCAGAAGCTTGGGCAAAAGCAAGCTTCTTGTAACTAGTGAGATCACGTCACATCATACTGCATCTTCACTGCCATAGATTTCCAGCCGTACTTTATCCATTTTATATTTGATTCACTGCTTTGGAATGTCACACGAAGGTGGCAAAGAGACACTGAAACAAGTAGGCTTGGTGACTGTCCACTTTTTTATCTTCTCTGCTGTTTTCTCTAGAATTATCTAGTTATCATTTTCATGCCACACGCTTCTGGTATTAAAACATTCCTAGGTAAAACAGCAATCCACCCAATAAATGACAGTTTTTTTGTCATCCAAAATTTATCTGCCAATCAGCTTGCTGCAATAGAACTGTTTGCACAGAGGAAGATTCATCTCAGAGATGCAACTGAGTCACCATCTAATTTGCATATTATTCTTCTAAACCACAGCATTTGAAGCATGAAAAGACCACTTCTATATATGCCTATCTCTGCAGAAGAAATCTCTAAGATATAATATAAAAGGTAGATGCAACCTAGTTGCTAAGGAACTGCACATTAAGGACATTAACTGCACATTTTTTTTTAAGAGAATGAAAAATTCTCAAAAATGTATTGATGTGATATATTATAAAACCAGATTATCTGTATAGTTTTCTTGATAAATGAGATTATTGTTATTTATTTATATGATTGTAAATTAAGTGAAAATATTATAAATATGTATAATATATCTTTTTTTCCTTTTCAATAAATGTTTAAAAAGTAAAAAGGAAACCAGATTGTCTTCACAGGAGAGTTCCAGATCCATCATCATTTCTACCAGCAAACTTAAACGAACACTAGGCGGCACTGAAAATGGAGCAACTTAGGTCCGCCTCTCTGGGTGTGTCCAGACTTAGGAATACTGCACATTCTGGTGCGCATTCTGGGCATGGGCATCACACCTGACTCCCGATACTTTGTAATGGTGGCACATTATGCCACCACTACTTCGAATTTACCTACTGCAGAACGATGAGCACTCAAGATACATTCAAACTTCCCTGCCGGTCTGGACAGGTTGGCGAGAAACAGCCAATGAGAGCTGAGCCTGCACTTCGAGCTCAGTTCCCATTGGCTGTCCCATCCCACGTGACGTGCGCACCACAGAAGTCTCACAGCTGCTGAGGAGCAGCTGAGGACCTGCATTTTGGGTGGGGAACAAGTCGTCGCTTCGCAGCCAGGTAACCTGCGAATTTTTATATAACTGTGGATTTATTTCTACTAGTCTGGAAGGAACCTCTCTCTCCTATTTGGTCTCTGTATCAGCTCATAATCACAACTGATCCCTCAGCCAACTGTGTACAGAAGTTCTTCCTCTTCCTCTTCTTTCTTTGAATTGCACCTTAAGTTGGTAGCAGTAATATATTTTTCCTAACTAAATTTATCTCTCAATAAATAGGTATTTTCATATGTCTTAGGCTGGCATCCAAACGTCTGATACTTATTCTGCTATATACTTAGATATTCTAGAATAAATCATGGATACTTCTTTTATCCCTATATTTATATCCCACCCTTCACCCACCTTCAACATGGCTCAATAAAACTAATAAAACATTCTTAATTTTTTTAAAAAACCTACCAAAACTAGAGAGAATGGCATAATGTTTTTAAAAATATGCCCTTTAATTTCTGTAGCACTAGCATAAAAATAATAATAGAGGAATTTTGCTGGACTGGGACACAACCCATCTAGTCCAGCATCCTGTCACACCCAGCAATCCACCAATTGTCTCTCAAGCAATGGCAAATGCTTCCCCTGCTCTCAACTCCCTGCAAATGGTCTTTAGAGACATCCTGCCTGTCTCTCCGACCTGGATGTGGTACCTAAACATCCATTCTAGTAGCCAGTGATACATCTGCCCTCCATGGATTTGTTTAACCTAAGATGATTGCTATCATCAGCCTTTTTAGTACTAAATTCCATAGACCAATGACCCTCTGGGTGTAAAAATACTTCCCCTTGTTGGTCATAAATCTCCAGCCCATCAGCTTCATAACAGTGTCCTCTGATTCTAAAACTGTGTTACAGAGAAAATAATTCTCTCCATCCACTGTATCCATATCATGCATAATTTTACATACTTCAGTCAGGTCATCTATTAATTGTGGAACAAAGAGCAACATGTTTATACTATGAGACACCTCTTCATGCTGAAGTAACTTGGCTTACATATTTCCCTGCTCAGACATATTTAATTATACCTACCCAAGCAGACACATAAATACATGGTGATCTCTACTTATAACTGCAGTACAAATCAAGCTAACGTTCTCCAGCCTCTCAGTCGGCATTGAGAAATCATGTCCTATTCAAGTGAGATTTAAAGCACTTGAACGGTCAGATTTATAAGTGGGTTTTGATAGGTCTTCACATTCGGCAAAACACTCAAGTGATAGATGCTCCCAAGGCTGGGAGGGAAAATATCACCTACGACAAAGGTTTGCATGCTGTTACAGCCTGCAAAACAGTTAATCTGAATTTGTATAGATTATTAATTAAGGTCATGGATCAGACAGCAACTAGTCTTCCTCACTAGTTTCTTAAGGACCCCAGAAGACAACTGATAAAAATAGCTGGCTGGATTAAGGGCACACACGAGCTTACAGCAGGAGAGTATTTGCGCTTTGTCAGAGTATTTTAGAGTAGTCAGAAGTCGGTGACTCATCCAGCTCTGAGGACAACACGCACAGGATCCAGGAATCGGTTTAAAAGAAGCTTAAGATCTGGGAAAGGATAAAGCTTCCAGAGACACCTACACGCCCACAAGTTAACTTCTGTCAAGTCTTGATGTTTGCACCATATTTTTATATTAGAGGCGAAAATGGGGGAGTTCTCACAGCTCAGCAACGGAGAAGCTGCCAGGGAAGTAGCCTAGGGCTGCAGGTCCAATAGTTGACATCTGAGGCTGAAGGAGCGCTTCCCTAATCTGCTCTAGCACAGAATATTCATAAGAAGGGGCAAGGACAGACTGGAGTGTGAACAATCCCACCTCCATCTTTGAGGCGCCTCAGGAATGCTTCTTCTTCTTCTTCTTCTTCTTTTTGCCATGTCTGATCACAGCCTCAGGCTGTGGTCATACTTAAGATTTAATCCAGCTTCAGTCCACTTTCAGAGCGAGAGAACACATCAGCAAAGCGACAAGCTGTTTTCTTTCAGTGTTAAATAACTCCAAAAATTCACCTTTGGGAGAGATAATGAGGAAAGAAAATTACTGGTCACTTTGCTGATGTTTTCTCTTGCTCTGAAAGTGGACCACAGGGAGGTGTGACCACAGCCTCACTTACTGCCAAGAAAACTGCACAGCTCTACTTATGTTGCACCAGAATTCAATCCTGATGATTTGGCCACAGTTATCCATACTCCAGTAACCTCTAGATTGGACTACTGTAATGCACTCTACATGGGGCTGCCCTTGAAGACGGTTCGGAAGTTGCAGCTAGTGCAAGATGCAGCCACCAGGGCGCTGACCAGGACAGCTAGCCAGATGCACATCATGCTGGTCTTAAAAGAATTGCACTGGCTGCCAATTCACTACCAAGCCCAATTCAAGGTGTTAACTCTGACTTACAAGGCCCTAAATGGCTTGGGCCCCAAATATCTAAAGGAACGCCTTCTCCCACATCGACCTGCCTGTGCCTTAAGATCTGGAGGGGAGGCCCTCCTGGTTGTCCCACCACCTTCAGCAGCCACAACACTAATTAGCCACCACTAAATTTATTACATTCTTCTTTGCAAGAGTATGTTGTCTTCTAGGGAATTTGCTGCAAACATCTTAGCAGATCAAAAAAGCACCCCTCACTTAATGCGTCCTCAAGCATCCCTGTTTTATGAAGGAACAATTTGCATATCTCTGATTAATATTTAATTGTATTTATATATGTCAAACAAAAAAAAATCGATGCAGATAGTAAACTCTACTCAGTTAGGAAGTATGACAAGTTAGGAATGCCTGCAAGGGCTACAATGGTGCATAATGAAATAGTTGATAATATAAACTCAGTTTTATCTAGGTCATTATGTTGATTGCACAGACACAATACAGGCGGCATCCAGACGTTATTTACTTATTCTACTATATTTGGATATTCCCAATTAAAGCATGGATATTCTGGAATATGCTTGCTTTACTGCAGAATATCCAAATATGGAAGAATAAACAAGGAACATCTGGATGCAGCAACAGTCAGCCAGTGTGACCATCATTTTATGAAACTAAGAGATGGCCTCATCTTCCAAGGCTAACTACAGAATCTTCGCACACCTATGATATAAAGGGCTGTTTAAAACCATTAAGGCATTAATAAATTTTAAAAAATCAGTTTCCTTGATCACATTCCAGGTAGGTGTAATCCTTGCAAATGCAGGCTTGTCAGGACAGGGACTTTACTGGAGATGGTGGTTAGTCATTAAGGCCTGTTGGAGCAAAAAGCAAGACCAGAATAGCTAGAGCTAATGGCAGGTGGAAACTTTTTAAGTTTGCAAAATTTCATCAAGCCATGTGAAAACTGATTTCACTGAACATTATTAATTGAACATAAATTCAGTAGAAGGCAAAGTGAACTCAAGCTCCAAGCCACATTGACCACTTTGCCCCAGGCCTCAATTACATCCACAAAAAACACCTCCTAGCCTCACTTTGACTGGAGCCAGTTTGGTCTAGTGGTTAGGGGCTGGACTGTTATCTGGGAATACCAGGTTTGATTCTGCACTCCCCCACGAAGACAGTTGGGTGACTTTGAGCTAGTCACAGCTCTCTTCTGAGCTCTCACAGCCCTACCTACCTAACAGGGTATTCTGTTGTGGGGAGAAGAATAGAAAAGCTTTGTCAGCCACTTTGAGTCCCCTTAAATGGGTGAGAAAAGCGGGGTAGAAAAGCTTCTTCTTGAAGAAGCTGCCCTTCAATACTAGGCCTTATTCTGGATTATATCCCAGAACAAGGGTATGGCATTCATTCATTCATGGATGACTGATAGATAGATAGATAGATAGATAGATAGATAGATAGATAGATAGATAGATAGATAGATAGATAGATAGATAGATAGATAGATAGATAGATAGATAGATAGATAGATTCATTCATTCATTCATTCATTCATTCATTCATTCATTCATTCATTCATTCATTCATTCAGCTTTTTATCCCATCCTATATCTAAAGGTCTCAGAGCTGGTTACAAAATTAAAAACCAAATATAAAGTGAACATTTTAAAATTATGAAGGGAATCTGGTAGACACTGCCTATTTGGACTTTCACAATTTTTTGACCTAGGGTGTTTTTCCACTGTCACTAGAAGTACCCATTAAGTACCCATCAATGGGGACAAAAATGCCATTTAGTACCCATTAATGGGTATTTAATGGGTACTTCAAGGACAGTGGAAAAACACCCCTAGTCTGCCACCAAATACCTCTTGGGAAGCTTAACAGCCATACAGTAGAAGAGGAGGAGGAGGAGGAGTTGGCTTTTCTACGCCGCTTTTCTCACCCATTTAAGGGGACTCAAAGTGGCTGACAAAGCTTCTGTTCTTCTCCCCACACCAGAACACCCTGTGAGGTAGGAGGGACTGTGAGAACTCAGAAAGAGAGCTGTGACTAGCCCAAGATCACCCAGCTGGCTTCATGGAGGAGTGTGGAATCGAATCCAGTATTCCCAGATAGGAGTCCGGCTCCCTAATCACTAGACCAAACTGGAAAGGCCCTATTGGTGGATAAGTAACTGGAAAAGGAAAGGAGAGTTATAGGAGTAACTGGTCATTTCTCATAAAGAGGAACTGTTGCAAGGTTATTGTTATTGGAACTGTTGCTTTTTGACATATGTATATTTATACATACAGTATATTTAAAGGCACAAAGTCTAGGCAGGGAGCAGTAACAGCTGAGGAGAAATACTCTACATTATTGCTTCCTTGCATTGCATTCTGGAAATGGCCTTTAGAGGCAGCCTACCTATATCCAATACAGTCCCTATATCCTGCATGTCTGGACACTGACACTGGGAGCCACCATCTTGAATATGGCCATGGTGCATGTGTGGGACCCAAAATAGGTGGTGTTGTGCCTCATACCCTCAGCCTTTCCTTCTCCAATGAAGAGCTGTCTGTCACTGCAGACAACCAAGGCGAGCCCAGCTTCCTTGACAGTCAGGGCAAGGGAGGCACGGCTCAGGGGCTCAATGTAAACAATGACCCTAAAGCCCAAGATAGAGACAGCTTGGACAAAGATGCTGGGTGACCCCTTTCCCGATTGTTCTGAGACAAGAGCAACAACAGCTGAGATGGTCAGTGCATCTGCACGCCAAGCCCCTGCGCTGAAAAGGGCATGATTCTCCCTTGCCTACTTAAACATGCCACACACCTGAAGAACCTGTTGCAGACAATACATCTCTTTATCCTGCAACCTCAGCCCGTTTGCTCTTTGTGCTTCTGATCCTTGAACTGATATCTGATACCACAGGTCCTCTGGCATTTTGGAACTCAGAAAGTTTGACTACGCTTTACTCTTGCTCCCTTTGGCTGGCTGCTACTACTGCTAGCCCTGAGTGTGCATGTGTGTGTTTGCTAAGACCTGGCTGACTCGGAACACATGCAGCAGCGGCAATCACATACTTCCAGGTATTTCATACCATCAAAATACCTGTTTAGGCAACAAGCAATTATTCCAGGGAGCTTTACTCCAGACTATAGCTTGTTAGCATGTTTTTAGGCCATGTCTGGAGGTGGCCTTAGTCTATCCCAAAGGACAGCACTCCACAAACAGGATGCCAGTTGGAAAAGGATTCCAAACTATGAAGGAAGAGCTACAAAGAACAAAGTATTAAAATACAGGAAAAATAAGATTCTTCATAATATCTCAAAACCAGGACTTTGTGCATTGATGGTTATGGATCTACTGCGCTTTTACTGACACTAGAATTTGCCTTGTGCTCTTGGAACAGCAGTCGATAAAATAATTTAATTCCATTTGCTTAAAGTTGGCACAATATTTACAAACCACCTTCTGCCAATATACCAGTATTAAACACATAAACTGAGATTTCAGTACTTCAAGTGGTCTTCAGCTCTCTGCCAAGTCTAATGGGTTGACACTAACTCCAGGCTGGAAACAGCACTGCCTCAACGGTCACACAGGGACTTTGGCATGAGAAATCACCAACATCTGACTGGCTCGCACCTCATGCATTTGGAGACTTTTCAAAAAGCAGAAAAACCCTGTGTGAATTTTCTAGAAAAGGGCCTTTTGTGTTCCGGATGTTTAAAAGAAGTTAAGTACAAGTTGAGAACTACAAGGACTATATTAATTCTTAAAAAGCAATAATTCAGGATCAATGGACAACAGCCTACTCCAGTGATGGTCAACCTATGACACGCGTGTCACAGGTGACACGCCAAGCCCTTTTGGGTGACACACATGGTCACCCTGGCACCTGGGCATGTAATGCTTGTTGTTCTTGAAGTGTACGAAATACTAACTTTTAATTGAAGATTTAGCAAACAAAATTCAGTAACAAAAGTTACTAATGTAAAGAATTATTTGTTTTTGCTTTTAATAAACTACATATATCAAAAATAACATTTTTACTACAGCTACAAATATCACAAATCATGGATATTTTTAGATGTGACACAGCACCCAAGTTAAGCGAGGTTTTCTTGTGAATTTTGACACACCGAGCACAAAAGGTTCGCCATCGCTGGCCTACTCACTACAGTTTCCTCATGAAATGTGTATCTGAGAGGGTTTTACAAGGGAACACTGCATCTAGAAATGCAGGGGTTGTTGGAATCCTCACTTCAGTTCTGAAAAGTCTCTGAATAAACTTGGGCCACTCAATTCTTTTCTCTATCACACAGCACTAGAACCAGGAGACACTCTATGAAGCTGATTGGTAAGAGAATTAGATCAGACAAGGGAAAGTACTTCTTCTCCCAGAGGGTTATTGGTCTGTGGAATTTGCTGCCAGAAGAGGTGGTAACAGCAACCAGCCTTAAAAAAGGGTCAGATAAAATTATGGAGGACAGATGTATCAATGGCTACAAGAATGGATGCCTAAGTACCACCTCCAAGCTGGGGAGACAGGCAGGATGCCTCTAAGGCCATCTGCTGGGATTTGAGAATAGGTGAAGGTTTTGCCTTTGTCTTCTGCTTGAGATGCCCATGAGCCACTGTGTGGGACAGGACACTGGAATAGATGGGCTGTGGCCTGATGCAGAAGGGCTCCTCTTATGCTCTTGAGAAAAAATGGAAAGGAGTACAACATTTCTCACCTTTATAGATCAAAGGAAAGAACATAAATGAATTGATAGACAAATAGATAGGATGGACAGATAGATACACAGACTCTCCTTCCACACATTTCTAGGACTCTACCAATAGCTCTTGACACCCTTGGTCCAAAAGCTTTAGAGTGCTCAGAACTTGGTTATAAGGAAAAAGGGTGTGTTGGCCATGCTTATAGAAACCCGAGCTGCTAGAAGTCATTGGCATTTCTCTTTCCAAGTCTCTGTCCAGATGGGATAAATATAATGCCATTATGGGGCTGCTATGGTGGGGACACCTCATGTACCACCAGTCAATCTCACCACAGACCTGCTTTTTTGCTCCTAAAAAGCACTTTAGGGAACCACGTACCTTTTTGGACAGAGCCACCATCATCGCTCTGTCCAATGCGCATGCATGAAGGCTGAAACAACTGACCACAAAGGATGTGCAAAATGACATTTGCATCTGCAAATTCTATCAAGTATTTCAAATTCATGAATATCTGTAACAAACTGAAAGTCCAGACGTTAAAGGTCCCAAAGCTCAACTGAAACCACAAAGGTTCCCATCCACAAATATAAAAACCTTGGTCGAATTTTGCCTCCATTTGTTAAATTCGTATTTTGCATTGTTTTGGTAGTTAAAAGGAGCTTTTTCAAAGGGAGAAAAGGTGATAAAAACTTCATGAAAAATATTTGCATAAGGACATAAAAGTCCAGATGTTCAATTTAATGAATCTGAGATGAAATAAATTTTTGGAAGTTCAATTCAATAGTGAAATGAACATGAACTTTTCCCCATGCATATACCTGCTGACTGGGAATTCGCCAAAAGGCACAAAGTCTAGGCAGGGAGCAGTAACAGCTGGAGAGAAATACTCCACATTATTGCTTCCATGCACTGTATCCAGCTACAGAAAACCTACCAGAACTGAGCCAAAGTCTTGGGGGGTTGAATTTAAGAAAATAAATTCCTCCCTACATATTCTGTCTTTGTTCTATTTATTCATTACTCGGGATGTGCAAGAATATTCAAAACATGAGAAATTCAGTCAAATTCGGACATTCAAATTGGGACGGTCGAATTCAAATCGAAAGTCTATACATTCATTTTGTAACATTCAAATGAATTTGAATGTTTCAAATCATTTGTACAAATTATTTCGACATTCGTATCTGTACTTATCTGGTACACATTACATACGTATCTGTGTGCATCTTATTTGTATCCATTTGCATTTGTCCAGATACATACAAAAACAGGATGCATATGGGAGAAAAACAGGGGGCGGATGGATGCGTACAGATGTGTACGGACACGTACGGATGTTGTCAACATTCATATCTTCAACGACAAATTGAATATTCGTACAAACAGATACGAATGTATTTGAATCAGTTCAAATTTGAATACAGTCATTTTTTTCTCTATTTGTTTGAATTCGAACATTCGAATATTTGATTCAGTATCCAAACAAAGCCACTTTGAACATGGTAGGATTCAAATCCACTATGAATGTTTTTCGAATACTATCTGAATCTGATTCAAATCCCTCTGACCAGCTGGACCTCCAAATCCCCTCCTAATCTGCCTTGAATCTGCTCTGAAAGCTTCAAATCTGCTCTTGAATCCACTCTGAATCCACTGTGGATGTGACTGGGCAGTCACTTTGCTGCCTCCCCACATTTGCAAATATAATGAAGCATGGAACAAACACACAAAAGCCAACATCAGATTCAAATGTGAATGCAGGAATTCATGCGAATTCGTACAAATTTCAAATCACCACAAATATTCGTGCATATTCTGACATCACACCTTTCCCCTCCTTTTCTTCACCCTGTTTCCGCCTCAAGACAAGCCAGTGGAATAAGCTGATTTGGGACACTGACTAGTGCAAGGTAACCCAGTGAGCTTCAAAGCAGTCAGATTTCAAACCCAACATTTCAGAGAGCAGTAATTCACAATTTTAAAAGCCCAAAGGAAAGCTTGCACCTGGCACCCTGATGCATCCTTGTGGAACTATAGCAGGTTCTTATTTTTTTAATGCTAAATAACTACATTTTATTGGCTCTCCACTAACTACTCTCCCCAGAGAAGATTTCAAATCCTGTTATCTGCTTATACAGATTTTCCATACATGGATGGATTAATTAGCCAAATAGTGTTTTTTTTCACACCTGTCACTACAAGGATCTCAAAGCAGCTTACAACATTCCATACAACAGTAAAATCCAGAATTCATTTAAAGTTAAAAACCACAAATCTAAGCACATCAATATATGGATGACACCCACCTGTCTCTCTCTCAGTGCCATTTGAATCAGGTGAGGTTGTTGTGGTGCATGATGGGTGCTTGGAGGCAGAAATGGGTTGGATGGGAGCAAATAAACTGCATCTGATCTGAATGTTTTGCCATAGAGTCTTTGGTTCTTGAAGCTGGGCGGCATTCTCTTCTCAATGGGGTTGTATTGCCCAGGAAGGGACAGGTATGTGATTTGGAGGTGTTCTTGGACTCTGCACTGATGCTCGAATCTCAGGTAGAGGCAGTGGTCAAGAGTACCTTCTTCCAGCTATGGCCCTTTTTTGGACAAAGATGATCAAGTCACAGTAGTCCATGTCCTAGTAACATCCAGCCTGAACTATCATAATGCACAGAGGAGGCTGGCCCATGTGTGCGCGGTGTGCGCCGCTCACCCAACGCTAGGGGGCAGTCATATTTTGTTTAAGAAAAGATAGCCAGAAAGACAATTTTTCTGGCCAATAGGAAAAATCCTAAAAAATATCCCGATTCTTCAATGGAAGAAGCGGGAGATTTACAGCCTATTTGGGTGCGCCGCACCAAGCCAATAAGGAGGTCTGAAATGTAAACAGACACGCCCCCTCCCTCCCTCCCTCCCCTCCTTCCAACTACTGCGCCATTTTCGCGCCTCCTTCCAACTACGGCGCCATTTTCGCTTTTGGTTTTGGAGGGAAAGAAGGTAAGGACGGGGCTCCCTCTTATATTCATCATCATCTTCCCGGGCCCTGGCTATTTCTTTCCTCCTCCCACCCAGCCGCAGCGTGTGCCCTCTGGGGCGGTGGGAAAGACACTGGGGGGAACTCGTTGTTCCCTGCCTTGCCCAACCGTCGCTGTTCCTGGCAGCAACTGTTCCCTGCCGGCCCGGCTGGCTAGTTGGTCTGACTAGCCAGCCGGGCCGGCAGGGAACAGTTGCTGCCGCCGCCACCGCCGCCGCCGCCGCTCGGGCCTGGGCACAGCTTCGGCGAGGCTGCCTACAGGCCCGCGCGCCAGCGGAGGCAACTGTTCCAGCCGGGCCGGCAGGGAAGAGTTGCCGCCGCCGCCTCTGCCGCCGCCGCCGCTCGGGCCTGTAGGCAGCCTCGCCGAAGCTGTGCCCAGGCCCGAGAGGCAGCGGCGGCGGCAACTGTTCCAGCCGGGCCGGCAGGGAAGAGTTGCCGCCGCCGCCGCCGCCGCCGCCGCCGCTCGGGCCTGTAGGCAGCCTCGCCGAAGCTGTGCCCAGGCCCGAGAGGCGGCGGCGGAGGCAACTGTTCCAGCCGGGCCGGCAGGGAAGAGTTGCTGCCGCCGCCTCTGCCGCCGCCGCCGCCGCTCGGGCCTGGGCACAGCTTCGGCGAGGCTGCCTACAGGCCCGCGTGCCGACGGAGGCGGCAACTGTTCCAGCCGGGCCGGCAGGGAAGAGTTGCCGCCGCCGCCGCCGCCGCCTCTCGGGCCTGGGCACAGCTTCGGCGAGGCTGCCTACAGGCCCGAGCGGCGGCGGAGGCAACTGTTCCAGCCGGGCCGGCAGGGAAGAGTTGCCGCCGCCGCCGCCGCTCGGGCCTGTAGGCAGCCTCGCCGAAGCTGTGCCCAGGCCCGAGAGGCGGCGGCGGAGGCAACTGTTCCAGCCGGGCCGGCAGGGAAGAGTTGCTGCCGCCGCCTCTGCCGCCGCCGCCGCCGCTCGGGCCTGGGCACAGCTTCGGCGAGGCTGCCTACAGGCCCGCGCGCCGACGGAGGCAACTGTTCCCTGCCGGCCCGGCTGGAAAGCCCACTTTCTTTCCTTCCCTCTTTCCTGGGGCCTCGCTTGTGACATTAAGGTTGAGCCGGCAGGGTTGGCTCCACCTTAATGCTGCAAGCGAGGCCCCATTCTCCCTTTCTCTCCTTCCCTTCCTTCCTTCTCTCTTTCCCTTCTTCCCTCCCCTCCCTCCCCTCCCCTCCCCTCCCCTCCCCTCCTTCCCCTCTTTCCCTCCTTCCCTTTCTGTTTTTCCCTCCTTCCTTCCTTCCCTCCTTCCCCCTTCCCTCTCTTTTATCTCCCTCCCTCCTTCCCTCTTTCTTTCCTTCCTTCCTAGCTCTCTCCAGAGCTTTCACAGCCCCACTAACCTCACAGGATGAAAGCTCCCCTTAAATGGGTGAGAATAGCAGGGTAAGTGGGGCTGTGAAGGGAGAGCTATGACTAGCCCATGCCCCCCCCCAGTTGGCTTTTCTACTAGGAGGAGAAGGGGGATGGATGGATGGATGGATGGATGGATGGATGGATGGATGGGGTGGGGACAGAGGGTGGTAGTCTTACCCTCACCTGAGAAGCCTAAATTTGAGGGCTGGAGAGGAAAAAGATCCTTATGAACAGATTGAAGCCAAAGAGATTGAAAAGAAAGATGATCCAAGTCCACATTCAAGTCCAAACAAAAAATCTTGTTTGTCCTCATTGTCCCCTAAGATCAACTGTCCTGTTGTTTGACTGCTGCCTATAGATGTTTGCATTTTTTAATCCAGTGCTGATTCTGGGAGCTCCTGCCTGCCCCCATTTGAACCTGCTACTACTACTGTAAGATTAAAAGTTCTTACCTAAACAGCAGTTTCAAATCTGTCAATATGTGTTCACTTTTTAACAGTAGAATGCATTTAACATATACTATTAAAGGGTAAAAAGCCAGCAAAATGGTCTTTGACAGCTGACAAGCATTCTGTTTTTTCCTCCACCTCAGAATGCCCAGGAGAAGAAAGAAGAGTTGGCTTTTCTACTCTGCTTCTCTTGCCCCTTTTTAGGGGACTCAAAGCAGCTGACAAGTGTTCTGTTCTTCCTGGCTGGCTTATGGCTGGGGAGAAGCTTTGCTAAGAGAAGTTCCGTCCTTCTCTTCTTCATCTCATTCTCAATATCTCTCTCTTTCTAGCTTGAAAATAGTTGCTTGCTTGCTTGTGTGTTTGAATTTGTTGTAATAATTAATTGCTTATATTTCAATTTACCTGCTTATTTGCTTGATTTTAATGTGTTGAAAAATTACGTGTTTGAGGGGTGTGCTTGTGGAGGGGGGTAAAAGAAGGGGTAGCTAAGGGGTGTTGTGCTTCACTTTAGTCTTACATTCTTGTTCTTGTCCTATATTTTTATGCTATATTTTTTCTCTTGCTTCATTTTTGTTGAGTTGAAGTTTGTAAAGAAGCGATTTGAATGAGGAATGTATTACTGTGGTTTTGTGTGATTGCTTTTGTAATCTGGAAGAGGTCTGGGCAGTTGGGGCGCACTGATGTATATTTAAGAAGCTCTTTCTAGACGTTATTTTTTGTTGTTGCTGATATGAATCTGGATTCACACTTAAGTTTTAATGCAGCTTCAGTGCATTTTCAGAGTGAGATAATACATCAGCAAAATCTCAAGCTGTTTTCTTTTTGCATTATCTGACTTGGAAAAGCCATCTTTAGATTAAAGAGGACAGAAAATGATTATTCACTTTGCTGATATGTTCTCTCACTTGGAAAGTGGTCTCAAATTGGATTAAAACTCAGGTGTGAACACAGCCTAATAGCTTATTTTTAAGCATCTGTGGTTGCAGTCAACCCAGCCCAGGTTTTAAGTTTTCTTCTGCTTTGGCTAAGTGTTGCCTGATGGCAATTTTAACTACTGATCTAGGCAGGTCCTAGCCATCATAGTAATAAATGTAGAAAAGCCAACTCTTCTTCTCCTTCTTCTCCTTCAGCATATTAAAGTCCTAGTCTGGTGTTGTATGGGGACATGCAACATTCACAGAAACTGTTTTGGAGGCAGCGCTGTTTTTTCCGTACCACCACATTTGCAGTATCAGATAGATTTATATGAGCTCTCAAAAACTGGTATAAACAGTCCTTTCACAAGTAGGCAAGCAAGGATCTCTTATTTCCTTTCCTTAAGTTATTAATTAGCATGATTGTCCTCAATGGGGTTGTAATGCCGTGGGGATACTCTTGGACTCTTAGGGTGTTTTTGCACATAGAACTTAATGGGTGCTTAATGGGTCCTTAAAGGGTCCTTAATGGGTCCTTATGGGTTCTTCATGGGTCCTTAAAGGGTACTCTAGTGCTAAGTGCAAAAACACCCTTAGTTAATGCTTGAAGCTCAGATGAAGGCAGTGCCCAAAAGTGCCTACTTCCACTTGAGACAGTTAGACCCGTGGCCACGCCCGCCGACCTCTTAGGCCACGCCTGCCGACCTCTTAGGCCACGCCCGCCGACCTCTTAGGCCACGCCTGCCGACCTCTTAGGCCACGCCTGCCGACCTCTTAGGCCACGCCCACTGACCTCTTAGGCCACGCCCGCTGACCTCTTAGGCCACGCCTGCTGACCTCTTAGGCCGCGCCCCCCTGGGACTTAGGGCTGTGAACACCCAGCCCTGAAGCCCACCAGCCGCCACTGATAATGCACCTTATGTGGGGCTGCCCTTGAAGATGGTTTAGAAACTACAACTGGTGTTGATGAGACTCACATCACACTGGTCCTAAAAGAATTGCTCTGGCTATTAACTTGTTACCAAGCCCAACTTAAGGTTTTGACTTCAACTTACAATGCAAGCTTGGGCCCCAAATACCTAAAGGAACACTCTTGCCATATAGATTTTCCACCAATCACAGAAGTGAAATGAGCTGGAGCCCATAAGAGGGACTTTTCTGTGACAGCCCCCAGACTATGGAAAAGTCTCCCTCTGTGGTACACCAGGCACCTTCACTAAATGCATTTAGATACCTAGTGAAGATACATCTTTTCATCCCAGCTTGGCTGAAGAATCAAACTCTCCTCTCTTTTCCAGAACTTTTATTGCTGTCCATCTGTTAGATTTTATTGTGACCTGCTTGAGAATTTTGGCTGTAGGACAGGATAGAAATACAAATATATGCATTTTTATCCCCCCCTATACCCAAATGTCTCAGGGAGGGTAATAACATTTAAAACCAAATATAAACACATTAAAACAACAAAGTATCTGAAAAGTGGGGATAAAAAGCTATATCCCCATTTAGCCAAAGGCCAGGACAAAGATGTGCATGTCCACTGCCTTCCTAAACATGAAAAGTGAAAGTGCCTGACACACTTCAAAGGGGAGACTATTCCATAATCTGGGGGCCATCACTGAGAAGACCCTATCCCGGGTGCCCGCTCCTTTTGCTGCCAAGGGCGATGGTACAACCAGGAGGGACCCCCCCACACACACAGATCTGAAGGCATGGTCACGACAATATGAAAGAAACAACAACAACAAAACCCACAGAATTAGCCAAATGTTTTAATTTCAACTTATTAAAAGCTTGAGGGAGCAAGCCTTGAGAATTCTTCAAAGGTTTTAGATAGTTTGGCTGCAAATGCAGCTTCCAGCCCGATGATGACCACTTTGGATAGTTATGTGGAGCATACAATGTGCAACATCCGTGCAGGGCTATCCTATGGATGCTGGGATCACAATGCATGAGCCTATATTTGCTTTGTTGGTGGCAAAATGCCTCATTTGTCACAATAAAGACATTTATCCCTCCACCGCAGCCTCCGCATAGTGAACCATTCTAGTAATCCCATCTGCTGTGATTTACACATTATGAACCCTCCACTAGGCAAGAACAACCCTCTCCTTGCCAAAGGATCATCCACACAATTGAGAAAGATTCTAAGCAGCACATTGTTCCCAGCTGGCAAACTGCTCCTGGTGTTTTGTGGTCTGAACAACGGCTGTCAAGCCAGCGACTCGGATGCCGACTTCATCTTTCAGCGGAGAATCTCCCAGTCTTCTGAGAATTAAATGGTTTTGATTCTGGCTTCCTGATTTTGTGTTTTAACTCTTGCCCCCTCCCAGCAAATGAGAAGATGCAAGTATATGACATCTTGATTAAACCTTTGATGGCTTAGGAAATCCTGCATCGAACAAGGGGTTGGACTCAATCACCCTAGAGGTCCCTTCCAATTCTATGACTCTAAAAACCCATCTTTGATAAATAGCGATGTGCTAAAAACCAAGCTCCTCTGAGTTCAACTGGGTTTCATCCTCAGCCCAGAATGGTGGCTCTGAGAGACACCCCAGCAGTGTGGCAGGCAAACCAAACTCCATCATAAACCACAGCCACTCCAGTGGGGGGGTGGGGGGAGACTACTGCAAGCAAGAACCTTGGCCCTTTCTGCACCTACCTCAGCTAATCCATATTGGCTAGATCCATATTAGCTAAATCTGGATCAACCACAGGCAGAAGCATCCGCACTGAGTGGGCTTTAGAACAGCGAGCGCGTGCTAAAGAGTGCTATCATGGATGTAGACCATGCCCGTGTGGACACAGAATAGAGCCCTTTCTGTCTTGGAATAGGGACATGCCATCCACATGCTGGTGCAGACTACAATAAGTCCAGGACATGGACATGAGATACAATCCAGAATAAGGGCCAGTGCAGAAAAGGTACGCGTCCTCTCTTGCTCCCTTCTCCCCTATGGCTCTGTCTTCATCCCATTATCCCTAAACTGCTTTACTAGCCTTGTGGAATCAGTAAGCCTATTAAAAACCTCACTGAAGCTGGAAGAACTTTTCCAGCTTGGTTGCTACATATATTTGTACGCCCCATGGACATTTCTCGTAGTTTTGCAGCTCCTACACAGATTTTTAAAAAATCTAAATATCTAAAAGCATAATTGAAATAGATTATCAAGTTCTGGAAAAGCACTCAGCCCTCAACTGCACAATTTCAGTCATCCTAACAATGGGTGTTTTTCCACCGCGTTCCTTTAATCCGGTTCTAAGAAGATCCAGATCTAAGGAATGGGTACTTCCCTTAATCCGGATCTAGTAGATGAATTCGTATGAATACAAACGGTTCGGAACATTTGTATGAATGATTTGTACATTCGTTAAACTGGGGATACATATCAAATATGTACTGATGTGTATGCATTCATATAGGATATGTATCCGATACATATATGTTGGTACAGGATATGTATCAAATACGTATGCATTTGTATAGGATACATATGCAGGATCTGTATGCAGGATACATATCCAGGATAAGTATGCATTCGTATCGGATATTCCTATGATTCTGTACAAATACATTTGTATAGAATAGAATCCTACCATGTTTGAAGGGGATCTATTCAAACAAATAGGGATTTTCTAACATTTGATTCATTGCAAACCAAATGCCAAAAACCCATTTGTGCACATCCCTAGTCAAGTGGCATTTTAAGATAAATGCCTTCATTTTCCACCAATCTCAACTGATCTAAGCTTGTTCAAGTCTGACCCAGTGAATTCCAAATTAGTTCCTTGAAATCTCATCTTAGTGCTTGGATCGACATCCTTTGCCCATCTAAGCAATTTTGCCCCTGCCCCTGTATACACTGCACCAGGTCATAGGCTAGACTTCTTTCTTCACCCCCATCTCTCATTATTGTAAATCTCATCCTTGATCAGCCTCCGAGATTTTGCTTTGTGAATGTGATAAAACTGCAACCACATCCTTTGTTTTCAGAGCACAAGCAGTGATGCTGCAGTCATTTGGCATAACTGGGACATGCATGTATACGTTCCCAGGGGGTTCGGCACCCTTTCTTTATATGCAGAAATTGTTATTGCCGGAAGCAATTCCTGGTTACAAGGTCATATACCAATGTATGTGTCATTCCATTTCAGTGTTTCATGAGAAGGAACCTTCACCGTGTGGGATTTACTTTACTTAAGATCTATGCATGTTCTTTCCATCACAATAATAATCCTTTCAGTTCAGAGGAACATTACAGACCGTAAAACAAAGCATCCCAAAATGCTTTAAAAAAAAACAAAAGAACCCTTCAGTTGCTGACTCAACATTTCAAGGAAATATGGTAACAAGCTCTAACGCTTGTGGAACCAGATAAGCAAGTGAGCACCTATGAACTCTCAGTTTGGCTTCTTTCTCCACAACTTACTCAACACACTTGAAATTAGGTGAGAGGAGATAGAATCCCTACGGATTCTGCAACACTGAGAATTTTTTTGTTATTTAGTCTTCCTGAAGATTTCAATGTTTATATACACAGATTGCAGCAGACGTTATATATACATCTCAAGATAAGATACTGAGTTTTACAGAAACACTTTGAACTCTTAAATTGCACCCACATACAATTTAGGGCATTTACGCCTAGTAGTTAAGAATAAAAGCTGTAGTGGTTAAGGAGCCAGACTCTTATCTGAGAATACCGGGTTCAATTCTGCCCTCCCCCATGAAGCCAGCTGGGTGACCTTGGGCGAGTCACAGCTCTCTTCTGAGCTCTCACAGCTCCACCTGCCTCACGGGGTGTACTGTTGTGGGGAGAAGAATAGAAAAGCTTTATCAGCCACTTTGAGTTACATTAAATGGGTGAGAAAAGCGGGGTAGAAAAGCCAACTCTTCTTCTTTTTCTTCTTCTTTTCACACAGCTATATATGTGTTAAATAGAATCTAAGGCCGAATCAGCATTTACCTGAATGCCAGTTAATGCCCAGAACAGCCAAGGTATGCTTGGTGCTTAAACATTATGGTTTATTTTCTTATTTGATACTGTGTACTGTAGTTTCATAGATTGCATAGCTTATTATTAGAGTTCTGTATATTGCTTATGATATATATTTGATGTTTTATTTATTGAAAAGGATTTCTTTACTTGCTGTATTGTTCTGATGTGATGATTGTATTTTGTTTAAGGGGCATTATAAATAAATGTGGTTGTTGTTGCTATTTCCATTCCTGAGAAGAGGCAGAAATACCTTATTCCTATTCACAATCCTATCCAAAAACAAAAAGAAGTGTTTTCTTTTCATTATTATTTCTAACTGAAGAGTGTTTGATGGTCACTTTAGGTGGAAGTGGTCAATCTAGAGCCAGAAAATGTTTCACTGCCAAGAAAGTTCCCTGATCTACAAAATATGGCATTTGCCTTGAGTTTTAAGTTAATGGATTTCCCCCCTGCTATATCAATTTCCCAAATTTCCTTATTTAGCTTTTGACTGAGGAAATAGCTTCCCCTTCCCTCTCATAGTGCTGGTATCATTTTTGATAGGATCATTTCAAATTTTGTTTTTACTGCTGTAGTCTGGCCTGAGACATTTGGGATAAAAATTCAAACAAATAAGCAAATAAATGCACCAGTGGGATTTCTTTAAAGTTTTAGCTTCACCTGCTCTCGAATCCCAGCAAATGGCCTTTAAAGACATCCTACTTGTCTCCCCAGCCTGGAGGATACACTTGGGTATCCATTCTAGTGGCCATTGATACATCTGTCCTCCACAAATTTGTCTAACCCTTTCTCAAAGCCTTCAAGGCTGGTTGCTTCAGACACCAATGACCCTCTGGGTGAAGAAACGGTGTGTCTGAATTTCCACAGATTTCCCCAGGTTCTTCCGTCACTTCTCTAATCAAAAGTTTGAATCCAATAACACTGTCCGTGTTCACACCTAAATTTTAATCCAGCTTCGGTCCACTTTGAGGATAAGATAATACATTGGCAAGGTGAATAGACTTCATGAATAGATTTAATGAATAGATTTAATGCTACAAATGTGAAATCCGCTTCCAGACAGTACATTTTAAATGTACTACAAAATGTACAACCATGTAGCTGTTCGCTTTTGACTATTTAACCCGGAAAACCGGGTTAGATAATGTGGAAAGAAATTGACAAGTCACTTTGATGATCTGTTCTTCCACTCTGAAAATGGACTGAAGCTCGATGGTGTGATCGCAGCCAAGGAAGCCCAGGGGTTCCCATCCAGAACGGAAATGAAGCCTGACATCAGCTCCCTGCTTTGCTGGACTGCTCCGCTTTAGCAATGTTGTGTCCTGATATTCCTTCACTGAAGGATCCGTAACTATTAGCAGCACTGCCCAACAATGTCTAACCTACTGTGGTTTGTTACTGAAGCAGTATATAAGTGCCCCTCAGTAAACATGTAAACAAATAAAATAAACATGGGTCTTCATGTGCTTTTTCTACTGTCTGCTACTGAAAAACAGGGATGTACCAACTTACAAACCAGAGCTCACCAGACTCAAAAATTTCAGTAGAAGGAAAAAGGAGAGAGCCAGAACAACGCCATTATAAAACAAGGTATTACTCTAAAACAGAGAAAAGGACATATGCAATAAGACGGAGCAGACAGGGAAAATCTAGAAAGACAAACAGTATTTAACACCACCGTGCAATTTAAAAGGCCTGGAAATGTTTTAAAAGCTGTTGGATGAGGATGATGCTAAGAGGATTTTTCTAACAGCCACCTGCCTAAGTTCACTGAAGCCACATCCAGACATTGGTTCCTTATTCTGCAATATTTGGATATTTCCAAATATCCATGCTTTATTCTGAAATATTCAAATATAGCAGAATAAGGAACCAAAGTATGTATGCACGAATATTTGTCACATTCAAAATTCATACAAATTTGTCCGAATTTGGGCAGGTGAATTCAAATCAAATGTTGGTACACTTGAAGATTGAACTTTGAATACAAATTGAATGTTTCTATTCAGTAGTACAAAGCTTTGTTACACTCGTGAACCAGGGGAGGTGGGAAAGCGGCTGCCAAGTCACATCTGCAACAGATCCAAAGTGGATTCAGAATGGATTCAGAGTGGATTGAGAGCCAATTTGATGCATTCAGAGTGGATACCATGGGGATATGTAGGAGTTTTGTAGCAGGGATTCGATTTCGGATTCATATCGAACATTCATAATTTGTATCCTACCTTCGAATGAATACAAATTTTCTTGCATTTGATTAGACACGAATCAAACATGAAAAAAGCATTCATATTCTTGCTTATTTAGACTCCAAAAGGCTGTCAGAGCAGTTTACAAACTATTAATAAGCCAGACTCCTCGTTCTTACAATTTAAGAGCAGGCACGAAAAAGGGAATGGAGATGGAAAATGAAAAAGGAAGCCTCAAGTCTTCTCTGTTCGTATCAAGGAAGATCGCTCAATGTCTAGGCCTCTTTAGCCTCAAAAGGCAGAATTTAATAGGTGGCTTGACTAAAGGATATAAAATCATCATGCACGGTGTGGAAAAGGTGGATAGAGAAAAAATATATTCTCTGTCACACAACACTAGTATCTGGGACACCCCATGAAGGTGATGGGCAGAAGAGTTAAGAACAGACAAGGGGACTTTTTTTTTTCACCATAGAGTCATTGGTCCATGGAGTTTTACTACCAGAAAAGGTGGACAACTTAAAAAAAAAAAAAGGTTAGACAAATTCATGGAAGACAGGTTTATAAATGGCTACTAGAATGAATGCCTAGGTACTGCCTCCAGGTTGCAGTGACAGGAAGGATGCCTCTCAAGGCCATTTGCAAGGAATTGCCTTCGTCTTCTGCTTGAGGTGCCCAGAAGCAATTGGTGGGACAGGATGCTGGACTAGATGGGTTGTGGCCTGATCCTGGAGGGCTCCACTTATGTTCTTATGCCCTTAAGGCTGCATCCAGACATCATTACAAATTCCACTATATTTGGATACTCCAGAATATCCATGATTTATTCCAGAATACCTAGCCATAGTGGGATAAGTAACTGACATCTGGATACAGCCTTAGACTCCAAAAGGCCCTCAAGAGCAGTTTGCAAACTGTAAGCAAGACAGTTCCTCCGTACTTAGCATTTACAAGCAGTCATGGCACAAGAAGAGAGGGGAATAGGGAGGGAAAAGGAAAAAGAAAGCCTTGTGTCTTCCCTATTCATGTCAGGGAAAATGATTCATAACATTGTGATGGCAATGGGGGGTGGGGGAGAGCACTGGGCTAGAAATATGATGTAGAACCCATCAGCCTGCTGTTTATTCTTCATTCCTTCCAGAAAAGATAGTTTATATGTTTATCACATTTAACTTTTGCAAAAAGTAAAAGTAATTTTATATTGTAATTGTATTCATTTTATACACTACCATGCTATCTTAAATCTGAAAAGTATAGGAAATATTCAATCCATAGTCTCATATGTCTCAGTGAACACAACGGAAGTTATTGCTCAGAAAAACATCCATATGACCACATTATAGTATATTTACATGTTTTAAACATATTAAAAGAACCACCTGGACTTTTGTCCTCACTGCTCTGAACTGATTGTGCTAGTTTATTTATTATGGTTGTTTTCCTAACTATTCCTTAAAATAAATAAGTATCTGGACCACATTTTTCTTTTATATCATTAAAGGGGAAATTCAAGACACTGACAAGGGACCAATATTAGCACAGCTACAGATAAGACTGTTTACAAAAAAATTTATTGTTTACACCTAAAAACCAAAAGGTTCTGCTTTAAGATTTGCTTCAATCAATCAATTTTATTTGATCCAACCCAAAAATAATAAACATAAACACATAAAGCTGGACAATAAAAGTATAACATTATAAAGCAAGTCGGTAAACAACCAAAGTATGAAAATAAATCTCTGGCTACAACAGACATCCATCCAGGGCTCTTACTCAAGAGTTTGCTATTATCTGTTTATAAGCTTGGAAGATGGCCACAACACAGAGCTCAGAACATCTGAGTTGCTAATTAAGGGCACTGCAAAAAAGGGAAGTCTGGGGATGTTCTGAGATGGATCATTCAGTGTGCAGAGACACTATAACCCTGAGGGTTCCCAGAATCCCTCATTCATCAGTCATCTCAAGCCTAGGCCAGAGGTTCTGCCAGGCATAGCTACTTTTGAACTGTATATAAAAGTTATAACTGGCATCTTACTATTGGACATAGACTGGACATACAGAATTACTGCCATATTCTGTGCTAGGTCTGTAAAAAATAAGAGAATAAAATATATCGAATGCTGTAAGAAGAAGAATCTCTCTTTGGAGAATTAGAGTTCTAGTCTGCCTCATAGGATCACAAAACAGGCAATGAGATATACATGTGTTAAGTCTTGGCTAAGCAAGCCATAATATCTCATCAACAGCTTTGGCATCCATCCTAGATATGTCAACACTTCCATCCTGAAAATGTCTCCATGCATGCTAGAGCATCCCTCACTTGGATAGCAATGGAGCACATGAAAGCGTGTTCCTCAGCTATAATAGTCACTGGCTTGGGAAGGCCAGCACACACCATTCACACCTCTTTGGGGTAAATGATGTGTGTGGTGGTGCAGGCATGGTTGCACGCTGTGGCAACAACACTGCACATGCCCATTGCTGCCACTGCCTCTAGTATAGAGGCAACGTCATTTAACCAGCAGTTGGTGAAGCACTGGGTAAGTCTGGGATGGATCCGGAGTTGCAGAGTGTCTATGCCCAATCCATACCCTTTCTTCACTGATTTCCCAGGGGAGTGAAAGTGTTAAACTCCTTTGAACTTACCAAAAGGTCTTTCCAAATGGGTCAACGGAACACATCCACACTGGGATCTGCCTCAATTGTCCTTGAGGTGCCAGGAACTATACCAGGACTGCTGTAATAGTCCTGTGGCATGGGGAATGCTGCCTCCACACCTCTCCCAGTTTGTGAGGCAAGGGTCCTTTAGATTCAAATGTTCAAAGCTTAAAGGTCTGGACCTTCAGGCATGTCCCACCCTTGCATACCAGAAGCAACATCCCCTTGCTTATTTGTGCCAATGGCTGGATGGGATGTCCAACGTCAGGAAATCCCACCAGAAAAAGAAGAGGAAGACATTTCTATTCTCAACCGGCCTGGAATGGTCTTCGCAGACCATTCCAAATAGGTAAGTGCAGATTCACCTAAAGTGTCCTGAAGCATGCCACACTAGGAGTTGCAGAATTTGAAGGGCACCCTGGTAATAGAAACACAGCAGAACGTGCTGAATTGTTTCTACCGCATCTTGTTCACAGGGGCAAACTCTGCCAGAAAGGGGAACTTTATTGAATACTTTGCTGAGGATAAGGTATTATATCTAGCTCTAAAGAAAGCACCTTGCTGAGCTGGAGAAATAAGGGTATTTAGATACATGCATGAATTCCATTTAGTATATTCAATATATTCCCTTATAAGATGTGACATAAGACTGATCTCATTTTGCCACTCAATAGTAAGCTATTCCTAATTATTTACCAGCTTGGTTGGTTTCCATAAGCCACACTTCATTGAATGAGAAGCCATAAAGAGCAAATACAGATTGATACTAAGAAGACTAGAAATTATCTGTTAGAATTAAGGGAATCAGTCCTCTTGGGAAGAAACAGCGCTGACTTCCAGCTTGAACAATCCTGCTTCTAGCCTTTGGATTTGCATTCAGGTGCTTGGAAATTTTAGCAGAGAAAGTATTTCAAGTAGTTTCTACTTAAGAAATGGACCTGGTTGAGCATCACAGAGCATCTAGGTCACCACTTCTACATCAAACAGTTCCAGCACTACAGGAGTGTGTTCCTTAATTCTTGCTCTAAAGAATCTCAGAGTGGCAGAACTCCTTACTGAGCATCCAGTACAATGTAATCAGAATGGATTTTCCAGAAGTCAGTGGCATGAAGGCCTGCCCCCAAGCATTGTAACACTTGACGTACTCTATCTCTTTTTCCACAGTAGTTCATGGTGCCATTGGAGTCTTTTAGCAAAGACCGTAACTTTAGTTTTATGGTAACTGTTAGAATTCTAAGGGCTCACCTGAATCCTAGCTTGAAGACACTGCACAAAACTTTTAATGTAAATTTACCATTCACCTCTCTGCATTGGCCAGAAGTAGGAAATACAGTTGTCTCTTGTTATTTGTTAGAGTTTAGTTCTGGGGAAATCCCATTAAAAGTGGTAACTGATGGATTAGATACTAGGGTGGGAGACATGGGAGGATTCAAGTCTCCAAAGCTACATGGGCTACACAGATATCAAAATTCTGATTGTTTACTGAAATAAGAGGGACCCCGCCACAAAATGGGCCAAATTCAAAATGCCGGCCCTGCGTACAGAACTGCACAGGGACCCCCCCTTAATCAAAATCTGTAGATTGCAAGTAGTTGCCACTGGGGGGTTGGACCTCTGTGGGGAAGAGAGAGAAGAGACATGTGATAAAGAATAACCTGATCTTTCCTTATATTCTATTTATTTTGGTTGATTTTTTGCAAGCTAGCTGAGCTTAGTTTTGCTCAGCTGGGTGCATTCAGAGGTTAAGCATCTCATTAGCATGACTGACAATTAACATGTTCTGCAACACCAAAAAAAAAAAAATCCAAACAAGAGAAATCATGGGGCACCAAGGGTAAGATTCAAATATTTAAGGCTGAGAAGGTAACAAGATGAAAGGGAAAGTAATCTAGAACAGCGGTTCTCAACCTGTGGGTCGCGACCCCATTGGGGGTCGCGCAGCCATTTCGGCGGGATCACCGAAAGCTCCCGCAGGCCCCTCCGCCACGCCCCCCGCCGCGCCGCCGCTGCTGTGAGGAGAGATCGGTGGCGGTGGGTGGCAGTTGCCTTTGAGGCGGCAGCGGGAGCATCCCCGGCGGCGCTTGAGGCGAGGCAAGCAAGGCGAGGAGGATGGCGGCGGCGGCGGCGACTGTGGGCAGCCCCGGGCGGCTGGGCTGGCCGCTGAGGGCGGGCGCCCGCCCGGTGCTATGCCTGCCTGCCTGCCGGGCGGCAATGGCGGTGAAGGGCGCCAGACCTGCACCGCCTGGTGCCTAGCCGCCCGCCCCCTTCGCCCGCTGGAATCCGGCGTCCCCCCCCCAAGGAGGAGTTGCGGGTTGGGGAGGACAGAACGCGACACCACCGCCCCTGGCCCCGCCCCTGGGGTCGCGGAGGCATTGGGAGCTGCACT
The DNA here is from genome assembly GCA_023333525.1 of Aspidoscelis tigris stejnegeri. Lineage (NCBI taxonomy): Eukaryota > Metazoa > Chordata > Lepidosauria > Squamata > Teiidae > Aspidoscelis > Aspidoscelis tigris. Next base: position 98,488,815 of record JALMGA010000003.1, on the reverse strand, counting down.
GGGGGGTCGTGGCATTAGCCACGTTGAGAACCGCTGATCTAGAAGCTATTTACACATTGATTTACATTTATATATTCTATCCGATACTCTGAAGTTTCAGGGCAGGTTACAATAATTAATATGCATAAAAAGCAGACAAAGAAACAGTGCAGCACACAGCAGAGAAGGTTAGATGCCTCCTTAGCTAAAGGCCTGGGAAATGAGGTGTGTCTTCCCTGATCTTTTGAATGCTTGATGCAACTCAGAAGAGGGCAGAAGACTGGGTGAGCACTATAACAGATACACAGCCATTAAAGGTCAGGGCACCAAAAAATGCAAGTAGACAAAACCGGATGAGCAAGCAGAGAAAATATAATACTGTTCAGCATCACAGGCGAGATCTGACAAGGTGCCTGAAACATTCAGGCAAACACATTCAATACAATATATCGACTGCTTAGAAAATGCTGTAGCCTTCTCCCTCCAAAAATGATCTGCTGAAAAGTTGTGCTAAAAAAAATCAATCACAAAGTAGTCAGCTAAAAGCATAAGGAGGAGGGGGGCAAAGCACATGTGTTTGTGTGGGGGAAGGGGCCACACAAGCTTTTGACCTTGTCCAAAAACCCAGAGAAGCTACATCTTTTTCAGGAGAAAGGCCCTGAATTCACAGCGTGAAAGACTGACACGCCAAACTCAAGTCCTTTTGATGTTTATCTTCTTCCAAAGGTTGCCCTGCTGGAGCAGGTGGGTTATATTTTAATTACATTTTTATTGTGTTGGTTTTTATTGTTTTATTAGGCTGCAAATTCCCTCTGGACAATTTAGCTTGCATTTTACTCTGGCTTTTTTAAAGCAGCAGTGAGCTCTGTTTTTTCGCTGTCCAACTGGTAGCTTATTATTTATTTATTTATTTATATTTACATTTATATCCCGCCTTATACCCTAAGGTCCCAGGGAGGGTAACAGCATTTAAAAACAGACATATTTAAAATAGAACCATATATATAAAACAATATAAAACAATAATGTCTGCAGTGGGGGGAAACTGTGCCACATTTAGCCAAAGGCCAGAGCAAAGAGGGGCATCTTCACCCCCTTCCTGAACATATACAGTGAAGGGGCCTGGCACACCTTGAGGGGGAGACTATTCCACAGCCTGGGGGCCATTACTGAGAAGGCCCTCTCTTGGGTGCCCACCCATCTTACTATTGAGTGTGGTGAGACAACGAGGACGGCCTCCCCTCCAGATCTTAGGGCACGAACAGGCTGATATGGAAGAAGGCGCTCCTTCAGATATTTGGGGCCCAAGTCATTTAGGGCCTTATATGTTAAAGTTGAATTGGGTTCGGTAGGAAATCGACAGCCAGTGCAGCTCTTTTAAGACCGGTGTGATGTGCGTCTGGTCAGCCGTCCCAGTCAGCAACCTCACAGCTACATTCTGCACTAGCTGCAGTTTCCGAACCATCTTCAAGGGCAGCCCCATGTAGAGTGCATTGCAATAGTCCAATCTAGAGGTTACCAGGGCGTGGATGACTGTGGCCAAGTCCAAAAAAGGCTTAAGCTGATGCACCAATCGTAGTTGCGAATAGGCACTCCTGGCCACAGCATCCACCTGAGCTTCAAGCGTCAGTGCCGAGTCCAGGAGTACCCCCAGGTTATGTACCTGCTCCTTCCAGGGCATTGTGACCCCATCAAGGATAGGGTATCTCCCAACTACATGGACCCGAGGCCCTGTGACACACAGCACCTCTGTCTTGTCTAGATTCAGCTTCAATTTATTGGTCCCCATCCAGCGCATTACCGCCTCCAGACACCTGTCAAGCACTTCAACCATCTCTCCTGATTCAGATGGCACAGAGAAATAGAGCTGGGTAACATCTGCATATTGATGACACCTCACTCTAAATCTCCTGATGACCTCTCCCAATGGCTTCATAAAGATATTAAATAACATGAGAGATAAGACTGACCCCTGGGGAACCCCACAAGTGAGTTCCCAGGGTGACGAATCAGTATCTCCAATAACCACTATCTGAGATCAGTTCTGGATATAGGAGGAGAACCAATGCCAAGCACTGCCTCTCACTCCTAAACTCCTTAGCCTCTCCAAAAGGATACCATGGTCAATGGTATCGATAGCTGCTGAGAGGTCCAGGAGAACCAACAGGGTAGCATTACCCCTGTCTCTTTCCTGAAGGAGGTCATCAACCAGGGTGACCAAGCCTGTTTCCATGCCATAACCAGGCCTGAAGCCAGATTGAAATGGGTCTAGATAATCAGCTTCTTCCAAGCGTGCTTGCAGCTGAACAGCAACAGCTCTCTCTAGTACCTTGCCTAAAAATGGTATGTTAGCTACTGGGTGATAAGTTGTTTAGATCTTCTGGATCCAGGGAAGCCTTCTTCAGGAGGGGGTGTACCACAACCTGTTTAAGGGCCAGTAGAACCACCCCATCCCTCAGAGACGCATTCACCACTTCCTGAATCCAGCTGGTCATACCCTGACGGCTAGCTGTTATGAGCCAGGAGGGCAAGGATCCAGAGAGCATGTTGTTGGCCGCACTCCTGCAAGTAGCTTGTCCACGTCGTCAGGCTGCAATAACTAAAACTGATCCAAAAGAATCGAACCAGACAGTTCCCTGGACGCCTCCCCTGGACTATGTCCAATTGTGACATCTAATCCCCTACGAATCTGAGTAACTTTGTCCTCAAAGTGCTTTGCAAAACTGCCACAGCAGATATTACATGGCCCTGGCTCACACTTCCTCAAGCACGATTTTATAAGGCCATTTAGTACTTAAAGCGCTCTGATGGACAGCTACTTGAGGATGACTTGCAGGGGAGAAACTTCTTCCCCCTCTCTTTTCCATCATACCCTGATTTCATCGGGGTGGGTGATCCAAATCCCACCCCTTATATAAGCCTGCCCCTGATTCAGATCATGGCAGCAGTTTTCCCCACACCATAGCACTTGAAGATTAGAAAACTTCCCCTTTGTTTTGTGCTAGATTTGTCCATCAAAGTAGCAAAATAGCAGAGGAGAGGGAAAAACCAGGGGGGGAAGGGGGGGGACAGAGATCATGATGGGGAAGAGAGGGAGTAGGGATGAAGTAGGCAGGTGTTTAAGAGCCACCAGCTTTGCACTGCATCAGCTCAGCAGACCAGTGCAAAATGGCAGGCATTGAGGGCAAAGTCTTTCCAATCACTGTCTCTTTAAGTAAAATAAGACTCTCCCTGCTAGGGTTTGATATCTCATTACATTGTAGCATCTGATCTCTTGTTACATTGTAAGCTGCTGTAGGCTCTGCTTGCTCTTGCTTTAGCACATAATGGTGAGAGCTGGAATAAAAGGGAAGGAAATGACGACTTATTATTGGATCAGGGGAAACTGAAGACAATGCCCCTAAAGGATAGTTCTCTCCTCCCCCCCAAAACTGCTTGCGTTCCCATTGCTAAATAGCAAGGATTATTTCTAAATCCAGCAGCAAGACCCCTTTAGATTTGAATATAGATAATCCACATTTTGGGACCTTTAACCCTCAGAAACTGTGGGTTCCTTTGAACCCTTGGGAACTCTTAGCTCTGAAAATGATTTCAAAGCTCTTTAAATCTTAAATGGGAATGCATCCTTAACATTGTGAACTGCCCTGGATCCTCCAGATGAAGGGCAGGATATAAATACTGTAAGAAATAAATAAAATAAAGTCTTGCCCAAGCCTTATTCCACTCTCCCCAGTATTATGCTCCATTTGCTTTGCAGGATGCAAAAGCTATTTCTTTGGGTTGCACTAAGCAAATCCTGGCTGTGGTCAGACTTAAGCTTTAATACAGCTTCAGTCCACTTTCAGAGTGGGCGAATACATCTGCAAAGTGACAAGCTGTCTTTTTTTTAGTGTTAACTCAGGAAATTCACCTTTGGCATAGATAACGTGGAAAGAAAATTACTGGTCAGTCACTTTGTTGATGTGTTCTCTCACTCTGAAGGTGGACTGAAGCTGGATTAAACCTTAGGTGTGACCAACAGCCCCTAACACAGCCATGAGAACTATTCTGGCACTCCCGTGTGACTTGAAACTATGATCCTTTCTGCACTGGGTCTTATTCTGGATTATATCCCAGATTGTGAACCTGCCCTATGCATGCTGGTGCAAATTATAGCAGGTTGCATCTGGGGCTAGCCATAGGCTGCCCTGGCATGGAGATAGCAGGTCCCTATTCTGCAATATAATCCAGAATAAGGCTCAGTGCAGAAAGGGTCCATCAATCACCGTCAGTACCCCAACTGCAAAAAAAGAGAGAAAAAACAACCAAAGATATATTCCAATAAAGAGATTCAGAGAGGACGCTTTTCAGCCCTGTTCTCCTGATGTTTCTCCTTGCAACATTATGTGGATTCCAAAAGTATGTGTTCTACCAATAAATTCTATGTACTCTACAATTTTATGTGATTTAGAAAATGCTGCACCAATGGCAGACTGGCAGCCTCAGACAATATTGTCTAGCAACACTGTTCAAAAATAGCACCCACCTCTGCCAAACTCTACACTCACTTTGTTTTTGAAAACACATTTTGTTATCTTGCCTACACCTACGCTATTAAATGCCAACAAACTTAACTCATTAACTTCCCAGACTCTCTACTACAGCTGTCAAGGCAGCGGGAAGAACAGCCTAGCGCAGTGATGGTGAACCTTTCGAGCTCGGTGTGTCAAAATTCGCAAGAAAACCTAGCTTAACTCGGGTGCTGTGTCACATCAAGAAATATCCATAGTTTTGTGATACTTGTTGCTCTAGTAAAAAAGTTATATTTTTGATATATGTATTTTATTAAAAGCAAAATCAAATAATTCTTTACATTTGCTAAATCTTCAATTGAAAGATGGTATTTCGTACACTTCAAGAACAAGCAAGCACTACACGCCCAGATGTCAGGGTGACCAGGTGTGTCACCCAAAAGGGCTTGGCGTGTCACCTGTGACACACGTGTCATAGGTTGGCCATCACTGGCCTAGCAGCTTTAAACTGTGTATTTTCTATCTTCTTTTCCCCCGCAAAAAAAGTCCCTGGTAGTTTATACATCTTGACTTTTACAGTTGAGACAAGAGACCTGTGGAATTTTCACACTTATTTGATTAGTCTGCTGTGAACTAGGGCTGGTAAACTTCTGGTAAAGGTGAACCATTCACACCTGCCATGAGGAAAGCTTCCCCAAAGTGTTCACTACCGGCCAGAAGTGCAAATGGTCCTCCTGTTTACCCAGGCCGCATTACTGCACCCAAATCCGGAAGTTCCGCCTCCTCACTGCTGCAATTGGCCATTCCGTGACATGCTTGGATGCCGTTGCAGAGGGTCGCGTTAGTGCAGCACTCACTACTCGGTTGCTGATCAAACACCCCTCTCGCAGCTCAATGACCAGACGTCACTCACGGGGATCGATAGTCCGCTCACATCATAGGTCAGCAATTGATCACAGCCACCAATGGCATCGCGCCTGCCCGGATGCCGCCTCCCTCACCCACTGACCACAGGGAACCAGAAGAAGAAGAATTGGCTTTTCTATCCCACTTTTCTCACCCATTTAAGGGGACTCAAAGAGGCTGACAAAGCTTTTCTGTTCTTCTCCCCACAAAAGAACACACTGTGAGGTAGGTTGGGCAGTGAGAGCTCAGAAGAGAGCTGTAACTAGCCCAAGGTCACCCAGCTGGCTTCATGGGGGAGGGCGGAATCGAACCCGTTATTCCCAGATAAGAGTCCAGCTCCCTAACCAGTAGACCAAACTGGCTCACAAAGCCCTATTAGAACACAGCACCACATAGACAAACCCAGACCACAACAGGAAGACCTTCTTGTTCCTCCAATGGTCAACAGAGTGATATGTATTTTGTAAGTTTCTTTTATTTATTGAAGAATTTATACCCCAGCCTTCATCAAAAAGGTGCCGGACCTGGTCACAATAAGAAAAAGATAAAATATACAGGGCACACTAAGAACATATTTAAAGTATAATTCTCCCTCCACCACACTCTGCTTCTAATTGTTGTTGTTGTTGCTGCTGCTGCTGGTTTAAGAAACTTATAAGGTAACTGTAAAAGAAAAAAAAAGTTTAATCTACAGTACGGGAGAAAGCTATCACAAAGATGCATGGAAACCTCAGGGGAGGGAAAAACTCAAACCTAAGGCACAGTTCCCTCTTATTTGCTCTAATTGGTGCTTATTCAAATTCTCCAGCTTTTTCGTCTCTCAAGAAGACTGCCACAAAAGAAGGGCTCATTTAGCCAAGTATCTAAAGTTACGCATGGTATGAAACAGAACCAAGGCATAAGCACCATGACGTCTTTGCCCTCAGGAATCTCCAAACACACATTTGCACAGGAGGGGGGACAATGACAAAGGGAAGGGGAAAAAAGGCAAGATGGACCGAAGAGATAATTTGTTCTGGATACACCCACTGAAGGTCAACTGCTGTGAAATGAAGGGAAGGATACCAACCCCAGTTTTCTCCATGCTTATGAGACTTTCAAGAGCCCCATGGCCTGCAAGAAGATCAAATCAGCCAAACAAAATCCATCCTAACTGTTCATTAAAAGGACAAACACTGAAGCTGAAGCTCAGATACTCTGGCCACATAATGAGAAGAGTGGACTCACTGGGAAAGGCCCTGATGTTGGGAAAGACTGAAGGTAAAAGGAGAAGTGAATGGCATACGATGAGATGGATAGAAAATGTCACAGAAGCAACAGACATGGGCTCCAGCAAACTCCGGAAGACAACAGAGTACAGAAGGTCCTGGCCTGCTACGGATCACGGGGGCACGGCTGAACATTATCAACCGTTGAAAGAGAATGTTCACAGGCAGAATCAGGTAGAAACGGCAGATAATCTGAAGTGGCTGTGATCCACATTGGGCGACTAGCAGCGATGGCCAATGGGACTGGGTGCAGCCAGAACCCTTCCCCTTTCAGTAGGGGGAGGGGCTTCCAGCTGTTTCTACCACCACTGGCTGCTTGACACAAGACGAGCCCTGCTGGGTCAGGCCACAGCCCATCTAGTCCAGCATCCTGTCTCACACGGTGCCCGACCAATTGCTTCTGGGCATCTCAAGCAGAAGACAAAGGGAAAACCTTCAGCTGCTGTCAACTCTCTACAAATGGCCTTCAAAGGCATCATGGCTGTCTATCCAACCTGAAGACAATACCTAGGCGTCCATTCTAGACAAGAATGTAAGAATGTACAAATGCCCTTTAGAGGCATCATGCCTGTCTCTCCATGCCTGGAGGCAGCACCCAGACACCTGAGAGATTTAAACAGTTTGCTTTGCTTCTGAGCTACACTCCAGCTATGAAGTTTAGTCTTTTGGATGACTCCTAGACCATAAATGATACCAAAATCTACAGCTGCCCATTCTACTTCTTATGTGCTTTGAACTCAAGATGCTGTTTGTATGGGAAAAAAAGCTTTTCCTACTTTCTATTTTTCAGGGAACATTATGGCAACAGTTTTAGAAACTACATGAGAACCAATATTATGATTCACACACAATTTTTTTTTTCTTTAGCAAAGCAGTAACAGATGCCTAAGAAATCTGAACTCTGGATGGCAAAAGCCCCAACCCATTTTATGGCGTGACTACCAGGTAAACGGTTGTCTCCGCAGCAATGCCTCAATGCCAAAGCCTGCCCTTGGCCTTTGCTAAGACGACATATCAAAAATGCGTTTTATTTCGTACGACAATCAGCTCGGAAAACTGTTTAATAAAATCACTTTTGCATCACTTGGTCTTCGTCTTGAGGGCTGCACAAAAGGATGGCAAACTGGTTGGCCCATCTAGAGCGGCAGCTTTAACTTGGTGATGGTAATTAGCCTTTTCAGGGTTTGCAGGCATTTCTCTTGCCAATGCTACCACAACTGCAGCAATAACACCACAGGAACACTGCACCGGTGTCTGGCAAAATCCTCATTGCATGAAGATGGCTTTTATAAACCAGCACAATTTCCTTTATTTTTTTCTTCCCCCACCTGGCAGAGGAGGGAACCTGATGTCCCATGTCTCAAGAACAATTCTGTTTTAACCGCTGTCCATAATCTACCCTCTCTAACAGTGACATTTCAGCGAAACACAAAGACGCCACGGATACGTCAGCCACTTAAAACTATGTAGGCGACCCTGAGCAAACTCAATCCCTCCTTATAAACCTGGTTATTTGCTTGACTAAAAAGCCCCTCACCAGGTAAGACAAGTCAGCTTTCTACAGAATATTATTACATAAAATACAAGCATGACAAAACTACAAGGCATGGACGCAACAGTCTCATAACTGCTACCAGTTATTATCGTCAGAAGAAGGAAGAATATTTTAAAAAATAGACAATGAGGGAAGAGGGCAAGGAAGATTTAGAAAAGTCTGTGGTTCCCCCACACTAATTTATTGCATGCAAGAAGAATACTTAAACTGTGTTTAAATTTAGTAGATCAGAAGGGCTGCAACGCAAGAGTTATAAAATAACTGACAGATCACGCCACCCCTAATTTCTCAGAAGAAAGAACTTGGAATGGAATATTTAATAAAAGCAGGAGCTTTGGCTACATTAATCCTAAACTTTTATCTTTCTCCCCTCCCCGAATACAATACCTGCAGCAGTCCTGATCTCGTTCGATCTTTGCTAAGCGGTTTTAATGAAATCCTGCAGCTATGAAGCCACCAGGGCATGTCTGCTGAAGCTACAGCACTCCAGTCTAATCTCACATATGATCCGAGCATCTATATTTTTTCCCCTTCACTATCATAATCTCTATTTTTTAAAAGAGAGGGACAGCATCTGTTATGCACCAAAAATAGCAAAACACGTTTCATCCCACCCAGCCACCCCCAGCCACCCCCACGTTATTAAAACCGGGTTGTTTTTAAGTCTAGGCTGCAATTGCAGCTTTGGGGCTGCGAAAGGGAGAAGAAATCTCAGAAAGGTTTCATTAGCAATTGCTCATCTAGGCACTTCATCGGGCAGTTAGCTATTGTTTACCTGAAATTCTTCCTTGACACACCCACCTCTCAAACATCAGGGAAGGGCTGCAAATTTCTAGCTGACAGCCTACATGGCCCCTTCCGCAACCCTGAAGCCACCAACAGCTGGAAAGAGCAGCCTGGCATTACACAGCAAAATTCTTGCTAGAACAAATAATTAAAAGAAGGTGTAGAAATCAGCACACTGATGTAGGAAACATACAGCCTACCTGAATTCTTCAAATGCATACATGGCCTAGGAAATTCAGCAGAGGCCGGGAGGTCTAGAATAATCTCTGTAAGGCGCAGAAGAAACATTTAATTGGTCAATCCACAGGCTTAGCTGAAAGCAGTAGTTACGCTGGAGAAATCCAGGAAGAAAAGGGGCTGCAGAAGCAGCTGCTGACAAGCCGCACAGCTTGCAGAAAAAGGCGATAGAATACCATGTGATCATTCCAGCAAGTCTGATTAATGCAGCATCCTCCAAGAATACAAGGCTGATATCTTTATTATTGGAGACGAATCAGTGCCACGCACAGAGAACCTGACAAGCACAGCAGTTAGCATCAGGTTTGGATGCGATTAGATTTAAAAAAAAAAAAAGCTAAAAGCAAAATGAGAATGAAACAAGTCATAATGCTGTTTCAGCACAGGATCCATCAAGCAGGACTCTGTGCAAATTAAGAACACAACCATGCCTCCACGAAATGTATTTTAAACCCGCTTGCTGTGAATCGACAGGGCATGAAAGAAATCATGTCTCCCCGTTATTCTGGATATGCAAATAATTACAATCGGAAATGACAATAGCAAGACGGCAGGGTGATAGCTAAGGGGTAGAAAACCTATACCGAATACGTAAGGCGAAGGTTTGAGTCCCTAGAATCTTGGATTAAGAGTTTGGAAAAACCCTCATAACAAGCAAGAAAGACCATTACTTGAGAAGAAATAATGCCACGGGCTGTAACTGCTGGACACAGAACCCAAAGACTTGTTCAGCAAGCCAGCAGCAACAAACTGTTGCTTCCTGCTTTCTTCGCCAGAAGAACATCCAAAGGACACTAAAACATTCAACTCTTGGGTGGCATTCACACTTCGGCTTTCATCCAGATTCAGTTCACTTTCAGAGTGAGAGCAAGCAGGGTCCCAGTATTATCCACCTTTGGATTAGATAATGTGGAACAAAAATGTCTAGTGATTTCGCTGCTCTGTTTTCTTACTCTCAAAGTGGACTGAAGCTGGATTAAAATTTAGGTGTGGATGCAGCTTTAGTGTGCAACGTTTTAATGTTAAATAAACAGCCAAGAAGAGGTGCTAAGATCACAGAAAGGCAATTAAATGCCTTCACGTGTCTTCCTCCTGTTAGGAAAATTCCAGACCACTATGAAAACAAGTTGCCGCTCTATCAGCAAATGCTATTCATATTAGTTTCTCAATAAGCAGATGGGTCAGAGAGAAAAAGTTACTTTTTAATTTTGTATGCTGCAGCATAGGAAGTTCGTTTTCCATAACCCCATCAAAACAAACTTCAAACCTCCCACATTCCAGAACACAATTTATACCTAAAACCATGGCCGGTGATTACAATTTCCCGTTAACGCCTTCCAAGTACAGAAAAGACATACATATCAGATTTCTCTGACATGTGCGGTAAAAACAAAGTCCATAGCTGCCTGGTTTAGACCAGTTACTCTTTGAAGACTTCTTATCATGTCTCTTGGCAAACACACTGTCCTTGAAAATATTCCTCACACTCCCACCTATAAAAGGATTACTCCCCCCCCCCAGTTTACTCTTCCCCTGCTATTGGTTGTAGAATAGCTCTTAAGACCACCTGCTAGAAGACTATGGACCTCCACATTTGACTGCTTGGCCACTGTGAGAATAGGCTGGAAGATTAGGTGGGCCACTAACGTTCTGATGAAGCAGAGCATTTATGTTCTCATCTCTACAATTAAGTAATTGAACTACGAACAGAAACAGAAAAACTTTGGACTCTCCAAGTATTCCAGGCATCTGGAACAATGGAGAGGGGGCACAGTCTCCAGCTCCTTATAGGGTGCCCTAAGGACCACACACACATTTTCTTATGTTCCTAAGGATGTTCTCTTCTATACTGGTCCAGGAAACTGCAGATTCTGCTAAACATCTAGAATATCTAACTTCTAACTTCCTATTACCAACTCCATTGCTTGTTTGGTTTTTATTAATATAGAGAATCAACCCCTGGCTTATTCAATTCATTGCTTAATTATGCTTTTAAGCACAGAAGCATTAAAGAAAAGGAAAAGGTTCAAGATCTAAATTTCCAAATCAAACAGTAAAGAAATAAACAATATCTGAATTTTTGAACAGAATTCTGGGATTAACATTTGAAACTGGGATCTTCATTGTTGTTTTTATTTACTTTAAATGGTTGAAAGGAAAGAACAAAGCACTTTAAAATGTGATTGCTCTTTCACCTGAAAAGCATAATTGCTTTGACTGTTTCTACAAAAGCAACCCAGCCTAGCAGACAGAAATGACCCAGTAGCACAAACAAGTCATTCAGGCACCAATCACTATCCGCTGAACATTATTTCCAAATATTTAGTCACCAAAATTCACTGCAGCAAATCTGATGATGAACATTTATTTCACTTCTGTATTCTACAGAACCTTCCCGCCGCCGCCACGTTTTTACTGCTGAAAATTATCCTTCCAAGGGGTGTGGGGAACAGAATTATGAACAGAGAATTCTAGCCATATGACCATTCTAACAAAAGTAGATTGAAATGTTAATTTTCACAGTAAGGTCAAAAGTAGCCTTATGTTCAGCACACCCGTAGCCTTCTAGCAGCTGAAGATTAGCATTGTAATTTATAGGCATTAATTCCTATTATTCAATGTGCTCTCCAGCATGGGCAGATAATATAATACTATATTGTCCATATGAATAAAGATTAGCAAAACCATTTTTGCAACCGATTATTTGTGGTCTGTAAGTTGCACATATAATCTAAAATCTATTATCCTTCTGTCACTCACACTTGGTAATTAATGATGAAAATAAAGTAATATAATAATATTTTCTGAGATCTTGGAACTAAATTTGAAATTGCTTTAAAGTCAATTAGTATGTTGAAGAGGGGTTGTCACATGAGTGGGATATTTATGACTCATGCCTCTCCTTCCCATTGGAGGAAATAATGGGCTGGATGTGGACTATTAAAACTGAATCTGACTCCCAAAAACAGAGAGGGTCTTTGTGTACCATCGGACCATGGATCTGGAAAATAAGGGGGCCTCAAGTTCTGGATGAGGTCCTACTTCTGGAACCTTCAGATTATTTATGGATTCAATCCTGTCATTTGAATCTCAGGTGGCAGTGGTGGTCGGTGGTATCTACTCCCATCTCTTTATAGTTTCTCAGTTTCAGCCCTTTCTAAATAGAGATAACGTAAGCACAATCATTCATACCCTGGTAACCTCCATACTACATGCAGAGCACTCTTTAAAGGGCTGCCCTTGAAGTTGATCTGAAAGTTAGAGTTAGCTCAGAATTTGGTTCCTACAAACTTCTCATTAAGTTGTGCAGTTTTAGGGAATGCTTTTTTAAAAAATACTATTTTTGCTATTGTATTTTAACTGTTATGTTTTACCAGTTCTTGGTTATATTATTTCATTAATTGTGAATTAGTGGTTTATATAGACAGCGTCATCAACAATTTCTTGACCAAGGGCTGAGGAACCTTGGTGAATGACTTCTGGCAAAAGATGGAGTACATCTTACAAAGACGGGGGGGCGGGGGGACATGTTTGGTGCTCCAGGGGAGCTTTACATTAGGGCCTCGGAGATGAAGACTAGATCCAATGGGATGAAGCTTCAAGGAAGTAGACACAGGCTAGACAAAAAAGGAACTTTCTTACATCAACAGCTGTCAGTTTCTAGAATGGAGTGGTATTTTCCCTGTTGGACTCTATAATTCTATGATATTTTGATATATATGACACTGTGATATAATTCTATGACCACACCTTAGTAAAATAGTCCATCTCTAACTCTGATCATACCCAATACTTGCTAATCCTTCCTCAGTTCATCCTCAGTTTGGGTTACTAGGCTCACAGCTTTCCATTTCTGTCCTGAGACACCTTTATGAGACTTTTGTAGATCTCCATCCCTCTCCACTGTCACAACACAAGAGAAGCCATGCTGGATCAGCCCACAGCCCACCTAGTTCTCACACAGCGGCCCCACAATTTGCTTCTGGACATTCTCAAGCAGAAGACAAAAGCAAAATTTTCACCTTCAGCTTCCTACAAATGGCCATTAGAGGCATCCAACCTGGAAATGCCAACCTGGAGACAGAACCTAGTCAACTTTTCTAGTTCAATGCTTTCCTAAAGAAGAAGAAAAAGGAGAAGAGTTGGTTTTTATACCCCACTTTTCTCACCTTTTTTAAGGGGACTCAAAGCAGCTAACAAACCTTCTACTCTTCTCTCCACAGCAGACATCCTGTGAAATAGATGGGGTTGTGAGAGTTTTCCAGGCTAGCACAGTTACCATCTCCTCTGCTAGTAAATTATTATTCTTGGCAAAGTTGATGGAAGCAGAATTAGATGGATTAGAGGGAAGCATGGACTAGTGGATGGGTAGGATCAGACTGACTATTAGAAAAGTTTTGGAAGAACTATGGGACCTTACTAAGAGATAAAAATGGGGGGAAATGTCCTGATAAAGTCACCTTGAGCTGGCCTAAGCTTGATGGATCCTAACAGCATTAATGCCAGCAAGCCCATAACTCTTCTTGTAGCCATCAAGCCCATTCAATCAAATGCAAACACAGGAGTTTGCATCTAGTAATTACTATCACATTCATAGAAATAAATTTCTGGATTGGGTAAAGGAGGGCTGTCAGCCTTGGCTGAATGTGAAAAAAAAATGCCAAGCATCCTCTAACTCTACTTTGGTGACCCTTCTATCAATACCTTCCCGTTTTTGGTGGAATTTAAGGCACTGAAGCAAAGTTCTACTAATAACTAATGCCGTTTCTGTGCTTCCAACACAGAGTTTAATCATGTCATGTCTGCACAGATTGTGACCCACATAGCAAAATGCAACCTGCTAGACAATCCTATTTCCTCAGCCCCTGCAGCAGCAAAACCAGAATTTACTAAATAGACAGTAGATAATGAGAAAGGTAACAGAGCTCCTACCCAGCACCTGCCTGTCAGAGTTGGCAATACAGAGCAAGACATGGAAATTAACTGAGATATATACAGCAAGTTAGTTTCTGGTTTATTTGGTTAGATATAATTTGTACCAACGCAAATTAGGAAAGTCTGTGATTTTTCTTAAGGGTGGCTGCAGCACAGTGATGGTGCAAATCTCATGGAAAGCAGAGGTTTGCCAGTTCAACACCCGGTTTCTCCCCAGAAGAAGGTTATGGCAAAGCCCTTCTGTATCACCGCCAAGAAAACTTCATAGAGGTGTCCAGAGAGTAGGGACATACACTAATGTATTTTTCGCATTTGAATACGAGTCAATTTGAATATTTGATTCAATTAGAAAATTGAAAATCTGAATTTTCGAAAATCCGATTCGAATCCCAATTATCTGGATCTGTATTTTCAAAAATCCAATTCGAATCAAATGTTCCGAGTGCCGGCAACATTTGTATCTGATTTATTTTAATTCGCGCGCATCCCGTTTGCATCCTGTGTTATAAGGGCAAATAGACCTGATATTCAGATGCTATATAAACAGATCTATTCAATCAAATATCAGATTTTCAAAAATTTGAAATTCGCTCAAATTCAGAAATTTGGATTTTCAAAAATCCAATTTGAATTCAAATGTCAGTATTTGCTGAATTCGGATTGGATTTTCACATTTTCGAATGTCCGTGCACATCCCTACCACAGAGGTTGTCATCTACACCTCAGTAGTATCCAACAACAACAAAGTGATTTTCCTCACTATGCCTCCTAGGAATGCAGGATGTTTAAACACTGGTCCATTTAACTTATTATTATCAACTCTCACTGAGGCAACATTCACAAGTAGCAAAAAAGTATCTCAGAAGTGCTTCAGAGACATATTAGGTGGCCATATTATTATTATTACAACTATTTACTACTAATACTACTATTTATTTTATTTTGCATATTTCAAGATACAATGTACCAGCGATAAACCATGAACAAACAGAGAACCAATCTCCAAAACATTAATCCAAACAACGGAAAACATTATAAAACAGTATAAAACAAGGTTGCCTAAAAATCTGAACTTAAGCACTCCAAATATTGACCAATGTGGGAAAACAGACTTAATTTTATCTCTCATCAGTCAAGGGGGTACTGGTCAGATGGACAGAAGGTGCTGTCCTTTAGCACCAAATTTATTATCAGTGGCCATCTTCTATATTCCTTTTCTAGCATAGGATGTTCATAAGAAAGAGAAGGAGCAAACTGATATGTGAATGATCCTGGTTTGAAACCATCTCTTAAGATGCTTTTTTCCACCAGCATGTGATCATAGCCCAGGGCTGAATTCACACTCCAGCCTGTAGTATGTAATTAGCCAACATCTGGGCAGGTGCATCTGCACTGTCAGGAGGCGTTAACAGCATAGAAACACCCCCTCCCTACCTCCCCAGAAGTTGACTAATTACATACCAGCTGTGGAGCACGAAATTGCCCTCCACAAGCTCACCAACCTTTACTGAGGACTTACCTGAAGCATCCAGCGGTGACCACCCACATCTCTGCTGGCCAGGGAAGTCATTGGATGACCCCCTGATGTGACTGCTCAGAGAGTCAGCATCATCATAGCAACGGCGCTGACTCATGCAGTGTCACGGAGGGCACTGCACTCCAAATGGCAGTGCCCAGAAGAAGACCAGTCCGAGGATCGAACAAAGGTAAGTGGTCAATCATGTGTGTGTTAATTGACTGCACTCCTTTCCCATCACACTTCAGCCTGTAGCATATAATTTCCCACAGGATGGGAAAGGAAGTGCGAAATTGCCCCAGGTTTCTGCTCCATGGGTTCAAGTAGGAGAAATATTTATGCATCCCCAAACATTGATTTTGGTACTTTTTGTTGGAGAACATCTGTTTTTGGCTTACAGGCCTCTTCTGCTTCCTGCTTTAATTAAGAGCTACAGATAAGAACGGTACAACAAGTTCTGCAAACGTTTATTTTGAAGCTAGTGTGATTTTTCAATAAAGATTTTGTGGTTATCTCCTCTGACCACCTGAGGCAAAAGAGTGTTTACAGTGAGATATCTATTCAGTTGTCAGAATGGCCATGGTGCTGCCATCTTTGAAGCATATTTCACTGAGTGGCCCTGCTTTTCCTTGGCTACAGTGTGCAAAGGTTTGGAGTGGGTGTCGTCTCAAAGCCACTTGGATCTTGAGACGGTGTTCAAGACATAACAAAAGGGGCAGCTCAAAATTAGCATGTGTCACTCATGTTCCCAACTATTCTCTAATCCAACTTTTCTAACAGAATGTATATGAGAGGGGAGAGGCGAACTGGTGTGTGAACAATTCCATCTTTAAGCTGCTTCTAAGACACCTTTTTTCTGTATGCGAATACAACCTCAGTGAAAATGGGGAGTTAACTTGCATGTTTGATGTGAAGGCCAGCCATGCCAATATGAGTGGGACAGTATTATGGGATGTGTCTGCTGCAGCTATTTTCTGTGTCATCTTTTATCAATAAATGCTACTGTGCCGCTACTCGAAGGCTTGCTCTTCAAGACATTACTGGCCCAAAGTTTCCAACTTAACTCGGGAGTCTGGTTATTGCAGGTCAGCAACGAGGAAGCTGTCCTAGCAAATTATGCACCAAATCTCCTACTAGCCAATTCTTTATAAACATTAATGATGTTTTCCCAACCCCCTTGGGAAAATATTCTGTAGTGATGACAGCCAAGTCTGCTACAACTATCCATTTAAGGGAAACAATTTTTAAAGAGCTCATCTCTTTACAAATTATCATCACTTCATGGAAAAATCTCACTGTTTAGAAATGCCCAACCTACTGGGAAGATGAAGGCCAGAAAACCAAGATGCATGCTACAAACTTATTTGAAGAAAATAAGTGGATTATCCAGTGTGCATCCGCTGAAGCAAAGTACCCTTCTACAAGCAAAATTACAAAGGCAAACCCTTTCTTTGCTCTTGAATTCCTGCAAATGGCCTTCAGAGGCATCCTGCCTGTCTCTCCAGCTTAGAGACTCCGCAGCTGATGTTAAGTAAAGCCTGATGCTCCGAAGTAAAAAAAAAAAGAAAGAAAAAGAAAAAGAAAGGGGTACTAACACAAGCATCAGCTGCGGAGTCTTCCTTTCTTCCACATTCTCCTGGAAGCAGCAGGCCTACCAGAGAGGGAGGGGATGACCATGTGGTCAGAAGAGTCCTCCATACTGCTTTGAAGTACTGGAGAACACAGGGAGGATCCATTCTCCCTGTGGAAGATCCATTCTACCTTTACTGCGAAGTAAAGGTAAGCTTCACATTTTTAACATGTCTAGAGGCACTCAAGGACACAACAAAACTGCTGAAGGTGCCTTTCAGAAAATGGATTTCCCAAAAAACTCCAGTGTAACACTTCAGTTATCTCTGAACATCCACACAATCATCTCTTCTTAGTACTGTGCTGAACCTTTTGCATTTGTAGCTTTTAACTAGTTTTTAACTTTGCTTTTATTTCCTTTTTTTAATCACTGTACACTGCCCTGAGACCTTGGTGTAAAGGGAAGACGATAAATGGAAATAAAGCGTAAAAGCCAAGTTATAACCAAGATCCAAACTTCAGGCTAAAATAATATGCAGGGAGTTTGTTACGAAAACCAAAGATTCAGTTCAGTTCAAAGTTGATATTGATATTTCTCAGTAGCTTTCCCCAAGGTGCTGGAATATTTGGTCACTTTATAAATTAGTAACAATTATAAATACAGCATTAAACAAGCTTGGCATCTTGTATTCCTAACACATCTCTGCGACAGAACACATGCACCTTATCAATTTGTAAAGTGTGTAGGGAACATAAAAATGGAGCATTGCATAATTTTTAAGCAGTTTATAGGACATGAATTACTGAAACAGGAGGTGTATCTACATAGGGCTGTGGCACTGGTCTCATGGTACCACAACCTCCATGTTGTCTACCACTGGTGCATCCATCACCAGATCTGGGGCCCTCTTCGCACTTGGCTGTATTCTGGAATATATCCTCAAAAAGGGCCCTGCTGTGCACATGCTAGTGCAGGCTACAGCAGGCTCCAAGTAAGGCCTGTCGGAGTCTGCATTAGCATGTGGACCACAGACCACTATCCTGAGATATATTGCAGAATTTGTCAAAGTGCAAACAGGCTCATGCTTCTTCACTTGGCCCAGAATTTATGATAGGTAAACATCTGGCCAGGTGCATCTGTACTTGCAGGAGGTGTTTACAGCTACAAATTGCTGCTTAGCTACCATGGTGAAGTGTATGTCCAGCCACTGTTCCAAGAGGACAATCAGACAGAGCTTTTTCTAGTCATCCCTTTATGAATAAGTACCCCATTGGTAGACCATAAAAAGAATGCCTTTCAAACATTTGCCAAATATGTGCCTAAAGGTCTATCGGATTTTTCCACACTGCACTCTGTATTTACCTCCAAGGCAGGTATGCCCTCCCTGACAGCAGGTGCTACTTGTTGACTGGCCTCTCGTCTGTTCACCTTTCCATGCCTGTTCACCATAGCAACTGCTTCCATGCTGTGATTGGACACATTTACCTCTATGCTTGGATAGCTTTCTGACCTATTTGAACTGAAAGAAAAAGACACCTCTGGTGTAACGAAACCCTGAACGAGGAAGAGGTATTTCATTCCAAGACTCAGAGATGTGGTAAGGAGAATGCAGTGGGAAATATGTTGCTACAGATTCAATTCGCCCTGAAGGCACCTTATTAAGCACGTCTGATTGCCCCCCAAGTGATTTGGAACAGCACTTGGCACAATGCTACAAAAAAGCCCTTTCTCTTGTGACCACTTACTTCTCTTCATGCAGCGAGGGCATTCCCTCAAACAATCTAGACCCAAGCCATTTACAAATTAAAAGTGACAGTATTGGTTCAAATCACCCAGCCCAATTAGCATCACTGGGATTCTATTTGGATCAGCTGCAGTTTCTAGACTGATTTGGAAGACAGCCTCACATATATCATGCTGCAGCGGTCTGAACCTGAAGATACCAAAGCAAGTGTGACTATAGGCAGGCTATCATTCCTTTAAAGCCATGGGGGGTACAGTGACCAAAGTAGAGGAAAGGGCTCAAGCTTCTAGCAACAAGGCTAAAAATCTACCATTAGCTGCCTTATACAGAAAAGTAGGCTATAAGTGAAATAATTATCATATATATTAAAAACCCAAGATATGTTGCACCCTGTTTATTTGTAATTATTACTGGTCTTGTTACTACTTTATTTCTTCTAACAGTAATAGTAACAGTAGTATCAGTATCAGTATTATTGTATCTAAGGTTCTCTGAGGTGCTGCAGTTATTAGGTATGAAGCCCAGCACACTTCTGCTAGAAAATAACTGCCACTGAACGTAAGAGGAACCTGGACTAGATGCCTACAGCCCATCTAGTCCAGCATCCTGTTTCACACAGTGGCCCCTCAACTGATTATGAATATTCTCAAGCAGACAATGAAGCTAAAACCTTCACCAGCCCTCGATTCCCTATAAATGGCCTTTAGAAGCATTCTGCCTGTCCCTCCAACTCAGAGACAGTATTTAGGCATCAGTTTTAGAAGCCATTAATATACCTCTCTCCATGAATTTGTCTAACCCTTTCTTAACGCTAATCCAGGCTAGTGGCTATCACCAGTAGTGATACTCTGCTAGTAAATTCCACAGACTGATGATCTACTGGGTGAAAAAATACTTCCCCTTGTCTCATCTGATTCTCTGCCCATCAGCTTCATACAATGTCCCCTGATTCTAGTGTTGTGCAACAGAGAAAATAATTTTTTCTCTAACCACCTTTTCCACACCATGCATGATTTTATATACTTCAGTCAGCTCCCTATCGCTATCTTTCAAGGTTGAAGCCTGGGTTTTTTAAGGGCAAAGTTCCAGCCCCTTCATCATTGTGCTTGTCCTTTTCTACACTTTTTTCAGTTCTACGATGATCTCTTCTGGAGTTTGCTGACTGGAATTATATGCCCTATTCCAGATGTGGCCTCGCCATAGATTTGTGAAGAGGTACATTGAAACACCTCTGAAAAGTATTCAGGTGTGCAGTGTAGTGATTCACTGTAATAAATCTTTGCTAAAGATTTCCTAAAACTGATTTTTAAGAACTCTTTAAATATATGAAGCTGAAATTTGTTTATTTATTTATTTAAGAAATGTATATCCTGCCCTTCACCAAATGGTCCCCCTCAAGAAGAAGGAGGAGGAGGAGAGTTGGCTTTTCTACCCCACTTTTCTCACCCATTTAAGGGGACTTAAAGTGGCTGTCAAACCTGTTCTTCTCCCCTCAACAGAACACCCTGTGAGGTAGGTGGGGCCATGAGAGCTCAGAAGAGAGTTGTGACTAGCCCAAGGTCACCCAGCTGGCTTCATGGGGGAGGGCGGAATCAAACCCGGTACTCCCAGATAAGAGTCCAGCTCCCTAACCACTAGACCAAACTGGCTCTGTAGGGAGCTTTGCACTAAACCACTGAGAATTTTCCTAGAAAACAACAGTCTGTTTCAAATCATTTGACATTAAACTTACGATTTTCCCCCCTGCACACTTGTTTATTTCATTGTCTGTTTACTTTTCTCAATTCTCCAATGTGCCTACCATGTGTCTAATGTAAATCTCAAGACAGCACTCAGTTTTCAGTACACACTTCCAAAACCTGTCCTGCAGGTCTAAATGACCTAAAGGAAATACTCCCTTTGCCTGCTTCAAATCCCTGTACATTAAGGCCAGGCCAGTGTTTTAATCCTCAGTACTAATACCCAGACATTAGCTGACTTCATTAAGACTAGACCTTCTCCAGCTCAGGGTTCTGATCAAAGAGAAAGACCTTGCTGTCAATCACAGGATCTCTGGGACCACTTACATAATCTTCCCCCAGCAAACAGCTTTACAGAAACTCAGTACGGCCACCTTGTTAACAAAGACGTTTCAAATCTGAGACAATAGCTTATTTAGGATTTAATTTGCTTATGTTCTTTTCTTTGTGCGTTAACAAAATTCTTTTTGAAAAAGCTTGCTGCTGCCCCTCAATGGTAGCACAAAGTATATATGAAAAGCACAAAAAGAAAAGCCAGGTCTGCGAACCACAGGGCGGCAAGTATGAAAACTAATGAGTAGAGCTGGGCAAGCTTGGTTCAAAGGGAAAGAGTTTTCAGACCATTTTTTTCAAAACTGTTCAATTCAAACCAAACAGTTCAGCTCAAACCACTGGAGTATGACATTTTCCCCTTTAAACAGGGCTTTTCACCAATATGTTATTGTATATGATTTTCTTGCTTTTCACAGATTGAACAGTTCAAAGATTTGCTGCTCATCTCTGCTGATTAGTAAAGATACAGTAAGGATGTCCTCAAGTCAAGCTAAATTCTGGCAATTACATGGACGCAGCCTTACAATTTTATTTGCAATGAGTAGTTTGTTATTGCTATCTTCTGAGGAAATGCAGCGAACTGAACCTGGAATGCTCTGCTTGCAGAGGAAGAGCGCAATTCATCTTCTATTATTCTTTCCATGAAAACAGTCAGAAGAGACTAAGGACCTTTGTGCACTTACTTCTTAATCCAGATCAAAGAGTTACTAAGAACACACCGTCTACATGGAAATAGAAAAGATCCAGATCAGAACTGTGTTAAGGGCTCACTTATCTGGATTAGCGGTAGACCAGATAAACCAGGCTACGTCCATGCTAGCACTTAGCACACATTTGCTGTTCTAAAGCCCAGGTCTTCTGGTAAAGAAAATGGAGAACTGGGGAGTGAATCATGTCTGCAGGAAAGCCCACTCAATGTACATGCCTCTTCCTGTGGTTGATCCCGATCTAGTTAATAAAGATCTGGCTAATACAGATTAACTGAGAAAGGAGCTAAATTTCTCAGTCCTGCTAATTTCAGAGGAAATTTAAATATATATAGTCACCCATCACCTGGCTGCCTTACAGAATAATATGGTCATACCTAGGGATGTTCACAAATAGTATGAACTCGTCCAAATTTGAACATTTGTATTTGAATCAAATGTTTTAATACATTCGCAAGAAGCTTTGTTACATTTGCGAATCTGCGGAGGTGGGAAAGCGGCCACCCCAGTCACATCTGCAACGGATCCAGAGTAGGTTCAAAGCAGCTTCAGAGTGGGTTCAAAGCAGATTGAGCACAAATTTGACATGCTCTGAGCGGATATGTGGAGGATGTGTAGGCAATTTGTATGGGATATGTAGGCAATTTGTAGCGAGGATTCAAATGGGATTTGTATCAAACATTTGTATTGAATTTTTGCATTTGATTCGATACAAACCGAACATGGAAAAAACATCTGTGCACATCCCTAGTCATACCTTGTATTATGCTGGGGTTTCATTCTCACTAACCTGCATGTCTGCCTCTCCCAACTTTCATGAACATTCTAGGCTAGAGAAGGTGGAATAGAGAGGTGGAAGGACCACACAAAAGCCACATGCTGCCAACTCTAAGGCACTGTTGAGCCACGTTTTCTGCTTCATGTGAACACAGCTGTAAGTCCGTGTACTGTGAAGGGTGAGTGTATTAAATAAAGGGAATCCCATTTGGCCAGCTATGTAAAAGCAAATCCAGGATATAAAAATTGGTAAAACAAGCTGTGTTTTAGTCTATTTATAATATTTTACACTGCTTCCAACTGATAAAAATACCTCAAACAGTGTTATATAAAGGATTGTCTGCATATAAAACTTTTTCACCCACTTGGCACCGTAAGAGGCTCAAATAACCCAGAAGCCCATTTTCACGGTGGCCAAATGTATAGATATTGGTAGGTCATGGCCAGACTGCCAAAAACTAGTGAGAACTGTAGTCCAAGGCAACAACTAAGGGTAGAAAATGCAAAAGAAAATGGTTTGTTTCCTTTGTTTGCCTAACTCCCCAGTAATGGAGGTTCTAGGTTAGGGAGTACCTTAGTTATGTTCACATCCCATCACCTTGAGTTAACCATTTCTTTCCATGCATTGCTTATCCTTCTATGCTACGATTCTGGGTATTTCCACCAGCTGTTGTCATAAGCTAAAGAGTGATGGCTAAAAGTATCCCCTCAGAGGTTCTTAGCCAAGGCAGCATCTAGACTGCTTACTCACTCGGCTAAATTTGAATACTCCAGAATAAAGCATGGATATTCCAGGATATCCATGCTTTATTCCAGAATATCCAAATATGGCAGAATAAGGTGTCGATATGCAGCCCTAATGTTCATAAGTACAAACCGACCCCCAGAAAAAAATGGCCCAGGGAAGACGCTTTTGGAGCATTTGGCTGAACACGGTGTTTATTATTATTATGCATGTTTTTTGTCACCATCTAAGCCAGTTTGATCCTGTGGTTAGAGTCTGCCTTTGCAGCAAAGTGACTAGTCATTTTCTTTCTACATTATCTAGCCCAAACGTGGCTAAAAAGAAATGCTGATGTGTTCTCTCACTCTGAAAGTGAACTGAAACAGGACTAAACCTTTGGTGTAGCTGCGTCTATTTTCTCTCATTTCAATGAGGAGCCGAA
Source organism: Aspidoscelis tigris stejnegeri (assembly GCA_023333525.1). Lineage (NCBI taxonomy): Eukaryota > Metazoa > Chordata > Lepidosauria > Squamata > Teiidae > Aspidoscelis > Aspidoscelis tigris. The sequence continues at coordinate 98,465,086 of JALMGA010000003.1, read as the reverse complement.
GCTAAGGACGCAACCTTAAACACACTAAGGATGTGCCAAAGGGTCTGTCAGGACAATTATGGTTCCTCTCACCCCTGGGCAGGGTTTGTGCTGCCAAAAGGCCCATCCCGTGCCCCTCCGTGTCTCTGCAGTGGGCACCTTAGCTCTGGAAATTAGCTGTTATCCCCAAATACAGAAGGCCCTCCGTTGTGCTGGAAAAGGCATCAGAAGTGGGACTTGGCTGACATGGTGCCAGGGTAAACTAGACACATACTGATAGGTTGCTCTTGCCACTGTTATGTCTGTGAGGGCAGTGGGAACCCCAGAGCAGTTAAATGAAACCTGCAGAGGATGCTCCAAGGCCTTCTCAGGACACTCCACAGCAGCAGACACTGCTGGTGTTTTACCACCACGCCTCTGGGGCTTCCTCAGATCACCACAGGTGTATGTGGAATAACCATCCTTACTTGTGAGAGGATGTTCTAATGGTTCTCAACCTGTGGGTCAGCACCCCTTTGGGGGTCGATCTACTCTTTCACAGGGGTCGTTATGAAGTAGCAACGAAAATAATTTTATGGTTGGGGGTTAGGTTGAGGTAGACGGTCACCACAACATGAGGAACTGTATTAAAGGGTTGTAGCATTAGGAAGGTTGAGAACCACTGGTCTACACAATGGAATGTTATTTTTTATTGCTTTATTTCATCACATTTATACCCCATCCTACCTCTGAATGATCTCATAGCAGTTATCGGGGTTTTTTAGAAACAGTGTTCTTTATTAGATTTTTCAAAAGAAGGCATCTCAGAACAGTAACAAAATAGGCCAATATATCCACAAGATTTCAGCAAATCTAAACATAACAAGTACTATTATCTGACATGATTAAGATGTGACGTCTTCCAGAAAATGAGAAAATGAGATCATTTAAACCCCCAAACAGAAGCACATTTTGGACACAGCACAATATTATGTGAGGTATTATAATTTATAAATAGCTTCCAGGTACCAAGTGAGGGAGTTTCGTGCCTCAGTTGTGAAGTTCTCACTTGCTGCAGTTTTGGGTTTGTTAGGCCATGTTGCATAGTTCTTCTGTGAACCTGAGCTGTCAGATATAGCTATGATATCCATCTTCAGAAGTTCCAACTTGCTACAGATCCAAGTGGGAAGAGTTGTTGTTTCTGAATTAATGGCTTAAGATTTTTTTTTAACTTGGGAAGAAGGGAAGATTAAAAAATAGCAACATCCTGGATTCTACAACCAAGATATTCTTCTGGAATAAAATAGGCCACATTTTAGATTCAGAGCAAGAAGAAATATATCTGAACTCAGTATGACACTACCAGGTATGTTTTTAAAAGACTCCTATTCTGGGACAGTGATCTGCCAGTCCAAGACTGGACTGCAGAACAAATCCTAATGCTTAGGTAAACTCCCTAACTTCTTAACCCTCATTAGAACCCATGACAGGGTCCTACAGCATGATGTTGTGTACTGTTATAATTGTGAGACAGCTTTGAATCCCAGTTTTCCAGTGCCAGAAAAGAGTTAAATATGCTCACAAAGGGTCAAGGAGAGGTGAAGGATTAAACACTACATTAATTTTGGTTTGAAGATGACTTCCAATAATGGCTCTGCTGTGCTTGTTGGTACCTCTTCCAAATCACCCTTTCAGGAGTGAAATGTTCTACACATTTTTACATCCTTCCTTGGGACAAAATACTTCTGAAGCTAACAGAGCAGCAGAACAGAAAAATCCGACATAGGACACTTAAGAACATAAGAGAAGCCCTGCTGGATCAGGCCACAGCCCATCTAGTCCAGCATCCTGTCACATGCAGTGGCCCACCAAATGCTCATGGGTATCTCAAGCAGAGACAAGGACAAACCTTCTCCTGCTCTCAAGTCCCAGCAGATGGCCTTAGAAGCGACCCGGTTCCTCTCCGCCCCCCAAAAAAGGGAGAGTAATGGTGTTTGAATCCACTGGAAACAAACATGGGGCCATTTTGTTCACTGGAGGCCAGATCACTTACATTAACTATTTCTGTATTTTTCTAAAGTTGCATTTTTAATCTTGTTTCTGATTTTATGGTTGATATTATCTTTAAATGACTGTTTTTACATGTTGTGAGCCGCCCAGAGACCCTCGGGCATGGGGCGGCATATAAACGTAAATATAAAATAAATTAATTAATGAACTGAGCAGGGATCGCTGGTCAATGTCCTACTTCAGTACGACTGTGCGTGTATGGACCAAAGATGAATCGCCAGCAGTTGGCCTAAAACTTTAATTTCTGTAGGTTCCAAAAAATAAAAACAAATATTAGCCGTGGCCCTTTAGTCATATTACGAAAAGCAAGAGCAGTTTTAAAAGATTTAGGGGGGAAAAAGGCAAAATATTTCCACTAAATAACCACAGGGTATCAGAGCACAGTGCACATTTTTAAAAATAAAAATTTGGATGTAATGTGAAGTCTTCCAGTCTGCCTATACTGCAGTTTGATGAAACCTCAATTTGGCAAACGTTCAGTTTTGCTCAGAGGCTCCGTGCTTGGAAACTTTTTGCCAAATTATGTGAACTGTATGTGTACACAGCAAAGGATTAATCCACTGCCAAGAAGTTTCTTCTCAAAGCTTTGTTGGTACTTCCATAACCACAAACATTTTGCTTACTCGCTATCCTGATTATCATTCTCCTTTCCTCTATGCATGAAATTCAGTGCTTATTTATTCGTGCTTAGCTAATTGGATATTTTAGTAAACGCTGTGCATTTCAAAAGCATTAGAATAAAGACAACTGCTAAAAATGGTACTCCTGGGAAAATTTTACTGCAAATATTTGCTTGATCAAAACCTGCAAACATGGTGGGGAAAACAGGCCCGTTGGATGCATTTTTTAAATTTTTTTTTATTTATTTAAGCAAAATATTACAAACAAACCAAGCAGCAAATGTAACCACAGCAATTAAAAAACAATAATTAACAAATATGAAGGAATTGCAAATATAATACAATAACTCTGAGCTGCACCTCACACACCCCATCCATCATATTTGTAATCTGTGCTTTACCACAGAATGAAGAATCTAGCTTACCTAGTAGTTAACCATGAAAATATAATTATTGTGTTTGAAAAAGTAAAATATCACATGTTAACTATCTGATAATGGGCAAGAGTTACTGAGACTAAGGGTGTTTTTCCACTGTCACTAGAAGTACCCATTAAGTACCCATTAATGGGTACAAAAATGCCATTACATACCCATTTATGGGTACTTAATGGACACTTTTAGTGACAGTGGAAAAACACCCTAAATCTTGTAAAGGCAAGGGTAGCCAGACACAATAAAATAGCCAGAACTTTGACCTTTCATTTGTTTGAACTGAGCAAACAGGTATTCTGTTGTAGCCGTAGACATCTTAGCCACAAATGGCCACCTAATAGTAAATATGCCATATATAAATACAAGAAAACACAGTACTCTGGAGGGGTGTGCACAAATATTCATAATATTTGTTATTCGTACGAATGTGGACATTTGTACACGAATCAAGTTACAATATTCGTACATTAACATTCATACAAATAGTTTGTACATTCATTAAACTGGGGATACGTATCCGATACATACACATTGGTATAGGATGGGTATCCGAAATGTATGTGCTTGTATAGGATATGTATGCAGGAGACGTATGCATTTGTATCATATATTTGTACAAATTCGTACATATGCATTCATATCGAATAGAATCCTACCACATTCGAAGGGGATCTATTCAAACGAATACAAATGTTCTAACATTCGATTGGTTATAAATCAAATGCCAAAAGTCACATTTGTGTACATCCCTAATACACTGTGTTTGAGTAACTTTATATTTCTAGCCTAAACTCCTGAAACTTCAGTTCAGTCTACATAATTTCTAATCCACAAGCAAGCAGTCAGGCCAAAGGTTCACCTGGCTCATGTATGTGTTCTCCACTGGCCTTCCAACAGCTTGGACACATTTGTCTTGATATCATAACACACCCTTGCTGTGTCAGCAAACAGCATGCAACTATTTACACTGGTTTGTATGCCATTACTTGAACCTTTACAAAAAGAACACCCAGAGTTTACATTGAGCTGGGTGCAGTTTGCATACTGGTCACATTATGATTTAGCCCCTATGATCCAGCTCCCATCCAGACGGCGGAATAGAGCATCATTACTGTGCTGCTATGGTGGGGTTGAGTCATGTACCTGAGTTGCTGAGAACTAAAAAGCACTAAAAACTATTGCTAGAAAACCCAGTACCTTTTACTTACCTTCTGGATGGAGCTGCCATCATAGCTCCATCTACCACACATGCATGTGTAGGCCAAAACAGGCGTCCATGCACAAGTAGAGATGTCCATGCACACACACATCTGGGTAGTCAACACCAACTGAATACCAAGATGCGTGTGACAACTAAGCATGCAATGGCGAGTGAAGGATAATGGCAAGGTAGGGATGTGCATGAAAAAAAATTCACATTTGTTTCGCTCTCAAATCAAACATCTGAAAATTCATTTTATGGCAGATTTATAGGATTGAACATCTAGACTTCGACATTTGCCTTTGAACATTTTTGTGAAGTTTTCACTACTTTTTCTAATTGAAAAAGCCCTTTTTCACACACACAAATGGCAAAACATAAATGTTCAACAACATTTTTCAAAGTCGTGAACAGGAAGCATTTTCATCTCAACTGAGTTTTTGGACTTTGAATGCCTGGGCTTTCGATCTGATGTGGATGTTCATGAATCTGAAATATTTAGTCGAATCTGTGAATGCAAATGTCATTTTGCACATCGCTATGTCAGGGGATCAATATCCATGCTATCGCTCCCTAGTGGGCTATTTGGCCATTGTCTAGAGGTTGCTCCAGTTAACTTCTTCACACGCTTCACACACAAACTGGACACTACTCCCAGTAAGTACGGTGGGAGGTGTTACAGGAAAATCACATGTAAGACATGCATGTAACACCGCCTGAGTCCCCCAGGAACTGGTCTTCAGAGGTATAGCACTTCCACCATTGTATCCAACAAGCAACCATCATGACTAATGAACATAATCTTCCCAGCTTTTAGCAAAATTATTCTATAATCAAAATCAGGGCAGACTTAACTATGTGCTACTTAAAGTACTATTCCTTTTCATCTCTCCTGATTCTTCCCAGGATTCAGTTTCATTGGAGAATTTTCTGCTTCCAGTATTATGGAGAAAATCATAATAGAAAAGCTTCCATTCATATTTGCCACATTCCATGTAATACACATCTATAACATTCTGATTCCAATTCACCTCTGAAATAACAAAAGTTCCTCAAACCCTGTAAGATTTTCTCACAGGAGTGATATTCCTGCCCTTTGATTTATTTTTGTTGCCCTCTTCTGACCCCTTTCCAACTCTTCACTAACCTATATGCAGAACCTTCTGCATATACTATAGTCACATTGCTTATTATACAGACACTTTTGGAGTTGTTTCTACCATTCACAAAGGTTACTGCCATTTATCTAGACAACCAGAAAACAATTTTCAATGAATGGAAAGCTGTTCTCAAGAAGCAGCTGACTGAATCAGCAACCACTAGTACTAGAATTTCAGCAAACAGTCCATTCCACGCAGTGAGTTGATACATCCAGTGGGTACGTTGGAATACCATGTAAGTCAACCTCTCTCCTAACAGGGGAGACATCAAAAGCCCTTTGCCTAGCCTGATGTTCACAAGGGATGCAACCTTCCCTCATTCTCCTTCCTTGATTGCTTTCAACCTTCAGAGATAAGTAGTGCATTAGCTCACTCAGATGTGAAACAGTATGGCCTTCGAAGTTCAAATAGATTATTTCTGACATTTAGATTGTACCAAAATGGCACATATCCTGAAACCTTGTGTATTTCAAAAGATTATTGCACTTTCAAATATTTTTCAGTCTCAACACAATAGGTTAATATTATCAGCATCCTGTCCAACAAACCTCTTCCACGTTCAGCTATCTGTTCAGACTTTTGACAGGTGCTTATTGATTTATGTTTTAATTAAAGATAATCACATCCTTAAGTTAGCTTGACCACAAGGACACAGAAGGGAACTTCTTCCAGAAAGACGCTGGAGGTCAAACCTATCACCCTCTGCTTACTTAACATCTGGGCAGGCAGGGAGTGTTTGTAGGCTGTAAAGACCTCTTGAAAGTGCAGTTGCACCTGCCCAGATGTTGACTAAGGGTGTTTCTCCACTGTCACTAAAAGTACCCATTCAGTACCTATTAATGGGTACTAATGGCATTTTTGTACCCATTAATGGGTACTTAATGGGTACTTCTAGTGACAGTGGAAAAACACCCTAATTATAAACTAAGAGGCCAAGTGTAAATTGGCCTTAGTTCTGAAGTGGCCACCACATTTTTTGAAGACACAGGTGGCATATGACAACAAAAGGTATTTGAAAGGGATAAGAGGTGAAGAAAAGCTTAAAACTGCTAATGTAGAGAACTCTTTAAGGAAAAAATAACAACATCCTATGCTCAGGGTGAAGGCAACAATTCATTCCCTTTCAATGAGACCCATAGTCTACTATGTCAATCTGGATTCAACTCTTAAAAGGTCAATGTGCAAGCTGCAGACAATTCAGTCAATTACATTTTTTTTAAAAGTATTACAAATAAAGGAGATTACTTTAATAAGGCAGCCGTTCTTTTGAAGAACGAAAGCAGAGGCCGATCAAGGCTTTGCAAATTTAGCTCCTCAACAAATCCCTCCCACCAACCCCCAACCACCTCCTCTTCACCTGAAACCAAAGTGACAGCTAAGCAAGGCATCTCTCTACAGACTGAGAGAGAGGCAGAATGGACCTCCAGTCCACACTTTCAAATGGCTTCTAATGCCTCCAAAGAACTCAAAGCCAAGTGAGGGATCAGAACCCATCTGTTGCTGCAGAGGAAAGAAGTAGACTGACCTCTATTTTCACCCTCTGTTTCTCTAAAGATAGCACAAAGTTCAAAATGAGACCTTGTCTTCTGTTCCAGGTATGTTAGACAGCTCAGGAGTGAAAAGCAGCCATACTTAAAACCACAAAGGATGGGCCGATACCACAGCTGAAGCTGAAATATAGGGAGATGGTGAGGTTCTCAGTATCTTTGGCTCCTGCCTTCCTAGGCCATCTGTTATGTTTAAGTCTCTCATATACAAGCAAACAGGCTTTATGCTTTTAAAATATTTTTCTGTATTGGTTCCATATCAGGGCAGCTGAGGTCAGCTAGAAGTCCCTCACTCTGCTGCAAGCCTGCTCATGAGCTTCCTTTTGTGGACTTCAAGGGAAGCTCACAATCCAGCTTTCAGGAGGGACAAGGGGCTTCCAACTGCACACCCCTGCACCAATCATCACCGCTCCATGCCCATACTGAGGTCTTGATAGTGGCAGGTTATGAAATAACTGTATGGGTGCATTGCCATACAAGATTAAATGCAAATCCAGTCCATTTTTGGGATAGTCCAATCACATTTAAATTTTTACTCGGCGACTTTACGAAGTCGCAGACTATATTGCTAAAATCCACTGGAAAAAAGTCCTTGGAAAAACTGTTTTGGCAACTAGACTGTGGTTTTTTTTCCAATGGGAATGCCACCAGACTATTTGGGGAGGAGATCTGCCTTTCAGGCTGTTCCCCCCCCCCCCAATCTTTCTGGCCAATATCTGTTGGCACTATCTGCATGGCATTAGAGGGTTGGGATTTCACATCTGGGAAGGTCTGCCCCCTTCTCGTTCCCATCTCTGCAATGCTAGAGCTCCGGAGATTAAAAAAAGGTGTTGGATTTGAAAGGGAGAGATCGAGTTTGCCCTGTCTGTTCTTTCACTCAGCTGATTTTGTGCAAAGCTGCTGCCTTCCTGGTAACATAGTCAATGGAGGGAGCATCTGATCTGAAAGGGAGAATGACCGCCCTGTCTGTTCTTTCGCTCAGCTGATTCTGAGTGGGGCAGTTTTACAGGGTTTGGACAAGGGGCAGAGATGAAAAGATCCTGTTTCTCCATGCTGGAGATTTGGGCTGTTTGAATGGGAACTGCGGTATTCGAATTGAGCCCACATTATCATCAAGCAAATAGGAACACCCAGAATGTGCACTCAGTTCTGAACCCAGGTTAAAACAGTGTGGTTTAAAATAGTCAAGTGGGAACACAGCCTGTGTGTAAGACTTGGTCCTGTCCTGCTACTGAGGGGTCATGTTTCTGCCAACACAATGTGCTCAATCTGCTATACAGCAAGCCAAGGACAGAGGAACCACAAAAGAAAAACAGGGCAGATCTCTCTTATGGGTGCTAGGGCACAATGCATCTTAATACCAAATTAAGCTGTTGGTCCATTTATTTCACTACTATCACTTAACTGGAAACAAATCTCCAGATAAGACACTCTTCCAACCCTGGATTTTCCATTTACCAAGCACCTTTAAATCTGAGTTACAGCCTTTCCCTCTTCTGTGATACAGCACTAAATATCTCCCTCCCAGGACAGAGCAATGTTGTCAAAAAGAGTTTTTACTGACCATAAACCTAGAAGGCACAGGTAAGCAAAAAGGTTTGAGAAACAGGCCAACTAGCACTGTGAACCAGCAGCAGACAAAATGTACATGAGTGCAAGCAACCTGCCCAGTGGAGCATCATTTCAAGCATTATTTACTGCCTTTTGTAACCCCAGACTAGGGATGTGCACAAATGGGTTTTTTGGCATTCAATTCATAATGAATCAAATGTTAAAAAATCCATATTCATTCAAATAGATCCCCTTGGAATGTGGTCAGATTCTATTTGATATGAATGTATTGGTACAAATATCCGATACAAATGAATATATATCAAATACCTATCCTGTAACATATCAAATCCACTCCTGATCCATGGCAAATGCAATCTGGATCCGTTGCAGATGTGACTTTAATGAAGGTCCAAACCATCCGTACAAACGTTAATGTACGAATCTCGTAACATTTGATTTGTGTATGAATCACCAAATTCATATGAATTTTTATGAATAACAAATGTTAAGAATATCAGTGCCCATCTCTACCCCAAACATAAGCTGTTCAAAGGAGCTCTAGCAGCAACGATCATGTCAGAAAACACTAGTCTCATTAATTGCAGTTTTAATGAGCACGAATTCTGCAGACCCAAACCTCCAGAAGCAATCTGCATAACCAACCAGACAGCACTGGGCAATGCCAGAACTTACGTGAAGGATAGCATTGCCTGTCCCCATGACACACCAGACAGGCCCAGAGCTCCTCTGGCACTGGATGTCTGAAAAGCTCCTCTGGTTGAATAGAAAATAACTTCCTGAAGCTCATCACCTGTACCTGAAGAAGACAAAAGGAAGAGGCAAACCCACCGAACTCCAGGACATTCCATTACATTCAGCGGCAGAAGAGCTTCACCAAACATTACTGGGAGGAACAGGAGGAGTTGCCTTATATACCCTGCTTTTCTCACTCTTAAGGGGACTCAAAGCAGCTGACAAGCCTTCTATTCTTCTCCCCACAAGAGACACACCCTGAGAGGTAGGTGGGGCTATGAGAGCTCAGAAGAGATCTGTGACTCACCAAGGCTACCCAGCGGGCTTCATGGAAGAGTGCAGATGCCTGAACCAGGAGACTACCAGATAAGAATCTGGCACTCTAACCACAAGAACATACTGGAGAATTAAAACAGCGGAGGTTCTCTCAAACTATTTTTACTCTGTACTAAGTACTGAGTACCACAGCCTTGTGAATACTGAGAGACTCTGAATGCCTCTCTCCTGGTGAAAGACCAGGAGAGGCAGTAATCTTTCAATATCCTCTTTGTTTCTGTGTGCTCATTAACAACCTGCCACTAACGAGAATGCTGAAGATGCTAAAGCCAAATATTGTCCTATAAATGAGAGTGCAAGGCAGCTCAGAAAGCAGAGCTCAAGGATAGGACCACTGCTTTCTGTGTTCCTCTGAACTCAGTTCAAGCAACGGCCATGCAGGGAACAAAAGTGCTACAAGAAACCGTAGTTACACCTCCCTCACCAGGGATGCCCACAAAGGGGCTCTCCAGATATTGCTGAACTACTGGTCCCATGATTCCTTGCTGCTGGCCAGACTGGCTCTCCATAGATTCTTCTCACAGTCACTACAGCATCTCTTCCGTTTCAAGCATGGTTATCCACCAGTATAGCCCTACCTCAGAAAAGAGACTCAGTACATGGCTCACATGTAGCTCATCCTCAAAACAAGCAAAGAAGCGCCCATTCATTGCCCTTCTCTCCCTTGAGATGGGAAGGACCAAGGTTGGGGAAAAGGGAGCAGAAACATATAAATATATTTCCTGCAACAAGCCCATCTGGAGGCAAAGAAATTGCGACTGAACACAGGAGATGGGAGTGACAGAGGAGGAGGGTAGAGTAACCTGTGCGACTCTCCAGCTAACAGACACATTTAATCATTAATACTGTATTTGTCTAATTTTAAACGTTGTTACCTGCCCCGAGACCTTCGGGTATAGGGCAGGATAGAAATGCAAATATGATGATGATGATGATGACATAACACAACAGTAACACACAGCAAACAAGATATTTATGCTGGTTTTGGTCATTGTTATCACTATTATCATCATCATTAATAATAATCATTAATAATATATTAATAACAACAGCAACAACAGCAGAAGCAGAAGGGCAGAACTGAACACCACAACCTTTCCTGCTGCCAGACACATGCACACAAACGCACTGCATTCACAGAGAGAAAGCGCACACATTATGCACAATAACAAAAAATAAAAGCTTTGTGGACAGCTGATGCATAGAAATAGTGATGGAGGAAACGCGCACACCCACACTCATGGCAACAGAAGGAAATTGAACATTTCCCTCCATCCTTGTTGCCATGCACAAGCTCAGTGCTTATCAACAAGAAGCATTCCACATCGTTTGGCATATAACTGGGAAAGTTGGCAGATTAAAAAGCACAGCCATTCATGCAGCCTTTCTAGGGTTCTGGGCACCCCAAAACGCTACACCAGTGAGTCAGAAGAGAAGACTTCAACTTTTTAAAAAACAACACATATTTTGGGAACATCCAGGTATATATGTGTGTGTGTGTGTGTGTGTGTGTGTGTGTGTGATTATAAGAATGCCAGCCACAAAGGTTACCCTGTACACCATGTTCTACTGCACAGAAGTTGAGCCATTCAGTTATGTTTGAAGGGTTTCTCAACAGTTTTTCTTTCTGCCAAAATGCGGGGATAAAGACGACGCACTAACCCCCCCTCCCCCCACACTTGCTTGCCAGGTTGCAGAAAAAGTACCCATGTGATTTGTCATAAGAAGTTAAAGAAAGCAGCAATTTGTGTTGAAGGCATATAGTGTGCAAGCCATGCATTCATCAGAGCAAGAAACTGACGCACACAGGCTGCATTCACTCACAATGAAAAGAAAAGCATCTCAAGCGCGGCTCAAAGATCATTCAAAGATGGTACCGCCATAAGCATCCATGTGCCCCTCCCACCTCTAATGCACATCAAAGGTCTGAAAATACTTTCAAAGCGCATTAAGGGTGGACTGGAGACAGAACAAGAATAAGATGAGAACCATGTGCCCCATGATGCTTCCAAGCTTCTTCTTTCTGTTGCATGTGGTCACGGCAATGGTGCAATTTCAGTGTCTTTTCCCAAAAACAAGGGCTAAGGAATATATAACCTCACAGCACCAGTGCTTCTGTTTCTAACAAATGGCACCACAGCTCAAACCATCTGAGATACAAACCTTAGTGTCCAACTAAGCAATCACCTTTAACCCCAGGTAATGACAGGGTCAGCAGGTAGCTCGTAAGGAATTGTTACAGCAAGCTGTCTGGAAAGCAGAGGATTGCCTGTTTAATCCCCAGCTTTCCTCCAGAAGTAGGCAATGGCAAACCACTTCTGTAAGTCTGCCAAGAAAACTGCATAAAGGTGCCCATGAAGTCAACCAAGGGTTTGCCACAATTCAATGGCTCTCAACAACAATGAAGGGGGCGGTTCTAACATGTTGCGAGGCAGGTGCATCTCCAGCAGAAAACAGGTCACTGAAATGAGGCCTAGCTCTTTCCAGCCAGTGGGACAGATCCAGACTTAGATATAAATACTGACGGTTAGGACCAAACACCAAATGCTCTGCAGTGATTGCTCACCAAGACAGGGCTGCAGTTTAAGCCACGCTTACAGCAATGGGTATATTCTAGGTATGTGACCAGATTCAACACAATGCCCGCTATTAGGTTAATTGGGGGCTACCATGACACACAATAGACAACCCAAAAGACAGGCATCCCACAAAAACAGGGTGCTTGGTAAGCAACCCTCTTTTAGGGTTGCCAGCCAACCGCCCAAACATCAGGTCACCTTCTTGTGCCGTTGATGGGGGAAGCCAGCAAGCACAATGCTCTGTGCGGCAATCGCAGGTTCACCTGCCAAGGGACCCCTTGTCATAGCAAATGAACCAGAAAGAAAAGGGGGAAAGGAGAGAGAGAATGAGAGACAGAGAGAGAGAGAGAGTGAAAGAGCGAGGGAGAAAAATGACCCCTTGGGGCACCTATGGGATGCGCCGGCCCAGCGACCGCCTCTCCAAGGGAGCAGCGGCCATTCACGGGGCCTCAGCCAGCGTATCCTTAGGATGCCACAAAGGCCTCTTTCTCGCCGCCCCTGGTGCCCTCAGGTACAGCCCAAGAGGAAAGGAGGGGAAAGCCCAGGAGGAGCAGCTGGCGCTGCGAAAAGGAAAGCCCCGCCGCCCGCCGCCGCCTTGCCACGGGGAAAGCGCAGGGCGGGCGCGCAAGAGGCGGAGACGCCGCCCGTAGGCCCGGCTGGATTGGTGCTGCTGCTGCTGCTACTGCCCCTCCGCCAGAGCCACCTCCGAGCAGAGAGCGCCGCCGGCACCTGCCGGACGGCCCAGGTGAGGGGAAAGGTGAGGTGAACGCTTCCTCTCCTCCTCCTCCTCACCCGGCCAGGCGCGACCCGGCCCCTTCCTCCTCCTCCTCCTGCCCCCCCCAGCAGGGAGCGAGGGAGGGAGCGAGAGGAGGAAGCGGCAGCAGCCTCCCCACTCTCCGCCAGCCTGCCTGCCTGCCTGCCTGGCGCCCGGGCGGGGGAGGAGGTGAAGGAAGGCGGCACGGCACTCGCTCGCTCGCGGCTGACTCACCTCATTTTCCCCGCAGTTCTGCTCTGCGCAGCCGCCTCTAGCTGGCGGCAGCGCTCCGCTCCGACGACCCCAACTGCGCGGCGGGCGGGCGGGAAGGCTCTCCGCCTTCCCCCGGCTCCTCCGAGGCGGCCGCGGGGGCTGCAGAAAGCGGCGGCGGCGGCGGCGGCAACTCCAAGTCGGGCTGTCAGATGCTCAGTGGAGCGGCGGCGGCGCCTTCGACGGCGACAGGCAGAGGGAGGGGGCAGAACGAGGGCGAGAACGAGGGGGGGAAGGAGAAAACGCGGCGAGCAGGGCCGGCGTCGCCTCCGCCTTGGCCGCCGCGGCCGCTCGGTCCCGCTGCTGCTGCTGCTGCTGCTGCTGCTGCCTGGCGCCTCCGGCTCGCGCGCAATGGCATCTTCTCCTCTCCCAGCCAAGGGCGCTAGCTGGGAAGCCGCTTGGCGGCGGCGGCGGCGGCGGCGGCGGGGAGCCGGTCCAGCGAGCCGGCCATCCCTCCGTCTCCGCCTCCTTCTGCTGCTGCCGCTGCGCCTGGCTCGCCGCCGCCGCCGCCGAGAAGATTGTGGGCGTGGGACGCGCGGCGAGCGGGCAGGGCGAGCAGGGGAGGAAGCAGCAGCAGCCGCAGCAGCGCGCTCAGCTGCCAGACGCTTCTGCCGCCGCCGCCGCCAGTCCCTCAGCGCCGCCGACGCACCGCCCGCCCCTACGGCTTCGGCTTTCGCGGGCCCCGTGTGGAGGCGCCGTGGCCGAGCCCGAGCCTATTCAGGCGCGCGCGGCGGACAGAGAGGGAGGAGGGGAGGAGGAGGAGGAGGAGGAGGAGGGGAGGCGCGCGCCCGCCAGCCCGCCTGCGCGCACCCGCTCGGGAAAGAAGCGGCTCTCGGGGGAGCTCGTACTAAACAGCCGCGCACCGCCGCCCGTCTGACCCCACGGTGCCGAGGGCGCGCCTCACGCGCCTCCCCAGCAACAGCGGCGCTGAGGGCGCCGAACGCGCGCCCGCGACGCTTTGGGCTCCTTTCGTCCTCTTCACCGTGGGCTGCCCACACGCGCGCCCCCGCGCACACACACACACGCGCGCGCGCGCACGAGTGAGGTCGGGAGGGTCGCCCACGCATTGGCACGGGCAAGGGAGAGTGGAGAATTCGCGCAGAGGGTGCAAGTGGTGCCGAGGATCCAGGAATGTCAACAGCCTCCTAAGTGCCATAGGGGGGCAGAGGCCACCATGGGGAGCTGTCCCGGTGCTGGCCACCAAAGTAGGGACTTGCAGGAATAGTCGAAAATCTGATCCAGATCTGACAAACTTCGGCATCTGGATTCGAACTGGATTTAACGATATTTTGACATATTTGAACGGATTTTCGGATTTCTGAAAACACGACGTGGATATTCAAAGGGATAGATTCGTGTTTATCACATTTGAATTTGCGTGAAAATTACGCATGTCTGCGCTTACAATGCGGGATGAAAACGGGATGCATACAGGATAAAACAATGCGTGCAGAATGCGCACACATTTCTATAACAGATACGAATGTTGTCGGCATTTGTATCTTTAAATGCGAATCTAACGTTCGAATGTAAGGGTTCAAATAATGTGGATTTGAATCAGATTTTTGGAAATTTGGATTTTAAACATTCAAATTGAATCAAATTTTTTGGATATTTGATTCAACCCGAATGTCAAACAATTGTGCACAGCCCTAGGCTGAAGGGAAACAGGTTGGCCAAAGCTCCTATAGATACCAGGTATGCTATAAATCCCAGGATGTGTTCCCATTCAGTATATAATGAGCTTAGAAATCGTTTTGACTTTTCAAAGTTCCCACTGTTTTGAAAGAATCCAGATCTTTTGAGGAGTAAAGCTCCCCGAAAGGTGATTATCTGTATTTGGGAAGTCCTTTTTGAGTCCTTGTTATAAGGCAACGGTGGGAACACTCAGAAATCAGTTCTCACTGCTAATTCAAAGGCTGTGTCCCCACTTGACTATTTTAATCCACATTGGACTATCTTAATCCAGATTCAGAACCGAGTGTGCATTCTGGCTGTTCCCATTTGCTTGGTAATGTGGGCTCAATCTGAATACCGCAGTTCCCATTGAAACCACTCAAACCCCTGGCATAGAGAAACAGGACTTTTTCATCTCCACCCCTTGTCCAACCCTTGTAAGCCTGCCCCGCTCAGAATCAGCTGAGCAAAATAACAGACAGGGTGACCATTCTCCCTTTCAAATTGGATGCTCCCTCCATTCACTATGTCAGGAGTCCCCAACCGTTTTGCACCAGGGACCGGCTTCCTTTTCCATGGCGGGGCAGGGTGGGGGCATGACAGAGTGGCTCCGGTCTGCGGACCGGTAGTTGGGGACCCCCCCCCCCCGCACTATGTTACTGGGAAGGCAGCAGCTTTGCGCAGAATCAGCTAAGCAGAAGAGCATACAGGGCAAGCAGATCTCTCCCTTTCAAACCAGTGAGTGGTGGGAGGAGAACGGAGGTTTGTAGTTCCTGTGCAGGTTCAAAGAGAGAAGTGAGGATTCCCTCCTTCTTTGCTTTCAATGAGCTGCTCAGGAGGGAGCGGAGCGGGGCTAAAAAAAGATTTCCTCTGATGATTTCTGTGACAGTGTAATGTATCTCTCATAGTTACAGTGGCATTCACAAAAAGGGGAAATTCTTTGTTAAAAAATCCAAGCCCTTTTTAAAAATCTCCTCCTAGCATTGCAGGGGTGGGAAGGGCAGACATTCCCAGGTGTGGAATCCCACCCACTGGTAGCAGGCATTGGCCAGAACCATATCGGAGGGGGGGGGGACAGCCCAAAAGGCAGATCTGGGGAGGGGGAACAGCGGTCTAGTTGCCAAAACGGAACCAAGAACAGTTTTCCAAGGACATTTTTCTGTGGATTCTAGCAATATAATCCTTGTAAAGCCCATGAATAAAAATTTAAATGGAATCAGACATTCCCTAAAACGGACTGAATTCATATTTAATCTTGTATGGGAACACACACACACGGAAAAAAACAACAATTAATTAAGAACATAACATAAGAACATAAGAGAAGCCTTGCTGGATCAGGCCACAGCCCATCTAGTCCAGCATCCTGTCGCACACAGTGGCCCACCAAATGCTCATGGGCATCTCAAGCAGAGACAAGGACAAACCTTCTCCTGCTCTCGAGTCCCAGCAGATGGCCCTAGAAGCACCCCATTTCCTCCCCCCCCCAGCCTGAAAGATGCACCTAGGCATACGTTCTAGTAGCCATTGATACATCTGTCATCCATAAATTTGTCTAACCCTACCTTAAAGCCATCCAAACTGGTAGCTGTCACCACCTCTTCTGGCAGCACATTCCATAGGCCGATGACCCTCTGTGTGAAGAAATACTTCCCCCTGTCAGACCTTACGCTCCTACCCATCAGCTTCATAGAGTGCCCCCTGGTTCTAGTGTTGTGCGATAGAGAAAAGAAATTTTCTCTATCCACCTTTTCTATGCCGTGCATAATTTTATATACTTCAATCAGGTCCCCTCTCAAACGCCGTCTCTCCAGACTGAAGAGGCCTAGACGTTGCAGCCTGGTTTCGTAAGGGAGGTGTTCCAGACCCTTAATCATTCTGGTTGCCCTTCTCTGCACCTTCTCTAGTTCCACAATATCCTTTTTGAGGTGTGGTGACCAGAATTGTACACAGTATTCCAAATGTGGCCTCACTATAGATTTATAAAGGGGCAAAATGACACTTGCTGACTTATTTTCTATTCCCTTCCTAATTATTCCCAGCATTGAATTTGCTTTTTTTGCTGCTGCCGCACACTGGGTTGACACCTTCATTGAACTGTCCACCAAAACCCCGAGATCCCTTTCCTGGCATGTTGCAGAAAGCTCAGACCCCATCAGTTTATAGACGTAATTTGGATTCCTGGCCCCAATGTGCATTACTTTACACTTGTTAAGATTAAAGCACATTTGCCACTTAGTTGCCCACTCACCCAATGCTAAGAGATCCCTCTGGAGCTCTTGGCAATCTCTTTCAGATTTTACTACCCTAAATAATTTAGTATCATCAGCAAATTTTGCTATTTTACTATGTACCCCTTTTTCTAGATCATTGATGAATAAATTAAATTGAGTGGGAACTTGACCCAGTGAACTAAATAGGTCGTATTTCTGAGTGTAAGATATGACTAAACCAAGGCCACTCCTCCCCTCAAAATTAAACTTCCTCTGCGAGGTTCTTTAAAACTTATTATCATCCATTCTTTGATATTCAGTTTGTCAGTTCCCTACATAGAAAACCGGATTGCTATGTTTCATAATGTTATTTCCCAAACTTTCCCCATTAGGGCCTTGCTTCAGTCAATAGTGGAGAAATTGGGAAAGGGCAAAGGGCTCTTGGGGTGCCTTCAGATGCAAGATAAAAATTGTGATTTTCCCTGGACTTTATTGGGATTGCCATCAGTACCTGAGGCAATCCCAGTATGCTCCCAGGAGAGGCACAGAATCATAGAGTTGGAAGGGACCTCTGGGTCATCAAGTCCAACCCCCTGCTCAATGCAGGATTTCCTAAACCATCCCAGACAGATGTAGGTCCAGCCTCTGCTTGAAGACTTCCAATGAAGGAGAGCTCACTACCTTCTGTGGCAACCTACTCCATTGATTGTTCACCTTCAATGTCCGGAAGTTTTTCCTAATATCTAATCCGTATTGAGTCCCTTGAAATTTCATACCCTTGTTTCTAGTCCTTCCATCTTGTGTAAGTGAGAATAGGGACAATCCCTCTGCACTGTGACAGCCCTTCAGATACTTGAAGACCACTATCATGTCTCCTCTCAGTCCTCTTCTGTAGGCTAAACTTTCCTAGATCCTTCAACCTTTCCTCGTAGGACATGGTTTCCAGACCACTAACCATTTTGGTAGCCCTCCTTTGGATTTGCTCTACTTTGTCAATGTCGTTTTTGAACTGGGGTGCCCAGAACTGGACACAGTACTCTAGATGAGTTCTGACCAAGCTAGAGTAAAGAGGAATAATTACTTCTTGAGATCAGAGGCCTTTTCGCACTAGGCCTTTTGGAACGCATGGAGGACACGCCGGGGTGGAGCATTCGCTCCTCTGGGCCAGCAGTTCTGTTCAGAACCGCCTCAGCCTGTCCCAGAGTGCCCTCCACACGTTCTGCATGTAGAGCACTTAATTGTGCTCTACACACAGCCCAGCGTGTTCTGGCCATCCCCGGCCGTCCAGGGAGGGAAGCGTTTGCACGCCTCCCTCCCTGACAGCTGCAGGACACACACCTGTCACAATTAGGCCGAAATTGGCCCAACAGCTGGCAGGCCCACACAAATCACTCACCTTGCCAGGCCTGGGGTGCGATCTGCCATGGGTCTGTGCAGCTGCGCACAGTGGGTCCCATCTACCGGGAATGCCTAGGTGCATCCTTCAGGCTGAGGGGGGGGGGGGGAGGAACTGGGGCGCTTCTAAGGCCATCTGCTGGGACTCGAGAGCAGGAGGTTTGTCCTTGTCTCTGCTTGAGATGCCTGTGAGCATTTGGTGGGCCACTGTGTGTGACAGGATGCTGGACTAGATGGGCTGTGGCCTGATCCAGCAAGGCTTCTCTTATGTTCTTATGCATCCCAGGCTCGGCAAGGTGAGTGATTGCATGCATGGGGGGGGGGGGTGCCTCGCTCCCGGCTCCTGCAGTCCCATCGGGTAGGGAGAGTTCCAGAGCGGGGACAAGTCGGACTGCGGCTGTCAATGGGTTGGGGGATGTGGGGTCCCTTGGTAGATCGGCCAGAGCCGAAGCGCTGAATGGCTAGGGCCGGTCTACCAAGGGACCCCACATTCCCCGGCCCATCGGGGCAGATTGACAGCCTCTGTGGGGCTCAGTCACCTGGATCTAGGCGGCTGAGCCCAGCAGATGCCCCGCGGGACCATCCCCCACCCCAGGCACCCACCCTGTGGCCCAGGGACATGTGCATGCGTGCACCTATCTGCTGGCTGTCCTGGATCCAAGTGACCCGGCTCAGCTGTTACGGCACTGCACGTGTATGCCATACCGCGCTGTGCCGGCTGAGCCTGGTCACTTGGATCCGGGACAGCTAGCAGGTAGGTGCACGCGCATGCACATCCCTGGGCCATGGGGGGGGGAGTGCCTGCGGGGGGGGCCTGTGGGCCCTAGGGGGCATGATCCTGTCCCCTAGAACTCACAGGGGCCAGGGAAGTGCCCTGCCAGGTCTGCCTGCCCCTGGGTCTTCTCTTACCCAATGGCAGACAGGCCTGGGAGGGGTGTCCCCACCCCATCCTGCCTTTTCAGGCTAGGACGCTTCGGGGCACTTTCCCCATTGACACACAGGCAGGTAGGAACGTGTGTAGACACATTCCTTTCCTGCCTCCATGTGAATGGGGTAAGCGTCCCAGAGTGTCCTAGCCTAAGGGCACTACAGCGGCTGTAGTGTGAAAAGGCCTCTAGACTCAATACTGCTCTGGATGCATCCTTCTCAATACGGCCCGCGATCGCCTCATGGAAGAGGCAGCGCTGCGCGCAGACAGCGACCCAAGAAAGAGCAAATTTCTACAGGCGCCATCTCTGCTCTGCTGCTGCTGCTGCTGAGAGAATTAATGTTGGTTCTCTCGGCAGCAGCAGCAGAGCCGAGCGCCAGCACCTGTAGAAATTTGCTCTTTCTCGGGCGGCTTCGGTTCTTCTCCAATCGCGGGGGCAGATCCCTTCCGTGCAGATCGGAGAGCTGAAGCTGCTGCTGCTGCCACTGCCCCCCTCGGCCTGGCGTTGCTTGCAGGGGGTGGAGGCAGCAGCTGCAAGTTAAGTTCTCCGATCTCCACGAAGGGATCTGCCCCTGCAATCAGAGAAGAAATGAAGCCTGCCTGCCTCCCTTCCCTCCCTCCCTGCTTCACAAAGTCAGTTCCCCCAGTTCCCCCAGCTGGCTTCGTGAAGGAAGGAAGCAGGCAGGCGAGAGAGAGAAAGTGTTGGCTTTAATACCTGCTTTTCTCACCCATTAAAGGCGACTCAAGGCAGCTAACAAAGCTTCTGTTCCCACCCATTAAAGGTGATTCAAGGCAGCTGACAAAGCTTCTGTTCTCCCCACAGGGTGGTAGTTGGACCAGTGAGAGCTCAGAAGAGAACACAAGCTTTGTCAGCTGCTTTGAGTATATAATATACTAACTATACTATATAATTAAATAAATAAAATGTTATAATAATTCAGTACATTATTTGTATTTGAATCCGGCCCCCTACACATTCTAAATTTAATATACGGCCCTCTGCAAAATTGAGTTTGACACCTCTGGTCTAAGATAAATAGTATATTACACAGAATATGCTTGATTTTAGAAAGCTTTAGACAGCTCTATTATCACCTGAAAGACCTAACATAGAATAAATCTGCCTGGTCTAAAATCCAGTTCATTTTGACCACACAGAGAAGACTCAAGATTCATGAAGGAGGGTTTTTGTGTCGGAAGGAGAGAGCTTACTTTATTATTTTTTTAAAGAATTGTATTAAGATCTTAAATAGCATATTCTATGATGAAAAAGATCTTGGCAGATCTTGTCAAGATGCATTGTTTAGTATTTATTTACATTTTTATCCCACCGTCTACCTGGAGGTCTCCGGGTGGGTAACATCTAATATTCAACATTATTAAACACCATTAAAACAATAACAGCATCTGCCAGTGGGAAGAGAAAAGTGTTTCCTTAATTAATCGAAGGGCAGGGTGAAGAGGTGCGTCTTCACTGCCTTCGTAAGTGTATACAATGAAGGTAATAGACGCATCTCAAGAGGCAGACTGTTCCATAGCCTAGGGGCCATCACTGAGAAGGCCCTCTCCCAGGTGCCCATCCCTTTTGTTGATGAAGGTGGTGGGACAACTAGGAGGGCCTCCCCTCCAGATCTTAAGGCACAGGCTGGTTGATATGGGAGCAGATGTTCCTTCAGGTATTTGGGGCCCAAGTCATTATAACCAAGCCAACATATCTAGGAATTCACATGTTCAGAAACAATCTTTCAGCACTCAGGGTCATTCAAAGTTTTGCTGGGACTGAATTTCTTTCCATTGATATGCCTGCTTTCTTTTCATGAAATCAATAGAGGTATCCCAACTGTTTTGGTGAATACGGGTGTTATCGGTGATCTAGGAGATAGATGCTATCAATAACCATAATAGAAACATTTCAGGAGAGTGTACATGTGGATGCCTGCTGAATCTGGAACTGCAGGGCAATGAAGTCTGGATGTCTGAGTGTTTTAAGGAAATCAATAAAACTGAACCCTCATGCAGTGCTCCAGTTTCCACTACTTATTAAAATAGGTTAATTTAGAATTCTGTCGGTGACCCATCAACACTATACTAGTAATATAAGCCTAATAATCGTCTCTGAAATTTGTTTAGCAAAATTAAGATAGCTGTCTAAAATATTTTCTGATGCACTATATTTACTAAATATAAGCAAGTAGTGTTCTTGAAAATTAATGTATGAATTTCCAAATAAATAGGGGGGGGGGGAACCCAGGAAGAACCAACAAAAGGAAAGGTTGTTAGGTAATAATCATTTCTAATGAAGCAAGGGTCTTTGCAAAATTCGTCTGCGACCATGTACTTTGTTCCATGCCCACAAGAGGCAGATAAATCCAGTGCTTCACAGCAAAGGAGTGTTCAGGGTGGGACATTAGGAGGCACCACTTGCAGCTGTGTCTCAGTTTTCCCGAAGGAAAGAACAGCACCCAAAGTTCCATAACTTTCTTCCAGCTTTCAACAAAATTTTCTGGAAAGCAAAGTCCATCTCTTATCACAGTTTTTTCATGAATATTTCAGAAATTAATGTCAAAAGTGCAGTTTGCACAAACTTCACACAAACTTTTGTTAAGTGCAAACATCCCCTTAAATCTAATGTCTACCTCCTGGAGTTTGGGGGGTGGGAGATGGACCTGAAGCTGCAGAATAACAAAGGGGTAAGAAAGCTAATCAGGTTCTACTGCCTATCCCATTAAAACACTAACCTAGAAGTGTTTTTTCCCCATTTTTAAAAAAGAATATATAATCAAGGGCACGCATGCACTTCATCTCAGGGATTAATCCTCAAACAATATTATAATGAAACAAACCAGAGCAATTCACTTTGATATATAATGTTTATTGGTACCCTGCATTTTCAGTGTAGCAGGTTGGAGGTGTAATTAAAAAAAAGCTTCAAAACTTATTAAATCTTCATTTAAGTAACTCTAAACAACCTGTGCTTCAGAGCTCAGTTAATCCATGTTTCTTGTCCATTATAAAGAAAAAAAAATCCTTTAGCTTTTCAGAGCCCACTTAAAACAATTGGGCTCATTTTTAGATACATTCCCCAATGTAAACAATAGTTTTCCATCCATGTCACAATCAAAACTGGTAAGGCCTTCTTTACTATTTAATCCCACCTCCACTCTTACCCCATTGCAAAACACAGCAATATTTCTTATTATAAAAATCAGTCCATGCAAAATATACAGGGGTGGAATTGATTTCTCAGTGAGCAGGGGCATGCCCTGGACATACAGCTGTCCCAAATGGCTAACTCGGAAGATGGAAGAGATCTCTTGTTTGTTACTCCAGGGGGAAATGACTAGAATCAGTGGTACACAATTGTGACTTTCTGACACTAGAAGCTGTTAAAAAGTGAAATAGGGTGTTTTCACCAGGCGGTTGGCTGGCTGGCTCACTTTCACTTTAAGCATCTTTTCAGGTACATTGTTGTGATTTCCTGCATTTCAGATCTTGCAACGAGTAAAAGTCTAGAGCAAGTGACCTCCAATTCTAGAATGCTATGACTGCCACAGGATGAAATCCAGGTGTCTTCTGCAAAAAGGCCCATTTCTTGAATTGCATGTGGCTTCGCTGACAGACCTAATCCTGAAGCTCTTGCGCAGTCCAGCCATTTCAATGTTTCAGATGTGTTGACTTTCCCATTGTCTCTTGCAGGTTTCTGGTACACTTACAAAGCTCTTTTAATACTTTTGTCTACATGGCCTTAAAATACAAATGTACAATAGCCATAAGCAACAGACAAATAAAGCTTAGAACGCCTTACTATTTCTTATGAACTGCTAAGAAATTTTACACACGTGTAAGGTATTTATTGCCATGACACTCACTATACAGATTGGTTGACTCTGTCAATTGAACCCTGGAGACGTGGCCAAGTTGGCTCATTGTTTTTAAATAAGAAATTGTCCGTGTAAATATAAAAAAAAGGCTTAATCTTCAAACAGGTTACCTGAAACTGGAACCACTGCTGAGATATTCAAGTTAAAACTGGGGAAAAGAACCTGCTTAATTTCCACAGGGATCTGGGCACAATCTAGCAAATATTAGTCTCACTGAAATAAAGAAAACTGTACTTTATCTTTAAGCAAATTTCATTCCAGAATTTCCTATCAAAGTTAAAGCTGATCTAATGTTTGCTGGACTGCATTATCTTCCTTTATTATTTGCTATGCCACAAAAATGCAAGTGAAAGAATATTCTCACATTCACGCTTAGACAAATTTGTTACCGTGTGAACCATTTAGCAAGGACTGCTGCGCAAAACTTTGTTTCGTTCAGCAAACCTACTGAAGCCCTTTTGAAATACGTGCTGCAGCACAGCAGTTCCATTAATATTGGAAGCTTAACTTAAGCTTCCTTTACCAATTCTTCCACTTCCATCAGATGTGGGACTTCTATCAGTTCCAACCATAGGAACCCTATCTATGGAGCTAGACAGTACAAAGAATAAATAATCAGACGGTGAGGCATGTTTTGTAGCATTAGGATAAGCTCAATGTGATTATTCAATGCAAAACTCTGGTTCATATGTATTGCATAAACGTCCAAGCCATGACTTCGTTTTAGACTTAAACTGCTTCATATGTTGCACACCAAGAAGAGAGTAGGCGGTTGTTCTTGTTGTTAAGCATTACTTAATGAAAGACAGAAAAAAGTACGGTAGTTACCCAGCCAAGGACTTAGCTTTCCTGAGGTTTGTAAGGATTTTACAACTTAAAAAATAAAAATAAAAATCACAGTGACTAGGCTAAACGGCAACCATACGGTTAACTCTTAAATATACAGTTTATACAGAACTTGGGTGCCTGGCCAGTTCTTGGTTACATATATGTTCATACAAGGTTTCCTTTAAATGACTCGCCACTGCATAATACTGGTATCTTTTCCACCTGTGGAGATGAGATGAGTATCTTCATATAGAAAATGTACATTGGTTACATGACTACTATGCCCACCGTATACGTGACTAGGAGCCTGAAGGAGATAAACAGAGATAAGGTAATTAATACAAGGAAAGCAAACTTGGGCAAAGAAAACTGTTACCCTAAGTAACCAACAGTTCCCATGGCTTACAAACACAGTATGCAATGCGGCTGCAATAAGTGAAACTATGACTATGATCAGACACAGCAAAAAATAAAGTATAAGAAAACATAAGAGGAGCCCTGCTGGATCAGGTCACAGCCCATCCAGTCCAGTGACCAACTAGTTGCTTCTGGGCCTCTCAAGCAGAAAAAGACAAAACCTTCAACTGCTCTCAAATTCTGACAAATGGCCTTCAGAAATATCTTACCTGTCTCTCCAGCCTGTAGGAAGTACCTAGGTGTCCATTCTAGTATTCACTCATTCACCTGTAATCCATGAATCTTTCTAACCCTTTCTTAAAGCTATCTAAACTGGTTGCTGTTATGACCTCTCCTGATGCCTCTCCTGAAGCGTCTCTGAGGCTACCTCCAGACTGTGGCCAGATATCCCACTAGGAGGCAATAATGCAGGAAATTACTGCTTTCTAACTAGATAGCATTGCAGCCAGTACTCTCTTTGCACATTTTACTGTTGTGTGCATCTGGGCATTTGCACTGCAGCACTCCATTTATGTGTGGATGCCTTTTTTTTTTACTCCATACATGTTTGGTGGATGAAGCTGTGATGGTGGCTCTGTCCAGAAGGTAAGTGAAAAGCGCTATTGCTGGAAAAACCCTTCACCAGTACTGTGTTTTCCAGAAATACTATTTAGAAGCACTATGGTGGGATTGCCTCACATACATAAGGCCACCTCACCACAGCAATGCAGCAATGGTGCTATATTCCCACCATCTGGAGATGACCTGAGACATCTTAGAGAAGGCTTTGAGGTGGGATTGTTCACACACCAGCCTGCCCCTCCCCCCTCTTATGAGCATACTATGGTAGAAAAGGCACATTAGAGAAGGTTTAGGGAAACAAGGCCCACACATTGTCTCTCTGAGGCATCTCTCAGGCACCCCTTTTGCTATGTCTGAATACAGCCTGTGTGTGTGTGAAAAGAAAAGGAATGAACTATCTAGAGAAACTCCTTGGAAATATTTTTTAAAAATTCAGTTTCATAGTATTACAAATATATTTTGAAATTTCAGCATACGCATCAATAAAGATAAGTTACGGTAGCTTTTTTAATAAATGATTTTTAGATATATTCATAATAATACAGGATATATGTAAAATTTGTTAGTATAGCTATCTCTACATGAAATAAAAAATAATGAACATCACATCCTTCATAAGTACGTGAGAAGTAATTTCTTAATCATTTCCACATATACGGTATGATTGTTAAAAAAAACTGGGCAGGTCTGTTTTCCGCAAACCTCCAATAAAATGGTTAGTAGTCAAAATGAAATAGAAAAACATCCATCTTAATATTTTTTTGGGGGGGGGGCGGGCGGGGCGGTAGTTTCCTTACCCTAAACTGTGAACACGGATAAGAAAAGAGATGTACTTTGCCAAAGTCATCACCAGTCGATAACAATTTTCTCCCATGAGAGCGACAGACAGCGTTAATATCTGTCCCATCTGAACCTTCGGGCCACACACCTGAAACAAACAGCAAAACATTTCCTATTAAGTAGTTTAAGAACTTGGCTCCAATCAAAGCTGCCGGCAACTCATTTAGCCTGGACCAGTGTTTTATCTAATTATAGCATTTTTATGAGTCCTATGTTCCGTATGCTACGGTTTGCTTCCCACAAAACCACTCCGTAAAACCATGCAAGCAATTGTCCATAATGGAAAACTGGGAATTAGAGGAACCACTGCAGCTTGGTCAACCAATGCAAGACAATAGCCCTGCTGAGATTAGAGCTGGTCAACCAGTGCCTTGACCTCCAAAATGCAGACCCATAAAATATATTGCCGTTATATGAGAGTTGCTTGTCAATTTACGTCTTCCGGTCAGGAGTAGCAGTGTGCACAAAGATTCGAAACATTCACAATTTGATCGAATTTGTTCAAATTTGGACATTCAAATTCGAATCAAATGTCTATAAATTCAAACTTAAACACTCAAACGAATTTTGAATTTTTGAATAATTTGTACGAATTACTCGGACATTCATATTTGTACGGATACATACACAATGCATACTTGCCCTTATGCATCCTTCCTGCATCTGTACACATTTGTATGGATCCGTATGGGACAAAAAATGGTATGCATACGTGATAAATATGGGATGCATACGGATGCGTACAGGCACATACAAATGTTGACATTCGTATTTGCAAATACGGATCAAAAATTCACACAAATAGATCTGAATGTATTCAAATCGAATAGAGTGTGAATACATTAGAATTTTAAACATTCAAATTGATTCGGATTTTCAGATATTCCAAAATCCCGAAAATTGCATTCATGCACACCCCTAGTCAGGACTAAACAGGGAGAGTTCTGCCAAAGAAATAAAAGTAAACCAATAGGGTAAAAAATAGTAAAAATAACTAATAAAGAAAAAGTATCCCCTACTAGCCAATGTAAATAGTAAAATGACTACCATAGTCATTTTGGAATTCTACAGAGTCACAGTTGTGAGCTGAATACATTTTATCATTTATAGGCCACTGAAGAAGACTTAGTTTGAAACACATTGGGCCTCTTGTTTTATATTTTGCTATATTTATTGGACTATTATTAAACTATTATTTTCAGTTTTTTAAAATTGGCTAGTGGGGTATTATTACCCTTTCAGATACTATATTTACTTTTCTGCTTCACTGCTTTGAATTTTGTGTTATATTTGTCTTTTTACTATTTATATTGGCTAGTGGTGGATACTTTTTCTTTATTAGCTATTTTTACTATTTTTACCCTATTGGTTTACTTTTATTTCTTTGGCAGAACCCTCCCTGTTTAGTCTTGGTTTTGCACCTTGGGTTTTTTGCTTTAGGGATTTGTGTAGTTTTTCACCCCTAGTCAGGAGATACTTCCCTCCTTGAACTGTATGATGGGAGGCAAGATAATTTTTAAAAGGTCATTTTTCTGCCAGAAAGATCACTTTGAGGTCGGAACTTGGGCAGTGGTAGCAACAGATCTACGGAGATGAGGCCCAGTCTACTGTGACTCAGTGTAACCCAGTAGCACCACAGGTCCTTAATTAAATTAATGAAAGCTTCCTGGTTGTGTTATAAAACTGAACTCACATTTTATCAATCATGTAAAAGCATTGACTTCAGCAGCACAAATGACTATTATGGAGAATTGGAAAACAGATGTTAACCTAACAGTGTAAAGTTGGTATAGGAAATTCTGGGAATTCTTTGTTGGCAATTTCACTGCAGATCCAATAAGACAATGGGAAGCATTCCCAAGACCTCAAAGTTGAGCACAGATTTGGTCTGTGGTATATAACACGTTGTCAAGGATAAGTGTTTCTTTCTTGCCAGACAAAAATATTATAGATTGAGTAAAGCATTCTATATAAACATGTTGTTGTCCTTGAGTTGTATCCCCGTATGTTCTCCACAATCCTGTTAAACTTTGGATGTAAATAGTTATTCTTTGCTGAACCAGTGTGCCCAAGTATAATAATAAAGCTAAAATTTAAACCCATGTGACATCATTAAAGTGTTAAAAACCATGTCATGTTCAAGCAGGGAAGTCATTTGTTACCTCCTGTGGACAAGCAAAGCAATATTTTACAAAACCAAGGGATGGCTGTATTTGCAACTGCCATGAATGGAGATGAGAACACAACTACTGTAATCAGTGCAATCAATTGTTTATAGTGTTACAAAATTCCAAAGGTATCCTATCCTCTTTTGGTTTATGAATTCATATGAAAAATAAAGGACCATTCTTGCATAGCCATGCTAAAAGCTTTACAACTGTTTAACTGTTTTAGAAGCACATCTTTAGTTAAGCCATAATCCTTGAGGGGTTCTTCGTATCTCTTGAAGTATTTTTTGCCATTATGAAACTTGTGCTGTGTTCAGGTGACATTTCTGAAGGAGGAACAGTTTAATGACAACAACAACAACAACAACAACAACACTTATTTATTACCCTTTCAGATCAAAGGCATGACAAAGTAAAACAAATTAAAATCAAAATAGCATTTTCTGGTGAAAATGGATTTTTCTGGATATTAAAAGTTGGTTAATGTTACGTACTCACCAAAAACATGGAATCCTAAACTACAAGTATAAGAAGCCCAGTCTATATCTCTAGTGGTTTCAACACTTACGACTTGTTTACATGCAGAAGGAACCCCTATAAAAGTGGGGGGGGAAGGGGCAGAGAGACAGGGGGAAAAAGCTTCAGTAATAAAGTTTTACATCAAATGAAACTTAAGAGACTAAAATAAATGTCTAGACTTGGCAATGGTTTGTAATTCATATTAGGAATCCACTACCAACCAGGAATAAACTTTGTACCAAGAGCAGAACACTATTTGTTACTCACAGTATAGGATTTCATAGTCCCCTGAATTAGACACCAGGTACTGAGAATTAACAGACCAGTCCAAATGAGTAATGAAGCTGGAATGGCCCTATAAAGAGAGATGCATTGTGTCAATTCCAACAGCATAATATTCACCAATGGAATTACACTAGTGCTGTGAACCATGTTGCCTAAGGGAGGAACAGACAGCAGGCTGGGCTGATCTGCCATCTTGCTCCCAGCAGTGACTCTTCCTCCTCCAACTTTTACCAGAAAGACATAAACCATCCTGCCTGAAGGGAGTGGAGAAGAGACAGCAGGATGGGTTGCTCTGCCATCTTGCTTCCAATGGTGGCCCCTCCCTCCTCCAACCATCACCAGAATACTATGAACTATCTCGCCTGAGGTAAGTGGAGAAGAGGCAGCAGGATGGGTTGCTCTGCCATCGTGCCCCCAGTGGTACCCCTCCTTCCTCCAACTGTCACCAGAAAGCTATGAACTATTTTGCCTGAGTGGAGTGGAGAAGGCACAGTAGGGCTAGGGATCTTGTATATATAATGATTTTATTTTGACCTGTCTTGAGTCCTTTGGGTACAGAATGGGACAGAAACATAAGTTAAAATATAAAAAGCTGCACTGAAAGATTCCATGAAGCCTTGCTTACATTCAAAGAGACCAACTTTCATTTGGTAGCAACCCAGATTACCCCAATGGAACCAAAGATTTTAGCCCAAATCTGTTATCTCCTTTCAAGTGGCAGAAAATAGTGCTATATAAGTTCAGAATACATGAACTAAAACCGGAAGAGAGGATGTTTCAAGCACAGTGACTCAAATGCTATTCAGGGTAGCAGAGCTCAACATGAAAAAGTAACTGCTATTGACATTAAATGCCTTTCCAAAACTAATTATGGTAGTAATAATAAAGTGGTGTCCTTGGTTCTGTTCACTACAAGGTCATGTACTTGCAGATTTTATTCACTTTTTTGTAGTCACATTTTCTGTGAACCTGAGTATCTTGCATGAAAAAACCAACAAGTTGAATCTCTGAAACAAAAGCCAATTTCTGTCTATTTACCTTGAAATAGGGCTTCAAGCAGTTCTGACTTGCCACAAAATATGCAAAACTGTTTATTAATTTCTGTCAATTTCCCTGCTATAATAATAGACAAAATAAAAATAAAATCTTCACTATGATGAAAGTGAGATACCTCAAAGCAATTTTTCTCCATCATTCATAGGAGTGTTTACTGATTCGTAGAAGTCAGAAACTTCAGGCACAAACTAAAAATATGTACCTTCCATGGAAGTAAAAACAGCTTAAGCCATAGTGTGTAAAAATAAAAATTGCTAAGTAACGAAAACAGAATATAGAATTCAAAGACAAGCCATGTTAGTCTGGGATTAGTAAGCAAGGGAGTCTACCAGCACCGCAGAGACTCACAGAAAGAAAAGACATTGATGGTTTGAGCTTTAGTTGACTAAAGCTGTCTTTGCACATACCTCCGTTAATCCAGATTTAGAAGATCCATATCTTTGAGACGTGATCCTCAGTGAATCTGGTCACTGAAGTTCTGCATCAAGGTGAGGCCCCCACGCATCCGCACGGGCCATCTAGCAACCTGATGGCAATGGGTGATAAACAGGGCTGCCATGTGGCCACTGTAGCACCCATCCTGATGCTGTGACTAGGCCCAAGCAGGAAGGTCTTCTGGTAGCACAGTGCGATTGGCCAACGCAGACATCAATTAGGGGTCACTTCCTGTTACAGTGGCCGTGGCAGAGAGACACGGCTTCATAGCTGCCTACAAGCGTGTGCTAGTTGTGCTACAAAAGATGTGGGGGCCTACTTAGCTGTGAGTGTTGGGCAGAGCTGGCACCACCCGCAAATGGCTGCCTCTAAGCCCACCCTGGGACCCCATTGCCCTGGTAGATGTGTGGCCTCTGATCCAGTCTTCATGGCAGAAGACCGGACTGAAGACACCACTAAAGTGGTCTACTGTTAATCTGGATTTAAGGGCCCGAAGACTCCATTAAATCCAGATTTCATCAGACATTGTGGGTACAGCACGTTCAGGTTCCTAATGGGATCTTCATTGCCAGTGCAAAAACAGCCCCAGAGTGCCTTCAGATATCCTTAATACTCTGGAACCCCCGCACTGCCACCAAATGCATTACCAGAAACAGGATGATTGATTGTCTGCAGCAGCAAGGGAGCAAGAGAGAAACTGTGAGGAAACTTTGCCGTTTCCTTCACTTGCTGCACAGGTACTGCGGAGTATCTGTCATACCATCTGGACCATGGGAAGCGGCTCAGCAGCAGCTCTGCCCTCCCTGCACAGCTTCCATTCATCTGGCCTGGCTGTTGGGAAATGGCTGCGCAGGGACTGTAAAGTACTAGGGCGTCTATAGGCACCCTAAGCCTTTTTCATCAAATCTATGTGTGTGTATAGGAACTTCTCGAAATTTCCTTTTTGGACAACGCTTTAGCAGCTGGGCAATGAGCAGCGTTCCATTTATTTTCAGAAGCTGGTTATGAATTATTTGACAGTGTTGCTGCCAATCCAGAATCTTTAGATTGTAGCTTAAAAAAGAAGAAATATTAAAAAGAATAGAGAGAGATGGGCATGCACCATGTTAAAAAGAAGTAATAAAGCAATCACTTACTGAACACTTGCCAATTCTACTGTATTTTCTTCCATTGTCACTAACACTGTATATGTAAATACAATTATCATGGGAACCTATCGCCAAAAAGTTGCCATCTGCAAAACAAAAGCACATTATGAGCTTACACATTCTACTCTCACGTGGCACTCATACTTTGGTCTCTGGTGAAGAACCCATGGCCTTCCAGAAGTTGTTGACCCATAAGAACATAAGAGAAGCCCTGCAGAATCAGGCCACAGCCCATCTAGTCCAGCCAGCGTTCCTTCACCTGAGATCATTACGAATGCTGGCCTGAGCATCTCTAAATGAGATAACACTTTGAGGACTATAAGCCTTTAAAGCCTTTAAATCACAAATCAAGAATATACCGTATCAGTTTCAAGGAAAATTATTCTAGAACAGAGGTATCCAACTGTGGCCCCTACAGGGCTGACATGGAATGCTGGGAGTTGAAGGCCCTTTCTGCACTGGGCCTTATTCTGGATTATATCTCAGAATAAAGACCTCCTATCTGCATACTGGTACAATCTATGACAGGTTCCACCCAGGTCCTCTTGTAGTCTGCACCAGTACACAGACGGCAGCTCCCTACTCCAGGATATAATCCAGAATAAGACCCAGTGCAGAAAGGCCCAAAATTTGGAAACACCCAGATGGCTATAGTTCCACACCCCAATTCTTCATACCTCTCAAAGATTATTAAACATGGGGGGATATGCATAACTTGAGAAACCCTGGTTATTGATACCTCACATAAGTCAAGGATTTTAAGATCTAAAAAAGGAGCCCATTGCACAGAACAAGTAGTAACTGGGTAGGAGAGATGGGCTCAGATATACACAGGTGCTGAAGCTTATATGTTTTACAGGGGACATTTCTGCATGGACCCTTAATGTTCCATATAGAATACTTCTAGGTCAAACAGATTCACCCATTATTGTGGATATATGAGGCCATGCCTCCTGCTGGTCTGCTCTTTCTGCACGAGA
The DNA here is from genome assembly GCA_023333525.1 of Aspidoscelis tigris stejnegeri. Lineage (NCBI taxonomy): Eukaryota > Metazoa > Chordata > Lepidosauria > Squamata > Teiidae > Aspidoscelis > Aspidoscelis tigris. Next base: position 98,432,519 of record JALMGA010000003.1, on the reverse strand, counting down.
CAGAGACAGAAATAGATCTGGATTAATGAGGCCCTTAATCCGGATCTGTTGCATACCTGTTCTACTGGAGGGGGGGGGGTGATTTTCGGTTGCGTGTTATAATGTGCAAGAAGCACCCTCCAGGTTCTGAGGTTAGAAGCCACAATGAGATATGGGCTGGATCAGTGCCATCAATGCAGATGGCAATTATTCAACCCACACCTCCATTCAGTTTAAATCAGCTATCATACTCGAGATTCTTATAACCACATTTAAAATGGAATTTATATTTTAAAATCAAATGAATAAATAATATTTTAATTTTAAATGGATTTGTGTACTCAAGTAAAGTTGGTTTCCATTCTCTTCAGGGGGGCAAACACAATTTTATGACTAGCCTATTGTGTATCAAGATTGTAATGTAATATTAGGTTTTGTCAATTTGTCTTGTAAACCAACCAGTACTTCTTTCCAAATTAACATATAGTAGAGAAATCAATCAATCAGTCAGTCAGTCAGTCAGTCAGTCAATCATTTATTTATTTCCCACCCTATACCCGAAGGTCTCAGGGCAGATAACAACATTTAAAATCAGAGATATATTTAAACAACAGCATTGTCTGTAAAATATGATTCACCTTGTTTTCTATGGCCCCATCCAGAGAGGGGATATATAATTTCTGGGCTATGGTGACACTGCCACAGACTACAGACTGTTTTGGGAAAATCCAACTCTGATTGCATGTTTCCCCAAAACAGTGCTATCTTATTTTCTGGGTGGAATCTGGCTGTGGTCAACATCCATGCGTGGGCCCAAAAAAGATGGCTTCACATGTGTGATAGTGGTGGTGATCATGCACTTCTGGGTATTTCCTGTCATCGAAACACACAAACATGTGTGTCACTAAACTGCACGTAGATAGCGCCAGCCCCACACTGTCTAGCCAGGAGGTGATTATTCCAGAGGGGCTTTTTTCCAGAATATCACTTGTTAGGGCAATATTTGGGTTGCTTATGAAGCCAACCTAAGCTATTTCTGAAGACCACACACGATCTAGCCTATACAATCACTGCATTAATTGATCATGTTAACTGATCATTGGAAAGATAAATTTAAGAATCCCGCAGTCCAGTTTAGCTCAGCTAAAAGCTTGACGTATTTAAGAATACAGTATATATTCAACAAAAAATTGTCCACCCTTTTATTTCCTGTGATGAAATATGCTTAACATAAGTGTGGAACCAGACTGAATTAGCAAGCAACACATACATTTTTACAGCACTCAGTTTCTTCTTTTCTGTTTAAACAACTGAATAAACAATGTCAAACCTGGTGAGTAACGCATTGTGGACAGCTGTTCATTTCCATCTGTGTGTACAGTGACCAAATCTTTTGTTTCAGTGTCAAATACAAACCACCTGTTGAAAACATTTGAAGGAACAGTCAACAAGTGTGGTATGGGAGGGAAAAACATATACAGCGTAAGATCCCAAGAAGTACAGCAACGGAACAGCTCGTGTGCGCTGCTCAAACAAGTTACAAATAAATATGAGCAGGCCTAAAATGCTGGCTTGGTGGTGGGGAATTAATCAACTGTACCTGATCCATTAACAACCAAAAGATCAAACAGGTGAAACGCTTTCCTTATTTGGGTATATTGTTTCTCCATTCTCTATCATAGCTTCCTCATATGAAATTTGCTATTTAGAAAATGAGGGTCTGTTCTGTTTTATCTACCACTATGGTGGCAACTATATTCCAGCAACAAAAAGGCACTTAAGACAAAATCTAAGGCCCAATCACTGTATAAGTGGCCCAATATAGTTTAATTCCAGAAATTCTCTAGACAGTTTTCAAGGCAAGTTCTTGAGATCTCTGCTGTAAATGCCCAACTCTTAATACCTTATTGAAGTCAGGCCAGAATCCTTTGAGTCTGCAAGACTGATTTCTAGCATTACATTTCCAACAAGATCTCTATATTTTTAAAAAATGCAATAAGATGTGTAATGTGGCTCTGTCCTGGTTTTGTTACAGTTGGGGCTCAAGACATTTGCTCTGTTGATTAAGTAAAGATGAAGGGACACCACAGGGCAAAATTAACAACTATAGGCTTCTGTATAGCTGTGACCTTTGGTCTCCCCTTCTGCTAAACCTTTCAGGTGTGCTCTTACTTAAAAAAAGTTAACGATCAATAAGTTTTGAATTGTCCTTACAAAAGCAATCCTAAATGTTTTGCCTAAGATGATGTTGAAGGGAAGATTTGAGGACCTCTTTCTAGACATGATCTATGACTTTTATGATGAAACCCCAAAGAGCTCCTCTGTTTCATTTCAAGCCAATGGCCTGGCCATTCCAACACCACCCTGACAGGTCTTCTACTGCAAGAATCATATGCTAGCATTACTCTCACTACAGCAACGTTTTTGGCCTCTACCTTTGAAATAAGTTTCAATTTTAAACTTTCAATCTTAGTTCTAAATTATTTCTTAAATTTCTCCCTGAACCCCTAAGGTTTTTATGTTTTGTATAGTGTGTATATGCTTACTGCTGGCTTTGCTCTGTACTTTTTATAAAACTGTTTTTAGTGTAGTGAGTTTATTTGCCTATATTATCTCCAGATTGTGGGATTTATGTCCATAATAAACACTTTGATTGACTGAAATCTAATGATACAATTGTATTTAAAACATGGAAGAGGACCTATTGAGATGGTCCGCCCCCGGAGACTTATGGAATCTCAACTATTCCTGAATGCCCTGGGGGATTTTCCAGTTGGCATGTCTGGTGCTCCTGTCGAGGCTCTGGCCTCCTTCTGGAATCAGGAGATGACTAGGGCTATCGACACGATTGCTCCCAAGTGCCCTCGGCATGCTTGTGGAGCCCGGAAAGCCCCTTGGTATTCCATGGAGCTACGGGCCATGAAACAGGAAGGTCGACGGCTAGAGCGCAAGTGGCGTAAATCTGGCTGTGAATCTGACCGAACACGAGTTAGAGCACATTATCGTGCCTACCACGTGGCGGTGACAGCGGCGAAAAGTAGTTTTTTCTCCACTGCCATTGCGTCCTCGAGTAGCCGTCCAGCAGAGCTATTTAGAGTGGTAAATGGCCTTATTAAACCTGGCTCGATTAAACGTGAGCCTCAGCCTTCTAATATCTGCTGTGACAGTTTTGCAAAGCACTTTGAGGACAAAGTTGCTCAGATTCGTAGGGGATTAGATGTCACAATTGGACTTAGTCCAGGGGAGGCATCCGGAGCACTGTCTGGCCCAATTATTCTGGATCAGTTTCAATTATTGCGGCCTGAGGATGTGGACAAGCTGCTTGCTGGGGTGCAGCCGACAACATGCTCTCTGGATCCCTGCCCTTCCTGGCTGATTAAAGCTAGCCGGCAGGGTATGACCGGGTGGATCCAGGAAGTGGTAAATGCCTCTCTGAGGGAGGGGGAGGTTCCATTGGCCCTTAAACAGGCTGTGGTACGCCCCCTCCTGAAGAAGGCCTCCCTGGATCCAGAAGATTTGAACAACTATCGCCCGGTGGCTAACATACCTTTCCTTGGCAAGGTTCTAGAGAGGGTTGTTGCTGTTCAGCTGCAGGCATGCTTGGAAGAAACTGGCTATCTAGACCCATTTCAATCTGGCTTCAGGCCCGGTCATGGCACGGAAACCACCTTGGTTGCCCTGGTTGACGATCTACTCCGGGAGAAAGACAGGGGGAATGCTACCCTACTGGTTCTCCTGGACCTCTCATCAGCTTTTGATACCATTGACCACGGTATCCTTCTGGAGAGGCTACGGAGTTTAGGAGTTGGAGGCAGTGCCTGGCATTGGTTCCGCTCTTATCTCCAGAGCCGATCTCAGATAGTGGTGGTGGGAGAGACTGAGTCGACACCCTGGGAACTCACTTGTGGGGTTCCCCAGGGGTCGATCTTATCTCCCATGTCATTTAATATCTACATGAAGCCACTGGGAGAGATCGTCAGGAGATTTGGGGTGAGGTGTCATCAATATGCAGATGATACCCAGCTCTACCTCTCTGTGCCATCTGAATCAGGAGAGGTGGTTGAAGTGCTTGACAGGTGCCTGGAGGCAGTAATGGGCTGGATGAGGGCCAACAAATTGAAACTGAATCCAGACAAGACAGAGGTGCTCTGTGTTACAGGCTCTCGGGTCCAAGTAGTTGGGAGGTACCCTGTCCTTGATGGGGTTGCAATACCCGGGAAGGGACAGGTGCGAAATTTGGGGGTACTCCTGGACTCTGCGCTAACACTTGAAGCTCAGGTGGAGGCCGTGGCCAGGAGTGCCTACTCCCAACTACGGTTGGTGCGTCAACTGAAACCTTTCTTGGACAGAGATGACCTGGCCACAGTTATCCACGCTCTGGTAACCTCCAGGTTGGACTATTGTAATGGTCTCTACATGGGGCTGCCCTTGAAGACGGTTCGGAAGTTGCAGTTAGTGCAAAATGCAGCCGCCAGAGTGCTGACAGGAAAAGCTAGCCGGACGCATATCACGCCGGTTCTAAAAGAACTGCACTGGCTGCCAATTCACTACCGAGCCCAATTCAAGGTGCTAACTCTTACTTATAAAGCCCTAAATGACTTGGGCCCCAGATATCTAAAGGAGCGCCTTCTCCCATATCGACCTGCACCCCTTCTAAGATCTGCAGGACAGGACCGCCTGGTTATCCCACCGCCTTCAGCGGCAAGGCGGGTGGGAACCCAGGAGAGGGCCTTTTCAGTTGTGGCCCCCAGGTTGTGGAATGGCCTCCCCTTGGAGGTGCGTCAGGCCCCTTTTCTGGTTATGTTCAGGAAGGCGGTGAAGACGCACTTCTTCACTGAGGCCTTTGGCTAAATGCTCTCTACGTTTCCCCCTGCAAAAAAAATTATGGTTTTTAAACTGCTTTTGTTTATTTTTATTATCATCATCATGCTGGTTTTTAAACTGTGTATAGATTTTAGCACTGTTTGATACAATTTTAATATGTTCATTTTTAACTGTGTTAGCCGCCCAGAGACCTTTGGGTATGGGGCGGGATATAAATATAAATAAATAAATAAGACTTCTGTCTTCTAAAACACAAACATTCATTGTCTACCCATTGTTCAAAGTTTGTTCTTCACATTCTTACCTTCCAGTTAGTGTTCCTACTGCAACCACAGACCCGGAAGGGTGAAAACCGGAAGACTGTGCCGGATCCTATTAAGTTTCAAAGCAGTTACATGTTTAAGCAGCAACAGTGCTGATTTACAACAACAATGATTCAGCTCATTACTGGATGTAACCTATGCCTATATACTCAGTTTAAAATGTATGAAAAATGATATTGATATTTCACCTCAACGGAGAAAAACCTGGTGAAGTAAAAGAATACACATACACATTAAACAGAGTGACATAAAGTATTTCATACACAATTCTTAAAATATATGGGCGATCCTCCTATAGTGGAAGTGGCAAATGTCATTTACTGTGTTGTGGAAGCAATAGACTTCAAACTAAATCTGGGTGTTTTTTTAGGATAACTGGTGTGGGGGGGGGTTTCCATTGACTTACATCATGGTAGCCTAGCCCTCTCCAAAATGACATTGACTTGATTGGAGAATGGTTCCCAATAAAAGTCAATGTAGGAAAGGAGCTTCAATGGAAAATGGTACAGCACAGCCATCCCAGGAAGCATCCATCGTGCCTGACATCTGCACCACACAGATGCCACATTTAGACAAAGCTTTCACAGATTGCGATAACACACTAACAACTAGACCAAAGGATGTCATAAGAATATAAGAACATAAGAGGAGCCCTACAGGATCAGGCCACAGCCCATCTCATCCAGCATCCTGTCTCACACAGTGGCCCACCAATTGCTTCTGGGCATCTCAAGCAAAAAGGCAAAGGCAAAACATTCATCTATTCCCAAATCCCAGCAAATGGCCTTTAAAGGGATCCTGCCTATCTCTCCAGTTTGGAAGATGTACCTAGACATCCATCCTAGTAGCCATTGATATACTTGTCATCCATGAATTTGTCTAACCCTTTCTTGAAGCTATCTAGTTGCTCTTACCACCTCCAGCTCAGAAGGCATATAGGATCTCTGATGCTCTAAAAAGCGGGGGGAGGGGGGGAGAGAATGCTAGTTTAAACATTTAGCAAAATTTGTAGTGGCCACCAAATGACTTTCCTGGCACCTTGCATGCTTGGTTTCCTTCTATCCGCTTTCATCAAAATACAGGCCATAAATGGATTTGAACAATAAGAGCAGGAAGCAAAAGGAATAAGAACATAAGAGGAACCCTGCTGGATAAGGCCACAGCACATCTAGTCCAGCATCCTGTCTCACACAGTGGCCCACCAATTGCTTCTGGACAACTGCTTCATCAAGCAGAAGACCAAGTCAAAACCTTCCCCTGCTCCCAAATCCCTGCAAATGGTCTTTAGAGGCATCCTGCCTATTTCGTTAGCCTGGACTGCCTTTCCTCGTAAACTTCATTTCCTCTCCTGTGATTCTGCTAAGTCTTTATTACAGAAATGCCTCTTTTTGGATGGAAGTCTTCTTCCTGCAAAATTTGTAGAACAGCTGCTATCACAGTGTCTTACACACTGTTTTTCTTAAACTGCTCAGCATAACACCACTACCTATTTTGATTTTCACCAAATCTTCATGACCTTTATTCAACTAAAATAAACTTAATCTTTGTATTTGCTATAGAAAATATAAAATCTACAATACATTTGTATTATTATATCATTGTGCATATTCAAGTAACTTGCAATTATTTTTAATTATATTTTTAAAAAATCAGCTATTTGCATTCTACTTCATCATCCTCACTGAATCATCTTCCTCAGAAATAGAATCATAGTGTTGGAGAGACCTCCAGGGTCACGGAGTCCAAACCATCCCAGACAGATGTTGGTCTAACCTCTGCTTGAAGACCTCCAGTAAAGGAGATTTTACTACCTCCTGTGGGAACCACTTAAGTATTCATACACTGTTTCAGAGCCCCTGGCCTGTACAGAAACCATAGATTCCCTGTCTGCTTAATAGTGTTGGCCAGGAATAGCTAGTAGAATGCAGTGAGCAGAGAGTGCACTAACATTTTAATCTGCAGGGGAAGATGGAGGAAGGGAAAGAAAGGTAAAGAGAATAAAATATAATATGGTTAGGAGGCGTGGGGCTAGCTGATTGAAATTATGAACAGAAATTGCCTACACAAGATATTTTTGTTTTTGGTAACATTGGGTAAGAATGCCTTAACCATATTTGAAATTATTAGTTATTATTCAGATCACCAGGTACTCAAAAAAAGGACAAAATTCCCTTAACATCCTATTAGGATGATTCACAACCATTTCAAAACAGAAACTCTATTTTCTTCTTCTACACTGTAGTACAGCCTAATTTGGGCTTATCATTTAGGCCCAGAATTACAATATGTGAATATTCACCGTATGAATATCTGAGTTTACATAAATCTGGGAAGATCACTCAAATCAGCACGAACTGAGATCTGCTAGGCTGATGTTTATTTCCCGTGGGCTGAAGGGTCTCTTTAGAAACGATCAGGACTAAGCAGGTATATGCAGCTTGGAAGAATGACTGCAGAAGATGAGATTTCAAATGTTAAGAGCCTCTTAAGTTGAAGCATGCCATTCTTGAAATGAAAACTTGTCATCTCATCAGACTAACTATATGTAATATGATATTTGCTCATACAGTGGCTGGCTGTAGAAGAAGGCCAAGAAGCCTGCAAAGCTCACGACAGACTTGAAAGCCGTTACTGCTGGAGAAATGAATGGACCGTGTATATCCAGTACTTAAACCTCCAAGCAACGTCTCTGAGGCCATATTTATACTACAGGTTCTAACAGCTATTCCTTTTCTTTAAATGAACTGTGGAAAACATAGAGGTCTCTAATAAAGAAATCTCAGAAAAACTAGAATTCTTTGGGGAAGCCAGGACAGTTAACCTTTTATGAAGCCCAGCGTCATCGTGCAGACAGCAAGGGGAAAAGTCTGCTCTTTGATGAGATAATGCAAATAATTAATAGTTATGGCTACATCTGAAGACCTTTTCACATGTACTTCTCAGGCATGGGCTGTGGAACTCTGGGACATTCAATCTGCATACTGTGGTACCACCTCCACCCTGGAGCATCTAAAGCCATCCTAGACTTCCCTGATCCACTGTAGCTCTGAAGCAGTAAAAATGCTCTAAAGCTTTACAGGCAGCACCTAGGACATTCCTGGCAAGCTTCCAGGTGCAGCATTCGCACTACCTCCTAGAACAAATGCTGTGTGGGACTGAGGCATCACAGCTGCGTCTATGCAGTCACACACACTGGGTTGCAATTGCCATAGCAACAGCTGGCACATGGCAGAGGTTGCTACAAGCCATTGCTATGGCACTGCAGAGGGTCCGCCATGGATGGTCCATGCCGTGAGAGCCAGTAGGTGATGGTGCCAGTGCTCACTGTGTGAACGCCAGCTACTGCCCCTGAACCTAATGTGAAAAGTCCCTAAGTCATCTTTGAAAAAATTTTAGAATGCGTATGTCTTGAAAGTAAGGAGGGAGTCAAGCCCATGGGTCCATAGTTAGAAGCCAGATAGAATATTCTGCCCCTCTTTGGTGCAACTCAGTGCAGAAAGCAAGCAGACTATCAAAAGAGAGAAGATCCTAGCTCTGCTTCCGGAACAGAATTATCCCATCCCTTCTCTGTCCACAGCCATCACATCCCTAAAAAGTATTGCACGTCTTTAACTCCTATTGTCAAAGATTTAATTACAGCATCTACTTTAAAAGCAGGAAGATTCGGGGGCGTTTTCTTCTTCTTAACCCCCAGCTTTAAAAGTGATTTTTCCCTTGGCCCAGGCAAGATACATTATTTCAGAATGTGGAAATACTTCATTTCACTTCAGTGAAACAAAAACAATTTTCAGTTGCTCTAATTCATAAAGCAGTGCTTAAAGAAACTCTTTTGAAGCATAGAGAGAGACTGGAATTGTTCAAAAAGCTGAATTTAAATTGTCAAATGAAGACTCAACCCTTGTTAAAATAGCCCTTCATAGCGTACATGAATTTGCAGCCATTGGCCCAGAATAATGAACTTACAGAAAAGTACCCCTTACTCATCTACTAAAAGACTTTCTCCTCAAAATAGGGATGTTCACGGATAATTGTAACATTCGTTATTCTTATGAATTTGGACATTCGTACACAAATCAAATGTTACGACATTTGCACAATAACATTCATACGGACACAAATGTTTCGGAACATTTGTACAAACAGTTCAGACATTTGTTAAACTTGGGATACTCATCGGATATGTATACGAATGGATGCGTGTCCAATACAAATGGATACATTTCCAATACAAATGGATACATATCAGATACGAAAAGATACGTATCCGATATGAATGGATACTTCTTATCGGATATTTATACAAATGCATTTTTATTGAACAGAATCCTAGCACATTGAAGGGAATCTATTAGAATGAATACGAATCCTCTAACATTCAATTTATGAATCGAATGCCAAAAAAAACCATTTCTGGATATCCCTACCTCAAAACTTTCTTAACAGTAGTATGACCCTCTTCACGTCTAGATCATCAGCCAGTACTCTTCCAAAGATCCGCACAGATTACTTCATACAGATGTCAAACAGAAAAGGAAGTGTACCTCTATGATTTTGTTCCAGATTGGACGATGACTGATCGCATCCCAGAGAGTAATGTGCTTGTCTTGTCCACACGTGAAGAACTGAGGTTTGGAGGGATGGGATGTTAGTCCCCAGAGCTCATCTGTATGGCCCTGAATAAATATAGCCACATTGCCTCAGTAGGTAAACCAAAGTATGCTGTGAGTCTGCTTAATATTATTAAGTTCTATTAATGAAATTTACACACTGTGCTGTTTCTCATGAAAGGTTCTGTTTAACTCCAAAACTGAAATAAAAGCTAAGAAGGTGAAAGTTCACTTACTAAAATTTGGACACACATTACACCTGAGCCTAGGTGCATGAAGATTTGTCAGGTTTGCAGTCCATACAAATTTATACAAATCCAACCATTCACATTTGAATATTGGCTCCATTCAAAGACTGACATTTGACTTTGAAGCAAATGCTTTTGTGCATTTGTCCAAAGCTTCATTATATTTGCAAAGGTGGGGAGGTGGCAAAGTGGTCACCCAGTCATATCTGCAGTGGATTCAGAGCAGATTCAAAGCAGATGGGGACAAAAAAATCATGTTATTTTTGTCTTCTTTTTAAATTTTAACCTTTTATGTTTTATATGGTCAAATGGCCAATCAATAAAGATCAAAGTTCAAAAATAATTTTGAAAAAAAGCAGATTTGGAGGAGATTCAGAGGCATGACTGGCAGCAGAGATTCAAAGAGCATTTGCAGCAGATCCAAATCCTTATATTCAAAGTGGCTTTATTCACACAAATGCAAATTTCCTTTGCATTCCCTTCGATGCAATGTGAACACAGGAAAAAAATTGTGCACATCCCAAAACTGCATTGGTTGCCACTCAGCTACAAGGCCGCACCCAAGGTTCTATCACTGGAATATAAGGTCCTAAATAACGTGGGCCTTGGTTTCTTAAAGAATGCCTCTCTTGTTGCTACCTGGAAGAACCTCAAGATCATCTGGAGAAGTCTTACTGCAGGTCCTGCAAAATAATGTCCATCGTCCAAAGTTCTATAGTCAGGTCTTCTCTGTGATAGCACCCTCTCTATCGAATGTCCTCCCTTCTACTATTTGTGAGGTACCTATGTTGACTGCTTTTACGTGTCCAAGTAATGTCCTTTCTCTTCACCCAGGGGCTGCCTGTGAAAAGTTTGTACCTCACTCTACTACACTTTTAATGTGTTTTAATTGATGGGGAGGGTAGTGTTTTTCTCTTCATATGGCAACAGAGTCGTAAGTTAGCTTACGACTTCAAAAAAATACATATAATAAAAATTGATCACCAAAGCTCTCTCAGTAGAAATAAACAGAGGTCTTTGGGAAAAAAAGAAGAGTTGGCTTTTCTATCCCACTTTTCTCACCCATTTAAGGGGTCTCAAAGCAGCTGACAAAGCTTTCTATTCTTCTTCCCACAACAGTCACCCTGTGAGGTGGGTGGGGCTGTGAGAGCTCAGGAGAGAGCTGTGACTAGTCCAAGGTCACCCAGCTGGCTTCACGGGGGAGTGTGGAATAAAACCTGGTATTCCCAGATAAGTGTCCAGCTCCCTAACCACTAAACTGGCTCAGTTCTCATCAAGTAGAATTACTGTCCTCTACTTCATAAAAGAAAAAATAATGTTGCTTTTGTTCCTTGCTGCATAATTTTCTATGACAGGTTACATTCCATTGTCATTATATACCAGAGTCTTATAGACCAGCATAGTACAGCCCACTTCTTACCTTCTTTGCATCATTTTTTACCTATACCTTTTGTTTTCCTAAAAACATTAAAAGTAACTTCTAGTTCTTTATTTGAAAATTCTGTCAAAGGGATGGTTCACCCTTGCCTTGCTGGGTTAACAGTTGTCTAATTTCATTATATTTCCCAAAACTGGTGTGATGTGGCACAGATTTTCCCATCTATTATTCTGCAAACTAATCTGTAGCATGATGCTATATTATTATCCCTTTCTTGTAAAAATGATATTTTGGGTATAGCAGAAGAACAGGAAAAAGAAGCCGCTGGAGTTTTCAATCTGCAGTTTTTCAACCCCCCTGGATGGAACCTGTCTGAGCCTTTTTCTTGTAGAAAGACATAAGAGGACCAAATATCTTCATATAATGTATTTGCTAAAATGATGACAGAGCAATTACCTGTGTAATGGGAGAAAAGTCTCCTGAAAGGGACCCTTGTAGAACAAAGTTTCGGGTGGTGCCAATCAATACGACGTCCCCTTTTCCTTCTGCTATCGTTCTTATTGGCCCAAACTGCTCAGGAATCTATTTTCATAAATCAAGAAGCAAATTTATTGTCAAACCATCTCTGAATTATGTCTCAAAATGCACATTTACTATTTGCTAATTGAACCCCCTCTTTTTATTTTGCTTTTGAGAAGATGGGTTTTGATTTAAAATTGCCATTCCTTTCTTCATGAAGACACTTCAGGTTGATTTAAAACTGCACTACTGCAGTGGAAAACCGCATATGTCAGAACCATGGTTCTTAATCGCAGCAAGCAGAGCCTGCGTGCTGTGATGCACCCATGCTCTGTTCTGTAACCTCTTCCCTGCCACATCCAGAAATAAAAAGCTTCAGGGACCAGAGCGGTAGTTTGGCAACATCAGGCAGCCCTGTCCAACCAACATGCACTGAAACCCTATATATTAAATCTCATTACAGTCTAATAGTTAACTCAGACAGAATTTCTAGTAGTATGAGGTGTGTGCACAGCTAGAAGCGTCTTTGCAGTTACTGAAGAAGAGAGTCAAGCTGTGTCTATACAGGTGTTAAAAAATGCAATTATGGCATGGTTATGTTGGGACTGCTACAAGTATCTGTGGTAACTCCAGCACAGCCTCGCTATATAGGGATGAAATAATTATTTTTCCTATTTTAGGAAAACCTGACGCTCAACGTGGGCTTTTTCAAAATAGTGCAAAAACCTACCTAAACGGAAGGGCAACCACAACATCTTTGCTGAACAAAATGCCCCCTACAGATGTGGATGGTTGAAAGTGAGGCAAAAATGGCCACTGTGCATGTGCAGAGGCCAGCACATGGACACACTTCTGGGTATTTCACACAGCAGTTTGCTTTCCCTCCACTTTTGCCCATGGGTAGGTGTTCTCAGTTGCCGCAATACGGTACACGGAGATGGTGCCCTTTAGCTACTTAATAATAGGATTAGGACTTTCCTAATTACTTGAGATGGAGATAAGGAAAGGAGAAGCACCTTCAAGGTTCCCCAAGAAGAATGAGGAAGGGTGCGCAATTTCTGAAGTAAGTTACCTGGGAGGTTAAGAGTCAGGTTATAGAGTCATTGAGGAAACACAGAGCAGGAAGAACCGATAGGCTTAACTAGCTGTCCCTACTCCTTGGTCTTTAGAGATCAGTCAGGATTTTGCTTGTTGCAAAGATCGATGCCACTGGATGTGGTGTTTCAGGACTTTCAATGTCATTACTGTTTTATGGCACAATTTGTATTTTAATATGGCCTTAGCCTGTAATTCACACCTAACTGAAATGAAATGAATTGCAACTCTGTCCAAATGTGCCTAACTCCACAGAGAAAGGGTAACACCAGCAAAAAGCTCTTAGGCTGTGTTTACACTTGAAGTTACTATGATACCCTGTCACTTGATTATGCCAACATGCCTTGCTTCTCCGACCTTTGGCATGAAAGGGAAAATATGGGCTGGCAATCTGACGAAGACGACTTCCCACGGATGGTGCTAGAGAAGTATATACTGGCAATGGGTCAACAATTTAATAAGCCTGTAAAGAAGAGGGTACCATTTAAGTGATGCCAAAAAGGCATGAAATTAAGTGCCATTTTTGTGCAGTTACCTCAATCTGAACACCCCCTAAACAATGATGATCATCCTTCATTTTTTGATATTCAGTTGAACACATGGGCATTATAATCATTTTTTTAATGTTCAGTTGAACACATGGGCTTTATAATTACACCCTTCCCTTCTCCCAGGCAAAAAGCCCCCTCAGAAAAAACAAAACAAAACAGAAAAGGAAGGAACGGAAACACCTTTCTCCCATAAATATGCAGAATACGTTTTTGCCTCTGGGATTCAGGACTTTCTGAATGTACAAACTAATGATGAGCAGGGCTATTGACACGATCTCTCCCAAGTGCCCTTGGCGTGCCTGTAGAGCCCAAAAAGCTTCTTGGTATTCCATGGAGCTACGAGCTATGAAACACGAAGGTCAACAGCTAGAGCGTAGGTGGCGTAAATCTGGCTGCGAGTCTGACAGGTTACAGCACATTATCGTGCCTACCAGGTTGCGGTGACAGTGGTGAAAAGGAGTTTTTTCTCCGCCACCATTGCATCTTCGAGTAGCCGTCCAGTGGAGCTCTCCAGAGTAGTATGAGCGAGGGCTATTAAATATCTGCTGTGACTGTTTTGCAAAGCACTTGGAGGACAAAGTCATTCAGATTGGTATGGGATTAGATGTCACAACTGGACACAGCCCAGAGGAGGTATCCAAATAACTGTCTGGTCCAGCTATTTTGGATCAGTTTCAATGATTGCGGCCTGAAGATGTGGACAAGCTGCTTGCAGGGGTGCAGCTGACAATGTGCTCTCTGGACCCTTGCCCTTCCTGGCTGATAAAAGCTAGCCAGCAAGGTATGACCGGGTGGATTCAGGAAGTAGTTAATGTCTCTCTGAAGGATGGGGTGGTTCCACAGGCCCTTAAACAGGCTGTGATATGCCCCCTCCTGAAGAAGGCCTCCCTGGATCCGGAAGATGTAAACAACTATCACCCAGTGGCCAACATACCTTTTCTAGACAAGGTGGTAGAGAGAGCTGTCGCTGTTCAACTGCAGGCATGCTTGGAGGAAGCTGAATATCTAGACCCATTTCAATCTGGCTTCAGGGCCGGTTATGGCACAGAAACAGCCTTGGTCACCCTGGTTGATAACCTCCTCCAGGAGAGAGACAGGGGAAATGCAACCCTGTCGGTTCTCCTGGACCTCTCAGCAGCTTTTGATACCACTGACCACAGTATCCTTTTGGAAAGACTACGGAGTTCAGGAGTTGGAGGCAATGCTTGGCATTGGTTCCATTCTTAACTCCAAGGTCGATCTCAGATAGTACTCGTGGGAGATACTGACTCAACATCCTGGGAACTCACTTGTGGGGTTCCCCAGGGGTCAATCTTATCTCCCATGTTATTTAATATCTATATGAACCTACTGGGATAGGTCATCAGGAAATTTGGAGTGAGGTGTCATCAATACGCAGATGATACCCAGATCTCTCTCTCTGTGCCATCTGAATCAGGAGAGGCGGTTGACGTGCTTGACAGGTGCCTGGAGGCAGTAATGGGCTGGATGGGGGCCAATAAATTGAAGCTGAATCCAGACAAGACAGAAGTGCATGTGCAAGGACCATTTTCCTCAGGTAGACCATACTGCAATCTTGGGAAAATCCAGACTGAGAGTTGAGTTTTCCCAAAATAGGGATACAATAGGATTTCACTCCATATTGGGGCTATGTTGGGATTGCCGCAGATAAGTGCAACAATCCCAACACAGCCCTGAGATAATCCCATGTTTAGCTCCTGTCTGGATACAGCTCTCGTAAGTGAAGATTTGCCTAAGGCCACTTCCTCTGATAGAAATGTTAGCATTAAGTCAGAATCATAATTTCTATCAACCAAGATAGAACATGCTGAGTGTTAACTTAGACAGTCACTTTGTCGTCTCCAAAAAAAAGAAGGTCATGACCCTTGGGTATGATGCACAAGGGAATTATGCAAACTGCAAAACAGGTCAGTCCTTCTAAAACACAGTTGCAAAAGGGACGGGTTTTTTTTAAAAAAAGTAATTGGTGGAATTACCTCAGTTTTGTTAAGTTTTTGGTAATTTCCATTCCAGGATATTAGTTTCCTGTCTTTTCCACCGCCAGACACAAGTGTGCCATCTCGCAGCATACAAAGAGCAAAAATTCCACCTTCATGGGCTCCTTGAACTACAGAACTTATTCTGTTGGTACCTTGATGAGGTAGAGAGAACAAATGAACAATGAAGTGTTGATTCATCACCTGATAATCTCTAAACTCTTGCTACTATTCAAGTTTCTAGCTGTGGAAATAAAAAAAACAAACACTTGCTTAAGTGGAGAATTTTGAAAATTTCTTATGCTTGCTTTCACAATAAATTCCAGAATGCACGAGTGAGATCTATTCCACCTTGACAAGAGGAAGCTGCCTTTTGACTCATGTTGCAAATACATGTGGATGCCTTCCAGGTGTTCCCGTAGAAAACCAGCAAAACCGCCCACAAAAGCTGGCTTTTCCAGTCTACCTCGATACTAGAATGGAGAGAAGTAGGAAGCAGAACTGGCGTCTCATGGCTCCTTCCCCCAATCCATTCTTAACACTTTTCACCTGGTTTAAAAGATAATAGAAGGAAGAAGGGATCTGGCAAGGCAGCACATCTGTGCTGCATTCTCATCCCCTGAAAAGTGAGTGGTGTGGGAATGGGGAGAGAGGTTTGATTGTGCTTCCTCACCAGACCCTCTCCATCCCCTCAGTGGGGATGCCCGGAGGACCCCCAGAAGTGGACTTTTAAATCCATGTAAAAATAACTTAAGATTGTTGATCCATCTAAGGGCGATTTCCCACATTTGCTTTTCCGGAAAAGCCTCCCTAGGAAGCAAAGATGGGGGAGAATTCTGGTGTCCACACTTTGGGATGCTGGATCTATCCCTAACCTCCCCAGTGCTTCCCTAAACCCTTATGGCAACGATCACAGAACTCGGGCAATGGTACCAATGCACTTGCATGGCACCACTGCTGTGATGACAGAACAACGCAGTGCTAACCACACTTGTGCTGTCCCTCCCCAGGCTCTGTTCAAACGTCTGCCAGTAGGAAGAGGTGTGACTGGAGCCACAGCTGGCTGCAAGGAGCATAGATGTTGGACCTCCTCTAGAAAGTTCGGCAGTTCTAGAGCAGTTCTGCAGAAGAAGCAGCTCTGTGCAGCGTGGATGGTCCATGCAGGACTTCTCCCCATAGGGCAAGTGTAGAAAGCTCTAAGTCAGTATTATCAACACATAGAGCCATAATTTCCCAAGGTTTTTAGACAGACTGACAAAAATTTAAATGTTCTTTACAACTTCATTTTACATAGAACAAATTCCACGCAACGTGTAATAGTTCATTATTTTATAAACTCATCCTTTTCTTACCTTTCCCCCATACTAGGATATTTCCACTGGAGTCTCCTGTGATTGTATCTCCATTTTCAGAAAACGTTACACATAAGACAAACTTTGGCTTTTCTTGTTTCTGTATCAAATGAGAGTTATACCGTTAGAATGGTTACATCTTTATAGCATTTAAAAAAATCAGTTTAGACCATTTCAGAGGTGCACATTTCTCTTCTATCATGGTACAGTGCTAGCAGTAATGTTAACAGTCAGGAAATTAGAAATGTTACCTGGCTTAGCAGGTAAGTATGGCAGGTGAGCATGGGAGAAGAAGGGAAAAGCCCACAGATGTGAGGGGAGAGACACAGGGCTGGGGTAATAGGAGTGAGGAGAGAAGGTGGGGGAAGACATGGATGTAAGAAAAGAGTTTGTTGAGCCTGAACTTAAACCTGATTCTATTAGGAGACAGCTGTTACAAACCAAACCAGGCAGAACTGGTCTAACAGATCTAACAGATTCTTCTGATGAAATGATTCTTTTATTTTTTTTTTATATATATCCCAAGAACATGAATAAGTTTCTTACCTCAAATAATCCCTGCTTTTTAATAAGAGAACTCCCTTCAAGTGTCCAAAAATAAAGATGTGATTTTCCACACGTAACTATTATATTTGTGTCTGTAGGATGAAAATCAGCGGCAAAAACTGCTTCATTGGAACACTAGGAGGAGCGAAAAATTGTAAATATAAAAACTGCTCAGTGGAAACAGTCACTGGTTTTAGAAAAATATTAAGAGGCAAACTTTGATCAATTACTTCAGATAAAATTCTCGGCATGAAGTTCTATACCTTGATTTGAAGTTCTATACGATTTTCTACTGCCACACAATTTTCAAATATTTCCTAACAAGGTTTACTTAAGAAAAATAATGACACTTAAGATTAGGTCAAGCAAAAGACCACAGTAATTTTGTACTGTTCTTTTCACGTATACAGGAATCTCTTAGAGTATCTCCCCTCTGCAGTGCTATTTTAAGCTATTATAAGCTGCGTCCCCATGCTAGCCATTTGGCACTCTTTGGGTGCTGTTTGGACATGCATGGGCCAGGTGTGGGACTGAGAACGCATCTTGGGCATCCCCTTGTCATTCCCAGCAATGTGGGACAGGTACAGGTTGGGTGCAGATGGAGATGTCCCCGTGAGAACCGTGCCGAACCCTGGTATGGGGAAGCCGCGCCACCTCCTCTCCACCCCCTCTCTCCTCATTGGAAGCCGGACTGACGTCAGCCCACCCCTGTGCCGCATCCCCCCCCTCTCTTTGCGGCACTGAAAGCCAGGACTGGGGTGGGAGGCACAGAAACAAGTAAAAAGAAAGCCAGGACTGGGGTGGGAGGCACAGAAACAAGTAAAAATAAAGCTTCATACATAATAATAACTTTAAAAAAACCTTTAAAACACTGAAAGCAGCTATGAGGTTTAGCAGCAGTAGGCGCTTGAGCAGTTTTGCACACCTCCGCTCAACTGGGGACTGCGAGAACACCCATCAATTTTAAAAGGCAGAAAATCAAGCCTTTATTTATGATTGCACTGACAATCAGGGAAACGAGGGTTGCAAACGGAACAAAAATCAAGCCATTATGCAGCCTGCCTTGGCATTCTTGAAATGGGGTTGGAATTACCATACTTCAGTGGAAATGGCAGAAAATTTAAAAACCAAGCTGTTCTCCAGCCTGCCTTTGCCATCGGCATTTCAAAAAGTCAGCAGCTGTGATCTTCAATGGACAGGGCTGACAGCAAGCACACCCCACCTCCCAATGACGTGAGCGCCAATCTCCTCCCCATTAGCCCGCAATCGTCCCCATGTGCGTTCCTGGCTCACTGAGCAATGTGTGCTGGTCCCCAAAACCATGCCAAGACTTCTTTTTTCGGGTATCAAATTTGGCACCCTTCTGGCACGGTTTGGGGGGATGTGGCACTTTTTTTGCGTGCCAAATCCAAAATGCATGGGGACGCCCCTCGCTGATCCCGCACTCGGAACCGCACCCATACAGTATCGTGCAACGGTTTTAGGCAAATGTAGAAAAAATGTTGCAAAGTAAGAATGCTTTCAAAAAATACGTGTATTCATAGTTTTTTTTATCAATTTACAAAACACGAAGTGAATGACCAGAGAGAAATCGAAATCAAATCAATATTTGGTGTGAGCACCCTTTGCCTCCAAAACAGCATCAATCTCTCTAGGTACAATTGCACAGTTTGTGAAGGAACTCGGCAGGGAGAAGTCACCAAAGATCATCCTTCTGTCTCCTCGTGTAATCTAAGACAGATTTGATGATTTTGAGATCTGGTCACTGTGGGAGTAATACCTTAACTTCCTAGACTTTGCAGCATTTTTTCCACACCTGCCTAAATCTCTAACACAGTACTCTATATTATAAACAAACTCATGAAGATGTGTTTTAGAAATATAAATATATTATGTTTTGCAGTACCCTAGTTTGACCAGCTGTGATGTCTTTTCTTATTGCAATGGACTCTTCTCCCTATTCAATGCTATTTCCCCCCCAATACCTCACCATACCAGCTTGTTGTTTTAGCCTTGTTAGTAAAACTGGAGCACACAGAAAGCAAAGAATGAAACTGTGTCATGAGAGATACTGAACATAGTGTTAATGTGGGGCACCTAACAACAATGTGGGGTGCTTCTAAGGCCATCTGCTGGGACTTGAGAGCAGGAGAAGGTCTGTCCTTGTCTCTGCTTGAGATGCCCAGGAGCATTTGGTGGGCCACTGTGTGCGACAGGATGCTGGTCTAGATGGGCTGTGGCCTGATCCGGCAAGGCTTCTCTTATGTTCTTATGTTCTTATGTTAATGTAGCTCTGTTACCTGCAAACAGCTTTAAAATTTTCAAAAAGAGAGGAACTTATAAAAAATAGAGAATTTCTTGCATTGTTCTGCTTACAATACTCTTAGGGTGTTCTTCCACTGTCACTAAAAGTACCATTAATGGGTACGTAATGGCATTTTTGTACCCATTAATGGGTACTTAATGGGTACTTCTAATGACAGTGGAAAAACACCCTTATTTCAAAAAGAGCATGACAGACTCCGGGTTTCTTCACGTTTTATGAAATTACAGTAATTGTACAAGGAGGCGGCTGCAATCTGTGTATGATATTCACATACTGTTATGACCAAAGGCTATTTATGCAAATGTCTGTGGTTTACATTTAACTGGAACTGCTTTCTCAACAGCCTCCTAAACATGACACAGGTCACAACAGTTCTGGACTTGGCTAAGGTTCACGCGAAGATTACATATGAACAAAACATTTTGAGCTGGAAACATTTTGACTCAAAACAGTCTGTTTAAAATGTTTCAATCTTGAAATAAGAACAATCCTAAAAATTAGGGGTTGTTTTGTACTTGAGACAAAGCAATTCTTTTGTTCTGAGCATTCTCTCCATCATTGTTTGGAACAGTACTTTTAACTCATGTTGTTCCCTTGCTGCTTGGCTTAATAATTTTAAATTGCCTAATTAATGACTTCTTTTGCAGGGTGGGGTGGGGGGACAAGCAGCACTCATCATATCCTCACCTTTGTGGGGTCAAATGGACCTGCCCATGGACAACAAAACAACTTGAAACTAGTACCCCATTGCTTCTCACCTCTCATACATTCAAAATGTTTCAAGTGCCGTTCTGGGAGAACAACCAATTCAACAAGAACAAAACTTGAAGCACTTTGAATGTTCCTTTTGTTCTAAGAATATTCATTCCATGTCCGTCCCTGGTGATGGTGTTTTGTTTTCCAAAACCATTCCTGCTAAGTGTAAAGCAGTCTTCTGTGTCCACACCAATGTATTCATGAAGCTAAAAATACCTTGACATCTGCAAGCCTCTCTTCTCTTTGCCAGTCCCATACTGAAAGCACATGATCATTGGAATCATCCACTGAACAAATGTTGCTCCCTCCATTCTGAAATGAAACATGAAACATTTCCCAGGGAGAAGCATGCTTTTTTTAAAAAAAGCTTCAGTATCATCACAGAATATAAAGGCAAATTATGCCAGCAACGCCTGGTCATTATAAAGCCAAAGCAACCATGCACAAGACAAAAATGTCATCAGGCTTGTGTACATTGGAAGATTTGCAGAAACACAAGATTTGTTCCTTGTGGGAATCTCACTTTACACTCTGGTCCTGTGTATGAACATTGACAGATGATCTTAAAACTTTCCTTGCACAAAAAAAGCTTTTCAAACTAGACATACTACAGAGGTACACAAATTGAAATTTTGTGTGGTTCGATTCACATTAAACCAACTGCCTCTGGTTCAGGTTAGCTCTAAACCATCTTTTTCAAACTACAGTGTGGATTGGTTTGCATGTAAACCACCCAATTCACTGCGAACAGATCAAATCAGTTTGGCACATCTGTTGGATGTACCAGAGTGACTATATATTCATTTTTTAATACTGTAAGGCAGATTATTTTTTATATGAAACATGCAAGCAACAAGAAATAAGAGAAAATGCTCTATATCCCCCATTGCACTTGATGGCTCCAAGCAATTCCCTTCAACAACACAGGATACTAGAACTGAGAAATTATTTGGACCAATGGAGCAGATAAAAGAAGTGTAGGAGGTATGGAAGAACTTATTCATCTCAATTACAGTCTGTTTCATTTAAATGACAGTCACGCCTTGGATTATGTATATATTTTGAGGATTAAAACAACATATTGGAATTGTACTTTACAGACTTGCCTCTCTTTTTAACGGAGCCCTGATAAATTAGAACCCAGAGAAGGGTGCTGGCGAACACTTAAGAGTTAGAATTTCAACCAGTCTGGGTATCTCAAAACATGATAAACACCACTGTCTGCTTAACAGCATTTCCCCCCTTCTAAACTGTAAGTCAGTTTTTATTTACAGACCTCCACTAAACAGACAACTGTCTTTTAAAAACAGTTTAGGATGGAGTACAGTCTCCACTTGCATCTGCCTAGCCCCATATAAACTATGAACTAATGGAAACATATTTGAATAGCCAGGTTTGAATCAAGCAGCTGGAAATGATTAAGCTTTAATCATTCCAAGTCCACACGGCCAACTGCTAGAGTTAACAGAAGTTGGACTCAATCAACATCTGGATGGGCACAGATTGATGTAATTTGAACACTTTAACGAATGAGAAACTACTGAAGTAAACCTAGTTCATCTTGATCAAAAATGAATCAAAACAATAAGAGGGATCATCTATTGAAGAAAAAGCTTTTCCACTTAAATACATCATCTGTCACTCATCTTAACCTTTACAACACACATGTAACATGCATCAACAGTACATTAAAATGTTACTTACTGATTTAGAAAATGCAATGCAAGTAACAGCCCGATCGAAGAACCCCATCCCAATAACATGTAGTGTATTCAAAGTAACAGAGTCCCAAATGCGGACATGGGGCAGGAGTTGCTGTAGAGAGAAAACAAAAGACAACACCTGTAGTCAAGGGAAGAGAAAATATGCATCACCCAACTTAGTGTGTGAAAATAACTGAAAATGCATTTTAGCTGTATTTTATACAAATAGGAAGATACAAAACAGCTTCAATGCATGGAAAGACAAAGACAGAGCAGTTCCATTCAAACACAGTTTTTTTAAAAAATAACATCCTCTTCAAAGGATCAGGGTTGGTTATTTCAAGGAATTATGTTTATTTAGAAAATATCTCTTAAAGTTTCAGTATTTAGCAAGCAGAAAATGTGATGTCATGACCCAAACCCATGCTACAAACAAGAAAATATATGCTTCAAATAGCAGAGTTCTGCTTTTGCAAACATTTATTTGGAAGTCCAAAGAACTCAAACAAATAAACTACACTGCGAGTTCCCTTCAATGGAAACTGAAGGTATTTGATAGAATTATACACCTAATTATATCACAACTGCGATGCACTTTTTAAACCACTAGAGAGCAATCATTGTACACATTAGATAGCAAAGAGCTTAAGAGACTCACATAAAACAGTTGCCCACTGATCACTGCAATTCAGAGAGACAACCAATTTTTCCACTAACGTAAATCAGTCACAGTTCCAATCATGAAAAATTTTCACATATACCAAAGTGATTAATTCGGAATTCTTCTGGATCTTGTTCTAAATGAAATAATCTTCCTGAAAAGTCTTTAGTTGAAGAACTACTTTCCAAGTATCCTTCGGAACAAACCACTTACATCCAACCTTTGGACTAATCACTTTGCTTCTTTCAGTACAGTATAACTGAATCTTTGTACTTCTAGCAGAAATTAAAAAGCAAGTAGTATACAGACTCTTCATAGTCAAACCAAGCAATTACATATTAATAAAAGATTATCGTGTTGACAGTCTTTCACGCACTGCTTTACCCCAGTACTGTATCTGTTTCCACCGTGGTCCCCTCCAGACTAGCGGATAAAAATCCACACCCATTAGTAAATTCATGGTGTACCTGGCTGCAAAGTCACGACATGTTGTGCCCACTCCAAACAGAGGTCTGCAGCTTCCTCCTCGGCTGCTTTGAGACTTCTGTGGCATGCATGGTGAGGCGCATATCATGTGGGATCGGGCAGCCAATGGGAGCTGAGCTGCAGGCTCAGCTCTCATTGGCTGTTTCACACCATCCTGTCAGGACGGCGGAAACTGAAATTACCTGATACTGCAGAGCGAGTGTTGATTGTTCCGCAGCAGGTAAATCCGCAGCAGGGGCAGCATAAAGTGCCACCACTACAACGTATCGGGGGTCAGGTGTGACACCCATGCACTGACTGCGCATCGCGCATCAGAATGTGCAGTATCACCCAGTCTGGACATACCTCATGGTAACCAAAATATCTGATCTAGTACTTTAAGTAACAGCATAATCTGAACTTTGTTGAAAGCAGTTCAATAAGAGTTGAATACAAATAAAGTTCTCTTCCTCTCTGGCACCACAGCATTAAGAGAAGCTAGTGTCACATGTCAGAGGGCCTCATGCTCCTTCTCTGGCTCCAGAAGACCCCTGGCATGCCCATCAAAAGGAAGAAGGGATTCTGGGTACATTCTGAAGGCAAAGAGCAAGCTAAACCCAAATCCTCCCTTTTCAGATACAGCAGCTCCCAGCCAGCAGGTGTTTAATACCAGACACATGCCTGAAAATTTATTTTATTTTATTTAAATTTCTTTTCATCCTACACGTGGCTTCAGGGCAGGTTGCAATTATAGAAGCTGCCAGAGACATGGCCTGTGGCTGTGATCCTTTTAAAAGGCTCAGAGGGACCATTTCTTTCTTTCTTTCTTTCTTTCTTTTTTTACATTTCTATCCCGCCCCATACCCTAAGGTCTCTGGGCGGGTAACAGCAAATTAATCATAAGATCCACATTAAAAACAAAAAGTAGATTAAAAACAATATAGGCATTAAATACAGATTAAAAACACTTAAAAGTTCAGCAAATTTAGAACAGTACACTCCACATTCTGGATTTTCTGTCAGGGTTTATTCCCAAAGGCTGTGTCCCCATGCAGGGAATTTAGTCCAGAAATAGTCCCTTTGGACTATTTTTGGGGACTACTCTTAATCTGGGTTGAGTGCCCATCAATTAATCCAAATGCATCTTTTCAGTCCTGGTTTTGGGGCAATTGTACAATGTAAAAACAGAGCTATTAAATCCCCACCCCACCCTGTGCAAAACGTGCCTGCAATGGCAACAGCAAAATTAAAGTTTTAAAAACAAATTCTAGCCTAATACTTTCCTTTTCATGCCCCCCTTTTGAGATTACCGACAAAAAGTGCGCTCATCTGCAGCTGCAAGGGAACCGTAAAAAAAAAAGGCTTTTAACTTCCACAGCTGTGAGGGAACGTGAGGGTTTTTCAAATCTAACCCTCCCACGCAAGCACTTCCACAGTTGCAAGGGAACGTAAAAAAAAAGTGATTTTTTTAAACTTCCACAGCAGCTTCCACCACTCCATGCCTGCAAGAAGCAAACGCGAAGAGAAGGGATTTCAATCGCCAAGTTACTTTCTCTTTCCTCTCCTTTTCTGGCATCTAACGCAGAGCAATACATGTATCATTTTGAAAATGTATCAGTTTCAAAAAAAGTATTGCCGGCTTCCTAAGCATCTCTCCTCAAAAGATACATGTTTCAAGTGAGAATGTTAAAGCCCCTTTAAAAAGACAAGCCCTTTCTGCCTTTTTCCTGCCGCACAGAGATTTTGCGAGGCTGGCAAGGGAGGGGGAGCTTTACCTCTGCAAAAAAACCACCCACAGCTGGCTGCCATTGGCATGAATTCTAGACCTCCACCCCAAATAGCTGGTACTGTGCTGATGTGGGGGAAATAAAACAGACTCTTGGCTCTCAAAAGGGGACAGAGTCCAGTTCTCATCAGAACTTTTCCCCCTCCTGATTTAGACAGGATGGTCCTCATAAAATCCAGGAA
This sequence comes from Aspidoscelis tigris stejnegeri, assembly GCA_023333525.1. NCBI lineage: Eukaryota > Metazoa > Chordata > Lepidosauria > Squamata > Teiidae > Aspidoscelis > Aspidoscelis tigris. The sequence goes on along the minus strand of JALMGA010000003.1, from coordinate 98,407,221 downwards.
TAGGGAACAGCATGGGGACGCTGGGTGCCGAATTCAGATTCAATTAGGATTAATTACAGTAGCCATGGGGATGCTCCTTCCCAAATTTGAATCGAATTCGGATTCAAATGGCCATGGGGACACACTCTTAGTCTTTGCTTCCCCAAGGCACTCGCAAGGCTGTGAGGCTATTTTACCCAGAGCTTAAAGGACCCAATGACCTTTCCAGGAAAGGGGGGGAATTTAACTGAGGGATTTTTGGATTCTAGTCTAGAGCTCTTAACCCCTGGGCCACCAGAGGGCACCAGAGCTACCACTGACACACTAGAGCAGTGATGGCTAACCTTTTGAGCTCGGTGTGTCAAAATTCACAAGAAAACCTAGCTTAACTCAGGTGCTGTGTCACTTCCAGAAATATCCATAATTTTGTGATATTTGTAGCACTAGTAAGAAAGTTATATTTTTGATATATGTATTTTATTAAAAGCAAAAATGAATAATTCTTTACATTTGCTAAATCTTCAATTGAAAGTTGGTATTTCGTACACTTCAAGAACAAGCAAGCACTACATGCCCAGGTGCGAGGGTGACCAGGTGTGTCACCTAAAAGGGCTTGGCGTGTCACCTGTGACACGCGTGTCATAGGTTGGCCATCACCGCACTAGAGACAGGATTGCACAAAACCAAGAAAAGGAGACATTAACATGTGGAAGCCGCAGGTACAAGTTTAAGATACACAGACTGAAAATGTTCTTTAGAACATGCCTTCTCATCCCCAGATCCACCGTATTCCTTGCCATTTGTTTTCTCTTACATTTTCTGACCTGGACATTCTTGCTAGTTCCTTATTTTGCAGTTTTAGCTTGTGTGATTCAAAAATAAAGCACACAATCCAAACATGCATATATGTATTCCATAATTAGCTTCCACCATTCAATACAGAGGCAGGTTCTGAAGCATGAACACCATTTGTTCAAACCTAGTCAGACTCTCCACAAAGGAACATAACTGAAATCTCAAAAACCACTTCAGCCTTCCTCATAGATTTCCTCCTAATATCCCATCATTTCACATACATTTTATCAGAAAACCAGCCCCTTCTGACACACAGGCATGAGGTTATTATTTCAACACAGCTGACCTTAGTTAGCATTAATACAGCAGTACCATGTGAGAAAAATGACATTTCTAGGAAACAGAATTATGAACAAGAACAGCTGCTGACTTACTTTCCCATCCTTAGATGTTCCTGCCACCTGGCCAGTTGCTATGGTGATCCTATCAGGATGGACAGCTAGGCTGGAAGAAAATAATCACCTTTTTCAAATCTTGGATTTACAGGCAGCATTCACAATGTTAGTACAGATTTCCTACTCTTTGGATAGGAAATTCTCTGTAATATTTGCATAACAAACATGTAATCACTGCTGTTACCAGTTTCTCTCCCTCCATATCTAACAGCATTTAAAGGCCATGATTTCATCCAATGTGACTGATCTGGTCAAAAGCAGTTTTAACCTCTATATTCATATTCAATATTTCCTAAAATTTCACCATTTTACCAAAATGTTATCCAGAGGCAAACAAAACTTAAAGAGAACTCTACACCAAGGCCAGTCCACCAAGAAACTGCAACAGGTGCTTTTTAATTTTGTTTTTGTAACTGTACACAGAGAGTGATAAGAGATGATATATTATTTATAACAGTTTATAGTATGTTATCTTACTTCTCATTACATCAATAAATTAGGAGAAATGGTCTACCGTTGTGCAAGGCACACAAGGAAAGACTACACACATATATACCTTAAATGGGCATTTTACTCAATAATGTAGGGTGAATTGAGATGTCCTGCAATAAGAACATAAGAGGGCCCCTGCTGGATCAGGCCATGGCCCATCCAGTCCAGTATCCTGTCCCACTCAGGATGTTTCTGCACTAGTAATGAAGACCCCATTTAGACCTCATTCGGAGCCCGATTGGTACCAATCTGTCATGCCCTGTTTGCACACAGGACCCCATTAGGACCCCATTTGTTTGCACTAGCAAAAGTGAAATCCAGATTTAAACGGGTCTTCAGGCTCTTAAATCCAGATTTACGGTAGACCCCTTTAAAGGTGTCTTCAATCTGGTCTTCAGCCACAAAGACCGGATGAGAGGACATGCGTTTGCACTAAGACTGGGGCAATGGGGTCCAGGGGCAGGCTTAGCGGTCACCAATTGCATCAGAGCAGAGCTGGAACTAGTGCAGGATGTAGTAAGACAGCCGCTAAGCAACTGGCCAGGTGGCTGGAAGCCCTGCCTGAGGAAGAAGAGGAAAAGAACCTTACCATCTCTCCAAGAGTGGTGAACTAATGGTGGAAGCCTAGACCCCTCTGCCCTCTGGATGACTCTTCAGCCGGGATGGGCCCTGATCATTTGGAGCTGCTTCCTTGCAGGTCTGGGTCCCTCTTGTCAGCTGCTCTAGACTCCACCTAGTCTCAGTAACACCAGAGACCATAAAGGACAGCTGCTTATGCCATCCCTCCTGGGGTGGTCTATTGGTGGAAACCTAGACCCCTCTGCCCTCTGGGTGATTCTCCAGCCTGGCTGGGCATGGACATCTTGGAGGAAAGGATTCTTTATGGAACTGGGACCTTTGGTCAGCTGCTCTGGACTCCACTTGGCCTTAGCTGCCTCAGTCTGTCTGTCTGTTTGGCTTATTTTACAATGTTTTGCATGATGTGCGATTTTTATAATGTATTTTTATTATAATGTTTTGATTATTATTTTGCATTGTGTATTTTCTGTTTGTTGTAAACCGCCTTGGGCAAATTTTCTTTTGGAAAGGCGGTATATAAATAAAACGGAATGAAATGAAAATAGCTCAACTAGCACAGGGTGCAGAGTCTCTGACCAGATACACATCACAGTGGTTTTCAGAGATCTGCACTGGTCAAGGTGTTGGTGTTGACAGACATATAAAACAGTTGAAAGCACTTACGGTTTTCTAAATATCATCCAAAGTATTAACAATAAATCCTGAGCTAGCTTGTGCCCAGAGCTACTTTAAAATAATAGGATACACGATAGTTTCAAATGTTCCATGCTATTTGTTTTCAAAATCTTGTTGTCTATGGCTTACCACTTCACGTCATCATTGTGACCAGTGTAATGTCTCTGTAGCTGCTCTTCAACATTGTACAGTACAACAACTGATGCAATGAAATAGACAGTTTCACCTGTTGGTAGGAGGTACAGGTTACTGCGACAGTCCCGACCCCTATAGCCATAGCTGACATCTTAGTTAAGATAAAACAGTTTCAAAATCAAAAGTTTTATCTAAGCACAACTTTGTGGGGCTCCAACAGTCTTGGAGCACTCATCAACCTACTTTCCAGAATTGTTCTTGCTGTTTACATCAGACTTAGAGTGAAATTTTAGATCTGACCACTCTTCCATCCTGTGGTTACTGTGGAAAACATCTGTTTTTGAAGTGGAGCACTGCTTATCTGAAATAGTCCAACTGGACCCCCAAATCCATGGGGGATATCTTCCAGGCCCTATTGTGGTTAAAGAAAAACTGTGGATATTTAGAACACAGGGAAATGCACTCAATTTCCCATAATTTCTGTGAAATCTCACACAATTTCACAGGAACTATGGGAAATCTCATGTCATTTTGTGTGATTTCCTGGCTGTCCCAGGGCTCAGAGAAGCTTCGGATAGGTCTAATGGCACCCGTGGGTAGTGGAGGGAGAGAGGCTGATCCGGTTACTACTGAAAACTGAAACGGCAGTTACTGGATGAGCAGATATGGAGGCTCAACTGTACTTATACCTCAGTAGACATAAAGTGTAACCCCAATCCTATTTGCTTGAGGAGCTCCAATCTTTTGAAATGGCATCATCCTTAGTTTCTGGGATGTACTCAAGTTTCCATGAATCCTCTCATCTAGCTATTGAATACACAGATTCACCAACCAGAATAAAATGCAATCTGATGGCCTACTCACAGTGATCAAATTAACGAAGCACTCACACAAAGGTCTACTTAAGTTCTATATAGGCAATTTCTCTGATACTAGGACTCAGTGAGAATTTGTGCCAAGTTGTGCAACTTTATAGGTTGATTATGAATGTAGATATCACTCATTCACACACACACAAAGAATGCCAAAGCCTTTAGAAGTTCTGCTTTAGTGTTTTCACTGTACTTTGTTCACATTTATTCACCTGCATTCTATCTATTGGTTGCTATTTACAGTTATCTGATAGTCTGAAGAGTTATGAGTTAGATTAAAGCAATAGAAAATTAGCATTTCCATTCAACTTGTGAAATAAATAGAAGTATCATCTGGCTGAGGATCTCCAGTAGGCCAGCCAATATATCCTGCTGCCACAGACTACTAGGATTGATTTCATTATCCTTAGTTCAGGATGATTGCTTTCATTATTCTGGGGTTAACTAGCCAGATGGAAACAATACTGCAGAAGGGGTACATTCAAGGTGTTTTTTAAAAAGCATGATTCAGGATCTCATTTTGCTATTACCAATGCAACCCCCAAGCAGGCTTAATTGAATCATGTGACTTAATTTGTATGTAAAATTTCTATTATTTAGCTTACGATATTATGTAAAATTAAGCAAGCTACACTAGTCCTCTCCGTAACATGCAGCTTCCTCTTTCACTGTAGGCAGATCAACAACCAAGCTTTACTCTTATTTTAATGAGTCTGATATATGAAATAAGGGTGATTCAAAGCAACAATTTGGTACCCTAGGTTATACGCAGAGTTGCTTTGACATCACATTTTTATTTTTCTGGGTTTTCTTCTCTGTTACTAGGAGAAGGATTATCTCTGGGAATAAGAGGGTGTGTTCTCTAAAACATACCAAAATGCAAAACAGACATACAAAGATAGAAAGCAGTAATCAAGGGATCACCTAAGGCCATAGTCACATGTCCACTTCAAACCTACTTGAGTCCATCTTCAGGTTTGACTGCTCACAGCTTTTTATTTCTATCCATTTTATTTGTGGACTTTCCATTCAGGGAAGTCGAAATGGAAGGTGGTTCTCTCCTATTATCCTGGAATGAATTTTTCACACTTGGAAGGTTGTTCTGGGACAGCCCCTGCTCTGATGCCAAAGACCATGTGATCTTCAGAGCCAGCTTCCAGGTTCTGCGATGCACAGCCCGTGGAGGACCCACTTTGGCAGCACAATTTTGCCACTGAAATAGGTCCACCTGCTAAACTGGCCCATGGAAGTGTGTACCCATCTACATAGCTCCCAGGACAGTTTAGCACTCACTAGACTGCTGGTAGGCCTGTTAAAAATTATTCCAGTCTAGGTGACTATTTTGCCCACCTAAACCAGGCTACAGTGCATGCAATGCAGATACAGGGTGTTAGCACGGAGCATGATTTCCCCATAAGCTGCAGTAAAATGTTAACAAAGGCCTCTGGACTCCTTCCTGACCTAGGCCAAAGATAAGTGTGGAAAGGCCTGAAGAAGGAGGAGACTCAAAGCAGCTAATAAAGCTTTCTATTCTTCTCCCTATAACAGAACACACTGTGAGGTAGATGAGGCTATGAGAGGTCAGAAGAGAGCTGTGACTAGCCCAAGGTCACCCAGCTTCATGGGAGGGTGCGGGATCAAACCCAGTATTCCCAGATAAGAGTCCAGCTCCCTAACCACTAGACCAAAGGGCAAGATGGGGAAGTAAAGGTAAATGACAGTTGTGTGAGAGGAAGTTTAAAAAGACCACTCAACAGCTCTCCCTCCTTCTGAGTTCCATCCCCTCTGACTTTGCAGCTAAGAGGGGAAAAGCTGCATGAGGTCTGTGATGAAAGTGTTTAGTTCTGACCTGTTGTGGTATGTGGTCATAAGAACGTAAGAAGAGCCCTGCTTATCAAACTACAGCCCATCTAGTCCAGCATCCTGTCTCACACAGTGGCCCACCAACTGCTTCTGGACATTTTCAAAACCTTCTTCATCTCTCAACTCCCTGCAAATGGCTTCTAGAGGTACCCTGTCTGTCTCTCCAACCTGAAGGTGGTACCTAGGGATTCATTCCAGATAAGAACATAATAGGAGCTCTGCTGGATTAGGCCACAGCCCATTTAGTTCAGCATCCTGCCTCACACAGTGGCCCACAAATTGCACCTGGGCAGTCTCAATCAGAAGGCAATGACAAAACATTCTTCTGTTCTCAGCTCCCTGGAAATGGCCTTTAGAAGTATCCTAGAGGCAGTACTTTGTTTCTAGTAGATACTGATATACCTGTCTTCCATTTGGCTAACCCTTTCTTAAAGCTATCCAAACTGGCTGCTGACACAACCTCTTCTAGTGATAAATATCCATACATGAATGGATCCACCTGGTGAAAAAATAATTTCCCTTGTTGATCTCAGCTCTCCTGCCTATCTCCTGCTTAACATCCCTCCCTAGTTCCAGTATTGTACCACAGAGGAACCTTTTTTTTTCTTTATCCACCTTTTCTGCAACCCTCCCCTCTTTCAGGCAATGCTATTGTTTTTAGTGTGTCCATTTTATATTTTGTTTTTAATCACAGTAACCCACTCAGAGACCTTCAGGTATAGGGCAAGATAGATAGATAGATAGATAGATAGATAGATAGATAGATAGATAGATAGATAGATAGATAGATAGATAGATAGATAGATAGATAGATAGATAGATAGATAGATAGATAGATAGACAGACAGACAGACAGACAGACAGACAGACAGACAGACAGACAGACAGACAGACAGACAGACAGACAGACAGACAGACAGACAGACAGACAGACAGACAGACAGACAGACAGATAAAAGAGCAAAAATTTTTAGCCCCTTGATCATTCTGGGTGCCCTCTTCTACACCTTTTCCAGTTCCACAATATCCTTTTTGAGGTGTGGTGACTGGAATTGTCTACAATATTCCAAATACGGCACCTCACAACGATGCTTGGTGTTTTATATTCCATTCCATTCCTAATTACCCCTCAAACCGAACTTGCTTTTTTCAGTGCTGCTGTGCACTGGGTTGACCCCTTCCTTGAGCTGTCTACTAGAATCCCAAGGTCCCTGTCCTAATCTGTCACAGCCTCTATCAGTTTATAGGTCATATTTATTTGCTCAGAACTAATAACTTGGTCCTTTTTGCCTCCTTTAAAGCTTATTTCTAAAAGTGTATCAATTTTGCACAAGGTCCAGAACCTGCATATATCTGGCTTTGGAAGAGAGTCTATTTCTTCCTCTGTCCCTCAAACCACATGAGCTAAATCCACATTGAAAGGCAGAGGGCTGCATATACAATTTAGCAACATTGGGTTGTCCTCTGAACATAGGCTGAAAAGAGGGAGCCACAATAACATACGCACATACATCTGAAATAAAGTTCTAGGAAAAATTGAAGAGAGGCAACATTAGTCCTTCAGCTTAGGATAACAACCATGATGGGTGCATTTTACAAAAATAATCTAAAAATCGCAATGTTTTTTTGTTAACTGTGGGCTCCTAAATAAGCCAGTAAAAGAGTGAATTTGTTTAAGTGACTCCTAACTAGTAACCACTTCGTCCTACTTTTTGGTAATGTGTCCAATGCAACCATGCAATAATTAACTTGTTTTAAATGTGAACCTCCAGGGTATATTCAATTGAATCCTTCCTGAAGCTGCTTAATGGCAGAAAGATGTAGGACAGAAGTTTTTCATTACTGACATCAATTTCTTTCCTATATTGGGTAATTCTACTCTGTTTCCAAACTGTAACATTGTACTGTGTGGCTTGCATTTCTTAATAACTTTCAAACATACATTTTAAAACCCTAACAAGCAGCTTCTTATTCAATGTGCCACTTTGAAAAAGGATACACCCATTCCAGCTTAAGTCTCTTGGCTGGTAATTCTGCTTTTGCTTCCAAATTGTATGATTCCACTTGGTCTTTGGGCATATACATGGTAACGGGACGTCCACGCAGAAACATTTTAACATATCCTTCCTCTATAAGAAAAGGTCAGAAATATAAAAAATTACATACCGAGTGACAGTCATAGAGTCTATGATTCTCATTTGCAGAACCATAAATACATCGCTCAGTGATACTGTAAGATATTTTGATGGAAACTCTTCTCACCATCAACAAATACTTCTTTAGCCCTTCTCTGAAGCCCAGCAATACTATAAGTAAGTGAAACAAAATTCTATATAACAGAAACAAATAACACAACATCCAGGAACAAAGTAAAAATCTTAATTTTCATATCCAGCTAAGGAAGAAATCCCAAAGATTACAATTAACACAGAGATGCCACTTAAAATTATTTTATTTATTTTACAGGGATATTTACATATCTGAGTATTAGCATCTATAATGATCAACATTCAGTGCATCGTAGTGTAAAGATGAACTTTACACTTGATATTTACTGTCAGAAACATTCAGAAATATGCTGGGAACACAACAAAGACAAGCAATTAGTAAAATAACTGTGTTGATACACATGTAAAATGGCTAATTTTTAAAAAAAACAAAAATAGCGACAATGACAAGACAGAGAAAAGGAAAACATGCAAAAGAATTACAGAACTGGTATCATTAAATCAACGTTCTTAACATCAGAAATATTCCAGTTGATGTACTTTGATGGTGAAATGCCGAGTAAGGGAAACATCATTTTAATAACAGATCTGGAAGTACTGACTTGGGGACTTCATGGGGCTTAAGAAACTAGGAGATCTAGGGAAAGGCATCATAGTCTGACTAGGACTTTTAGGAAATGGCAAAGCCAAAGGAAGTTTCGTGCAAATAGCTGGTGAAGCTTTTCGAGATTCAGAACTTGCTGCCTCTTGCTGCTCCATCGGCAGATCAATGGATCCAGCCTTGTTCTCATCCAAACCAGGCAGTTTTGGAGTCAATGACATCAGTAGAGTTACTAGATGGAACAACCAGGGACGCAGAGAAAATAGAAGGGCAGAAGTAACAACATTATGTAATCAGTGAGAGAACTTAGGTCTATTAAAGTACTGCTAAGGATTTTAAAATACCATTACATAAAAGAGACTGTTCCAAAATGTACACCAAGAAGGGTTTATTTTATGGCAAAATGTTGGACTGCTTTATGTTATAATGCTTTTTTCACAGGAATTCATTGAACAAACGTTTTATTTCGTATGCTTACTTGCTGATTGTAACTTAGGCACAGCTACAATGATTGGCATTTTGCTTTTCAAACAACATAGTTTAAGTAGACTCCTTTTAATTTAAGATAGAATTCTTCTTTTATTAAAGCAAATCAGTAGCTATAGCCTTAGCTTTTGTTCCACAGTGCAACTAAATATTGAGAGGCATTAGAAAAATGAAGTCTACTTTCATCAGCATAAACAGAAAAACACAGTGTCTATATTTCTAGTCCTAATGATAAACCCAGATGTTCTCAGAAGTGACAGCTACATTCCACAAGCAGCCTACAATTCTCAAATGTCTTGCTTACAGAAACTGCATTCTTGGGAACTTTATAGCAGTTTTGACACACTACTGATTCAGAGCTGATTAGAAGACTGGTAGCCACCACCATTCCCTGGTGCAAAAATTATTTTCTTTTGCCACAGACATTAGCCAAAGGGACATGTTTTATCTACACCAACACCATGTCTATTGCCCATCTGATTCCTGATGTTCTATCTACATGGAGCTACAAAAGGGGCACCTCCACTGAAATGGTGTGGTCTTCCCATAAACTGCACAATTTCAAAGCACCAAAATCCACTCTGTTTGGAGTAAATGGAGACTACCTGAAGGGGGGTGGGAACAATTATGGAGTAAGTTATATTTTTCTGAAAGTGGGGCAACAGCCCCAGCAAGGGGCCTTCGGTTGGAGAGAAGCAAGAATTACTGTTATTTCCCTTGGAACAACAACAACAAAAAAAACTGAGTTATGCCTCTTTCCGCACACAACAAGATCGGTGCACTCTTTGAGAGCACGTGGTATGTTAAATGGCTTCTTTTACTGGAATTTCAAGCCAACCATATTTTCTAGGTTCTTGGACACCCCAACTTCCTTGTAAAGTTAGTGATTTAATCAGGGTTTAAGCTCAGGGTTTGATCATGCAAATCTTCAAAGCCAAGGTAAGGGTTACCAATTAGCAGTGACTATGGTTATCAAGGGTATGGTTCAAATCCTGAACAATTAAATCACATGGTAAAGATGCATTAATTGGCACCAGGAAGTGGTGGTAGGAAATACACATTCCTTTCTTCATTTTTAATAACAAGCAGTCCTGGATCAGTCTTTATCAACAGACCAGGCCCTTGAGGACCTGATTGTAAACCTTATATACCAAGATGGGAAAAGAATCTGCTCCATGCATCTTGAGAGACTTATTGTCCACATCCCCATTTAACAAAAGGTATATGGAAGCAGGATTTTTTTTAATAAAACTGCCGCTCCAGTAGGCTGATCTGAACACTCATCCTTCCTCCCCTTACATCACTCTCAATTTCACAGCAGAGTGTGGGGGATTACGTAGATATTCTAAGACACTGAAAGAACAATAGATATCTACTTAGAACAACAACAGATATTGTTCTAAGGAAGAATAACTGAACACAAAGGCGAGAGACAAATGGGAAAGACAAAACTGTTGAAAGCAATGCTACATAAAGCATCTGCAGTATTATTGTAATGCTATAGCAACAGGTTGCAAACAGCACCAAATACATGAAGATAGTTGAAACCTACTGCCACCTTAAGTTACTCTGACAACTGAGTGCAGAATTAGTAACATATGCTTGCTTAATTTGGGTCAAGAGACTAGAACAATAAATAATTAAGGTCTGGTCCTGATGCAAAACTAAGAAGATACAAATTAATACGAAATTAGTGAGAAATAATCATTTGCTCAAATGCAGCACAAATTGCTTTACACAATTCAAAAACAAACCCCCAAATAAGGGTACACAGATCATAATTTTGTTATGTGTTAACAAGGACTCTCAACACCACACAAACATTTGTTAGTTCTAATTTAGGATTCCATCAAGTTGTATCCTTTTGTTCATGGAAGGGAGAGAGAAATTACTCTTTCCAATTTCCCACCTGTTCTCCTGCAGCCCTACTCATGACTCCAGGACTCTTTCAGAGCTTTCCCTAGTCCGGTGATGGCCAACCTATGACACGCGTGTCACAGGTGACACACCAAGCCCTTTTGGGTGACACACAAGGTCATCCTGGCACCTGGGCATGAAGTGCTTGCTTGTTCTTGAAGTGTATGAAGTACCAACTTTCAATTGAAGATTTAGCAACAAAAGTCACTAATGTAAATAACTATTTGGTTTTGCTTTTAATAAAATACATATATCAAAAATATAACTTTTTTACTAGAGCTACAAATATCACAAAATTATGGATATTTCTATATGTGACACAGCACCTGAGTTAAGCTAGGTTTTCTTGCGAATTTTGACACACCGAGCTCAAAAGGTTCACCATCACTGCCCTAGTCTCTAGTGCAGATCTGGGAAAGGAGTGTCTGCTCTCTATTCTTGGAAGCTTTAGTGGGAGGAAGCCATCTTCCATGAGTAGAAGGGCACTTCTAAACACAACCCAATATGCATCAACAGTGTAGAAACATGTGTTAGCAGCTGCAGTTTGCTCAATTGCAATTCAGGTTAAGTCTATGATCTACTAGGCACAATCCAGGGAGTGAATAAGCACTGCCATACCACTTAGAACAAAATGCTTATTTAGGCAGGCATTAGGATTCTAACCAAAACGCAACTATATTGAGCAGGCGATTACAGACCTTCCCAGCTGAAGTGCCAAGCCACTATCACCACACGATGAGACATTAATGTGTTGCCATATAGCTCTCTTAACATTTGTCTCTTTCCTTGCAATTAATTTGGCCATTAATTTAATTGATACTGTTAAATCTGCAAGGTTTATAACCCAGTAACTTCAATCACAGGAAGATGAACTTGTTGGGTACTTCCATTGCAATGCAAGGAATTGTTTAGTTGTGCAGAGACAAAACTCCTTCAACCTTGTTAACAGGCTTGCTTAGAGAGCTATGAGGTTTCAGAAGCGAAGCCGACCTACCTTTGCAATGTGTCACACGGCGTTTCCCTTGTGGTTACAGAGACAGAGATAGAAGTGCTAGATAAAGATGCATTCAACAATAATCAGGCTCACCTAAATCCCTGTCTTATGGATCTCCCAGACTGTATTCTTTTATGGTTCCCTTTGGGCAGTTATCTCTCTCTGTGTCAATACAAGCAGTTTGGAACAATCCCCAGATAACCCTCATGGGAACTAAGAGCGAACAAGATGATCCAAATCACCCTTAACAGTTCGGGGAAACAGCACATTTGCTGGAATTCGAGAGCAGGAAAAGGTTTCTCCTTGTCTCTGCTTGAGATGCCCATGAGCATTTGGTGGGCCACCGTGTACGATGGGATGCTGGACTAGATGGGCTGTGGCCCAGCAGGGCTTCTTTCATGTTCTTATGTTCTTCCAACCAGACTTGCTGATGCTTTTAATTTGCCAACAACCTGAGTTTTCAACTTCTGGGTTAGTAGCCACTTTTAAAGCATGGTTTGGCAAATCAATACATGGGTTTAGGAGCCACAGTGGTTTGGTATGATATTTAAACCATTTCACAGTCTGCAATGATGTCTTGTTCAGCGGGTGAAAATGCTGATTAAATCCATGACTCCCAACATCATGCTCACAGTTTGGACAGTGAAGATTGCATGCACAAGCATCTGCAGCACTAGGCTAAGTAGTAAAGAGATTTCTAATGTTCTAGATGGTAAATGGCTTGGGCTTCAAATATCTAAAGCAATGCCTCCTACCATATAGACTTGCTTGTACTCTAAGATCTGCTAGGGAGGACCTCTTGATGGTCTCCTCACTTTCAGCAGTATGAAGGCAGGGACATGTGGGAGGACATTCTTGGTCGCAGCCTCCAGGTTTTGCGATAAGCTCCCCTCCAAGATGCAACAGGCACCCTCATTATATGTGTTCTGATGACTGATGACAATGCATCTCTTCACCCTGGGCTTTAGCTGAGGGAACAACACACACACACCCCTTGCAGGTACTCTCACTGTTTTAGACTCACTTTTTAGTCCATTTTTATTCTGATTATATTATGACCTGCTGAAAACTTGGAAAACAGTATTAAAATATTTTCCATGCCAAAAACTAAATGAAAGAAGGAGGCATTTCCACTGATTTGGGGACCATGGTTCCAAGACTGCCCTGCCCATTAGAAACCTGTGATCATCTCAAGAAGTCTTACTGCAGTTCCACATAATACAGTATGTTATGTTTCGATTATATGCAGTTGAGTCTTTTCAGTGGTGGCACTTTCCATTTGGAATGCCCTCTCCTCTGCTGTTCATGAGGCGCCTGCACTTATAGGGACCTATCAAAGTCCTTTCTTTTCACTCAGGTATTCCCTATATGAATGTTTGCTTTCTCACTGGCCCACCCAGTTTTTAATATGTTTGGGCTGCTATATTTTGTTTTTACTGTTTTGAGATCTTTTTAAAATGAAAAGTGGCATAAAAATGTCTTAAATAATTCACGGGAGTAGCCACGGAGTAATTGCACACATAGCTGATTATTTTTTTTTCTGGAGAAAAATGAATAATATGAACTTTTAGATACACTGGCAGCTCTGATCTTGTTCACATTTAAAACACTGGAAAAAATTACTTTAATAATTTAATGTGAGATATTTATACAGAGAAAATCTACCTTAGTATGCTTACAGAGACTGGCAGCAATTTAAGGATTTCAGAGACAGAATGCACAGCTATACTCAAATATCAAAAGGATTGAAAATATGAACCTCCATATGCAAAACGTATCCTCATTTCCCTCTCCATACGTTCCTTCACCATAATTTGTGGAAGTCAGGATAAACAGCCACAGATCATAGCTAGGGATGTGCACGAATATTTGTAACATTAGAAATTTGTCCAAATTTGTCCAAATTCAGACATTCAAATTCAAATCGAACATTGGCACCTTTGAAGATTGACATTCAAATTTGAATAAAATGTTTTCATACATTCCTCTGAAGCTTCATATGGGATTCATAAGGGATATGTTTGGGATCTGCATGCACTCATATGCATTTGTATGGGATTGAATATTCGTACTGAATTCAAATCCTACCACATTCGAAGGGGATCTAGTCAAATGAATATTAATTTTCTTGCATTCGATTCAATACGAACTGAATACAAAAAAAAATTTGTGCATATCCCTAACCCTAACTCCAACAGTGTTTACATGAGTATAAAAATTAATTTCTCATCATTAACCTCTTAACCCAATCTATCTAAACATTGCATTTGCATCACGTTTCCTTCAAGAAGTGTTGAGATGTTGAATCAGTATTTGCAAAATCTCCTTCAACTCAGCCAAAGCGTATATACATTGATGTGAGCTGCAGCCTCCCCAAAACATCCAGAAGGGAGATGTTTGGTGACAGAGATTTCATTACTTAGCTTCAAAAAGACATCAGTAGATCTTCTAAATTATTTTAAAGATAAATTTATCATAATATTGATAAACCTGAAATACTTGAAGGGGAGAAAAGATTGACAGACTGGTAAAATGTGACATTGTTAAGTGTGTAAAGTCAACTAAACTATGATTCAGAAAACAATTAGCATCATCTCGGCCGCTATCTAGCTAACTTAAGAGAAAATGTTTCCACTTCCATTCAAACACCAGAAAGGGTTATTCAAGAAAACCTTATTTATATAAAAATTTAAAAAGGAAGACAATTACCTGCACTGAACATTGGTTCCTTGGGCTTGCTGTGAAAACAAGAAACATCTTTTTAGCAAGATAGCCCTACTCAACTTTCCTCTAATTCTACTGTATCTAGCCAACAAAACATTCTCCCCTCCGTTGTTGCTGTCTTATACTGCAGAATCATGCCCTTTACAGCTACTGATCCTTTCAGCTAAAACTACTGATTATACTTTATTATCATTCTTTTATTACTACAACTTTTCCTGGTCTTTCCTTGTCACATTCTGAACTTCTTCTCCCCCTGGAACTCTGCTAGTTGGACACATACTATTTCTTAATCCCGGCGCAGTCTAGAGATACCCTGCGAAAACCTGCCTAGGATTCCACCCAGAGAACCCGTTTTTATTTCCATTTAGCAAAGCAAGAAAAGTGTGCCAGTGCTTTCTTTTTTTAACCTTCACCATTATTTTTGCATTCTTCCCAGCTGCTTTACAGACAGGATTTGGGGAAGGGGCTCTGCTCCTTGCCTTCACATTCACTCATCTCATCCCCAGAAACTGCCACTGCAGTGGCCCCTTCGCCACTAATGCCACTCTTTCTCCTGCTGTCCCCTGTCCCCTCAAAAACCTCTTCTGCCCATCCAGGCAGACTCAGCATTAGCTCCAAGATATCTTCCCCATCTTTGTCTAGATGGCTGTTCTCAGCCCCCACCTCTCTCTTACGTGCCGGAATCACACCAACACCAAAACTTGCATCTAGATCTACGGGAAAATCAGATGCACCGAGCGGCACTTTCCGTACCTTTCACTGTTCTTTTTGCCACTGGATGAACTGCTCGTGGATCCAGCTCGATTGCGGCTGCCTTTGGAATCTCCGTAGCTTTCCCTTCGACCCCCGGGGGACACACGCTCAGCTGAGTTGGTTCGTTTGACGTTGCTAACAGAAAAGGATCTCTATTTGTGTGCGTAATACATTATTCTGAACTCACACGCCCAGCTCTTAAGAATGGTCCCCCCCTCCAAACAATAATATGTCCAATTAACAACTTGCTTTTTGTGATCAATGGGAAACATGCCAAAAAAAAAAAAAGTAATTAGATGCCTGAAAACTACGAGCAAGGGTAAAAGAACAGACATAAAATGGCAGCGAGAACGATAAATTTTAGGACCATATTTTGAAACGGATACAAATAGTACTACTTTCATACAAGGTGGGTCAATGCTAGGCTCTGTCAAGAGTGGAGGCTCTCCCAAGCAGGATGCTGAAAATATGGTTTCCCAGGGACCACTTGTGTCTGGAAGTGGGGAATAGCAAACGGGCTTGTGAACAGACATGCCTGCAGAAAGCTTGGCTGGGGGCATACTGAACTACTGCTGTGTGCGATTCCCAGAATATCATGGCAGAAGTCACAAGCATTTAAGATGAGCTGCTTGTTAAACCAGTCCTCTGGAAACTGTGGTAGGGGAATCAGGACAACTTGTATGATACTAATTTTGCTGCCCTTTATAACTTGAAAATACAGCAGCTTTGCTACTACATTAGATAACACCTTCAGGGCAAATGTTTTCTCTTGGTGAGAGTTTATATATACCGGTAGTAGCGAGACCGCTTTTGCATAATGCACGTGATTGGCAAATTCAGTGTCCTTTGTCTTTCATTTCCTTGATAGTTACTTTCTGTTGAGTGAATATGTCCATGTTCCCTGGGAGTCATCTTTAGTAATTCTTGGTAGTTGTTCTTTGTTGAACTGATGTGCTAATTTTTCCTAGTCATTAGGCTGTTGAGGAACTTCTCTGCTTAAGTATTGGTAGACAATAGTGGGATTAGGTGTAGCTTGAGAAATGGTAAGCAAGTCCTTTCATTATTGTATTCTTGCCAGATCTTTTTTTTTTAATTGGTTTCCTATAGAGTTTTAAGTTGCTCCTTTCGAAATGGTGTCTATATATGACAAGTCTGAATGCCAAACTTCTAGAAATTTCCTTACGTTCTTCAGTTTGGCCTGCTCTGGTCTGGAACAATATTTCATGGAGATCAGGAGTATCAATGGTTATTAGAATGGTGCCCTAGGTTCTTACATTCTACATTTGCCCAGTTGAACTTATGGTTATCTTCATCTGTGTATAGTGTCTTTTTACCACTACTTACTATTCATGGATATGCTCTGCTATTTTTCTCCTAGTGGTGTTCACAGTTCTGGCAATTTATTTTTTAGACCACTCCTGTTTTGTCTACTCTGAATATCAGTCTTTAGATCTGCACAATACATTTTGATGGGACTTAGTTTGATATTTTAAGCGGTTATAATAGTATGTTGGTGGTTTCTGATTTCACAAATGGAAAAGTAATCCTATTAGTTGGTTGTGGTGCCTCAGACTGGGCAGACTTCTTTATGAAAATAAATAAATATTTATTGAGCTGGAATCTTTATATAAATACATTTTTGCTTTTACTTTTCTGGGTGGTTTTGGTTATCCAAATAGTGTTTTTGCAGAATTCTTTTGTGTGTAATGGGGGCTGCTGGCATTACAGGCAAGAAATGGATCGTGGGGGTCTAAAGTTTTCCACTGCCTAATCTGATGAGGAGGAGAACCCGGAGGACTGCACTTGTTTCTGAGTTCTGCTGTGAATCTGATATCTCAGTGGACATGTTCTTTATTGTCTTATTTTCTAGTTGGCTTTTTAAAAGTCTAACAAATACACCTTCATGTACCTTCAACACAGTCTACTTTCATCTGTCCCACAAGGATGATGACAATAACACCCCAGACAAGAAAGTGGTTCCATTGCCCTGGGCAATGGAAAAACTTCTAACATTTTTTTTTTTTGGCGGGCGGGGGGGGGGGGAGTTACTGTATTTGGATCCTGGAAGGAATGAGCTGTTGGGTTTTTAATACTGGCAGATGCATGGATTTGAAATTGGAGAAAAGCAGGCTTAAAAAGAAAAAAAATTGAAATGGCTTACTTAATCACTTCTTTTTTTTCTGTACTTGCAGCACATGATGCGCAAGGTAATAAAGGTTACTTTACGATAACAATGTTATATTTGGGCAGATACTTCCATAGCCATAAGACTAATACATCTAAATATTCAAAATATTAAATTAAGGGACCATCTAAGTAGAATATCCCACAGTGGGTTAGCCTCCAGCACTGACGGTCTACAGTAGGCATGCACAAATGAGCATGCATCCCATGGTAATAGTTAATTTAAAACTTTTTTTAAAAAAAGACCTCATACTGGAATTTTCTAAATAATTATCTAGACCAGGGCTTCCCAGATCATGCATCACAACCCATTCATTGGCCACAGATAAAATTTAGGTGGGCCCAGAAAAAACTTTCAGGATTTCTCACTGAATATCTAGAATATGAAACATGTACCAATTTATCATTATTATTACCATTATTGTTGTTGTTATCATTACTACTACTATTAATTTTATTTCTGAACAAAAAGGTAAAGAAGGTTGGTCACCAAATCTTCTGGCCATCGAATGGTGGTTATAAATCACCAAAGTTTGGGAAACCCTAATCTAGGCTTTGCTTACAAGGGAAGCGGTGATTATTGCAACTTTCCTTCCGAACCCCAGTAGTGGCTTTTGCCCGCTACTTACCTGACAGGGGAAAGCAGCAGCACCATTGGTGACCCTTTGGAGCTGTTTTTATCCCCATCACGTGGAGGTAGGTAGGATGGCAAGCACAGGGAAAGGAAAGGCAGGGAAAGAAGCTCTCCTGCCTTGAACAGCCCTACAGCTGCTGCACTCAGGGCAACACGTGGATAATGGGGGCAAGATGAAAAGCTGTGAATGCAGTTTTCCATCTGGGTACTTTCCTCCTACCTCCTTTTAGAAATGTCCTAAGTAAAGTTTAAACATTTAACTATACAATCATACATTGCCATCCTTCCACTTAGCAAACTTCTTGGGAATCTTGGAAGATGATTTATAAATTAATAAAAATTATTTGGGTACATACAAACTGCCACTCACATGAACGGATAGAAAAAGGGATACTGAATGAACGCTGCCTCAATAACAGAGCAATTTCCCAACTTTAGATCTCAAGAAATGGTTTAGAAATGTGACATTTGGAGGGCTTTAAATGAGTTCAGTACTTGGATAAAAAACAAAAAATTCAAAGAGGCTCAAAACAAACAACAGGTAAAGTTTCATTGCACATATAACATTTATATAAAATGTCTTTTTAATTAGTATGGTATCTTCGCTAAGAAGAAAAAAATGTCAGTACAGAAAGCAGAGGATACAAAATTAATAAGCTAATTAAAATATAAAATAAATTTTAAGTTCTTATAAGAATGCTCTCGATTTTTTTTATAACTGTCCGATTTTCTAATGGAAATTAAATACTAATAAGTATGGTGTCTTCACCATGAGTGACCAGGGAAAGACACTAACAGATACAGTATAGAGTATTATAATACTAGTAAGAATCCCTCACCTTAGAGCAGTTTTTTTCAGTTTGCATGCATTGAGAAGACTCACAGACCTGCTTAATCCATGAATGAGAAGTGCAGAAACAAAGCAGAATAAAAGTGAATGCAGTAAAATAAGAACGTGAGAACAAAGGACATTGATTAAAAAAAAGTTACAATACAAGACACATACATTTCATGCAATTGGCACAGAACCCTGCATATCATATGAAGCTAGATGAAGGAACTCCATCACTTGAGAGGTTCCTTGATCAGCTATCCTGACAATTCCAGCACCTCGAATAAAAGATTCCGAGGGCTCTTCACTGAGTTTGCAAATCACCATAGCACATACTTTAAGCAATGATTCCCATATGTAGCCAGCTCGGGATGTTTTGGGGGTGGTGGGAAGAGAATCTGATGAAAACAGCCAGCAGTAATCAATAGAGGACAGACAATAAACTCAACACCACCAGAGCAGTAAGGATAAAAAAAGAGGACTATAAGATATACACACTGAGACACATACAGATAATGAATGATGGTGTATACTTTAAATGCCAGACATTCAAAATGTCTTCTAAGTATGTCAGGCACTACAAGAAGCCAACATTTTGCCATCATTCTGGTAAACAGCAGCTAGTAACTGAATATAGGTCACTAGAACAACGAAATGAGAAGAGAGCAAACATATGCAAGAGCCACACTTGTTAACAAAAGATTAGAATATGACTGTATTAAACAGCAACACTTCCTAAGCATGTGTCTGTATGATCAGCACACTCCATATCAAGGGACAGCTGACAGTGCTGTTTTCTAGGATTATGAAGCAACCCTCTTCCTCTTTAGTATTATTTAAAAGGAGAAGGGAGCGTCACCTAAGGAAGGATGCCAATGTTGTATTAATATGACCTAATGAGTTTTTTAGCCCAAAAATGCCAGTGGAATTTTCATCTCATGTAAAGATATAGGGCATTATTATACTCTAGGGTTCCTCCCTCTATACTTGGTTCATATTTATACTGAGCCAGTTTTGAGGATACTATAAGCATTCAGCTGTGTGATTTCCCCCATGTTTAAGTCCTGCTCAATCTCCTCCTTTCACTTTTTGGCCCAATGTATTTTGCCATCAGATTTCCCTCAAATTAAGTAATAGTACAGTACAATAAAACCACATGGCCCATTCCTGCAACAGAAGTTGGGGGGATTTAAACCACTGGTAGAGTTCAAGGGATTAAAAAGGGCCAATAAAATGTATTAATTCCCTAGATTTGTTAGCTAGAAATGGCACAAGAGAACGTGATTTTAAATTCATAGAATCACAGAATTATAGAGTTGGAAGGTACCTCTAGGGTAATCAAGTCCAGCCCCCTGCTCCATGCAGGATTTCCTAAACCATCACAAGACAGATTTAGGTCCAGACTCTACACGAAGACCTCTCACTTCCCACCTTCACTGTATATAACGCACAAGGGGTCCATAAACATCCAAAATGATCCAGTGCTCTCCCTACTATTCACCTCCCTCTCTCATGCACAAAGAAGAGTGAGAGCTGTCGCACAAAAGATGCTGAGGAGAACAAGTGTGCAATCCAGCCATGTAAAAATGGTTAGTGTATGATGAGAGACAGACTGTGGCCCTGAGGTTGTCAAAAACCCAAACTAGCTCATAGTCAAAGCAGCATGGGCTCCAAAACCGCACAACCCAGCTACTCTACACTATCATATACTTTGATATTGGGTGCAAAATCATCTCGCAGAGTATAAATGGAAGTCTATCAATCTGCAGACAATGCACCCAGAAGAAGGGTGGTGATGGGAGTAAGAATCAGTGCTGCTGCATTCTGGAAATAATGCTTATTGTGCCTGCACGCCCATGTGCCCATGCTAGTGTCATGTTTTTCCAGCATCAGTCCATTAATTCTATTCATCCCCATAAATAAGCAAGAGTACATTCAACCTAGTCTACTAACTGATAGTTTTAAGTGTGAGAATAAATTATTTTAAGAGTATCTATGCAGTTTCTGTACCCATCAAGATTAGGAGACTAAGAGGATAGGAAGGCACACAAGCGGAAGGCACATTAAAACACTATAAACCATACACAAAGGCCTCACGTAGGCAGCCTTAAAACTGCCTTATTACATGTACTCTCACTTAATAAACACTTAAATTGTTGACTGTCTGAAATTATAATTAAAATACACATATATAATAAATGTTGTTCGTGATAATGTACGATAGAATTTAAGAGGAGCCCTGCAAGATCAGACCACAGCCCATCTAGTCCAGCATCCTGTCTCATACAGTGGCCCACCAATTACTACTTCTGGGCATTCTGAAGCAGAAGACAAAGGCAAAACCTTCACCTGCTCTCAACTCGAGTTAAATAGCCTGTCTCTCCAACCTGGAAGCAGAACCTAGGTTCTAGCAGGCATTGATACACCTGACCTCCATGAATCTGTTAATCCTTTATTAAAGCTATCCAGGCTGGTTGCTGTCACCATCTCTTCTGGTAGTAAATTCCATAGACATGTGTGTAAAAGTACATGCTTTATCAATCTAAACTCTCCTGCTCATCAGGTTCTTAGAGTGCCCCCTGGTTCTATTGTTGTTTTCTTAAACTTGATGGTTTATGATACTGCATGTATATCATGCATTTTCAACAGCACTTTTTTACCACAAAAATCTAACAGCTGTGCCATTTTCATTCTGGAAGCCCAATTAATGGATTAAAAATTATGTGACTGTATTAGCAGGTTCTGTGCATTTAATTGTGCTGTACCCAATAAATGTGTCCAAAGTGAAAAACTCTGTTGCAACACAAGGTGAAATTAGCTTTGATGTCCTTATGGCTAAATCTGCAAAATCACTTTTATCAGAAATGTCAATAGCATTTAAATTGAAGTAGTATTTTCTCTTCATTGCTCACCAGTGTGAACATAGTAACATTACTTAGCCAATGTACCAGTTTGTCTACCTCCGTTTTCTCTACACTGACTGACAGCACTCAAGGGATGCAACCAAGAAAGCTTTCCCACCCTGAGCAGACACGTCTTTGAACCTGGCACCGCCTTGCATGCAAAGCAGCTCCTTTACCCATGCAAAGTGAAAAGATGCTCTTTTTTCCTCTTCCTATTTTGTTTGTGACAATAGACAACAGAATATTATTCATTTTTTTCTTTCTTACTTGCTATTACCAGATGAATTTAATCCTAATATAAACTGGAAAGGAACTCTAAAGCAGAGGTGTCAAACTCAATTTTGCCGAGGGCCGGATTAAAAAAAAATATATACTGTCAGGGCCAGGGGGCGTGGCCGGGGGCATGGCCAGGGCACAGAGGAGGAGCTGGGGTGTGGCCAGGGGCGTGGCTAGGGTACAGAGGACGGGCTGGGGGTGTGGTCGGGGCGTGGCTAGGGCACCGAGGAGGGGCTGGCTGTCCATGGCGGCGCCCGCACACTCAGGCAGTGGAGGGTCCCGCCACGCGCTCGCTCACCCTCACCCTCACCTTGCCTTGCCTCACCTCGCCTCCTTTGCGCCCAAGGAGGACAGTGGCGGCGGGGGCGGGCCGTATTCATACAGCCCGCGGGTCGTATCTTTGACATCCCTGCTCTAAAGTATAGGTACATATTAATGCACACCTTCATTAATAAAGCTGAGGTGAAAGATGATTTTTTGCTAAAATGCATGCTGCTTCCTTAATGCCTCCATGACTTAGAAAAGAAAGAGAAGGGTGCATGATAGCAGTGACCGCCATAATAATATAATACCATGGGGTCTCCTTTACCCTTTCCTTTGGGCTTGGACTTTCTAGATCTCTGCCACTCAGGCCTCAGAGGCATGAGACCTTGAGTTCTCAGATGGCTTGTGTGACTTACAGTGCAACCAAGGATGACAGGAATTGAGGCTACATGGGTTCTTGTGTTTATAGAAAAGAACTGTGTCCTCTATCGGTCGTTGTAGCTAAGTACAAGGCGGACTGCCCACTGTATTCTGCTGGAGCTGCTCTCCTAGCTGGTTGAGGAACCTAAAGGAAAGCCATGGACAGAAGCAGCTCCTCTGCCTATAACTTTGGGCTCTGGGCCCTGCTGCATTGAGGGAGGCCCTGTATATGTCTGCCCTGCCTCATTCACTCCCTGGGGGTCTGCCAGATATGTACATCCAGCCCTGCACACAGACAGTCATGTGACTGCCAACAAAACTCTAGCTAGATAGCTGCTCTGGCTCCACTTCCTACCACATCACAGTGGGAAACAAACACCAGTGCAAAAGCATGCATATTTTGGTTAGCAAGAGCATTAAAAAGAGTAGTGAGTCATGCTCCTCATGTGAGCCAGTTTGGTCTAGTGGTTAAGGAGCCGGACTCTTATCTGGGAATGAAGAATCTCTTAAAAACCATCAGAAACAAACTCTAAAAAAATACCAAAAGCGGGAAGAAAGAGTTTTAATTTATTTGAAGATTTTCACAGTTGACTTGTCACAGCTTGAAAATAAGAAAACTTTAAAAGTGAAACCTGATAGAGGGATTGAACTTTTGTTCCTACAAAGCTGGACAGTGGAAAGTTATCTGAATGTTTTATATTACCAAACCTTTTTTATAGTCGTGTTCATCTGATAAAGAAACAAAGGCACTCATTTTCAGAATATATTACAAAATCCCTAAGTAGACATCTCTTCCTCTTAACCTCAAATTACAGAGGAAAGAAAATAACAGCCTAATTATGCATGCCTTTAGAATTTCTTGCAACAACATTAATCCTGATTAATTAATATAAAATGAATAAAGTTGAAGATATTTCTACAAGGTTCCCCAACTGTGATTTAATTATCTAGAAATGTATCTTAAATGTACCACTAGAGAGCAAGAAGCTTAAAAAGCTCTAAGAAAACAGCCTACATATAAATAGCACAAGAAGACACTATATAGATATGTAATACCTTTTACCAGCTGGTGATACAATTTCTTTCCTGGTTCCAGATGGGGAAGGGAGTGAGCCACTGGGCTTCTTTGGTAAAACAGTTCCATTATTAACAGTACTTTTTAAAGGCAGGGTTTGTACAAGGGGTCTTGCTGTAAAACAAAGAGAAAAGAATGAAGTGACAGATAATATTAAACATGAACTGAATTCATTTTACAAATGTTCATGTTTTACTTTATTTTATTGTTGTATTGTAACAATATTTGGTCTTGTGGTTAGAGTGCTGGACTCTTTTTGATAGTCTCCTGGTTTGATTCCATACTCCTCCATTAAGCTAGCTGGGTGACCTAAGGCTAGTCACAGCTCTCTTCTGAGCTCTCACAGGCCCACCACATATCTCACAGGGTGTTTTGTTGTAGGGAAAAGAATAGAAAGCTTTGTCAGCTGATTTGAGTCCCCTTGAGAAAAGTGGAGTATAAATGCCAGCTCTTCTACTCCTTCTAAACATTTGCCGAAGATGAAATTAAAGGTAAAATCCAACATGCTCAATGCACAGAAAGTAATCCATGAGGTGGCATGTATGTATGCATGTAAGTATGTATGTATTTCTATCCCACCCTATACCCAAAGGTCTCAGGATGGGTAACAACATTTAAAATCAGACATAAATAAAAACAGCAGTATATATTAAAACAGCGGTGTCTGTGAAGTGGAAAGAGACAGTATATTCCCATTTAACCAAAAGCCAGGGCAAAGAGGTGCATCTTCACCACCTTCCTAAACATATACAGTGATGTAGCCTGACACACCTCAAGGGAGAGACTATTCCACAGCCTAGGTGCCCACCCCTTTTACAACTGAGGGTGATGGGACAACAACCAGGAAGGCCTCTCCTTGCTCTCTTTCCCCCAAAGAGGTGACCCCCTTTGATGTCACCCCTTTGGTGCCACCCCTGCTGGTGGTTGGTCCCAGAGTCACCATGTGGTGGAAACAAGTTGCCCTGGCAGCCCAGGGCTCAATCCTGCAATTACTCACTCCTTACTGCTAGCCACTGAAGCAGCTAGAGCCAACTGTCCCACTTAGATGGTGGTCTGGAACAACAGCAGCAGCAGCAGGCAGAGCTTCACGAGGTTGAACCCCAGACTCTCACTCTAGGGTGCCTTGAAGCAGGTGGTCTTCTCACAGTAGGGGCTTCCAGTTGTTATATAAAGATTTTACTTCAAGATAGGGTCACCTTGTGCCTCATGCCAAAACTTCCAATGAACCATTCTCTTCCAGGACTTAACATGCTGTACTGTCCTGCTCTTGTATGCCAGGTTCCTGACATATCAGGAGACATGGCTCCACCTTTAAAGCAAATGGCTGTCAACAGTTCAGCTCACAGGACAACAATGGCCTCCACAAGCAGAGTGGTGGAACTGCACTGATCCTTGTCCTATAGAAATGAGAACACTCTGGATTGTGTTCACCAACAAAAGTGTTAAGAACAAAAAGTTGGACATCATTTTTTTTCTTGGGCACTGAACAACTTTTGCATTCCATTAGCAGGCTTCCAAGTTAATTTCTTTTATAAGCATGCAAATGTTATTACAAACCTTGTAAAATGCTTCATTTTTTTCAATCTGTGCCCATTTGACCCTAGCTTAAGGAAAGGTGCACTGAAATATAATTGTATATCTCTCAAGAAACCAAGATGATTCTAAACAGCACAATTATCCTTCATAACTGGTCACAGTGTGTGATACTTTGGGAACTGGAAGCCAGTAATTTCTAAGGCCTGGCATCTTGGTTATTACTCGCTTAAATTATTTGGACATTCCTCCAGAGACAGAAAGAGAGCTCAACACCAAACTAACACCACATTTTTCCTGAAGTCAGCATACAGAGCTTATTTAAAAATCCAGTATTTGCATCCTACAACCACTGAATATATGAAATGCATGGCAAACTAAGGGCCCAATCAGAGTATCCTGTATGTCAGGGAGGTTTACCCTATTTAAGCGCAAGACAGCCCTTGGCCTAAAAGCGAGACCAGGATCTGGCCCAACAAGTTATGAAATGTTTACGTAAACACTGTGCAACTGAATGTGACATACAGATGCTGTTTCCACAAACAGTGGGGAAAGAATTCAAAATAGGGAGCAGCTATGATGCACTGCTTCTGCCCCAGTTGGGAACTATCACACAACGACAAGGTAAGTCTGACCGAGCCACTGGAGCTGAGAGGCATGTTAAAATATGTATGCTTCCTCCAGAAATAAATCCATGTGTCAGCTTGTCCACTGTGCTGTCATCTTTCTCATACCACCATACCCAGCCTTCCCTGCTAGCTTTCATTACAGATGCTGCCTTCCCCCCAGTGTTGTGGTTGAATTCCATGTATGCGTATAGCTCTCTGCTGGGAACTGTCAGACTGTTATGGGACCTCAGGGTTATTGTGATGCTAACAAGAACTGGACTACAGGAATTAGGTGGGAAAGGATGTTTCATATATCCAACAAACAGAACTACACTCTTTCTGATCCTTTGTGATCAAATAAAGCTTGCTAGCGTGGTTATGTTGACTCAACCTAGGTCTACTGAATGAAGCCTAGGGAAGTGGTTCTGGCAACCTGCATGTAACCCACATCTCACAATCCTGAATGCTAAATATCAGATGCATATACAGATCTCTGAAGTAGCAAGAATATGCATACTGCAGATGTTAAGCTGCCCCTAGACTGAAGAAAATGTAGATATGCATGAACATCTATTGAAACGAAGTACCATGTGCTCACAGAAACACAGCTAAGTTTGAATTAAGACAAATGTAGTAACTTTAGCACAAACAGGTCAAATTTACTGCACAGTACTTTAAGAATTTAATAACATTAAGTATTTTATTTAAGAAGCTCTTCCCAATCTCTGATAGATGCATATGTGTGTGTTCTTGAGACAATATTCATAAAAGACTTGGGACTGTTTTTTGTAATTCAATAAATATAACAAGCTGTGCTTGATATAGTGAAAAAGCTAGTAAAACTTTTAATGGATCCTTATTTTCATTGTCTCTGTTTCAAGTCCCAGCTGCCTTGTTGCTCTGACAACAGAAAAATGTTTGATGTGAACACAGCACTTGTTAGAAGCCAAAGAAAGGCTGTGCTTCATGAAAGCATCTGTATCTCTGGCTACTGTACAGAAGGTTTGGGGATCTCCTTGTGCTGCCCAAATATTTAGTGAATTACCACGATTAAACCTGCAAAAGCAGCACTAAGAAGCTGGGAAAATGTGTTAATACAAACCATATTGTTGACATAGTAAGTATTACCAAAGCAAACCCTAGACCTGTCAGTTCTATTAAAATTTGTGAAAGCAGCTGCAGCTATTCTGTCATTTCCACAATCTTTGTGTGTTCATTTTTAGGGCTGCCGTAGTGGTAGGACATGCACGTCAAATTTTAGCGAAGGACAATTTTAGCTGTGTGCCAGTCTTTCCATAGAACAACTGAGCTGAAAGGATAAGAAGTAGAGCAAAAACTTCAGCAATGACCTCAGATTTGTTGTAACTCAAATACAAAACAGAAAAACTCTTTTTATTCATTTTTTTAAAAATAACAGTTTAAATCCCTAATTAAGGACCTTTTCACACCTTTGCTTTTTGGGAAACAAAGATGACACCGCCTCTCCTCTTAACCTTGCCAACACTTCTTTGGATGCTGGTGAAGTGCAAATCAGAGCTAGCAGTAGCGATTCATGGAACTGTCTCAATGGCTCCAACACACCTGCATGGCGCCATTGCCACAGCGACAGAGCGACAGAACACTAACTGCACTTGCATCGCCCCTGCCCTGGCTCTCTTTGAACCCCTTCTGGCAGGGAGAGGTGCAAAAGGGCCTGCACCTGGTAGTGTGGTATGTGGATGCACAGCAGTTAGAACTGCTCTACATCTAAATGCTCCAGGAGCACTACTGCACATGTGCAACCACCTCTGGAACAGTAATTGTTCCAAGAAATGTGATGCCATGTGCAGCTGTACTCCCAGAGTTCTCTTCACAGGTAAATGTGAATTTGCTCAAATTAGATCCATTAACTGACATGGGGGAGGGGGGGCTTACATTCCAGAACTGATACTTCATTCCAGAAATCCTGATGACCATACAATAGTTTCATATTGATGCTAAATAACATTATGCATA
This sequence comes from Aspidoscelis tigris stejnegeri, assembly GCA_023333525.1. Lineage (NCBI taxonomy): Eukaryota > Metazoa > Chordata > Lepidosauria > Squamata > Teiidae > Aspidoscelis > Aspidoscelis tigris. The sequence goes on along the minus strand of JALMGA010000003.1, from coordinate 98,378,949 downwards.
AGAGATTCCTCTCCTTCAAGGCAGATTTAAAGAAGTTCCTTATCCTGAATGAATTTGCCTGCGTGGCTTGAACCAGGCAGAAGATATTCTCACACTATATCACGCTGTCAATTCTAGAAGGAAACACGTGAGGCTTGTATCTTCCTCGTTGTGTCCCAAATTCTAGTCACAAGAGAAGATTATTGTCTGAAATATTTATTACAAGACAATCAGAATGCTTTGACTGTAGCTAAGTTCAGTCTGAGACCAACTAAATTAAGAACAAGAGCAACTGTACCTAATGGACAGGACTGCAGAAAAACTAGAAATACATGTGTTGCATTTTAAATTTTACCATTATACTATTGTACAGTAAAACTTTCTTTTAAAGCTGTTTTTATATGCTGATTTTAAGAAGAAGAAGAGCTGGCTTTTCTACCCCGCTTTTCTCATCAATCTAAGGGGACTCAAAGCTGCTGACAAAGCTTTTCTATTCTTCTCCCCAGAACAGAACCCCTGTGAGGTGGGTGGGGCTGTGAGAGCTCAGAAGAGAGCTGTGACTAGCCCAAGATCACCCAGCTGGCTTCATGGGGAGGACGGAATCAAACCTGGTATTCCCACCTGGTATTAACCACTAGACCAAACTGACTATGGTAAGAAATTATATCTTGAGTTTGGTCTGTGACTATAAATCAAAGGATTCAAGTTCAAAACAGTGCCTTGCAGGACTGCACAGCTGAGCTACTGGGGCACTCGGAATAGTGGTCAAAAAGGCACCAGCCTACAGGGAAGGACCACCTCCAAAGTAGCCATGCTGGAGGGGCAGCCTGGAGACAGACAGCAGGATGGTCTAACATGCCACCACTAAACCATCCCCAGGAGCAATGAAACAGTCCTCTTTCTGAAGCTATTTACAGCTACTTGCATTTACACCTTTTTCTCCTTTTCAAAGAAAATGAGTTTCTGATCAGTACTGTCCATTCTTCCATTTATCCTCACAACAACCCTATGGGGTAGACAAGGCTGAGAGGCATGGAGTCACCCAGGCTGCCCACTGCTGCAAGCTGATCCATTATTCTTCCTAACAATGGTCCTAATGTACTTAAAAGCATGCTCCATGGAAATAGATGAAACAAGGATCCCATTGTTGTCAATAATTTTTACAATTATTCTGAATGGTACCTACTGCCTCTGCTAGTCAGAAATGGAAACAAGAATTGGCTGATGATATTATTTTCAAGGGATTTCAAAAGTAGCAGTGCATTTCAAATAAAAGGGTAAAAACATTTCTAATAAAAAAGTTTCCAAAGCCTGGATAAGAATTAAAAGACAAATACAGTAAAGTGCAAAAATCTTTACTCGTGGACACAGGATTTTCTTAATTTATTACTGTCTCTTTACTCTGCATCTCTTCTTACTTTCAACAATGCCAATTAAAAACTGTACAAGGGCTATGAAAAAGATTAGCTGTAGGAGCCTAAAACCTTACAAAGAGAACTCTCAATGCAAGAAATACAAGCGATTAATGTTAAAATATTCAAGACAAAGAAACTTTTAATCAGCAAACATGCATGTGAGATGGCCAGCATAAAAGATGAGGAAATAAGAGAGCTAAAAACTTTATTCTAAAGCTGAAAGAGGAAGATAAAGAAATAACAAACTACCAACAAATACAAAAAATTACGTATACATTTTATAAAGAACTTTATAAGAAAAGAGAAGTCAATTAAGATTTCTAGAAACTGCAATCCACTGCTGGCTGCTGCTCCTGTACCACCACACAAAAATAGTTACCTTCAAATATGACGCAGACGTAAGTGAATACTTTAGGCAATCCAAAAGGACTGTTTTGTTACCTAAAACTTTTGCCTTGAATGACATTATTGTAATACAACATAGAACTAACAAACATGAGCCCAATACAGCCCAGCCGTGAATGACAGATCTAGGCATGACTGATTCAAAAACGTTTTACAGTATTTTAGAAAGTATTTCTAATGTACATCCTGTTTTGAACAGTTTTTTCCTTGTTATTCAACAGAAAGGACAAATGTAGTTAACACTGGAGCCACAAATACATCACTTTCCCACATATTAAATACCACTCCAGCATCCTTTCTAAATCAACCAGGGCCTCATGAAATATTTATAGAAAAATCAAAGCGTTCCCAATCAAATTATATTTTTTGATTGAGTAGCATTTTCAAGCCAAATTCTAAGTTGGATTGCTGGGTTTTGTGAGGAGTTATTTAGACCCACAATCTGCTGTCAGAAAAATTCTAAGTATGGTTTTAAAACACTAAGGCTATTGCAGCATTTTGCTCAAATTGAGAGAGGTAGAAGATACGAGCAGCAATATTTGAAACTGATACCTTTGGTAGGTCCTTTCTTGTTCTGCATGGCCTGTTGCTCTTCCGTAATATTCAAGCGCCTAACTACATCCGCCAGGGCAGATTTTAGTAGCTGGATGTCGTCTTCCTGCATCTGAACACGTTGCTCCAGTGAAGCAATACGGTCTGTCACCTCCATGCTGCTCGCAGCAGAAGCACTGTCATCTAGAAAAATGATTTTTTGAAAGATAGATGTTATGCTAGAAACGTGAAGAAACATATTGCCTGAGTCCCTTTAGTAACTGTAACAATACTTTTACTTTATTACTGTAATTTATTTAACAAACTTATATCTCACCCTTCACCAAAAGATCTCAGGGTAGGTCACAATAAGAAGGCATAAAACATACAAAATATTAAACCAGAATTTAAAACGTAACCCTCCCTCCCTCCCACACCCGCCTTCCTTCTCACAATAGGAAGCTATTTAAACATCAAAAGATATGTTTATCCAGGCACCAAAAACTATACCCTGTAGGCACCGGGTGCACCTCAAGAGAAAGGCTCTTCTGAAGTCTGCGGGGTCACCACAAAAATGGCCCTCTTGCATGTCCCTACGCCTCACACCCCTGATAGTGAAGGAACCACAAAAAGGCGCTCTCCTTGAGATCTCGGTGCATGGATATGTCTATACGGGAGAAGGCGCTCCTTCACTATTATGTAGCTTAGGATTAGAATTCAATGCCTACTCCCATATCGGCCTGCTCGTACCCTTCTAGTTGTTCTATCACCCTCAGTGGCAAAAGGGGTGGGCATCCTGGAGAGGGCCTTCTCAGTGATGGCCCCTAGGCTATGAAATAGTTTCCCCCCTTGAGGTGTGTCAATCATCTTCATTGTACACATTTCAGAAGGCAATGAAGATGCACCTCTTTGCCCTGGCCTTTGGTTAAATGGGATACATTTTTCCCTTCCCACTTGCAGACGCTATTATTTTAATACATACTGTTATTGTTTTAATCATGTTTGATTTTAAATGTTGCTACCCGCCAGGAGACCTCCAGATATAGGACAGGATAAAAATTAAGCTTTGCTTAAAATGTTTCTAAACAAATAAAATGCATGCCAGTATTTCATTACTGAAATGTAAACATGGGGGTGTGACACATTTATGTGTAGAAGTCTTATTGGGTACCATTAGGGAAGTGAAAAATTTCCTCAGTGCTATCTAAAAGTATTTACATATTCTTCTAGCAAGAAGATTTTTAAAAAACCGAATGACACAGTAATCCCAAAATTACGATTAACAGACACATTGGCAGCTGTAGAAGATCTTGCAGGCGTGAAGCGTTACTTGTACAGACAAGGTCCATGCGGATTCTCTAATTTTGCAATTTAACTCAGCTGGAAGTAATATGGATTAGCATATCCAACAGACAATATGCCAATCAATCAACACTGTCAAAGACTTGATCTAAAATGCTATAGAAGAAATTCAGCTTTAACATTCTGCTGAATTTAACATTGCTTCAGCTAGTTCAAGCTTATTTTATTAAAATGACCATTACAACATTAACAAAAGCTACAAAACCTCTCATCCCCACTCTCTGTTCTTGCTTTTTATTGTATCTGGCCTTGCTATCCTCCTCACACTTTACTTGGACATGATACTTAAGATGAAGCTATAGGTCCATATAAGCCACGAGTCTTAAAATAATATTTTAGGGTAACGAGAAGAACCATTAGTATCACAAGAAGGGTCAAATTTAAGCTCTTCGCCTTTTTAAACATGACTGAGAAAATGGATTACAAGATGGCAGAATCTATGGTTGGCACCATTTCTCCCTTTCATACTTAAGAAGTGTGGAAGTCCTTTGCTAACATAATTCAGAAACTACAAAACATACATATTTGGCAGGCAAACAACTCAGATAGACATGCTGAGTGTTTAGGTTTTTCACCAGAGTGGAAGCAAATAGTAAGATAAAGCTCAAAGTCCTACAATTAAAACAGAAAATAGTAAATACTATAGTTGGGTCGTGGCTACTAGTAATGACGATTCAAGGAAGGACCACAGTTCAGGGCAAACAAAAAGTGCTAAGCCCTCTCTGAAACCCTGGCAATCCACTGTCAGGTGGTATTTATAAAGACAGACCAGTGGTAAAATATAGGAAATGGATATAACTGCTACATGTTATTTTTTAAAAAAATTGGATTAAGAAGCAATTGTTGTATCTTTATAAAATAAAAAGAGGAGGAAGCTTCTGTGTTGTTCATAGAGGCTGTTTCTGCATTCACCTATAGGCTAGGTCCCAAGTGGAATGACCTATAGCAAGGTCATCCACACTAGGGATGGTTGTTCCAGGACAGCTTCAACACAAGATTTGGAGCTGCTATAAAAGTTCCAACAGCCAGGAATGTAATTACCTGGCCTCTGAGCCCCCAGGGGATCATTTTTTGACACAATTTGGAGTGCTTGTGAAATCATCGTCCCTTGGCTAAACTGGACCATGGAAGTGTACTCCTGAGCAGACTACTGGTAGACCTGTTAAAAAAGATATATCGCTATTCTGGCTTAGGAGGACATTTTGGGCTGCTCGGTCCAGTATATGCTTCATCCAAATCAGGCAGTGCATACTAGCACTAGGTAGGACCTCTCTGTTCCACACCAGAATGCAAAATGAAGAAGACCGAAAGGAATATCAGTTTTGCACTATTCCAGATTACTGATAAGTGCACTAAGGCCCAAAGGTTGCATCCAGCCCAAACAGTGGAAAAGGGAAGATGTTTTTGTAACCTGAATTCCATCTCTAGATGGGATTATAACCTGATTTTAAGGAGGATTTCAGCGACTATAAAATGGGCACATTCATATCAAATATCTGGAAGTAGCCTGGAAGTAGCCAGCCACCCGATTTCATTTTACACAGTTTGAATAACCAGCAGTTCAATGCCCTGTGATCCATTCTTGTCAAAACATGTCTCTGTAACATCTTGTCATCGTTTGGAGAACAGAAATATGGGCTACATATTTCCTACAGACATGTATAAGCCGCTTTCAGAAAACTTGAGTATTCATGTAATGTTGCAATGTTAAATCTTTGAAATATAGAAGCAGTCATAATGTGTCTCAGTGTAAGTTTTCTGGATATGCTTTATTACATATAAAAATATAATTACCCATGTCATTTCTTACGTTCAAGAAACTAATAGAATCCTACAATGTACCATGGATTTCCAGAAGGCACAAAATAGATGTCTTCTTTTTTACTTATTTAGGATGTAATGCCTACTCATGTTGAAGTCCAAATCATATTAGAACACGCTAAATATTCACCATGTTAAGGCATTGTATGCGTGACTTTCCCACTATAAAGATCAAAAATTATTTGAACAGCCAATATCCAGAAAGCTCACTCAGTGTTTTATACATCCTCCATATCACTTTCTGCAGTTGAAATTAATCTGTTTCTTTAAACAGTCTTGGCAGATTTTTCCTTCCTATGATTTTTATCTCCACTGGAAATTAAATGGGGATCCTTGTAAGGAGCATGTCCTTCATTAGCCCCTTATTTCTGATATGTCCCCATGTCTTCCTCTGTTCAATAACATGATGCCTTAAAACTGAAAGATACTGTAGGATGGATTAATCACTTTGTATTGTCCTGCGAAGACAATCACAGGCAATCTTTCCAATGAGATCATGGATTAATTAGTGGGGAAAGAAAAGGAACAGGTTGATGCGCTTTCTCATTTATACTAAGTTTTCTTTGGGAGCATATGGGCCTCCGTGATGAGCTAAATGTTAAGTATTTGTGTTTTCAGACTGCAACACAATAGGCAGGAAATAATTCCCCACCCCCCACCCCCACCCCCGCTTTGTCCAGGCTGAATCTGAATTGAGAAAACATTCATAAGGGGCAGACTGCAGCTTTACTAAGAAATATTTGCCCTACTAATCAAAGCAAATAATATATGCAAGCTGCCTAGGGACAGTAATGAGTCCCATCATGATATTTTTCAAAATATAAAAAGAAATTCTATAAACATCCACCCAGTTCTAAACAAACTGAAGCTCCTCTGGCAACAAAAAGTTCCAGGCAAATGAACATGTAACTGTTTAATAATCAGATTATTCACACTGGTGGCGGTGGTGGCAACAATAGTGATGTAACTGATAAATTAACCTAATTAAGTTTTGCAACGCAAGTTTGCAGAGTTCGCCAAACTCTGCCCTCAAGACTGCTTTGCTAACAGCTGAAAGGGCGGGGGGGGGGGGGAGCCTCCAGGCAATAGGAGCTTCCCAACTGCAACAGGGCAATGGGGGTTTTCTTCCACTTCCTTCCACACTTGTTGCTTGTCTATCCCAAATCTTTTAATCTCTTCCATTGGCTTCTTGCCTCCGCTGAGGTAGGGGAGGACAATTTGAAAAAGAAAATGCTAGGTCAGGCAATGTAGTCATGCTACTTTGTTTCAAATCCCTTGTCATCCTACTTTTCTCTAGTAAGAATATTCATCAAAGTAGGTTACACAGATATATATAGGGTCTGCCTTTATATTACTAATTTCCATTAGTGTGAAACCAGCAATTAAAATTACTCATGATTTTACATGACAAATTTAAGTCAGATTCCTGCAGTCATTTCAATCTGGAATCCTCCAAATATTTTGCATCTCAGATTCCCTAAATGCTTACCACTTGTCATGTTGACTGGGGACAAGAGAGAGTCTATACCTAACTGAAAAGGTGGAAGCTGAGACCCATGTGGAGCTGCCATTTAAGAACATCTGGAAATTGAAATTAGTGAAAAATACTATAACTAGAAGGCTTTAAGATGCTTCTTAGTTTGTTAATATTATACTGGTGACAGTTGCACCAGGTTCACATTCTGTTTTCGCACTCAACCCAACCTGGCAATCACCCATAATGTACAAAAAGGCCTTATTCTGGATTATATCCCAGAACAGGAGTCTGCCATCCTCTTCATGGAGCAGACGAGGGCGCTAGCATGCAGACTGCATGCCCTTCTTCTGAGATATAATGTAGAAAAGGCCTTGGATATCTGGAGAATTTTCTTCTCCCATGCTTTTCATTTCATGTTCTCCACTCACTTGCTCTTCCTTCACGATCATCGACAGATATTATTCTATCTGTTCTGCTGCCAAGGGAGATAGGCACAGCTTGCTGGGTAGGAAGCATGGCAACCGTGGAACCTTCTTCCAAGGGAAGCTGAGCTGATTCCTGTCTTTAACTGAGATATTTTTATTTTATCAAATTTATGATCACTGGTTAACCCATTTAGTTAGTTGGTTAGTGGGTGAGTGAGTTCTTATCCTAACCTATACCAAAAGATCCTGCTAACTCAGCAAGCTCACATTACAAAATCAGGCACTCTTTCTTCAAGTGGCAAAACAATCCCATCAAAGAATAAAGTGCAGTGTAACATCCTGTACTCCAGACTCCATGATACAGAGTATGTCTGTTTTATCTGGAATCGGTATCCATGTATTGGTCCACATCCAGATCATTACTGCCTCCAGGCAGTAATCAGGCACCTCAACTGTCTCACATGACTCAGAAGAAACAGAGTCAGGTGTCATCACAGTACTGATTCCACCTCTCTTCAAGCCTCCTGACAACCTCTCCCAGCAGCTTCATATAGATGTTAAACAGCAAAGGGACATAACAAGGAGCTAAATAAAAGTCCCCTGCAACTACTTCTATCTCAGGCAGAAAACCACTGTAGAACAGCACTTCTAGTTTCCAATTCTCAATGTTGCTCCAGCAAGATGCCATGGTAGATGGCATCAGAAGCTGCTGGTAAATCAAGGCGAATCAACAGAGCAACCAAGGCAGTCTCAGTATCATGTCCCAAGATAAGCCATTTTCTCCAGGCCTACTTGTAGCTGAGTAGCCATCACTCTCTCCACAAAGCTACCCAAAAGGGGGATATTAGCAACCAGGCAAAAGTTAACACCTCAGGATCCAGGGAGGACCTCTTCAGGAAGGGGCATACCACAGCTTCCTTAGATGACACTGGCATCTAGTCTTCCTTCAATGAGGTATTTGTCACTCCTTGGATCCATTAATCTGAACACATGTAGAGCAGGCTTTCATATGCAAAAGAACATGTATGTATGGACTTATGAATTCTGAACTGTACAACTATGTAGGCATTCTGACCATAGCTTGCATGGAAGGCACCTAAAGGTATTGTAGAAGCATGGTAAAGAAACCATCTTGGAAAAGACAGGTTTCTATTTTTAAACTGAAACTCTTTTCCTTCATCCCCCAACCTGTTCAACTTCATTCTCAGCCAGAAAAGGTTTTACAGGAAGTTGCCCCAGGCTATGCATACTCAGCTAGAATGCCTATTCTGTTGTTTTACTGCTTGCTATTTTCACACTTTTTCACACTTGGGAAAGAATTCAGTTACCTCTGAACTCAGGTTGTCCTTCGTTCTTGATTGAGTTAGAGTTTAATTTACATTTTACCAGTAAGTATCATGGAGATTTGACTCTTGCTTCAAGATCCTGTCCCTCCTCCCCTTGTTCTACAGCAACCAGTAAATTGAGACTTACAGTTTGAATTCACCAGTCAAAAAGTAGGGATTTCATGACATTTCTTTACCAATGAAATGCTTGTTCTAGGTAAACAGTAGCAAGAGAAAAGTATAAAAAGAACTCAGGGAAACTGTATGGTGCCTTCTGTCTGTTTGTATCTTTTTCATCATCACAAAGAGCTGAACTCACTATTATGTCACAGAAGAAAGAACAACCACAAGATCATTCTAGCCACCCTTCAAACCTTAAGTATACTCTTTTCCCTTGCTCATATACCAAAGCTTGGTGTTTGCCTGATAACTTGGGACTGAGGAAACTCAGTGTCTTCTTCTGCTTCCTGCCTCCTTGAACCAGAGTGAGAAACTCCAGCTTTTCTGAAGATCTCCGCTTTTTCCTACCAACTCTTATTTTAACTCAAGCTGAATTTCACTTCTACACTGCTTTGCAGTCCCCCCTGAACTAAATCACTGAGATAGAAGAATCTCCCCTCTTTCTTGCTACTTTCTAGCTATAGGAGTGAGTGGGTATACTTGGTTGGATATCTGCTTCAGATCCTAGAATCTCTGGTTCTGGGCTTAAGATGCCTAAGAATTACCTTATCCATCCTTGGGCTTGTGTCATGACTATATTCAAAGGTCAGTGGTGGTGGTGGTGGTGGTGGTGGTGGTGGTGGTGGTGTTCTCCTTGGCACTGCTCCTAGAGACCCTGCACCCTAGAGGCCTTTAGTACCTTGCCTCTCAGAGACCTCTGACAGCAGAAACCCTTCTCCTCTCACCACTTTCCTTTCTAATCTGGCAAAGACTATTCTGGGAGAAGACACCAAAAGTGAGGACTTTTTTCATTTCTCCCTAATTTGTCATTTTGCCTGACAAGCACTGTTTAGAGCTGTTAGAGATATTTATTAGTTTTTATACACACACACACCTAGGAGACCAAGATATTCATCGCCTCAGCGCAGCACAGAGCCACTCTTTAACATCCTCTTTGCACTGTGCTGCTAAATTGTTGTAACTTGGTACCTTTGAATTGCCTGTTTGCTGTGCAACTGCCAATTGTCTTGTTATCAGCTGGGTACATTGTCTCTCTTTTTAATCATTTTTTAAAATAAAGATTGTTGTTTTGCATCTCTTTACTTCAGAACTCCTTCCTTTTCCCCCTTTCCCTTGGGTCACACACGTCAGCCAAGTGCAGCCTGCCTCAGATTTGTTTGTTAAACCAACCTGTAGGTGCCAAGATCCTGCAGGAATAACTGGTACAAGGAATTCCTCCTAAAACTACCCAATTTATTCCCAGTCTTCTAACAGTACCTCCTCAGCTAGCTTTAATTAGCCATGATGGACAAGGACCAAGAAAACAGATAGCTGGCCAAATCCATGCAAGCAGCTGGTCCACTTCCTCAGACTGCAATAAGTGAAGTTGATCCAATAACAGGACCAGATGTACTCCAGATATCTCCACTAAACCACTTCCAATGATGGAGCCTAAAGCTGCAGGGTTTCTGAGGGCACTTGGGAGTGACTTTTTATCTCTTTCATATGAAGATCAAAGGCATGCAAAATCATATACAGAACACTTTTAACATAAACCAGTATAAAGCATCCAGTGCATAAAGTGCCAAACATTACTAAGCCCCAACTCGCAACAAGGGCAACATACTCAGCTCCTAATCCCCATACCAATTTTTCCCTCCCAGCAACTTTCAACACAATACAATGACATAGTTTTCTGAGATAAGATTAATTTATAACATATACACCACTCCATTCCTTCTTCGAAATTATCTCAAATGGGATATAACCTGTTATTTTGTGGATCTCCGACACCTGCTTTTTTAAAAGCCTGCTAGCAAGAACAAGCACTACTGTTTACAACTATACTATATTTTTTCCCTACAGAATGAAGAAGCCAAAATATTTAAGCCAGTGCTATGGATTGCATCAGTAGGAACACTCCTACATTATCCTTAGACCCCCAAACCAAAGCTGGCTAAACAATATCCAGGAATTGATAATACTACCCCTCCTGCGAGCTTCAGTCATTCTACCCTGTAGCAAGGAACAAAGTAAACTGTAGCTCATTGTACATGTGGTATGCCATAAGCTCCATCCCAGAAATATAGTGCCAATATGATGTTGCTATGGCGAGGTAACCACATGTATATGTGGCAACCCCACCATAACCCTACTTCCCTCCCCCACAATGTAAAAAACTAGTGCTACAAAAACCTAGCACTGGTCATGGGTTTCCCAGCAATAGCACATTCAGGCCTGTAGCCAGGTGTGTGTATATATATATATATGGGGGGTCACAAATTTGGGGGGCTGTCACATTTGGTAGGTTAAAAGTCAAAACTTTTGAGGGGAAGTGGAAAAATTGGGGGGGCTGCCCCCCCCTGCCCCCCACCCCACCCCTTGGCTATGGGCCTGAGCACATTTACCTACATTCTGGACAGAGCCACCATGGTCGCTCCATCCAGAGCATGTGCATGAAGGTCAAAACAGCTGGCCACATATGCATGGAGGTAGCCCACCTGCACTTCCAGTTATTTGGCACCAGCTGGATACCTGGATATGCACATCACCACAAGGAATAATACAAGGGGGGGAAATATCCCCACGTTATTTCTTGACAGTGGGATATTTGGCTGCTGCCTCTACTAGAAGTTAATCTGTTGATCCTTAGATGTGGTGGGAGGCACTACCCTATTACCAATGCTGCCAGTCTAGTCAAAGAATAGACAAGCATCATCTTATCTTTTTCTTCAAGCCCTGCTGTTCTGCTAATCTCTCATAAGCCACTTTTAGGAAATACTGGCCGCATCAAAATGCAACCAAATGCTGACAACTCTTAAATCTAACGAGTTGGTGAAATGGGTAGCTTCTGATTTTAATACTGGCTCTGTCTATCTGAAGCAAGTTGGAATATAATATGTCACAAAATAAAACCTCCTTTATCAGCACAACAAAGCATAATTAATATTTAAATCATTCCTTGAAAAGCAGACAAAGTGTGATTTCCTAGTGAGACTCCAATGCTTTCATTTACAATTCTGAATGTTGTTTTATTCATAACTGAAATGAATATTTTCCATACCAAGCTCTCTAGTGAAATTGATGTGTGTATTTGGAAATGTCTACACACTAATGCGTGGTATTAGCCTACAGCACTAACAGAGAAAAACATGTTTGCTCTTTCGAATGTTACAAATAAATGCAGTGCAATCAATATGTGAGGGGACAGTAAGGAGTGGGGTGAAATTCCACTACTTCTTCAATACTTTGAAGACAAAAACAAAGGGTCCAGCTACGATATCATGAGGTGCTTTGAACCAAAAGAAGGCTAATTCTGCCTCAGGAATGTCCACATCTGTAGCTATTAGGGTACCTCAAGAAACTAGAGAATTTGGACCTGGAGTCTTAGAGGGACTTACCTTTCTTTTCCCTGTGGAGCTTAGTCTTTCCCCATCTAACAATACAACGTAACTGTTTCTTTTCTCAATCATCAGTTTTGTTCTCCAGCTTTTGTTGTTTGCACACCACTATGGAGTTGTATGTCATCACTCTTGCAACCCTTTATGTCAGTACGGTGTGCTCCTGGTCATCTGAGCCTCACCATTTTCTTGTTCAAATGCTAACAAGATCTGGTGCAGGTTTGCTAAAGGTGTGCCTTGGGGTTCTCCACCATCAAACCAGACTTCATCACCATTGCAGATTACTGCCCCAGCAAGACTTGTAGGGGAACTTTGTATTTGCCATGTAGGCGGGCAAGAAATGACCGAAACACTTCCTGATGCTTTACTCCACCTTCTAGGAGATTATGGAGGAACCCTGGCCAGTTGTGTTAACACCAAGTGACTCACACGCAATAACCTATTTCCATAAAGAAAAGACCGGTGATCGCCATCTGGTGGATGGCAAACATCACTTGCTACAGGGTGGTGAGCAAAGGACTTTATAACAGATTTTACTTCCTTCTTGTTTACAAATCTGAAGTGCCATGGTGGATCTCCCCTCAACCCCAGCAATTCAAGAACACTGTTACACGGAACACACAGCTTCAATGGTTGTGGATAGCAGCAGGATTAGTTCAAGAATCAACAACTGGCTATCTGGGTGGAATTTTAGTAGTTTTATTAAAAGTTTAAGGAAGTTTTCTTGATTAGCAGACATGGCAGTCACTGAATTAATCACTTTGCAATACAGAGAAATGAAAAAAATCAGACCTCACTATACATATAGAGAAGTCTGATCCCTATTCATTATGGAACTAAACAAACTAGGTGATCTTGTATCTATCCCTATAAACATATCCCTAGTCAACTTTTTTTGACTAACTAATCCTTGTGTTAAAAAGCAATTTGATGTAATTGATGCATGGCTACGCACGAAAATATACTGAATGTGAAACAGACCAAACCTGTTGGGTCATATGTTTTTAATTACAGTTTTGCTATTGTTTCATTTTGATGAATGTTACTGTAATTATACTGTTTGTTTCTTTGATTGAAAGTTACTGTAACGCTTAAGAATTTAAGAATTTTTAAAAAAGTTTACTTCATTGGTATTTTATGTTCTTATGAATCCTGTGACAAGCCCTGGGACCAACTGATGAGGAGTGGGACACAAATATACAGAAATAAATGAATATAGAAAATTTCACAAAATGTCCTTACTGGGGTGCAAAATACTGTTTTGCACACTAGGGGTGTGCATGAATACTTGTAACATTAGTTATCCATACGAATTTGGACATACACAAATCAAGTGTTATGACGTTCATACATTAACATTCGTACAAATATGAATGTTTCAGAACATTTGTATTCATAGTTTGTACATTCATTAAACTGGGGATATGTATCAGATACGCACTGATATAGGGTTCATATCCAATATGTATGCATTTGTACAGGATCCGTATACAGGATTCATATCCAGGATCTGTATTTATACGAATTTGAACGAATACATTCATATCAAAAAGAATCCTACCAATTCAAAGGAGATCTATTCAAACGAATACGAATTTTCTAACATTTGATTTGTTCCTAACCAAATGCCAAATAAACCATTTGCACACATCGGTACAAAACACCCTTCTCACTTTGGGACTCTAGAATAAGGTGAACTCAGACCTCATCTCAACTCTCCTCCTGTCGGCTCCCTCTGCCTTCACACCAGCCAGGGCTTCTAAAAACTAAAGCCCTGTAAGATGTATGGGGAAACCCCAGCAGGCCCAAAATATTCTGGACCCCAAGATGCCACCATGCAATGGGTGCTCCTCCTCTCCAAGTTCCAAGAAGGCTAGAAGGAGCAGCCAAGAACAAGCTGATTGAGGTTGGTGCTCTTCTTGCTCAAAGGGTTGAACTGGCAGGCTGTTTCACCTAGCAAGATTAGTTCCCATTTAAAAGGGGCATGGCCATCCCCAAAGGATTTCAAAAAGCATTCAGGGCAGCATTTTGCAAAGCTAATCGTAACATATGAAATGCAGTGAAAGTTTAAAACAATTCAATTCTGAAGAATTCATTCAGTTAGAGGAGTGAAATATTAGTCTATCCTATTAAAACTAGCAAGACTTTGAAGTAGTTTACTCTGGGAAAGTTCCTGTTAGGAACGTGCAAGAGATATTAATTATTTTTTCCTATACCACAATCAGTACAAGCCCACCAGAAACTAACATCCACTGGACCTGTGAAATGGAGGGGAGTGGCACTTTGGACCAGGAAGTGAGTGGGGGACAAATGTGTTAACCTCTCACCAGGATCCTACTTCCTGTACAAACTAAGCATTTAAAACAACAACAACAACCATGAAGTTTCATAAAACAAGTAGCTTGCGTTATTTCCATATATCTATAGCACACACAATTTAAAATTCTTACTAATGAAATCTTCTCAACTCTACAATTAATCTGACAATCTTTATCAAGTGCTTGTAATGACAGACAGCTGAAATGGCACCTGTGACGGTCAATAAAATAACTCCTCCCAGAAAAATACTTTCAAATAAAATGATCTATTGCTGATTAAGGTGAAATTCAAGTATATCAAAACAGATTTTGTAGCTGTCATAATTAAAGCTCAGCTTCACCTTCAACTAGGTGAAGATGTTGCTGGTTTCTGAATATACTAAATGATTCATCATCATTTGCAGTTATTTAAGTATTTATATTCCGCCCTTCACCCAAAGGTCCCAGGGCCAGTAACAACAATAAAAAGATAACCACAGAACACCCTAAAACATACTTAAAATATAACTCTCCTTTCCTCCCTGGCAGGACCACACTTAGAGGAAACTAAAAATCGAAAACTGGGATGAAGAGGTATCTTTTAACCAGCCACCAAAAGCCATATAATATTGGTGTTTGGCGTAACTCCAGAGGAAGCTTGTTCCAAAGTTTGGGGGGGGGCACAGAAAACGCCCTCCCTACCCCTCACACCTCTGAGAGCGGCAGAACTGCAAGGAAGCCTCACCTTCTGATCTTAATCCTTGAAGAAGAAGATGCTTTCTGAATATTTCCTAAACAGGTCAGGTGGCTGTGATCTGCTGAAGCAAGGATGTCCTGACCATTATGGCACAGTGGAAGACTTTCTTGAAATTGACACTTACCCTGTGGAATGCCCTGCCAGAGAACATTAGAGCAATACAGTCTCTGGTCAGCTCCTCCAGACTGGCAAACACATACTTTGCCCAGGTATGTTTTGGCTGGCCAAGGTAGGAGGTGGGTGTTGGTTCTGCAATTGGTTGATTATAATTTTACCTCTGAGAGTACATGTTTAGGTTTTTGTACTGCTGTGGTACTCATTCAATGATATGAAAAAAGATACAATAACTATAAAAAGGAAACAAGCTATATAAAATTACTCACATTCAAATTAAAATTTTAAGTTATACAGTACCAGAAGTAGTGAATATCTCTAGGCCAAAACTCACTACTGTTGAAGATCAATTCTTTTAGAAATCAGATGAACCTATACTATTGTTCTAATAGCTAAGAGGAGATTTTGGCCACAAAAATTCTGAACGTTGCTTAAAAATACCAGAAACACAATATATTTTATACTGCTGCCAAGCAGCAGAGATGGAGATGCTCTACTAATTTATTTACCCAACTTATGACCAGGATGGTTTCCACCAGCCTGTAGCATTCACACAACAGTGATTGTCACTTTCTCCAAGATTGTCATCTCCATTCCTAGCCAGAAATCTCGTAATACTATTTCTAACAAAAACGTTTACGTATCAACTTTGATGCTATCATATTATGTTTCTGAGGCTGTGCTACTTTGTTGGTGGCTAGAAAACTTGATTTCTTGAAACTTCTACGGTATCTCATGTTTCATCATCATATATAACACAGTCTGTGTTTGTTTACCATTTCCTGGTATAAAAGATCCATCTACACCAAAATAAGAATTTTGAGTGACACATAAATATTTCATAAATAAATACAAGCCATTCCAAAACAAAAACAGTTGATAGTTCTTTAACCTCCTATGGTCAAGATCTGTCTTCTTCAGTGCTTGACTACAGCAGTGGACAATATATCTCTACTTCACTTACATCTTCCTGTCCCCTCTTGCCTTCGCCGCCTTAGGATTAGGTACTGCAACTCTCAAGTCTTTCCCCAGTTCAACACACTCTACCTAAGGAACCCTGGATCTTTATGACAAGCAGAAGACAAAGAAAAGATGACTTAAGAGTCAGCCTGGATCCAAAATACCAATAGATCATTTAAGTTCTGCGCCGTTTTCCATCCATAGCTACACGCATACCCCACTATACATCTACTTCTGTGATGCTTCCAAGCAACTGTCTATTTCAGGGTTTCCCAAACTATGGGTCGCGAGCGAATATTGAGTGGGCCCTGCCTGTAGTACGACACACCAACCGACCGAGCCTTTATTCATATTGGTAATGGTTAAATTTCCTAGAGGTGGGTCCCTAGTTGGTAAACTTATATTAGATGGGTTGTAGCCCAGACAACTTTGGGAACCACTGGTCTATTTCATTAATAGCATATTACCCATAAAAGAGAAGCCCAGTTGCCTTCTCTTTTAAATCTACCCTTTCCTGTTATGAACTTTAAAGGATTCTGCACGGTTTTGTCAAGACCTGTACACAGGGAGCTTTTGCACAGGTTGAACCTTATAATATCATACATGGGCTGCATCCCCAAAAGACTTATTTGCCTCTCTAGTCTCCCTCTACTGTCACTCTATTCAAGCGGACTTTAAAAGTGCCATGCACTTCTGGAATAAGCGTCTGCATGAGGCTCAGAAAAACGTGCATTTAAAATGCACCTTGCGTCCCCACGGAAGCATGTTTTCTTTCCCTGCATCTTTTTCTCCCTGCCCCCTCTCTTGTTCAAAGGAAAAATAGTCATCGGTTCTCTGTTCGTCTCCCAGATCTCCATCCCCCGAAATGGCTTCCCGTGCCAGCTTCAGCCATCGGCTGGGCAATTGTTTGCTCATTCACTCTTAGCACTTTCACAGAACACTGTCAAAATCCACCTGGTAGAGCAGTGGTGACTTTAAATACACCCACTTCACGCCTGATAACAATGTTGCAATCTATCCACTTCACACCTGATAACACTTCACGCCTGATAACAATGTTGCAATTCTCCACAATTCTGGCTCTTTGAAAGTTCTGTGCTTTAGAAAGGGAAGGAAGGGAAACTGCAGCATTTCTGGGAGATGTGTGAATGCTTTATGGCTGTGTGTGCAGGCAGCAATCCCCACCCCTTTTGCCACGTACCGTCCCCAAGGTAAATGCTGCGAGGAAAACCCGCGACTTCCAAAAAGAGCGATGAAACTCTTCTTTAAAGGGCAGGTATTTTGTCACGGGCTTTCCTGCTTTTGTAGCGCTGGAAACTCATTCAAAACCCTGGCATGGGGGCGCTCAGAGGCAAAAGAAGATTTTTAGCACACTGTAAATTGCTTGGGGATGCACCCATGGTGTAGAAAAGCTGGATTAAGAAGAATTATTTTCTCTATCACACAACCCTAGAGCCAGGGGGAGGGCACTCTATGAAGCTTCTGATGGGCAGGGCAAGGCTGACAAGGGGAAGCATTATTTTACCCAGACGGTCATTAACCTGTTTTCAGGATCTCTCTATGCCAGCTCCTATTACTAAAATAGCTTCTCATCTAGGGATCTCAAAATGCAGCCCTCCAGGTGTTTTTGGCCAACTCCTCCGAGTTGAGGCAACTGGGGAAGCTGGATGTTATAGCCCAAGAACATCTGTAGAGAGGTAGTTTGATACTCTGTGTTCTGTCAAAGATGTATCGGAGAGTGTTTTACTGTACCATCTGGATCAGATAGAAGCCAATCCAGACAGGTAAAGGTAAAATACAGAGAAGAGGTAATTGACTACTATATACTTCAAAGATAATATGGGAGGGCAGTCACTCTTTCTCAGAGAGCGCCAATGACACTTTTGGAAGTGACACATATCTAATAATTTCCATTATTAGGATAGATTTAGATTGCCAAGGCAGTTCCTCTGACAAAATTAAAAGGGTAAGAAGCTAGAGAAACAGAAGAAAGGCACCAGAAAACTTCTAAAAGCAACCCTCTGGACAGGTTCTAAATCTGCCAAATTTTGACTTGTTCTCACTATTCTGTACAGAGAGCTAAAGTGGAAGCCTGAAAAATCTTTAGACTTGTCAATCATCTTTCCTCACTTATCTGACAAGAATGGATCTTGATTCTGAGAGACCTTTTGACATTACCCACCTAGAAAGCTGTTTCATCTAGAATCATTCCACTGCCTCATCTAGGCGCTGGGTATGCCCCGTCTTAGTTTAGACTAGCATGTGGATGGACAGCTCCAATTCCAGAACAGAATTCAGAATAAGCTCCAGTGCAGAAAGGGCCCTATTTCACTACTGTTGGCAGTGACAAGCAGGAACTCTCAGAATCCTGAGCAGGGCTTCTTTCAACTTTACCCAAGATTCTGCGACTCCATTTTAGGATCTTGAGGTCTCGGGTCATCTCACTAGCCTTTCTTGCCATTGCTACAGAAGCTACAAACCTCTGTAGGACACTCATACATTGTTGTAGGCCATGTTGTTCAATTTAGGCATTTAACATTAATCTCTCTGGATCTGATCTGGATTCTGGGAAACAAGAGAAGGAAACATTCTCCGCATATAGATTTTTCTAGGCTTCACTTTCAGAACACCTAATAGCAAACACCTAATAGCAAAACATGCAAGTAGTTTCATTATCTTCTCAATTTATTCAGCTTTTTAGCATCTTGCTTTTAATTGTATTTGTAATGTAGTGTATGATTTATCTGCATAATTTCCCATGTAATATGATGCACATGCACAAATGGATCTAATTACAGTAAAATACTTTCTCACACACCCTGTTTGTTGAACAAGCACTAATTATAAAGTTCTACATAAATTAAAATGACAAACATGAAAAGCAATCTATAGAGCTCAAATTTTGCAAGCTTTTAACAGACCATATCACTGGAAAGTAGGTGACCTTTGGGGCAGATCTGGAATTTCGACAACTTTTCTCTGGATACTTCTTCATCTTTTTTCTCCTAGATAACGTAGTCTCAGAAGCTTTTTAAAGTACTACTGCTGCAATCTCGGGAGATGGGGTGGTAAGCAATAGACTAGATGAAGCAATCAACCAGTGGTAAGACGGGTAAACTGATGAAGCAGGAAACTATACAATTCTGAAGGGCTGTCACAGTGCAGAGGGATTGTCCCTGTTCTCATTTGCACAAGATGGGAGGACTAGAAACAACGGTATGAAACTTCAAGAGAGTCAATATAGAGTAGATATTAGGAAAACACCTCCTGACAGTGAGGGCCATCAGTCAGTGGAATAGGTTGCCATAGGAGGTAGTGAGCTCTCCTTCAATGGAGGTCTTTAAGCAAAGGCTGGACCTACATCTGACTGGGGTGGTTTAGTAAATCCTGCATTGAGCAGAGAGTTGGACACGATGACCCTAGAGGTCCCTTCCAACTTTATGATTCTAAGTAATATCTCTGTGATATACTATTGCCACTCTAGCCTCCAGCGAAATCTGGGAGTTTTTGGAAATCAAAACATTAAACATCCTTCTGCCCTCATGTGAGAGAAGCCCTCGGTGTTTATGAGTGCTATAAAAACAATATTTTAAGAAGTATCCATGTTGATTTGTACAACTGATCAGCTATACCTGTGATGTATTTTTTTTTTCATAATACTGTGCTGAATTGACTTCAATTTAATCTCTCCCTCCCACAAAGGAATTTCAGGGACTATCAGTCAAATAAATACCATGTAGACCAAAACTTAAGTGAACAGTGACTATGTAAAGGGAAGATGAGCCTCATTCCCAGGAGCCCTCATTTTAAGGTTCAAAGCAACCAAACAAAGCCTTGCCCTGCCATTCTTG
Organism: Aspidoscelis tigris stejnegeri; assembly: GCA_023333525.1. Lineage (NCBI taxonomy): Eukaryota > Metazoa > Chordata > Lepidosauria > Squamata > Teiidae > Aspidoscelis > Aspidoscelis tigris. The sequence continues at coordinate 98,358,670 of JALMGA010000003.1, read as the reverse complement.
ACAGTTTGTAGAAAAAAGTATTTTTGAAAACCTGCCAGACAGGACTGAGACAGTGGGGAATGCACCTCATGAGCATAGTTTTTTCAGAAACTATTAAGAACATAACTGTACATTACCCCAGAGCATGGAAAAAAATGATTGCTGAACATCAAAGACTTAAGAAAATCAAAACAATTTATCTCACTTATCCCAGTTGTTTAGATAATTCCAGAATTCAAAACCTTGGTTACTAAAATATTTACTAAAATATTCTCCATCAATATGTATTAATTTATTTCCTTGCTTCAGCACTGCAGACTCAATGAACCATGTCCTTTCTTTCACAGCTAGGGTTGTCAACACTGGATGTAAATCAATCTGGAAGATTCTCCTCCATGCCAGAGACGAATGATTTAAAAGTACCTACCACCACTAAGAAGCCCAACATAAAGACCAAGATTCCTTCTTTGTTTCTCCCTTCTCCACACTGGGGCCTCACTTTTTCATTACCACCCTTCCAAATGCATAAGGCTCCAACCATGACTTAGCCAGTTTGGTCTAGTGCAGTGTTTCCCAAAGTGTGGTACGCGTACCCCCAGGCGTACGGGAAGAGTTTGGTAGGGGTACGCGTGTATGTACCAAAAAAATAAATATATTTTTATTTTTATTAAAGCATATGTTTTTTATGAGGGGTACTCAGCGTTACGAAAATTATAGAAGAGGTACACATATGTAAAACATTTGGGAAACACTGGTTAGGGAGCCAGACTCTCGTCTGGGAATACCGGGTTCGATTCCGCCCACCCCCATGAAGCCAGCTGGATGACCTTGGGCTAGTCACAGCTCTCTTCTGAGTTCTCACAGCCCCACCCCCCTCACAGGGTATCTATTGTGGGAGAAGAATAGAAAGCTTTGTCAGCTGCTTTGAATCCCCTTAAATGGGTGAGAAAAGCAGGGTAGAAAAGCCAACTCTTCTTCTTCACATGCTGTACACCTTTTCTTTCTTCATGCCTTCTCCCATCCACAGTGTTGTTTCTGCTGACATCATTTGGTCTCAAAAAACAGAGGAAAGACTTTAGATATGAAGATATGGAAACTCTGAGGTGTCTGGCTACCAGAATTTCCCTCTCAAACTCACCAGTGTAATGCAAAGCAGTGTAATCACAATTGGTGACAATGGGTTGACTACCGGAAAGGTAACCTAACAATATAAGAACATAAGAGGAGCCCCGCTAGATCAGGCCGCAGCCCATCTAGTTCAGTACTCTGCCTTACACAGTGGTCCACCAATTGCTTCTGGGCATTCTCAAGCAGAAGACAAAGGTTCTGGACTTCCTAAAAATGGACTTTAGAGGCATCATGCTTGTCTCTCCAACCTGGAAGCAGTACCTAGGCTTTCATTCTAGTACTTAGGGTTCCACTCTGAATCTTCTGGCAGGATTTACATCCTTAGCTTCTGCCCTTCCTCAAGGCACTCACATTTCAGTGAAGCTATTTTATCTACAGCTGGGAAGACACAGTAAGCTTTCACAGAAGAGCTGGGATTCAAAGGGAAGGACTCCTGGGTGCTCTTAACCAGTATGCCACTAGAGACCCCCACTGCAGAGATGGATGCAAAGGTACCCCCAGGGCCTACAGAAAGCAGAGCAGAGGAAGCCTCCTAATCTCAAGGAAACATGGATGGACCTCAGAGAAAACAGGAAGCCTGGAAAATCTATTCATAGCATTTCTTCATTTATTTCTTTATTTCATTTTTGCACTTTTTATTCCACCTTTCTTTCCAAAGAGTTTTTCCCCTACTCAGTCTTCTCCTCATGACAACCCTGTGTATTTTACATACAGAGCTCAAGGCCACACAATGAGTTTCCATGACCAAAGTGGCGATGTTGGCAGGGATCTGAATTATAGTGTCCCTAGCCTTAATCCAACCTAGCAATGCCCAAAGTGTGACATATGGCCAGATGCTACCCTCAAAGGGTTTTTTTAGGGGGTAGCCCACACAGTTTGTCAGGCTGTATCAGTTCTACCCTGTGTAGTTTTTAAAAAGAATGAATTCTGTGCACCCTAGGTTTGTACTTATCAGACTTCATCTGAAACAGCAATAAAAAATAGCCATCTCTAATCTAGCTCCTAGCTCCCTCCACACCCTACTGCTTATCCAAGTAAGCTTATCCAACTGATACTATGGTTTATCATAGGGAATAAGTCTCATTTCTACCTACTTGCACCATGACTCTCCCTTCTTTCTTCCACCTAAAACAGTTTTGGATATGTTGGCTTGAAAGCAGTGATCAAACCACAGCTTCCCAAACCAGATGTCACAGGAAACTAAAAGTTAACAAAACCCAATATGTTCCTCAGTCTGGCATTTTAAGAGACAGATCAACAACAGCATGGCAAAACATGGGCAAAAAGGCTGCCTTTCATTCTGATACTATAATATTGATTTGGTAAACCAAGCCTGAATCAGGCTTTCAACTTCTTTTACATTCATTGCATTCAGGTTTCCTTTTACCACACTGCATAGAAAACATTCACATATTTTCACTTTCCTTTACACAATTCTCTGGGCTTAGGACACTTCCAAGTTCCCATTTGACTGTAAACCAGTTCCTTTGCCTTCAAAACCAGACCTTCATTTGTTATCTTTGTTTCTTCATGGACCACAATTTGTATGCCTTCATCATCTAATCTCCTATGGGTAGCAGCTGTGGGTCCAGTTCTACAACATTTTACAATACAAGCTAATCCAGTTGAAACCAAACCTATAGGAGGCTCACATAAATCAAGGTATTTGTGCTACCTGTAAGCAAGGAGAGAAAGACTGAAGGACAATCTATCAAAAGTGATAATTAGCTAATGTATTTCATGAAAGCTTTTTTAAAATTAAAAACTGCAATTCTTGCTAAAAAAAAGCAGTTTGCTCAATTATTGCATACCATCAATAAAATTAAAGGAAACATACTCCAGAATTTTAAATCAGCAGCAATGCTCTTACACTGGATTATGTCATGCTTCTCCCTTGATTTATGGAACTTCATCCTTTGTCTCTCCTTTAGAACTGCTACTCACATTTTCTTTCTTGAAAAATAGGTATCTAATAATTTGCCATGCTCATTTAAGATTTCACCCATTTCTCCTCCATTTAATAGTCACACACCATAAAAAAATTAATTCCTCCATACCAGAAGTTTTGACAGCTACAATTTATTCATAATTACATCAGCAGCATCTCTCAATATATATTAAGGACACTACCTCTACATACCATCTTAGACGCAAGACCCACCGAGTTCAACAAGGTTTTGGAAGGAGACTATCTGATGGCTGGCTACCAGTTTTAAAATGCTTTCACTCACACTGTCCAACAGTACACATAAGTAACAGGTCCAAATGCCTGTTGTCCATTGTTTATTAAACTGCTCTCTTTGACTTTTTAAACTTTGATTGCAAACACTTGCTCCAAATTCAATTGCATTTTGTCACACCATCCTATAACTTAAGGCAATCCTGAAGAAACATGCCAGAAGCTAGAGAACTTAGAAACAATTCTGTTTTCTCCATTTCAATATGAACTTTTGTTTATTGTAAAAACAGCCACACTAGCAACTGTTAAAAGTCTTGAAACCAATTGAACCTATCACCAGGGTTATACAAAACATCAGTGAGTCATATTCTTTAAAAAAATGTATTCTTCACCAACATACATTCCTCACCCGCCTGCCTGACTGCTTTCTTGGCTTATTCAAAGCTAAATACAGTAATGCAAAACCAGAAAGCATGCCAATCGGTGGGGCAAGCCACAAACTGGGGAAGTCACTACAAATTCAACTCAGCAGCCCCGGCAAATCTCCTGTGTCCAAGCACACGCACTTTCTCGCCCCCCCATCTGTACACATCTTTTTGTGTTGCACACACACTGCATTCCTGCAAACCGGTGTGTGTGAGGGTGTGTGTGAAAGTGCTCCACAGCAGGCATGACGCTTCTTCGCTTTTCCGCCAAGCAAATTTTATGTCTTAGTAATTCGAGCAGGAAACGTTTCCCTCTGTGCTGTCAGGCAAAACACCAGCAAAAAAAAAGGGTGGATGTGAAGTTCTTCCGCGTGTCTCCCTCTCCCTCTTCTCCTGAACACTCCACTTCCAGGGCGAAAAGACTGCGGAGAGAGGGCTCAGCAAGGGCCCTGCCTGGGTTCCGCTCAGCCAGAATAATTGGGAACGGGTGTGTGCATGCATGCGTGTGTGTGTGTGTGCATGCATGTGTGCACGCATGGGGAGGCGGCAGGCAATCTGAATTCCCCTTGCTCTGCATCCCCACCTTACTTGGCAAAGAAGCCGAGGAGGAGGAAGAGGAAGAGGAGGAGGAGGAGGAAGGTGCAGCCCCTGCCATACCTCGCCTGTAGCGCCTATAGCGCCAACTGCGCCTCCCCCTAACTTTGCCCCCCCCCCCAGGACAAGCGAAAGACCGGGCTGCAAACCCAGTCGCCCCAGATCTTACCATTGCAGAACTGCAGGAGCGAAGAGGTGTCATAGAGGCTGCTGTAACTGGAGAATCCGTCTTCCATCATCCTGAAGCCGGGCTCGCGCACTCCCTCCCTCCCTCTTCCCCCCACGAGGGGCAATTCCCGCGACCGCCGGGCCCGGGCCCTCTTAGGCGCCCTCTCCCTCCCCGGCCTCCCTTGGCCACCGACCCCAGCAGCGCTCGGGCAGCTTTTTCTTTCGCGCTCTCCCAGCTGGCTGGTTCCCTCCTCGTCCTTCTCCTCCTCTCAGCCACCCACTCGTACACAAACTGAGCCGAGGAGAAGAAGCAGCAGCCGAGCCGAGGCGGCTGGGGCCGGCCTGCTGCCTGCCTGCCTGCCTCTGCCAGTTGCCATGACAACGCATTCACTCCACCGTGGCTTGGGCCGTCGCCGCCGCCGCTTCTCCTCCTCCTCTTCTGCCAACGCGCACTAGCGCAGGCGTGTGGGGAAGGAAGGGGGGAAAGGCTGGGTGGGACAGGGAGGAGGCTGCTGCTGCTGCTGCTGCTGCTTCCCTTTGGGAGTATGAGGGGCCCGAAGGAGCAGCCTTTCCTTCAGCACCCCTCTGGAAAGTTGTGGGGGGTCTTCTCTTCCTGAGACGTGGAAGACTGTAAACCTTCCAGTCTGGTCTAGTGGTTAGGGAACCAGACTCTTATCTGGGAATCCCAGGTTTGATTCTGCACTCCTCCACGAAGCCAGCTGGGTGACCTTGGGCTAGTCACAGCTCTCTTCTGAGCCAGCTTGATCTAGTCGTTAGGGATCCGGACTCGGGTTCGATTCCGCCCTCTCCCATGAAACCAGCCGGGTGACCTTGGGCTAGTCACAGCTCTCTTCTGAGCTCTCACAGCCCCACCTACCTCACAGGGTATCTGTTGTGGGGAGAAGAATAGAAAGCTTTGTCAGCTGCTTTGAGTCCCCTTAAATGGGTGAGAAAAGCAGGGTAGAAAAGCCAACTCTTCTTCTTCCACCCATTAAGACAAATTAAGAACACTCAAGGAGTTTTTTCGCTCTGGTTCAGGAGGGTGGGGGGAGCGACCTCCCATTCCCCCCTGCCGCCTTACTACTGAAGGCGATGGATGGGGCACTTTTCTTTCTCCTTCCCTGGAGACAACTGCTGCTGGTAGAAGAAGTTGCCTTGTCCACGCCCCAGCCATTCATCATTGCCCACCCACACTCCCCCCCTACCCTCTAAAACGCGGTTTGACACCCAACGGGGCGATCGGGGGAGACCCCTGGGCAAGGAAGACTGTGGAAGCCAAATAATGGGCTGCTTGTAGGGGGTGGGAATCCAGCTGGAAGGCAAGAGATGAAGAGTAGAGAATTAGGAGTAATGAAGGCGCGGCTAAGTAGGGGAAGGGGTGCCCTTCTGCCTCTTTATCTAAGTCATCAGGAATGATGCCACTGAAGCAGATGAGCATCTGCTTCTGGGATTTAGAGTCCCATTCACACAATCTTGAGATGCGTGACAAGGCATTCTGGGGAGGGCGGGGAGGGCTTGTGCAAATATTCTGCTGCTGCCCTGATGCCTCCGTCGCTGTTCCGCTTGCAGGCGAGCTGGGCTTTTGAAAGCGGTTGCTGAGCCCGCCAGATGCCTCGATCTTAACCGGTTTGGAGGCAACAGATGCTCACGGTCTGCCCCAGAAGTTGGCATGACAGGGACGCGGGACATCCTCCCCTCAGCTGCTGGAGTGGGGAGACGTGCACTTTACACCTACAGGCCTCCTATTCTGACCACAACTCTCCAGCCTGGAAGGGATGTTCAACTTTGTTGTGTGAGCAGGATGCTAGGCATGTACAAAGTACTGTTTTCACCACTCTGCACACGCACATGTTATAATACGCAAAATTGGGGGGGGGGACTTCCTCAGGCCAGGAAGGAAGCCACAAGTAAGCCAGTTGGCATATAAACTTACAAGTCCTTCTGTTTGCAAACATAACAACAGAATAGAAAGATCCTGGTTTTCCCATCCCACTCACCCACACCCGCCGCAAGAGCAAAACTCCACATAAACCACACAAAACCTCTTGGGCTCCAAGATCTTTGCACTGTTGCACCCTCCCTCTCTCCACACTGAATGGCTCCTCCCAGGGAGGCGTGAAGGAATAGTTTCCAATCCAGCCTCGCTCGCTTTCAAAATACGGGCCCGGGAGTGAGAATCTGTAAGTCGAGACAACGAGGGGAAAGTGGGAAACATAAAAGGAAAAGTAGCGCTGCCAACTTTCTGGCTTTCAAGATCGACAAAGTATACAAAAATGAACTGAAAGTAGCCATAACATCTGCCCGGGCCACGCTTGGACTTTTGAAAAGGAGGAAAAAAAGTTGCAAATAAAAGGTTAGGTGCAATTATGAATAAAGTGCCGCAAATGTAACTTTTTGTGTTAGGCGGTCAAAAATCGACTTGCTTTTTCAATGCTGTGCGCCTTTACTTGGAACTGGAATCAAATCCCGCTGAATTCAGTAGGTTTTACTCGGCAGTAGGAATTGCAGTTTTACAGCAGGAGTGAAATTTGCGACTCCTAATTCTTCTGAGCTGGATATTCGAGTGCCTGGCCTGTGCTACTAAAAGGAGCACAGCAGGGTACACTAAAGGCCCTATAGAATTCACTAAGGACGTTTTATATTAAGAGTCCCGACGCTGCTCCGGCCTACTTTTTTTCCTCCTTTCTATTTCGACCTCAAAGTCCTCCTTCCCTTCACATCTGAAGGGTTGGAAAGCTGCCTTGGGCGTACAAATTTTAAAAGAACAAGCTTCATTCTAAACTGAACTTGAGTGCTACTCTTTGCACCTCAAATCCACAAATCTTGCTAAGAATAGGACCAAGCAGCTTTCCTTCAAACAAAAGATTTATAAGAAACTTAAGTCTATACTGAATAGGGGTGTGTACGAATGCAGTTTTGGGGATTCTATTTGAATCAAATATCCGAAGATTCGAATCAATTTGAATGTTTAAAATTTGAATGTATTCACCTTTGGTTCAAATTGAAAACATTTGTATCTATTCGTACGAATGTTCGATTCATATTTGAAGATGCGAATGCTGACAACATTTGTATGTGTCCATATGCATCTGTACACATTTGTATGCGAATGGATGCGAATAAGATGCGTACAGGTAAGTATGCAATGCCTACGTATCCGTACACATACGAATGTCCAAATAATTACTACGAACGATTCAAAAGATTGGAAAATTCATTTGAATGTTAAATGAGAATTTTAGACATCCGATTTGAATTTGAATGTCCAAATTTGATGGAATTTTAAATGTTTCGAATATTCGTGCACATCCCTAATACTGAAGGCAGAATTTTCTGCATTTTTTCTCAGAATTTTCTCTCACACACAAACAGAGCTAGAGAGAGAGAGAATATCTTGTTCTTATAGAGTATATCATTTGCAAAAAATGACAATATCGGTTAAACTCTTATGATGCAAGCTGGAAAAAAGCCACATTTGATTACAGTTGTGCAAAATGCTGTTTCAAATGTTGTGTGGAACATCCAAACCAATATTGCCACTCTGAGCCCAGAACCAAAGGAGGAAAGGCTTTATAGAGCAGGCTGGAGGTGGGGGGCGCATACAAAGGTATAAGAACATAAGAACAATAGAGGCCCTGCTGGATCAGGCCGCAGCCCATCTAGTCCAGCATCCCGTCGCACACAGTGACCCGCCAAATGCTCATGGGCATCTCCAACAGAGACAAGGATAAACCTTTTCCTGCTCTTGAATCCCAGCAAATGGCATTAGAAACCTCCTGCTTCTGCCCTCGCCCCCAGCCTGAAAGATGTGCCATCTCGTGTTGTGTTGTGTGAATACCTTACTGTGCTCTCAGAAGGTGGGGGGGGCAAAAATGGAGCAGCTCACCTAAGGTAACACACTCACCTAACTCCTAAGGGATTTTGCTAGTTTTTTTCACCAAATAAACTCCAGAGAAGGAATGGTACTTTAGGCTTTATAAAACATTCAGAAATTTTGCACACCCCTGTATGGTTTCCTTTTCAGCTGTATATCTTAATAGCTTCACCAATAGTTGTCAACTTTTAAAGGTGTCATCAGAGGAAAGAACCAGGTCTTGTCAGCAAGTGTGTGTGAGAGAAAGTGTTCTCCAAAAAACCCTGCATTTGCACACCTCTAATACTGACCAGGGTTGGAAAAGAAAACTCCCCACTTTCCATTTCCTTTCACCTTGTAGCCATGGCCAATATTGGGGTTCATGTGTGTCAACTGGCACTGCTTCTTGTTTGGTAGGAAAGGTGTGAGTATGGACCTGTGAAGATTAATAATGGCTATACAGGAGCTTGTTCAAAATAAATATAACTGAAGAGTTGAGTTTCAGCAAACTGCTTTCAAACCACCACAAATAGGCTTTAAAAGAGTGGTTTAAATTATCATTTTTTGTTGATTCAGCACTGCAGGACAGGTTCTAGATATTAATTCTGGCCATGTTTCCTTTTACGTGACAGCAGATTCCTGTAGTGGCTTTGCTGTGGCCTTGGCTAAATAAGGAAACCACTTTCCCCCCCCACATTCAGGCACTGTTATGGTTTTAATATGCTAATTTTATATATTCATTCTTTTTTAATGTTGTAACCCTCCCTGAGATCTTTGGGTAGGATGAAAATGTACATTTAAATAAATAAGTAAATAACTTTACATTTTAAATGCATTTCATCCTGTTATGATTAATATATTTTTGTGACAAACATTGCTGTCCTTGAACTAGCAATGGCCACCAGTATCGAGGCCATGCTGCAGGGCACGTCTCAATGATGAGGGATTATCGCCTTCCTAAGATGGTGCTTTACGGTGAACTCACCACTGGCTGCCTAAACGGAGGAGCCCCAAGGAGGAGACACGAGGACTCCCTGAAACAATCCCTCAGCCTTGGCCATATTAATCACAATCGGTGGTCCATTCTGGCCTCAAACCGAGAGGCATGGAGACACACCATCCATAACCCTGCTGCCTCTTTGAGAGTGCTCACAGAACCAATCTCGAGGAGAAATGACAACGCAGGAAGAACAGTTCCTTTACAGTACCGCCCAACCGGACTGCAACCGGACTTATCTATCCCACAATGGCCTGTTTAGCCATCAATGCACATGCAGCTAATGTGGGTTGAGCCCTCCCTAAATCTTTGTTCACAGAGCCAAGCCATGATGATTAATATATTTTTGTACAGAGTTCTATGACCCACCCTAGAAATATTTGATGAGGGGTGGGATACAAATGTAATGAAATAAATAAAATAAAGAAAGGTGGAGGAAGGAGTCAAGAAGTCTAGCGCCTACCATGCACACTTGCACATTCGCCCTACCTTTCTCCAACAGTTCACCTGTTTCCAACAAATGGGTGCACGAAACACTAATTTATTTTTGGCATTTAAGAAATGAAACTTTATAGATTGACTCATGTCAAGAGATTTAGAAATACACGTACACTGATGGCTGACATGTATTCAAAATTTTGAATAAAATAAAAAAAGAACAGGTAACCAGTCTGATCAAAATAGATCAAAAGCAAACAAAAAGAGGCCCAAACACACAAAATATAAAAATTTAGGAAGCCTATACAGTAACTTTAACCCTAAGGGAAGCAATGTCTTCTTTTTTTTCTCGTGCCCAAAGTTCAGTGAAGGCAGTGATTGCAGCTATGAAACTAAAAGTTGTTTGTTTCTTGGAAGGAAAGCTATGGCTTACCTAGACAGCAAATAAAAAAGCAGAAACATCACCTTGCTGACAATTCAGAACTATGATGTACGGCTGTGAGGGTTAGACCATAAGAAAGAGGGGATGCGCACGATTCCCCCACCCCATTTGCTTCGCATCAAAGTGAATGGGATGGAGCTTTGCATTTGTTCAAATGGAGCCACTTCAAATGTGCTAGGCTTTGAATTTGCTTCAAATTCATTTTGAATCCCTGTCCCCACCAGCTGCGCCTCTGAATCCATTCCAAATCTGCTTTGAATCCGCTGTGAAGCTTCAAACAAAGGCACAAAAGCTTCCATTTCACATGTGAACATTCAGTCTTTGAATACAGCCAATATCCGATTCAAATGCAAAGTTCTGAACCTTCGCAATTCATACAAACTGTGAAGGTGACAAACATTTTTTGCCTATCCCTAAAAGGAAGGCTGAATGCCAAAGAACTGATCCTTTTGAACTGAGGTGCTGGAAAATATTTAAGAGTCCCTTGAACTGCAAGGAGATCAAATCAGTCAGTATTAAAGGAAATCAACCCTGATTGTTCACCAGAAGGACAAAAACTGAAGCTCAAATGCTTTGGCCATAATGAGAAGGCAGAATTAATTGGAAAAGCCCCTGATGCTGGGAAAGACAGAAAGCAAAGCAGCAAAGGATGGCAGAAGATGAGATTGACAGACAATGCTATAGAAGTAACAAACATGAGTTTGGGTAAACTTAAGAAGGCATTGGAGGTTGAAGGCATTGAAGGGTCCATGGGATCATGAAGTATCAGGCACAATTTAACAACTGAACAACAAAAGCATAGATCTAGAAAGTTGGAATATAAATGTAAAACTAAATAAATTCCAGTATTATTTCTACCATCTATGAGCTCATAATATGGAGTTTAATTCTAACTTTGTTTTAGAAAATAGGTCATGAGTCAGATCTTTGTTTTAGTTAATCAAAAAGAATTGAACACTCATTCTAGTCTGAAGATACTGTGCCAGACAGCATTATTTATATACTGTTTAGGCCAATATAAGTGATTGAAAATTGGCTTTAGACCAATTGCTGGACTGTATTCCTATAGAAGTGTTTTATTAGGGAGGGAGGGAAGAGACAGCTAAGAATAGTCACTTTCATTTCAACACGAATGGTATTGTAGATCAAATGCAAATACAGACAAGAAAATCCAGATTTATTTATATGTGAGATGCCTCCACATTATTTTTCTTTCTCCGTTTCAAACTGTAATTCCACTAGATGTCCCGATGCCTTTCATTGCATGATAGAAGAAAAGATACTGGTGTCATCAAGTTGGGCTCAAGCCCTGATGATCACATGGATAGTTCCACACACTTTTCCTGGCAACATCCAAAAATGGTTTGCCATTGCCTTCCTCCACAATATTTTTGACTTCCCGGACTGGCCTACAAAACCTGTTGTTTTCATCCAAGTACTAATAAGCCTGAGCTTCTGACAAGATTGGCCTGGGATAATGTAAATACTGAGGTAATGGAAGAAAGGCAGGTTATAAGTGTAAAGTAATGGGAAAAGCTCTGCTTTCAGCTCTCCCCTGGCATAAGGGGTAGTCAGTCTAAAAGTCCCAAAAGTCCCAGCTATTCTATCACAAGAAACAGTTGTAGGTAGTTAAAATATTTCTGGATATAATCAAGTGACCTTAAAGTTTCTAAAGCCCATTAATATACTGAGAAATGAGAGGCAAAACAGAGGTCCTGGAGCAGTGATGCACCAACCGATTACCCTTTCTTGTTCTCTGATCACATGGAATCATGCTTTGATCTGTTATGGATCAGGACACAGTTAGGGGTTATCAAACATGCTGCACCAACTAGTCTTCTGGTCTTCTCACATAAAACAGTTCTCTCACAGGTGCTAATCTGTATTCTATAAGCCTAGAAGAAGTTTAACCTATTCTTCATTGGTAATTGTGAGTAACACTTTGGCCGTGTCTTCACGGCAACCTTATGTCGGATTCAAAACGTTTTCAATCCTCGGAGTCCGCATGGCAGTTTGGCTTAACGCATTTTCTCCGTGTTAAACCATTCCAAAGCGTGGTGAATCTCAATCCTGATTTCAACAGGTCTCACTCCGGATCGTGTGCTTGAAATGTTTTACATTTTTTACTGTGGGGACCGTACCATGCTAAGGGATGAGAATCCATGTTTAGGGTTTCCCTCCCCCAATAGCTTGCTTCCAAAGACAGTGATTTCATTGAAAAAATCCACCCTCAAAACAGCTACTATAAAAATCCAGTCCTTAAAGCTACACTGTAGTGATCTAGCTACTTCACACCTTAATAACAATGTTGCAGTTTTGCACAATTCTAGCTCTTTGAAAGTTCTGACCTTTAAAAAGGGAAAGGAAAGGAAAGGAAAGCTCTGGAGGTTCTGTTTTAAAGGCTGTGGCTGTGAAGGGGGTTTGAGTTGCTGCTGCTGCTGCTGCTGCTGCTGTGTGCCCTGGGAAATGGGGAGAGGAGGGGAAAGAATTGCTGGCTGCCGGTGCCTGTTTTTCATCCATCCAGGCAAGTGGCAGCCACCCACCCAGCCACCCAGCTAGGCTCCATGAAGGGGTCTGTTATGGGTGGCACGTCCATGCCAGGAGGAAGAGGGCAGGGCAGCCCTGCAAAGCGGCTTTTAAAAAGTAGCCACTTGAGTCCCCCCTTGAGTCACGTGTGCCACGAACGATCCTCAGAATCCGGATCGAACGCGATTAAGTTAAAAGTAATGGGAACAGGCAAATTCGTGTTTGCATCCGGTTCTATTATTTCGGTTTAGGGAAAGCGAAATAAGCTTGCTGTGGGGATTCCCCCTTTAAGCTGGCCTGTAGGCACCAGGTTATTATTTACCAAAATTTTATATGAAAGTGTTACTAGACTTGCTTATTGATTACTTCAGGAGTCAAACATCTATTCAAAGTGTCTTAAGGGGTGTTGGATCGCTTCTATTACATCTATAGACTGTAAAATGCTTTCAATTCTTTTGACTATTAGCCAGTATGTTGCAGTGGGGATTATAAGTTTTTCCATGAGCTATTAAGCTCTGGAATGTCATTGTTAGTATAGAAATCTTTATAAATTTCACCTTTGTTTCAGTCTATTCCAGTCCTGTTTGGATAATGCACTATTCAAACTAGTGTGTAGTAAGAGAAAAGGAAAGAGTTTTCTGTCCATCTTTTCCAGCCACTCAATAAGGGGACAGCTGGTAAATTACTGATTTTAATTTTTTGTTCTGGGATTTCAGAGAAAATGGTATTACATGCTGGATTTTTAGATTTTATGTTCCCTAGTTCATAATCAGTCCATTTGTGTGTAATACTTTGAAAAAGAAAATAAGGCTGCGTTCAGACTTGTTTATACTGCACAGTGGAACGCGCAGTCCCAATCAGGGCATCACAGATAGTGATCGATGCATCGTTGTGGCACTACATTATCCAATCGTTGCTTTGCACTTACCTTAATCCTGCTCTAAGGATACTTGCTGCTCAGTATAAAGAATATTTGAATTTTCCCGCCAGTCCAGGCAGAACAGCAAGAGCAGCAGGACAAGAGGAGGAGGGCAGCTCAAATGTGCTTGGTTGCCTCAACCCATGTTGGCAGTGTGCCGACTCAGCTCTCGCAGTTTCCATTGGGAAGCTACAGAGCTGAATTTTGGGTTGGAATTGCCAGTCACTGCTGTGCAACATGTAAGCTACACTTTTACCTTTAACTGGATTTATTCTGCAAGTCTGGAGGCAGCCTAATTTTCTAAACTGGGAAATCAGCTACAGAATTCCCCATCCCCCAGCTTCCTTCATCTTGTTCTGTTTATTTTATGTGAGCAAATACATTTCAACAATATCTGACCCCAGTGTAATAATTTCATATAAGGAATTTCAATAGGCAACATTGGGAGGAAGAATAGCATCTTAAGCATTAGCAACATTTTTGTGGCAGCTATTCTACCCAACATAGTTACTTTTCCTTCCATTCCTTTAACTCATTAAGGAATTTGTTTCAAATGGGTGTATAATTTAACTTTAAGAATTAGGATAGGTGCAGGGGGGAGGGAGTAAAAACTCCCAGATACAGGAGTGCTTTGTAGGGCATTTTTATACCAGTAGATTTTAATATATGCAGTGGATTGATATATTTGTATAGTGCTGCTGATTTTGAGAGATACGTATGTAGAATAGATACTAACCCAAATTGTTCTATTTCCTGTTGTGAGTACTCAACACGTTTTTTAGGGGTTCCTGAAAAAATAAGGCAATCATCTACATAAAGATTGCTTAATACTTTTGATTTGTATGATGCACATCCAGCAAAATGGGGATTTTTAAAAAAATATAATTGTCTTATGAGGGGCTCCATTATTAGGGTAAATATTTGGAAAGGTGGTGTTGGACTTGAGTTTACCTAGATATGAGCTGTGTTGGTACTGTATGTTTTATTATTAGTTTTAAAGGGGAGAGGGAATTCGTACATTTAAGGGTTTTTAACAGAAAATTACGTTGACCAGAATCAAATGCTTTGCTCCTATCTAGGGGGAATATACCAAAGGGAGTTTATTAGAGGCATGATAATGTCTAAGGTTATTCTAATAGGGTTTGAAATTAGGTGAGTAGGGATGAAATCATACTGATCAGTTCTGACTCAGTGTAAAATAAAATTATTTGGTTCTTCTACCAAACTCATTTTATATATATTTTGATCTTGTAACCCTCCTCGAGAACTTTGGGTATAAGGCAGGATAAAAATGCAAATAAATCCCATCAGCACCAGACAGCTTGAGCAATCACTAGCAACCACAACTAGAGAGATCCAACAGAATTTGGATGGCATAGTTTCCCTATTTCAGTTTCAGCTAGAAATATGAGATACTAGGCATCCTCTGTGTGCTAAACTTGTGCTTTATTATATTGATTTAGTGGTTCTATATCCCCAACCTACTCCAGATCAACATGAACACACATGCTCTAAATGCCTCCTGGGAAGTTCAGGTTTCCTAATTCCTCCACATCAAACTCTTGGTGGGTCAGTAGCTCTGTCCAGCTGCACTCAAAATGGAGGCAAACTAGATCTTCTTTTAAAAAAGCTGCTGACCAATTTAATGTGACACTGCTTTGTTAGCAAGCACAGAAAATGGATTGTTCACGGTTTATGAATAATTGATCCTGAAAGACTCTTATGAGCCTACAAAACAAGACTTTTGGGTTTTTTGTTTTTGTTTTCAAGAAGGACCTTTGAGTGGCAAATATCTGCATGTAAATGTAGACCGCTGGCTGGCTGAATCAAGAAGATGAATTTTTCAGAGAAGAACAGAAAAGGCAATGACTCCTACAGATACAGAAGTCCAACTGCTAAAATGCTGGCTATTGATCAAGGTCATTTCCACCGTAGGGGATAAATAGGGGATTTGTAGTGGGGATTCGAATCAGATTGGTATTGAACATTTGTATTAAAATCCTACCACATTCGAAGGGGGTCTGTTCAAACGAATATGTTTTTTTTTTGCATTCGATTCGATACGAATTGAACACACAAAAAACATCTGTGCACATCCTTACTGCACACAAATACATGGCCGAGGAAGCACACAGATTATTGACCTGATTTCCAGCCAGACCACTTTAATGAAGCACTGGCCAGAAATTGTGCTGCTGCAAAAGGGTTCCCTTGCTCCAGCTACCCACCAAAGCCCGGGAGATGAGGTGCTTGGTGCTTGCCTGTTGTTTCAGACACCCCCATGGTGGTTAATGGTCTCCTGTACCAGACCCACCACAGGGTCAATGCAGTCATCAATTCTGTAGCACATTCCAGCTCAGTAGCTCTATGCTCCTTTCCAAAAATTGTGCGTTATACAGTACTCAACATCTTTACAAAAAAATTATAATTCAATTAAGCATTTTTTATTATTTTTTTAAAAAATAAATGCATAAAACAGTTAAAGCATAATAACTGAAAGTTGCTGAGAGTATGCCAGAATAACACACATTTTTGAACGACACCTTAAATTGATCTGTTACACCACTAACAGCCAGTGGAACTGCAGCCTAGGAATTTTGTGTCGATCTCTTTTGAGTCCCCCAAGTGACCCTGGCAACTGCACTGTACTCTAGCTGTAAGTTTCTGGACTCACTGTCTTTGAGGTCAGCCCCACACAAAACAAACTACTTTCCACCAGACTGTGTAGGAAGATGCATAGCTAAAAGGGCACCCCTTCTTGCTGAATCAGGAGTCATGCCTAGGCCGCATCCAGATGGCAGCTGAATAACCCGCTAGCAAGTGATAACACAGGGTATTGATCCTCTGCCCTCATCCCTTGCTAGCTAGACAGAGCTATGGCTGGTGGTGTCTTGGCATATTTTTAATTGCACTCACTTCCAAGCATCTGAAGTACCTGGGCTCTGCTTGCTGTTACTTCTGTGCAGGTGTGGATGTCTGTTTTGACAGCTCCACCCAGAAGGCAAGTGGGTAGTCCAAAAAGTGCTATTGTTGGAAAACTTGCAACCATTCCTGGGTTTCCGAGCAATAGTAAGTCACGCTTTTTAGGTGGGTGGGGAAGCGAGGCTATGGTGAGGTTGCCTACAATACGTGAAGTAACTCCATAGGAGCATCATCATGGCACTATATTTCCCCAGTCTGGGTGCAGCCCTCAAAATGGCATTATTCAATCAGTCACAGGCCATGGTCACACCTTCACTTTAAACCTTCTTCAGTCCATCTTCAGGTTTCTATCCATTTTATTTGCGGACTTTCCATTCAACAAAGTCCAAATGGAGGGTGGAAAGTCTGCAGATAAAACGGATAGAAATGAAAAGGTGTGAGCACTTAGACCTGAAGATGGACTGAAGAAGGTATAAAGTGAAGGTGTTGACCACAACCATAGGGACTTAAGATAAAGGAATATGTAAACAATTTAAAAGGCAAAACACAACAAAGGCATACAAAGAAATGGTCCTGAAAGGGAAGAGGAGAACTAACTACAGGAATTTTTTAAAAGACACCAACGAAAGCAAGATGTTAACTCCTACCTTTCTGAGAAAACACCTGGTTGAACACAGATATTGTCTACGTCACACTGCTTTCAATGGGACGCACACCTGAGTGCACAATTCCATCCACTTTCTAGAGCTACTTAACAACATCTTTTGAAAACCCTGTTAGAGCTGGATCAGGGTGATATTTTTCTATCACTTGAAAAATGGTTAAGTAGGATAATTTCCCACTAAGTAGAGCAAGATTTAATATAATTACAGCACACTCTGTAAGACATCAATGCAAGTGTAATCTATACTTCATTAAGATGTCAAACACTTTCTGTATAAATCCATGAAAATCTCATTATCTTGTCTGATTTTGATGCCAAAACAGTTTCTGGATGTGCCAGTGGAGTTTCCACCACAGTGTGAGGTTAATGAATCATTGCATTAAAAAAAAAGTTACCTTTTGGTGCGAGATGCCCTCCTAGCAAGATAACAGCAGCAAAACCCCAGGATTACTGTGCATTTGATAATAAAATGACGGTCCCTTTCATAATGTCCTGGAAGGTAGCAGAGGAGCTATTATACAGTACAGTATGCATGCTGCTCAGAGAAGGAACACGGAGAAGCTATTGCCCAGAGAGCCAAAGGGCTGTCCTAGCTTGAGGTGTCAGCCGAGGACCTGCATGACCAGTAGCATTCAACTTCCAGTCTTCCAGGAAGCTTACTGGATGGTTTGGGTCACTTTCTCAGCCTAATGTACTCCACAGTTGTGAGAACAAAAAGGAGGGGACAAAATTGTGTCTCCTACCTTTTGAAAACTTTAACAACCAAAGGCAGCCATTTTGTGCTCTTGAACTTCAGTTGGCTGAATTATGTATTACCTCGAAGGTGTTTACCTTTTATGACTGCTTGAGCCCCAAAGAAAGGCTAAGTGTCATTTTGCAATGAAGACATCTTGGTTGTGAAACACACGTGGGCCTGGCGTATGTCTGAAAACCATGGTGCTGGGTATCTTTGACTGTGGTATACCAGCCCATGGCTCATGTATCGTCCATACATGCCACTGATACAGTATACCACCCTGGAATGCTGTGTTGCACACCATCCTAAATGGATGGAGTGGACACCTCCTGGTAGTCCATTCAGTAGTATTGATCAGGCAGTTCACCATGCTTCTGGCCCAGTGTGAACATGGCCAAACTCTTCACTATCCTGTAATCCACTGGGCTCAGAAATGTATTAGAATGAAGGAAGCCCTCATGAGCACTACTTGTACCCTCAAATATCACAATGATGAGTCCTGATGTATATCCTACTTCCCATTAGGCAAAGCTGTTCTTTTGCAGCCTGGCCTGAACACACCTGGATGCAGTGGCTGCTAGGTTTGATGCTTATTTATTGCATTCTGTGCATGTTAGAGTCTGATGTAGAGGTCCATCATGCTTCCTTTGCTAGAGAGGCATTGTAGTCTAACTGTCCAGGTCTCATTTGGCCTCTTTATAAGTCTATGGTGAGGCCGCATTTGGAATATTGTGAACAATTCTGGTCACCACACCTCTAAAATGATACTGTAGAACTAGAAAAAGTGTAGAAAAGGGCAACCAGAATGATTAAGGGGCTGGAACACCTCGCTTACAAAATCAGGCTGCAACACCTAGGCCTCTTCAGCCTGGAAAGACAGTATTTAAGAGACGACCTGATTAAAGTATATTATATCATGCATGGTATAGAAAAGGTGGATAGAGAAAATTTCTTTCCTCTATCACAGAACACTAGAACCAGGGTGCACTCTATGAAGCTGATGAGTAGGAGAGTCAGATCAGACAAGGGGAAGTATTTCTTCACCCAGAGGGTCATTAGTCGATGGAATTTGCTGCCAGAAGAGGAGGTAAGAGCAACTAGCCTAAGAAAGGGTTAGACAAATTTATGGGTGACAGATGTATCAATGGTTACTAGAATGGATGCCTAGGTACATCTTCCAGGCTGGGGGGGGGGGCAAGCAAGATGCTCTAAGGCCATTTGCTGGGATTCGAGAGCAGATGGTTTGCCTTGGTCTTCTGCTTGAGATGCTCATAAGCAATTGGTGGACCACTGTGTGGGACAGGATGCTGGACTAGATGGGCTGGTAGGCTGATCCAGCAGGGTTCCTCTTATGTTCTTAGGTTCTTATGTGCCCCTGACACATTATATAGCCACTGCATATCAAATTCAAAAGGCATATAAGGTTGAAGGCTGCAATACTATTCAGTACAGGCTTCACTGGGAGTAAGTCTAATTTGTGAGGGTTACTTTTGAATAGGAAGATACAGGACTGCCAAGTACATAAGGAATCTATTATTTACAACATCTGTCCATTGTCCAAGGAGTGGACTTTCCTTTTGTAGAAATTGAAACAGCAGTGTTCATGTGTGGTATCATAACTTAGTTTGTCTCCAAGAGCCACATGGACCCTTCATAGCTTTTCACAGGCTGCACAAAAATGTGTATAACCAAAAGAGGGTTTGACTACCCCAAATTATCATTTGGCACCACTGAGTTGGGACTGATTCCTGGTGACTCCAATGATGCATCCATGCTGATTTCTTGGCACTTACAAAAATGGTCTGCCATTATCATTTTCCAATGAGGTACTGGGGATCGAACCCACAAGCCTCTGCTTTCCTGGCAGTTGTTCTACAGCCACTCCCAAACTCTGATGTGCACAAATACAGCTGTGGAGTTTGGGTGGGGAGAGGTTTTGCCCCTTCCCTGTTCATTCAGTCATAGCTTGCAAAGTTTGCACCTCCATCAAGACAAGGGGTGTTTTTCCACTGCAGCCCTTAGATCCGGATCTAGTAGATCCGGATTAAGGGAAGCACCCAATGTGTTTCCACGGGAGGTGTAGCACCCATTAGCAATGGGTGCTAACCCTCCTGCTGTGGAAACACCTTTGCACCCATGTGGGGAATCCGGATTGACCCCCAAGGGGTCTGTCCATCACCCCAGGTGTCTCTGCGATCTCCAAAGTCCCAGCTTTGGAGTGATTTCAGAGTCATTTCAAAATCATTCCAAAATGACTCTGAAGTCCCTCCGAAGTGATCACCATGGCCTTTGGAGAGGCTCCGGAGCTGTCAGCACGGTCCGTGCGCTATTAGCACAGACCGTGCGGACTTCCCTCCGATGTCCCTCTGAAGAGACTGGCAGAGACTTCGAAGCCGCTCCGGAGTCCCTTTGGAGCGCCTCTGAAGTCTGCGCTGATCTCTTTGGAGAGACCGGCAGCAAGACCCCAAAGTCTCTACCGATCGCTTCGGAGGGACTCCAAAGTCTCGCCGCCGGTCTCTCCGAAGAGATCAGCGCAGACCTTAGAGTCTCGCCACCAGTCTCTTCAGAGGGACTTCGGAGTCATTTCGGAATGATTTTGAAATCACTCTGAAATCACTCCAAAGCTGGGACTTCGGGGCTTCCCCCCCCCCCACGGCAGTGGAAACAATCGGGTCCCAAATGGGTGCCATGGTGGAAATGGGATCATCCGGCTCACACCCAAATGGGTCCTTAATGGGTGCAAAAATGGGTATTTTTTGACAGTTGAAAAACACCCAAGGAGTGCATGTAGACATTTAAACTCTCCCTCCCTGCTTTTTTGCTGTTACTGAAAACCAGCAGGGTCTTTTAAGGACAGAAAAACAATGGTCATGTTCTTAACCCAGGACTGTGTTCACACCTAAGTTTTAATCCATCTTGTGTCCACTTTCAGAGCCGAAGAACACATCAGCAACGTGAACAGTCATTTTGTTTCCACATTATCAAACCCAAAGGTAGATTTTTTTCTGAGTTAGATCATGCCGAAAGAAATCAGCTTGTCACATTGCTGATGCATTCTCTCACTCCAAAAGTGGACCGAAGCTGGATTAAAACTTAGGTGTGACTGCAACCAAGGAGATAACCATCCTCGTGAACAAGGAGAACCATTAATGCAAGAACGATTATTGTATTTTGTATCATACAAGATATACTGGCATATGAGACACACCTATAATTTGCCAAATAATATTTAGGAAAGATTTTAAAAAACAGAACACAGGGTTATTTTAAAAGAAATTGTTTAGGAAAAAATGTAGATCTTATATGGAAAAAAAAAGTATTTACCTATTACTAGAGAAATCTTACATTGAGGAAACCTGAACCTAACATCTGAGATCCCTTGATTCCTTTTATGTGAGTTCATGAGGCTCCTGTGTTCAGGTTAAAAAAGAGGGGAAATTGCTTTCATAATTTCATTCCATGAACTGCCTGATGCATTACAATCTCATTAGACCAGTGAAGCACAAAATGAAAAAAAAGAGGATATACTCATGAGCGTGCACAGTAGTAGAATAGATTTGAAAGCAGTGGTAATGGATCTCTCAGAGCTAGAAAACTATCCCTATAAAACACCTTTGAATGTCCCATTATTCAGTAAATGACATAGCTAATAGATTTGTACAAACCCAAATTAGTTAAGGGGAGGAGTCGGAAGCCAACTAAGTCTCAGCCTCAGGATCATATAAAATGTACAGCTTAAGACTCTGAGAAATAATGCATATGAGCAAACTCTTCTTACAGCTATGATAGATTTGATATCTAAAACATAGTTTCTTATTTTGAAAAGCCTTGCCAGCTTGACCAGTCTATAAGGCTTAAGCATTTACCTCTCAAGTATACCCATGAGTAGTAACATAACCTAACTAAAAAATTTAAATACTTCCAGTGCAATGATTCTGAATGCAAATAACTTTAACTCTTCAGATACAGAGACCTTTCACAGCATCTCTTGCAGTTTGATGAGGAATTGTCTCTGCGGCTTAGTCAAAGGCTGTGATCAGACTGCACATTTTGGGAGCACCTAAACACACAGGATCACCCTGACTGTGGACACCGGAAAAACATCTACTTGGTTTGCTTCTCTTCTTCTGTCAGTGTTGTTGCCTTCCCTGCTGTCCTCCCATTGGCTAATACCTGCCCATTTTTCCAGGGTCCTTTCTGGATGGCGACTTTAGGAGTCTGGGATTGGCTTAGGAGCCTCCAACCTCCTACCCTAACCAACTGAAACTGCTGTGTCCTGTCCTGAGAGTAATTATTTCCGTTCTGTGGAAGGGATACCAGAGTACCAGAAATTTGGGGATGAGGTAAAGTTTTTTTCAACATCTTTCTAAAAGCATATGTTTGAACATATGCAAAGTGTGTAAGTAACACTGATTTTAAGGTAAAATAATTGTTCTCTCTCTATTCCTAATTTAGTGTTAAGAGCATTTGGATACTAAACCTGCTGTTTCACATTCTCCTTCATTATCCCTAAGCTTGTTGCAAGATGCCTGATTATCAAAACTACTACAAACTATGTATCAAAAGATACATTTCAGAATTTCCACATCAAAAGGATGGTAATTTGCATCGAGAGAACCCCTACAGGCAATGCAATGTGCAACTGTGACAAATATGTGATTTCAGTTCAGGAGCACAGGATTCTGTTTACGAAGTACAAATATGTTATAAGTGGAAATTACATAACTTAAGAAGCTTAAGTACTTGGAAGTGAATGCAGAAAACGTCTTCATTTTGTCACTCACAACTAACTAACTAACTTCACAGCTGCAAAACACATTTGAGAACAGCCAAACTAAAGCGTCCGCCATGTCTGCATGCCTACATTTAACAGCTGTGATAATCCGGTTCTTAACATTCCAACCTTCCGTGCCTTTCTGATGGCGAATGAAATAATTAAATCAGGAACAACATCCAGGCCACAATGTGAATGTTTGTTGTTGTTTGTTCTCAACTGCTGACGATTTACCATCAGCCTTCCACAATGTGATGCTAGGATTCAAATTTGCACCATGCTTTTTTCCAAGCATTTGTTCTGCCACTGAACTACAGCTATCCCCAAAATCCAAATAACAAATATAATCAAATCTGGAAGAATCAACAAGGGGAAGTTACCCTTTGACATTCTGGGCAAAGAATATCTCAGAGAGGGCCTCAGCATTTTAGTCAAGTAGCCAAAGAAGAAGCCAGACTGAAGCTGAATCTGCATGGTGCCTCCATTGCCGTCTCAAAACAGGAAAAGCATGGTGTCCGTTCAAATGCCATGCTTTTTCTTTCCTCCCTTATACCACCTACAAGCTCTGTTAAGGCACTGTAGTGGCAGAATGGGTAGAAGGGCTCAGAATGCTCTTCAACCTTCGTCTCACCACTGGCACTGCCTGTTTTCAAAGAGAGGAAATGGCCCAACATATAGCTAGCAAGTGATATTCTGGAATACAGCCCCTCTGGAATTGTCACTAGTGAGCTAGTGTGGGGGCTGGCACTGTCTATGTGCATTTTAGTGACACGATGGCCACTACCATGCCCGGTTGCCACTACGATGCACGTGTGGCCATCTTTCTCTGGCCTCATACATGCATAACGGCCACAGCAACAGTGGTGGCTCTGGTTACAATTAAGGCTGCATCCAGACTTGTTTATAGTGTGCAGTGTAATGCACAGATGCGATCAGGACTCACACCCAGCAACTGATTCATTGTGTTGGCATCATAAGAACATAAGAGAAGCCCGGCTGGATCAGGCCACAGCCCATCTAGTCCAGCATCCCTTCGCACACAATGGCCCATCACTGCATTATCTGATCGCTACTGGGCACTTATCTTAATGCTAATCTAAGGACATTTGCTGTGCAGTGCAGTAGAAACAAAATGTGAATTTTCCCGCCAGTCTGGGCAGAATGGCAAGAAGAGCAGGATGAGAGCCTACTCAAATGTGATTGGCTGCCTCATCCCGTGTGACACTGCACCCCAACTCAGCTCTCGCAGCTTCCAATGGAAAGCTACAGGGCTTCCTTTCAAGTCAGGAAGGCTGGTCGTCGCTGCACAGCAGGTAAGCAGTGCTTTTCACTTTAACTATGGATTTATTCCGTAAGTCTGGAGGCAGCCTGTTACAGAGCTCTTTTGAGAAAACCCACCACTAGTGTCGGTTTTTTCTCAGAATAGGCTATAGTGGAATTTAGGGGGGATGTACTGGGGCTATGATGGGGTCGCCACAGATATCCCCCACCTGGACAGAGCCTTTGTCTTTGAACCTTCCCCTTCAAAGCAGGGGCCCTTCTCCCCACTGCAAGGGTTTTCCTTTTTCTCCATGGAACAGGTGGGGGAAGGTTGCTCTCAGCTCCCCCTACTCTGCTGCACAGCAGGTCGCCATACAACCAATCATACGGAGAGGTCTCCTGGCCCAACCCACAGGATCCTGCTAAAAATGGCACCAGATCCAGCAGAGGGAAGAGAGCAAACTTCCTCCACGTATCAAATGGAGGTGAGGATAACCCTGGTGCCTTCTGATGGGACAGAAAGACAGTTCAGTGTAAAGAGAACTTAACTGCTTCCTTTTGAGGTGACAGGCAGCGGGCACTTTCCTTAAAACTCTTGACCCCTCTCAGCTGGACTGAGAAATTATATTCTTACCAAGGAGTTACTGGTAGCTTTGTCACGGTGCCTTGCAACCATGGTTGCTGTTTTCTTGGATTGCAGGGTCCACATACTAGAGGTACGGGTCCCAGGGAACACACTGGCCACATTACCTCATTTAAAAATGTGCCTGAAGCTCTTCAAAGGAAGACCAATTTAAAGAAGTCCTCCTTGCATTGCCAGTCTTCCATCTGCTCTGGCCACCATTATGCAGACTAGAAGCATTGGCTAGAGCGGACTGCAAAGCATGCAGAATCTGGCACTGGTCAAACGGCTCCCTCCCAGTTTGGTCTAGTGGTTAGGGAGCCGGACTCTTATCTGGGAATACCGGGTTTGATTCTGCACTCCCCCAAGAAGCCAGCTGGGTGACCTTGGGCTAGTCACAGCTCTCTTCTGAGCTCTCACAGCCCCACCTACTTCACAGGGTGCCTATGGTGGGGAGAACAGAAAGCTTTGTCAGCTGTTTTGAGTCCCCTTAAATGAATGAGAAAAACAGAGTAGAAAAGCCAAACTCTTCTTCTTCCCAGGAATGTTTCTGGGTGCACTGCTAAAAATTTCATTCACTGGTCCCTGGTAGTGGACAGGACAAACACCCACCTTGCAGATAGCTGCTGGCATATCCTGTAGTGCCTTGCCCTGTACCAGGGTGGTTGTGGGGTACAAGCTCAGCATTGTATGCCAAGGTATGCTGTGCAGAAGCTGACAGCTAGAATAAGGAATTGGGTCACGGCACCAATGTTACACATCAGCTTTTCAATATTTTTGAATTGTTTCTCCAATTTGAATTACGAAGGAAATTTTGGGTGCAAGGAAGATTTTGCCTCACTGATTGTTAATGTGTTGATTGAGCTCACGAGCCGACTTGGCCAGCTAAGCAAATGCCAGCTTCACCACTGTGTATGAGTCCCTCCCAATGCTGCATGCAAATAGAAGAAATGACTTGTTGTTCAACCAACAGTAATCAGCAGATAATTAGGTGTGTGCAAGCCAGAAGGTATTAATTAGGATAGTGCAAGATTCAATATTAAGATTGCATTGAGCTGCAACAATATTATTTATCCAGGAGCAGCTTTAGCACAGCAGTGTATTTGTTCTTCCTACAGAATATCCAAGATACAGTTGTTAGCCTTTCCCTAGAAGAGGGGAATGGCAAACCACCTCAATTCTATTGCCAAGAAAGCTGTACAGACATCTCCATATAGTTGTCGGGAGTCAGGCTCCACTAGGGGAATCTTTGCCTTGTTATATCTTCATTCTCGAGTTGAATGAAAGTGAAAAGATTTCCTCTGATATTTTAGAAAGAGTATCCCTGAGCAACCTCTAAGCTAGAAGATCAAGAGATTCAAAACTTTTAAAAACTTGTATGTCATCTACATATATTGGTAGCCCCATTCTATTCGAAACGAGCCAAGAGTACGAGTGTATAGTGTAAACAAAAGAGGACCAAGAACTGAACCTTGTGGAACTCCATCTGATAATGGAACTGAATCTGTAATATTACCTTGAACATTCAGTATACAGTACTTGTAGAGGCCAACCTTATGATCATTGGTAGAAGCAAAATTAGCTTAATCCAAGTCAGCTCTATGAAAGGCAAAGGGAGCTCACACTGAGTAAATAAGTGCAGACTTTAATGCACTGGTGCCCATACGCACTTGGATACAGTGGGACATATGCCTGAATGAACATGTCAAGGATCTCTAACTAGTCTTACTAAAGCAAATCTCTCAGTTGGGCTCTTCTGTTATTTACCATTTTCAAGGAGTTAGTATTGTATCACAGAGATTAGTATCTTTTCATTATTGCTACAGTGACTCTGAGGCAAATTAGATGCAAAAATGTAACGAAATCTAACAGCATACCTGATACTCCATTGCTCACCTGACAAGGTGTGACTGTAAACAAACAAAGGAGGAACTATGGGAACTATAAAAATATTTTTAATATACTCATGGCAATATCTTGCGTGAGTGCTCCTCAGGAAGTTGGCTTCAAGCCACTTCTGTCCTCATTTATAAATAGGTGTTCTCTAAGATCAGTCAAAACAGTTTTGCTGAACATCATCTATGGAAGCACTTGATCCAGTGGGTGCAGTGATGGGCATTTCTCAGGCAGAACCTTCATGATCCAGAAAAGGGCTGCCTGTGTTGGGAAATCCTAGTGCATCTTAACGGCCATGAAGGTTGGATATTTTCTGTCCAGTGCTTAATTGCATGGGCAGAAAATGGCAAAAGTGAGTTGCCCCCACTGTCCCTATCCTTCCAGACAGCAGTGGTAGGAGCCCAAAATGGTGGAAAGGGCCTTTAGAGTGCTTTGCCAGAGATCAGCAGCAAGACACCTCCAAGGCTGGATTTCCCAACTCTGGGACTGGCTGTGGGGCCAATGGGTGTGGTGCTATGCAGTCACTGAACTCTAGTCCTTACCAAGCACCTAGTGGCTCTTTCAGTGAGTCAGTTTGGTCTAGTGGTTTAAGGAGCTGGACTCTTATCTGGGAATACCGGGTTTGATTCCACACTCCTCCATAAAGCCAGCTGGGTGACCTTGGGCTAGTCACAGCTCTCTTCTGAGCTCTCACAGCCCCACCTACCTCATAGGGTGTCTGTTGTCCCCTTAAATGGGTGAGAAAAGTGGGGTAGAAACGCCAGCTCTTCTTCTTTTAGGGATATCTGGATGCAGCCACAGTGCAAGTCCTGCAGTTCTGGGATAATCTCTTTGATGGTGGATCAACGTGCAGGAATTAGCGCAAGTAACAAAATGAAGTACAAGGGGCAGCTTCCTGGCCTGAGGCAGAGTCAAAATCTGGCACGTAGGAAACAGCAAGAGAAAGAAGCAGAGCCTGGGCATGAATATGCATTTGTATTAGTCACTTATGAAGAAAACCTGGCTGTTTTTATTTGGATTTACTTATCTTTTATGGCTCTACTCATTTTCCCATGACATTTCTACTTTGAACCTCTAAAACAGAGAAATCACTTGTGGCGATCTGTGGGCATCACAGCTGGCGCAGACCACATTTGACAGACTCTGGTGTGATTGCCAGAGTCACTAAGACCGTGTCTTTTGTTTGTACATCATTTTTGCATTTTGTACTAGCTTCTCACCACCCCTTTTACTCTAGGCCTGAATGCAATTTGGAGATAGCTATTCTACTGGTATAGCAGGGGCATATATTCAGTCACGGCACAAAGCAGATAAAATATGGCCCCACATGCTCAGTTTGAACTAACTGACACCCATAATTTTTCATCTTCCTGAATTACAGCAAAATAATTTTTTCTCATCAGGATGTAATGCAATTAAGATAAACAAGACCATCTCCAGGGGACAGCTGCACATTTGGTTAAATTAGCAATCAGCCCACAAACATGAATGCATCTAGATGCTATACATTAACCACACTGTGAGAGCAGGGAATAATTTAAATGGAGAAGCCCACCAACTCTATCTGCTCATTTAGAGGGCCAATTGATCCCAGAAAGTTTGAAACGGCTGCTTGAGAGACTCTAGGGGGATTACTTTGAAAAGCCTCTTTTTAAGTGGTGCCAACTAAACAGCCTTCAGAGGAGAGACCAATCCTGATTTAACAGCAGTTCCCCTTGACAACAGATTGTCAAGTTGTGTCCTTGGTTTTCAGAACACTGAGCAACTCTGTAGCTTCCAGTGCCCTCTGAGCAATTGGGTAAATGGTGGCTGCCTCCAGATGGCAAGAAGAAAATGTGGGATCTTGCTAATCTCATGTATCCTGAGTGAACTTGGAGGTCTTTTCATGTGCTACAGACCATACCAGAGTTCTGGGAAACTATGGAATACAAAAACACCTACAGAACTAAACAAAGTGCTTTCATTTATCTCTAATGACAGTTACCAGTTCAGCACCCAACCTCTCCCTGAAAATTGGTAAAGGCAAAGCACTTCTGCAAAGAAAACTGCATAGAGGTGCCCCATGGAGATGCCACAACCCAATGGTACCCAACAACAACAACAATGAAGTGATTGTGTAAATCAGCGGTTCTCAACCTGTGGGTTGCGACCCCTTTGGGGGTTGATCTACTCTTTCACAGGGGTCGTTATGAAGTAGCAACACAAATAATTTTATGGTTGGGAGTTAGGGTTAGGTTGGGGGTCACCACAGCATGAGGAACTGTATTAAAGGATTGCGGCATTAGGAAGGTTGAGAACCACTGTAAATGTTCCTGCTGTATTTGGGGGGCGGGCAGTAAATCTCACATGCAGATGGCTAGTTGCAAACACCAATTTTAACAGTTAAGTCTTGGAATATGCATGGCAAATTCCTAACAAAGTAAATCTCAACCATCCTGATTCTTCCTGTGGGCTTTTTTTCATCGTTGCACAGGTTATTTGAAACACAAGACAGCGCATAATATTTTCTTGGCCTCAGTACGCTTTCGTACAAAGCAGGCCATGCATCAAGGAACAGAAACATAATTAGCAACTTAACAGACACCAGCTTTTTCTCAGCCTAGGAGATGGTGCCATCCCAGCTTTATAACTGCTGGGTATCAAAGAGTCTTCCAGCAGAAGACTCCAGCAAACGGCACTTTTCACAGTTGTGCTGCTTTACATTTTCCTCAGCTGCCATCCAGGATGGAGGAATACAGTAAAGTCTTACGATTACAAAGGGCCAACATGATTCACAATTTTCAATTGTCACAGTGTGTGACCCCTCACAGAAGAACGATAACAATTAAATGGAGCTGAGCAGCAGAAGGAGCAAATCTACTGTACGTGCTTCGTCTCTTGCCGAAACAAATTAGGAAGTTTACAGAAAATATCCTGCTCATTAATGTTTCATGAGTTACGATCATCATTTGCAAACAGGTGCTGGAAAGGACCGCTGTGATCCCCTGAAATTGATTTGAGAAACGTACGGATACAAGCATTATAAATACAAATTGGCAAGCAACCGCGCTAAAGGTAAGGGCGAGAAAGAGAGAGGATGTAAGAGATCAGCTATTATGCAGAACATTCCTAGACAGGAGTAATAGAAATGCCAAAAACGAAGAACAAACATGTAGAGAAATCGCTGGAGCAAAAGGCGGAAGGGGAGTGAAAGTAGGATCTGAAAATGTCAGACAACAAAAAACGATTTTCTTTCCTCTTTAAAGTGCACCTGGCATAGTCAGAAGTAACGGCCAGGATCCAAAGAGCCGCCCTCGTGAGCAATTATTTATAATGCTGGTGTGAGCAGGTGAGCAGAGGCGTCCAGTGGATGAGTTTCCTTGCTAGGCTCCTTGCAAGCAGCAGCAAAATAAATGCCCCCTGTGCTGCACCTGCCTTCACACAGTCCTACTCTCATCTTTCCTTACCCCAGAAAGCTTTCTCCTTGGCAGAAATTCTGTGCTCTGCCTCAGTTGAGGGTTCTTGGACCTGACTTACTGATTAGCCCCAGAATGATCCACTGTTGACAGAATAATAAGGCTTTGGGCAGACAAAGGAAAGAATCAGGGTGGCAAGAGCCTCTTGGAATACTTACAAAAGCTCAACGCTTTTCAGGAAATATTTCAGCCTCTACTGTTGTGGTTGTTTTCTCCCAGGTAGTTTTGGAGTGTTTGTTCATGTCTCCACTGTTACTTAGGAAGATAGTGGACAGCTGTCACTCTGCTAGTTCTCTTTCAGTTTATCAGCAGCATCTAGTATCTTGGACCATAGCGGAGCAGCTCTGAAACTCAGACCTGCGTTCTAGTGGTTTCCTTCTTACTTGTAAAGTCCCTACCAAAATCCAGCATTGGGGTAGTAAGATTTTATTTAACACTATGGTACTTATGCTCTTCTTTCTCACAAACAATAATCTTAGGCTGTCTCTGCACTCTTTCCTTGCTATCTCAAAGTTAGTGATTAAATGGACATATCTATATATTTTGGGAGGCAGTAATATGGAGGTTGTTTACTGCTGCTTGTTTCTGGGGTGTTTTCAAGCTTACCAGAATGTCTACAGTCTTGGGATTTTCTGGTGTTTTCCCATATAAGTACTAACCGGGACCAACCCTACTTGATTTTCGAAGTCAGCTGGGCGCTGCTATTTGCTGCAACTTCTCTTTGCTGAGACTATACAAATGAGTGGGACTGGAAGAGAAGGAGAGGGGAGAAGTATGCTGGAAACTGCCCTATTTGGTCTTGTGGACTGCCTCCAGATTTGTGGAATAAATCCACAGTTAAAGGTAAAAGCGCAGCTTACGTGCTGCTCAGCAATGCCCAGCCATCCCAACTCAAAAAGCAGCTCTGTAGCTTCCCACTGGAAGCTGCAAGAGCTGAGTCGGTGCACACTATCATGTGGGTTGAGGCAGCCAATCACAACTGAGCTGTCCTCCTGCTCTTGTTATGCTGCTCTTGCCATTCTGCACAGACTGGTGGGAAAATTAGAATTTTCTTTATACTGCACAGTAAGTGTCCTTAGATCAGCCTTAAGGTAGGTGCGCAGGAACGATCAGATGCGATGCCCCAATGATCCATCAATCTTTTAATCTGTGATGCCCCAATCACAACTGCGTATTCCACTATGCAGTATAAACAAGTCTGGACACAGTACTGGTTGCAATGGTGGATTCTTATCTGGAAGCTTCCCGGTTTGACTGCACACTCCTCCACGAAGCAGCTGGGTGACCTTGTGCTAGCCACGGTTCTCTTTCTAAGCTCTCACAAGCCTACCTACCTCACAGGATGTCTGTTGTGGGGAGAAGAACAGGAGGTTTGCCAGCTGCTTTGAGTCCGCCAAAATGGGTGAGAAGTGGGGTGTGTAAAAAAAAAGGCAAAGTATCCCAAAGCTGGGATTAGTCAGCTCTGATTTTGATGAAAGAGACTGGAAGTGTTACAGTGCCTTTGAAATAACAGTATTACCATGATTTACTGATATAAGCCGCCTTCATTTAATGTCTCTTCAAGCGTGTCCATAAGGATATGAAAGGGTCATTCATTGGAAACGTGAAACTGGTTACTTCCAAGTATCAGATTTTTTTCAGTGATGGAAATTTCATATTAAATTGAGGGAAAAACTGTGGGCTGAAAAATGATGGTGTGATAAGGATAATGTCATGGGCACTCCGTCAGAAATTTCTGCACTTCAAGCAAGGCCTTTCCTCCTCTTTATAAAAGTTTAATTCATTTTGTGAACTCTGCAAGAACAGCTCTTAAAGTGAAAGCTCCAGAGTTCCCACGACTTGTCTCCATCGAAGTCCCTTGTATTGCTAATATAAAAAGTTCTCATGACCACTGTTTACATTGCTGTTCAAGTCTCTTATAAGCAAAATACCTGCTCTGTTCAGGGAGGAATAGGTAGAACAGTTTCAGTCACTGGATACAGATTCTATTTACTCTATTTACAGAATCAGTGTCTTCAAACTGTGATGCTGGAGAAGGACTTCTGAGTAGGGGCGTGCATGGATGTTTCTGTCTGCATTCGATTCATATTGAACTGAACGCAAGAAAATTCATATTAATTCAAATAGATCCCCTTCGAATGTGGTAGGATTTGATTCAATATGAACGTTCAATACAAATTCGATATGTTCAATATGAATCGCATACGAATCCCCTACGTATCTGCTCTGAAAGTGCCAAATCCGTCCTGAATCCACTCCTCAATCTACTTCAAATCCACTCTGGGTCTGTTGCAGGTGTGACTGGCACGGCCGCTTTCTCACCTCCCCAGGTTCACAAATCTAATGAAGCTTCATATGAATGTTCTGAAGCGTTTGATGTTAATTCGAACGTCAATCTTCGAATGTCCCAACATTCAGTTCGAATACAAATGTCCGAATTTGGACATATTCATACAAATTTTGAATGTTACTTTTATTTGTGCACATCCCTATTTCTGCAAGGAGCTCAAATTAGTCAATTCTAAAGGTCATCCACCCTGGCTGCTCACTGGAAGCAGAGACTCAGATATTTTGGTCACATAATGAGAAGACATGATTCACTGGAAAATACCCTGATACCTTGAGAAGGACTGAAAGTAAGAGGAGATGGTCAAGATGGAGTTTTGGAGGCAACAGTCATGAACTTGGGCAGATTCCAGGAGACAGATGGGCCTGGCGTGCTGTGGTCAATAGGTCACAAAGAGTCAGTCATTATAACACAGCTACTATTACCCTACTACCATTTATATGGGGATCATCACCATTTACATTGGTATATGTAATGATAACATTACTGCTTTCTGGTAAGGGTTCTTCTTTCCTCTCTGTCCAGGCAATAACCACCTCTTTTTTATATATTTTTTTTATTTTTTATATTTATATTTATATCCCGCCCCATACCCTAGGGTCTCTGGGTACAGTGAATACTGTACTCATCTTTGCAGTTATGCCACCTCCCCTCTTATCTCCTTTTGAGTGGCACATCAGAATGGCTAAGACACCACGTGGCTTCAATGCATAATGCAGACACTCTTATTTCAGGTTGCTGAGCTGAGCCATTTAAGATTCCCACATACAGCTGCATTACCTTGCTGGATCCGTCCACCACGACACACAAGAAGAGGTAACATCTTTATCACTAGCGTAACGTAGGTTCTACATGCTATGTGCCTGTGGCATTTTTATCCATCCTTTCCTCTGAAGAGGTTGCTCTGCATGGCAACTGGAATGGGAAAAGGTGCAGAAAAGGGAAAACTGAATGATCAAGGGGCTGGAACACCTTCCTTGCAACACCAGGTTGCAGTGTCTAGGCCTCTTCAGTCTTGAAAGGTGGCGTTTAAGAGGTGATCTGATTGAAATCTATACAACCATGCACAGTGCAACACTAGAACTAGGGAGCACTCTATGAAGTTGTTAGGTAGGAGAGTTAGATCCAACAAGGAGAAGTATTTGTTTCACCCAGAGGGTCATCAAACTATGGAATTTACAACCAGAAGAGGTGGTGATAGCAACCAGTCTGAATAGCTTTAAGAAACGCTTAGATAAATTCATGGAGTGCAGGTACTGTACTGCTTCCAGATTGGAGAAATAGGCATGATGACGCTCAAATCTATTTGCAGGGAAGTGAGAGCAGGTGAAGGTTTTGCCATCATCTTATGTTAGAAAATGCTTCTGAAGCAATTAGTGGGCCACTGTGAGAGACAGGATGCTAAACTAGATGGGCTGTGTTTCTCTTGTGTTCATAGGAACTGCCTTCAAAGCTTAGATTCACAAGTTTGATCCTATTTGTAGAGGTTTTGGGGCTATTAAGCCGTGTTCCAGGTTTCTTCTTCTGCAAACCTAAGCCTACACATGTCCAAGTTTGATCTCTATTATCTTCCTGGAAGGTGGTGCTAACAAACCACTTTTGCATCTGCCAATAAACCTGGGTGTGTTTGTAATGGTGGAGCCCTTGCCAGGAAAGCAGAGGCTCACAAGTTCAATCCACAGCATCTCCTCAGAAGAAGGCAGCGACATATCATTTGTCTTACCTTCTTCCAAAGATTTCAGGCCAGCAAGCATCAGTATTCTCCCATCACTTTTATTCTTACCATGGACCCAAAGGGCAAATGGGGGGCTGGCCCTAGATCACCCATGAACTTCCACTGAACCCTGATCTCCTAAGCTCCAAGCTCATACTGTATTTGCTATCGCATGCTGTTCTAGGCCCTTTCTGCACTGGGTCTTATTCTGGATTATATCTCAGAAACTGGACCTGCAAACTGCATGCTAATGCAGTCTACAACAAACGCCACAAGACCCTATTCTAGGATATATTCCAGAATAATGTCCAGTGCAGAACGGGCCTTACCATCTTATTATCAAATACCTGCTATTGTTTTAAAGAAAACTAAAAAAGGGAACAGGGAGAAAAAGCAAGGAAGTCCACTGTCTGCAAAATAATATTAAGGCAAAACATTCAACAAAGTATAGTAATTTCCCAGTTAAAGAAGTGGCCTCATTAGCAATGGTGTTGTGACTTATGAGCACTGAGGCTAAATACTCAGGAATCAAAGCTTGATATAAACACAGTTAATATGAGCTAGACTCAACCTTTGGGAGTTGGTAATTTGGGTGCACTGAAACCCTGTCACAACTCCATGTTTTGCCTCCTTACCAAGCTATCACTATGGCAATGGGAAAATATTGTGAAATATAGGAATTATGGGACTATGACTCAGAAAGAACAGAAAGAGCATTCAGAGTCCAGATTCTCATCGAAGACTCTGAAGCAAACTCACTCATTTTCAGGAGCAATGAAAAAAAAGGACACAAATTTACCAACAAAGTGCAGAGCAGAAATTGTCAGAAATACTGACAATAATGCATCTTTATATAAGTCAGATTTTCCTACGATTTCTGTTCCTTCTTCCAGAATTCAACTGACATACATTTCTGCTTTCTTTTTGAACTTACAAAAGATGTGAACCAACGTGTTTTCACTACTTCTGATACTATCTCAGAAGAATCAATGGAGTAGGTTTGGAAACTGCACACTTAGTCAGCCATCTGCCTTGGCACTGAGTACACCAGTGAATATAAGTTTGATCATATTCCAGATTATATCCCAGAATAGGGACCTGCCAGCTCTAGGATCATTAGCACCAGATAAGCTTCTTTCTACCACCTACATTGTCTTTTTCTTCTTCCTGTCATAGAATCATAGAATCATAGAATGGTAGAGTTGGAGGGGACCTCCTGGGTCATCGAGTCCAACCCCCTGCTCAAGGCAGGATCTCCTAAACCATCTCAGACAGATGGCTGTCCAGTCTCTGCTTGAAGACCTCCATCGAAGGGGAACCAACCACCTCCCGTGGCAGCCTGTTCCACTGGTTGATCACTCTTACTGTTAGAAATTTTTTCCTAACATCTAAACTAAATCTTTTCCCCTGCAGTTTCACCCCATTGTTTCTAGTCCTTCCTTGAGAGAGTGAGAACAGGGCTGATCCCTCTGCCCTGTGACAACCCTTGAGGTATTTGTAGACAGCTATCATGTCTCCTCTCAGTCTTCTTTTTGGTAGACTAAACATTCCTAGTTCCTTAAGCCGTTCCTCATAGGACATGGTTTGCAGACCGTTCACCATCTTGGTAGCTCTCCTTTGAACCTGCTCCAGCTTGTCAGTGTCTCCTTTGTGTTGTGGGTGCTTTGCAAAAGGTGTAAGGATGTCTTGCTTTCCTCCCCAAAGAGTGGTTTCTTTTCCACATGTGCCTGCTCCTCTTCCCTCTTGATTTTGGGCTTCTTCCCTCCCATTGCTTCTCCCTCTTCCTCTGCAAGGAAATCATACCTGGAGCAGCATATATAACATCCACATTTACTCAGAAAGTGGGCACTTTAAGCAACTGAATAGGGATGAGTGAAAAATGTCCATCACCTTCATAATTCACAGAAATTGTGACGCTTCGAACGCTCACATTTGAATAGAATATTGGCTATATTCAAAGGTGGGCATGAACATTTGAAGCGACAGCTTCTGTGTGCTCATTCAAAGCTTTGGTACATCCATGAAGGTGAATTTGTGGTTTCAGAGCAGATTCAGAGGTGAGAGTGGTGACTGCAGGCCTACTGATATAATCTGAAGTGGCTCCGCTGGCACGAATGTGAATTTCCATCCCGTTCACTTCAATGCAAAGAGAATGGGGGAGGAAATCACGCACACCCCTATTGCTGAAGTTCTGAAGAGAAGCTGCAAGCATGCACTTTCAGGATGGGCTCTTTTTCAATGCTCGGCAAGCTTGCCCCAACCCTTAATATGAGCCAGTTTGGTCTAGTGGTTAGGGAGCCGGACTCTTATCTGGGAATACCAGCTTTGATTCCACCCTCCCCCATGAAGCCAGCTGGGTGGCCTTGGGCTAGTCACAGCTCTCTTCTAAGCTCTCAGCCCCACTTACCTCACAGGGTATTCTGTTGTGGGGAGAAGAATAAATAGCTTTGTCAGCCACTTTGAGTCCCCTTAAATGGGTGAGAAAGTGGGGTAGAAAAGCCAAGTCTTGGCTGGAAATGCAGCCTTCCCTTGCTCATTTGTAGGTGCAGAAGTGCACATCTATGGAGATCTCAGGTTTAATAACAACAAAACAAAACCAGGAAGCTGGAGATGTGTGGAAAGGCAGGAGTGAGAACAGAGGAATCTGGCCATCTTCTCCACCGAGAAGCCAAAATTTGACTGACTGAAGTGCAGCCAGTCACAGATTGCAGGGGCAGGAGGCTTGGAGAGCGAAAAGTATGCTTTCATACAACAGAGGGTGGGGATGCTAACAGGCCTCAACAAAAAGAAAACAGTGAGCACTATGTTTATGGGCGTAATCAAACCAATATAGAACTCAGAATCCATAATACAGGATGATGTCTGACCATGGGTGTTTTTCCACCACGCTCCTTTAATCTGGATCTAAGAAGATCCGGATCTAGGGAATGGGTACTTCCCTTAATCCGGATCTAGTAGATCCAGATTAAGGGAAGTACCCAATGTGTTTCCATGGGTGGTCTAGCACCCAATAGCAATGGGTGCTAGCCTCCCTGCTGTCGAAACACTGGAGCACCCATTTGGAAATCTAGATCTACCCACGAGGGGTCTGCCTGTCACCCCAGGTGTTTTGGAGGACAGGGGGTGCAATCTCCGAAGTGGCTCTGAAGTCACTTCGAAGCCATTTCGAAGTCACTTCCAAGTCACTTCCAAGTCTGTGCAAAATAGCTCTGGGGCATCTTTGAAGTCTGTGCTGATCTTTGGAGTAAACTTCGAAGTGACTTCAGCGTTACTTCGAAGTGACTTTGGAGTGACTTTGAAGTTTACTCTGAAGATCAGCACAGACTCCAAAGACGCTCTGAAGCTATTTTGCACAGACTTCAAAGTGACTCCGAAATAACTCCGAAATGACTTCAAAGCTTAGATTTTGGGGCTCCCCCCCAAGGGTGCCCCCTCCCCCTAGCCTCATCTAAACCCCATTGCCAAACTAACATGGAAACAGGCTCCCTTTAATCCGGATTTTCTGGCTGAAGACCCCATTAATGGGGTCTACAGAAAATCCGGATTAAAGGCCGAGATGTGTCCCTAATGGGTGCCGTGGTGGAAATGGGGTCATCCGGCTCTCACCCAAATGAGTCCTTAATGGGTCCTAAAATGGGTACTAAGTGACCGTGGAAAAAACACCATGTCTTCATGCTGCCTATCATCAATGCACTTTTTAAATCTCACCTGCATGCTTCCCCCCCCCCCCCACACACACACTGGTCACCTTCCATATGCAAGAAACAACTCCTGCATCGGAATGGGACCAATTCAGCCATATCCTGTGGTGAGTACAGTTCTAGCTATCTTGTTTGATCACTAGCTGCTGCTGCTGTGGCCTTTTCATTAGCAACTCCCCAAGGAAAGCTGTCTGATCTCCTATCCCATGAGCCCTGGTAGCAGAAGGCACAACACAGCCCTTTGGCATCAACATGATTATACGTGATTCTTCTGCCTCAGAATGACCAACCATAAGGATGGTTGCCCAGCAACATGAAATCTGTAACACAAACTGGTAGCTTCATTAATCTTTTAAAATATTTTGCCTCCACTAGCTCATAAAAAATGGATGCACATGAAGAGTGGCACTGATGTAGCTTGTCCATTGGCATTTCTAAAAAAAAAAAAGCAACTCAAAGGCAGTAGTATCTCCACCCCATAATTCCATTCTTTGTAAACTGTTCTCTGTGTGAGGGAAAAACAATAATTCACTGAACAATTTACTTCAGCTTTCAACACACTTCAAGATAGATCGAACCAGGAAGGAGATATTTCAGAGGTTAACGGTAGTGACTGGGACAGACATAGGTGACCTGAAAGTGAAGTCCAAAATATATGGCCAATCCTTCTTTGATGTAGGGAACACTGGACCAAAGTAGGGAGTATTACACATCTGAAACTCCAGGTGTGATCAGACAGTACCTTTTTCAATTATTCCTTTAAAAAAAAGGTGTCCCATCTCCAGATGCATAAAAACCAAACAGTTTTCTGAATATATGCCTGAGAACAAACCTTATTTTGCCATACTCTGCAGTCTATATTTACCTCCAGGTCAGGCAACACCTACCCTGACTATGAGTGTTACCCACTGATTGGCCACTTGGTGGGAAAACCTACCTCTTTGCTTATGTAGTTTCCTGCCCAACCCAGCTTTAAGAAAGATATGAAATTCTGAATATTGAAGAGGTATCCATTCTGAGGCTTCAGGATAAGGTAAGGCAAATGAAAGAAAAACATGTCTGTTGTTACAGACTGAAATTTGCCCAGAGGGCACCTCTTTAAGAGTATCTGATCACACTCTTCCATTTAATTTGCGAATGCCACCTCTGGGCACCCCTGAAGACATGATTGCTTTGCCACAGTTCTTTCCTAACTAAAATTGCTCAGCAAATCATTTATTTTGCTGAAAATTATTTTAAGACCTTTTTTCACTGATTAATAAGATATCATCAGCCAATTTCCTTCTCTGCTTGCTGTACATGGAATAAACATTTAAATCTTCTCCCCAACAAAGAGTGGAATTCTAAAATAACTGAAGTATTCTGAGGTAAGAGGATTAAGGGTGTCAAACCTTCCTTCCCTCCTCACCCTATACCCTCCGGCCTCAAGGCAGGCGACATCAATTAAACACATAAAAAGCAAGAATTAAGAGCAACTGAAAATATTACAGTAATGAGCAGAGAAAAAAACCCTCATCGCTCAAAGGCATGGATAAAAAGGTGCAACTTTTATTGATTGTCTAAACAGGCAGAGTAGTGATGGTACTTCAGTGGTTAGATGATCTCAGGCTAAGATCTCAGAGTACCTAGAATCAAAGCCTCCCTAAGCAACAAAATCATACAGGGTGACCCTGGACTAGTCATAGCTTCACCAATGAATGTACCTCATTGAGCTGTCTTGAGGATAAAACAATGAGGAAGAGAACAATATGTCGCCTGGGCTCCCTGAAAGAAAAGCAGGATATAAATGCAAGCCAGTCAGCAAAAGTTGCCATGTGCTCCACCTTGGATGTTGCTGAACTATAGCTGCCATCATTAGAGGCAAAGGTGGGCTGGACTACCAGAAGCCCCCTATAAAGGCTGTCTACAATATGGACAGCTCAGCTCAGCTAGGCCAGCCCAGCTTTGGAGACTGACACTGAAAATTACTGGTTGGGGCTTTTTCTGCAGAACACCCAGAAGCAGTTCACATCTGGAGTGAGATACAGTGCCATATCCTGCTTTAAAACATCATCCTATGCAAACAGACATCATTCTGTAGTATAGACAACTTGTACTACAGGTCCCACTAAACTGACCTACTGCCCCAGTGTGGACAGGGCCAGAGACATCAATACTATACTAAGAAGTCCATTTGTTTGAGCCTGCTCTAAACCTATTTAACTAGCATGGAACACTACTACTGAATACCCATTGGTTTGCCCAGGCTTATTTTATTTATTTATTTATTTATTTATTTATTTATTTATTTATTTATTTATTTATTTATTTATTTATTTGTTTGTTTGTTTGTTTGTTTATCCCACCCCATACCCGAAGGTCTCTGGGCGGGTTACAACCTTCAAGCAACAGATAAAAACAGAGTGTACATTAAAAAACTTTAAAAATTCAACAACTTTAAAACAATATGTTACTTTTGCCTTGTAATTATTAAATCCTCTAAAATGATCTTTTTCTTCTTTTGCATTGGATACTGGAGCTATAAAGTCAGCCAAATTGATGAGCTGCAATAGTACAGCAGAAACATGACCATGGAGGAGGAGATTGGTACATTAGGTTTCTTTCAGATTAATGGAAAGAGAAATGAGCCAAACTTGAACCATTCTGTCTATTCTTGCGTGCTTTCTCTCCATTCTGTCATTTTAGCACACCTTTCTTTGCATCTTTGGCTGTCTCCAGATGGTGCCCAGGTATCCTACCAGGAAGCAATAATGTGGGGGTATTGCCTCCACAGCATTATCACTTCCTAGTTAGACAGTGTTGTCTTTGCATATTTTTGTGACACACACACATCTGGGTATATGAACAAAGTAAGAAAAGGCACTATTGCTAGAAAACCCATAACCGTTGTCTGGTTTTCCAGCAATAGTCGTTAGCAGGGATGTGCACAAATGAGTTTTTGACATTTGATTCATAATGAATCGAATGTTAGAAAATCTGTACTCGTATAAATAGATCCCCTTCAAATGTGGTAGGATTCTGTTCAATACAAATGTATTTGTACAAATTCATACCAATATCTGATGCGTATTTGATACGAATGAATAGGTATCAGAGCCATATCCAACACAAACTCATACATATCCAATACGTATCCCACAACATAAAGTGTCAGAACCGACCTGAATCCACTTTTAATTCGCTCTTGATGCTGTATGTGGTGGGACCTTTCTTGGCTGCAACAGCAACTGCTGCCACTGCTTCCTCAGGGGTTGCCACTGCTGCATTTCTCCCCATTCTGATCACCACTTATGCCATGCTGAGGGTGCTACTATTGGAGAAGACTCTGATCCTAGTGTTGTAGATGTGGCATTGCAACAAAAGGAACGGAACTGGCTCTTCTAGGGGTTATAAGAACAATTCAAACACATTTTGGAGCCCATACATCATCACTGTTCTTTTTCCCCACAGTGAGAGGGAGATCTGCATATATTCCATCTTCACTGCTCCTGCAGAAGATACTGCTGCAACCATCACCTGAGAGACAAGAGACTGACCCTGAGTATCACCTCAGCCACTGGTATGGCATCCCACAATAGTAGCAGTTACACCAACAATCCTAACAGACCCTGAGGTTTTGGAGCAGCAGGCACCACTTTCTTTCCCATCACTAAACCTGGAGCAGCATCTCTTTCTCCCCTTAACTCATGTGCCTGTGCAGCCTCTTCCTGACAAGGCCTGTCCTTTCAGCTAAACTCCATCAGATACACACTGAATCCATCTGTCCAGGATCGTCTTTAAATTTTGCATTGAGCAGGATGATCTTGGAGATCCCTTCCAACCCAAAGATTCTATGGCAAGGCTCTGCATTCAGCCAGATTTGTGACTGTGAACTGAACTCTGACTTAAAAGGCCCTACTTGGGCCCCAAATATCTAAAGGAGCGCCTTCTTCCATACCAACCTGCTCATGCATTAAAATCTGCAGGGGAGGCCCTCCTGGTTGTCCAACCGCCTTCAGCAGTGAGGCAGGTGGCCACCCGGGAGAGGGCCTTCTCAGTAATGGCCCCCAGGCTATGGAATAGTCTCCCCCTTGAGGTGTGTTGGGCTCTTTCTCTATTTATGTTCAGGAAGGAAGACACATCTTTTTGCTCTGGCCTTTGGCTAAACTATCGCCCGGTGGCCAACATACCTTTTCTAGCCAAGGTTCTAGAGAAGTTTGTCGCTGTTCAGCTGCAGGCATGCTTGGAGGAAGCTGATTATCTAGACCCATTTCAATCTGGCTTTAGACCCGGTCATGGCACGGAAACCACCTTGGTCGCCCTGGTCGATGATCTTCTCCGGG
Source organism: Aspidoscelis tigris stejnegeri (assembly GCA_023333525.1). Classification (NCBI taxonomy): domain Eukaryota; kingdom Metazoa; phylum Chordata; class Lepidosauria; order Squamata; family Teiidae; genus Aspidoscelis; species Aspidoscelis tigris. Next base: position 98,316,609 of record JALMGA010000003.1, on the reverse strand, counting down.
AGAAAGACAGAGGGAATGCTACCCTGCTGGTTCTTCTGGACCTCTCAGCGGCTTTTGATACCATTGACCACGGTATCCTCCTGGAGAGGCTACGGAGTTTAGGAGTTGGAGGCAGTGCTTGGCGTTGGTTCCGCTCTTATCTCCAGAGCCGATCTCAGATAGTGGTGATGGGAGAGAAATGAGTCGACACCCTGGGAACTCACTTGTGGGGTTCCCCAGGGGTCAATCTTATCTCCCATGTTATTTAATATCTACATGAAGCTGCTGGGAGAGATCATCAGGAGTTTTGGAGTGAGGTGTCATCAATACGCAGATGATACCCAGCTCTATCTCTCTGTGCCATCTGAATCAGGAGAGGTGGTAGAAGTGCTTGACAGGTGCCTGGAGGCGGTAATGGGCTGGATGAGGGCCAATAAATTGAAACTGAATCCAGACAAGACAGAGGTGCTGTGTGCTACAGGCTCTCGGGTCCAAGTAGTTGGGAGATACCCTGTCCTTGATGGAGTTACAATATCTGGGAAGGGACAGGTGCGAAATTTGGGGGTACTCCTGGACTCTGCGCTAACACTTGAAGCTCAGGTGGAGGCCGTGGCCAGGAGTGCCTACTCCCAACTACGGTTGGTACGTCAACTGAAACCTTTTTTGGATAGAGATGACCTGGCCACAGTTATCCACGCTCTGGTAACCTCCAGGTTGGACTATTGTAATGCGCTCTACATTGGGCTGCCCTTGAAGACGGTTCGGAAGTTGCAGCTAGTGCAAAATGCAGCTGCCCGAGTGCTGACCGGTACAGCTAACCGGACGCATATCACACCGGTTCTAAAAGAACTGCACTGGCTGCCAATTCATTTCCGAGCCCAATTCAAGGTGCCAACTCTGACTTATAAGGCTCTTAATGACTTGGGCCCCAGATATCTAAAGGAGCGCCTTCTCCCATATCAACTTGCCCATGTCTTAAGATCTGCAGGAGAGGCCCTCCTGGTTGTCCCACCGCCTTCAGCGGTTAGACGGGTGGGCACCCGGGAGAGGGCCTTCTCAGTAGTGGCCCCCAAGCTATGGAATGGTCTCCCCTTGGAGGTGCGTCAGGCCCTTTCTTTGTTTACATTCAGAAAGGCGGTAAAGACGCACCTCTTCTCTCAGGCCTTTGGCTAAATGCTCTTTATTCTTCCCTCCTTCCAAACACCACTGTTTTAAACTGTTTTTGTATTGTTTTAATCTTATTCTTATTATCATGTTGGTTCCTAAATATTACGCTGATTTTATTATTGTGTGGTACAATTTCAGTGTGCTTGTTCTTAAATGTTCTAAGCCGCCCAGAGACCCTCGGGTATGGGGCGGGATATAAATATAAATAAATAAATAAATAAATAAATAAATAAATAAATAAATAAATAAATAAATAAATAAACAAACAAACAAACAAACAAACAAACAAACGTTGGTCATGTTTCTCCCACTGTGAATGTCATTATTTTCATTGATATGATTCAGTTTTTAACATGCTGGATTTAAAATGTTATTGTGGTTTTATTGTTTTAATATATATTGTCTTTTAATATGTTGGATTTTAAAGGTTGTTACCCACCCTGAGACCTTCGGGTACAGGGCAGGATATAAGCATAAATAATAAATAAACAAATAATAAATAAACTTTATGGATATATACTTTCATCAGAAAATATGCACCAGTGGGGATGTGCACAAATATTTGTCACATCCGAAATTTGTACAAATATAAAATTCAGACACTCAAATCTGAATCAAATGTTGGTAGATTCAAAGATTGACATTCGAATGCAACTTGAATGTTTCTATACATTCATACAAAGCTTCATTACATTCATGAACCTGGGGAGGTGGATCCAGAGCCGATTAAAAGCGAATCCAGAGCAAATTAAAAGTGGATTCAGAGCGGATTCAGAATGAATTTGACAGTTTCAGAGGGGATTCGTAGGTGCAGTTGGCAGCAAGGATTCAAATCAGATTCAAATAGAATTCAAAGAACATTTGTATCGAATTTGAAGGGGTTCTATCTGAACAAATGTAAATTTCCTTGCATTCAATTTGAATCGAACATGAAAAAACATTCATGTACATTCCTATGCACCAGTGTCTTTCTAAGTCTGTGAAAATTTGGGAGAGAATTAAAGGCAATCAATCCCTACTATCTGCCTAGGCCCAGACTCCTTCAATGCCAGCCTTCATGGATCAACTCAGAGAGCCCATGCCATCATATACATCATTTGACAGATGTGCCCTTTAAAAAATACCTGGGTCAACAAGCAGTAAAAGCTTCTTCCCCTTCCCCTCCCCTCCCCAGAGTGCTGCTATTTATTAGAACATTCTTAGAAGATTCTTTCATTTAAGCAAAGATGCTTCATTCAATTGCTGCACACTGTGAATCATATTTCTACAAATGCCCCCAAACTATTTTAGGATTTGGATAATCTCACAATGAGAAATGCAAAATAGCCTGTCATTTCTCATTATATTTTTTTTCCAGGCAATCTTCTGGAGTCAATTAGCTGGAGAACACTCATTTTCACTCAACCAAATTACCATATTCATGGAAAATAAAAGTTCTGGTGGCATTCTGAGCCATGACCATTGCTTTTTAGCCACTTCCCTTTCCCTGGCAAAAGAAAAAGAACTCAGCTTCATTATTTCTGGTGATTTAGGGAACTGTAACTAGCAGTCAGAGACACGCATATTCGATCTACTGCGATACCATGCCCAACGGGTAATACTCCAGGCACAAAGGTACCAATTAATGTAGCAAAATTCAAGCTCGTGGCTCTGCTTAAAAGTAACAGCAGTGTTTGCACACAGGTAGCTCATCTCAGTGGAACCCAGCATTGACAGTGAGCTCATCTCATCTTTTGCAATTACTGCTTGTTGTAGAAACAACATAGCAACTGAGATTCAAAGAGCCGAAGTAGTCTGGCTGAAGAGGAGGAGGAGGAGGGAGAATAGACTATGCCATTTCCTGAGCCATAAGACGGCGTGATTTCCTACAATTCTGCATTTGCAGTGGGTTGGCCTACTTCTTAAAGTATTTTGAATATCTTGTGAATAATGCATGAAAAAAAATATTATGCATATTCATAATAATCACAGCTCGGCAAAGAAGCCCAAAGACAGCAGTGTGAAAGGCTACTATTCAAACCTACAGGTGGTTAAAAGCTGCTACTGAAGGTGATAAAAGATGCTGATAATAATATGGACGTCTCATTCATACAGAGACAAGAGAGACAAGACAGATCATAACTGACTCCTGCTTACAACTGTGACTATGATAAAAAACGAGCCCTGGCCATAAGTTTGAAAAACAGAGCCAGGGAAAACCTAATAGGAATCATAATATATATGATTCCTATTTGGTCATAATATATATGATCCCAATACAGCCCTGTTTTAGGTTTATTGTTATTCCCTAACCCTCAGCTCCTCTGCTCATTCTTAACAAATATGGAACAAATGACAAATCACTGTGTTAATTTTGTATGTGAGCTCAGAATTCAAGTGTTAATTTCACACTGGTTAAAGAGCAGAATCAGACGGAGTGAAGGATACAGGTCTGGCTACCGGCAGCCCACCTGTCTCCGTGGTAATGGCTCATAAATGAAACATGCAATGTGACCCCATCACATACAGCGGTTTCATAGTCTCACCTCCGTTAATTGGTTGCCACCTGTGAGGGGATGGGAAAATGCTAAGTATGATGGATAACGCATATGCACTACAGGGGTGTGTAGAGGACATTTGATTCTTGCAGGATCCAAAATTACTTTGCTCTCTGCTCTGACACATGCGCTAATTTTTTGGGTATTCGGGTTAGGCACTCCCTCAGGATTCCTTCCAAATCCACAGGCATGGAGGCTATGAGACAGAGGGTTAAGAAGGCTTTAAAAGTTCAGGACAAATCTTATTCAGAGTTCTTTTAGACACTTTAAAATGAAAGCCTGCCTTTCGCTGAATGAGAAAGAAATTGCCATAAATTTCTTCTGGAAGTCCAGTATATTTTGCAGGAAGTGGCACCCTTTTTCTTTGCAGCATTTTCCCCATAGCTGCAGAATATCTCTCTGGCTGAAGATCATGGACGAAGAAGTTTTTCAAACTCTGGTAAAGCATCTTTATAAAGAATGAAATGGGGAGTATACACGGGGCTGGGGAGACAATGGAAAGGGGCTGCCCAGATTTACTGCCTTGCCACACCAGTCTTCTGGGCTGGACAGTGCAGCTGATTATTCACACCCCCTATACACATCATTTCCCTGCTGTTAATGCAAGTGGTTGTATGGCGGTTATCATTAACCACGTACTGGATGCATCTGAATCATCTGGCACTCAAGGGACCAGCAGTGATTTGCCACTTGCCTTTGATGTCCATAACATGCAGTTAATAACTCTGATTCAACAAGGCACTGCCGATTTCCCTATCACATCCAAAAAGCAATATGCTATAGGTTAATGGGACATCAAACGCTAGCAGTGAATTGCTGTTTGACTCTTCTGTGGCATCCCTGGGGTTGCATTAAATGACACACATCATACATGGGAGGCCACGACCCTATTCTGGGATTCAGGGGTGCCTCACCCTCAAACTGAAGAATATTTCATAAGCAAAAGAAAAGAATACAATATTTCATAAGCCATATTGGCACTGGCAGGGAGCTGAGAGGTGGTGAAGGTTTTGCCTTTCTCTTCTGCTTGAGAATACCCAGCAAGAGAACAGAAGTGGAGTCCTGATGGATAAGCCCACAGCCCATCTAGTCCAGCATCTGGCCCATCAAGCAGGATGCTGGACTTCAGAGGCTGTGGGCTGACTCAGTAGGACTCCACTTACATTCTAATATGAAGAGCGTTTTATGATTTAAGAGGGACTGTTTCTATCCCATAAACCAAAGGTAAGAACGGCTGCTACCAGAAGAACCCAAGCTGAATCTGATTATGCTAAGATGTTCATGTGTCCAGGGCAGTGAAGACGGGACAAGTCTCCAGTTGATCCATAATCTTGGACAACAGGCTAAAAAGCCTCCAGGTCAACGGGCCACTATCCTAGCTAAAAAACTGTGATTTATTCTAAGGTTCTGAGCCAGATTGGTTTTTTGATTAGAGTGCCAGATTCTTATCTCGTAGTCACGGGGTTTGACTCTGCACTCCTCCACAAAGCCAGCTGGGTGACCTTGGGCTAGTCACAGCACTCCTTCTGAGCTCTCTCGGCCCTACCTACCTCACAGCGTGTTCTGTTGTGGGGAGAAGAACAGAAGGTTTGTCAGCCACTTTGAGTTCCCTTAACAGGGTGAGAAAAGTGGGGTACAAAAGCCAACTGTTCTCATTCTTCTGATCTGCGCTTGTTTGCCAGTTAACAGTCTTCAAGATTAGGTCTACATATTAATCACTGTACTGCAGACACACCCCAGGATTACCACAGCACTTCTAGTGTTGCTAAATTGCTTGGAAACTAGTAATAAAAACAAGCGGCACATGTTGAAAGGCTTTTGGACTTTTTCCTCCTCCTCCAAGTAATTTCTTAATCACACAAGTATACCATAAGCAGGCCTAAGTGGCAAAATGGAAGGTTTTTACAATTTTATTTTGGTTTCTTTAAGGGGACAGAGCAGTTCCTAAGAATAAAAATGCCATATGAGTTTTGTTGTTTCTGCTGGCATTCTTCTGTCTCCAGAGACAATGTACACTGCATCATGATTTAATTTTTTCCCAGGATTTGTAATGCTGATGTGGCAGATCTGGCTGCAGTCTGTACACATGTTTGAGCCAGTCTGGTCTTGTGGGTCAGAGTGTTGGACTGTTAACTGATAGTCTCCTGGTTCAATTCGGCACTTCTTCACAAGGCCAGCTAGGTGGCCTTGGGCTAGTCACAGCTCTCTTCTGAGCTCTCACAGCCCCACCTACCTCACAGGGTGTCTTTTGTGGGGAGAAGAACAGAAGCTTTGTCAGCCACTTTGAGTCCCCTTAAGAGTAAGAAAAGCAGGGTATATAAACCAACTCTTCTCTTCTAGCAGTCAGGGTGAGAGGGTGGCTGTATCTGGTACAGTGATGTGCAGCCATCATACCTCCTTGTCAACTATATGTCAGCCATAATATTTACTTATTTCCGGATTTATATCCTGCTCTTCACTGAAGGTCCCAGAGCAGATCACAACAATAAAAATATGAAATATACCTAAAACATATTAAAAGCATAACCTTACGGCTATCCCTCCCTCCCTGGCAGGATATAGCGTATCTGTAAGTTGCCTGTAGACAGATCTCCACTAATGAAGCAAGGCCACGTCAGTTTGGGTAGACAGGAGAGGTAGTCTGATCCACCACAGAAAAAGATAACCCATGCACCTCCATTTTGGAGCCCAGAGGTGCCATTTCCAGCAGCTAATTATAGTGTTTCCATGCAGGGCATGAAACCAGGCCTTGCAAACAAAAGGGCCTCCCAAGGCAACTGCACCAACAAAGGGAGCTACTACGTGGTTACTATAAGGAACCTGCTGCCACCGTGAATGAAGACATGGAGGCAGTGGGTGCCTTCTCCGGCAGAAATGGGTCCCTTGAATGTTAAGTGCAGATGCAGTCTATATTTCAAAAACTGATTCTCCACCACCACTTCCAATTAAGAACAAATGGCAGCCCATGTCATAGGCTGTGATCAGACCCAGCAAAAGAAAAAAAAAATCTGAGCAGCCTCTGAGGGAACTCTGAGGTGGGATTGTTCACATACACACCTATGCTAGAAAAGGTGGATTGGAGAAGGCTTGAGGACACAATGGCCACACACGCTCTCTCTGAGGCACCTCTGATAAGTCTGAACACAGCCATGGAGCAGTGGTGAAGTGAATGAGATGCGAATAGGTCACCTGCTCTAATCCATCATCAGGATAACCCAGGGATCTAAATAAACAGTAAAAAGCCATCAGTGAATAAGAGGAACACAGTACTTGAAAGCATAGCATATCGTCAGGAAGGTGGGAAGAAGCCACAGGCTTTCCATTCTATCTCTCTCCGTAGAATGTCATCAGGCTTTACCTTTTCTAGCAGGGGATTATGGGGGAGAAGAAAACGAGGCAGTCTGATTTGTATAGATTAGTCACAGCCTGAAATCTAGTTTTTACGGCTTTTTATGGCCTTTTGACAAGACGAAAGGCTGTAGATTAGGTTTCCTTAACTAACCACTGAAAAACACACACAAGTCTTTATTGACGCATTGATTAAGATACCAAGCAGAAATAAGGCATATTTAAAACAAACAAGCACGGACAATGCTTTGTCTCTCATTACCCCTTGAAAGTACAGCTGTTTACCGCCTTGCAAGTGGCTGAAACAAACCCTTCTTATTAGGCACCATTAAGCCATTAATGGCATTATAGCTTGGCTTGGATTTACAGGCTCTTTTCTGACAACCACCTGTCCAGCTTTTCTTAATTATCCTCAAGGAATAGAAAAGCCGCTTCAGGCCTTCAGTTTAAGCTAACAAGAACTCCTTCTGCTGGAATTGTTGCTTAACAAGGAACGGTTTTATGGCCTCATCATAACAGCAAAGACTACAAAGTGTTACTGAATACCTCCCTCTACCCTCCTCCTGGCTCTCCTTCCAGCGCTCTGCTCTCAGCCGCAAGCCAGTTCTTCTGATGTAATGTTTTGTAGCCAGAGGATGGATTTTGGAGCGCTTCCCTTAGATGTGTAAATGCAACGTTATTTTGAAGGAATGTTTTCATTCACACAACTTTCTCAAGGATGAGCATCTGAGCGGCAACGGGGTTCATGGTGGAACAAATTCCCTGGGCGACCCTTCTATGCCACAGTGTGGATTTTACACAAATGTAGGGGGGGGGGAGAATAATCCAAATTACATCTTCTTTTTTTTTGGAATGCATAATGTTTTCTCGGCTCTAATCCTCTTCCCCCCAGGCATCTGCTCTTCAGTATAAACAAGCAAATGGGTACAAACTTCTGGTACGGCATCCTAATCCTATAGAATGCCCCCGGAGAGCCCTGTGAATGCATGGATAAGGTTTTCTCAGGTGTGGGCTACCATGGACCTTTTCTAGAGAGATGTGTGCAGACTGCACCTGAAAGCATCCACATACAAAAGAGATGCTTTGCCACAGGGGCAAGGACATTCCCTGCCCCACCAGGCCTCACTCAACACACCTATAGCAAGCAAACATCCAATAAAACATAAACTGCTCATTAGATTCTTAGCACTCTGACCGTGAAAGGCATGAAACACCACAAAGAGAGGGGGGGGGAGAGGGAGAAAAAGACAGAGAGAAAAGAGACCTGCACAGGATTCAGTGGCTCCTGCATGATCCATCTGGATGGGTTCTTCAGGAATGGATTTCATGTTCGCTCCGGGCGCGTCGGGTGTCGCTGGAGACAGGGTGTGCCCAGTATTCAAAGAGCTTTGCATGGGAGGCAGATGAATCTTTTTCCCTTTCTTAGATTTATGTAAAGGTCGCAACGATAGCGGTCTGGAAACACACACACACCTTCTCTCATTAAAGTAATTGAGCTTCTCTTAAGCCACGGCATTAAGGTGATGTCGTAAGAAGCGGCTTATGATGCCAAGGTCACTGGAAAGGGAGAGTACGCGTAGCAGACCTGCAAGATCCCAGTTTGCAGGCTTGAGGATATTTTGCTGGCTTCTCTGTCAACATTCAAACTTTGTTTTTAAGTGCCACGACGCTTACAATAATGATACATAATTTTGCTTGACTTATGCAATCAATAAAGTAAGTGCAGGTCATCTAATTCCTCTTTAATGGCACCTAAACTGAGAACCTTCAGCATGTATCATGGGAGAAAATTCTGTAACTATAACTTCTTATTGTGAAAAGAAGCATTTCCCTAAGTTTGGCCTAAATATCCCACTGTTCACTAAACAGCTCTTGGAACTACTATTATGACAGGGCAGGGAAATCAACTTCTTCGCTGTCACTGTCTTTATCATATGCATCACTTTCTGCTACAGACCTTGTTTCTCCTTTCTTCAAAAAAACAACAACACAAACTGCTATAACTTCTTTCCTATCTTTTGGGATCTTCGTTTAGCAGTCCCATGGATTCAGTCCCATGGATCTTTTCAATATTGTCACAACAGGGCATGAACTGATAATGCTTAGGGACTGTCTATGGTATAGGCTTGGGAGTGACTGTAGCTCAGCGGTAGAGCAAAACGCTTGGGAAGGAAAGCGTTCAGTCCCTAGTCTCTCCCTAGAAGCAGGCAATGGCAAACTACTTCTGTATTTCTGCCAAGAAAACTGCACAGAGGTGACCTTGGAGGTGTCTATGCAGCCAACCAGGAGCTGGCCTCAACTCAGTGGTACACAATGACAACAATAAGAAACCAATAGTGCAGACTTATAGTTTGGCTTAGATCGCAGTGATTTAAAGTTCTGGTAGTGAGAGACAGTTTGGTCCTGTGGTTAGAGTGCTGGACTCATAACTCGTACTCAGGGAGTTTGATTCTGCACTCCTCCACGAAGTGACAGCTCTCCGCTGAGCTCTCACAGCCCCACCCACCTCACTAGGTGTTTTGTTAAATGGTTGAGAAAAGCAGGCCATAAAGAAGAAGAGTTGACTTTTCTGCCCCACTTTTCTCACTCATTTAAGGGGGCTCAAAGTGGCTGACAAACCTTCTGTTCTTCTCCCCATAACAGAACACCCTGTGAGGTAGGTGGAGCTGTGAGAGCTCAGAAAGAGAGCTGTGATTAGCCCAAGGCCACCCAGCTGGCTTCATAGAGGAGTGTGGAATCAAACCTGGTATTCCCAGATAAGAGTCCTGCTCCCTAACCACTAGACCAAACTGGCTCACAAAATCTCCTCCTCCTCCTCCTTCAATTTGATGGTACTGGGAGTCACTTAAAAATTTGTAGTTTGAAGAAAACTAAAACCTTTATCACCCTCATCTTTTCAACAGAGGTACGCAGAATGCTGTGCCAAAGCTTTGTGAATGCAATTTTGCCCCCTTTTACACTAAGTGAACATAGCCCTGGAACAAGGTGAGCGTTTACCTTAGCTCACCTTGCTTCTGGCTGTGCCTCCCAGGGGATTTATCTGTCGCTGCCTGGTGACAGAATCAATGATGTCACAGCACGGCCTGACGAGATTTAGGCAGCTTCTGCGATGATCTAAAATACTACACTACCTGCCTCATCGGCCCATTCCTCCAACCCAGGCCTCAGGTAAGTGGGGTGTGGCTATTTTGGATCCTTCATAAAGCATTCCAAATGGTGTTTTAAAGATCCCTACTTTTGATCTCTTGCTGCCTCAAGGCCTAGGTGAATGGACACCTAGGTACTGTCTCCTGGTTGGGGAGACAAGCAGGGTGGCCCTAAAGCTCAGGAAAGTTGAGAGGAAGTGAAGGCTTTGCACTTGTCTTCTGCTTGAGATGGCCTGGAAGTAATTGGTGGGCCACCATGTGAGACAGGATGCTGGACTACACGGGCTTTGGCCTGATCTAGCTGGGGCCCTCCTACATTCTTATGGCCAAGAAACAAGTAATAAAGGGTGGCTCAGACATTTTGTGGACACAGAAAGACATGTGGCTCAAGGGTGGCACAGTGAGGCTTCCAACTGAAGTCTCTCCGTGCTGCCACGTCTGCATCTGAAATAATCACTTTGTCTTCAAATTTGGTGTGAGAATATTATTTGACTTCTCTCTTTCCTGCATTATATTTATGTTCAGGGCACTATTAAAGTAGCCAGCTATTTTAACAGATTAACCAGATCTTAGCAGCTGCCATTCAGGAGAGGCGACAACTGTTTTCTGTCTAGCTGGAGGAACTGCAGCAGTGTTTTACAACTGAAGCGGAATGATTTCATAATTTAAGGACCAATTAGTTGGAAGTGAACAGTTGGACTTTGTGTGCATTTTGCAAAGAGTCCCACCCCCCAAAGCTTCTCTGGGCCGCCCTGGAATTTGAACAGAAGTTGGTTTTCAGTACAGATCTAAAACCAGTGATTCCTCCAGACTGCACTGGGAATGGCCCAATATAGTCCAGGAATATCAAGGCAATGCCCACATAATATTGTATTATGGGAAACCCTGCAAAGATGCCGGGTTTCCCATATTAGCAATTGCTTGCTCTCATTCGTTAATATAAAAAATTTGACTGAGTATTTTGCCATGGTTTGGTCATGAAAAAGGGCTTTTTCAATGGGAAAAAGCTGTGGAAACTTCATGAAAATGCTTGAATGCAAACGTCCAAACATTTGATTTAATGAATCTGTGACAAAACACATTTTTGGATGTTCAGATTGATAGCGGAACAAATGTGAATTTTTTCTGGTGCTGCTGGAAGTAGCACCAGAAGTGGAAAAGGGAACTCTTAGAAACTCCAATGGCTGGAAAACTTTCATTCTCAACCTTCAAAGGCTGGGTGCTGGTTCCAAAAGCTGGGCCCAGCCTTGGGGTTTGGGGGCCAGTTCGGAGATGGTACGAGCTCTTCAAACTGTGAACGGTCCTGTCCTGTCTTGCTCCAGTGGGAACCCCAAGGTCAGGGCATCCTATCCTAACCTGGGATAACAAAGGTAAGTGTACTAGAACATCTGGAACATTTATGTGTCTGTCAGAACAGAGCTTTGGTTCAAAGAATATTTTATTTTTATGTTTGCAACACTAGAACGCACTGTTCCAATTCAAAACATTCCTAATTTGGGATGCTTGCACACTTCTACCCAAAGGAAAACTGAAACGAGAAGGCACAATCTAACCATAAAGGCAGATAAAACACAAGGAGCAAAGAAGATGTTGCTACTGCAAAATTGCTCAGGCTGGTCAATAAAAAATGCAAACGTTTCCTTCAAGTGTGGACAATTTTCACTGTTAATTCTAACCATCTGAGCTGTATCTGTAATCTTTTGATAAAGAGGCAAATTCAGACATAAATCCAGCCTCGTAACAGAGTCAAATAAAATCCAAAATGCTTTGCATTTACTATAGCTTCAGGAGACGCTGGAGAAAAGAACGAAAATTAAAATGTGTGGGTTTCTCTCTCATTCATTATGCAATCAGTACTTTTGGAGGTGATGCAAGTCAGAACATTCCATGTGGATCAAATGCTTTAAGAAAAGAAGCTTTGTCCGGTGTATAATAACAGGGCCAGCTGAATGGGATATTTGAATGAACCATATCATGTTCACTAGTGCAGAGAGGCGTTTCACAAAGAGATCTTTTATTTTACAGTACATACCTGTTCACAGTGACAACGTATCCTGGCACCCTTATGCAAAAGCCAGAGCCATGAAGAATGCATCCCTCTTCCCACTAAAACTGGGCAAAGAAAAGAACGGAAATTGCTGCAGCTTGAGCTTGGTAGCCGCCAGTATTGCCTTATCCAGAGTGAGTCTCCAGAGAGAAGAGGAGTTGTCTTTTATACCTTGCTTTTCTCACCTTTAAAGGGACTCAAAGCTGCTGACAAATCTCCTGTTTTTCTCCCCACAACAGATACCCTGTGAGACCTCAGAAGACAGCAGTGACTAGCTCAAGGTCACCCAGCTGGCTTTGTTTAGGAATGTGGAATCGAACCAGGAAACTAGCAGATAAGAGTCCAACACACTAATCATAAGTCTAAACTCTCATGACTAGGGATGTGCACAAATATTCAAAAATTCAAAAATCCAATTCGAATCCGACGAATGTTGACATTCAAATTTAGAAATTTGAACGGATTTTGGATGTTCTGAAACATTCGTTTGAATGATTTGAAACATTCGAATGTACAGATATGTATGTATTACATACATATCTGTACAAATATTATATGTATCTGTATGCTTTTGTGTTTAATACGGGATGAACACAGGATGCACATGGGATAAAACAAGATGTATACGAAATGCATACAGATACGTATAACACATACAAACGTTGTCGACATTGATATCTTTAAATACAAATCTAACATTCAAACAAATAGATTCGACTGTTACAGATTCTTTTTTTTTTCTTTTACATTCGGATTTTAAAAATTCGAGTCAAATGAGCACCTCACAAGTCAAATCAGCTATCAGCACCTCTTCTGATGACCCTCTGGGTGAAAAAATACTTTCCCTTGTCTGTCCTAACTCTCCTGCCCATCAGCTTTATAGAGTTCCCCCTGGTTCAAGTGTTGTGCAACAGAGAAAATAATTAATTTCTCACCATTTTATCTATGGACTTCCCAATCTCTATTTAGTATTGGTTCAGTCTCATTTCCCTCTCATTTGGACACTGTACAGTTACTGCTATGGCTTTTCCAGTGGATAAGGAAAATGAAAAATGCTTCTGAAGGTCTATGCTGAAAAGCCTCTAACATTTGCTAATTGTAATCAAGACTGTAATACTTTGAAGCTTCTAACAGGCTTATGAAGTGGGTAATCCCCACTTGACAGGGGACATTGTCAGTCTACTAGATAACTTATCTAAATGAATGCCATAAATAAAATCAGTATGCAGCTGAAATCCTTACGAAAACCATTATGAATTTTCATGACTCATGCTGGCAAGATTCATTTTTAAAAAAACCTAAGTCCTCTTAGGTCAGCAGCTATTTCAAAGAGACTAGGAACGTATTCCCTTCTGTTATACCCATCTTAGGGCATGTCTCTCCAGAGTCTGCATAGAATGTTGTCATTCCCAGATAATCTAAGGAAATTCGACCATTTTCTACATTCTCGCAGCTTTTTTGGAAGCTAAGCTAGTCCAGACAAGGCACTTTGGACATTGCCATGGTTTGTATTTGTTAGCACTTTGCAATTATTTATTTAATTGGTGTTCATTTGCAAACATCTGTGTTATCACTCAGAGATCAATGTTTTCTGGGCAGCAAACAGCATTTGAAGCCTGTTAACTGTCTCTATCAATCAATTAAATAAAAAGAAATAATTGCAATTATGATACAAAACTCCAGCAGCAAACAAGGTTTCGGGCTTGTTGTTGTTTTGAAAGCTTCTTTTAATCACAGTGGTCATCATCACTGTAAAACACTGCTCCTTCCCATTAAGTTTGCAGGAGGAGTTGGCTTTGAATTAATTCTAGTACACTGGTACATTGACATACGAGTTTAATTCGTTCCGTAACCTTGCTCTTATGTCAAATCGCTCGTATCTCAAAGCAATTTTCCCATTAATCCACTCCAGCTCCCAAAACACCACCTCAGTTGTTTTTGTTATGTACTGTACTGTATTTACATACTCGTATCTCAAATCTTGCTCTCATCTCAAAGCAAAATATCACTCGCTCGGCGGCTTGTATCTCAAAACACTTGTATGTCAGGGAACTTGTATGTCGAGGTACCACTGCAGTAACATATGAACTGATTTAGGCCCTATCCAGATGTGTGTGTGTGTGTGTGTGTGTGTGTGTGTGTGTGTGTGTGTGTGTGTGTGTGTGTCACCCACCCCCGGCACTAAATGCTATTGGTGGAAAACCCAGTGCTGGTTACAGTTTTTTCTGCAATAGTGCTTTTTACTTACCTTCTGGAAGAGCTCTATAGCTTATCATAGCTCTATCCACCACACATCTGTAGAGGCCTAAACAGACATCTGTGCCTGTACGGAGATGCCAACGCACACATTCAGGCATGTAAGATAGCCAAATGCCCAGATGCATGTCAGTAAAGTGCACACACACAAAAAGCACTTGCCATGGTACTGTCTAGCTAGGAGGCAGTAATTGCAGACGGAGGATTTCCTGCATTATCACCTCCTAGCAGGGTACTCGACCACTATCTGGAGGTGGCTGTGGTACCTATCCAGAATGACATCCTGGCAAGGGGAGAAGGGCTTAACACTTTGCTCCGCCCTTTTTCTTCTGGTTTTTTTTTTGGGGGGGGGAGGTTGCAGTGGAAGAAAAGCTTTTACTGATGCAAGGGGCGATTTTATTCTACAGCGAGCACACATGTTAAGTATGTCATCCTATAAAATCTGGAACTGCAGTGCAGACAAGGGCCAGAAGTCTTAGCAGAGACTCATGTGCAATGGAAGCAGGTCCAGCAAAGCTACATTACACTGTAGGCAATAAAAAGTTCTGGGGATAAAGAGAACTGCTTTTAAAA